>CM076990.1:170855731-173255731 GCA_039090855.1 Macrothele yani
GAAACACTATCCACCAAAGAAGGAATTTTTCAAATCGGACTCCTAGAAGTAGAGATATTGACAAAAATAAGATATACATCTATGCGCCCTGGCGTAGAAACCATGCATTATTTTAAGAAGAAAATATTCCTAAAAGGTTTGTCAATGTGAGTAGTATTGGTCCACAAAGGATTTTTTTTTCAATTGAGATTTTAGAAGCTCAGATTTTGCTACAAACACATCAGAAGCAGAAATTAACACTTATGCTCTCTGGTGGCCAAGCCATTTTCTACCAAAAATCAGAACTTATAAGCAAAAGTTTTCCCATCCAGATCTGTATCCGCTGCAAAAAGAATTTTTCAAATCGGAGTTTTAGAAGCAGAGATATTGGGGAAAACACAATTTACCTTTATGCCCCCTAGCAGAAAGTCTATGAATTACGTGAAAATTTTGAAATTATATGAAAAACATGTCACACTGGAAACTCTATCAAATGAAGAAAGAATTTTTCAAATACGACCATTAGAAACAGAGATATTGACAAAAATATGATATACATCTATGCCCCTGGCGGAAAAACCATGCAAAATTTAAAGAAAATATTCCAAAAAGGTTTATCGATGTGAGTGGCATTGGTGCAAGAAAGAATTTTTTCAATCGAGATTTTAGAAGCTTAGATTTTATGGCAAAACATCAGAAGCAAAAATTCACACTTACGCCCCCTGGTGGCCAAAGTATTCTTTACCAAAAATGAGAAATTATATGCAGAAGATTTGCCGTCAGGAGCTGTATCCGCTAAAGAAAAAAATTTTCAAATCGGAGTTTTAGAAGAAGAGATATTGGGGAAAACATAATTTACTTTAACGCCCCCTAGCAGAAAATCCATGCGTAAGTTGAAAAAAGTAACTATACCTAAAATACTCTTCGACATAAATGGAATCGAAAAATAGAGCAATTTTTTCAATCAGATGTTTAGAAGCAAATATAAGGAATAAATATATTTTGAATTTGACATCATCTGCATTTACACCCTCTAGTGGCGAAATTGTACATTTTAAAAACAAACTAATGAAATGAAGGATCGTCATTTGCATATTTCAAGCTCCCCAAGGCAAAGACAATTTTTCAAATCGGACTAATAGTTGCAGAGATATGGTGTCCACAGATGGACAGACAGACAAACCAATAACATTAGCACGATCTTTTTTACAAAAGACGTGCTAAAAATGAACATACCTATGTATATTTGAAATAAAAGCAATTTCCACATTCTTTTAAAGTTTTGGAACAAAACTTTGAGTGAGATCTACCTGTGAAAACATCCCTAAAAACCAAAAAGTGCATACAATTTTACATCTCAAAAAAAAAAAAAAAAAAAAATTGTTTTTGCGGATTTATTAATCCAAGCTGTAAATACTGAGCCTAATTTACTTCTAACAAAAGTAATATTAAAAGGTTTTGTATTTAAATAGCAAGCCAAATACTTCATTACCTTCCAGTTCATTTTTTAGGTGACAGGTTGCTGAAACAACGTGGTAAGCAGAGCTAAAGTATTTTGGCATTCCTCTTTCACAATCTTCTCAAAGAATTGGTTTCAATGTTTCTGAAGTTAGTGAAGTTTAAAGCATTCGAATGAAATTAATATTATTCAAACGTTTCATAATTATAGTGTTGACTTGACTAAACAGTGACACTGATGACATTAACAATCCAGTTAATAATCTAAAAACACATCAAGAGTTCCAGTTCAAAGTTTATGAACAATTGTAGATTTTTATATAAAAAGATTAACTACGCACACACACAAATAAAAATATAAAATTCATTTACATAAAGAGTTGTTCTCAAAAAGGTCTGTGCACAAAAAAAAAAAAAAAAAAAAGGAAGAAAGAAATCAAAAGCACATGTAACAGGAGAATAAAGACATGAATGAGTGACATTCACATCCAAGTTTGAATAATTATTATTATTGAACTACTAAATGCAGCCAACTCGTTTAAGTAACAGAACTGTGTTTAAAATAAATTTTTCATCAAATTTTATGTTAGCAATCACATGTCCCAACTACTAACTTCTGACAGTTTAGCATATGTTAATTGCTGAAATATGAAATACTTAGAAAGAAATTGAGACAGCTTCTAGAAAGAAACTGCTGATGTGAACACTGGAGCAACCTCTCGGTTAGTTCTTTTAAGTAACAATATTTATTTTTCATTAACTTATTGCCTTTTGTAAAAAACTTAACTTTTTTTTTGTCAGGAATTAACAGGAAATTTTCTCAATCAATTCATGGAGCTGCATCCCCATTCTGTCAGTATTCTGTGGGGAATACTCCAGATTAGGTGGCCAGACCAATGCTGGGGAGATTACATAACACAAGGGCGACTGCTGTAAATGGCTCAGATATCCAGGTCTGATTTTCGAGGGCCCACCCATGCACTCACAGTGCTCAAAAGAAACACAAAATTGGATGGGTAGCAATGGGGAATCAACCCCCTCTCCCCGGCTGTTCACCTACCATGCAGACACAAGGCTGACAATTAGTCAATTGTGTCACACTGGTGGTCAACTTAACTTTTTATACCTGTATAAGTTTATCACGTATAATGAAGGCAGAACTGTTAAAAAGTTACTCTAAAGAGAACTCAACATATCACCAAGTACAATAAGAATTTAATGTGCTAATTTAATGTTATTTGTTTCAGAGGGTATTCTCGTTACAGCCGAGTATCCATTCACGGAGGATTCTCCTTAGGAAAATGCCAATGATCTGAATGAAAAAACGTCCATGCACAGAATTAACTATAAAACAAGAAGGATGCCACTGAATTCTCTGATGCAAAACTTTATCATAAAATGTCTAGAACTATCATATAGTTATATTCAGGGGTGTAATGAGTAGCTTTAAAAAAACTGAAGCTTTTGTAGATAACTTTTTGTCTTGCATAAGTTTTACTTTCCAATTCAACTTAAATACAACCAAATATACAGCAGCCAAATATATTGATGCCACGTAGTGAGGAAATTGGAACCAAAAAATTGAACAATATGTAGAAAATCTTGGTTATGTCATGTGCCTAGCCTTGACGCAAAGAGGAATTTTCCAATCTGACTTGTATGAGCAAAAGTGTCATATAAAATGAAAATACGTACTTACCCAACCTATTGGCAACATTTTGCATGAGAAAAAGCTAAGAAAGTTGTGGAAAATCTTAGCAATGCTTACACTTATCTTGTAAAAACAGAATATTACTGTTTCAACTTCTATAAGTTGAACTTTGTGAACCATTCAACTGCTACGAGTTCTACAAGACCAGGCACAAATGCATTAAACCACCTAGTCGGAAAAATATATCCCGCACGAACAAGAAAATATTGGGATAATTTTTGCTGTGGTAAGCACACTGGACAAAAAATTAGTCACCCCTAACAGAAATTACAGTGGGAAGTTACCAATCCTATCACTGCACAGAGGGTGCAGTGATAGCATTGTTGGGAGATAAATAACACTGATTTGGTCTACAGGATCATTTCTGTCTAGTGTTGAACTTAGTCTGCAATATGGGTCGTAAAACAGACATTACCGAGTGGCAAAACAGAGTCATCGTGTTTGGCTGTGCCCACAGATACCAAGTGAATGAAGTCGCCCAATTTGTTGGTGTGTCAAAGCGTACTGTCCAGCGGGTCTACAAAGTGGTGTAGTTTGCAGGCAACTGAAAATTGGTGACATAACTGCTGCTGAAAAATGATTCTCACCAACAGGGACCGCCGCCATGTTTCACGCCCAGTAACTGCACATCTGTTTCAAACCAGGCAACAATTGCCCCAAACAGTTAATGAAAGTCTACTCCAACCAATTTCCAAAAGAACATTGCGACGAGAATTGCATGCAATGGACATCTGGAGCATAGTACCACAGAAGCCACTTTTAAGAGCAAGTCACAAAGTCGCATGTTATCAATGGACTCAGAGGCACCAAAACTTTACTGTGGAGGATTGGAAATGAGTAATTTGGTCTGACGAGTCTCATTTTTGTTTGTACTCCAATGATGGGAAATGACGAGTGCATCGCAGGCCCAATGAAGCCTTTAACCCCGATTGTGTTGAAGGTGTTGTTCAAGCTGGAGGGGTTCTGTGATGTTTTGTAGATGTTTTTCGTACCAAGATATGGGTACTCTTGTTGCAGTTAAGATGAATTTGAACCAGCACGCGTACCTTCGCATTCTGAATGATGAAGTGTTGCATTTTGCCCTACATCTCCAGGAGCATCATATTGCCACTCCTGTCTTCCAAGAAAACAATTGCTGTGTGCACAGGGCTAAAACTGTGTCTGAGTGGCATGGCAAACAATCAACAACACTGTCTCATTTCAAATGGCCTGCCAAATCCAGAGATTTAAATCCTATTGAAAATCTGTGGGAACATTTGGAACAGAAGTTGAAAAGCCAGAAGAGACACCCACTTACTCTGGCGGTACTTCGGAACCAATTGAAGCACAAGTGGCTGCAAATCGATGTTCAATACATCCACAACCTCATGGAGTCTCTACCACACCGGGTACATGCTGTTATCAAGGCAAGAGGTGCCGTCACCCATTATTAGGTAACTTCTGCCAAGGGTGACTAATTTTTTTGTCCAGTGTGCTTATCAGAAGTTACTCATAAGAAATAAAAATTCAGTTAATATTCTAAAAGCACATCAAAAGTTAAAGTGTGAAAAATTTCAACTTTTCAAAATTCTTCGTGATCCCGTTTCTGGCATTCATTTAGAACATTATAACTATTAGTTTTTGGACCAAATCAGAAGAAAGGTGCAGATGTTACATGATGACCACTTACATTTAGATGAGGAATTAATAATGGCAAAGTATCTTTAAGGAAGGAATAATGCTTTAATGTGTGTTCTTCAAACAATGGAATCATTGTAGGACAGTTGGCAGCCGCATTAAACACCAGTATTAATATGCATAAATCTAAAGCAGAATGTTAAGGATTTTTAATTGCATGACTTATTAAAAGCAATGATTATAAACAAAAGATAGATAAACTTAGCAACTTTTTTTTGCACATTTACACCTCATTTCAAAACTAAAATTTAACTGGAAAACATTGGAAAACAAAAATGCAAACCTAAAACAACAACAAGAAAAATGCATGTAGCTCATTACAGATACCAGATTGCATATAATTCTGCATATCCATATTATAAATATTGAACAGGAATTATAGAGGATAAATTTATTAAGGTACTTTACCTCTCAAATTTATGATGTAGACACTAGATCATCTTCAGGAGTTCTTGCGTCTTACTACTTCCACAGGTCTGGCGACCAAGAATGATGGATTTTCCATGCAGCATGGTCGTTGATGTCGCCACCTTGTGTCTTGTAAATTTCCAGGGATTCCTCTAATTTCCGGATCATTGCGTAGGATTGATGTTTGATTACTTGCAAGGAGTCCCAGTCCATTTTGTGGCCAGTTTGTTGTATGTCCCTATCTAATCCTGTTTTATTTGAAATGCTCCTTATTGCTGCTTTGTGTTCCTTAATTCTGGTGGTTAACCTTCGTTCTGTTTCTCCTATGCAAGGTAAACCACATGAACACTGGATTTTATAAATGAATCTTTCCTGGAGTAAAGTATTTTCTTCTCTTTGTTTTAGGGACGGTAAGTATTTTTTAATTTTGTCATTTAAACCTGGAGCTAACCTAATTTTATATTTAGTGCTGATTTTCTTTAGTTTTTCAAATACTCCCTTGTGGTAAGTGACTTTTCTTGTGAATAAATATTCAATTTTCGCTTTATTATCTGTAGTGCTAGTTTTGTTCCTAGTAAGAGTTTCTCTCAGTAGTACACAAATTTCTCTTGAAGGGTAACCATTTTCTAGTAAGATTGATTTTAATTTATTTTTATGTTTCTCCTTAGCTTCTGAAGATGAATTCAGCTTTTCAACTTTTTCTTTAAATTGTAAAGCTACATTTTTCTTTATATAATTAGCGTGATCTGACTTATAATTTAAAATTTTCCCAGTATTTGTAGGCTTCTTGTATAATTCTGTGGTAAGCTTCTTTCCATTTCACTTCAAAGTAATCTCTAGATAATTTAGCTTATTTTCATTTTGCTCTTTTAAAGTGAATTTCAGGGATTCATCTTGGGAATTAAAACCTTCTAGAATTTTTGATGAGTATCCACTCAAATCTTCATCTATGATGAAAAGGATATCATCCTTGTATCTAATATACATGCAGAAAATAGAAGGTTTCAATAGGAAGGCTTCTTCTATCTTACTTACGTAATAATTTGCTAGGAGAGGTGCTAATGAAGAGCCCATTGCTAGCCCACATCTTTGCTTATAGAAGCAGCCTTGGAATTGAAAAAAAAAATCTTGTTTAGAGCAAACACTGTAAGTTCATAAAGGCCTATTGTTTATTCTTTATTATAACCACGAAACACTACTAAGTAAGATAGGTCATCTGCTATGTAATCTATGAGTTTGTCCAGGTTAATATTCGTAAACATCAATAGAACATCCAAACTTGCCATGGAAGGGTTTTCTAATTCTGGAAGTTCTTGTGTTTTATTCAATAGCTCTTCAGTGTTCTTTATCAGTGCCTTAGGTTTAGGAAGCAACTTCGATAAATGAAACAGTAGGTAATAAGGCAGATTAGACAGAGGAGAATATTTTGAGTCAATAATAGGCCTAATAGGTTGTCCTTCTTTATGAAGTTTTAGCAAACCATACATCTGCGGAGTACGATGGGTAATTTTTGAATATCTTTTGAAGTTGTCACTAATCATATTCTTTTTCTTAAGTGAGAAGAGCAATTTTCTATAATTTGCGATCGTCGTTTCTAGCGAATTGCTATCCAATTTTTCATATATTAGTTTACTTAGTTCTTCTATTTTAAACAAATAATCTACTTTTTTAATAAGGGTTGTTTTCTTGCCTTTATCTGCTCTTACTGCTACTGTTTCTGAGTTCTTTTTGAAGTTTTCCAGGGCTATTAATTCTTCCTTTGAAAGATTTTTATCCGCATTCCGTTGAATGACCTTAAAATTCGTGAGGCAAGAATTATACTCTTTCCTAAGCGTTAATGCTGTGTCAGGATTTTGCCTCTCCAGAGAATAACTTATACATTCAAGTTCCACCATTAATTTCTTCTTATCTATCTTATACCTGTGAATGCTAAAGTTGTATCCTTTATCTAAAGCACTTAACAGAGCTCCATCCACACTATTTGTGAGATCCACCATGTGTTTAAGTTCTGCTCTTTCACGTGATACTACGGGAGCAGCGGGGAGGATAACCCCCATTTTTTCTTTAGAGAATTATGGAATTTCTTATTTTTATCTCTTACTGTGTGCATTAGCCAAGTATTTACTTCATTTTTTATATTTTCACTTAAAGAAGAAAGTTCCGAATTCCAGATTGTATTTTCTAATCTCTTGTTTACGCTAATGCTTTTGTACTTTTCCCGAATGGCTCCGGCTACAGTCTTTCATTCTACATTTCTATTGAAGCCACTAGCAAGTAGTTTTGAAACATCTGGCTTGATGTTTTTAATGACTAGGGCATAAATTCTGCTTTCTTGCACTGCTTTAAGTAACTAACTTGATCCTGGAAATGATCTAACTTAATTTTAACTCTTTCTAATTTCTTGACGCTCTGCCATGTTTCTGATCTGTAATCTCATTTACGGGTCGGAAACAGGGCAGAGCGTCAAGAAAATTTAATTACCCGTAATCTCATTTACGGGTCGGAAACATGGCAGAGCGTCAAAAAATTAGAAAGAGTTAAAATTAAGTTAGATCGTTTCCAGGATCAAGTTAGTTACTTAAAGCAGTGCAAGAAAGCAGAATTTATGCCCTAGTCATTAAAAACATCAAGCCTAATGTTTCAAAACTACTTGCTAACGGCTTCAATAGAAATGTAGAACGGAAGACTGTAGCCAGAGCCATTCGGGAAAAGTACAAAAGCATTAGCATAAACAAGAGATTGGAAAATACAATCTGGAATTTGGAACTTCTTTCAAATAACCCATATTTTGAATTAGTTTTAATGCAAAAAAGCAATTTAAACAGTAACAATTGAATAAAAAATGAGAGGTGGCTTTTATAAAACAACTTCTTACGGCAAAAAAATTAAACAGTTTAGAAAAAAAAAAAAAAGACTGATTTAGGAGGCAGTAAAATAACAGCAGTATTGTAGTAGTTAATAACAAGATTTTGATGGATTAAAAATATGTTGATATAAAATTCAGAATCAAAGAAAACCTTCCAGTATGCATAAAATTCTGGCCAATCTCTTTCTGCCAAAAGCAGAAATTTCAGCCCGGTTCTATGACAAAGGGCTGGGGATTTTAATAAGGGAATATCACCCCAAGAAAGGGCCATAGAACAGCAAGGCAAGATTGCAGGGTGACCAATGTATATTTATTTTATCCAAAATCATCGCCATTTAATCCTACCACAGAAAATAAGAATTAAATGAATCAAGAAAAAAAATTATAAAATGGCTGTAAAACAAAGAAAATCCATCTTAACAATGTCTACAAAGAAATAGTACCCTAAATTCTAGTGTATGCTTCATAAAAAAGAATGGTTACAAAACTAATAGCAATGCTCAAAGGATACATGCAGAATCTTCCACATTTGGTTCAGGCATGTCAAGAAATGGATGAATGCCTAAAAGTTCAGGCACTAAAGGTAGAGTCAGATATGGATGTCTCTCCCCAAGCTTCTGTAAACATCTAATGGTAAAATGGAAAATACACAAAATAAGGCTAAATATTAAATGAATAAATAAATACATCACCAGACCTGCCAACCTCTCAGAACCAAAAAACGTAACACTCAGAAAAATCCTAACACGGAACAGGCTGATAATTTTCCAAGCCTATTTCAGCTGTATAAATTCTTGATGATGAGAATGTATGGTTTTTTTTTCCTACATCGAAATTTTATTGAGAAACTAATTAAATCTAATCAGCAAACACTTTTATGTTGCTAATTATTAGAAAAAAAAATTATGATTACGGGAGAAACCCTCACTCCGCCTAACTTCCGCTTTCGGAAATTTGAGAGGCGGAAAACTTGCATCTCAGGAGGTCTGCAAGATGGTTTGATCGGGTTCTGGGGATGTTTTTTTTTTTTTGTCTGCAGGACACAAATACATCTGCGATGTGCATCAGCCATCGCCGCGATTCTGCTACGAGGATTAGTAGAAAATGAATCTGCGATGTATGTCGGTCATCGCCGCGATTCTGCTACGGGGATGAATACAAAATAAACCTGCTATGTACGTCGCCACGATTCTTCTACGGGGATGAGTACAAAATGAATCTGTGATTTAAGTCGGCCGTCGCCGCTATTCTGCTATGGGGATGAGTACAAAATAAACCTGAGATGTATGTCACCGTGATTCTGCTACGAGGATGAGTACAAAATAAACCTGCGATGTATGTCACTGCAATTCTTCTACGGGGCTGAGTACAAAATAAACCTGTGATGTACGTCGCCGCGATTCTTCTATACGGATGAGTACAAAATAAATCTGCGATGTACTTCGGCTGCCGATGCGATTCTGCTACGGCGATGAGTACAAAATAATCCTGCGACGTACGTGAAGAGGCAGTAAAGACAAAGAAGCAAGCCTATTTGGGGATGTTGCAAGGTAGAGTTTCTGTGGATGAATATCACTTGTAAAAATTGTGAAGCCACCAGGCTGGTTTGCCAGAGCAAGGCAAAAGATAGGAAGGACAGGGTGGAAAGGCATGAATTGGCTTTTTGGAAAGATAGGAAGACTTTATGGAAGTACATGAGAATCAGGAAAACTAGGGGGAACAAAGATGTAAGTTGTGTGAAGAATAGGATTGGGGAAATGATATGGGAGCCCAATGAGTTAAGTGAAAAATGGGGTGAATACTTCTGTGAGTTATTAGATCAGGAAAGCAAAGCTGATTTGGAGGCAGAAGCAGATGATGTGACAGGGAAGGATTGAAGCACAGGAGGGATCTCAAGAGAAGAGGTGTATAAAGCTCTAAAATCTCTTCAGAATGATAAGGCTCCGGGAGTTGATGGCATAACTGCCGAGATGTTGAAATATGGTGGTGACTCTGTAACTGACGGGTTAACTGAAATTTGCCAGTTGTGCTGGGAGATAGGAATGGTCCCTCAGGATTGGAGGGATGCTATCATTGTTCCCTTGTATAAGGGAAAAGGTGATCAGACTGACTGCAAGAACTATTGTGGTATTATCCTACTGAGTGTGCCAAGGAAAGTGTTTGGTAAAGTCGTTATTGAAAAAGAACGGGGTCTTACATCAAAGAAAATGTGGGATGTTCAGAGTGGTTTTATGCCTGGTAAAGGCTGCACTAACCAAATTTTTGCATTACACATGACGATTGAAAAGTATCTGGTTGTTGGTAAGGAAGTTTCTGCTGCCTTCATAGAATTAGAGAAAGCTTAGGGCCGAGTAAATAGGACACTTTTGTGGAAGGTATTGAATGAATATGGTGTTACTGGGAATCTACTTAATAGTGTAAAAGCCATGTATGCTGACAGTAGAGCTTGTGTACGAGTGAATGGTGTTTTATCAAAATGGTTTTCTATTGGTGCAGGCGTCGGACAGGGTTGTGTAATATCACCATGGCTGTTTAATATATTTATGGATGCGTGCATGCATGATGCCAAAATAGATAATACTGGTTCATGTCTTGGTGACATCTGTGTGTGCAGATTGCTGTATGCTGATGACACTGTCCTGTTGGAAGAGAGAAAAAGTGAGCTGCAGAGTATGTTGTCTCAGATGTACGAAGTTTGCATAAATTCAAACTGAGTATAAGTAAGGGAAAACCCAAAGTTATAGTTTTTGAGAGAGGAACTGGTAGTACTGAATGTAATATATGTCTAAATAGCACAGTGATTGACCAGGTGAATGAGTTTGTGTATTTAGGAAGCATGTTTGAAAGAGAGAAATGCTTTGGAAGGTTTTCACATGAATTATGGGTTCTCAAGAGAGTCCCGCACATGGCTGTGCATGAAAGTGTAAGTGTCTCTACTCTAATGTATGGCAGTGAAATCTGGGTGCTACAGAAGAAACATAGGAGTTGTTTGTGTGCTGGAGAAAAGCACTACTTACGGGGGGGGCAAAACACATTCGGATTGTGTGAGGAATGAAGATGTGTTGCAGTTGTGTGATGTGAAGCAAAATGTTGTTAGCAAGGTGGAGACTAATATGCTTCGGTGGTTTGGCCACGTTCAAAGAATGAATGATGAGATGCTTACTACAAAAATCTTTTTAGCCCAAGTGGCAGGAAGGAAAGGTAGAGGAAGGCCAAGGAAGTCATGGGAGGATCAGATTCAGGAGTGTCCGCATGAGAAAAAGATGAGTATGAAGCATAGAAGATCTTGTGTACGGCGTGTGATAGATGTGAGTGAAACCCGAGTTGCATGTCAAGATCGTTGTAAGTGGAGAAGTTTGATACGGCAACAGTAAGTAAAAATTATCTGGTAATTTGTATTTCTTTGTGGAGCTACCTCTGAATATCAGAGATCAGCTTACTGATATGTATGTATGTATGTATGTTATTAAGCTTGCTTTAATCCTACTCCTTGGCCTCTGGCCTGACTTCACATAACACAACACTGGTCTAGTAGTCTTTCCTTCCACATGAAAAGTTTAACCTACCAAAATATCAGGCCACATAAACAGTTCTTGTGCTTTGCATAGTCCATTAAGAATGTAGTCCTACATGCTGTAAAACTGGTCTGCTAGAGAGTGAATCTTATAAGATAAGATTTTAGACTGTGTGAGATGCTCTCAAATGATGTTAAAGCATAGATGCAATCATCATGAATTTTCAGATCAAAATTCGTGGTACACTACAGAATGAATTTAAACTTGGAAATGCAGCAGTGCTGGCAGCCTGTAGAATATGCAAAGAATATGGAGAGAAGAGTGTAGTAGACTGCATGGCACAAACATGGGCTAAACAGTTTCAGAAAAGCAACGGAACCCTGGAGGATGATCCAAGATCCAGGTGATCTGTTCTGGATTTTTTTTTTTTATGTGTGATACTTAAGGGCAGTGCCTAGAGAAAGCGAGTGAGTGCTCTGGCTTCGTGAGCAATTGCCAGATATGAATCCTAGTAAATTCGCACAGTGGTATTGGAAGGAATAGTGTGGAAGAAATATTCTTCACATAATACATGGAAATACATCTGAATTAAGAATTAGATATATCTGATTGCTGTGTTAATCATTCATATATTGGAATGGATAGATGCCAACCACTGGAAGTTGCTTTCAGTAATAAATATGATTTTTTCAGAAATTTTCAGTAATAAACATGATTTTTGACATAGAATTCATCTATCGTTTCGTTCCAGTACTGGATCTTTTGATAAAAATCTGTGTGTTCCAAAAAAGTGTACAGCAGAGTTCCTTCAATAATTTCAAAACTATAAAAGCTAGCAAAAATATAATAACTGAGTTGAAGAGAGGAAGGTCCAAAGAGTTTACCGAAATAGCGTTCAAGATCAGATGACACAGTAACGAGTGGTGTGCATGTCTTTCATTTTGTGGTTAAATTGGCGCTAGGCAGGAATGATAAAATTAGTATAGCTCAGAAGCGTGACGTGATAGCATGTACTGCGAGGTGTCATTCGTTTCGTCTATGTGAGATCTATCAATATCTGTAATAATATTTGTCAGAAAATTTGATCAGCATAGATGCAATCATCATGATTGCATCTATGCATCTATGATGCAATCATCAGTGTGTGAAAAATTGTGAAATAGTTGAGAACTTTGTGAAAATTTCTGAAATGTCTCAATATTTTAACTTAAAGAAGGTTCAAGCCTACCACAAACGCAAACAAGGAGAAATAATGAGTCAAACAGAATCGAACAAGCATGATAGCAAGTACTGCGAGGTGTCATTCGTTTTGTCTATGCACGATCTATCGATATCTGCAATACTATTTGTGAGAAAACTTGATTAGGCGTGTGAAAAATTGTGAAATAGTTGAGAGCTCTGTGAAAATTTCCGAAATGTCTCAATATCTTAATTTAAATAGGTCGACTTGAGCGCAAGAAAACAGATAATTGAAGGCTACGTGAAAGGCATGTGCCTCATTGACATCACACTGAACTGCAAGTCATGCTTCATTCTCGGATGCGTTTACATTCACCCGGACGTCTCCATCTTGGACCTCGAAATGTTTCTCTTTGCGATGATGATCAAGTACTCCAAGAAAATCAGCAAGAATATGATTGGTGACACAGAGGTACCGATGATAATCATGGGAGACTTTAACGTTGACGTTCAAATGAATCTACACGAGCGATTTCATGAAGATTCAATTCAACTTGAACTTTGTGCTGACGAGATCACCAACCAACCTGGGAAACACATGCATCGACTTGACTTTCACGAGAAACATCATCGTTGATGTCATGCCATATGTGAGCTACTCTCATGACATCGGCCCCTCGTCAACAACACCATTCTCAGCCTAGAATAAGTAAGCCATTCTCTCAAAATACATTACTCTCTTCACAAGATTTCTGAAAACAGCCAAAAAAATTAAAAAGAAAAATCTCTCTAAACCTAAACTCTGCGCATTCACTCATTTCTAACACCCACCCAACAGCCACGCAATGTATTCTATGCCCAAAAGACCTGCGGCCATGGCTCCGACACAGCCCTGTCAATTTTTTTCAGTAATTTTCAGTAATCCAGCACACAGCAGCAGATTTGGATATCTAGCATGGCAACGAATTCCAGTCTGCTACAACAATTATTACAGAAAAAGAATAAATACAATTAACAATAATTTGTCAGTGCTAAAATTAAAAATGATGTTTACAGGAAAAATAAAAAAAAATAATGAAGGTAATCTTTTACATTTTATCTTTTCTCTCTCTCTTTTAACGCCCTTAAATTTTGGTGCAAGTTATAATCAACTGCTTCTCTTATATAACCCATTTTACTGAAGAACTGGACTGTAGACTTTCCCTGTGTTTTAAGTTTGCTGTTCACATTTTGTACAGCCAAATAGGTTTAGATTTTCATTCTTCCTGACTTATGACTATAATTTCATCCATTATACTCACAGAACTTTCAGCCTGAGGACCATGAATTCATAATATTTAAAAAGCTTTCACAATTTTAGATAAATGGTGTAACTTTTAGAACACGAATACTTTTGAACAGAATGCATCAATTCTTACAAATTTTCTAATTTTGTCACTTACGTTTTCCGAAAACTTCCCCTCCCTAACCAAGCTTAAATGCAAACATTTACGGGGAGAAAAACAATATTTAATAACAATACAGGTCAGCGGAAACATCGCAAAGAAAAAAGAAAAAAATATATACAATTACAGGAGAAATTTGCGCTCCATTCGATTTCCGTTTTTTTCTCCCTCCATTTTCAAGCTGAAATATTAACATCTATGCAAAAAATTATATTTCACAACAGTGATGGACAGAGACAACATCAGGAATAATAATAAAATACGATTATGGGATAAATCTTCACTCTGCCTAACTGCCAGTTTTGAAAGACGGAATTCCGTCCTCTGACAAACCCCTTTGCAAATTCTATTCAGTATAGCATGGATCTAGAGAATAAACCCAAATGATGACGAAAAAGTGGAATTCTGCGATTCCGCAGGAGAATCTCGTGCCTGTTTTCAAAGCTGGAAAATCAAACGCTGATTTTCCGTAATTTCATCATCATGTCCATACCGGTTGGCATCTATGGGAATGGATAAACCTGGATCCTTCTGCAATGATGTAAGTACTCTTCCTGTTTCTGAAACCTTGGTGGATTGTACAAAGCCAAATCAAGCAAGGTATTAGAACTTTACTAATTAGGACTTTAGAGAAAAAACTTATTCTTTTTAGGAACTCTTGTTTGCTTGAGAGTACTGTTGGTTGGTTAACATACACAGATGCAAAAGTCCAGCCATTGTTTTTGGAGAATTTATCCTCTTGTGTATGTATTTGTTATTAAATCGTTACTTTTTTTTATACTGGGCACCTGAGTCATTGCCTTGGGCTGTAGGCTCTGACTGCTTTCAGTTACCCACATGTTCAGAGTACAAATCCATGGCCTGAAAATTGTAATCTGGTTGTCAGGGTCTAAAAGGGCCTACGTTTTTGGCAAGTTTGGTTTGAAGAAGTGGGACACCTGTTCCCACATGGGCCTCTTGGGTGGGGCCTAAGTTACAGTTTGGTTTTCAGAAGTGGGGTTCATACTCTCACTGGTGCCTGATACAGTATTTTATTCAATTTGATTTGATGTTGTTATGTGCAAATAAATAAACATTAAGACAACAGAGTTTTGTCACAATATTTTTATGTTCAGCATGCCCATTTCCACAAAATTTCCTACATAAATTCCATATAAGCACACCGGACAAAAAATTAGTCACCCTTAAAAGAAATGATAGTAGGAAGTTACCTGTTGCAAACAGGGTGCCGTGATAGCAATTTTGGGAGATAAATAGCATTGATGTGGTCTATAGGATCATTTCTATCTAGTGCAGTGGTGAAGAGCAACATGTTTGTTGAATTTAGTCTGCAATATGGGTTGTAAGACAGACATTACTAAGTGGCAAAAAGGAGCCATCGTGTTTGGCCGTGCCCACAGACACAAAGTGCATGAAGTCGCTGAATTTGTTGGTATGTCGAAGCGTACGGTCCAGCGGGTATACAAACAGTGGTGTAGTTCACAGTCAACTGAAAATTGGTGATGTAACTGTGGCCAGAAAACAATTCTCACCAACAGGGACTAGCACCATGTTCCACACATAGTAACTGCAAATCGGCTTCAAACCAATTTACAAAAGGACATTGTGACGAGAACTGCATGCAATGGACATCTGGACCAGAATACCATGGAAGAGGCTTCTTTTAACAGCAAATCAAAAGTCGCACATTATCAATGGGCCCAGAGGCACCAAAACGTTTTTTTAAAGAACACAGTGAGCAACTCAATGGGCTAAAAGCAGTTACCCGTCCTTGATTTAGGGTAACTGGCTCCCAGGAAGGGAGAGAACCAGCGTCATAAGACAAACAAAACATCCATGCCTCACTGGGATTCGAACCGGGACCCCTTCATGGGCAAATGGTCATAAGCCAGCGCTTAGACCACTGCGCCACCGGGGCAGCACCAAAACTTTACTGAGGAAGAATGGAAATGAGTAATTTGGTCTGATGAGTCTCCTTTTTGTTTGTAATCCAATGATGGGAGGCGTCGAGTGCATCGCAGGTCCAATCATGCCTTTAATCCTGATTGTATCGAAGGTGTTGTTCAAGATGGAGGGGGTTCTGTGATTTTTTAGGGATGTTTTTCATAATTTGCAATGCGCCTTCTCATTAGAGTGATGATGGATTTGAACCAGCATGCGTACCTCAGCATTCTGAATGATGAAGTATGATGCCCTTTGCTATACATCTCCAGGATCAGCATCACATTGCCACTCCAGTCTTCCAAGACGACAATTGCCGTGTGCACAGGGCTGAAACTGTGTCTGAGTGGCACGACAACCAATCAGCAACACTGTCTCACCTCGACTGGCCCGCCAAAACCCCAGATTTAAATCCTATTGAAAATCTGTGGGATCATTTAGAACAGAAGGTGAAATGCCAAAATAGACACCCACATACTCTGGCAGAACTTTGGGACCAGTTGATGCAAGAGTGACTGCAAATCGATGTTCAATACATCCACAACCTCATGGAATCTCTACCACACCGGATTCATGCTGTTATCATGGCAAGAGGGACCGACGCCAGCTATTAGGTAATTTCTGACAGTGGTGACGAATTTTTTGTCTGGTGTGCTTAGGTTTACATATTATCAAAAATTGACAAAGGTTTCTCATGAAAGAGAGTTTATACCAAAATCATAACAAATTGTTCTCACATGAAATATAAATCACTATGCATACCTGAAAATAGAACGCTTATCTTGAGGATATCGTTTAAGATTTTCCAGAAGATTGTCAATACAAGATTTCAAACACGATTTGGTTGAAAGCTGGCAAGCACCTAGCATTTCATGGAGGGCTTCTCTAATATCCATTGAAAAATCCTATAAAAATGTTATAATCAATTAGTTGAAAAACAAAACAAAAAACATTTGTCATACTTGTAAACATCTCTCACAGCTTAAAAATTTAAACCAGTACACAAAACAATTGCTACAACAGTGAGCTGATATTTCTTAGTTAATATCAGGGAAAAAAAAACCAAAAAAAAACCAGCTGATGCACGTGGCTCTTTTGAAACAAGGGAACTATGGTGACAATTAGTTCTTTATGTTTTGACTATTATCAAATACTATACAATTTACTCACACAAATTTATATGCAACTCATGTAGTATAATGTAATTGATTGGTTAACCGAAATCGCCAGTTGTGCTGGGAGCTAGGAATGGTCCCTCGGGATTGGAAGAATCTATCATTGCTCCCTTGTATTAGGAAAAAGGTGAACGAACTGAATGCAAAAACTATCGTGGTATTAGCTTGCTGAGTGTGCTAGGGAAAGTGTTTGAAAAGATCATTATTGATAAGGTATGAGGTCTTACATCAGAGAAAGTGTGTGATGTTCAGAGTGGTTTTATGCCTAGTAAGGGCTGCACTAACCAAATTTTTGCATTACACATGACGATTGAAAAGTATCTGGCTGTTGGGTATGCGTTTTTGCTGCCTTCATAGATTTAGAGAAAGCTTATGACTGAGCAAATAGGATACTTCTGCAGAAGGTACTGAATAAATATGGTATCACTGGGAATCTACTCAATAGTGTGAAAGCCATGTATGCTGGCAGTAGAGCTTGTGGATGAGTGAATGGTGCTGTATCAAATTGGTTTTCTATTGCTGCAGGAGTCAGACAAGGTTGTGTAATGTCACCATGGCTGTTTAATATATTTATGGATGCATGCATGCATGCATGATGCCAAAATAGTTGGTTAGGTAATACCTGTGTGTACAGATTGCTGTATGCTGATGACACAGTCCTATTGGCAGAGAGCAAAACTGAGTTGCAGAGTATGTTGTCCTGGATGTATGAAGTTTGCATGAAATTCAGACTGAGTATAAATAAGGAAAAAACCAAAGTTATGGTTTTTGAGCGAGAAACTGTTAGCACTGAATGAAAGATAAGTCTAAATGACATAGTGATTGATCAGGTGAAGGATTTTGTGCATTTATGAAGCATGTTTGACAGAGAGAACAAATTAGATGGTGAAATTAGCAGACAAGTGAATTCTTCATTGAAAGTCATAGCTGCTTTAGGAGGAATTCACAGAACTGATGGGTTTTCAAGAGTCTCAAATGGCTGTGCATGAAAGTGTAATTGCTCCTACTCTGATGTATGGCATTGAAACATGGGTACTGCAGAAGACACATAGGAGTTGTTTGTGTGCTGGAGAGATGCATTACTTACGGGGTATTGTCACAAGACACTCTTTGATCATGTGACGAATGAAGATGTGTTGCAGTGGTGTAATGTGAAGCAAAATGTCACCAGTAAGGTGGAGACTAAAATTCTTAGGTGGTTTGGCCATGTTGAAAGAATGAATGATGAGATGCGTTCTAAGAAAACTTTTTCAGCTTAAGTGGCAGGAAAGAACGCTGCAGAGGAAGGCCAAGAAAAGCATGGGAAGACCAGATTAAGGAATGTCTTCACGAGAAAAAGATTATGAGTATGACGTACAGAAGGTCTTGTGTACGTTGTGTGATGGGTGTCAGTAAAGCTTGAGCTGTGCGCCAAGATTGCCGTAAATGGAGACATCTGATACAGAAAGAGTAAGTAAGTACCGTAATTTTGGGTAAATAAGCCGCACTGGCGTATACGCAGCAGTGATAAAAAAAGAGGTGGAATGAAAAAAAATCACCAGAAACGCCGCACCTCCGTATACACTGAAGAGCAATTGAATTAGAGATACCTGTCTAGTAACGTGTAGCACCACCTTTCGCCCTGATGACAACGGCGATTCGTCTCGGCATGGACGCGACAAGACACCGGAAGCGTTGGGAAGCCATGCGGATCCACGGCCCCTGAACAAGCTCCCACAGTTCATGAAGATTTGATGGAGGGGGGTCAGAGCCTCAAACATCTCTCTCGATGGCATCCCAGATGTGCTCGATGAGATTGAAGTGAGGTGACCTAGCTGGCCAAGGAAGCGAGGTCACGTCGGTGGAGTGTTCATCCAAACATTCGGATACAATTCGGGAGCAACGGCACAGTGCATTGTCTTGTTGCAGGATGAGGTCCCCAGTAGGATGTTGAAGACGCACAAATGGGAGCAAATGGCCTTACAGGATATCCTGGTAACGTTGACATGTGAGGGACGATGTCACACGTACCAGGGGTTCCATTTTTGTCCATGTAAACAGTCCCCAGACGAGAACGCCACCCCCCCACCAGCTTGAAGAGTACCCTGCTGGCAAGAAGGATCCATCGCTTCATGTGGTTTGCGCCATATTCGTATCCTGCCATCCGCATGTACCAACGTGAATATCGACTCTTCAGTCCACGCAACATTTCCCCACATGTCTAGTCCAGTGGCGATGTTCCCGCGTCCACACTAATCTTTGCACCCTGTGATGAGCGGTAAGCAGCGGTACCCTCGTAGGACGGTGGCTTCTGTACCCCACAGCGAGGAAATGGTTCTGGATGGTATGGCTGCTTACACGTTTTTGTGCACCAGCGTTAAATTGCCGAGTGATTTCTTGCACTGTGGCCCGTCTATCCGCTGTTACAATGCGAGCTAGCCGACGATGACCCCGCTCATCCACACGCTGTTGCCCACGGCAGTTGGCCCTTGCAGGGATGGGTTTACCAGATTCGATGTACTCACGGTACACCAGTGACACAGTGGCTCGTGAAAATCCCAGTTCCTGCACGACTTCCGAGATGGAGTGACCCATTCGTCGGGCCCCGACAATTTGCTTATGATAAAATGTGCTTAGATCTTTCGTCTTACCTATACTGCGTCCGACTCTTACTGATTCCAGTCGCATCCCTCCTTATATTGTCGGATCGCTGCATACGTCATGTCGTTTCCGTTTACAGGGCCGCCCACAGCGCCACATTTGCATAACATCAACTGTCTCTAATTCAATTGCTCTTCAGTGTACGCCGCACTTTTGCAGTAAAGTGGGGTAGTACCACAGCGGAGTCTTGAAAACATTATGTAGATAAAAATATAGTACCTGATCTTTCAAATAATAAATAAAAATATCAATTAAACAAGATTCGCCGCCCTGGTGGCGCAGTGGTCTAAGCGATGGCCTCAGATCATTCGTCTGTAAGGGGTCCGGGTTCGAATCCCGGTCAGGCATGGATGTTGTGTTTGTCTTACGGCACTGGCTCTCTCCCTTCCCTGGAACCAGTGACCCTAAATATGGGACGGGCGACTGCTTATAGCCCATTGAGTTGCTCACGGTGGTTGTTAAACCTCCAATCAAACAACAACAACAACAACAAAAAAAAACAAGATTCAATCTTAAGGATAACACTTACCCTACTACCTATTTTATAAAAATTTACTCGAAAAATTCATAAGGCGCTTATACCAATTATAAAACATTTATACCTCCAGAATTAAAAAAATACACGCACAACAGTCTGAAAATATCTGGTACACATAGTTTTTCAATCAAATCCATCAAAATGGGAAACTTTACTGTCCGAATTAAAAGGTTTTAAAAGCTCATAATATAAAAAAACTTCGGGGTCGTTCGCATCATTTTCGCCGTCTTCTGGCGTTTCACCGAAGTTTTCAGAAATAATGTTTGCTTCAGTGAAGCTCGAAACAATCGTCGAAGTTTAGATGTTTTTCCAGGATTCAGAAAAACATATTTATTTACTATTAGCTTAAAACTAGAAGTATGACTTCTGCGTTTCGTCATTTTACTTTTCATGGTAACGTAGAACTATGCGTAGCGTACTTGAGAAAATGCGATTTGGCGAACTGAATGCAACGAATGCACACGTCACTGACAAAATTTGCACGTGCTGTCATTGACCAATGACAGTCGATCTCAGATGGTAGTCGAATATCCCGTTTCAAAAGGGGAGAGAGAGCGTTAGCCTCGGAGCGAAGCTGATGACGTCATGAGTTCAAAGAGAGTTAGTTGCTAAGAGCATGAAACAAGCGCAATCCTTGCTAACAAGGTCAATTCCATGCAAAGTTTCCCCCAGCCACGGATTTTTTCTGAGTTTTATCAGAGTCACCTCTCTCTTGCCTGTCCCACCTCAATCCTATAACCTATTATTTTCATGTCTTGTTTTAAGAGGGGGTGGGTGGAATTTATTGCACATGGCTGTAACATCGTTATTCCATTCCCTCTCTATTGAGATATCTTCCCGCGTAAAAAAGAGTAGAACAAGCCAAAACGTTTTTTGTTACACAATTTCGCTCCGCAAAAAAAAAAAAAAAAAAAAAAACCTTATACGCTACCATGCAGCATAAGCCGTGTGGGCAGAAAACTTAATTTTGAACTCATGTGCGCCGCGCCGCGGCTTATCTACCCGAAATTATGGTAATCAGTTTTAATAAACCCATGCTTCCAGAAATAAAATCCTAGCTACGTTGCTGCCTTTCAGATTAAAAAAAAAAAAAATGGCCTAGAGCCATCTCATTTTATGATTAGTTATTGAAAGGTGCTGTTACTTGGTCTTGCATTCCTCCTGACACTAAATCACAGAACTTTTTGCAGAAAATTCACCTAATTATCAACAACACTCAAAATATGATCCTAACAGTTTTACACTGAAACCAATCATTTCACATACCTCTAAAACACACAAAATTGTGTCCAACTGATCTTCTCTCAACACAATGTGATGACTTATTTTCCCCAGGCACTGAACTGCTTTCAAACGGACTTCTTCAATTTCATCATTGAACATATCCACCAAAAAATCCAGAGACAATGCAGCAAAAGAGGGAAACAGTACAGCAAGTTCACACAGAGAGTCTAAAGTGGCATTTCTTACTTCTGAAAAATGAAGTCATCATCAAGTATACCCAAATGAAAATACAAAGACAAAATAACATGAAATACTAAACTGTTTTATTAGCTTCAAAATTACATAGTGCCTCAATTACATGGGCAACACAATTTGTACCCATATTTTACACAGCAGAATCATTGTACCATTGAATTCTGCAAGGGGTTAACTGTAAATTTAAAGGAGAAATGTTTCCAAACTGAATGAGAAAAATCCATTATCTACCCCTAGTGCTCTCCCTAGATATTTTGTACAGCTGGGTGGCAAGAAATTTTAGCTTGATGGTACATTTAACAACCCCTTCCTCAGTCCAGGGAAAAAAAAAAAGATGTTGTTTTGCTTAACAATATTGTACTTATTAAACATCTTTAGTGGTGGGCATTAATGTAACATACATGATAAACAAAATAAGGAATAATAGTAAGAAGGGAATAAGTTTTTCGCTCTTACTATTATGTGCATTGTAAAAACATCAAGGGAGATTTTGCTGGGCGGTAGAGAAAATTAGCTGGGTGGGCCGCCCAGTAAAATGGCTCTAGGGAGAACACTATACCCCTATGCAATAGATGCATTGCATTGACAGTAAATTGAAAATTCAAAACTGTTATGCAGGTGGATAGGAAGATAACATTTTTGTTTAATTTGCATGCTTACCCATTTTCTAAAGAATTTGTTTGCATTTTTTTTTACTCTTCTTTCAGCAAAAGTGTCAAACTTCAATGTAACCTGAGATAAACTACAAAATTTTGAACATTCACTTCAAAGGTGTAGAAAAACCACTCAATATGGAAAACTAATTATTTGATTTATTTATGTACTGACTTATCTAGGAAGATGAGATTATTTTTCTACCCCTGATACAGGGCTTTGATTAGAAGCATTGATAACATTATTGCACAGATTCATTTGTTTTGCTCAGCAGTTTTTTTTTTAATTCTTTTATGTTGTCTCACTAGACCAGAATTCTCAGAGATTACCAGCATCATGTTTGTTTAACCAAAGGGATTCAATTTTTTTCCCTACTTGTTTAAATTTGTTTCTCTTTTCCTCCATGAGAAATTAAGTGCAGGCCAGACATCTCATTCAAGCAGTAAAATAAAATAAGAAGTTAGAAAGTTAAGCTCCTTTGAATGTAAGTCACTTCAAAATTTATGACACAGAAAAATATATACAACTGCTAGCAGCAACTGGAAAATGAATTTCTGTGGGTGGATTATAAAGAAGAAATAAGATATATAATTCCTTGTGGGAAAAATTTCCTTCAATGGAAAATATAAAAAGCCACTCTGGAAAAAGTACAAGAGGCACTAAGATTTTACAAAGAAACTTTGCTGATACACAATTAAAGCAAATTCATGTAAAATGTAAAGTAGCAGTATCTCCTGATAAAGAAAAAATTCCTACGAGCGGATGCTGATAAGTTCTCAGCCTCACCAAGAAAGAAATGGGTTAGAACCATGACACTTACAGACTATTCCACATATTCACCCCAAAGTTCAACACACTTGGCACAGTGCTTCTGGAATTTCTTTAACCCTTCCAAAAAAAAAAAAAATTTCTGAAGTCTGATCACTCAAACACTGCTTTGCTGCTGATATCACCTCCGAATCATTAAAAAAAATGCCTCCTTTTCAAACTATTTTTAAGGTTAGGGAACAGGAAATAGTCCGATGGAGCAAGGTCTGGTGAGTAGGGTGGATGGTCTATGCACTTAAACCCCAGATCTCTCAAAACATCCATTGTCTTGCCAGCCTTGTGAGCCGGCACATTGTCCTGAAAGAAGAAAACACCCTTCTGCAGTTTTCCTCACCTGTTTTCCTTCAATGCCTCCTTTAATCAGCACAGCAAGTTGGAATGGCATTCAGCATTTATTGTTTGGCCCTTCAGAAGATAGTCAGTCAGTAAAACACCTTTCAAATCCCCCCCCCCCCAAAAAAAACGCTGCCATGACCTTTCCTGCAGACCTCTGAGTCTTGAATTTCTTTGGCTGTGGAGAACCCGAGTGCCGCCATTGCAGGAACTGTTGTTTCTTCTCTGGATCGTAGTGATGTAACCATCTAGTGATAAAAAATTATCTAGTGATAACAATCTAGTGATAAAAAATTATCACTAGATCGCTCAAAATGTTGCAAAACCGATTTGGAAGTGTCCACTCATTTTCGTTTCTCATCGGCGTTTAAACATTTGGGCACCCACTTCACTGATATCTTCTGCATATCCAAGTGCTCATGAATTAAGAACCCAACACATTCCTTGGATATCTCCTGTCTCAGCTCTCGTTTTAGCTGAGATTCGCCGATCTGACCAAATCAAGTCATGAACACACAATCAACAATTTCGGGTGTTGTCACTGTTGAAGGCCTCCCAGATCTTGCTGCATCTTCTGTCTCAAAGTTTCCATGCTGAAAGTTGGCACACCATTTCTTTATAGTGGAATATGAAGGGCACTTGTCATTTAATGTTTGCGTCATACATTCATAGATTTCCTTTGCAGTTTTCTTCTGCAGGAACAGAAATTTCATGACAGCCCGGAGTTCCACACTCGAAAATTCAACACTTTGTATTGCCAGGATTTAGTTCAGCACATCAAACATCTGAAAAAAAAAAAAAAAAAAAAAAGAGCTATTAGTCTGAAAATTAGCACTTTATAATACAAAAGAACACTCTTTCAAGCTGCAGCGACAAAATAATGCTACAATTACAGGAAGTGGGTTAGGTCGAGAACTTTTCAGCATCCCCTCGTAATGGTAGAAGAATCGCTGCAATAATTTCTAAAGGGAAAAAAATCAATGAAAATGGTCCAACTACTTAATCATAAATAACAGAGCAACTAACATTTATTAAATTCAAAAGCACATGTATGCTCCAGTTAAAAGAAAAAAGTGTACCACCTAAGGAAAAATATATGAATAAAAATAGTTGCACAGTATTTTAATGTTTGTTGAGCAGATCATTTATGGAAGAGTTACAGAAGGCATCAGAAAGTCTTACTTAAAAGCCTAATCAATAGATCCACCAACTGGAAAGTAAGCAAGCAATAACATATAGAAAGTATGTTAAAAATTGGAAACTAACAACAAAGTTAACATTGACTTTATTGTGAACAAGCAACAGTATATTGGTACTATAGAATGCTTGCTCTTGGCATTCTTCATGTCAACAAAAGTCCTATTTTTAATATAATGTTTCCTGCACATAATTTTTTGATACCATGTCCAACTTCTGGTGGGTTGATATGCTCAACTTATCACAATTCCCTCTTTAATCACTAAAACTATTGTATTAATTTGAGTTCATTCATTCACAATATCATGCCGAGCATACTAAATTACATGTTTTATTGTATCTTATTCAATAGTAAAACCATTTTACTATCATATCGTCTGTTATATACGTTTTTTATACCATCAGATTCAAAGGCGAGCACCCCGAAAGAAAGAATTGTTTAATATACAACATACCCTTATTGGGTCTTTTAACATGATATCTTAAAAGGATCAATTGGTAATGCACAGTTTAATCTATTATATAAGTACTTACTATTGTTATAGCTGGTTATTTACATCCTCTGTTCTTCATGACCATCTCCCATTTATCCCTGCCTGCAGATTTCTTGTTATTTCATGCTTTTGAATATAAATGTTCTTTCTGTAGATTATGCATTGTCCATTATATTGTATTATCAGGTTACAGGAATCGATGTGTTTGATATACGACCACTATATCTCCGTATTTTCTCAAAATTTCGTCCTTGATCAAATTATTCTGTCCTTATTATCTGTACATTTCAAAAAAGCTGAGATTAAAAATTTCTATATAAACTATATTTAGTGATATGTAATTTTCGTATTTACAAAATAGGAGCGAATAAATGAAAAATTTGCCAATACAAGTGAATAAATAAGAAAATTTGATTTCAACTACTTTCCTGCAACATCTTGATAATTAACATTTTTTAAGCGAAAATAGGACGTAATTTCGCGCAGCACTTGCACCGTGTGTATCTTACTTGGCGTGCTTTACCCGAGAAGCCCCAGACTAAGCCTCTTTCCCACTCGGCGAGTCAGCCAGCACCGCTCAGTCGCACTGGCTGGCTGGCCTTGAAAGAATACGAATGAGCACATGTTTGTTTTTGCATTTCTCTAGTAGACTACAAACTACAACGCTCGCAAACCGTTTGATAGACGTATATCAATATGGGCTGCCCTAAGAAAGAATTAGTTGATAGAGTGAAAGAGTTTGACCACAAGAGATTGTATTTAAGCTATAAAAATATTGTGATGTGCAAATTTTGTAATGTTCATCTAGAAGGACAAATTGAACCTCTACATGACATCTACTGCAACAAATGAAGCCTACCAGCATATTAACAGACTATTTTGTCCATATGTAGCCACGACCAAACCCACATAATCTTTGAACACAAATTTATTATTGGAAAGCTTCTCTAAAATACTATGTTTAAAAGTCATGCCACGAGATGAGCTCATCGATGGATACAATCATTTTCACAGACAGGTCATTACAGTAGTCAACCAAGAGACTCCTGTTGATGTCATACAAATTTTAAAAGCAACAAAATGCTGCTATCTAAACTATGCAAAGGCAGCTATTCAAAGCTTACATAATTCTGTTAACAGCATGGATGCTGAGAGATATTTCAGTATGTACAACATCATTATTACTGACAGAAGGCAAAGGCTAAAGGAAGAGAATATAGATACTATTACAATGTTGTTAGCTTTTAACTAAGTATTTTGGTACTAAGCCTACCAGTAAGTAAACTTTGAAAAACATTCTAAGTAAACTTTGAAAAACAGTAAACTAAGTAAAGTAAAATTTGAAGAATTTTTTTTTTGTGTCTTCAGTTTTTGCAAATAAATGCGAAATTTGTTATTAAAATTTCTTTTCCACGAAATTTCGAATTTTATTTGGCAAAATTTACATATCCCTAACTATATTGCTTGTCCAGCATGCAAATCACTACTCCTGAGTCTTTCATATCGATGTCGTGATGTCGCTGATAGTCGTTCCTTGTCGGTTAAAATTTATCTCTTTATACATAAAAGAATATAAAATGAACTTCTAACATACAAGAAATATCTATTTACATCTATTAATCAGTTCATGAATTGCATCCTCTGGAGGGTCACGAAGTATTAGGCTGTATCCGACGTTGTCGCCAGGCCCTTCCTTTGTTACTGTTGCCGATATTGTTGCAACTATGTTCCTGAGAGTTTGTCATTATTAGCGTATACTTAAAATATCGAAATATTTAAAACACTTATAAATGAAGAATGTCTAAAACAACAACGAATGTCTTCCAACGAAAACCGCTCACTCGAAGTGCACCCTTCATAATCTGAAGTAACACGCCAGACATGTTTACTATTGAATAAGATATTGTATTAATATCCTATGCAATTCATAAAAACATTCCTTTAACATATGAACATCAAAAAACCAAACAAAGAACTCATTTCCTTCACCTCAACTCTAACACGCCAAGAACCCATGCATGCCTTCCAGTTATTCAAAACGCCAATACTTACAAACTACTACTGAATTTTTTTAAAAATTTAAGTTAAAAAACCTGAACATTAAGAACCTTAAAAACACATATCAACACCCCTTCCCTTGGGAGAGGGTCTTTTCAAATGTGTTTACCCCTCCCTGTGGGCATCCTCAGGAAGGTTAGTGCTCTCAACACCTCAGCTGCCTGCAGCAGAGTGAACCTAAGAGTTATCGCGGTTGGTTGCCCCAATAGTCTAAATGTCATCTCTAGCCTGGCGCCATCTATTAGAAAATGAATTGTCTAGTATGCTGCTCTCCTAAGGGGTGTTGATATGTGTTTTCAGGGTTCTTAATGTTCAGGATTTTTAACTTAAATTAAAAAAAAAAATAATCTGCGAGTATCCGCCCCACTTCCGATCATGCATTGTACAACAAGGATGAACTCACAAAACTGCGAACAAATTATAAGAAAAAAAGTCTAAACAATAAAAATACTAAAAGAAAATGAGCCTAAATTAAGAAATATGTATATAGCCAATTTTTTTACTTACGTTTCTAGAATGACTATGTATTTTAAAAATCTTTAATGAGCGAGATTTGCAAACATATCTTTTAATTTTAATTGTTCCACATGTTTTGGCTGTTCTGTTAGCAACACTTCTTTTATTTTATAAACAGGCATGATGTGCTATTCTGTGAAGAATTTCTTTTATTCCATCCTTCATATCAATTCTTCAGTAAGATGCACACTGAAGTGCCAGAAAAACTGGTACAGATGAGCTTATGCAAAATACATAGCAATGTCACCTATGTGCGTACTCGGTTGCGTCCGCCAGTGCGTATACAAAGCGACAGACATCCTTCACAGCTGTCAGAGCTGTTTTCGGCATGAGAATGACAAGTAATAACGATTTTAGCGATTTTCAACGTGGTGTCATAGTTGGCGCTCGTGAGATGGGCCATAGTATTTCGGAGCTAGAAACGAAGTTCGGATTTTCATGGACGACCATTGCAAGAGTGTACCGGGACTACAAGAATTCCGGCAAAACCTCCAACCTACAATACCAGTGTGGCCGTAAAAAGACATTGGGTGAACATGACCATCGTTGGCTGTTAAGAACTGTTTCACGCGATAGGCGTGCAACACTCTCGCCGATATAATCGGAATTCAATGCTGGAGCCTCAACAAGCACCAGCGTCCAAACTGTGTAACGTACCCTGCATGATATGGGCTTTGGGAGCTGACACCCAACTCAAGTCCCCTTGATGGGTGCACGACACAGAGCTATCGCCTCGCTTAGGCACGGCAACCCCGCCACTGGACAAGACTGGAAACAAGTAGCCTGGTCTGACGAGTCGCATTTCCAACTGTATCGGGCAGATGGAAGAATTCGTGTGTGACGCAAACCTCATGAAGCAATGGATCCTGCCTGTCAACAGGGAACTGTACTGGCTGGTGGGGGGTCCGTAATGGTAGGGTTGTGTTTAGCTGGACTTCACTGGGATCCCTGGTACATCTATAAACGTCTGTGACCGGCCAACGCTATGTGCGCATCCTTTCTGACAAGGTACATCCGTTCATGTCCTGCATTCATGCTGATGGGTTGGGCCTGTTCCAACAGGACAATGCACCTCCACACAAGTGTCGGGACGCCACATCATGGTTAGAGGAGCATTCATTTGAGTTTGGGGTGTTGCCATTCCCACCCAAGTCCCCAGATTGGAATGTGATAGAACACATTTGGGATGCCATGCAACGCGCTATCGAACACAGGAATCCGAGACCTCGGAATACACCCGAATTGTGGAACGCTCTGCAGGAAGTATGGTGTGCATCGCCTACAGCATATTTCCAGAAGCTAGTGGAGTCCATGCCTTGTCGTATTTCTGCAGTCCTGCACTCCCGTGAGGGACCTACCAAGTATTAGACTGGTATACCAGTTTTTCTGGCACTTCAGTGTATACACCTTTCAATGCAAATTTTTTCGTCATCATCACTTTCATGACTTGTATCCAATTCATTGTCCTCTTCATGATTATGACCATTTGAATTATCTCACCATCAGTGAGTTTCAAAGCAACTGGAGCATCGTTGTCGACGTTCACACATTCTTTTACGGCCTCTTCATCAAAGAGCTTCGCTTCTTCACAAGGCAATCCTTTTGCATAACACAATAAATCCTGTAGGATTACCTTTTCCTGCAAAATGCGGAAGCTGCTGAAGTCGTGTTTGACCTCTTCTTTGTTGAGTACGATCGTAGATGGCCAAAGATTGTGTCAGGCATTCATCAAGATGTCTTGAGATACCGAATCCCAGGAACTCGCAATATTCAAAAGGGCATCTCTAACGGTGAATTACTTTTGAAACTACTTTATACCAGTTCGGTTATTGCATGCATTCAATAACTTTCGAATAAAAGCTGATTTGTAGTGGCATTTTAAAGAGTGCAATATGCCCTAATCCATCGGCTGAAGAAGCGAGGTGCAGTTAGGTGGCAAGTAAGCACCACATACGTTATCCTTCATGAGAAGCTTTGCATCAGGATGGGCTGGCCAGTTATCCAAAGTTAGTAAAATTTTGCAGTCATTGGGCAAACCAACAGACTTACAATGTGCCCGCCCTGACTTCAAGTACAAAATGGTTTTGGACCCAATCCATGCAAAATTCTCTTGTGATCCAGGCCCATTTATTCACCTTGTAAATCGCAGGAAAAACTCTAACACCTTTAAAGCATCTGGGCCTAGTACATTTTCTGATCACCAACAATTTGCATTTGCGAGTTCCAGCTGCATTGGCACATGCAAGAACTATGAGACGTTCTTTTGAGTCCTTTACACCGGAGGGTGCCGTCTCTTTTACTGTAACAAATGTTTTCCTCGGGATGTATTTCCAAAATAGGGAAGTTTCGTCTGCATTATAGACCTGTTCTGGTGATAACTTTTCACTCAAAATCGTATCTGAAAATTCTTTCACAAAAATCTCTGCACTTTTGTGGTCAGCAGAAGCCTTTTTGCCACAAATATTCAGAAGTTGTAATCCATGACACTTCTTAAATTTATTGAACCAACCCGCTGAATAATCACAAGATGTATGAATTGAGAGTTCCCCGTGAAAAACTCTGGCATGGGCCATGATTATGGAGCAATCCAGAGGTACCCTTTCGCTACATCGCTGCCTTATCCATTCCATTAAAACCTTGCCTACATCCACATTCTTTGATTGATGTAAAGTTTTTCGCTGGCTCATTAGACTAGGCTCATCACTGTTCGCAAAAACTTTAATATTGATGCCTTTTGCTTTATGAGGTCGTAAATTGTGGATTTTCCAATTTCATATTCTTCTTCAATCAATCTTTTTGCTGATGTACCGTTGTCCAGCTTTTTCAACAGTTTGTTCTCTTTCTGGATGCTTAAAGATAGATGCGTCCTCTTGCGTCCAGCCACATCCTGATCTCCTGGCCTTTTTGACATTACACGTGAGATTTTTGCAGCACCGCAGAATAAACACGAAACACACGAGCACCGACAAACGAAACAATAAAGTGATTGACCTAATTTTCTAAAACGAAGTAGGTCTCCGTACTCTTTCTTCCTCACTTTACAAAGAGGAGTCACGAGTATTCCCGACCAGCCTATGACGTCACACCAATGATCAACGAATAGTGGGATGAATATTTTTTGTCTCTCTTCCAAAGGCAGGTTCGCGGACGTCACCAGCACAAAAGAGAATAGCGATGTCATGAGCTGAAGAGAGAAATGCTACTCTTGTTCTCTTGAGGAAACCAGTCTTCGACTTTGATGCACACTCTGACAAACAATAATGCCTCTGTTATTCTGGAAAGAGGCTTTGGGTTTCTGCTGAGTGTTTGATTGGGGGAAAGATAAAGAGGGAGGAGGGTGAAGTTGGATGTTTGCCTCAAACAGTGGGAAACGGAAATGTATGTTGAATTGTTCCAGAATGCTGTTTTGAATACGTATATGTACATATGATGGGGAGATTAAGGCCCGTTTCACACACACAGATTTTTTTCTGCTGAAGCAATAAAACCGTCCCACAGTGCAGTTTCTGGCTGCTTTCACACAAGCTGTTTCATTGCTAGAACGGAGAGAAAATGCCTGAAGGTTTAGCGGGAACTGCGGCTCTTTGTTCAACAGCACTTTGTTCCCCACCCCCTCTCACAGGAGGGATTGTTTTACTGCACTAGCGGATGATCGGCTGGCCCCTGCGTGAACATCTTGCCTTACAGCTACTTTTCTCTTAATTTGGATGGTATTTTTGTCGTCCAGTTTGTAGTGAACCCCTCGGAAGCTAAGCGGCTACTGCGTCAGAATTTCCACCGCTTCCGCACACCTAAAAGTCTCCGTATAATTCTATATTCTGCTTTAAAACAAGCGGTAATACAGCCTGGAGATTTATTGCTTTGACGGAAAAATTCAGTTCGTGTGAAACTTGCCTAAAAGGGATAAACGGTCTGCTGGGGATGAGTGAAATACGAGGCTGAGCTTCGGCACAGAACACCTGAAGCTCAAGGTAAAAAAAGATTGCTAAAATTCCAATTATACAAAAAGGTCCGGTTTTCAGGAATCCGGATAATTGGTTCGATACTGTATCAAAAGTAAAAAAAAACATTAAAACCAAATGAGCAGAAACGAAGCATAACCTAATAAAAGATGATATCTTGTCATGTTTCCTTGCGTATTCTAAAACATTTGCGGATGGGGGAAGTAACATCCAGAAATCCGCGAGAGGGTGTGGATTCATGCACACGTATGGGAGAACGAAAGTTCCATGCTGGTGATGAGTTGGCAGAAGAAACTAGTCTACAGATAGTAGAAGGTCCGGAGTGTGGTGTGTTTGCCACTGAAGATGTCAACAACCAAGTCGTATGAAACTAATCAGGCAGATTACATGGGTGCTTGACATTGTTTTTATGGTTTTTATTTTTTAATGGAAGCTTTTATTCATCTTGAATTGTTTTTGGTTTTTCATCTTTTATGAGATCATTTTTGCACGTTTGGTTTTTAAAGTTTTTTACTTTTGGTATCTTGTCATGTTTCGTACCGAGGTGCATGCGCTTGGCTATACTTTTGGTGTTGTATCAACATGTTCCGTCTCGGTGAACATGCACTCAATCACAGACCGGGATGAACTTCTGTGGGTGAGTCAAATTGCATTTTTTTTAATTTTTATTTCTTGTACATTGTATTTTTGATATCAACAGTTTGCTCTTTGATATTCTTATGCAAGCCCCCATGGGGTCTCATATAATGTGCAGAACAGTATTTTATGTTATTAATTTATTTTAGCAACATTATATTTATTTTAACTAGCCATGTATATAATGTACAACACTGTTGTTTTGGTGTATTAATGTTAAGTGGTTCTATTAAAGGTGCAAATGAAGTAATATGTTTAACCAGTTAAGTGGTCACATCCCACGTCGGGTAGCATACCCGCAGTGGGCAGTCATAGAGACCCCCTTTCTGCTTTGGCGCAATGTTCCCATGGCATCGGTGTTTTTGTCACATAACTTGTGAAGGCACACTCTGGGCTCTAGAACCAGTTATCCATGGTCCCACAATAGACCTGATTCAGAAGTGGTGCCATGAGTTGTAAGACTACTTTCGATCCACAATAGGTTTCATCTTGTACACTGTCATCAGAATGGGTGTTCTTGCCTACATAAATCATGAAATTCCATGCATAACCAGATTCGGTCTCACAGAGCTCAAATGACTTGATACCAAATCTAGCTCGTTTCGATGAAACATAGGTTCTCCATGCCAGACGACCTTTCCACATCATCAGAGATTCTTCCACTGAAGCATCACATTCTGGTGTGTACACACTTTGAAACTTGTCCTTCGGGTGATCTAGAATCGGCTTCAATTTGTACAATCATTTGAAACCTGACATTTGTTCCCCTTAGGCTTCGTTATCTACAAAATGCAAGAATTTCAGGAGCAGATGGAATCTCCTTTCTGCGCAGAGCTCCATAAAAATCGGAGTTGGGATTATGTTACGTCTCGAAAAATAGCTCTTATTATCAGGCTTCTGATGTAACCCTTGTGACAAAAACAAAAAAGGCTAGAAGGTCATAATTTCGTTCTGGTTGGTATCTCTCTAATGGTGAACTCTAGATTTGGCTTTTAGATCTGGATTGTTGTTTCTGAACTGTTGCTTGTAGCAGTTAGTTTCTGTGCTTATTCGTTCAGCGATATCCGGCATAATGAATAAATCGAAAAATTCCAGTGGGTTACCTGGATCATGCAATTCGACATTCAAACCTGGTTGTCAAGTAAAAGGAAAATGCGGCACCATGCCTACTGTCGACAATGTGCCATGTTGCACGCCCCTTTCTGTCTGTTCCTAAGCAGAGCTGTCGGTGTCTGCACTGTCGGAAGACATTAGACTATTGATATCTTCAGCCGACTCATCACTAGCATAGCTGTCATGAGTTTCATCCCTCAGTGCACTATTGTTCCCTATTTCTTCCTGCTCGTTTTTACGTAGACGTTTTATTACTATTCGTCGCCATTATCAGTACCCTACCTGTATACCGACTCCTTGTACACCACACTAACTTGACCTCGGGCCTGCTTTTCTACATTTAGACACTACAATTAATCCAGAAGTCCTGCTCTGATTTCACTGGAACTTCATGCCAGTACTACCTCCGCACAAATTATCGCTTTCGCATTGGTGAACTCGAGCCCCAACTGCTCCGTGGTGTGACGGTTCCACACGTTGTACCAGCTCTGCTTTGCTTACCGTATGCAGTGTTAACATGTCAAAACAACTTAACTGGTTAAAATAAGATACAAAATAAATATTTCCAGCTTACCTAAGAATTCATCTTCTAAACCATGGACAAATGCCCCACATGCACCAGAACTTATGAGGCTAACATCGTCAACATCCACAGCTTCCTTCGGATTGTCCTTACCCCACTTTTGGCCAGTTGACCACTCACCACTTTGATAGTTCTCTTTTTGACGCTCATGAGCAGTGCGCTTTCGCTATAAAGTAATATATATGTAATTTCAACTTAATTTTCACAACCTCATAAGCAATGTATACAGTTTGCACAAAAAACAAGCAAAAAACTAAAAGTCAAAATGCAGATGTAAAGGACAAATTTAAGGAAAATGTGCCATCATATCTCAAGGAAGTGGATGAGAGTAAAGAATGTGTCCCCTTCCCCCAATGTTAATTTGAGGGCAGTTATAAATCTGACAGATCTATTAATCTTAATCTGAGGAGAGTTATGTTAACTTGATTAATAAGATAAGTGAGAACTAGGTGCAGACTGCTGTTTGACACAATCAATATTGCTATTGGTGGATGGACTGAGGTCCTAAATAATATGATCTTATTCATCATATAAAATATTTTGCTCTTACTTCATACAAGTGAAAACAGGTTGTGTATCTTGATTCTTATTCTTAATTTTTATGTGATTTATAAAAGTGTATACATAATAAGCATATCTTGAAGAGTATTTGTATTATAAAATAAATAAAAACATGGAAACTATTCTTTATTGAATGCTAGCACTATCAATAAAAAATTGCTGTACAAAACCTGAAAGAAACAGAATAGAATCTACAGCATAAATTGTGCATGAAGCATCATGCACAATTTATGCTGTAGATTCTATTCTGTAAAAGAAAAAAACAAAATGTTACTTCTAATGGAAAACACCTTTACAAAATTCTGAAACACTAACTGATTTTTGCTTCTATTAGTATTGATAATATTGGAATAGAATGAACACTCCAATAAGGCAAAATGTCAAAAGAATTTAGAAATGCTGGATTTGGATTTTTTTTTCTTAATGCAGAACAACAAGTATTGGTGTATATGTTTGCGGTGGGTTAAATTTATTTAGTTATATATTTATTTTTTATTTATCTTTCTATTTATTTTATTTTATCTTTTGTTTTTTTGGTTAGCTTTTTGCCATCTTGTAGCAAACTGGATAGTGCAGAAACTCACACTTTTTAGGTCTCTATAGAGGTATGAAAGGTGTCTGTGCCTGGCCCTTGAAGAAGCCATAGATAACAGCTTGCCATAGTTCTATATTCCTTTTTCTTTTCTCCCCGTGGTTGTTGATCTCTTCTTTTTTTCTCTGAATCAGTCTTTCCAGCTTTCAGTATTAAGGTGATATCTGCATATAAATATATATATTGTTTTTTTTGACAAAAAAATTATTTAAGACTGCTAAAAGCTGTGGAATTGTCTTAGGTAATCCTTAAATTACACAGTATCTCAGGTAAATTCAGTGCAAGAAATATTCCTCTCATAGTTAGTGGAAATTGGTCAGAATGGAAATCGAGAGATGCAGGTTTGATTCTCACTCCAGGGCAATGTAATTTCCCAGTATTCTGATGCGATTAATGTTATCTGATGAACAGCAAATGCAAGCAATTCAGAGATGTCTGATTGCTGTGTTGATGATTCTGACTTAAATACTTATATTACAAAAGATTTATTTGGGTTTTTGCACGATATAAACAACTAAATACAAACTACAGGATTACTTACGCAGCTTTATCATTCCATCACATGGTATGATCACCTCTGACATTAAATGGTGGAAAAACGGAATTTCAGCATAATAAGCAGATGCTTTACAACTAAAGCTGTTGGTATCAGCTAGACAACCACCACAATCCCAAAGCTGTTCACACACAGAAATCAAGCACAGAGCTTGATTCTCAATAAGAAGGCAATTATCCAATGCAATATTTAAAATGTTTTACAGTTGCAGAAATTACGTTCTAAAAATTCATATTATATTCCTGTTGAAAATAAAGTACATACATACATACATGTCACTATTGACTAAGCTGTTCTCTGATATTCAGAGGTTAGCTCCTCACAGAAAGAACTCGCTGCTGCTGCATCAGACGTCTCCATTTACAGTGATCTCTGCACACAGCTCGAGCTTTATTAACATCCATCAGACGCGGCACAAAAGACCTTTTGTACTTCATACTCATTATCTTTTTATTCATTCAGACATTCCTGAATCTGGTCTACCCATGATTTCCTTAGCCTTCCTCTACCTTTCTTTCCTGACACTTAGGTTGAAAAAATTCTCTTAGTAAGCATCTCATTCTTTCAACATGGCCAAACCACCTAAGAATTTTATTAGTCTCCACCTTACTAACAACATTTTGCCTCACATTACACAGCTGCAACACATCTTCGTTCCTCAAATGATCAGAGTGTCTTACCACAAACCTCCCATAAGTAACGCATCCCACCAGCACGCAAACAACTCCTATGTTTTTTCTGCAGAACCCAGGTTTCACTGCCATACATCAGAATAGGAACAATTACACTTTCATATACAGCCATTCGAGACTTTTTAGAACCCAGCATTCCTGTGAAATCCTCCTAAAGCAGCTATGACTTTCAATGAAGAGTTCACACCTACTAATTTTGCCATCTAATTTCTTCTCTCTGACAAACATGCTTCCCAAATATACAAACCCATTTATCTGATCAATAACGGTGCTACTTAGACATATCCTGCAAACAGTACTAACAGTTCCTAGTTAAAAAAATCATAACTTTGGTTTCTCCCTTATTTATACTTAGTATTGACAATAAAGTAAGGACACCTAATTAATAAAAGAAATTAAAAACTCATGTCTGAATACACACATAAATACATATCACTAAGCTGTTCTCTGGTATTCAGAGGTTAGCTCCACAAAGAAATACAAACTACCAGATAATTTTTACTTACTGTTGCCCTATCAAACTTCTCCCTTTACAGCGATCTTGACATACAACTTGGGCTTCCCTTACATCCATCACATGCCATACATATGATCTTCTATACTTCATACTCATAATCTTTTTCTCATGCAGACACTCCTGAATCTGATCCTCCCACGACTACCTTGGCCTTCCTCTACCATTCCTTCCTGCCACTTGGGCTAAAAAGATTTTCTTAGTAAGCATCTCATCATTCTTTCAACATGGCCAAACCAGCAAAGCATGTTAGTCTCCACCTTGCTAACAACCTTTTGCTTCACATTACACAACTGCAATAAATCTTCATTCCTCACAAAATCAGAACGTGTCTTGCCACAAAACCCCAGTAAGTAACACATTTCTCCAGCACACAAATGACTCCTACGTTTCTTCTGTAGCACCCAGGCTTCACTGACATACATCAGAGTAGGAACAATTATACATTCATACACAACCATGCGGGACTCTCTTGAGAACCCATCATTCCTGTGAAAACCTCCCAAAGCAGCCATGACTTTCAATGAAGAATTCACTCGCCTACTAATTTCACCATCCAATTTGTTCTCTCTGTCAAACATGCTTCCTAAATACACAAACTCATTCACCTGGTCAATCACTGTGCCATTTAGGCATATATTACATTCAGTACTACCAGTTCCTCTCTCAAAAACCATAACTTTGGTTTTTCCCTTGTTTATACACAGTTTGAATTTCATGCAAACTTCGTACATCTGGGACAACATACTCTGCAACTCCCTTTTGTTCTCTGCCAACAGAACAGTGTCATCAGCATACAGCAATATCTACACATAGATGTCCCCAAGATATAAACCAGTATTACCTATTTTGGCATCACACATCCATAAATATATTAAACAGTCATGGTGACATTACACAACCTTGTCTGACTCCTGCACCAACAGAAAACCATTTTGATAAAACACCATTCACTCATACACAAGCTCTACTGCCAACATACATGGATTTTACACTGTTAAGTAGATTCCCAGTAACACCATATTCATTCAATACCTTCCACAAAAGTGTCCTATTTACTCGGTAGTAAGCTTTCTCTAAATCTATGAAGGCAGCAAAAACTTTCTTAACAACAGCCAGATACTTTTCAATCATCATGCATAATGAAAAAAATTTGTTAGTGCAGCCTTTACCAGGAATAAAACCACTCTGAACATCCCACACTTTCTCTGATGTAAGACCCCATACTTTTTCCGTAATGACCTTACCAAACACTTTCCCTGGCACACTCAGTAGGCTAATACCATGATAGTTCTTGCAGTCAGTCTCATCACCTTTTCCCTTATACAAAGGAACAATGATAGCATCCTTCCAATCCCAAGGGACCATTCCTAACTCCAAGCACAACTGGCAAATTTCAGTTAACCAGTCAATTACACAGTCACCACCATATTTCAACATCACAGCAGTTATACCATCAACTCCTGGAGCCTTACCATTCTCAAGAGATTTTAGAGCTTTACACACTTCTTCTCTTGAGATCCTTCATGTGCTTCCATCCTGCACTGTGACATCATCTGCTTCTGCCCCTGAATCACCTTTGCTTTCCTGATCTAATAACTTACAGAAGTATTCACCCATCTTTCACTTAACTCATTGGGCTTCCATATCATTTCTCCAACCCTATTCTTCACACAACTTACAACTTTGTTTCCTCTATTTTTCCTGATTATCATGTACGTCCAGAAAGTCTTCCTATCTTTCCAAAAAGCCAATTCACACCTTTCCACATTCTCCTTCCTATCTTTTGCCTTACTCTGGCGAATCAGCTTACCGGCTTCACGCTTCTTACAGCAATATTGATCCACAGAAACTCTACCTTGCAACATCGTCAAATAGGCCTCCTTCTTTCTCTTTACTGCCTCTTCAATCTCACTATTCCACCAAGCATCACCTCTGTTGTTAACCATTATTGTGGTGCCACAGACCTCTTCAGCAACAGTGACAACACACTTCTTAAAACATTCCCACTTCTTTTCTACATCCCTCTCAAGACTTCAGCTCCTTCAGTCATTCTCTGAGTATTTCAGAATAATGCTGATGATCTTCAGGGAGCCTTTCAACCTTTATTCTTTCCATCCTGGGCCTCTTCCTATTCCTTTTCCTCCAACCAACATTCAGTTTTGCTCGTGACACTACCAAGCAATGATAAGAAAAAACATCTGCACCTCTCATCACACAAGTGTCAACAATTAAGTGTTTCAGACGTTGATCATAGACAACAAAATCTATCACACTCTTTTGACCAAGAGTACGATTTTCCCAAGGATATGTATGGATATACTTGTGGTTGAAAAACGTGTTAGATACACACAAACTATTCTCAATGCAGAGTTCAATTAATCTTTTACCATTATCATTCACACAAGGATCATTAAACTTACCCAGAACATTGACAGAAATTGCATTCTGCACACCTGCTTTAGCATTGAAGTCCCCTGTATTATATAACTTTCTTGCCGCCCCGGTGGCGCAGTGGTCTAAGGCGCTGGCCTCTGATCATTCGTCCGTAAGGGGTCCGGGTTCGAATCCCGGTTAGGCATGGATGTTGTGTTTGTCTTACGGCACTGGCTCTCTCTCTCTTCCCTGGAACCAGTGACCCTAAATTAGGGACGGGCGACTGCTTATAGCCCATTGAGTTGCTCACGGCGGTCGTTAAACCTACAATAAAAAAAAAAAAAATAAAAAACATACAACTTTCTCTTTAGCACCAAACTGGCTCAAAACAGCTTTTAGCTCATTCCAGAAATCGTCCTTCCTATCAGAAGGTTCCGAGTCACAAGGAGCATACACTACAACAATTGCTATTCTCTGAAGTTTCACTTTCAAATGAATCCAGAGAATTCTCTCACTTGCACAACTATAGTGAATCAAGTTGTTCTTCATCTTTTCACTTAAAATCACACCTACACCAGCCTGTCCTCTCAAATTATCCAATACTCCAGACCATACAGTCACCGTTCCATTCAGTTCTTCTATCCCACTTTCCTTCTTTTTCGTTTCACTTCCAAAAGCACATCCAATCTGTACTTATTCATTTCTTCAATCACCTCATTCATCTTGTCATTTATACCTCTAGTATTCCATACACCAATTTTACACCCACTCAGCAGAGATCTCTTTCTCATATGCCGTTTAGAAAGTCCAGGTCGATTGCATGGCGGACCGTCCTTCTCAAGTGTCATAGGTCTACTATATCCTACACTAGAGTCTGGATATTGATTTCTTTGTGTCTTTTTAATCAGGTAAGTACATCAGGGTGGAGGAATAGTCCACAGCTGAGGGTTCCAGTTGGCCACTCAACCTAAGCATTCTGGAACAAAATCCAGTGAGTTGGGGTCTTTTTGCCAATGTCACACATAACTAGTTGGCTCCTGCTTTTAGTTATATTAAAGCGATTCTGAAACCAAGATTCACAGAGGCCCTAGTTGCTATTGTGTGTGCCACACGCACATTGAAAATTCTGCAGAATATGAAGTTCGACTGATTAGTCATTTTCTGACTGCTGAAAACACCAGGCCTATTGACATTCATCAGAGACTTGTTTAAGTGTATGGATAAGGTGTTACGAATGAATCCAGTGTCAGAAAGAGGTGCATAATGTTTAAAAATGGAAGACAAACGTTCATGACAAGGAGCGGTCAGGGCACCCTACTCTCATCATGGACAAACTCAAATGAAAGGTTGATAATATCATTAAAGGCAATCGATGCTTTATGATTAGTGAAGTGCACAAAAAAAAAAAATGCCCTGAAGTTTCTTGTACACCAAATTGTGACTGAACATCTGAACTTTAACAACATTTGTGCGAGATCAGTTCCACAGATGCTCACAGATGAACACAGAACTCAGTAACTGGGACAACAAAAAAAAGACCCAGAAGAAGACCATGTGGGAGATGGATAGATGAAATTGGAAAGCATGCTGGGGTGATATGGATGAGACTGGCTCAAGACATTTTTTTTTTTTTTCATGCATCATATTGTCACAAAAAAGGCTGCAAGCCTGAATGATTTCAGTTGAATTCCATTTCATGCATGACATAAGCTATTAAGAGACAGTCTTATTTCAGCTTTTTAAGGGATTACTGGTCATTTGATTAATAGCGCTCAGGTTCACATGTGAACGACAGTAATTTTCTCACAATATTTGCAGTCACTAACTGAAAGTGTGCTTTAACAACGCCGAATAATCCTTGTTTACCAGAAGGCACTGGGGAGCCTCATTTAGATACAAAAGTTATTTTCTTATAACATTTCTCATAACACTGATGTTGCTTTATTTAAGGTGCCTAACACTGCTACTGAGGTTAAACATGAATTCAGAGCAACGGGTCTCAGGCTTCAAAGCAAATTAAAAAAAAAAAAAAAAAAGGACTAATGTAATAATGTTATATCAAAAATATTTGCAGATACAATCCAAATAAGATTGGAATTTTCGTTTCACTTAATGCCTTTACTGGATATTGCCTAAAATTTTAAAAATCTAAATAATATAATTTCAACTGAAAGTTCAAATCTTTTCTTCTTCACATGCTATCTTCAAGCAGGAGGTTGGTGGCCAACAAACTCTCTGAACATCAAATTCCAAAGTATATTATTTCGTTTGTGTTTAATCCAGAAAACTTTTCAAGTCATCCATACACTCTCTTCTCCTACAGCATCTAGCTCTTTTCCTATTTAACTGTGTCTCTAACATTAATTAATGTATTACTTATTTTTCTTCCCTCAAATACTTGTCTGCAAAAAAATATGATTTGGCATATTGTTTGAATCACTGAATAACAATAACAACATTAATTTGGCCACCATACTCATACATCTTTTGATTATATCACGAAGAATCTTACCTTTATCTATGCTTAAGCTTGGTGCCAGTTGTCACTAATTTTAATTTAGACTTAGGCTTAAAATATGGACCTGCACCTACCTATCTCTGTCACACAAATTTGCAAACAACTCCGTGACTACAATTTCAAGAGTAGGTGTCTTAGTAAAAGGTTTGATTCATCTTCCATACTGAATAAAATCTGAGAATGTGTTGCAATGTGAGGCTGCAAAATTAATATATGTTGTCACAAAATTAAAAGACAGCTTCTTTGGGTTGAAAATTATAAATTACAAAAGTTCTGTTTCGCCAACTAAGAAAAAATATGCACCACAGTTCTTTTTTTATTTTCTTGCATATACAGTTAACAGCAGCACAGATAACGGGTTGGAAAAGAAAAGGCAAAAAGAAACCACAAGCTTTCACAAACTCACCCTCAAGTTAGACATCAACTTCTTATCCAAGGTTTGGTCAAGAAATCCCACACTGACTTCCTTAAATCTCCCCTAGAAGAAAAATGGAAGTTGCTTCATATAGAATATCCATTCTCCACATGTTAACAACATAACAAGATTTACTTTTAAGTAAGGTAAGTGAATAAATGAAATGCAAACCTCACAATCACCTAATTAACATTTTTATAAATATTAGTGTGTACTCTGATCATACAATAAATTTGTAGAAAGATCATATTGTGTGTGTGTACGTGCGCGCATGTGTGCGTGTGTTTATCAAAGCTTGGTTTGAGGATTGATAGATACCCAAACTGGAGGGAAGTCCACAAACTGAACTTTGAGCAACTTGTGTGGAACTGGCCATACTTGTTTCACATCATCCTACTCTGCCTCCACTTGTGATGCCTCTCAGGTAAATGCAGACAGAATATAGTTACCAAACTAGCTGACTAATGTTCTGGAATACACTTCGGCTATGCTTCTTAAAAGACAGGTGGAATATAGTTACTACATGATGACTAAGGTTCTGGGATACACTCACTACATGACTAAGGTTCTGGGATACACTCACTACATGACTAAGGTTCTGGGATACACTCACTACATGACTAAGGTTCTGGGAACAGCTTCTTAAAAGGGACAGATCCAAAACCTGACTGCAATGCAAGACACCATATGATTGAACAAAAAAACAACAACTATTGTTTGTACTACTGTTCCACATGTTATTCTGCATTTTGCAAGTTGCGTGTGCAATGCATATCAAAAAATATACGCAGACTTGTCAACCTTAAGAAGACAAAAATCCTGCAATTTTCTATGAAAATCCTGCAAGCATACTTTCGTATGTTTGAAATATCAATGGAAATAATTTGAAGCACTGATGTTATGTAAAGGCATATAAAAAATAGTTATGCATCGAACTCGAGGACAACCCAAATTATGACAGAAAAGGAGAAATTCCTCGAAGCTGTCGCACTCTCATGCCTAAAGATTACAGCGAAATTTTTTTGCCGTCGAATTTCCGATTTCGGAAAATTTTTCTCCATTTTTAAACTGAAATACAACTATTTATGGAATAAAATGATATATAACAACAATACTGGACAGAGACAACATCACAGGAAAAAGAAATTATGATTACGGAAAAAATCTTTATTTTGTTTACTTCCGTTTCTGAAAGACGAAGTATCGTCCCGATGCGTAGTTTTACGCGCGAAGAAAAATTCCTGACGCATATTTTTATGCATCGAGAAAAATTCCCGATGCGTATTTTTACGCGTTGGTAAAATTTCGATGCGTACTAAATGCGTAATTACGCATTTTGGCGAACTCTGGTTGGCACATCACTTGAGCACTTCCGTGGAGAGAGAGAGCTACCGCATGATGTCACGAAGCCAGCGAGTCAAAGATGACATCATCGCGTGACACAGCGCTCGTAATGTCCAGTAGAAAATCTAAGTGGATGGTTTCAGGGGTTGAAATATTTCGATTGAGCAATCAAAATATTAAAAAATCTGTAAAAAAAGACCTCTATCCATAAATCAGTAAAATTAAGCAGACATCCGTAAAAGTTGGCAAGTATGCAAGTTCATTTTTGAAGATTTCCCCATTTCGGCAACGATGCATGATGTTTTTTGTCCTGTCACATGCATATTGTTTTGCAATGTTACTATCTGGGAACATTTTCTTAAAAAAGCACACTTGCATGGTCAGCACAGCTTAAAGGTAAGTTATGTTACACGAGGAATAAAGAAAACAAGCACTCAGCATGGATGATGGCATCGGAAGAGGAACTATCTCGAGCAAAATTTAATGTTTTGTTATTTTCTACGCACTTAGAATTGTCCACATGTTTGTGCATACGAATGTGATTAACGATATCTCCTTTGCCCTTGTGGACAATGGAAAAATCACATCTACAAATAGAGCAAAAGACAAATTATTGGCCCTTCCTTGATTCGATTATACACAGATAATCTGTCTATAACACTTCTTAAAAACAGACTGATATTTTCTACCAGCCATTGCGTGATTAAACATGTGCATGAAAAGTTCTCAGAAATTCCTGTTAAGAGAGACGAAGTACATCAAACAAACCAAAACACGCTTCCGAAACCATTGACAGACGAGAAATCTGCATCAGGACGTAGGCCAAAGGCAAGCCTGTTCCTGCTCCGTGCTTGCAGCGCCAGAGATCATTAGCGGACAGAAGAGTAAACACTGCTGCCAACTGCTGACTCAGAGGGGAAAGGTTGCTTTTCTGCTAATGAACCGATGCCTTGGAGAACTTCGAACTTTCCCCCTCGTTACTTTTTATTTACGCTACGATGAACATGATGGAATCCGGCAATATTAATTTAAATTCCGGAATTCCGGGAAACGTAATGAAATCCGGCATTGCCGGCCTAAACCCGGAGGGTTGGCAGGCCTGTATATGTAACATTCATTTATGAAACAGGTTGAGTATGGGGTAATATTTGAGTAAGAGTTTTACTTTACCAAATACTACAGCAAGTTTGGAGATCCTTTTTGATATAGCTATTTCCATGTTGTATAGCATGCTGCGACATAGCTTTTGGACGGAAGACATACGAGAAATCTGCGTCAGGACGTAGGCCAACGGCAAGCCTGTTCCTGCTCCATGCTTGCAGCGCCAGAGATCATTAGCGGACAGAAGAGTAAACACTGCTGCCAACTGCTGACTCAGAGGGGAAAGGTTGCTTTTCTGCTAATGAACCGATGCCTTGGAGAACTTCGAACTTTTCCCCTCATTACTTTTTATTTACGCTACGATAAGCATGATGGAATCCGGCAATATTAATTTAAAATCCAGAATTCCGGGAAACGTAATGAAATCCGGCATTGCCGGCCTAAACCCGGAGGGTTGGCAGGCCTGTATATGTAACATTCATTTATGAAACAGGTTGAGTATGGGGTAATATTTGAGTAAGAGTTTTACTTTACCAAATACTACAGCAAGTTTGGAGATCCTTTTTGATATAGCTATTTCCATGTTGTATAGGCATGCTGCGACATAGCTTTTGGACGGAAGACATTTGTTGTACCAAATGGGGTAATCTATATCGAAATATGTTTTACTTCTTGCATTTCATCCTGCTAGCTGTAATTCGTTGAACCATATGTACTATTGAAGTGCATAAAATAGGTAGAAATCATAATGAAGCCTACAGAAGTAAGTAGGTAGTATAGCATTGACACTTAGGCTTACAATTCCTCACTAAAAAGGTTCCATTATGCATGAATAGTTTCATTGACATAGTTGAAAGGATGAAGTACAAAATAAAGAAATGGCAAAGTTAGGAATGAAGTAAGAAAATGTAGTTTAAAAGCATTCAAAAGCTTAAAACCTATGTACAGCAGAGATGAAACCCTTACTCCTCAAACACTAAGCTTTGAATACTTTTAAACTGCTTTTTGAAGAAGACTAACAGCTCGATTAAATGAACATTATGCTAATTTGGCTAAAAAAAAGAAAAGGAAACATCACTCATACAACATTGTATTGAAAACAACTTAGTTCCAAATTGGGAAAATATAAAAATTCTTACTACGCACAAAAAACATGGTCAGATTTTATGGTCAAAAGCTGTTATCATTGAAAAAACCCATGAAGCAAATTGTAACACTTCATAACCATTTGAACTCCCATATCCATGGAAATATTTAATTAATCAAGAAAAGAAGAAAAGAAATAACAGAAATAATTCCCAAACAAAGAAGAAAAATGAAGCAGAATGACAACAGAATGTATGTACACTGAAGAGCCAGAAAAACTGGTACACCAGTCTAATACTTAGTAGGTCCCCCACGGGTGCGCAGGACTGCAGAAATACGACGGGGAATGGACTCCACTAGCTTCTGGAAATATGCTGTAGGCAATGCACACCATACTTTCTGCAGAGCGTTCCACAATTCCGGTGTATTCCGATGTCTCAGATTCCTGTGTTCGTAGCGCATTGCATGGCATCCCAAATGTGTTCTATCACGTTCAGATCTGGGGACTTGGGTGGTAATGGCAACACCCCAAACTCATGAATGTTCCTCTAACCATAATGTGGTATCCTGACACTTGTGTGGAGGTGCACTGTTCTGTTGGAACAGGCCCAACCCGTCAGCATGAATGCAGGACATGAACGGGTGTACCTCGTCAGAAAGGATGCGCACATAGTGTTGGCCGGTCACAGACATTTGTAGACATACAGTGAAGTCCAGCTAAACACACCCCATACCATTATGGACCCCCACCAGCCGGTACAGTTCCTTGTTGACAGACGGGATCCATGGCTTCACGGGGTTTGCGCCACACACGAATCCTTCCATCTGCCCAATACAGTTGGAGACGCGACTTGTCAGCCCTGGCTACTTGTTTCCAGTCACCAAGTGTCCAGTGGTGGTGTTGCCGCGCCCAAGTGAGGCGCATAGCTCTGTGTTGTGCACCCATCAAGAAGACTCAAATTGGGCGTCAGCTCTCAAAGCCCATATCGTGCAGGTTACGTTGCACAGTCCGGACGCTGATGCTTGCTGAGGCTCCAGCATTGAATTCCAATGATACCTGCAAGAGTGTTGCACGCCTATCGTGTGAAACGATTCTTGACAGCCGACGAGGGTCACGTTCACCCAATGTCTTTTTACGGCCACACTGATATCGTAGGCTGGAGGTTTTGCCGGAATTCTTGTAGTCACTGGTACACCCTTGCAATGGTCGTCTGTGAAAATCCGAACTTTGTTTCTACCTCCGAAATGCTACGGCCCATGTCACGAGCGCCAACTATGACACTGCGTTGAAAATTGCTTAAATCGTTATTACTTGTCATTCTCATGCCAAAAACAGCTCTGACAGCTGGCATGAATGTCTATCGATTTATATACCCACTGGTGGACGCAACCGAGTAGGCGCATAGGTGACATTGCTTTGTATTTTGCATAAGTTCGTCTGTACCAGTTTTTCTGGCACTTCAGTGTATAAGATAAATGATCATATGTAGAGGATTTTAGGAAGGGAGTGTCTGACCCCAGGTCTTAAACAACCCTAGGAAATAGGAAGCTAAGAGATTTGGGCTAGAGTGCCTGATAGGAAAGTGACATGGAAGTGAAGTAGAAAGGGGGAGGAAGACGCCCTTATTTATTACCGGGGGGCCAGTACCCGGGTTCCGATGGCTTAGTGTGCCTATCTGACGTACAGCAGATATTTAGTGGATCGAGCGTTCGTACCTGCCTGGGATCGAACCTGAGGTCCTTTCGGCAGCAGTCATGAACGTTGCCTACTAGACCACCCGCGGCCCAGTGTATATGATAATAATAATTTACAACTAAATCAACAGATGGCGCCAAACAAAATGATCATGTGAGTAAGTGCAGATTCTGATGCACAGATGTTTCAGCCAACATGAAACAACTTGTTTGAAGGGCAATATGTGAAAGTCGACATCTTGATTGTACCAACTCGCTGAACATTGGCAATGATACCACTGAGGAAGACTGTGATTGAATCAGGTCAAAACTAGTAAGGTCGTTGTGCATATAGTGTGCTATGCATAATTTTAAACCTTTCGTGTAATTTTTTGTTTGGTCGGCATATTTGATGACCTTTATTGAGGACTAAGGGTTTCATCTCTGCTGCATACAGGTTTTAAGCTTTTGAATACTTTTAAACTACTTTTTATTACTTCATTCCTAAATTCGCCATTTCTTTATTTTGTACTTCATCCTTTCAACTATATCAATGAAACTATTCACGCATAATGGAATCTATTTAGTGAGGACTTCTAAGCCTAAGTGTCAACGCTATACTACCTAACCTTACTGCTGCAGGCTTCATTATGATTCCTACCCCTTTTATGCACTTCAATAGTACATACGATTCAAAGAATTACAGCAAGCAAGATGAAATGCAAGAAGTAAAACATGTTTTGATATGGACTACCCCATTTGGCACAACAAATGTCTTCCATCCAAAAACTACATTGCAGCATGCCTATAAAATAACTATATAACCATAGGAATAACTATACTGAAAAGCATAATCTACATTTTGAGGTTACTCACCTTTATCCCAAATATAATTTAGGAGGTTTTCATCTCTTACACACATTTCCAACACATAATTTTCAATAGTCACATCGTGGTTCAAGGCCCAAAAAATAGATGGTGCCACTGCGCTGAGTGGTGAAGAACGGTGCTGAGACGATGCTGCGCAAGACCTGGAACATTCGCTACATTTGAGGGCGGCGACAGAGGTTCATCTGTTGCATCCACTCCTTGAGAATGGCCTGGGCAGAAGCTGAAAGGATAGTACGCTTATTGCTGAGTGGGGAGAGGTTTGAAATTATTGGGATAATGGTTGTGTCAGATTTGGTTTGTTTCAATTAATTACCGGTGTACAGTTGTAAATAATTATGGGTCACAGTTTTAGCTTTGATGTTTTAGGAAATGTGAAATATAAGTTTTTTTTATTGAGGTTTTAATTAGAAAAGTGTGTTTCAGGGAGTTGAATTATGTGTAATTGTAATTGATTATTTTGAATTGGCATTTAGTTATTGGGGAAAAAAACAAAGTTTTGCGTGAGTTGAAAATGACGTGTTTTTTTTTTTTTTTTTTGGGCCTTGAACCACGATGTGACTGTTGAAAATTAAGTGTTGGAAATGTGTGTAAGAGATGAAAACCTCCTAAAGGATATTTGGGATAAAGGTGAGTAACCTCAAAATGTAGATTATGTCTAAATAGCACGTTAATAATTAAGCAGCTAAGTGACATTTGCAATGCTATATGAATATATGATATACTGAAAAGGATATCCAAATATGCTGTGGTATTTGCTACGTTAAAACTCATACTTATAAAATACTCAACCTGTTTCATAAATGAATGTTAAGTGTATTTTTTGATATGCATGGCACATGCAACTTGCAAAATGCAGAACATAAGAAACAGTACCACAAACAATAGTTGACCTATTGTTCAGTCATATATTTAGCCACGTGATCGATTAGGTTATATTTTATTAGCCAAATATTGTTATTGCAAAACACCATGTCGAGAGCTATATGGCATCAGGGCCAAACAGTGCTGTACAACATGATAATTAACACAGCAATCAGACATTGCTGAATTCACTGTAATTACTGAGAAGAATATTTCTTAAACTCTGCAGTGCTGTACAAGGTCTCTTTGGGAAACCTGATGAGATCCCATGATAACCAGCCTTTCATCTGCTTGGGAGATGATTGGATAGTTACATCTTTTTCTGCATATGCATTCACTGTCCATTCCCTAAGTAAATTTTACTATAACAAATTCATTTTCACAAAAAGACAGAAGCATTGCCAGACAGATATTATAAGAAGATGGTCAGGCTTGGGTTACAAAATATTTGATAAATAAGTAAATGAAAAATAAGTGAAATCAGCTGAGAAATTAGAAATTCCAAATCAAATGTGCTACCAAGAAGTGTACATCAGGGTAATGTGCTCATTGTAACAGGTTTAGCAAGATTTCCTTTGGCACAAACAAAAGTGCACATATAGTGTAGCCTTAGGAACTAACAATACAAAGTGTAGGATTCTTTGACCCTCTTCAGGTTAAACATGCAGTCGTATTTTATGTACATACAATTAATTATGAAGACGTCTTTGTCTGTTGCATACAGCAGGTGCCAGTAGGAAGGATGGTGCAAAGGATTAGTCTCCTTGTAAACAACTTTATTGAGTAACCATCCACATTTAGAGAGGTTGCAGTATTGTTTAAAGAACAACTTATTTTAATGTGCTGTACTAATGAACTGGTTACATTATTTGTCGGTTTCATGAAAACAGATGAAGATGCACTAAGAAGGGCACAGATTAATGTCTTCAAAGACTTCTGTAAGAGAGCTGAGATAATGTTACCCTGAAAGAAAAGGTTGGAAGACATAAGCATTTGTGACAATGGGCAGAGGCTTCTTTTTGAGTTGACAAATTGTGTAGAAAGAATGCAACCAAGGCGAAGCATCTTGTGTGTCAAGCATACATGGAGGAACCATCGAAAATAATTGTTTGCGCTTGGTTCTGAAGCACAGGAGAGCACTGTTTTTGCCCCCAACCTGACAGGTCAGTAATGTTACAGGATTACTAAGATCATGGAGATAGCAGAAAGTTTGTTACTTCATTTACTGACATAATGGTAAACACCAAAGCCAAACTACATTTTTTGAAGAATCAAAGACTTGGAGTATTATTAGAGACTGGTCCTGTGCTGTGCACAGCTGCTTGGTTTCTTAGATACATTTAAAAAGAGAGGAACTAATGGTGTCATACTAAAGAGGAAAACGAATTTTGCATATGTGGCTCTTGTACAATTTTAAGGCTGACTAGGTTTTAAGAAAAATGAAGCATAGAAGCAAGTGCAGTTGCACAAATGATTTTAAGCTGCTAATGTGGGATCCTGTGGTAGAGGCAGGAAACCTTTAATGGACAGGAAGAGATGGAGAAAGTTGCTTGTCAAGAAAAATTAGTTTGCTGTTGTTCTGCTTATTGTTGTTGTTGTTGTCATCAACTTTCTCAGTCAGGACTGGTAAGCAAAAGGCAAAGATATTCTTCTCAGGTATGGAAATTCAGAAATTTTCTAGTGATGTGGCAGGCGTGCAGAACGACTGCTTTTTGGATTATGTGGAGCAGTCTTTGTGATCATGTGTGAAATAAAAATTTGTAGCAGATGTGCATTATGAAATAAAATGTTGTCAGTAGGGTGCAGACAAATATTTTGAGGTTGTTACAGAATGACTGATCTGGTGCTAACTAACAGAATTTATTCAGCTCATGTGACAAAACAGAAATGCAGAGGAAGACTGGTGAAATCATGGGAGCACCAGATTATAGAATGCCTGAAAGAGGAAAAGATAATGAGTATAAAGTACAAAATGTTTTGTGTGAGATATGTGATGGATGTCAACGAAGCTCGAGTTGTGTACCAAGCAAGATCACTGTAAATGGAGATATATGATACTGCAACAGTAAGTAAAATCTATCATCATCAGCAACTATGGTAAGGCAGATGATCTTGCTTTGACGAACTGACGTCTGAACCTCTGAAAACAGATTAGTGATATGTATGTAAGCTCACTGTCATAAAAATCTGCGAACCAAGAAACAAACATGCGATTAACTCGAAACTCGGCGAATAGCTACGGGGAGGGAAGACATGCAAATGATTAAAGTTTCGTGCGATACTGCATGCCCGCGCATCCACAACCGGCGCTGCAATCGCAATCCTTGGGGCTTATAAGGCACTACGCAGGAGACTCCACATTCATGCTGAAGTGCACGGTAAGAGTCAGGTGAGATCCCTGAGCGATAGACAAACTAATGTCTGAACCTCTGAAAACATCTACGGCTGCCAAGGAGGTGCCATAGATGTGCGTACACGCAACTGACGGAGTTTGAATGAGTCCATATTGTCGGGATGAGAGAGACAGAGTGGCCGGCGCGCCGACTCAGCTGCCATTTGGGCAGGTTGGACAGTAGAGTGCGATCGTGTTGGAAGCAATGGACACAGGAAGGTACCCAGACACGGCGGGCTGGCTCTGGATGACCCAGACACACCACCAGCAGAGAAAACCGTGGGATCGTGAGAGCGGCACACACAAATCCAACGATGTTCCTGTGCTATATCCAGAGACACGTGGCTGCTGTACAAGATACTCCTGAGTCGGCCAGAACCATTTCCAGACGTCTGGCAGAGGCGAATCTGCACTCTCGATGGCCCTTACGTTTTCCGCCATTAACACCTGACCATCGTCGGAGTAGATTGCAGTGGTGTTAGCAACAAGCAATGCTATGGACTGGCGACGTATAGTGTTCAGAGATGAATCCCACTTCTGTATGGGAACGGACGACCACTGTGTCAGGTGTGGAGGATCGTACGTGAGTTCTACATCCCAACCTCACTGTACAGCGGCACACATCCCGAACTGCAGGCGTGATGGTCTGGGGAGCCATCGTGTACTTCACTTGCAGTGATCCGAGAGACTTTGACAGCCCAGCGCTACATACAGGAGATCCTGCAGCCCCATGTGCTACCATTTCTGGCAGGGCAGCCTGGAGCCATTTTCCAAAAAGGTAACGACCGTCCGCAATGGCTCGGGTTTCCCAGTACTGTCTACATCATGCTTCGATGCTTCTGTGGCCTGCCTGATCGCCTGATCTCTCGACGTCAGCTTCCTCCATGTCCCAGTGTTCATGATTTAGAGTGTCAGTTGCAAGAAGTGTGGGCCAATCTGTCCCAGGATAACATACGTCATCTCTTTTACTCCATGCCGGACCATATCACTGCATGTATCTGAGCATCAGGTGGTCCGACGAGGTACTAACACTGACCGTAATGTGTACCTATGTCGGTGGGAAATTGTCCTGCTGCTGTGATATTGTAATCACTTATGTCCTTGGTATGTACCATCTCACTACTAAAATCTCATTTCAATCCGACGCCTCCTTCTTGTTGCGTGAATTTTTATGACTATGAGTGTATGTATTATTATGTACTTTGAATGATACAGGCATGGTACAGAGGTCGGAGGCAATAATAAATGAATGAATATTTATGTAAAATCCTACATAGGCCAATCCTTTATGTTTTCAAACTCACTGAATACAAATTCACTTATTCATGCTAAAACATTAACTGCCTATTCAGTATTTACAAGTCAAATAAATTGTTTATTCTTATTTAGAACCTAGAGCTACTAGATCACTTTCATCTGTCATTCTATGACAATTGTCTGGATACCACAGACATTAATGTACACCCATGACAGTGACCCAAAAAGCTAAATCCGTACTGAAGTCATGAAACGATGGTATCATCATTCGCGTTACCGTACATGATACTCCCCCCAGAGAGAGAGAGAGAGAGAGAGAGAGAGAGAGAGAGAGAGAGAGAGAGAGAGAGAGAGAGAGAGAGAGAGAGAGAGAGAGAGAGAGAGAGAGAGAGAGAGAGAGAGAGAGAGAGAGAGAGAGAGAGAGAGAGAGAGAGAGAGAGAGAGAGAGAGAGAGAGAGAGAGAGAGAGAGAGAGAGAGAGAGAGAGAGAGAGAGAGAGAGAGAGAGAGAGAGAGAGAGAGAGAGAGAGAGAGAGAGAGAGAGAGAGAGAGAGAGAGAGAGAGAGAGAGAGAGAGAGAGAGAGAGAGAGAGAGAGAGAGAGAGAGAGCCTGAATTATAGTGTAAACACGTGATTCTTTTCACATTAATTTGTATTACAATGCTATAACCCTTATAAATATTTACATAATTAGACAGAAATTTACCACTTTAACTTAAAAATGCTAAGAGAAAAATGACAATCTTCATACTCCCCAGGAGACAAATCATGTTTTTTCATCAGTTATAAGAAACAGTATTTGCAAATTTAGTATCTACAGTGTTCCCCCCAAAAGTAACCCTCACAAATACAATAGAATTACTGTTATTGTTTCATGTTCAAACTATGAAATGAAATTCTTTCGTAGAGGGAAAGAAAGAAAAGCCACAGGCATTGCTATGGCTTGAACTGCAGACAAATGCAGTTTAAAAATTGTCTGTTTCAACCATAAGTAAAAAATCCTTCCATGCTACAAAAGTACATTACAAGGTAATACATGAAGAAAAATCTTGCACTGCAAAATTATGTTACTACTAAGGTAGATAAGTGGCCATTTGATTACACTTTAAACATAACAAATGGTGTAACACACTTGAAAATATCACGATAGATTATAACAAATGAAAATAAGAACGCAAAGTTTTTGGAAAAATTTTTTTACTTACTAACAGAGAAGCAGCCAAGACTCGAACATTAATGGAAATATCGTTAATCATGTTGCATACTTTTGCAAATGCGTCATCAGCTAATCTTATCTTTTCTGAACCTGTGCCAACACAAACAAGGCTAAAAAAGAAAACAGTGTGAAAAAGTAATAAACAGCAACATAAAAGAACAATTAAATTTTTCTTTTAAACAAGCAACAAATAAGTAACATATTTTTTGGCTTATAATTCGATATGGAGTATAAGTGGAATGGGTTAAATCTCTCAATTTCCTTATCTTCATTCATAGATAAGTCAATGTCAATCCTGAGTATAAAATGAGGCTAGAACAAATAGTTAGTGTTCCGGAATTCTGTAAAGTTTTCTATATATTTGTAATGTTTCAGTAAATATCAAAAAGGAAGAAAAAATGAGGTAACTTCTACATTTTTTTTTTTTTTTTTTTGCAAAATGTAAGTTTATTTTTTCTTACGAACGACACCACCCATATTCCTTTACTCCAACTGGTCAGATGGAGAGTCTGCCACATAGAGGTAGGAAAACAAACAAATGAAGTCACACAAGTGTGCTAAATCAGAGTGATTATGATTTTTTGTGGCATGAGTTATCGTTCACTGCTTTCTTACAGAGTCTGACTGAAATCAGAAACCAAAAGAGCTTTTGATTATAATAAAAACTAGGTGAAACCCGTCGAAATTGACGGTTAGTTTTTTTTTTTTTTTTTAAAGAATAAACTCATATGAAGCAACAAATGTAAACTTTATTTGATTGACAAAAAGAATGTTACAAATTCATTCAAACACTCCAGTAAAGACAATATTTTGAGTCCATCCATTTGCTACAGGTAATCCACGTGCATCTTCGTGAGTGATCTTTGCTGCAACAGAATCCTTTGATCTTGCTCAATAGGGCAACGTAGAGCATACCAAGTGAGAAGACTGGTTCTGGCAGGTATATTCCGATTTTAGCAAGTGTCTGTCCTTGACTCTTATTGTAATCGCAAAGAACAATATGATTGGAGAATCCGTTTGATCGTAAAAGGGAAAGTGTTGTCACTTGGAGTCAGCGGAATGCGTGGCAAGGTGTGCAACAACAACCCCTTGTGTTCTCGGCACAAAAATTTCCACAGAAATTGTATTTTGGAAGAGCGACTTTACGATCATACGTGTGCCAGTGACTAAACATTTCCTTGAGTCCAGGTATGTGATTTTTTTTTTGACTGAAGGTTTAACGACCACTGTGAGCAACTCAATGGGCTAAAAGCAGTTGCCTGTCCCTAATTTAGGGTAACTGGTTAAAGGGAAGGGGGAGAGCCAGTGCTGTAAGACAAACACATCATCCATGCCTCACCGGGATTTGGACCCGAACCCTTGACGAACGAATGATCATAAGCCAGCGCTTGGACCCCCGTACCACCCGTTGGCCAGGTTTGTGGTGAGTATCACGACTGCCTCCTTTTCAGTTGTAGAATGTGAGAAGTCCATCCATCTCAATCGTGTGCAAAAATTCAACTGGATAGCACACTCTTTTACTCTCATCTTCAGTCACAACTGTGCAAATGTTGTTGGAATGAGATTTGCATTGCAAATACTCTTCATTCTCTCTTGTCTGAGACGTATAGTTGCGACCCATTGATTGCTCATGCCTTCCAGTAAGGCTCTTACATTTTCTTTTTTTCTGCGGGAGAGACATTCTGTTAAGGGAAAGTATGAAATAAAGTATTTACTTACTTTAGCACTGATCATAGAACACCATGCACACACCAAGTCTGACACTGAACTGAGCGCCTGATGTAGATAAGGGCCACACGCTTCTCCCATAGACTTTACATGGGAACTTTGCTGTCCCACAACGCCCGAACTGTTGTTCCAATCTCAATTTTCTCTTCGACTGACACATCTACATGCTCAGACCTTTATTTTGATACCTCAACCATATTTTTACATTCAGATGTTCTCTCAAAATAGGTCTCACAGTAAAAAACTCAATATGTACATTCCAAATATTTTCACTAACAATGGTGAACGGAATATTTATTTACATCTTTACATCATGGGAAACGTTTTACCTACATGAATAAACTCGATCGAATGAATATTAAATTGTACATCTAACAGCATAATACAAGCAGGTCTTTGAGAGTCTTCGCTGTTTTGATGTGAAGAACTTCGATACGTTCGTCTGCTGGCGTTTCCATGACAACATGAATCAGCATATGGAGGTAAATGGACCATTGCTTTGCACAACGGTTCGCTCAGAAAACAGAAGACTTTGGACTATCTCAGTCCCTCCATGCTTCCACCTTTAACAGCGAGTGTTTCGCAAGAGTTGTTTCAGTCAACCGCACGCAATCGAATGTCAACCGCATGCTTCTCCCATAGACTTTACATGGAAACTTTTGACACCCCACAATGCTCGAACAGTTGCCCGAATCTCATTTTTCTCTTCGACTGGCACATCTACATGGTACACCTTTATTTTGATGCCTCAACCATATTTTTACGTTCAGCCATTCTCTCAAAATAGGTCTTACAGTAAAAAACCTTATAGAATTAATACATAGATAACGAGTTTGACATTTAATGTTCTCATTATCTGAAAATGTACTTTCAGTAAGTTTAAGATTTTCGAGGTTACACAAGTAGTCACCTATTTCTTAACATATGTTTAGTACATTATTTTGTTTTGAGACAACCACATCCTCAGTAATGAACACAATACTTACGTATCAAAACTAAGTAAGTAAAAAATGCCATAACCCTTAAATTTTTCATAATAATTAAGAACTTTAAGCTAAAACCATAATTAATTTAAAAGGACATGCAATTCAACAAACTCAAGGTTGCATTATTAGCTAAGGGAATGGTCGAAAACTCAAATCTGGTACATAGCATTGCTGTGAGGGCTTTCTGTTTCAGAAACGTACTAAATATATATTAAGAAGTAGGTGACTACTTGTGACTAACCTTGAAAACATCAAGAGCTTTTGATTTCATTCAGAAACATGAAATAAATTAAGCTAAGCATAACTAGCAGCAATAGTTGATTTTACAGAGGATGTTCACACATTTTTAGAATATTTTTGATAAGAAATTACAGAAAATAAAATAAGTTCACAGAATTGAAACTAGCAATAGCATGTTAGACTAACACGAAAGAAACATCTGCTGTAGTTAAATATGATCTGCTAAGAAAATGGTGCACACAAATAAGCTGTGGATAGAAGGCTATGATTTTGCTCTTTATGAAAAGAAACATTTGTATTCTGTAATTAAAAAACACTGTGAAAACCATGAAATTAGCATTTCCGAATGTAAAATAAGCAATATTATTAATAATAGAGGGAAAAATCATCAAGCATGGCTTTTAACAGGAAAATGAACACCAAATTAATATTCAAAGAAGGTATGTACTTTTACGACAGTTTCAGAAGTAAGGTCTTTGATCTTAAAAAAAAAAAAACAGCCGCCCCGGTGGAGCAGTGGTCTAAGGCGTTGGCCTCTGATCATTCGTCCGTAAGGGGGCCGGGTTCGAATCCCGGTCAGGCATGAATGTTGTGTTTGTCTTACGGCACTGGCTCTCTCCCTTCCCTGGAACCAGTGACCCTAAATTAGGGACGGGCGACTGCTTATAGCCCATTGAGTTGCTCACGGTGGTCGTTAAACCTCCAATAAACAACAACAACAACATCAACTGATCAAAAGAGCAATCAGTAAGTCGTTAAAAATCTCAGTATCAACTGTAAACAAAGTAATAAACAAATAAAATATTTGAATTAGAAAAAAAAAAAAAAAAAAAAAGAAAAAAATAATGTTCATAGCCTTTTACCTAGTAGGCACATGGATGAGTGCAGAACATGGTGTAGATTTCTTTATGAAAATCCCTTAGCCAGAGACAGATGGAAATTTATTGTGACTGCTGATGATGCATGGACCTACCTAAGCGACTGTAACAACAACAACAAAAAAAGATTGATTTACTATTGCAAAAGAGCAGGAAAAGACTTGCAAATATGGTTCCAAGAATCCAAAGAAAGTTTCAGTAAAGGATTCATGATTATTGCTGGTTTCTCATACAATGGGAAATTAAAGTTGAGAAAAGTTGAAAAGAATGTTAAAATCAATTTTACATATTGCCAAAATAATGTTTCAACTCCTATAATTAAAGAGAAATACCATTCCTTCATCCACAGAGCCAGTGGAGTAACCAGGCATTTCGGTGCCCAGGGCATACCACAAAATATTGCACTCCCTCTCTCATCTGACTGTATGGCTTTTCCCAATTGTGTTGAACTTTGGACCTTTAACCACAACAAACTGACCAGTCACAGTAATGATCATATAGCTCCCAGAGAATCTTCAACAATATGAACATCATTCTTCTCCTGCAACGTGCGTACAACCACACCTTCACTTTTGAATATGACCAACTAATAACTCTGAACGTTTTGAGGAGGAAATATGAATTTTAATTTGACAAGGTTATCCAAACTAGCGAAGCATATTATTAGTAAATTCTGTAAATGGACAAATGATGAAGTATGGCACAAAAAACTGTACCAGAAATTAGTGCAAAAGCTTCAATTCCAATTTTAATCACATTGTAAGCAGTTATTTTTTCACCTTCTCTTAAGCTGTGCACAGGGCAGCTGCCCTGCCTGCCTGCCTGCCCTGCCCTAGTTACGTCGTTGCACAGAGCCTTCAAGGAGTAGAACTCTGTCAGGATAAGGCTACTAACAAATCATACATCCAAATCTACCACTCTATTTCTTGAAAAAATTTAAAAAAAGAGATGGGTATCAAGTCTACACCTTTTGCTCATATTCCATCAAAGTCCCCTGATGTGTCACCAATTGACTATTGTGCCTTTGGACTGCTAAAAAGAGCGCTTTCTAAATGCAGACCTAAAACAGTTATTGGACCATGGAATGAAGTGGAAGAGAAATGGAATAAAACACCTCTGCCAATTTAAAGAAATACCTTGTTATCTTGGAAATCTAGATGTGTTTTCATAGTCCAGAGAAAGAGCTATATGATAGAACATTTAGGAAATAAATAATTTTATTTTAAACATTAATTATATTCCTGGAAAACTGCTCAAAAATATGTGAACATCCTCTGCAATTCAGTTGAGCTATACAATTAAGAGATTAACAGAGCGAAATATAAAAAAAAATGTCTTCACTAGCCGCTGGTCATTGACGTTTTTAACACAAAAGCACACTGTCAACATGATTGTAGCCAATCAATCAACTTCATGGCAGCAGCATATTTCAGAGGTTTAATCATTGAAAGATAAATGAGGTGCACCCCCATAGTTCTGGCAACTTTATAAAACCAGGGGTGAATGCCACCCATGGGGACTTTGAGAGGACAAGAGAAGCATGCTACTAACATACAACAGCTGCCATTCCAAATTGGTCACAGCAATTTTGATGATGTTTCTGAGAAACATGTATACAGTCGAAACTTGTTATAATGAAATTCAAGAGGGATTAAAAAAAATTTTTAACCAACGTATTTTTGTTCAAACATTATTACGAAATTTTCGTTAAAAAGTTAGTACATAGAAATGTTTATTATGCACAAGATTTCATTGCTGTAATAGCGAAATAGTACCTATAGAAATAAGCAAAGGTAATTTATCTGTAATGGGAAGTTTTTGCCTAAGTAGTAATGAAATATATAAGCTTCAATTAATTTATATACCTATATGAAATTACGTACTGCACATAATTTTACTTATTTGTACACGTGGTTCATACACTTTTCCAGGACTTTTGGACTTTTTAACTCAGAATCACACATAAATACCAAAATATCGAAACTGTCACTGAAAATGTAACCAACCAGGTTTAATTTCTACAAAATTTCTATATACATTATACTACACTGATATTGAGAAAGAATTATTTTTCTACTTTGCTTTCAGTTCAATTATTGAAGCAAATTACAGAATAAAAAAACAACACAAAACTTAAAAAAGATATAGGTATAATAGGTATAAAATCTATAGTTAGAACACAAACGTGGCATTACTCTTGAAATGCTTTCATATACCACACAATCAATATACAAAACGTTATTTATATTTAATTACCGTATATACTCGCGTATAAGTCGAGAAATTTGGAACAAAAAAGGAGCTTCAAAGTAAGGGGGTCGACTTATACGCGGAGCCTAAAAAAATCCTAAGTCCGAAAGTTCTTCCCGTGAGGCAAAAGGCAATCCATCCCAAAAGAAAAAAAAATAAAATACAGATACAGTATTAATTACAAAATCGCGAAAAACCCGAAAAAAAAAAAAAAAAAAAAAAAAAAACTACTGATGCGGTAGTAATTACGAAATCGCGACCCTCCGAATTTCTTCATGTTTTGAAAAGTTTCATGGCTTTGTGTATCCACAGCACGGCCTTAGCCGTGCTTCGAAAGCTCTGCCCTCCTGACTATCAGTTTATTGCGCTGACCTACGACCTAACACAGCCACTGTTAGGTGTTGCTTGTTCTTAATCACACGTGCTTTTGTCTTGCTTCTCCTATTATAGCTGACACGGCTTATGTAAAGAAACGGATGTTCTATAACGCAGGATTTAAGTTGAAAGTGGTTTCTTTTACAGAAAATACTAACAACTGTGCTGCTTCATGTCAATTTGGCATTAATGAAAAACTAATTTGAGATTGGCGTAAAAAAAAAAAAACGGACTTGGTGAAAATCGCAAAAGGCGCTGCGCCGTGGAACGGCATCTTTTCCAGAGCTGGAAAGTGTCTTGAATGATTGGATTGTGGGCTGCAGACAAAATGGTTACATTGTAACGGGAACTGGCATATGTTTGCGAGCAATTGAGCTCGCAAAAGTTGAAAAGTTTGCAGCCGCAAATAACACTTTTTGTGCCTCACCAGGCTGGTGCACAAGGTTCATGAACCACTATGGGTTGCGGCTACGCCAGCACACAAATTTTGTGCAAAAGTTACCTCGTGATCTCGAAGCAAAGAAAATGGAATTTCAAAAGTATGTAATTCAAAAGAGAAAAGAGATTGCTTTTGAACTTTCCCAAATTGGGAACATGGATGAAACCGCCCGTCCGCGGCGGTCAAGAATTCATTACGGACGATTAATTTCCTGACCACGATGTCCGCGTAGACGGCCCTTTTTTCCACAAGCTTTCAGTATGATTGTGACTAGCACATTTTTATTTTTCATTTTTTTTTTTTGCCAATTTAAAATTTGCATGCCAAGTGCCAGTTTTATGAAATTACACATTCTCTTAAGCGATTAGCCTTTCTTTGTTTTGGCGAAATAGTTCTGTGGCGACACCCTCCCTTCCAAAATTTTAACATACTGAGCCAATGCCCTGCTTCCTCATTCCCTTTTATAAAGTTTTCCTGTGTGAATTTTACGCCTGAAGCGAGGGTGGGGTGGGGTGGGGGGTTGTAAGGATAGCGACTTCGCAGTTGTTGTTTTTTTCTTCTTCTTCCTTTCTCACCCGTCTATCTCCGTTCCCCCAGTCATCCCTTGTTCAGTTTCATTTGTTAATACTGGAGTGACCCAGTATTAACCATTGCAACTAAACAACAACGGTTGCTTCTTCCCTTCACATGTGACCTTGACATCTCGCATGTGTGATGCCCGCGGTAATATTGGCTTCCCATGCATTACCGTTTTCCGCATGTTTCCTGGCATCCTTCATGACGATCGTACCAAATGCCGCACGTGCACTTACTGCACTATTCCATCTCTCATCTTTTGCCATTTTGCAGTTGAAAATTCTGGATTTTGTGTAACAAGCTTTTTGCTATGAAAGCAGAAATGTATTTTATTTTATTTCCTCTATGCACATAAAAAAAAAAAAAAATATCAGTAAAGTGGCGATATTTAATACGCACATATTTCTCGACGTATCGAGATTAAAAAAACATGTTTCATATATGTTATTATTTTTCAGTTAAATCCATTCAATAGTGGTTTAACTGTTGGAACTTTTTATATGTTGTAGTTCCTTTGTGTGAAATGCAATTTTTCAGTTGGAAATTATTAGTATTTACTGCGAACAAATACCTCGGTTATCAAATGTAATTCAAGGAAAAACTTTTCATGTACCTCTCAGTTCTAAGTGGTCGATGTTCGAATCTTTGTATGGCTGTTCTCATCAGGCTCTTGAGTTTAGACTTTTAAGAATTTAGTTGGCACATTTTCTTCACGGGTCCCGAAACTGGATAGACAAATTCATTGAACAGAATTAATTTGTCTGTCCAATTTCGGGATCCGTGAAGAAAATGTGCCGATTAAATTTAAAAAAATCTAAACTCAAGAGCCTAATGATAACAGCCATACAAAAATTTGAACATTGACTACTTAGAACTGAGAGGTATGTGAAAAGTTTTTCCTTGAATTACATTTGATTACTGAGGTATTTGTTCGCAGTAAATACTAATAATTTCCAACTTAGAAATTGCATTTCACACAAGGGAACTATAACATGCAAAAGTTCCACCAGTTAAACCACTATTGAATGGATTTAACTGAAAAAGAATGACGATATTTAAATTCTACGTAGTTATGGTATTTATACGAGTCTGACGGGTTAGTTTCAAAGAAGGACGGGTAAATTTTTAGTCAAACCGTCCTCAAGGACGTGTAAAATTTCCAAGATTTTTCATGCCCTGCCGCCATGTGTTCGACCTTCCTGGAAATAAGACGTTGAACCAAAAAGGCTAAAAAAAATATCTTGATTAAAAAGACTGACCACGAAAAACACAGTTTCACGGTTGTTCTTTCCTGTTTGGCGGATGGCAGGAAGCTACCTCCTGAAATTATTTGCAAATGCAAAACTCTGCCGAAAAGCGTCGTCTTTCCGTCTGGTGTGGTCATTCGTTCCCATGAAAAAGGATGGATGAACGAATCCGGAACAATTGACTAGTTAAAGAATGTGTGGAACTAAAGGTCAGGTGCACTTTTGAGGAAACCTCCTTTTCGGCGTGGGATATGTTTATTGCACACCGTTGTGCAAAAGTAAAAAAAAAAAACTGCAGAAAATTCAAAAACAACTCTTGCTGTCATCCCAGGTGGGTTGACATCTGTTCTTCAACCACTAGATGTCTGCCTTAATAAGCCCTTCAAGGACAATGTGCAGAGGTATTGGGTGGATTGGATAAGTTCCGATTTGCAAACTGAAACCAAGGGCGGAAATCTAAAGAAGCCGGATATCATTTTGATTGCGTGATGGGTCAAGGATGTTTGTGATGCGATACCTGCGGAAATGGTCGTGAAATCATTCAAGAAATGTTGCATTAGTAACGAACTTGATGGCACAGAGGATGATGAGATTTTTATGAGTGACGACGGCAGTGATTCTTATGACAGAGACATAGGTGGGAATGCTGATGTTTATGATGACGCGCCGATGACAGGGAAAGACTTTTTTGAACTGTTTGGCGAGTCTGACTCAAAATTGGATTTTGAAGGGTCCCGACTAAGTTTTTGGGTATGCAAATTATATTTATTCTTATATATATAATTTATTTTTTTTTAGTTTTCAAATGTTTTTGAATAAATTCATTGAAATTTTTTTTCTCGTTCCACGATTGACTTATACGTGAGTTTTTGATTTTTACAATTTCTTTACTCTGAAAGTGGGGGGGGGTCGACTTATACGTGAGTATATACAGTATTTTGAAATAATGCTTACATTGGAAATTTAAGGATAAGGAAAAGTGAAATATTTTAAACTTTTTTAAAGAAACAAAGGGATTATTATTTCTTAAAAAAATACTCGTGGAAGCAAGGACATTCTATTTAGGGAAGGAATTTCAATCAAAATATTGATGCTCGAGCTATATTTTTAATTTGTACACACCAGGAAATAAAGTATGCACAAAAAGTTCCAAAATGAAATGACAGAGAATAATGGGAAAACTTTAAATCCAAGGGCTATGCGTACCACTGCATTTATCAATGATCAAGGCATTTTAACTGGGCATGATTAGAAAACTAATTATAGCAGATGGAAAGTGATTAGTCAGCTCAGAAAATACTAAGAAACAGCAAGATTTAAATTTCTGATATTAGAAAGCAATCAGATTTGATGGCATTTTTTTACATAAAGTATTCATAAGCAAATTTTAGTAAAGGTCAAAATAAGGCATACAAAATTAAAAAATCAGCTACTTACTTCCACCAGTGGCTAAAAAGTGTGTTATGAAAATCAACAAATGGATCACAAAAAGTTTTTCATTGCAAAAGGAAGGCATCAGAGAAAAAGATATTCAAATCAAACAGCTAAAAGAAGAGATATAGAAGGAAAAGATGATACAACACTATGCCTTCTAGCGGAAAAATTTTGCATAATAGAAAAGTTGAAAATAGGCAAAAAGTATTTTTCATGGCAAAAACTATGCTAAGGAAAAATAATTTTTCAACTATGTCTCTCAGAAGCAGAAACAGCAAAAAAAAAAAAAAAAAAAGCTCTGACTTTTTTACTCTCTTTGGGAAAGTTGTGCATTATTTTGGAAAGAAAATATACACAAGGAGTTTTCATTTCATAGTTAATAGTATCTGCTCGAAAAATAATATTTTCACTCGGGGTTTTAGTCCTGCAGATATTGTTGTACACGGAAAAGTGAACTTACACCCTCTACTGGCACACTTGTACGTTAAGAAAAATTTGAAATTATATGAGAAACATTTTGCATCGAAAACAAAGAAAGAATTTTTCAAATCTGACTCATAAAAACAGAAATATCGACAAAACTAAGATATGCACCTACGCCCCCTGGTGGGAAAACTATGCATTATTTTAAGCATGAGTTATTCTCAAAAGGTTATTCTAGGTGAGTGATATCAGTTCACAAAAGAATTTTTTTCAATCGAGTTTACAGAAGCTCAGATTATGTTACAAAATAAAATGTATTTTGAATTTGATAGGATTTGCATTTATGCCCTCTAGTGGCAAAGTTGTGCATTGAAAAAATGCAAAAAGAAAAAACAAAATTAAAGGGTTATCATTTTCACATTTCAAGCTTCCCAATACAAAAAGAATTTTACAAATAAATCTCATAGTTGCAGAAATATGGTGTCCCAAACCGGACAGACAAAGTGATGACATACACACGATTTTTTTTACAAAAGACGTGCTAATAAAGCAGCTTCAGTACTGCTAACAGACAAGAAAACCAATAGCACCCACCTGCCCCTGGCATTTCGCAGGGGGTGGGGAAGTAAATTTGTCAGACTTAAGTTATATCAGTAGAAAGTTTCTCAACTACAAAAAATCGTGCAGGGACAAAAAGGCAAGAATGGATAAAATTCCAAGACATGTAACTGAATTTTAGGACATTTCTAGGACAAAATGGAATTCCAGGACTTTTTCAGGATTTCCAGGACACGTACAAACCATGTGTACGTACATACTGTATTTACCCCCCATATTAAGAATTTATCTCTTTTATACATCTTAATAAAATACTGTCACATGCTTCAAGAAATAATGTGCGTACATATTGGCATTAACTTTAATTTTAAAGTCGTCTTATTAAAAACACTTGCTGTTTCTCCACTAGCTTTTTTAGACAAATATTGTGACTCTTTTTATACTTTCCAAGCCATCCTTCGCTGACTTCAAAATTTTCGTTTCCTAAAGCTGACGCAAATGTCCGCGCTTTCTCCTGTAAACTGCTTTCACTCACAGGAATGTTTTCTGCATGTGCATCTATAAACCTTGGGAACAAAGCATCTTAGACATCGACAAATTTTGCAGAACGTATCCCCTTGAAAGGAAGTGGAAATTTTCCTGTTTTCATAAGCTTTCAGGATTTTCTCTTTATCTTTTGAAATAGTGCTTAAAGTTGTTTGAGGAATGTCGAACTCCTTAGCAATGTCCCCTTTCTTTTTGCTTTCAATTCTATGCATTTAAAATTGTTTACTTTTTACCTAGCACCTTCGTTTTGCCATTTGAAGTGTAGAGTTGAAGGACCTAACAGTTGAGGACAGGAAAATTTCAGAATTTTAATCCCCCTCGATTGACAGGCGAACGTCTACAAAGTATATTAGCTACAGCCCATCGTGTCGTGTTATCTCTCACTAACCACCTTCTACTAAGGGCTAATTCCATTGCTGTGAATCACCAAACAAGTTGAAGGGGTCCTCTGATATTAAAACCTCCACTTTTGTTATGAGAGGGAGGGGGGGGGTCTGACTTTTAAATGACTTTAGGATAGAAAATGCACCTTACATTAAAACACTACACTGTTTACTCCACAGACACTTGGTGAGTGTATTAAATCAGGGGCGGGAGGGAGAGTAATGATAGCTTTGGTAAAACGTGCAGTCATTTTTGTTCTCTTGTTGATGTTCCATAGCAGCTAAATCTTTTAGAATTTTTAAGAGAGGGAGAAATTCGCTATATGTTATAAAGTTTTGCTTGAGCATTTTCCCCTAGAATTTTACTTCCTAATAAAGTGTTTTTCGTTGTAAAGTATTTCGTTATAAAGTTTTATATTTCCTATATATGAAGGGATGCTGAAAAGTTCGCAGCCTAACCCACTTTCCTGTAATTGTAGCATTATTTTGTCATTGCAGCTCGAAAGAGTTTTCTTTTGTATTGTAAAGTGCCAGTTTTCAGACTAATAGCTCTTTATTTTGCAGATGTTTGACATCCTGAACTGAATCATGTCAATGCAAAGTGTTGAATTTTCGAAATGTGGAACTCCAGGCTGCACTAAGTGACAAGTGCCCTTCACATTCCACTGAGAACAAATGGTGTGCCAACTTTCAGTGTGGAAACTTTGAGACCAAAGATGCATCAAGATCTGGGAGGCCTTCAACAGTGACAAAACCCGAAATTTTTTATCATGTTCATGACTTGATTTTGTCAGATTGGCAAATCTCAGCTAAAACAATAGCTGAAACACTGGAGATATTTAGGAAACATGTTGGGTTCATAATTCATGAGCACTTGGATATGCAGAAGATGTCAGCAAAAGTGGGTGCCTAAATGTTTGAACGCCGATGAGAATCAAAAATGAGTGGACACTTCCAAATCGGTTTTGCAGCATTTTGAGCAATCTGGTGATGATTTTTTCCAGCGACTTGTCACTGTCGATGAAACGTGGTTACATCACTACGATCCAGAGACGAAACAATAGTCCCTGCAGTGGTAGCACTTAGGTTCTCCACAACCAAAGAAATTCAAGACTCAGAGGTCTGCAGGAAAGGTCATGGCAATGGTTTTTGGGATTCACAAGGCGTCTTACGGACTGACTATCTCCCGAAAGGCCAAACAATAAATACTGATTACTATTCCAACTTGTTGTGCTGTTTAAAGGAGTCGTTGAAGGAAAAAAAGGCAAGGAAAACTGTGGAAAGGTGTTCTCTTTTTGCAGGACAATGCGCCGGCTCATAAGGCTGGTAAGACAACTGGGGTTTAAGTGCATAGACCATCCACCCTACTCCAGACCTTGCTCCACCGGAATATTTCCTGTTCCCGAAACTTAAAAAAAGTTTGAAAGGGGAGCATTTTTCGAAAGAGGTCACCCATCCAAGAGGCTTTTTTTTTTATTCATCAATTAAGATTTTTTTTTAATTACAAGTTGTCAAGAACACTAAAATTGGAATGTTCTGACTATTAAACTTTACACATAGTGTACCTTGGAAACAAAATCTTAGCCCTCACTAAAGGCCATTAGAAAGATATTTATTGTGCAAACAGTTTAAGCAAATGGCTGAACTCAAAAAAAAAAAAAAAAAAAAAAAAAGGTAAAATTTAAAACAGTAGTAAGAAGAATTTTGTACTTATGAAGTGGGTGATCACAACGATGAAGGTGGATGATGCAGTCTCTGCAGCAAACATGGGAGGTAAACTGTGTTGCTGACAGTGATGCAACAAAATCATGAGAAATAACAAAATGTTTCAATTTATGCACAAATTGCAGATTAAGCCTTGATCAAAATTCTCCTACGTGCATCTTATTACAGACGAAACCAATCTAAAAAACGAAGGAAAATACATGCAAATTATGTAACACTGACGTCAACTATGGTCCACGCTCAATATCTTCAGAAGTTACCACACAACAAGTGGCAACATCCAATGCTTATGACATAGAGTTGGTGGACCATGGTGTCTGATGGATTTTTAAGGCATAACAAACTAGTGCCAAAATGCACAGAACTTTTACAACCTACCAGCCAAAGTGTTTATGGTTTAAAATTCATAGTTTCGGTGTTGAACCTTTCAATTTTCTTTTTTTTTTTTGTTTCATTTGAGCTTTTCATTCAACAATTTTTATGATTTTGTCTTCATTGTCAGAATTGTTGGTACTTACTTTCTTTGATCTTTGCTTTTATCTGAATCTTCTTTTTTAATCTAAGCATTTTAACTTCAATGGCCATTTTTAATCACAGGGAATTTCTTCTCATGTGATTTTTATGCACTTAATCTAGAACTAAATCATAAATCGAAACATTCTGTTGTTTTTTGTGATTTCCTTGAATCACCATCAACAGTGCAATTTGCCTGCAGTGAATGCTGCAGATATTGCGACCACCTTTGTCGTCATGATCACCTACTTCATGAGTACAGAATTCTTCTTAATACTGTTTTACATTTACCTTTTTGGAGTTCAACCATTTGTTTAAAACAGGGGTGGCCAACCTTTTTAGAAATTGGGAGGGGAAATTCTTAGAAATCATTAGAAGGGCCAACGTAACCAACTTAAATATTGACAACTATTATCAGCTAAAAATGGGGTTATTTTATGCTTTTGTAAAGTATTGAAACCCATAAAAATTTTTAAACAGTCATTTTATTAAATCATTCACATAATATTAAAATTATTATTATGCAAAAAAAACTGAATTGTTATAATAAAACTTTCTTTTTCACTAGAAATTAAAGATACATAATTAATTAAAAAAATAAAGTTCCTATGAACTTTACATACCTGCAGCAACACTAATGTGATTTTTGAACCTGCTTTTCACGTAACAATTTGTCAGTGTTGGGTGTAATTCTCGACGAACTTAAAAGAAGCATATCACCAAGGTGTGCATCTGTGATAGCTGAACGAAATTTACTTTTTACAACATTCATGGATGAAAATGTTTGTTCACAAAATGTGGATCCAAATCTGCAAATGCACTTCAGAGCAAGGTTATGAAGCTCGGGAAATTGTTCTTTAGAGACGTATTTCCATAACTCAATCAAATTAGGAGCAGTGGGTGATTCACGTTGTTCTTTAAACTTAACACTAGGTCCTGAGTGGCTTTGGATTTCTAATATTTCAATTTGCATTGATGGGGAATATTTATGTATATCAGACTCTGAAACACAAAATGGATTTATGAATAAGTCTACGTAACTCCTTTCAGTTTCAAAAGCAGAAAATCAAGTTAAGAATGACTCATACAAAGATGTAACAGCTGATTTGTATTTTAAATCAGGGGTCACCAAACTGCGGCCCTCCGGAAACCGGGATCCAGCCCATCAGGAAATTTCTATTTTTACAATTTAAAAATTCATTTTACATATTTTAATTTTTTTTTTCTGACTGAGAAAGAGAGTTGCTATATGTCACAACATGACCAGTTATCATAGCAACATTTGATTGATGCTTCACTTTTAAAACCTGTTTATTATTACTACTAAAGTGCCTTTCAGAAGAGTGAGGGAGGATTTTCAGTGCTGACTCACAGCCCACCTGCGACCAGCAGCAGCATCTACTGACTCACACACACACACTCATTCTCTCTCTCTTTGGAGCATGGAGCTAGCCCCAGTAGCCCCGCCCTGTTCTAAAAATAGACTAGAACTGAGAGACACAACTACTTACTCCCACAACTGCTCCCACACAGGCTCATGTTGCCAGCAGTATTCAAGTCGGATGACATCTCAACCACAGAGATTAAAGCGCCACTGTGCTAATTCTACTTGACCCGATACACATGTTTTTCTTGAGTTTTTCATTATTTGAGTTCAATTTTTGAATTTTGATATGTCCCTACCCAAAAAGAGAAAAGTGGACACTGAATGCTGCACATTTAAAGTGCAATGGGAAGTGGATTATCTTTTCATTGAGTCCAGAGATAACAAATCTCTCTGCCTAGTCTGCAAAGAAACTGTTGCCGTTTTAAAATAATACAATTTGAAGCGGCATTACACCATAAAGCACGGTGTGAATTATGATGGAATTCAAGGATAATTGCAGAAGAAAATGCTGCTGGATTTAAAAGAAAGCTTAGTGAAACAACAAAATTTCTTTAAGAAGTCTTTGCAGCAAAATACTGCTTGAGTTCGGGCTAGTTACCATGTTGCGAAAATAATTGCTAAAGAAGGACGTCCCTTTACTGACGGCGAATTTGTTAAAAAGTGTGTGGAGGCAATGGGCAAAGAAGTTTGTCCTGACAACGCAAAGATTTCGGCAGCATTAGCTTATCTGCCAACACTGTGAGCAGGAGGGTCGAGGACTTGGAGAAGGACATGGATGCACCGTTAATTGAAAGGGCAAGTAGTTTTACCCATTTTTTCCATTGCTGTTGATGAAAGCGAGGATGTGAGCAGTACTGCTTAACTACTAATTTTCATTCGAGGTATCAATGAAAATTTTGAAGTAACAGAAAATTTTGTTGCCATAAAAAGCCTGAAGGGCAAAACCACAGGGGAAATAATATTTACAGAAGTTTCTGAGGCTATTCACAAACTTGGCTTGGAATTGGAGACTCTGACCTGTGTTACTACCGGATTCAGAATGAATGCGAGCATCACGATCTACCAAAACTGACGCAATGACATTGCATTCTGCACCAACATGCTCTCTGAGGGAAAGTGTTCAACTTAAGCACCTTTATGTCCACTGTCGTAGAAACTGTGAACTTTATCTGAAAAAATGGGCTGAATCATCGACAGTTCCAGAGCTTCTTGCAGTTATATGAAGCTGAGTATGGTGATTTGCTGTAACATACGGAAGTCAGGTGGCTGAGCAAAGGCAAAGTCTCAAAACATTTCTTTGAACTGCAAGACGAGATAAACATCTTCATGATGGAAAAATCAAGACCTGTGCCACAACTTACTGACACTTGCTGGTTGTGAGACCTTGCATTTTTAACAGACATTACTGACCCTCTCAACCAACTAAATTTGAATTTGCAAGGGAAAGGTAAGCTCGCATACGAGATGTTTTTTGATTTGAACTCTTTCCAATCGAGGTTGGAACTATTTAAGCGACAGTTTGCACAGCAAAATGTTTTTTCATTTTCCACCTTGTAAATATATGTGGGACAAGATGTCTGATAAGTTTGTTTTTGATGTTGAGCATGGTGTCACAAATATTAAGTTGTTGAAAGCTGAGTTGGAACGCCGTTTTGGTGATTTTTACATGCATGAAAAATCATTCTAGCAATTGCAGGATCCATTTACTTTTACAGTTGATGATGCCGAGAAGAATTTGCAGTTGAAACTGTTAGATTTGCAATCTAATAATAATTTGAAGGCATTATTTAACAGTGAAAGTTTGAAAACTTTTATTCTCTTTTGCCTAGAAATAATTTTACACACTTGAAACATTTTGCCAGGAAAATGTTTTTAGTGTTTGGCAGTACATATCTTTGTAAACAAGCTTTCTCCAGAATGAAATATGTTAAATGAAAGCTTCGTTCATGATTGACCGACAACCACTTGTCAAGACTTTTAAAAAATTGGGTTGTCCGATTTGAAACCAAATATTGGAAATGTAGCTAAATCATTCCAGAAACAATACCATTCTTCTCATTGATTTTTTTTTTCTAGTTTAAGATGTCATGAAGTCATTTAGTAAGTTTAGCTTTGTATTTGTTTCAGATGTGTATAAAATCTTGAAATATTTATTTGGAAACTGTTATGTTAAATTGCAGAACATATAAAATTACTTACACATTGACACATATTAGTAATTAGTTCATTAAAAATTTACAATATCTGCATTAATTGATCTTTGATTTACCAATTTTTTTTAGTCCAGCCTGCTGAGCTTTACCCAATTTCCTATTTGGCTCTTCTCTCCAAAAGTTTGGTGACCCCTGTTTTAAATGATCCACAGTAAAATTACTATACTTACTTAAGATTTGCTGAATGGTTAGGAAATGATCAGTTTGCACAATTGTTACAAAACAATTTCAACTTTAATTTAAAACTGTTGACTTCATTGAACATGAGTGGAAATAAAGAATCTTTACCTTGCAATCTTCTGTTAAGAATATTCAAATGATGCATAATGTCCACTAAAAACGCTAAGTCACAAACCCGCTCTCGATCTTTAAGTAGTCCGCACTCCACAGGCATAATATCTTTCAGCTCCAAAAATGAAAGTACTTGGTCTTTTAACTTGAAGAACCATGAAACTACTTTTCCCTTAGAAAGCCATTTAACTGAGTTGTGAAGTAGAAGTTCACCATATTCATTTATTTCTTCATCAAATGTTCCTTAAACTCCCTTTAGTTAAGTGTGCATGATCAAATCATATTAACGCAATGCACAACAGGATTAATAACACGATGAAAGTTCATTTCTTTAGCACACAAAGCCTCTGCATGAATGATACAGTGGTATGAAAACAACTTCCGCTCTAAATACTCCTGGAGCAAAGAAATGGCCATTTCTCTTCCCCACCATGGACGAGGCACCATCTGTCCAAATACTCTCAAGTTTAGCACACTGAAGTTTATCACCATCAACAATCACATTTTTCTACACAGTTTTTCAATGTCTCAAAAATATCCCTTCTGGAAGTTCTGATCGATAATTGACAGAGTACTAAAAGTTCTTGAAACACATCGAAATTCTCGTTTATGCACCTTACAAAAACAAGCAACTAAGCATTATCTGTCATGTCACAGCTCTGATCTATTGCGAGAGAGAAGTATGTGGAATTAGTAGTTAAATACTTTATTTGTTTTGACACATCATTCGCCATTTCTTCAATGCACCTCATAATTGTATTTCGAGAAAGGGAAATACTGTCCGCCATTTTTTAACGTTTGTATCACTAGTGTGTTCGTCAAATATAGAGAGACTATCTTTAATAACCTCGTCATCTGAGAAAGGTTTTTTCTTTTGAGCAAGTAAATACAATATTTTATATGACGCTTGAAACATATTATTCATCACAAATATATATACGATCGATGAAGAAACGGGTTTCTGTATGCCCAATTAATGTGAAAGACAATAAAATAAAAAATAAAAATAAAAAGTGAACTCCGTTTATTAGGCGTATAAAATATTTATTTTATACGCCTAATAAAAATATTTAATAAATATTTTTTATTTTATTGTCTTTCACATATTATTCATCTCTTCACATTTTGTTACAAATAAGCTTTGCTGGCAATGAAGTCCCCTCTTTTTCTTTGAAATATATTCAGTTCTTAAAGCAGAGCTAGGAGGGTATGACATGTTAAATGTATCATGAGTTTGAAATGCCTCTCAATGTTGTACTCTTTAGGTACTGCAACTGTTGCTGAACAGATCAGACAAATCGGTTTTGACAACATCCCCATAGTAAACAGAAATTGTTCTTCCCATTCTTTATTAAATGTCGGGAACACCACGTCACTGTCACATTTCCTTTTTGATGGGTCACGTTTACTAAAAGTTATTTTACTTCACACTTCAAAACAATACACTACAAATAAAACTGAATATCAACATGTTACTTAGGATCTGAAGCAGCACAATGTGACTGTGAGACTAGTCAGACTGAAAATAGCCAGCTAGCGTGGGAAGGCAAGCGTTGTGTAGTCATGTGACACCTCTCCTCCATTGTCCCCCTCCTCTAACCCACTGACTCATGCTTGCCTCGTTAGAGGCGAGCGTGAGTCAGTGTTTACACAAAAATCTGTCAGTATGTGTTTTTTGATTCATGACCAATTTCACATCAGCTAATTTATAAAATCCAAATAAATACTGTCAAGAATAAAGTAAAATAAAAAGAATGAATCCAGAATAAAATAAAATAAAAATAAATAATAATAAAATAACAATAATTATTATTGTCAGTAAGAGTTAAATTAGAAAAACAAAGTTAGTGCTTGGGCTACTGGGGGCCATTCAAAATGTCCTGGCGGGCCAATGTTTGGCCCACAGGCCTAGGGTTGGCCACCCCTGGTTTAGAATGTTTTGCACAATAAATAATTGTTTATCGTAATTTCTTTGTAAAGGCCTTCAATGAGAACTAATGTTTTGATTCCAAGTTACAACATGTATAAAGTTTAATAGTTAAAGCATTCCAGTGTGAATGTTCAAAACAATCTGTAATTCATATTTTTTAACATGCTTATAATTCCCACATAAGTTTGTAAGCAACTTGAACCTAAGATTTATTAAAACTAAAGGACTTTTCAAAGTGACTCACAATGAAAAACTAAAGGCTTTTCAAAGACTAACTAAAACTAAATCTAATGCTATGTTATTTCCCTGAATTGCTGTAAAGTGATTAAGCACATGATGAAAAAAAGAAGCTGTGCTTAAGTTATTGTCAGAATTTATAGTAAGCATCTGATTGAAATAAAAAGAATGATTCTACAATTATGTGAAATGCCACAGCATTTTATTATGATTACAACAAAAATGCATTTGAAGTAAATGAGTATTGACCATATCTTAGCAAAAACAAGTCATGGATTAGTTACTACTACTTAAAAACAAACATACCATCAATGGAAGAAATCTAACACATCCTAAATAACTTTGAGCACAAAATACAACAAATATACACAATAAAAATAAATGCAGAAAGCAGCATTTGCAAACCTATCATAACATAATTACGGCACTTACTTTTCTGCATAAGGATGACTGATAACTTCCACTAATTTCAAGGCTGACATTCTCACACTTTCATAATCGTCAGTAAGTGCTTTACAAACTTCATCATACAAATTGGAATCCAACTTCATGCCACGCTCGTGGAGGTACAACTGGCGAAACACCGAAAGAAGCTTATGAATATGCATATAACATCTGCAACTCTTAAGTTGCTCATGCTCTGAAATAGTGCATACAAATACTGTACTTTCAAAAGCACTCAAGTGTGTAACAGAGATAACTGGAATTTAACTTCAAGCCATGCAGGGGTGATTGTGAGGTGAAACAAAAAACCCCAAAACTCTGAGATCAGTGCCAATATGTATATAATGATATTATTTTTATATCATATTACACATGTATTAACTAACTACACACCAAATAGGCACTAGTGTCTGTGCAGTTTAACTTCACATCTTTTCTTGTAAAAAATTTCTTTCAGTGTGCTAGAAATCCTTCAGGCACTGCATTTTTGAATCAAATTTCACATTTTATATAACAAATAAATTAAGCAGTCTATGTAGATTAGTTAGTTCTGCTGGAAGCCTACAGTGGTTTCCATTCAATTTCTAAATGTAGCTCACAAGATTGACTGAATCTAATATAACCAAATTATTTGATATAGATAGAACTTCCAAAATTATTACAAAAGCCTTCCTTTCAGCATGCTGTTATCTTGAGAACTTGTTTGATAACAAAAGAAACTCTCACGGGGCCACAAATTGTCTACATTCACCATCCACAAGGAAATGTGGTGTTTTCAATCAAACACTGTAATTCCCAAAGAAAATGGAACTCAAAAGAAACTTTTAGTTATCATCTTGTAGCAGTTTTAGAAATGAAATGGCTGAGGAATTTCAAATTCTTCTAAATCTGAAAAACCCAGATTTCCAGGTTCAAAATGTGACAAAAACCCGGATTACAAACAGGTTTGGCCATGCTCGTGGAGATATAACTGATAAAATGCCAAACAGGAGTTAATGAATATGAACATTACAGGAGTGACTTTTTGGGTTGCTCAAGATCTGAAATGGTACATGCAAATACATTGAATGGACAAATTATTACATACAGCTACCTAATAATGTGTTGTTTTATTGCCCTCAAAACAGCATCCAGATGTCTTGGTAAGGGCTCAATGAAGTATTGAAAACATGGAGGTGGTATTGCAACCCATAAAGCAAGAATCACCTGACATAGAGCATCCACAGTTGTCACGTGGTGGTTGGCGGGGGCCCTAATTGTTCTTTCAAACTCATTCCAAAAATTCTCAATATAGTTGAGGTATGGTGATTGTGTGGTAAACTCACATGAATGCCCCTGTGGCCAATCAGCCACCACCTGGCAAGTGTGCAATGTGGTGTTGTCTTGTTGAAAGACAACAACCCCACATTGCACACATTATACCTGTTTGTAATGATTCTCTTTCCATGGTATGGAAAGAGAATCATTACAAACGGGTGTAGATGGTTGGTGAGGATGTTCATATATCTTGTGCCAACAGCAGAGGTCTGGACAGGTATGAGAAACCCCAAGGAAGCCCATGTAAATGCACCCAAAACTGTTACATCGCTTCTACCTACCTGTATGACTTCAACTTAGCAAACTGATGCATCGCTTTATGTGGTTTGTACCACTCGCTGGTGTGATGGAGTTGAAACCATGATTCATCACCAAGATGATGTGTTTGCAGTTCTCTGCATTCCAGTTGCAATTGGCTTTTGCAAACTGCAGCCTAATCTTTAAGTGCATTGCAATCAACAAGGACACACAGTGTGGATGTTGACTACCATAGCTTATTTTTTCCAGGGTATGATGGATAGTCTTTGTGGAAAAACCTTGATGTGCACTTATTAAATTCTGATGTTATCTGCTCCATGGTAGCAATGCAATTCCTTGTAACGATGTGGTGATAATCAGTGCTCACCTCAAGAATTAACTGCATGTTTAAGGCCACATTTTCCCCATTGGTTAGAAGTTTTGAAGTATTTTACATAGTCTTGGTACACACGTGAGATGTTCTGATGTGGAAATCTCAACAGTTCAGCAGTTGCGCTGACTGAACAACTGGCCTTCCTCACACCTACTGTCTGGTAACGGTCAAACTTTCATGACTGTCTTTAGTTGCGATTACTTTTCTGTGACATGTTTCCAATCAGTTGAGAACTGTAAGGCATTGCCACATTCTGTGTCCCACATGACCGGACTCAATACTTCTGCTTTGCATATTGTTATCAGGGTGCATATAATAATTTGCCCATTCAGTGTACATTATACCTTCAAAAGAACGTAAATGTCTGACGACAGAAGATGCTAAAATTCTGCATAACACATTTATTGCAAACACAACCAAAAGGTGAGAAAAAAAGTTGATATTAAAAAATCATCAAATTTTAGGAAAAACATTTTTTTTAAAAGCAACATAAAATCAAGGTGGCAACTGTCATATATTTTCAGTCACAGAATGAAAAGCTCATTTCTCAGTAAAAATTTATGCAGATGTATACAAGAAAAACACAATCAGATGTTTTCCATATACAAAATTGCAATTACTGAATTTCTTTTACAATACGCATATACAATTTTTTTGGATCGCAGATTTTTCTATCAGTGGATAAATTTTTGAATGCAATACTTCTTCAGCATGCTCTCACCTTTACAACACACTGTCCCTGGGTTATGTTTAACCATAAAGAGCCCCTCTCCTCTTCCAATTTTATAGCATTACTTTTATAATTACTTTTTGTTCTCAATTTATAGCATTACTTTTATAATTACTGAATGTCTTTAGTGTTATTGCTTTTTTTAAGCTTTAAGTTCATCTAATAATTTGCTTCCTTAGATTTGAAAAGATGGACTTTGTTGTCAATGATCACATGTGGTTTCTATCAGCAGATGGGGTACCATGTAGCAAACTATAACTATTTTAGTTACAGAATGTTGTACTGGCAAGGAACTAAAAAAAGAAGATGGCTGCATTTTGAAAATTCTCCCATAAAAAACAGTACTCTTGACTAAAACCCCATAAAAGCTCAAGAATTTTTGTTTCAACATTTTTTTCTACAAAAATGTGCAAATGATGTTATGAACTGCTAATCACTGAATTAACAAAGCCATGGTAACACTAGTGGTAACAATTACTATTTAAGTTGAAGTTGAATTAACAAGAACTAAAAGGATTTTCTTAAATGATATTATTTGTTACATTTTCAAGTTGTATTCTAACCTGTCATCAAGATGACTCAAGGAAGTAGTTGTTGTCACTCACGTGATAATGCCCAACTTTCTGGGTCACTCTAATTGTGGCTCCTCTTTTTCTTTCAATTTCCACACCGTCTTCCAACTTCCTTTTCTCTTAGTGAAATAAATATTAATGGAGCCCTAGTTAACTGAATGTATGGTGTTCTGAACATGTCTGCCAAGTTCTGTTTTGTTAACAACATATTTTATTGCTGCTCCCTGTTCTGCTAGATGGATCCTAAGTTGTCTCCTAGTTTCTCTAATGAAGGTTCTACAACAATCACAGTTTATGCTCTTGTGGAAGAACACAGTATTTTTTCTTGTTTTTTGCTTTATGGAAGGGAAAACCTTTTTAAACTTTACTGTTCAAGTTTGGAGCGAATTGAACATGAATTAGTTACCTTCCAGCACTAGTTCCCAATCATCCTACGAAATTTTTCTGGCATTTTTTTTTCTTTTTTTTTTTTATCTCTCTCTTTGTCTCTGCTGTTGTTAATGCAGGGCTTGAAAAATATCTGAAAAGTTACATGCCCAACGAGGCACATGCAGAAATGATTTACATGCCCAGGTAGTAAAAGTTGGATACCGAGGAGAATTTATTTTTTAAGTCAACAAATTAGAAGCCTCATTTCTTTTAAGTTAAAAAATATGATAAACTTTTTATTCATCTTTTGCATTTTAAGTGTCCGCATTGAACACTTTTAATGCACGAAAGTGTATATATCTCAAGTTTTAAGAAATGCAATGATGTTGAAATTGGTGTTTGAGAAATTTAGTTATACTGCCATGTTCATGAATTTTTAGAATATATCATTGTTTTGCAGAAAAATCATATAATCATGATTTGAATATACGTACAACAGTTTAAATACTATAAACACTTCCATAAAGTACATGTTTCAACCAAACAACTCTTTGTTGCACGACATCAATTGCCGCTCTAGACATTCTTCATTTGTAAAGATTTTACACATTCAGTTATTTTAAGTGTACATAGAAAATGACAAACTTTTGGGAACCATGGTTGCAACAAAGTTGGCAGCTGTAACAGAGAAGGGGCATGGCCACAATGCCAAATACAGCCTACTACTTCGTGAACCACGAGGATAAAAACTTGTGACTGGAGAAAATGGGATTACCTTGACTGTGAGAAATTGCATTTGTTTTTTTAAGTATAATGAGAAAGATTTTAATAGGCGGTTAATTTTATATTGTATTTTAATCTCAAAAATGAAAGATTCTTCCTCTCGGAGTGTTGGAATTTGCACCTGAAGATACAAAAAGGAACGTGTATAACAAAAAATATAGTAATAAGAAATCTTTACTATTTTAGCAAGTTTAAATAGTGTAGCAATTATGAATTAAATGATTTATGCACGATGGGATGGCACTTTTTTTGTACACCTTATCATAGTGCCTGCCTGTGTATGTTTTTGTTTTGCCAACCATGTAGATTCCAATTCTGAAAAATTATATTTGGAATTTCTTACATCTGAGCTTGTTATACGCAAGTTTTACTATAATTGAAACTGCAACTTTCACAACTGTTCCTTTGTTATATATTAATTATCTGAAACAAGCTTCTATTAGGCTTAAACATCGGACCCGAACAGGGCTATAGAACGAGAACAGAGCCCTTTTACACCATCTCTTTTCAGTTCAGTCACAAATGAAATTTGGTATATTCTGCATTTACGGGCTGCATAATTTTGTTCGCCAGGCCACCAGGAAAGCTCTAGCTGATACACAGCAAGTAAATTGTGGCGTCTCTCCCACTTTGTCCAAGCCAAAACAACAAAGAAATTTCGCAAGTTTTTTGCTTTCATACACTACAGTAAAGCAAAGTATCTCTACATCTGTTTTATGTGGAACATCACTCAGCAGAAATGTGGAAGACGAATTTGCAATAACCTCTGACTGATTAGGAATTTCACATATTTACTTACTAAAAGTTAAACTCTTACTGCTGAATTTATTTTTCCAAAAAGCATTGGGTATCCATTTAATATTTGACCAACCATAGCTGAAGCAACAAGCTGCTGTTCAGATAAACTAAATGTTAGGTTCGCTCTTCTGATGGTTAACTGGAAAGCATAGCACAGGCTCATTTTTAAATGACACTTAGCCTTTGTTTCAGCAGTATTGCTGTTTGTTCATGGGTGGGAGCTTTCCCATCGCTAACTGTAAATATTTGAAGAAAAACTACATATGGCCCCAATTTCTGGACGTAAAGCATAATACAGTATGTATAATTAAAGAAATGACATTCTCCTATCCTTGGCGTTCCATAACAATAATTTAATGTGATGACTGTCTTTTTTCTTAGGAGAAAATTCACCATTCCAAACTTTCATTTTCTAAAATCTAGTTGCCAGGTCGGGCAACTAGATTTGTTTTCTACCTGCCGAAACCAATAATTTAAATGCCCCAGGCATGTCAGCCACATGGTATTTTTCAAGCCATGTAATGGAATAATTCCATGTAGAGTTGGTTACGTACAAGTGCAGTTCTGTGACCTGAACCTGAAAACTGTTTGCAATTAATATATGCAGCATGCATTTTTTTCTACATTTATGAAATACACAAGAAAAAGAATAAATTAGTTATTGTAACACAGCAAATATTTTTCTTCAAGTGGCAGAAGGATAACATCTCTTTCTGATGATATTGTTTTCTAAGTAGTAATGCACAATGATGAAATATAAATGTATCAACATACCATTGCATTCAGTGCTTCTGTGCGAACTCTTGGTTCCTGGTTTTGACTGTATTCTGCTATGATAGCAAATGTACTGGCAGATGAATCTGAATGGCCACCAACTGGAGTAAAGTCACCGATCACTGACAAGGATGCACATTTTACACGATGACTGGTGTCTGACAAGTGCTAAAATTACAATACACATAATTCTGTGCAATAAGTTCTTTTACAGGGAAAAAATAACTTCACTGTAATGAAATCAAGGATGAGAAAAAACATGATAATTATGTATTTTACAACAGCTGTTTCATAAAAACTAAAAGTAAAATCACACAAAATGAAGAAATATAGGTACAGCAAAATATATGTCATTCTTTCTCAAAGTATCTTCCCTCAGATGATATGCAATGATCCTGTCGTTCAGTCCACTTTTCAAAACATGTGGCGAAGGCATTTTGTGGAAGCTGCTTTAGCGATCACTGTACAGCTCGAATAATGTCCACATTCGTGTTGAATGTTGCGCCACGAAATCTCCCCTTCATTGTTGAAAACAACCAGAAATCGCACGTGGCAAGATCAGGACTATAAGCAGGCTGTGACATGATTTCAATACTGTTGTTGTCGTACATGCTTCAAGGCTGAAATGTAATACTCAGCATTGACAATAATTTGTGGAGGAATGGCATCCTGGTAGACTAAACCTTCATTATCAAAGAAAATTATCATCATCACTTTCCCAGCTGATTTGGTTTGGTGGACTTTTTTCAGAGGAGGTGATCTTGTGTGTTTCCAGACACATGTCACACGCTTCATGAGGGGGTCAAAATAGTGGACCCATGTTTAATCGGCAGTTATTACTGTGTTTAGAAAGTTTGCATCCTTGGCAATCATTTGTTTCCACTCATGACACACCTAAACTCTGGCTAACAGTTGTTCTCTAGTCAGGTGACGAGGTACCCTTCTGGAACGCACACGATGCAGCAGTAATTTGTCGCATAGAATGCAGAACGCCAATGTTTTTAAAATATTAGTTAATAGAGCTATGTCTTCACACGCCATTCGTTGATCTTCTTGCAGGATTGCCCAAACGGTATCAACAATTCGCTCCATAACAATACTTTCAGGTCAAACAGACTTAGCAATGAGTTCTTCCGGCAAACACCCTTTTTTGAAACCATGGTGCCATCTAAAAATCGTTGACTCACCCAACCATTTATCTTTGTAAGCTTTTTTTCATTAAAGCAACTGTTTCTGAAGCTGTTTTACCAAACGATAACAAAATTTTATCGCACAACACATTTCACTTCTTAACTCTGAATCACTCGCCACCATAGCTGTATGGCAAAATGTAGACGTACCTTAAACAACTGCGTAATAACAAAATCAGAATGGTCTGCCATGGCTAATAACTGTTGCCATAGATAGTTCCTTAATTCCGTTAGTCGTCTGCATGGTTATTTCCCCCTTTGCACCGTTACCAAGTAAAAAAAATACTCTCAGATTTTATGGAACAGCCTTTGTAGTTACACGACCCCGTTATTCATTCAAGAAAAGTATTCTTTCGTAGCTTTACATTTTGTAGTGGTTTTATACACACACACGTTTTTTTTATACTAGAACAAAATTACCCCTGTAATAAAGGTTAGTACAGTGTTAACAAAAGAACATGAAAACAATGACATGTACATTGTATATGTTCCTTAATTAATGAGGAGAATGGCTGCATAGGTCTAATAATTAGACCATGTCAACCAATTTAGTGGTTTTCTCATGGGATTTTCTGAAGTTAGTGATACTCATTTAACACTTTTACTGCTGCATGATGCCGAACGGCGTCATACAATATAGATACTTAGCGCAAGTGCCAACGCCCCAAATGGGGTCATGATTGTGGCATAATATTTCCCTTCCTAAAACCTTTGGCACTTGAAGAGAGGTATCTGTTTTGTTACTGGCACTAAGAATGAGTATCCAACTGGCTAAAAATTACTGCGGTTTTGGGATAGCGGATTTTTTTCCCACATGGTTTAGGGAAGGGAAAGTAATTTGAATCTCTGCAGACTTAACACAGTGTGCACTTTTCACTGCAATGTTTATTTTCCTTTGAACATCACTGGTCTTGCGGTGAAGGGAACTATCAATAAATAAATGCTTGAGTGGCAATAAACAGCATTTGCTGCTTGGAGTTCATATGCCAGACAGCAGCCTATTGAGGATGCTAAAGGGATTTCAAGGAAACTCATACTGACCTAAATACTTAGTTTTGGGGAAACAATGGATATACACATGTGTATTCAGACAGGCTGTCTCCTGTCCCGCTCAGCCAAAAGTTCCTCGGCGGGCACATCCTGCTGTGGAAATAGATGATACTGATAATTTGTCATCATATGCAGAATGCAGAAACACATTCTTTTAGTAGCTGTAGTACGACCAGCAGTGAAAGTGAAAATGAAGAATGTGACGTTCTCTCATACTCAGTCTTAACAGATTTTAGCTACACATTGGCATGATGTTCCCGACGTCATGAGAATAGTTCTGTTCACTAGTGTACTAGGACTGAAAATTAATATGGCATGTATTGAACCAATCGAATTTTTCAATCTTTTTGCTACTGAAGAATTTAAAAATTTATCTGTTACTGTCTACAGGATATGCTGTAGATGTGTTTATATCCCTAGTGTTACTGAAGGTTTTAATTACGAATATCAATTATGGATAAATTTTCTCATATTTTAGAATAGCAGAGTCATGCAAAGCTATGAGATTCGAACACGGCTAGGTTGATCCAGTGCATAGAAGCTCATCATGGTGCCGCATGACACCATGTGGCATCATGGGAGATTTGCCTAGGTTTCTTACCGGCACTGTGTGCTTGCCATTAAAATAGCACAGCGGCAGCGAATGTGTTAACAGATTTTGGAACTGTTTTCATTTATCATTACCTAACATTTTTCTTTGGAAAGTAAGCTGTATCCTTTAAAAACAAGCAATATCTGAGCTTGACAAATTTCAATTATACACCTTGAGGCTCTGACACACATAGAAATGCTGAGACATAATGTTTTGCAATATGTGCTTAATATTTATCATACATAAATACATATCACAAAGCTGTTCTCCGAGATTCAGAGGTTAGCTCCACAAAGTGCAAACCACCAGATAAATTTTTAACTGATTATTTACTTCCTGTTGCCATATCAAACTTCTCCATTTATTTATCAAAAACCAAGAAATTCAGACTTAAAACTTGTGCCACTGAGAGAACATCACGAAGTGAATGAGACACAAGGTGGATCTCATTGCTATTTTTTCAAAATTGAAGCATTTTGGAATTATAATGTACACACACAAAATACAAGACATAACCAAATATCAAATTCAGAATTTTTAGGATGAAGAGCAGAAATTAAGAAATTTATTCTCCAAAAATTCAGTCCACATAGAAAGGGAATATTTCTGAGAGAGAATGGTCTGAAGCATCTTTGATAGAATTAATCATCACTAGAAAACTGGCACCCTTTTTTCTAATTAAAAATCTAGCATCTAACCGAGAAAAGTTATCTTCAAATTAATAAAAATCAGTTTTTCAAGATTTCCAAATAAACATATATTTTTATTTAAGATATTTTTTTTTCTTACTATGAGCATCAAATATATACCTGTTTAGCTAACAACAGGATCTTTTGCTGCAATGCTTCCTGTGATTCAGTAACTTTGCCAACAGCATGTAAGGTTGTAATGATCTGGGCAACTACTTTGTGTGATGTTTCAGTTTTCAATAAAGGCTGTAGATCATCAAACAACACAGAAGGCAATATTAAGTTGAAATGAACCATCTGACTCAGAACACTGAGGACTTTTACTCTCACAGCAGACTCCTTTTCTTTATGGTAGTGATCAAGCAAAGCTCGGTACAATGCTGTAACATCAACCTGGAAAAGAAATACCATTTGAATATACAAATGAAAAAGTAATACATCACAAACTACAGTAGAACCCATTTATAACGAAGAGTTCGGGGCTGACGGAAATCCCTGATTAATCCGGGAACTCAATATATCTGTTTTTGTGTTAAAATTCCCACCATGTAAACAAAACGGCGAATTTCTAAACAAAGTTCAGTGTCCATTCAGCCTACAACATGCTGCATTTCTAGGAACGACTGAAAACATAGAAAGGGGGGGAAAAAGGAGCAAGAACAGGTTGCCCTGATAGGAAAGATCATAAAGTAAAAGCATGGGGAAAAAAAAAAGAGTTTTAGGAGTATATGGTTCCCTGTTAAGAATAGAAGGAAAGAAGGAAGGAAAGGGCCAGGGAAAGGGGGGGGGGGGACTGAAAAAAATAAAATAGGCACACCAAAAAGATTCCACATGAAAAAACACCCAGTTTTTCACAAAAAAGCCCTAATTCCCACCATGTAAAAATATGATTATAATTTATATATACCCATAACAATTGGATATATTTGAAAGATTTAATTGATTAACTACATTAGTATTATAGTTAATTAATTAAATCTTTCAAGAATATTCAACTTGACAGGCACGTGAAACTAACTCCTATTTGACTGCACAACACACATGATGCAATAGCAGCACCAATCCTCCCACTGCAATGCGTACTTAGAGGGTGAAAGGGGCAATAGACACAATTCTAGGAATTTTCATCTTCTATTCTTCTTCTGGCGACATCCCCACACCAGTACTCCCCTACCTCTCTCTGCAATGGTTGCACAGAAATCCACTCACAGGTGCGTGAGCCCCACCCATCCTCTTTTGCATAGGAGTAGGTGCCTGCTTTCAACTCTGCTGATGCGATATATCCATTTGATAATTAATTAAACCGTATACACCATAACAATGTGTACAAGTAGAAATAACTCTTTGCACATTGCTCTCAAGGAGCTCAGGACCATGTGTTGGGGAAGTGAAGAAAAAACTAATGCAATTAACGGAAGGTTTTAATAACATACAATATCAAATTAAAAAAATATAAGAACAATTGATCCTTCAGGTTAAAAATATGATCATTTTTAACCTGAATGATCTTTGTGCTGATAATTTTTTATGAAATGGCCATGTATGTCCCACTGTTTCTGGATTACATATTGTGTATGTTATTAAAAGCTCCCGTTAATTGCATTAGTTTTTTTTTGTTTTTTTTTTCCTTCACTTCCCCAACGCATGGTCCTGAGGTCCTTGAGAGCAACGTGCAAAGAGTTATTTCTACTTTTACGCATTGTTATGGTGTATACGGACCTTTAATTAATTAGCTAAATAGATACAGTAAATACTGTTATCGAGTTTATTACCCATTTGATTTACCCCTTGGAGTGGGTGGTGGAGAGTCTCTTGCACAACTTGCTTCTTGAGAACTAGATATACTTTAGCCCTATTGCTTTTCTATCAACATTTTCCCACTAGCACATGATTCCTCTGCGCTGTTGCAATTTCATTTTATATGCCACCATTTCCATTCCTCCATTCCAAGACAGTCTGCAGTAGATTTTTTCTGCCTCGTTGAATATGGAATTTCATTAAAATTAGTTACCTTGCTTGCTAAAAATTACCATCTTAGCTTTTATCTCCCTCATTAAATTCAGGGACTTCATGAAATTTTGTTTGTTAAAAACAATCAGTTTAGCTTTGAATTAACATTTTACCAAACAAAAGTTACTGTTTTGCTCATTATATTTGAGATCTCACTAAATATGAGCTTGTTACAGTGGGTTCTACTGTACAACACTTTTCTTTGGAAAAACTATGAAAGCAAGCAATAAAAAATACTCTATCAGCTAAATTTCCAGATACTTCTCAGGAGCACAAATATAAACTAGCAATGGCAGTTCCTTATAAAACCAAAACTGCTATTTTTTTTTTTTCGTGATGAATTGTTAATTTACGGAAAAGCCTGACAAAAATAATGAAGGATAAAATATATCCTTCATTATTTTTATCAGCATACATTGCCAAACACTTGCATTTAATAAAACTTCACCCTGCTAAAGCTGATAGCATAGTTCACACATGCTAACATTAACAAATACATGACTCTGTATTTATGTGAGCAGCAACCTTCAGACCACATTATCTCATGCAAATAATGGGTGGAGCAGTTTTTATAACTTTTTCAATATGCATCATGTGATCTTGAGAAACACAAGACTTATCAGCACCTCTATAATTAACTAAAGATGTTTACTATTTTGCATTGTTGCCTAATCCATTGTTCCTGCAAGGCTAGATTAAAATGCACATTCTATCAAGGAATTCAATCATACATGCAATTCCACTTTGTCATCTTTCAAATCAACCTTTTAACTATGCAAAGATGACAGAATTTGTTTGAGTTGAATTATGAGAATAATTCAACTCAAACTGCAAACCCATTCAAACTAAGTTCATATGAAACACATTCAAATTTATGATCTCAAATTTGTAGTTTAAGCTCACTTCTTTGGCCACTGCTTTTAAAAAATCTTTCCAAAGAAATTTTCTTTGATTAATATATATCTAATACGTGGAGATAATGTAAATGGACGATGTCATCACTCTTTCCACGTTATTATACGTATTCGTGTAGTCAGATGCTGACTAAAACCACGCATGGCGCTGAGAATTGTTGGCGCTGTAGCGTAAATTCGAACGCACTCGACTAGTTATCGAGAGTTCTGGGGTTCGATCCCAGCAGTGCCGGAATACAATTTTTCAGTCGCTATGCGTTGTTTAAATAACGTGGAAAGAGTGATGACATCGTCCATTTACATTTTCTTTGATATTTTTTGTTTAGTTTCCAAAACGCCACATTAAAAACCATCCACTATGAAAGTCACACCAGTATAACATGAGACTGATGAGGGGGGGGCTAAACTTTTTAACCAGGAGAAAAATCAGAACATGCAATGAAAAAAGTGTTAACATAATGCAGTAAGATAGAATTGCTAACTGCATTCACAGTATAAAATTACTGACTTCAAACAAAATAAAATATTTAAAGAACATTGCTTCAAACAGTTTTTTTTTCTTGCTTTGTTTTTCGTTGTACTTGCTAGAACACCGGATTAAGTTTCCTCTAGTGACAAGCCTTGCTTTCTTCTCAGCAAGTTCTACAGCTATATTTATGTCTTTTGCTGACACTGCAGCTGTACAGCATCCATTGCTTAATTTTTCTTTCTGCTGATATCTTTCCTTTCCCATTTCTTTATTGTCCCTTCCCTTTCTTTTTTTCCCCCTTTATGCCTTCAGATGACTATAATTTCATCCATCATGCTAAAAGATCAAAGTTTTCCCTATATTAGATAAATTGTGTAACTCCAAGAAATGAATACTTCTGAACAAAATTTCGAACTTAATCACTTCCATTTTTGGAAATTTGTTTCTTTTTTAAAGCTGAAATGCAAACATTTATAGGAAAAAAATAACATTTAACAACAACACGGAATAGTGGTAACATAAAAAACAACAATAAGAACACAAGAACAAAAAAAATGAAATAAAGGAAAATTTTTTGTTCTGTCTGACTTCCATATTTATGGAATAAAATAATATTTGACAACAATACCGGGCAGAAGGAACTATACGAGAAAAAAAAATATGATTATGGGGAAATCTTTACTCTGTCTAAATTTCACTTTCGAAAGTTTTGAAAGATGGAATTTCATCCCCAGATGGAAAATGACTCCCTCCCACCACTACTAACTCCCCAAAAATTTATCTTCAGTTTTGCATCAAACTTAAGAATGTTTCAAAAGATTACAAAAAAAAAGACAGAATTTCTTGGATCTGCAGAAGAATCCTTTGCCTGAAGATTACAGGGAAATTTTTTCACCGTCTAACTTCCATTTTTGGTGCCTACAGTTTCAAGTTGAAATATAAACATCTATGCAATAAAATGACATTTACAAACAACAGAAGACAGAGGCAACATCATGAGAAGAAAGACATTATGATAACTGAAAAAATCTTTACTCCATTTAACTCTCATTTTTGAAAGTTTTGAAAGACTGGACTAATTTCCCCAAATGAAATACGACCTCCTCCACCCCCTCAACTAATTCCTAAAAAACTTCTCTTCAGTTTTAAATTGATCTGAAGAACAGACCAAATTATGATGAAAACAGGAAATCCAAGAATTCATGGAAGAATCTCATGCCTGGGGATAGCAAGGCTATAGAAGATGTGTAAGAATTTCTCATGCTCCTGGAACCATGTAGTGCTCACATGATCGATGGATGGGAGCATGGTCATCCTGAAAGGCCCCATCCCTACAAGAAATGTAACATCACAGGGTGCACAAGATTGCCTGGAAGTTCTGTACAAGCTGCACCAGTTACTTTGCCTTCGGCCACCCCTGTGGTGCAATGGTCTAAGTGTTGGCTCCTGACCATTCGTTCGAGATGGATCAGGGTTCGAATCCCGGTGAGGCATGGACGTTGTGTTTGTCTTACGGCACTGGCTCTCTCCCTTCCCTGGAGACAGTGACCCTAAGTAAGGGATGTGCAACTACAGTACAATTCCGAAAATTCGCACTCCTAAAATTTGTGTGAATTCGAACACAGGTCAGAGTTACAGTTAACAGACGGGTAAAAAAAAAAAAAGTTTCAGAAATCGAAATTTTTTATTTTTCAACTGACAAAAAATTTTAAGATCTTTTTAAAGGTTTTTAAAATCTTTTTATGTGTTTTCTCTATTTGAAAAATATTACTAATGACATACGTAATAGTGTTCCCCCTAGAGACTTTTTGGTGGGCAGCCCGCCCGACTAATTAGCTGTACCGCCCGGCTGACAGTGTTTTAAGCTGCCAATCACTTTTTCGCCAAATCATGACAAACACAATGCGACAAAAAAATTTCACCTGAATCGTTAAAAAACAAATGCTAGAAATTGTTTTCTGTTTGTTTTCTAATCCTTGTTACCCTTAAGAAATTTGCTCATTTGTATTTTTATGTGGATAAAAATCAGACGTTTTATATTACATCTCCCGTGCAGTCTCTGTACTGAGGATCCATGACTTAGTTCTGTTAACTGCTAGGAGTCCAACATGGGGGGTGGGGGTGGGGGCTTTCAAGTGTTTTAGTGAACTGGGGGAGATGGATGGCAGAAAAGGGGAGAGTGATGTTGGGTAGGGCCAGCAGAATGCGACAAGAGCAAGGGGGAAAAATTTCCTCTTCAGCTCATGTGATTGCTGACCTTAAATGAAAAATGCATTTTTGCAAATTTTTCAGACAGCTGTCTGAAATTTTTATAAGCACCATAAATCTTTGTTATGAATAGATCTGCAAAATTTTGCCTGAATTGTTTAATAACTTTTTAAACTAGCCATAATTTTTATTAAACATTCCTGTGTGACTGTCCCCCGTAAATCTCTTAATAAAAATGTTCATGGCTAATTAAAAAGTTTTTAACAAACTAACACAAAATTTTGATAGTTGGCTACTCTTAGCTGATTATGGAGTGTGTAAAAATTTGAGCCAGTTTCATAAATAATTGACAAAGATTAGTATTCTTATTTTTTTATCCAGCCTACAGGCAAAACCTTTGTAGCAAGCAGGGAACCCAGCTCTTACAATGCAGTTATGGGAGATGGGGAACTCTCCTGCTTTCTCACCATCCCACTTGTTGAATTTAGCGGACAAGTTTTGTTTAAAAGATGATAAGCTGCTCTTTCCTTTGTATGCTATACTATGGATATTTGTTGAATACTGTATAAATAAAAATATGCTTTTTTAATGTGAAACATTTGAGTATTTTACAGTATTTTGTCATTTACAGTAGTATAAGAATTGCGATAGTTCAAAAGAAAATGTACGGTGTGTGAACAATAGATAGATTGTCTTACACAGGGACGGGGTACTGGGTGATGAATGCCAAACAACTCCCACACTTCAAACCTCAGTGTCAAACGCTGGTGAAATTAAAAAGGGGGAGTTCATATACGTATGATGTTTACCATGATGCGATTACTTTACTGTAATGCCAAAACAATAATAAAATTAATTCAGCTACAAAGAAATGTTCCGTCTGCTAGATTTAACAAGCGATCGGCACTTTTAATGTGCAGTTGTGTTCATGACTTCATGCTTGTAAACTTAGCATTCGTTTTTTTTTTTTTTTTTTTTTGGGGGGGGGCATTACCCAGCTAAAATTTCTAGGCACCCAGCTGCCAACAAAATTCTGGGGAAGAACGCTAAATACGTATAATTAATTTTTTTTTTGGGGGGGGGGGGTCAAAAACGATGGTACAGTATTGAGAAATTGAAGTTCAAATAAAGCAAATATCAAGAGGGCAATCTGGCAACTCAGCATTGCGTGTTTACATTTTTTCCGGTACATGTGCTGTAATAATCTGTTTTTTTTTTTTTTTTTTGGTCTTGTTTCATGTCTTAAGGTGAATTTTTTTGAATAATTATTTGTAAATTTAAGAAAATGGCAAAAGTGAAGAGAGAGCACAGCTCTTTAACGATTTAGCAGAAAGTAGACTTGTTGGAAAAACTTGATAATGGCAGTACACCAAAGCATGTTGTGGAAATTTTTGGTATTGCTGTTCGGACTGTGTACAATATTAAGAAAAACAAAGACAATATATTGCAATTCTATGCAATGAGTGATAGCAATTCTGGAATTGCTGATCGTAAAACGATGCATGAAGCCAGGAACTCCACCCTTGATGATGTTGTTTACGAGTGGTTTCGGCAAAGGTGTAACGATGGTATGCCAATTACAGGTCCACTTTTATGCGAAAAGCCCAGCCATTACATCAGCAACTGAAGATTGATGAGTCTTGTAATTTTTCAGTCGGATGGCTATCCCGTTTCAAGCAAAGACATGGAATTCGTTACTTGAAATCCTGTGGGGAGCAAGAATAGGTAGATAAGGTAGCTGCAGAAGAGTTTCTGGATGTGTTTGCCAAGTTTGTCCAGGATCAAATTTATAACATGAATGAAACTGGACTTTTCTGGCATTGTCTACCAAGACATACTCTAGTGTATGCTGATGAAGCAAGATCTTCTGGTATTAAGGAAGGCAAAGAAAGAGTAACAGTTGCTCTTTGTTCGAATGCCTCTGGAAATCATAAATGTATGTCATTTGTGGCTGGAAAAAGGGCTTATCTTAGGGCTTTGAAGGGCATAAAGGTCTGTCTTACCTGTGACCTTCTGCAGTAATAAAAAATCATGGATTATCAAAAAACTCGCTACAGACTAGTTCAATAATCACTTTGTTAAAGACACCAGAAGGCACTGTGTGGAGGTTGGACTTGCTCCAGACTGTAAAATGTTGCTGGTACAGTACAACTGCACTGCATATCCTGAATATTTAACTTCAAATAATGTTACAGTTATGTTCTTACCCCCAAACACAACTTAATTACTTCAGCCCATGGATCATGGCATAGTTAACAGTTGGAAGTGCGACTACAAAGGAGAATTCCTAAGGAAACTGTTGAAATCTGATAAATCGTTTCAAACAATCAAAACGTTCATTAAAGATTTCACAACGAAGGACTGCCTGTACTCAATAGCAGAGGTTCATGGAACAATGTTAAATGTTCTACTCTGATAAATGCATGGCATGAGTTATGGCCAGCATCAGTATTTATTGACTCTGAACCTGAGGATTAAGAGTTCAAAGGTTTCACAGCTTCGAAGGCCAAATCAAAGGCCACGGAGCTTCTGGCATATGCCAAACAAGCAAATGTGCCAATGATGAATGCGTTTAGAGCAGAAGATATAGTTGAATGGATGGAATCTTCAGACAAGAGTGAAGTCCAAACGATGACTGATGATGAAATAATAGCTAGCAAGATTAATCTTGATGCAGGCGATTCAGACACTGACAGCGAGGATTCTACTGCCAAAAAAATATCATTAGGTGATGGAATTTTGTTGGGAGAACAGTACATTAATTTTTTAGAACAGCAGAAATGTGTTTCAGCACTGCCACAGGAAATAATGATGATTTATAGACTTCAGGAAAAATTTCAACGAGAGAAATCAAATTTAAAAGAATTGACCATTGATGGAATGATTGTTAGCCAGAATGTTTGATTGACATATACAGTATTTGGTAAAAAAATTCAATTAATTAATACAGTACTGTATCATGAATTTGTTCCCTATATTTCACTTACTTATTAAATACTGTATATATGTATATAAATTCCAAATACTACTAATTACAGTATTTAATAAACATTACTAATTAATTTTACTAATTATTAAACAAATGAAAGTCAATAATACGGACATACATACCATCCTACTTGAACTAGTATTATACAGTACATATGTACTAGTAAACACACACGGGTTCTCTAAAATCCGCAAAATTCTACAATCTGCAAAACCTCTGAAACCAAGTTGTGCAGATTTTCGGAATTGCACTCTACTTACAGCCCGCTGAGTTGCTTACAGAGGTCGTTAAACCCACAAACAAACAAACAAACAAACTCTGTCTTCCACAGAAAGAAAGCTGGCCAAGTTTCATCATGAAAAAGCAATCCACAACATGAAACAGACAACAGAAACCTTAAATGTAGGAACACGGTACTCAGTAGTACATTCCACAGTTCTCACCATATATCCATCTGACCAGAAGAGGCAAATACAGTGTAGGCAAACCGATCTAGTTAATCACCTTCTACTTTTGCATGATAGCCCAGAGTATCACCACTCCTTGAACAACTGCAACCACAAATATGCATTTGTATGCTGTGACTAGTGGTTTGGTAACAGCAACTTGGTTGCTGTATCCTGCTTTGTGTAACTCCTTGTGCACTATTTTCGTGGAAACAGGTTGATCACACATTGTGTTGAATTGTTTCATCAGTTGGCTCATCATCGTTTGTCAGTTCTGCCTTATATGTAGGTCGTTCAAAAAGTAACGAGACCGACGTCATAGTGCCAAACAAACCCATGCAGAAAATGCAGCTGCCTGTGTTGAAACACCTGCAAGGTCAGTCATGTGATGACGAGTCATTACAGCGCTCCACCAGCTCATTCTTGTAGTACATGGTGTACAGTTCAGATGTGTTTCTGTAACCCAGTATACACTATATTGACAAAAGTCACCGGACACCCCTTCAGAAGCAAATGAACCGATCCGCTGCATTGTTAAGATGTGCAGTACAGCTGCAAACGATATAAAAACAAGCCTTCAGCTGACCGCAATCATATTGCACTCTGAGGTTGAGTGAAAATGTTGTGGCGGGAGAGAACTGACTTTGAGAAAGGAAAGATTGTTGGGTGTTATATTAGTAGGTTGTCCATAAAAGAAACTCAGAGTCATTTAAACATACCCAAGTCAACTGTTTTGGATGTATTGAACAAGTGGAATACACATAGCATGCCTGAAGCAGCAAAACATACCAGCAGACCAAAGAAAATCAGTGGTAGAAGACGTCGAAGCCTCAGGAGAGTCGTTACAGCTAATCGATGGAGTACTGCACAAGACCTCAGTGTACAGATGAGTAAATATGCTGGAACCTCGGTATGTACATGTACCATTCACAGAGAACTTCATTCCATGCATTACCGTGGTCGTGCGGCTGTTCATAAGCCTTTCATCTCCACTTGGAATGCTACTCGTCATTTAGCATGGTGTAAAGAACATTTATCGCGGAACGTAGATCAATGGAAATGGGTCTTATGGACTGATGAATCCAAATACATGATCCATCAGTCTGATGGTCATCTGTGGGTATGGTGGCAGCCAGGGAAACACTATTTACCACAGTGTACTGTTCCTACGGTCAAGTTTGGAGCTGGCAGTGTACTCGTGTGGGGGTGTTTTTCATGGTATGGTCCCGGCCCACTGGTTATCGTGGACAAACCTGTTAACCAGCATGTCTACCTCGATATTGATTCTGGACAATTATGCCCTACCAATTCTGTGGCAATACTATGGAATCGAGCCTTGTTGGTACCAGCAGAATAATGAACCGAGCCATAAAGCAAAGACTGTTACGGTGTGGTTTGATGATAATTCTATATCGTGTGTGGACTCGCCAGCACAGAGCCCTGATTTTAATCCCATAGAGCACCTATGGGATGAATTAGAGCACTGCATAAGAAGTTTGGAACTAAAACCTACTACTAAGCAACAGTAAGTGGCAGCATTATGTACTGAATGGAAGTACATACCTATCGCTGTGTTCCAAAACCTTGTCGAAAGCATGTCTTGAAGGGTTAGGTTAATGCATGCATTTAAGGCCAAAGGGGGACCGCCACCGTACTAATGTATGTCAATAAATACTATGTTGTGTTTCGCTTCTAGGTGTCCGGTAACTTTTGTCAATATAGTGTAGATTTAAAACTGTAGCAAAGAGCATCTAAAAAAATTATATGTGTTTTAAAAAAACTGCCACAGAAATGCACAAAATGATAAAAACAGCCTATGAGGAAGATACTTTGTCTTGTAAAAGATTTTTTGAGGGGCACAAGAAATTTATTAATGGTGAAGTGCACCTAGAAGATGTGCCATGCTCTGGTAGGCCTTCAACATTGACTATGAAGGTTAATGTCAATACCATCGAGGCACTCCTGTGCAAAGACCGCCGAATGACTATTGAGGAGGATGCTAAAGTGATGCAGATGTCAGTTGATTCCATTGATGACATTGTGAAAAACCAGTTGGGGTACTGAAAAATTGCTGCATAATGGATTCCCCACTTGCTCATGGATGAAAACAAGGCAAATCGTGTTATCACTTGTCGCCAATGGAAGTGCTGCCTATGATGTAAGCCACACTTTTTGGATCGAGACGTCACATGTGATGAAACATTTTTTCACCATTTCGATCCAGAAACAAAACAGAGCACCAAATGGAAACATTGATAGATTCCCTGATCCAAGAATGCAAATGTTTAAGCAAGCGCAGGGAAGGTCATGCACCTGGTTTTCTTCAATAAAAAGAGAATTGTGTATGGCCATGTTGTCCCACAAGGGAAAACTGTTCCCAGTGCCTATTATTCTGAAGTTCTCAAAAGTCCTCTAAAGAAAAAATCCCAAAAATGTCTAGAATATGCACAAACTGGTTGGATTTTGCATCAAGGTAATGTCCCTGAATGTCATGCTTTGCTTACCCGGCAGGTTATCCAAGTTCTAGGAATCGAAATGATGGCGCAGGCTCCATATTCACTGGACCTGGAACTATGTGACAAAGTTGTTTTTTCCCTGAAGTGAAAAAATGCCTTTGTGGGTGTTGGTTTGCATCAAATACTGAACTGAACAATGCTGTGATGGGTATCATGAACCACATGTCGGAGAAGGGCTTCGAACACACCTTCCGGAAGTGGATAGAAATGTGAGAGTGGTGCATTCAGGTAGAGGGAGAATATTTCAAAAGTATGAAAGTGTAAGTATGCTTACTGCATTACACTTCTGCCCCATGGAAAATCGGTCTTGTTACTTTTTGAACGATCCTCGTAGTAAGCACTGAGAAGGCTCATGCTTCCCATTCCAACAGCATCTTTCTTCAGATGCTGCATTTAGCTGATGTTTTTTTCTGATCCATGCTGATGTGACCTTCAATCAAGAATCAAGCATGCTAGTATCCAGCATTACCACTGGAAACAGTTTTAAATAAATAAAAATAATGTGTATAGAACAGTAATGCAATGCAAATTACCCATGAAACCATTCACTCCACATTGACCTTCAGAAGATATCATTTGCCAGTCTGCCTATGAGTGCCCTTCCGGAAATTCCGTTCCCTTTTGGGTGCCTATGTGATGTTATCTGGCTTGGCTTGCATTGAGTGGTAAAGAGTTGCTGTGTCAGCATCCATCAGTCTGTATGTAGGAAGTACAAGCATATTTACCATGTAGTTTTTTTCTTATTGCTATTGATCTACCTATTATAAGAACATGGAGTCAAGGAGGAACACATTTGCAGCAAAGCTCAAGCTCCAAGTTAGATAATTCATTGGAAATTCAAATGATTTGGCACACAGCTGCAAGGAAATTTTGAGTTTCTGGAGAAAATGTGTGAGACTGAGAGGTGGAAACTATTAACCAAATCAAGCCACTGATAAAAAAAAAATAAAATCAATAGAGGCAAATGTATTCAATTGTCACAAGTTGATAGTCAAGTTTTAAAATTTGTAAAAAAAAAACAAAAAAATTGGAGGGGGGGGTGAGGAGTAATGTAATGGAAGTGTGGAAGTGGCCAAAAAATTAGAAAAGCCAGCCCTGATAAGGCAACAAGATTTGACAAAAGGGAAGATTTGGCTTTAAAGAAAACGAAGAATTCTCAAAAGCCCAGAAGAAATGGACAGTACGGCAGTGTCACTTCAAAATATTGTTATTAACATGAGGAAGAGAAATGAATACCAACTGGCAATCACTGGCAATACAGATGAAACACTCGTGAATTTTGACATGCCACTCGGTCTAACTTTAAACAGACTAATGGCAGTCCAATGGGACCCTCACTTTTATCCATCCTTGTGGAAGCAATCCTTAACCCAACAGAGCAGCATATATTCTCCAGCATCACCCCATGGACTATCACCTGGGCACAACATGTAGATAATATATTTTTCATATGGCATCATGGAAAGGAGACTCTTCAATTTTCCCTCAATAAAATCAATGATATACACCTTACAATCAATTTCACTATGGAGCTTCAACACAGTAGTGCCTTACTTCACCTGGCTGTTTTACTGAGCAAACTGCCTGCCAACCACCTTTGTACCCAAGTCTAATATAAACCCATATCCATCCCCAACCCAATGCTCCACAGCTCATTCTGTTGTGCAGAATATAAAACAGCCATTCTCTGTTCTCAAATTCGAAGAGCCTTTGCTGTCTCTTTCAATGCACATTCTAGACAACATGAACTAAACAGTGTCACCGAATCGGCCACTGATGCAGGATAAAACTTGAACCAGATACATAAACCCAAAATCAAACATTTTAATCTTTCTATGGAGCAGCTATGCTAAATGGGCTTAATTTCCTAGATACCAAATGTTTTCTATAAGATCAGGAATGCACTCAAGAAGATGAACAACAATGTTGGCATAAGGTCACCTGCATTTTTATATACCATGCTTAAGAGAAATACTGACAAACCCATCTTTCCAATAAGGCAGGTGCTTATGAAATCTCTCTACAATATATGAACGGCTCCAGATTGGAATGACCAAGTATTCATTTAGAATCCATGAACATAAAAGAGACACAAAGGATGGTAAGTTAAACACAGAACAATCCAGAGGAGTCAAATTCAAGTCCACTGCTCCTATGTTGAATGATATGAAGAAATTAGTTTCACCCCTAAAAATACAGTCATTTGAGAAAACTTGGAGGTCATTACCAGCAGTGAGGTTGCAATGATAGTTTCCCTACAGTTGCCTCGAGTTTCTGACCAGTTCTTTCAATAACACCCTTTTCCTTCCAAGATATCGTATGCCCAACAAATTATACTCATATCTGTTTGTTTATTATCTAATCAAGTTACTGCATTCAAATTGTTGAAGTGTTTTGTTATTCAGTTTGCAGTGTTCTGCCTACCTTCCTTCAAAAAGCCATCTGGTTGATGTTCAAAAACAAAGAAACACTGATTTATATTCTTACGCCAATAAATCAGATTATTGTATACATAGTTTCACTATTTGATGAGAGAGTAAGTAATGATTTTGAACTTTAATTTTGCTTGAAAAAAATAGGAGAAAATGCTTGCTCTATTGATTGATAAAGCAGAAAGGTGTGTAAAAAATGGTGGATTACCAATTTTTTAAAGTCTGTTTTGCATTTTTGGCATTTTAAATTACTATGAATGATCTCAGAATGCTTTTGCACCTTCATAGATATTATAAACTAGTTGGATTATCTTCTATTTTGCTAATTCTGGTGTCTCAAGTATGACAAAACCTCACATCCAACTCATATTCCACAGGAAAATACACTTCATTACTTGCTTTATGCTCTAATGTAGATGCAAATTTTCTTAAATGTACAACATAAATTAGAAAGGGAAGAGTGTTATGTAAAGCATCTCTTATCTGTTGGGAGACAGCTTACTATGCTTCTAACCCACGGTCTACATGGAAATACTGCTAACAGTAAGTAAAATTCCACACTATTGCATAAACCATGTTGCTATGGTAAAGAAGTTATATTGTCTGCAAATTACAATTCACAGGCAAATCACATTTCTTGGAAGAAGTTAAACACAAATATAGGCTAATTAATGCTAAGTACCTCTCCTTTTAAAGCCTCTGGAAACTGTAAAAGGAACTGGAGAGCTTCAAAGGAAGATGCATTTTTGAGCTGTTCAACATCCACTTCTCCATGAATGGAAGGCTTTCGCACTAATCGTAGTCTCTTGGGAAGTTTAGGTTGTTCTTCCTAGAAAAAGGGAAAAGAAAAAAAATGTATGGAGCAACTGCTCTTCCTTGAAAATAATGCAAAAATCTATGAAACAACTGATCACTGCATACCTGCCAACATTGGCACGAATCTTGTCAGTAGTAACTACTAACTAGTATTAATGCAGGGTATACAGACGCTTTCTTACAAAACAATCCATCTCTTTGTGAAAAAGAAATATGCACCACAACAAAATGCTACAACAAACAAGGACACTAATGAAAAAAAACTAAACACGTGCAAAACACAAAGCTGATTCCTCTGGCGAGGGAACGATAGGTAATATCGCAAGATTTAAGTTCTAAACTTCCACCAATAAAAATCAGTCTGATGCGTTCAGAATTCCACAATGCTTGATAGACAGGAAATCCAAAATTTGTAAAAAATGCATCAACTTTTTCAAATTTTCCAACTTAGTTACTCCTGTTTTCGGGAATTTCCCCCTCCCTTATCAAGCTTAAAAGCAAAAACTTATGGGACGGGGGAAATTTAACAACGCAGAAGAGTGGGAACATCGCTGGGGGAGGGGGGTCGCAATTATGGAAGAAAGCTTTGCTCCGTTGGACTTCCAGTTTTGGAAATTTCCCCCTATTTTCAAGCTGAAATAAAAACATTTATACAGTGAAATGTTATTTAACAATAATACTGGACAGAGGCAACATCATGAGAAAAAGAGATTACGATTATGAAAAAAATCTGAACTCCGCCGACTTCTGTTTTGGAAAGTTTCGTGAAGATGGAATTCCGTCCTCCTCCGACCCCCCCAGTTTTTGTTCAATTGTGCATTGATTTTGTAAATGACCACAAAATAATAACAAAAATACAGGAATTCCTCGAATTCGTGGAAAAATCTTATGCCTGAAGATTACGGGGAAATTTTTGCGGGGTCTAAGTTCCGTTTTCGCAAATTGTTGCCTATAATTCCAGCTGAAATACAAACACTTATGCAATAAAATTATATTTAACAAGAATACTGGACACAAAGACAACATTGGGAGAAAAAAATTATGATTGCAGCAATTTTTTTACTCCGTTTAACTACAGTTTTTGAAAGTTTTGAAACACAAAATATCGTCCCACAGATGGACCCCCCCCGAAATTATCTTCAGTTTTGCATCGATCTTGACAATAATTTAAATGATGACAAAAAAAAAAGCGGAATTAAGCGAACCCGCTTACGAATCTCATGTATATCATAAAATAACAGCAACATGAATAAAAAATTTAAAATGAGAATTCGTGGAATCCGTAGTTTCAACAGTGAGTACCGTAGTTCCGTAGTCAGACAACAAAATCCGTAGAAACTACGGACATTCCATAGCAGTTGGCAGGTATGTTACTGTATTTTCTAAATATTATTCCATGGCACACAACTTGATTTTACAAATGTTTACCTCTGAAATGAAACATTTAAGTACAAGGGTTGTGTTCGATAAGTAGTGATACTTTTTGCCTGAAAAAGTCAAAACATGATGTACCTAAAAATAATCGCTGCCAGCAATTTAGACAGTGGTCCCCCATTGTTGCACAAGTCCTTGTATTCCTGCGGCACAGAAGGAGGCAGGCTGCTCCTGCAACCAGTAATCTACAGCTTCATGCACCTGATCCGAAGTGAAACATTTGCCTTTGAGAAATTTGTTCATAGGTTCAAATATGTAAAAATCTCGGGGATAGATCAGGATTATCCGCTGGATGTTGAAGGACTTTCCAGCAAAAGGGCTGCAATGTCCAATGCATCGTAATTGCCATATGCAGCTGGGCATTATCATGTAGAAGCATACCTTGAGTGAGGTTGACACTTTTTAAGTAATACTGCACCTGAATGCTGCATTATTACTTAAAAAGAGCAATCGTACTCTCGTTTAATAATACTGCAAGGCAAAAAGAGTTGAAATGGATCAAAACTTTGGCTGGGGGACTTCGGCTACAAGGAGAGATTGATTGACAACCTATACAAACAGATTCTGAATAATCAAAACAGACCAAGGCAGAATCTGACTGATACATACAGATTCTGCAGAAAACTACCATATTGTCCACCTATATCTGCTCCTTTAAAAGGAATGCCACAGGGCATGATTACTTATTGCAGACACTGTACTCGACAACAGCAGACTTTTGCAATCAAACAAAGAAAAGAGTTCCATATTACATAAAGCAGGTGTATATTGTATACCAATTATTAATGTAAAAGAGAATCCAGATAATAAAACAGTTTTTATCGGTAGCACAAAAAGAAGTGTTGATATCAGATTACATGAACACTTAAATAACTGGAATAAGGGAGAAATTCGAACTTCACTTATACAATACTGTCATAATAACGAGTCCACGCCTGACTGGGAGAATATTAGTTTGGTTACTTCTCACAACACAGATAAAAAGATCCTGACAGCTGAGGCTATTATGATCGAGAAGACCAAAGCATATAATTGCAATTTAAATGTCTCAGTCAAATTATCACCAGTCTGGTTGAACACGATAAAACAAGAAAAACAATGAATTATTCAAACAAGAAGATCAAGTCGACAAATGCAAAGAAGATTAAAAAACAGGACGACACTAGATGGCACCAATGATGTTTTACGTGATGAGCACGACGATGATACGAACGATAGAGATGGCACATGGCAGCAACGTCGACTTAACTAGCAGTTAACATACATGGAGCAGTACAGCACAAAATGCCCTGGAGAATGGCCACAAAAAAGTGAGCTGAAACGCGTCGGAGGTTCGGTGTCTGGATTCCATAGTAATGTTGGGGCGCTTTGACTATCGTTTTCATTTGAAATTGAAGTTGAACAATTGGATTTTAATTTAATTTTATTATTTCATTGGATTAATTCTTGATCAAATCTTGGTCAGAAGGCAGGTTTTTTCACCTTGAGTTTTATTACGGATTTTAGCTACCATAAATATTTTAATCGTCAGTTGTGTTTTCGTTACGAAATGTCTGCCACCCCCAAACCCTTCTTTTTGGCTACATATTGCTCTAATGAGGCTTCAGTTTAAGAAATCTCTTGACTACTCAGTTTCTTCTTGAGGAATGCAGGCCACTCGATGGTCAATAGTAATGATGAAATTCTACCAAATGCAACCAGCCGGGAAGGAGCTACTGACCGACGAAAGGTAACAAGCTATTATTTTATCCTCATTTTAAAGAATTAATTGTTTTTTGGGTTTGTATTTTACTAGTTACATCATTCACTCTCAGTATGATGCCCACTGGTTAAATATGGAGCTGTGGGGTCCGGACATCGGGATTTTTAACGAACGTTTTAAAAAAAGCGAGGAACAGAAGAATGACAGAATTTTTGCGATATCTTGCCAAAATTCACTATTATAAGCCACGTAGTGACGTTCAAGTGGTTAGACATAACGATTCGAACCGATATCAGTAAAGTCAGCATTGCTTGAAAATTTTGACCCATCCACTAATATCAATTTGTGGTGGAGATATTTTATTTGTGAACATAGCGAGAGACCAAATAAAAATGATTAAATTATCTTGCCAATAAAAATTGTTTACAAAATTTCGTTGAAGAAAAATATAACTTTTAAGATCATATTTATTTATTTAATTGCACTGGACAATAGACATTAGGCCCTTGTAACTACTAAGCTTAAATTTAACTATATCTAAATAAATGAAAGGTATACAGTGCAGTGATGAAATGTGTACACAACACGAAATAGCAGTATATAAAGTGGCCACTACATTTTGTCCATCTACTGGCCAATGACCACTTGAAAAAAATCACAAATTTTAATCTTTAGCAGGGGTTAAAATTCAGGGTGGGATGGCAGGATTCCCGCCAAAAATTTAAAACTCCCACTGAAATAAAGTTGTTAGGCAGGAGCCTCCTGCCTTACAAAATTTTAAGAAAAAAATATATATAAAATCTTTGGTCCAGTTTTGGACCACTCATAAAATTCGCATGTTAGAAACATAACCTTCGTAAAAATTTGTGCATTAGAAACGGATTGTTCAGAGTTCTGAAAATTCAAATCGAACACATTGTTCATGTCAGGAACAAAATCAGTTTATGGACACGTGAATAGGCTTCCATATGCAGACGCATGAGCAGTTCATTTTGCATATTTCGGACTGTTATGAATCAGGCATGAGGGTCATTCCATGTCAAATCAACAAGGCTCACAACCCGACATTTTTTGATTTTTATGAAACTTGGTATAATTGTAGTATGCATCAATATAAACAAACATGATTTTTTTCAGAATTTTTAAAGGATCCGTTTTTGAGTTATTAATTTTTGAAATTTCAAAAAAAACCCTGAAATTTCATCATCTGAGCAAACTTTAACTGCCAATTACTCTGGTTCTAGTAGAGCTAGGGTCATGAATTATGGCTCATTTTAAAGATCTTGAATTGGGTTTTCATTTGATATGCCACATGACACTATTAAAAAAATTAATGTCAATTTTGAAATTTTAAAATTGAATTAAAAAACGTGTTTTTTAAAAATTCTGAAAAAATAGATGTTTAACAAACATTATTTTTCTACATAACCTGAAAGTTTCATAATGGGATCGCTATGGGATCACTATAAAAATAATAATAACGTAGAACAATGCAACTGAAATGTGCCAGATGTACTTACCGGTTCCACCCATGACTGGAAGGGTATTCTTTATGTGGTTTGTGTAAAATGTCATACTTGTTCTTTTAAACATTGTGAATGTTAAAGAATGAAAATAAACATCTAAGTAATTTGAAACTGTGTCCCAAAGTAATTCATTTCATAATTCAGTATAAGGTTCTGTGTGCATATTTACACTTACAAAATTATTTTATCTTCTATATGTATCCTGCTTTTTTCTTTCTTTTAAATTTTGCCGCACTTGTATGCCAGTGCTTGATTTGCCTTCTTTGTCTCAGTCATTGTTAAATTATATACTCTTCCAGTAACTGTTGTCGGGTCAACTTTTAACAAAACATCAGATTTTATGAACCAACAGTATATCCGGTGATTGAGGATACTTGTATGATGGAGATGGACCATGCGGCTCCAGGAAGCTCACTTTTACCTCTTCTGTGTCTTCATTCACACCAAGTACACATCCTAACCACCAGTGGTTGGTTGGTTGGTTGTTGGATTTTATTGGCGCAAGGGCCAGGTTTGGCCAAAGAGCGCCAGACAAAGAACGATCAGCCACAGATTTTTAAAAACGTGGAAAATGATTAAGATCAGACAGGCTTGGTAAAAGTTGAAAAAGAGTATGAAGAAAGCAGTGAAGAAAAGGTAGTTAATGAAGTTTATTAAAAGTAATAAATTTACTAATGGAAAAGGACGAACCGTCACTCTCCTCCCCCCCACACTCCTCTGCAATGCTGGCAGAGGGCGGGGACGAACTGTCACTCTCCTCCCCCATGTTCCTCTGCAATGCTGGTAGAGGCTGAGGACGAACTGTCACTCTCCTCCCCCCGTGTTCTTCTATAATGTTGGGTGAGGGTGGGGACCTCGCTGAGGCCGAGACAGTTTGATGGACACCGCACACCTTTGCGGATTGAGGGCCGGGTCTTCCGCACGTGCAGGCTGTCTGCTGGGAACCGGAAGAGGCGGGCGTCTTCAAAAGAGAAGGCGAAGACGCAGCTGGTCGAATAAGCTGGAGCTCGGTGAAATCCACCTGTGTCGCTTGTTCAGCTGTAGATCGCTTGGCAAGTGCGGCGAGAGCTACAGGGCGCGGAACAAAAGGCTGCACGGGTTGTGGCTGAGACTGAACAACTGCGGCAAAAGTACGCTGTCGGTTGTTGGGAATACCCAACTTGGCCTTGGCAGCAGGGTACGAGAGGCCCTCCAGGGTCTTGAGGCGCTGGATCGCCTTCTCGTCGTTCCACTTCGAACAGGACCTGGCATAAGCAGCGTGGGAGTCACCACAGTTTACACAGCAGGGCTCTGAAGTGCATCCAGTCCCTTCGTGGTCGCGGGAACCACAATTGGCGCACCTCGCAACACTGTTACAGGACCGCTGGGAATGTCCATACCTCTGGCACTTAAAACAGCGTAGAGGATTTGGTATATAAGGACGAACTGCACATAACAAGTAACCAGCCTTGATTTCAGTAGGTACCTTCGGGCTGTTAAAAGTCAAAATAACATTTCGTGATTTGATCAGCGCGCCATCGCGCCGGAAAGTCATGCGTCTGGCAGCTATGACACCCTGATCAGCAAGTTCACACACAAGTTCATCTTCATCGCAGACCAACAAGTCGGGCTCAGAAATGACTCCCTTGTAGGTGTTGAGATACGGATGTGCCGTCACTTGAACTGGAATATCCTGAAGTCTGGTCAACTGCAGAAGAGATTTGCTCTGAGAGAGAGTGCAAGTTTCCACAAGCAGATCTCCAGAGCGTAGCTTCTTCACTGACTTCAAAGAGCCAGCAACACCCGCAAGTGCCTTCGAGATGAAAAAGGGAGACTTGGAGGAAAGTTTCAACATCTGGTCAGTAGAAGAAATGACGAGAAAAGTAGCGTGAGGTATCGAATCTGCAAGTGTAATGCGACGTTTCTGAGCTGACGGCTCAACACCTGGATCTAAAGATACGTCGCGGTGATGTCGTTTTTCAACGAAAGTTCTCTTCAGTGTGTTATGTGTGGGAGGTGGTTGAGGCAAATTTGGCGCCTGATCAATCACCATATCCTGTTTTTTGTTAAATTTTGAGGAGGGTTTATGTTTCCCCATGGGAGTAAGAAAGAATTCATCTGCAACGTACTCCGCCCACAATCGAGCCCAACAGGGGAGAACTGGAGGTCCGCAAGCCAAACACATGACGCAAGACACAGTTCTAGAGCTTAGTTGCAAATATAGTCCGTTGGCTGTGATTACACGCACTCGGCGGACACTTCGGCCTCCAGGTACCGTCATGCCAACGCCTTTGGCATGATCCCACAGCCCCCCGGGCTCACCCTGCCGTGCAATACGACAAAAAGCCGCTAAAGCCCTGCACACAACTTGGTACAAGACTTCTGACCAGAGGTGGGTTAGGCTCTAGCCTCCCGTTTACAGCGAAGCCGGGGTCGAAGAGGAATGTTAGTACACAGGAAGCACTTAACCGGTCTCCTGCGACCTCAGCCGCCAGACATCCCATTTCCGCCTCACGGGTCTCCGCACGCGGCAAACATGCAGGTAGGTCTAGCACCCAAACCAGCTAAAAGGAAAAAAAGAAATCCAAAGAAGACAAATCCTGGCTGGGAACCTAAACGGAATCTCAGCAACCTACGAACTGAGCGGTTAATATAAATCAGTTAGTATTGGAGGGTAACAAAACCACAAGACCGGGGTGTTAGTACATAACGTGGTAGCGATTAGATAGAATACAACACGGGCAACTAGCCAGTGGAGAAAATAAAGAAAAACAAAAAAGCGAGACACAAGACCAGCTCGGGATCGTGGGGCCGCGACTCCCCAACAGCTGGATGAACAGCCGTCCCTGCAAACACCAATAGCACCAAAATAAAAATCAAGCGGTGGCATGACATCAGATGTTGACCAGTCACAAGGTCAGCTCGGGCCGTGGGGGCGCCGCTCCCAAATAACTGGAAAACCAGTTATCCCCGTGCGGGGAACCACCAGTGCTCTGAGTACTTACTAATCACAAAACCTACCATATTTTCAAAACTAATGTTCTCTTCCCCTTCATCTGTTGCACATATCTCTTCTTTAAAATGCTCAGAAAGTGAGTAAGTTTTGACTAGTAATTTGTGTTTTCCTGCAGGAATGAAACAATGGAGTTTCTGAGTACCACTTATTGTCTTAGCAGAAGCTATTCTACTTTTAAGGATAATTTCCTCCTCTTTGTAATTTTCTGTTGTTGCAAACCGAAAGTGAATGGAGGCAATATTAGCAGTGGCCCATTTAAAGAGTTGGCGTGGGGTCACAATTTGATTATTATAAACAAGTTGTAAACTTGCCTTTGCAGCTAATCGCTTCACAGTACCTACCCCCTATCCCATTACAGGCGTTTTTGCCATGTGCTGTTGCAAAAAAATTCCATTCTGCTTTTATATTAAAGTCAATCTCGTGGTAGCACAAGCTGAGGAAGTTTGACTTGTTTTTGTATTGTGAAGCTGCTCCATCCGAAAAATAAAATATCTTTTCAGGTTTTTGAGAAAAATGTGACTGCATGAAATTAATTAGGTAACGCTGAAACAGATGGACAGCTATACTGTCGTGAATTAAGCAGTCGGATATAATCACAAAACTTACATGTCCTAGGTTCTGAGTTTTCTCATCTCGATAGTATATAACTATAGGATGCAGGGTTGCTTGGGCATTGTTCCAGTGAAAACCCTGGGCTGCATTTTACAATACAAAAGAATAGTTTTCAGCAAAGTCACAAATTACTATGTATTGATTTTCTGTTATTGTGTCTTTAAGATGTCTTAAGTAACTTGACTGTTGAGTTGCTATAAAAGAATGGGAAAGCAGGGCTGGAAGTTTTCCAAACAACAGGTCCCAAAACTCCTGTGTGGATTTTGATAATGTTTCAAGTACTGTCCTCTTCTCTAATTGCATCCATTGCTTGAATGTCACATTTTCTATAGTATTTAGATCAAAACAATCTTCAAATCATTGCTTGAGCTGTTCTAATCCTGGACAGTTGTTGCACTGACTGAAATAACATGCAGGTGTAGGGTTTCCACAAATTATGTTTGTAAGGACATCTTTATAGAAGTTTATTGGCTGAACAATGTCTCCTGTTAATTCAGGTAACTTGCATTTTGTCATCATCAGTGTAACATTCTGATGCATTGTACAAACACAAACAGAATGTGTGCCACTTGCTCCTGCAAGAATGCAGTGCTTAGGGCGAAGTTCACAGAACTTGAGAACCCCTCTTTTCTCTTGAAATCTCTCTTTAAAAAGAGTATACAATTCAAGCAAATTACTCAGAAGCAATTTTTTTTTTTTTACCTGTTGACGCTTATTGTCTATTTTAATGGAAACAAAGTATTTTTTTCCTGGCATTTGGTGGCTTACATCGTCACTCTCATAAAATTATTTTATACAATTTGCTGTGTCTTTGTCTAAAGTCTTTCCTGGCTTTGGATCAGGAGAAGACATGATACCTTTTTCTTTTACTAGCTTTTTAGCCTTTCTGGCCATAAAATTTGCAACTGTAAATTCTGTTTCAATTTGTTTCAGTGACCAAGATTTAGGCAGTGTACTCAATATCTGCATTCTTATGCTTTTATTTTCTGTGGAATGAAATTTTTCTTTCAACTGTCTTATAATTTCTGGTTCAGGAGATGAAATATCGTTTGGTTCCGACGCAGGACTTAACTTTAATAATTTTGCTCGAAATGCTTCTTGGGCTTTTTTATATTTCTCTTCAGGGTATTTTTTTTCTTGCAGGTGTTTTTTCTTGATTGGTGTTTTATCCAGACATTGTAAACTTCTGTTAAATGCTTCTATAGCATGCTCTTTTTCAGGAGTTGATACTTCAATGTTTTCAGATGGAACAGCATGGCCTTCGGCTTCTTATTCATTATAGCTATCAGAAGGTCAAGAGGAATATGTTCAGCAACTTCAGAGTGAAATTTCTGGATTGCTTTACGACAACTGTCACAAATCTTGTCTCCAGTTTTGAGCAACTTGTTCTGTAGCAATAGATTCTTGGAAACTGGTCGCAGATTTTTTTTTGTTATATTTATGGTTTGGTTTCCCAAGGGGGTTGCAACAGTAAACCACACTTGAAACTTTTGATGTGGATGGTCTGCTGGCATTCATCTTTTACTTTGCTTTTACTTTTAAACCTAGGAAAGAAACACAATTTGTTACCCTTATGGATATATATTAACATTTTAACTAATTATAATTAATTCATTAACATTTGCAGTGTTTGTAGGACCAGGGATAACATTTTAGACAGGCAAAATAAACAATTCCTCAGTCACTGATGGTGTGTTTAGTAACGTCCTTCTATGTTATTTTTTTTTTTATAGTGATCCCATAGCGATCCCATTATGAAATTTTCAGGATATGTTGAAAAATGTTTGTTAAAAATATATTTTTTTCAGATTTTTTAAAAAACACGTTTTTTAATATTTCAATTTCAAAATTGATATTAAATTTTTTCATAGTGTCATATCAAATGAAAGCCCAATTCAAGATCTTTAAAATGAGCCATAATTCATGACCCTAGCTCTACTAAAACCCGAGTAATTGGCAGTTAAAGTTTGCTCAGATGATGAAATTTCAGGATTTTTTTGAAATTTCAAAAATCAATAACTCAAAAACGCATGCATTAAAAATTCTGAAAAAATTCATATTTGTTTATATTGATGAATTCTACAAATATACCAAGTTTCATAAAAATCAAAAATGGTTAGGTTGAAAATGCTATTTTTGCTGGTTGATTTCACATGGAATGATAACCCATAAAATTCTTCTTCGGATTTGTGGAATTCCGCTTTTTCGCCACATTTTGGTTATACTAGAGATTGATGCAAAAAAACTGAAGATAATGTTATTTTTTTTTGGAAAATTAGTGTGTGTGTGTGTGTGTGTGTGTGTGTGTGTGTGTGTGGCGAGGGGGGGTATTGTTTCCATCTGGGGAACAGTATACAGTTTTTCGGAACTTCCGTAAACAAAAGTTAAACGGAGTAAACATTTTCCCCTCCCGCAATCGTAATTTCTTTTTCTTGCGAAGTTTCCTCTGTCCTGTATTTTTCCCTCCCGCAATCGTAATTTCTTTTTCTCGCAAAGTTTCCTCTGTCCTGTATTGTTATTAAATATCAATTTATTGCATAAATGTTTGTATTTCAGCTTCCAATAATGGAAGTTCGATGGAGCAAAAATTTCCTTGTAAACTTTAGGCACGAGTTTCTTCCGCGAATTCGAGGAACTCTACTTTGTACATGTTTTATTCGAGGAACTCTGACTTTATACGTGTTGGAAATGTGTAGAGACGAAAACCTCTGTGGCGAGGTGAAGGACAGGGACGATAGGGGCCAGTATAAAAAGTTACGCTGATCAAGGGACCGTAGAAAAAGTTACATCAGGATTGCCAGAAGGTGGTCAGCTTTCTCAGAATTGAGAAGGATGCGGAGGTCAGGAGTGCGTGGGCGTGTCCCACAGCAGCAGGCGGATAGCTTGGAAGCATGGAGAAAAAGAGAGAGTGACATTGACTTAGGTCATGAGAGTGCTATCGGCTGGAGGAGGAAATGCACGTCTGTGATTGGCAGAGAAAGTGCAGAGGACCCCGGGGAGAAACGGTGGCTAAACACGGAGTGGAGATTTTCGGGGACTTTTCGCTGCTCACGCCTGGGTCTGACAACATGGCCACGAGTGATCTCTGACACCTGAGGGTGCCGGAGAAAGTAGGGAAAGTGTGTGACTGAGGTCACAAAAAAAATCCTGTAACTGTGATTAGCAATGTACTGCGGTACATGAGTGTAACTGATAACATACTGAGGTGAAAATAGTATGAAGAGTTGAGAACTCAGGACTTGCTGCATCATTGGTAACTCACCCAGCAATACTAACGGAACTTTCGTCGCTCACGAAGGAGTGCATGACCTCGACTCTCCTATTGACAGTGGCATCCTGCTCTATTGAAGTGCGTATATTCATGTCTGATATGTTGGTGAATCATATGTTAAACTCTGGCGACATCAGCCGATCAGTGTACATAAACCGGATTCCCTTCCGGGATGCTTGTAAATAAAGTTGTACATAGGAACTCCGAGTGCTGTAAGTATTAATCTGCAGCAGCCGAGTGTTGCGGCAGGTGAATGATGTACTGATTCAAACCGGTACCAGAATAGTTTGAATGGTGGCAGCATACCAATGTAGGGGTAATAAATGCTTCTCATTCCGGTGCTATAAAATAACCGCTAAGCCATAGCCACCGAATCACACCACCACAGGAGGAAAATAATATTGGCCGCAGCGGTGGGATAGGAACAGAGAGGCATTCAGAAATTGAGTGAAAAAAAAAAAGAAAAACTCGGAACGCAAGAAAAATAATAAAAGGATTCCCAGCTAAATCAAGAACTGGTCAGTGGTTGAGAGGATGCCGTAGCGAAAAGAAAAAGAGAAATTGAGGAAAAAAACACAAGAATAATGCGGTTTGAAGTAAGGATGAATTGTCATCTGTAGGAGCAAGCCATCCATCAGCAAAAGCGAGCAAGCGCCATCTTGATATATTCAGATATAGATCCTAACTTTTGTCAAAAAGTTCAAAGGGCAAGTAAGCTGCCGAATCGTCATTGGTTCCCGTGGGAGGAGAAGCGAAGTAACGCCATCCAGTGCACGCACCAGGAGAAAGCGTGCGGGAGATCCGAAAGAGAGGCAACGCCCCCACCTGAAAGAGGGTGGGAAATCAGTGAAAGCCAAGTGTTGTGGCAACGGCGCGCTCAAACAAGTGTGTGTGTGCTCCCAAGAAAACAACAACAACAAAAAAAAAAAACGACTGGTTGATCATAGTCCGTACAACTCAAGGTAGGAGGATTGTACAAAGTGAACATACATTTTTCACGGGCTAGAGATTGCCCATTCTAAAATGTGCTAGAAAGGCTAGGAAATAATTAAAGTTAATTAAATGGCAATGGGCTGGACATACTGCCAGAAGGACAGATCATCGATGGACAGCCGAAATTTTAGATTGGATTCCAAGGGACAGGAAAAGACCCAGAGGAAGACCACATGGGAGATGGGTGGATGAAATTCGAAAGTATGCAGGGGTGACATGGAGGAGACTGGCACAAGACAGACCGTTGTGGAGGAAACTTGGGGAGACCTTCGTCCAGCAGTGGATTGATAATGGTTGACAATGATGATGATGATGATGAAATGGAAAAAGAAGGGCATAACTAAAAATAACGGATAAATGTAGGAAGTAACATCACTTAAAGTGGTGACAGGTCTAGTTAGATTCAAAAGAAAAAGGTGAGGTGGTCAGAAAAAAAGGAATAATAACGAAATATCCCACTTACACATTAATGTATTTGGAAAAAGTGTATATAACAGATATGACACTATGGGGAAAATAACGGGAAAAAAAGAGAGAAATAACTTCACATCTACACATAACGAATATTGTAATAAAGTGCATAACAGACTTGACACGAAAAAAAAAACGCAAAAAAGAGCTAGGGAGTTAAAGAGGGAAGTTAAAAAAAAAAGTGAGAAATGAACACCAATACGGTAAGCTTAAAAAAAAAAAAAATAGAAACAGGGTATGACAAATTGACACTTGCAGTTACATTGAGAGAGCTAGAAACAGAACATCACAATGAGTGAGTTAAGAGATCACTATAATGCTATGAGCATAGAAGAAATTAAACAAAAATGTAGAGAAAGACAAATCAGTATTGGAAAAAAATCTAGATCAAAGCTCATGGCTGAGTTGTCAAGGAGAGAACAGCGTGAGCGAGAAAGAGAACTACAAATGCAGTTGTCAGAGGGTGAGGGAGAACCTGTGCATATCAGGGAGGAGATGACAGTCAGGGATGATAGACAGTATCAAATTGAGATGAAAAGACTAGAAATTCAGGAAAAACCTTAGAGATAGAAAGATTAAAATTACAAGTGGAATTACGGGACCAGGGAGAATTGGTGAATAGTGCTAGTAGAGCCGTACCACAGGAAAGGTCCTTAAGTAGTTATGGGGACATCATTAGGAGGTATTCCGAGAACACAGATGAGATGGACGCCTACCTGGATGAGTTCTCGAAAATGTGTACAGTCTTAGCTATCCCCAGGGAAAGATGGAATCAACTGTTACTCCCCAGACTGAGCCACCGGGGTGCTGCAGTTATTCACTGCATGAGTGCGGAGGACTTGCTCAGCTTTGAGAAGCTGAGGGAGGGCCTCCTGAGAGAATATAGGGTAACGCCAGAAAAGTACAGGGTGCTATTTAGGAATTTGGGCAAGGAAAAGCACCAAACCTATCAGCAATTTGGTGTTAGGCTGACTGAGCTGCTAGAAAAATGGCTAGCGGGAGCAAAGGTAAATAAGGATTTTGAGGGGCTCAAGAATTTAATTTTGTTAGAGCAATTATATTCTGTTGTGAGGGATAATGTTAAAGTGTACATTAAGGATAGCGAGCCAGAGACCTTCGAGAAAGCAGTTAGTTTGGCAGACAGATATGTGGAGGCACGGGAAAGACAGCCAGTGTATAATGGGTCTCAACGGCCAGTGCAGAGTAAGGGATTCTCCAAAGAAGTGAGGAAACCGGGATTTAGGGACAGCAACCAGGGCCAACAGAAGCAACCCGTGGGTACAGCAGATGAAGGACAAAAAATCAGGTGTTTTCTGTGCAATAGATTTGGACATAAAAGTTTCCAATGCAAGACTAAGACCGAGAGATATACTTGGAGTAGCCAACAAGGAGGCAGTAGGGAGGGTGCCCCCAGAGAAAAATCAGGCACAAATAAACAGCAAGGAACACCAAGTAGAGAAAGGTCTCCAACTATGCTGTGTGCAACAAATAAATCCGTATGGGCCAGTAAGGATTCAGTATTTGGACCATATCTGGGTGAGGCACTACTAAATGGGGAAGTACTCTCGACTCTCAGGGATACAGGGTCCTGCATTAGCCTAATTAAGGAGACTCGTGTACCAAAAGGGGCAAGGACAGGAGGACGGGTTACGGTATACCCGGTGACAGGCCAAAAATAAGATGTAGAACTGGCAACCGTGAGTATCAGTATCAATGATGAACACAGGACACATGAATTTGCTATAGTCTCTGACATCCCGTGGGGCATCATTATAGGCAATGATTGGGATACACCCAGTGGTAACTCAGGCACCGAGGAAAATGAGGAAAGGGGCCCAGAGCAAGCATGGATTCAGAGTGGGAGTAAGTTAGGCCCTCGAGTGGTTGGTGAAGGAGAAAACATCCTGGTGGAGACAGCGAGCTGCACCAGAGGGAAACAGACTCTTAAGGGAAAATGTGGAGTAGTTACTCGGGGAATGAAGAGAGCAAGGGAAATGGAAGACAGACCAGATAGGGTTAGTCAGGAAGATGAGAATCAACTTCCAGATCAGGGAGATGACTCCAGGGAAGGTTTGCACAAAATCGAAGATGATGGTGGTCAACACCAAACGGAGATGGAGGAACAGTTACAGTCCGTGTTTACAGGAGAGGAATTCCGTAAGGAACAACGGAAGGATGAAACTCTGTCAGGGGTGTGGGAAAAATTGAAAGGAAGTACACCGGAGAAGAATCTGTCTCACTTTGTAGTAGAAGACAACTTACTAAAAAGGGTATACAAAAATCAGGCAAAGCAAGAGGAGATTACACAGCTGGTAGTACCTAGGAAATGTAGGGGTAAAATTTTGAAGATAGCTCATGACTTGCCAATCGCAGGGCATCTAGGAGTGAAGAAGACCACTGATAGAATTTTGAAAAACTTCTATTGGCCCGGGATATATAAGGAAGTAGGAGAATATGTTGGCTCATGCCCAGACTGCCAGGTGGTTAGAAAGAGAGGAGATCATGCTCCGAGCCCACTTCAGCCCTTACCCATCATTGAGGAACCATTCACGAGAGTAAGCGTGGATCTAATTGGACCACTACCAACTACAGAATCAGGGAAGAAATACATTGTTGTAGTCATAGACCATGCGAGCAGGTATCCAGATGCTCGAGCGCTGGAGAGCATAGAGGCAGAAGAAGTAGTCACAGCCCTGATCGACGTGTTCACCCACGTGGGATTTCCAATTGAAATACTGTCAGACCAGGGAAAGCAGTTTACATGTAGGCTTACTCAAGAGTTGTGGGCACATTTGGGAATTAAACCCATATTTAGCAGTCCGTACCATCCCCAGTGTAATGGTTTGACCGAGAGATTCAATGGAACTCTCAAGTCACTGCTGAAAAGAGTCAGCCAGGAGCATCCAGAGGAGTGGGACAGGATGTTGCCTTATGTACTGTTTGGGTGCCGAGAAGTTCCTCAGGCCAGCACAGGTCTGTCGCCTTTCGAGCTCATTTTTGGCCACAACGTTCGAGGTCCTTTGGATCTGTTGAGAGGTATGGTGGAAAGATCTGACGGGGAGAAGGTAGAAATTTTGGAATATGTGGACAAAGTGAGTAGGAACTTGGACAAGGCACTGAATTTGGCACATGAAAATTTGGCACAAGCCCAAGACAAACAGAAGGCATGGTACGACAAGCAGGCTAGGGTGAGGAAATTCACTGAGAGAGATGAGGTACTGATTCTCACCCCTAACAAGAAGAGAGCACTCCAGATTGAGTGGGAAGGACCCTACCAAGTGGTCAGAAGGAAGGCGGAGAACACCTATATTGTGGATATTGGTGACGAGGAGCCCTGCCCGAGAACCTACCATGTAAACATGATGAAAAAATATAACAGAAGAAGCGAAGCTGTCAGTAATGTATGTTATTGGCCGGGGGAGAAAGACGAGGAAGCCGGAACCAAATGACCCAGGAACAGTAGCAGACTGGAGACTTGGAGATAATTTCAATGCAAAACAGAAAAAGGACTTGGTAGCAATGCTACAAGGTTTTCAAGACATATTGACAGAGGAACCAGGGCGGACCAACATAGTTACCCATGATATTGAACTACTGGAGAGTGCACCGGTAAAGTGCAAACCCTACCGAGTGAATAGGGAGAAGAAGCTGCTCATCGACCAGGAGATTGAGCGAATGCTTGCAATGGGGGTCATCCAAGAGAGTAGGAGCCCCTACGCTGCACCAGTAGTTTTGGTCCCAAAGAAGGACGGTAGCATGAGGTTCTGTGTGAACTACAAGAAGCTCAATACTATCACCAAAGGGGATGCATTCCCCACACCTAACATAGACGAGTTGGTCAATGGATTGCACAATTGCAACTATCTGACTAAGTTAGATCTGACAAAGGGATATTGGCAGGTGGGCCTCACGGATAGGGCAAGAGAGCGTAGTGCATTCACTACTACAGACCAACTCTACGAGTTCAGAGTCATGCCCTTCGGATTGAAGAACAGTCCACCAACGTTCTTGAGACTCATGGCAAAGGTGCTGAAAGGAACCGAGGACTACGCCAGATGCTATGTGGATGACGTAGTCATCTTCAGCGGAACATGGGCTGACCATCTGATCCATGTGAATGACATTTTGTCTAGACTGGTAGAGGCAGGCTTGACAGTCAACCCTCGCAAGAGTGAGTTTGGCAATGCCAGCGTCGACTACCTAGGATTCCAGGTGGGACCAAATGGTATAGCACCAGAGGAAGCTCGAGTCAGAGTTATACAACACTGGCCGAGGCCGAAGACCAAAGAGGATGTCCGAGCTTTCCTTGGGATCACTGGATACTACCGGAAGTTCATTCCGCACTATGCAGAGATCTCCAGTGCATTGGCGGAGACACTGAGGAAAAAGAACCAGATAGCGTCCAGTGGAACGAGGCTTGTCAAAAGGGATTTGACACCCTGAAAACCAAATTGAGTGAGACAAGCATCTTAAAGTGTTTTGACCCAAGCAAAGAGACCATCGTGCAGACGGATGCCAGTGGAGTAGGCATAGGGGCGGTCCTCAGTCAGAAGGATGCAACCGGGAGAGAGTATCCTGTTGCATACCTCAGTAGGAAACTGACTGAGACCGAGAAGAGGTACTCGACCATAGAGAAAGAAACACTTGCTGTAGTGTGGGCAGTGGAAAAGTTAAAACCATACCTAGGGTCGAGACCATTTGTGATCATGAGTGACCACAACCCCTTAGTCTGGTTAGACCATATTAAAGAAAAGAACTCCAAGCTGACGAGATGGTCCTTGTACTTGCAAGAGTATAATTACACCGTGCAGTACAAGCCGGGTGCCCAACATGGGAATGCTGACGGATTGTCCAGAAGAATGTAAATAGAGGTGAATAGGAGAAACTTGAAAATGTTGTATGTTCAATCAGTAGTGTAATTAGTAGTCATAATCCAGAAGGCAGTGATCAGTATTGTAATGTAATGTTGTATTTTGTAGATAGTATTAGAGCCTGGAACCACCAGTTAGTTGAAGGGAGGTGATCGAGGAAGTCAGATTGGATTTGAAGTGAGGGAGTCTCTGAGTTACTCCACAGGGTTGAGAGGTGAGGAGACTGAGTTCTCGCCAAGCGGCAGTTGACAAGAACCAGTCTAAGGACTTGGGGGAAGGACTGTGGCGAGGTGAAGGACAGGGACGAATGTAAATAGAGGTGAATAGGAGAAACTTGAAAATGTTGTATGTTCAATCAGTAGTGTAAGTAGTAGTCATAATCCAGAAGGCAGTGATCAGTATTGTAATGTAATGTTGTATTTTGTAGATAGTATTAGAGCCTGGAACTACCAGTTAGTTGAAGGGAGGTGATCGAGGAAGTCAGATTGGATTTGAAGTGAGGGAGTCTCCGAGTTACTCCACAGGGTTGAGAGGTGAGGAGACTGAGTTCTCGCCAAGCGGCAGTTGACAAGAACCAGTCTAAAGACTTGGGGAAGGACTGTGGCGAGGTGAAGGACAGGGACGATAGGGGCCAGTATAAAAAGTTACGCTGATCAAGGGACCGTAGAAAAAGTTACATCAGGATTGCCAGAAGGTGGTCAGCTTTCTCAGAATTGAGAAGGATGCGGAGGTCAGGAGTGCGTGGGCGTGTCCCATAGCAGCAGGCGGATAGCTTGGAAGCATGGAGAAAAAGAGAGAGTGACATTGACTTAGGTCATGAGAGTGCTATCGGCTGGAGGAGGAAATGCACGTCTGTGATTGGCAGAGAAAGTGCAGAGGACCCCGGGGAGAAACGGTGGCTAAACACGGAGTGGAGATTTTCGGGCACTTTTCGCTGCTCACGCCTGGGTCTGACAACATGGCCACGAGTGATCTCTGACACCTGAGGGTGCCGGAGAAAGTAGGGGAAAGTGTGTGACTGAGGTCACAAAAAAATCCTGTAACTGTGATTAGCAATGTACTGCGGTACATGAGTGTAACTGATAACATACTGAGGTGAAAATAGTATGAAGAGTTGAGAACTCAGGACTTGCTGCATCATTGGTAACTCACCCAGCAATACTAACGGAACTTTCGTCGCTCACGAAGGAGTGCATGACCTCGACTCTCCTATTGACAGTGGCATCCTGCTCTATTGAAGTGCGTATATTCATGTCTGATATGTTGGTGAATCATATGTTAAACTCTGGCGACATCAGCCGATCAGTGTACATAAACCGGATTCCCTTCCGGGATGCTTGTAAATAAAGTTGTACATAGGAACTCCGAGTGCTGTAAGTATTAATCTGCAGCAGCCGAGTGTTGCGGCAGGTGAATGATGTACTGATTCAAACCGGTACCAGAATAGTTTGAATGGTGGCAGCATACCAATGTAGGGGTAATAAATGCTTCTCATTCCGGTGCTATAAAATAACCGCTAAGCCATAGCCACCGAATCACACCACCACAACCTCCTAAAAGATTTAGGGAATAAAGGTGAGTAACCTCAAAATATAGATTGTCTAAATAGCACGTGAATAATTAAGCAGCTAGATGACATTTGCAATGCTGTATGAATATATGATCTGACTTTGTTTTCATTATTTGCGTTGTTCTCGTGAACAATGCAAAACTGAAGATAATTTTTGGGGGGTGGGGGCGTTTTCTCGCTGGTAACGGAATTTTGTCTTTTTTTTTTTTTTTTTTTTAATTGAAGGTTTAACGACCACCATGAGCAACTTAATGGGCTATAAGCAGTCGCCCGTCCCTAATTTAGGGCCACTGGTTCCAGGGAAGGGAGAGAGCCACTGCCGTAAGACAAACACAACATCCATGCCTCCCCGGGATTCGAACCTGGACCCTTTTCGGACGAATGATCAGAAGTCATCGCTTAGACCACTGCACCACAGGGATGGCGAATTTTGTCTTTCAAAACTTTTGAAAACGGAAGTTAGACGAACTGCAGATTTAATCTGTAATCGTAATTTTTTTTTTTTTTTTTTTGCGATATTCTCTCTGTTCAGTATTATTGTAAAATATAATTTTGTTTGATAACTGATTTTGTTTTAGCTTGAAAATGGAGGAAAAATTTCCGAAAACAGAAGTCGGACTGAGCAAAGATTTTTTGTAATCGTAATTTTTTTTCCTACGATGTTCCCACTGTTCTGAATTATTGTTAAATGTTATTTTTCCTCCATAAATAGTTGCAAAGGGAAAAACTGGACACTCATATCAGAATGATTGAATTAACTAAGTCTCAATTATGTGAACTGTAAACATCTCATATACATAGCATTCAAGAAGATCATCATCATCATCATCATTGTCAACCATTATCAATCCACTGCTGGACGAAGGTCTCCCCAAGTTTCTTCCACAACGGTCTGTCTTGTGTATATATATATATATATATTTTCAGAACTGAAGGGAAACTTGTTCAAAAATAATAAATTAGTTGACCCTTGTAATACTAAACTTGCACATCACAAGGTCTAGTGAAGATTTAACTTTTGTGATTGAGATAGACTGCAGATTTCGTTCTGCCACAATGGAACTCTTTTGAGGAATCTGAATCTGTGAAGCAACACACACACACACACAGATACACAAGTTTTGATAGTCTTTCAAAAGCCTGGCAGACCAGTTTTGTTTTTCTCGAAAATTAATGAAGATGCAGTTATGTAATATTCACTATTTAAAACATAGCTGTAAGAAATGAAGAGTGTATATGTCAATGTCCAAAGTTTTCTAAGAATTTTATAAGCAACCATCTGCACACATTTCCATTAGTGTCAAAAGTTCCTTTTGCAAGTAAGTTGTGTTGCGTTTCACTAATGTACCATGTAACGTGGCTTTAGCACACAAAACAGAATTCAGTCAAAATTTGGAGATTCACTGAGCAACAAAAATCTTAATGCATATTACTGAAATTGGGCCAGATAAACCCTCAGAAATAAAACAACAGCTCATCAAAGCTGTGGAAAGGAATGAAAGACAGACTTATATATTTCAGGTTCAATTTTATGATATAAATGTACTGCAAAATGCACAAATCTAGTTTTGTAAAATGAATCATGGTAATTTGCATTAGACTGAATGTAGATCTAATTCACCTGTTTGTTTTAAAGATCAAGTATAGCTTACATTGTTTAAAAAATTACTACTGTTCTTCCGGTCTTTTATTATTATTAAATCATGTATTCAAAACTCCCGACCCGAAATTTTCAATCCCCTCCATTTACAAACACAAGTGAGGAAACTCCCTTCTATTTCTAATTTGTATTTTAAGCCCTGCTTTAGGTTGAAGTCTCGATGAGCTGCATCGTTACTGAGGAATGAGTGACAACAGACTTGCTGGAATGAGTGAACTTGTGCACAGAAAGGTCGCATAAAACCCTGGAGCTCATCTAGGCAATGGTGGCATGTACACAGTATCCTTAACATACCCCTCAAAAGAAGTTGCATGGTGTAAGTTTCGGTTATCTAAGTGGCCAGCTACAGAGCACCAAGTCATGGGGTCCAATGCGACCAATCCAATGGCAAGGAAGCACTTCATTGAGGAAACAGTCAACAGCACAATCAGGTGACCCCACAATAACAGTGGAGTCTTCTCATGGTGACTTACTAAAACTCTGAGATTTCCTCTTTCATTTGGTGTACGCCCAGGCTGTATACGGTTGATAGGTATGGAATTATGCTCTTCTGAAATCAGATGAATCATTTTTAATTACCCTGTATATAATGCTCATCTCTAGTTGTGGATGTGGTCAACTCTACCTTAGTTGTCATTTCATGGAACATCCTATCAGATGCTGAACTATTGCTTAGCGGTGATTCTAAGAATTTATGTCAAGGGGTGACATATATCGAACATTGTTATGTTTAAATTCATGATGGGGATATGGGAAAATATGAATGACTGAACAACTGGGTGGTGTATCCCAGAAAACAGGGTTCCATAATTCTGTGGCAGTGTCTGTCATTCCGACATTGAGAATAAGCGTCAGGACAAAGTGAAAGCATATTCCAATGGCTACAAAATACATTTCCCAGACTTGTCAATAAACAAGATCCCTAAGATCATTAAAAAGAACTAAATTCATCTGAAAACTTCGTTAAAAGTTAAACTGCTTGCGTTTATCTTCTAAAAGATCGCCACCACAGTTGCTTAGATGGAATTTACATATCGTTAAAAGGTTATGGCAGAATTTGGCGGATAGCCGTCGATCCGAGTCTCCACAATGCATAGGGTGTTAGTGTATTAAAACCTTTTCCCGTATTTCAATTTCGCCAAGGGACCACTGCAGACAATATTCTACTTTCATCTGATCTTCCAGAGCATTGCTCTACAGATCACAGATTTCAAAAGATCTCGTGTGTGTGACAGAACGTAATGTGCTTACATCTCCGGTATCAGTGAAACATAACAGGTGCATCTAACTGCTTAATTACACGTACAGAACAGGTAGTTCTGCGTCAAGCACGTGGTTTACTGAGTTTGTCTGCTAAATGCATTAAACCTGCAGAAGCGTAGCCAAAGGGGTCCGGACTCCCCGCCCCCTTCAGAAATTTCTTGCTACGCCACTCTAAACCTGCACGCATATACTGTCTTCTGAACTACGAAAGTAACGCATTGCAAAATCTGACTTACTTGTAAAACCTGACTAAACTCAGCTAAAGCACGCTTTTTCAACAAGGCAGCCATTCCTTTCCCAACTAATTATTTTCTTCGTTTCCACACCAACGCTCAAAAATTAACATAACTCCAACAGCTAGCCGCTGGCCAGTATTCGGATCGGAAAGTAAACAATCGTTCAAAGTTACGGTTTTATGCGGTTTTCTAAAGTTTCCAGGTGTTGATTAAAAACTTTTATGAGTATATATGACAACATTAATTGCCACAATTCCTCACTAAAAGAGCAGCACTGCCTTGCTATTTTTTTTTATTTAGAATAAAAAATCCAGTTTTTTTCTAGGATCCTAAATCGTAAGAATGTCGCTGAACGTTCACAATTTTCCAAACGACAAACATCTTTTCCAAATCGATGTTTTATTGCATAAAATATGTATGAGCGTTTTTGTTGTTGAGTTTTTAACGTTAACGATCATCGTGAGCAACTCAAGGGCGATAAATAGTCACTTGTCCCTAATTTAAACCCATTGGTTCCACGAAAGGGAGAGCGACAGTGCCATAAAACAAACACAACATCCATGCCTCATCGGAATCCGAACCCATCTCAGATGAATGGTCATAATCCAACGCTTAGACCACTGCGCCACCGGGTCTTGGCCTTTTGAGAGTCCTATTAATTTTATGCCAGCAATACTTGATTTTGCAAGGTTGCAGCCGCAGTAGTCTAAATACTGGCTTCTGACTGTTTGTCTGAGTGGATACGGGTTCGAGTCCCAGATGTGGCACGTGTTGTGTATTTGTCTTACGGCACTGTCTCTCTCCCTCCCTTATAATAGCTGCCACAAATTAGGGACGGTCATCGACTTATGGCCTTAAGAGTTCCTTACAATGGTCATTATAATCCAAAACTTAAAAAAAAAAAAAAAATCAGGGTCCACCACTGGGCCAAGTGGTATGAGACTAATGGTCCAAAAGAGGACCATGTCCAAGATGATCCAGATTAGTCATCAGTGCTCTGTCTGACCGACTGTACTGGCCCTTTCCCCTCCCAAAAACGAGGTCCTGAATTGGGGGCGAGTGGCTCTTATACCCCTAAGAGTTGCTTTTGGAGGTGATTAAACTCTCCACGCTGTAAATTTTGGGTCGGATTGCAGGAGACACAGCATGAATGAAGACGTAGTGTTGCAGAAGACAAAACTAATGTAGCCCAGTCAAGTCACAATCTGTTTTGGAAATGGGATTTTGCTCTTATGTTTGTGTTCCTTCAATGGGAAGGGGAGGAGTGGTTCCGGTGTTAGATATGGCATGAGGAAAGTTGTCAGTATATATGCTTATAAAATTCGTGATTCATTTTTCAGAACTATGGTTTCTTTACTATCTCTTTCGCTACGAGCGAAATCAATCTAATGGACTTGATGAAGAAAAGCGCAAAGTACAGATTCTTACTGGGGATTTGTGTTTTAGTCACCGTACTTGGTCTGATTTTACTGGGTTGGCTATGTCCTGACAGAGTGTGTGCTTTGAATGGATGGAATTATTCACATTTTAAATATCAAGGCTGGAGTAAGTTGAGTTTAAAACATGTAGTTGCCGATAACATGGGTCGACCACTAACTTTTTTATCTCATCCTTTAATTAGAGAGAAGTTAAAGGCGGCCGACACTCGTGATAAGCTATCCTTTAAAGACTTGATTAAATCCGATTTTCACTTTGATATCAAAAGCTCTGATGTGATAGTTTTTCTTCATATCCAGAAAACTGGAGGTACAGCATTTGGGCGTCATTTGGTGCGAGATTTGGATTTAGAGCAACCATGTCAGTGCCGAAAAGGAAGAAAAAAGTGCCGCTGTTATAGACCTGACTCCGAGGATAAATTATGGTTATTTAGTCGTTATTCCACAGGGTGGAAGTGTGGCTTACACGCAGACTGGACGGAACTTACCAACTGTGTTGAAAGTGCATTGGATCAGACTGAAAGAGGATCTGCAAAAAGGAGGTAAGATATTTGTGTTAGATGTGCTTTATGAAAGTAAAAAAAAAAAGCATCAAAACAAAATTTCCCAAAATTGTAGTACTTGAACCAACTCTCCAAATTATACCACTTCATCTCCGGTATTAAATCATCCTCTGATTACTGTACCTAAGGCAAACCTAACCTGACTATGAGATGCCAGCTGTAAGAGCTTTTACATTGCAGATATATCTCATGGTGTTTCAGTACTTATCTGCACTAATAGGATACAATGTGTTTGGGACCAATTCACAAACCCTGAGGGGGCACAGTGGCCTAAGGCGCTGGCCTCTGATCATTCGTCCGTAAGGGGTCCGGGTTCGAATCCCGGTCGGGCATGGATGTTGTGTTTGTCTTACGGCACTGGCTCTCTCCCTTCCCTGGAACCAGTGACCCTAAATTAGGGACGGGCGACTGCTTATAGCCCATTGAGTTGCTCACGGTGGTCGTTAAACCTCCAATCAAAAAAAAAAAAAAAAAAAACCCTGAGGGTGTGCCACTCTAACAGGTGGCAGAACCAAATGAAACCACTCATTCTTTTTATCAGAAATTTCTTCCTCAGGAAGAAAGTAGCAATGCTTAATGTCTCAAAAAACAGTTGACTCTCTGTTTATCCTCCCACCTGCAGTAAATATCCTCCAGGTATCACCTCTGTAATGCATATAATAGTCAACTGACAGAAGTGACAATGTTACCAAAATGTAAATATCTGAATTTTTTAGGAACAATAGCTAAGACCTTCATTTTTTGCACAGTATTTTGAACAGCTATGTACTTTTTAAGTTCAAGCCCAAATATGAGGTTTTTCACCGAAACTAAGTTGTGCAATGGAAGGTACCCAATTGGTGCCTTCCGCTGCATAGTCAGGTTAATCTTGCTACTAGTAAATAATGCTGTTTTTTTGTAAGATGAGAGATGACTGTCAGGCAAAAGTAACTGTTACTTTAGATGCCTCTCAGTCAGAAATCACAAGACAGCACAATTCTGCACTTTAGTATGAAAGACAGAAAACACTTTGTATAATATCTGAATTGGAATTTCTGTGGCATAATGATAAATGTAGCAGAAAAGTGGGATGTCCTTTGAACTACACAAAGTTCTTTAAATGATCTGATAGCTAGGGTTTTTTTTTTTTTTTTTTTTATGGTGGGTGTCATTTTTGCTCTCAGGAAATGGAAAAAGAATGGGCACAGAATTAATTTTCTAGTCAGCAATATGGGAAACATTCTATCTCCAAAAGAAATTATTACTTTCTTTGGTAACATTGTTTTTCTGCTTGTACTGTGTCCCAGATACTGGCAATCTTATGTTACAGTAGACTACAGCAGACTAGTAAGCACCACTTCTCTGTAAAAAGTGATCAAAATCTATTTTGTATTGGTGAGGATTATTCAAGGTGTTCTGTTAAATATTGAGAATTTTATTAATCCGGATCAGGGAAAGGACACAAATACTGAACATGTGTGGATGAGCATTCAGTGTCATGATGAAGTTGCTGACACGTTATCATGACCAGGGTTTGACAAATGTGTTCCAGATCTAGAAGTCCCAGCTCCCAAAATTTTGGAGCCAGATAAAACAAAGTCAAATTTCAAAGATCCATGCATGAACAAAAATATGTCTGGTGAGTGATGATGATGCTGCAATGAAAAGTGATAAACTTTATTCGTTGTCAATTTTTATTCTTTTTACCCAAACTACTTATTGCAAAATAAAGTTTTAATTTGCTTCGTAATTCTTTTCTCATTCATCCAGTTGCAGATCTCAAAAAGTTAAAAAGTTTTACCGTTTGATTTTATTATTTTGTGGGTCATATTTTATACATAGGCCTACTAATTTAAAGTACAGTATTTTTACATTCGCATAATCTATAGACTGTAAAATTCGGGAAAATTTCTTCCTAAGATCCACTGTGGCATATAATCCACAGACTGTGAAAAAAAAAAAAAAAAATCCAATGTATAATCCGCTGCAGTATATATTCCGTAGATTGCGGAATTCTGAGAGAATTTTTTCCTTCGTGTAATCCACTGCAGTCTAACACAGGCCATGAAATTTGGAAAAAAAAAATATTGCTGTATAATTCACACCTGTCATGTTAATCGTGAACTGTAATCTCCAACAGAAAAGCTGCGATTCACAAGATGACTGATCCAGAAGTCCAAAGCCGCCCCGGTGGCGCAGTGGTCTAAGCGATGGCCTCTGATCATTCGTCCGAAAGGGGTCCGGGTTCGAATACCGGTGAGGCATGGATGTTGTGTTTGTCTTACGGCACTGGCTCTCTCCCTTCCCTGGAACCAGTGACCCTAAATTAGGGACGGGCGACTGCTTATAGCCCATTGAGTTGCTCACGGTGGTCGTTAAACCTCCAATCAAAAAAAAAAAAAAGTCCAAAGATGAAGAAAGAAATGATCAGCTTATTAAAAAAGTAACTGACATTTTAAAGTACTTTTGTGTTACTTTTAAGTAAACAAAAAAAACAATCCGTAGAAATTACGGACAATCCGCAGTTGTCTCTTTTCTGAAATGTTGCAACTTAGTAGCAACCCCCCCCCCCCCCCCAAAACATAACTAGTGCAAGCAGTGCAGCGAAACACAAATGCGATTCGCAAAATGGCTATGTGCCATGCAATAGCTGCATGCTTCTCGCAGCACATAGGCTTCCACTCACGCAAATATACCACTTTTGTTGCTTCATATTTTCTGTCAGAATGCTCATAAGTAAAAAAATATATTTATATTCTTACAACCTCTTTGTGGTCCTCTATAGCTGTGTGGGGTTACATTTTTTCTGTTACCACATTTTTGGTACTTTTCCAATAACATCACCTCTCCTGACCTTGGGAATTTTTTCTCTTTGCGGTCTTCTATAGCTGTTTGTGTTACATTTTTTCTGTTACCACATTTTTTGGTACCTTTCCAATAATACCACATCTTCTGACAATCACCTTGCAAATTTTTTTAAATGTCACACCTGTGCTTTTTTCCCCCTTTAAATTATTTTCTTTTACTGGTGGTATCCACAGTACCTAATTTTATAACTCTTTAACAGATAATCTGCAAATTATATTTTTACATTCTCTTTGCAGTTCTCTATAGTTGTGTTGTGTGACATTTTTTCTGAATTACCACGTTTTCGGTACTTTTCCAATAGCACCACCTGTCCTGACAATTAATTACCTTGCTAATTTTTTAAAATGCCACATCAGTGTTTTTTTCGTTTGTTTTTTAAAATTATTTTTCTTTATTGGTATCCACAGTACTTCCACAGTACCTAACTTTATGACTTTTTAACTGATAATCTATGAATTATACAACTGAAATTACATTATTTACTGCACATTGTGAAATCCAAAGTAAAAATCAAAATGGGCACCAGGAACATATTTCTAGGCACCTGGGTGACCTAGCACCTGGGATTTGTTGAGCCCTGGAAACCCTGTTCGTAACCACCTAAGCCTAACATGGATACAGAAAAGACAACAATTAACACTACCATATAGCAAAGCAAAGCATAGCTTGTTGATCTACAAGGCAAGACTATCTGTATCTATAGTGAGCCTATGTACTAAAAAAAAAAAAATGCATAGTAAATTATTAGCAGCATGGATGCCAAACCAGGGCTGGAAAAATATGTTTAAGATATAGGAGCCAGCTCCAAAATTTAGAAGCCAGATGAAACAAATTCAAATTTCAAAGAATAACACAAATTTAATGTGTGGTGATGCTGCTGGTACACAAAGTAATATAATGTATACACTGCCATTTTTTTTTTTTTTTACGCAAACCCACATATTGCTAAATAAATTCAATTTTGCTCTATAATTTTTTTATCCCATTCTTTCAGTCACTGATCTCAAAAAATCAAAATTTTAGATTTTGACTACATTAAATATATGTGTCTGTACTCTGTTTGAATAAAGGGCAGTCGCCCCAAACAGTTCGCGCCAGCAATTATTCTCCCAGTCAGGGGTAGAGAAAATTTCTTTTCTAGCCCCTGCCCAAATGGCACGCACACCCGGGTCATGATAGAGAGGTGGGAAGTGCCGGCAAACGGGGGTAGCAGCGCACTGCAGGTCTACGGACCGATTCTGTCCGGATGGGGGAATGTCGGATCCTGGCAGGAATACTCGCAACGCCGTCACTAAAAATCTTTTGAGAGAGTTCTTCTAACCCTTTGGAGTCCGCATTTGGACGGTACAGGATAATGGTCATCAGCTAGTCGTTACATTAAATATAGGCTGGTCGTTCTGATGCCGGCCGGGTGAGAGTTCTGTGCGTGTCTAGGTTGAGCAATACTGCACTGCTTAGCAGAACTGACGTTCAACCGCGAGACGGGGTTTCATCCCGATTTTGCGATTTTTCTTTTTAGAAAAGTTCTAATGTACAATGCCAGTTAATCAGAGCAGTGATGGGACTTTGTGAAATGCCCTTGTAAGGGCGAAGTTCCGTTCAGCCCACATAGAGACTCTGGCATCAGATTCGGGTACGTCGACGCTGTTCCAGCTCCGCTGACGAAGGGACTGTTTGATCCCTTGTCAGCCCGAGCGCCCGGTTTCTAAGGTTAGACTTGAGTGGGAGAACCCCAGGGTGCCCACTCAGTACTTAGAAAAAAAATTTTTTTTTTCATCTCTCTCACAGAGATGTCAACTACCCAGAAGGGTAAAGTGAAATCTAAGGGGTCCGTCCCCAAACCGTCCGGGTCAACCCGGACACTGAAGGTAGCGGCCAAAGCACTACCAAGCCCTGTCGGCAGTGCTAAAGGGCATAGCCCTGCTTCTGAGAACAGCCGGAAGGTAGAGCACAATGCCAAGAGGAAACCGTCAAAGACTTTCCCCAGCGAAGGGCTCTAAAGCCGCTACACCCACGAAGGGAGCCTCACCCTCGACTGAGCCTTCTCAGTCAGCACGTGGTGTAAGCACGCCCTTGCCACCTCCGCCCATGGCAAGGGAGGGATTAACACCACCCCAGCCCGAACCTGTTCGGGTTCTTGAGGGGCCATCCGCTGATCCTCCAGAGACACCTCTGGAGGACAACCAGCATCCCAGGACACCCCCTGTGCTAACACCAGAGGCTTTCGTGGGCCGCATTCTCACCCTCATTGGGGAAGTAGAGTCCGTTCTTAAGGACTCGCGGGTCACTTCCTCAGGGAGAGAAAAGGTGAAAGCGGCCCTAAAGAGTATTAAAGAGGCTTGTTTCAAACAAGCAGCTTGGGCGGCCTATCTTGAAGGAAGGCTGTCCGTTCGGCAGGAGTCGAGCTGCAAAGTCGACGCCAAAGTGGTTTCCTACGCCGAAGTGGCTAGGAAAGGGGCTAGCACAGCGAAAGGGTCTTCGCCCGCCCCGATTGAGAATAAAAAGAAAAAGAAAAAGACGGGAGACAAGAGACGTGTGCTTTTAGTTTACCCCACAGTCGAGAGTGCGTCCTCAGAGGACACAAAGAAGACCCTGAAGACTGCAGTCAACCCATCTAAACTGCAGATAGAGGTCAAGAGCATTAGGAAAGGAGGGGTCGCGGTGGAGTGTTCCCATCCCGGGGAGCTCGACCGCCTTGCCCAGGAGTTGAGCAGCAATCCATTGACCAAGGATTGCACACTCCCCACGGCCCCACGAAAGAGACACCCCGGTTGATAGTCTATGGGGTCGACGGGGGTCTCTCAGGGAAAGAGTTCAAGGAGGCGGTTCGCGGGCAGAACCCAGAACTCGAGAACGGGTTTAAAGCCTGTTTCCCCATCAAGGGCAAGGGAAGTAGGGTCCACTGGGTGGCAGACGTGGAGCCCAAGGCCTTCAAGCACTTGGTGAGGCGGAAGACACTGAACTTGGGTTGGTCAGTGCTCCGCCTAAAGGAATTTTTGAGGGAGATCAGGTGCTTTCGGTGTAATGGCTTCGGTCATTTCTGAGGCAACTGCCCCGAGTCAGAAGCAAGGTGCGACAATTGTGGTGAAGTTGGGCACCAGCACCACCAGTGTGCAGCCGCACCGAAATGCAGCAACTGCACTGCTATGAATGCCAAGTTCCGCCTGAAGCTGGACGTCTTTCACTGCAGCTTCAGTAAGACATGCCCTAGTCTTATTAGGGAACTTGAGCAAAGGAAAAGCCGGGTCAACTATGGTTGACAGACGGTAGTACCCTCGGAGGTACGTTGCTCTCGATATTGAGCTTTTGGGTCTATTAACCAAGGTGTTTTTTTGATGACCCTGGCCCGGGATCATCACCACAGCACTGGCCCTAGCGCTGTGGACAATGTAAATATTTTCATTGTGTGTGATGTTTAGTGTTTGAATATTGTGAGAGGGGTGCATGAGACCCTCATAGTGAAATGTGTATGTGTTTGTATTTTGCTAAGATACCAAATAAAGGACATTGGTCCCAAAAAAAATTGCGTTGGCGGGCGATCTCTCGGCCACGAGATGAGATAATTTATTGAAAAATTGCTTGCCCCAACTGCCCATAGCACGTTGCACACACGGGTTGTGACAGAAGGGTGTAAGGTACCGGTCCCGTGGGAGAGGCAGAACCCCACAGGTCTCTAGGCCGAATCTGTCCGAGTGAAAGACTGTGGTTTCCGGTGACTGATGGGCTAGCTATCGCAGCGCCGTCAGGGACCCTATGAATCCCAAAACTTTCAAGAGAGTTCAACATTTCCCTGCGAAGTCAACACTTTGACGATGCAGGTAAAGTCATCAGCTAGTATTACATTAAATATAGACCGGTCGTTCTGATACCGAACCGGGGAGCGAGCTTAGTGTGATTTGGGTGGACTATACTGCACTGCTTAGCAGAACTGACAATCTAAAGCATGAGAGGGGGATTCATCCCACTCTCGCGATTTTTCTTTGAGAAAAATTCTGGTATACCCTGCCTATCAATCAGAGCAGTTACGGACTTAGAAAAAAACGTCCTTCTCAGGGCGAAGTTCCATTCAGCCCACACAGAGACTCCTAGTATCAGATTTTGGGTACGTCGCCGTCATACTGGTCCCTCTGAACAAAGGACTCTTTGATCCTTGGTCAAACCAAAGCTCGAGCGCCCGGCTTTCGGAGTTTTGGCTTGAGTGGGAGAACCCCAGGGTGCCCACTCAGCACTTAGAAAATTTTTTTTCTTTTGTTCTATCTCTCTCACAGAGATGTCAACTACCTACCCACAAGGGTAAAGCGATTCCAAAGGGGTCAGCCCCTAAACCGTATGGGTCAACCTGGACCTTGAAGGTAGCGGCTGAAAAACTACTTAGCCCTGTCGGTAGTTCTAAAGGGCCTAGCCCCACTTCCGAGATCAACTGGTAGGTGAAGCCCAGCACCAGGATGAGATCTTCAAAGACTCTTCCTGGGGCGGAGGGCTCTAAAGCAGCTACACCCATGAAGGGGAGCCTCTCCTTCGGCTGAGCCAACTCTGCCTTTTCATGGTGAAAGCATGTCCTTGCTACTTCCGCCCATGGCAAGGAAGGGGACAACATCACCCCAACCCGAACCCTTTCAGGCTTCTGAGGGGTCGTCTGCTGGTGCTCCAAAGACATCTTTGAAGGCCAACCAGCATCCCGGGACACCCCCGGTGCCAACACCAGCGGCTTTCATAAGCCGCATATTCTCTCTCCTATGGGAAGTAGAGGACGCTATCAGGGACCCTCATATTTTAATGTGCATGTACCAAAATTTTTCTAGATACCTAATAAAGAGGACTTTTGTCCCAAAAACTTGCGCTGAGGGATGATCTCCCGGCAACGAGATGAGAATTATTATTAAAAATTTGCTTGCCCTGATCACCCATAGCACGTCACACACGTGGGCTGTGATGGAAGGGTGTAAGGTACTGGTTCTGGGGGGGGGGCAGATCCCCACAGGTCCCTAGACCGAATCTGTCCGAGTGAAAGACTGTGGTTTCCGGAGACTGATAGGCTAGCTGTCGCAGCGCCGTCAGGAACCTTAAAAATTCCGAACTTATGAAAGAGTTTCGTATTTCCCTGTGAAGTAATATAATTTGTTGAAAATAGTATTTGTACATATATATAGACTCAAAGTACAGTATTTTCCTTCATATAATCAATATACTGTGAAATTTAGATACTTTTTTTCATTCAAATGTAATTCGCAGAGGTTATATAATACACAAAATATAAGAGTCGCCCAAATGAAACTGAGACTGTTGGTTTTTTGCTGTAAGGTTTTATAGGTTGCAATATGTGAACATACAGGAAGTAAGAGTGATACATGGGCTACATACCTGCTACACATAGTCGCCTTGTCGGTTCAAGCAAGTGTCCCAGTGTGGCATGAGATTGTGGATACCCTGAGCAAAGAACGTCCGTGGTTGGCGGTGGAACCAGTCTTCAAGGGCGTCTCGGACCTCAGCATCGCGAGCGAAGTGGTGGCCCTTGAGAGCTTTTCTCAGTGGTTCAAAGATGTGGCATTCACAGGACGACAGATCGGGGCTATAGGAGGATGGGTGAGGACCTCCGCAGCAAATCTTGGCACACTGTCACAACATGCAGCGCATACCTTGTCGTGCAGCAGAATAATCCCATTTAACAACATACAGGGTCACTTAAGCTTGATGGCTGTTTTGAGGTTGTGTAACATATTGTAATATGTGGTTGCCTTGACCAGACTGCCTGCGTCCAGCCAATCCAGCAGCAATGGGCTATTCTCATTGAAGAAAACTGTGAGCATCACTTTTCCAGCTCTTAAGGAGGACTGAGCTTTTTTGGGCGTGGAGAATTGGGATGCCACCATTCTATATTCATCTGCTTTGTGGCTGGATCGAAGTGGTGGCACCAAGTTTCATCTGCCACCACAATCTGGAAAGAAACTGTCCCCCTTCTGTGTGATAACGATGCAGATGCTCCAGGCAAGCACCCATTCGGCGAGTCTTCTGCTCCTCCTGGAGATGCTTGGGGACCCATTGTGCGCAAACCTTGCTGTATCCCAATCAGCGATAGAGACTGCTGTTAACAGTTCCCTTAATCATGGACAATGTTGCTGCAAACTCGCGGGTGGTGATTCGGCGATTCTCCTTCACAAGGTTATCTGCAGCAGCAATCGATTCCATGGTGATGGCCACGTGTGCTTTGCCCAGGTCTCAGCATATCCTCCATGCTCACATGTCCTTTACGAAATTCACTACACCAGCGGAATACTGTACACTGTGACTGACATGCATTCCCATACACATCCTTCATACGACGATAAATTTCGGCTCCACTAACACCTTCTGCCATCAAAATTTCCATAAAGATAAAGAGTATTTCGGCTTCACTAACACCTTCTGCTGTCAAAAATTGTATAAAGATTCACAAAGTGGTCGCACATTTGATTACAACAATATGCTACTTTCTAATAGCACATAGCCTTCTGCAAACACAAATAGCAGCTCCTTCATTGCACCTTATTATGTCAAAATGCTCATAAATGAAAAAATAGCATATTTCCATTTCTTTGTGACCCTCTATCTTTGTATCACATTAATTTTTTTTTTTGTTAAAAACTTTTCCAAGACTACCAGCTCTCTAAACACCAAGCTGATTTTTTAAAGATTATAGTGCCATAAAAACATCCTTTTTTTAAGCACTGTATTATCCGCAAAACCTAAACTTCTTTTTAACAGATCATCCTTGGATTACATAATGGAAATTATGGTACTAACTGCAAATCATGAAATTTGAAAGTAAAAATATTAGGGACCTGGCACCCAGGATTTTTCTAGCACTGACTGAAATTGTAATTTTATTTTTAAAATGAGAGTACTGCTATTAGACACTGCAAAATTTGGTCTTTCATATTGCACCTTTTGTTTCTTTATGGTTGCAATTCAGATGTGGGGCATGGGGGGTCTTAAAAGCATTAAACCCTATAGAAACCAGAAAGTTTTTACTACTGAGTTAAATGATAACAATTCTTCTTATTAGGATTAACATAATACACGGTCGAGTCACATTATCATGACCACCAGCTAATATCCAGAGTAACTGCCGCGTGCAGCTCCGATAGCAGCTGGACGGGCTGGGAGTGACTCAATAAGGTGCTGAAAGATGTTCACTGGTCTGTGGAGCCATGCTGACTGCAGTGCATCTGACAGCTGCTGGAGGATGAGGTGCATAGAGCGAACAACATGATTGAGATGGTCCCACAGATGCTCAATTGGGTTCAAGTATGGGGAATTAGGGGGCAGGGAAGTACTTTGAAGTATTCCAGTGGCGTATATTCAAGGGGATCTAGGTAATTGCAAATGGACCAACTATTTTTTTGCTTTTTAACAAGTTTTTGGAATTTTTCGCAACTGTTTTTCTTAGAACAATTCACGCAGAGCGTAGGTATATATTCAAGAAAAAACTTTATTCGCAAAGCGTTTTAACAAAAAAAAAAAGAGAAATCCTTCATTCAACCTGCTGTCAGAAGCGTCAGTGAGCAGCTCTAAAGGCCATCTCATTTCCGAGAGAGGGCGCAAAAGACCACGTGACCGAGGAGCGAAGACATCTCACTTCCGCTCAACATGTGGTTTCCCTGCCCTGCAGCGAAAAGAAGCGTTAATGTGCACGCGCTGCTTCAAGGTAATAGGCAGCCAGGGCCATCTCATATCAGAGAGATGCTGCAGGATTTTTCAGTGTTACAGAGTGTGTTTGCTTGAGACTGTTTCGTACCTGTATGGCGTGCCCGTGTGTTATAGATGAATTATTAAAAATATCTTTTGGAAGCAAACCATTTCAAGAAAAATTGGCATTTATACGAAAAAGGCGACCAGTTCCTAAACTTCCAAATCTCTCTGCATTATACAAGGACAAAAACCGTTTTTACACACGGCATTTTACTGAAGCAAATTATGAGAAAACATTGTGGTTAACAGGCTGCTTAAATTCGAATAGATTATTTTGCTGGCCTTGCCTATTGTTTAGTATCGAGAAGTCTGTGTGGTCAAATGGAGAGTTCTGTGACCTGAATAATTTTTGCAAAGCTGTGGGAAAACATGAAGAAACCAGAGCTCATACAAATTTTTGTTTTTTAAGTTACGAACTTTTGGAGATTCAAGCAGCAGAGTTGACCAGTTGGATCATCAGAAAGCTCTAGAAGTCACCAGGCACAACGAAGAGGTGAAGAAAAACAGACACATTTTATCATGTTTAATAAAAGTCGTTTGTTTTTTAGCAAAACAAGAACTGGCCTTCTGTGGACGCAGTGAGGCGGATGATTCCCTAAATGCCGCCCCGGTGGCGCAGTGGTCTAAGTGATGGCCTCTGATCATTCATCCGAACGGGGTCCGGGTTCGAATCCCGGTAAGGCATGGATGTTGTGTTTGTCTTACGGCACTGGCTCTCTCCCTTCCCTGGAACCAGTGACCCTAAATTAGGGACGGGCGACTGCTTATAGCTCATTGAGTTGCTCATGGTAGTCGTTAAACCTCCAACCAAAAAAAAAAAAAAAAAAAAAAGATTCCCTAAATAAAGGAATTACGTCAAACTTTTAAACTACACAGCCCAATATGACGCTTAGCTGGAAGAACATTTAAAAACATAAACTCTTTTCAGAGGTACATCTCCTCAAATACAAAACGACCTAATTGCTGCAATCAGCAGTGTTTTGGAAGATGTTGTTCGGGGTAGATTAATAAAACTGAGTTTCTTTCTATTTTTTTTGGATGAAACATCTGATGTAGCAAACAAATCTCAATTATAGATTTGTAACTGTTATGTTGATGAGGAAGGCGATATACAATTGAAAGATTTTTGAAGTTCACTAACGTGAGTGCCGATAAGACTGCTGGGACACTTTTGCAGCTTGTGGATCAAGATATTTGTGAATATGAAGTGTCAAATAAAATCATAGGACAAATTTACGATGGAGCTCCTATCATGTCAGGAGGGGTTGGAGGTGTACAGGCCAAAAATTAAAGAAAAATATCCAGAGGCTTTATTTGTTCACTGCTACAGTCATGTCTTGAATTTAGTTCTCCAACAATTTGTGCGCAATATTACAGAATGTGGTAATTTTTTTACTACACTGTCTGGAATGAGTTCATTTTTCTCCAAATCGCCTAAAAGGACAAATGCTCTGAGTCTCTTTATGAATAAAAAACTGCCCATTATATATAAAAACTGTCAAGAAATTCCCTACCAGGGGAATTTTTCATCTCGCCCAGTGAATATTGTGAGAGAAAACAGAGTCCACTTGACAGATTTTTTAAAAAATATTATAGATAGTTCAGATGAATGGGATTCTGAAAGTATTCTACAGGCTAGGATATGTGCTTCGTTTTTGAATAGTTTCAAAGCATGTTACTTGTTGGACATGTTTTTTCCATTTCACATACAGATACTTCGTTTGATGTCCTGCAAAACAAAAGTTTGGATGTAGCATATTGCTGCAAAAAGGTTGAAGATGTGAAAAATGTAATAAAAGAAAAATGCCAAAATTCCTTTGATGATTTCTGGAAAAATGTTTTGGAAAATTCCACTAAACAGCCCAGGAAAAGAAGAAATGAAGACCCAGAAGTATTTTACAGAAGTATTTTACAGAAGTTTGTTCTACGAAATCTTAGACAACGTAATTGAACAACTAACAGACCGATTTGGAAATTACAAAAATCTTGAATTCAAAACAATTTTGGAGACACACAGATTTCCACAGATCAAAGAAAAATTTCCTGAAACAGAATTTAGTTCCCTTTTACAGACTTATAACAGACATTTCGATTCAGTACGCCTACGAAATGAACTTATTGAGATATTATTGAAAATCTTTAGTTGAATGTAAGCCTAAAAATATTAGCTAAACTTTGACAATCATCGAAAAATATAACCTTTAAAAGAGAAAAAAATGAAGCTAAAGCGCGTTCAGAATTCCCCTTTCTCTGAACTAGAGATTAGGGATAGGAGAAAAAATCGATGTCGTCCCACTCTGTCATATAAACACACACAGACGCCCACCTAGCTGCAGACACCTTCAGTACCCCACTCTATACACACGCTCAGGGTTGAATATTTTTGCTGTCAACAAGCCCCAAAATGGTTTTACAATCTTAGTACCTGTAGATTGGTAAAAACACTTGAGTGCCTCTTCTTGCTTTTCTGATTATGCCCTGGGCTATGTCATGGAAGTAAGTAAAGTCAGCTAAACAGATAAAAACACCAGGAAATCGGGGAACACGACTTTTTTCTTTCTTTACCATTGCGATAAAAAGAATGGGTCGACTTGGCCCGGCCCATTGCTTTGTTCTCTAAATTAAAAAAGGCCCGCTGGGCCGTGTTCGGGCTTGGCGGGCCAGCTTGGCGGGCCAGCTTGGCCCGTGCAGACCTCTACAAACCCCTTAATCTTATGTTGAAGTACGTGTTTCAAAAGAAACTAAATCTAGTGATGCCTGAAACTTATAGGCTCTTCTTACTTATTCTTACAATACCAGCAGCAACAGTAGAACGTACATTTTCAACTTTGAAGAGAATCAAGACTTTCACAAGATCTACTGAGGGATAGGAAATGAAGGAAGTTGAGCATTAATTATATTTCAACTTTGAAAGTAGTTTTAAAAACCAGGAATTCATAAAAAATATTTTTTACATTATGTAATAACATAATATTTGCCCTTTTTAGGTATCAATCACCAGCAAAGTGCATATGTTTACGTGTATGACGGGCTGAATGAGGTTGGCACATGCAATAGGGTTAACACAGAGTTTGAAACGGATTGAGCACTTTTTTAATCACAGTTGACAAATGGTTTAACTGCCTGGGAATGTAGATAGTGTAAATATGTACATAGTGTTTTTAACGGAATGTATGAATGAGTGGCTATAGTGTGTGTATGTGTGAGGTTTTTATCGAGATGACGAGCTATGGTTACGTTTCATATGGCAGAAAGAAACCTGCGTGTGTTGTCCAGTAAATAAATAAAAAAAAAAAAGATAGTACTATGTTTCATGCCCGGAAGAAGGAAAGTTATAGACAAAGAGTCAGTTCAACCTCAGAAAGCCAACCAACAATATAATTAACGTGCTTAAAGTGTTACAAGATAAAAAAATGACCAAGATCTTTCGGGTAAGTGAATGGTTGTTTTTATAGTATATCATTATGTAATAATAGCCGCTCCGGTGGCGCAGTGGTCTAAGGCGTTGGCCCCTGATCATTCGTCCGTAAGGGGTCCGGGTTCGAATCCCGGTCAGGCATGGATGTTGTGTTTGTCTTACGGCACTGGCTCTCTCCCTTCCCTGGAACCAGTGACCCTAAATTAGGGACGGGCGACTGCTTATAGCCCATTGAGTTGCTCACGGTGGTCGTTAAACCTCCAATCAAAAAAAAAAAAAAAAAAAAAATCATTATGTAATAATTTTATTAACGAACTTTATATATATATACCTTGTATATATACATGAATTGCTGGGATCGCATTCCTCCTAAAATTCCTAATATTTTGTGACCCTCCTTAAATTCCTAAAATTATACCTAAAATTTGCTATTCTTCCTAAAAATTTCGTAAGCTTATTTATTAAAAATACAATCGTTATTAACGCCAATAAATTTACCATTACGTTAAGGTAAAAAGACCTGTCATTGTAGAAACACAGCCTATATGCTGTGCTGCTAAATTTCGTAAGCTTATTTATTAAAAATACAATCGTTATTAACGCCAATAAATTTACCATTACGTTAAGGTAAAAAGACCTGTTATTGTAGAAACACAACCTATATGCTGTGCTGCTAAATTTCGTAAGCTTATTTATTAAAAATACAATCGTTATTAACGCCAATAAATTTACCATTACGTTAAGGTAAAAAGACCTGTTATTGTAGAAACACAGCCTATATGCTGTGCTGCTAAATTTCGTAAGCTTATTTATTAAAAATACAATCGTTATTAACGCCAATAAATTTACCATTACGGTAAGGTAAAAAGACCTGTTATTGTAGAAACACAGCCTATATGCTGTGCTGCTTGAAGGGCGGGAAAATGACGCCATCGAGATGCACTTGCTTCGGGGCGGGCGCTCCACTTCTGTGCCTTCGGACAGTTTTCGAGAGTAACAAGAGATCTAAGGGAAAAGGGGAGGGGTCATTTTCACCCCTGGTTTGCGCTTTGCAGGCGAACTCCGTGGCACGCAGAAGATCGTACTTTATTTTTGTACATGCCTCGTGGAACCTCCTCTTTCTGCTGATGTTTTGTTATTGTAAATCGTAGGTGGGTGGAAGCAAAGAGGAAACATGTGGTCTCCTTCCGTAACCTCCGGTAATGATGATGGGATGGTAGCTGAGTGTTATCGTGGCAGGCAGTAGAGCACGTGATCATTGACCTTCGATCGTGCGTCGGCGACAGCGACCTTCGATGCGCAATATATCTCGGCTCCGACTCGCTTTGACTGAACTTGCGTGAGATGCGTATGATAGTCTCTGGTTTTGCGTCTTTTATGGTGTTCTCTGTGCTGTGTGCAGGTTCAGTTCTTTAGTGGTGACCTGCTTTTTTTTTTTTTTTCTATCTTCTGACATTCTCGCAGCCAAACTTCGGGAAGTTGTCTGGTTTTGCAATATTGGAACGTGTTTTTGTACTTCCCTTTCATTTTCTGGCTAGTAATACAAGTGTTTAAGATGCCTAAATCCAAAACGAAATTTCAAGATGCGTGGCTCGCCAAAGAATTGGACGGAGTGAAGTTGAAAGAACGGTGTTCTGCAACTGAAACAATATTTTCTGCTAAGTGTATATTGTGTTCAGAAATTTTCAATATTTCTAATAGTGGCTCTTCACAAGTAAAAGCGCATCATAAAGGAAAAAAAAACATTTGCAGAAATTTCAAAGTAAATTTCAAAATAAGTCCATCCTTGAAAGCCTTTGGATGAAGGGATCTTCAGCCCAAAACAAATATTAGTGAAGTACTGAGTCATGATTTACAGTTGGCTAAAGCTGAAGCATTATGGGCCATGAAAGTTGCTAAGGACAATATGTCTTTTGTTTCATGCACTGAAACAGTTGAACTTTTCAAAGAAATGTTTCCTGATTCTGCTATTGCAGCCAAAATGCAACTTAAAGAAAAAAAGTTGCTTATGTGATATCACATGGATTGTCAAAATATTTTGAAGAGGATTTGAAAAAAGACATTGCATCTAGTAGCCCAGGAAAGGTTACTATAGCATTTGATGAAACTACAAATACACAAGTGAAACGGCAGTTGGATGTGTATCTCAGGTACTGGTCTTCAGAAATAAACTCAGTTTCTTGCCGATACCTAACAAGCGTTTTTCTGGGTCATGCAACAGCAGATATTTTGCTAAAAGAAATTCTTGATGTGTTATCATCCTTCAATATTTCATTGAACAGAATTATTTGTGTATCCATGGACAGCCCAAATGTAAATAAGTGCTTTTTACGCAAATTCAATGAAGTTGTAAAACAAGAAACAGGCCAGAAATCTTTGGAACTAGGTTTTTGCAACCTGCATGTTGTTAGTAATGCATTTGAAAATTTTTTGACAAGCTTAAATATAGATTTTGACGAATTTGCTACTGATATGCATTACTTTTTAAAGAGTAGTGCTGCAAGACGAGAGGATAATAAATCTGTCGAGGATATAACATTGGTCACAGCCAAATTTCTTTTGCGTCATGTCAGCAACAGATGGTTAACCGTTGGTTCTGTAGCCCAGAGGCTCTTGGATCAATGGCTAAATATTACAGAATATTTTTTAAACTTCTTGCCATCTCAAAAAATATTTGAAAAACAACTACGCAATTCGGCAAGGTATAAAAGAATTCACTGTTTCCTGAAAAATGAGCTAACTCCTTGCTATTTAGCATTAATTTCATTTTCACACCAAAATTTTGAAAAGTTTTCATTATGTTATCAGAGTGAAGAACCAAAAATACACCAGTTATATTCTGATTTAAATACTTTAAAGAGAAATGTTATGGCTCAGTTTATCCAAGATGATGTTATTGCAGGGAAATTTGGAGAAGACCTAAAGAATGTAGATTTTGAAAACAAAAATTCATGGAAAAAACTAGGGGAGTTAGAAGTTGGTATGAAGACAAAAAATCTCAGGAATGTTCAGGAGACCAGGCAGAAATTATTTCTCTTAGATGTAAGATCATCACTAATTGCAACCACAAAATATTTAAAGTCAAATTTGCCATTTTGCAATCAAAAGCTAAGAGACATAGAAGTTTTAAAGGTAAAAGAACCAAAGAAAGAGTCAACTCAACTTTCAGTCACTGAAGGACTTTCAGAAATAACCAGAATTTCAAGTGTTTTGCATCTTTCTGAGGAACAAATTGATAGAGTAAGAGAAGAGTGGAAACTTTTAAATTGCGATAAGCCAACTCTAGATGAACTAGTGAAATTTTCAGAGGAAGGGCATATTCCAGTGCGGATTGATCATTACTGGCATAATATATTTAGTATTAAAGACTCTAGCGGAAAAGAAAAATACTCAAATCTTGCTAAACTCATCAAGTCAATTTTAGTTTTACCTCATGGTAATGCTGATGCAGAAAGGGTATTTTCGGTTAACACTGCTCTGTTAAGGAAGGACAAGGCTAACTTAAAAGACTCAACTATAACATCATTAAGAATAGCTAAAGGGGCCATTAAACACTATGGATGTGTAAGTAAAGTTCCCATAACAAGAAATTTGTTAAATAGTGTTCGTGATTCACATAAATTTTATAAAGAGTATGTTGATAAGCTGAAGGAAGAAGAATCAAAAAAGGTAAAAGAAAGGAAGCAGAAAGAGAGGGAAAATAAGGAAAAGCAGCTAGAGAAAAAAAGAAAAGCTGAGTTTGATGACAAAATAAAAGAAAATGATGCAGAAATAAATAGGCTTAAAAAAGATAAAGAAGCCTCCCTAGCAGTAATTCAAGAGGGAACAGAAAGAATGAGAAAAGCTGTAGAAAAACAAAATACTGTTGAAATAGCAGTTGCCTCTAACTTGATCATACAAGGTTCAGCTGAAATAAAGAAAACTGAAAGTAAATTAGTTGTGGTGGAAGCAGAAAAAGATAGGCTTATCAGGAAAAGGTTAAAACAATAATATGAAAAAAGTAATTCAGTGAACAATTGTACATAGTTCTTGGTTTTCAATTACCTTTTTAGGATATTATAATTTAATGTGAAACCTGAAAACTTTACAGTGAAAATCGTGAATTGCTTCTGGTTCAACAGCATATTAATGTTCAAAGTGAAACTTGAATGTGGTAAATATACTTGAATATGATAATAACACGTGAAAAGATAAGAACTGAACATTAGAAGTAAATCATACTTAAACTTTAGACATTAGACGTTATGCAAAAAATTTGGGTGTGAACTTCGACCATATATACTAATGGACTGCTCATTGGCAATAGCTGCATCAAAGCCGCCATGGCTCAAACATTGGGCACGTCGTCATCAGACTCCAAATTTCGTGTAAAAATGCTGTTATGATTACTAATTTACGCTGCAGAACTTCAGTGTTTTCGGTGTATTATGTGAATGCGCCTCATATATAATGAAAACTCTTCAGGTAAGTTTACTTATGAGCTATATACATGCATGATCGGGTTGTTTACATTTTGTGATTTATAATGTGATGAACATTTGCGAAGAATTTGGAACATGCATTCCATTTTTTTCTTAAGTTACTATATTTTTATATCAATAGCTGCAAGTTTCTGGTTAAGTAATTGAACTTTATTGACTTATGTATTTAATTCGTTTCTTACCCATGAAAAATCATAGAACTTTCTTTACTATATCGCTCAGAGCAACCATAAGCACAGCAGGTGTAACCCATCTTTTTGACTGATGTCATGTGATTTTATGTTGGAGCCAGAAATTTTGATGTCATGCGCAGTCTATCAGTATATATGGTTGAAGGGTGTGAAGCAAACTCTTTACAATGTATACAAAGTTGTTTTACTAGATGTATACAAATATACATCTAGTTTTTATTGAAATACACTCCTAAAATTTTCCTAAAAAGTCCTAAAATTCCTACCTAAAATTTTCCAGAAGTATGCTATGATCCCTGGAATTGTGATTTTGTATCCGGGTGGTGGGGGGGAGGGGTTAAAATGTGAGATTATCCACTGTCTGAAATCACCCTACGCCACTGAAGTATTCATCGTGCTCTTCCAAACACTCTCGGACATTTCTAGCTGTGTGTCACGTCACATTCTCATGCTGGATGATCCCATCCTTCCCAGGGAAGACAATCAGCATGTATGGGTGTACGTGATTTTGCAAGGATGGATTCATAATGAATTTGGTCCATAGTGCCTTCCACAGGTATGAGTGGACACAGAAAATGCCACGAAAACATTCCCCAGACCATAACGCTGCCCCCACCAGCTGGTGTTCTGTCAGCAATGGTTGAAGAGTGTTTGTTCTCCTATGTTTCTCGCCTTATACGCCAATGTCCATCCGTTCAATGAAGCAGAAAACATGACTCATCAGCAAAGGCAATCCTTTGCCAATCAGCGAAGGTCCAATTCCGATACTGCTGTGCAAATGTAAGCCTTTTCTGCCAATACATACACCTTCGTTAGCATAGGTGCAGTGACCATCCGTCTGCATCGGAGCACTAAACACTGTAGGGTTCGCTGAACTGTAATTTTAGACACATTTCTGGTAGTCCTCTGGCTCATTCGGCCAGTGAGTTGCTCCACTGTAGTGTATTGATCGGCCCTCATGCACCTTCGCAGCCGACGTTCACCTCTCACATCAATGGCGTGTGGTGCTTCACAGTTTCCATGCCTTTTATTTGCAATGGCGCCATTGTTCCAATTACGATACACTTTAATCACAGCAGCATGTAAACAGTTCACAAACTGCGCTGTTTCAGAAATGCTGCCACCCTTGGCCGGAAAGCCGAGAATCATCCCTTTTTGCAAATCTGATAAATCACTCCTTTTATCCATAACAGCAAAGAGTGATATATTTTCAGATTGCCTACAGCACACCTTATACATGTATATTCTCGAAGTCATTGATGTGAGAGGTGAATGTCAGCTTCGAAGGTGCGTGAGGGCCGATCGACATATTATAGTGGAGCAACTCACTGGCCGAATGAACCAGGGAACTACTGGAAGTGTGTCTAAAATGACAGTTCAGCAGACCCTGCTCCACATGGGGCTCCAATGCAGACAGATGGTCGCTGCACCTATACTAACAAAGGTGCAACGGCACAAAAGGCTTACATTTGCACTGCAGTATCGGAATTGGGCCTCCGCTGATTGGCAGAGGATTGCCTTCTCCGATGAGTCACATTTTCTGCTTCACCGAATGGATGGACGTTGGCGTATAAGCAGGGGTTGAAAAATGTGGTCGCCCAGGACGACCAAAAAATTTGTCCAGCCACCACAGAAAACATCACCGATACATGTACCATAATTTTCGTCGTACAGTCCGTGGATAAACTGATTATATATATTAAAAAAAAGTCATTGCAGCCATTTGATTAAAAAAAAATTTGCAGGGTAATTGTGTAGGAGAGGGGGCATAATTGGAAAAGGAACTCCCTCGGAAAAATTCTCCTCAGTTCAGGAGTTTGTACGGAGCAGAGAGGAGGGGGAAGGGGTATCATAATGAAAGACCGCAAAAGTTTTAGGGAGGAGGGCGGGAGTTATTTTGTCTTTGTATTGTTGGGAAAGACAAAATGCTTGCTTGTGCCCTCTCTTCGTCAATCGGCCAATAAAAATGTACGCAGAGCGCTCACTGCATGAACCTACATATGCAGGCCTCATTTCAAAGTTCCATGTTCTAGATCTCTTGTGCGTTGTGCCTTGTATTTTAGTTTGCCGTAAGTCTTTATAAGTCTTTGCTGCTGATATTTACCTTCATTGCTATTTATGATGTCTTCGAAAAGGAAACATTTCAGTTACACTGCCGAATTGAAACTTAACGCGGGGCGCAGCTGAGGATATGATCGTGTCACTACGCGATAGTTTTCAAAAGGTCAGAAAACTAGGGCGCAGTGACACGCGAAAAGCTGTGGTCTAAAACGTAAACAAACCTGTCAGTAAACTTCGTGGGAGAATTCACGGAAGTCCAGCCCTATTTTTTTATCCTGTGTGTGTAAGCCTACTCCCCTACTTTAAAAAGCAGGATTTCTTCCAAAAACTTTCGGCTTACACGCGAGTATATACGGTATTTCTATGAATTGTTCTGTATCAACGTTTCATCACTGGCACTGTGTAATGCAATTGGGGCTGCTGCATCGGCGTGATTAGATTTTGTGCTCTATGAATGACACGTCACTAAGCTTTTGTGTCCGAAGATAAAAATATATTTAAAAAAGTTTCCTTTAAAAATGAATTTCTTTATTTAATAAGATTTTTTTTTTTTTCGGCCTCCGGGGTTTATATGTGGCCGACTTTTCCGTCGAAAATTCCGCTTTTGGATCAGCATTTGTGATGTGCGGATTATACAGCGATTTTTTTCCCTGAATGTCACAATCTGCTAATTATATGCTGGCGCAGATTATACGAAGGTAAAAAAAAAAATTGTGAGAATTCCAGGGTCTGAGGATAAACGAAAGAAATTATGGTAATTCATATATAAAAGAGTGAGTACCGTTTTTTTTTTTTTTTTTTTTTTTTTTTTTTTTAAAGCTGAGGATAGAACATTACTGGCCACTAAAAAATTTAGCTGGTGACCAGATTTCAGAATATTTTTCTACCCCTGTGTATAAGGAAAAAACATAAGAGAACAAACACTCCTCAACCATTGCTAGAAGATCACAAGCTGGTGAGGGCAGTGTTATGGCCTGGGGAACGTTTTCGTGTCATTCTCTGTGTCCACTCATACCTTTGGAAGGCACTATGGACCAAATTCATTATGAATTCCATTCCTGCAGACCATGTACACCCATACATGCTGATAGTTTTTCCTGGGGCGGATGGGATCTTCCAGCACGATGATGCGACATGTCACACAGCTAGAAATGTCTGAGAGTTGTTGGAAGAGCATGATGAAGACTTCAAAGTACTTTCCTGGCCCCCTAATTCTCCAGACTTAAACCCAATTGAACATCTGGGGGACCACCTCATTCGTGTTGCTCGCTCTGTGGATCCTCCACCATGCATCCTCCAGCAGCTGTCAGATGCACTGCAGTCAGCATGGCTCCTCATACCTTCCAGCACCTTATTGAGTCACTCCCAGCCCATCTAGCTGCTGTCCACGTTGCATATTGGTGGTTACTCTGGATATTAGCTGGTAGTTACAATGATGTGACTCGACTGTGTATTCAAAGATAGATTAATAAAACAGACTCACATTTAAATATATAGCATTATTTTACTCAAATATGTATTTGTGGTAAATATAATTAAATCGTAGTGTATTGCTTGAAGATAAATACTGCCTGGTGTCACTATAAGCTCATTTTGTTGGCATTCTAACACCCGATCATTTAGGAATTTCTCTAGCTGTGGAAAGAATGCAGAACTTCCTTTTTTGTGTGTGTGTGTGTAAGGGGGGGGGCACATGTTTCATTGATGGCTTCTTTTCAATTTTTTTCTGCTTTATACTTCACAATTCTTGATGTAACTTGCATTGCAAGAGTGAGTCTCTGTTTTTTCTCTACTTTCACCACGTATTTTAATTACATGCAAGACATCAAGCTACTGAAAAACTGAAGGTAAACGAAAACCTTTTTCCGTTGACTTCCAGAAAGTAATAGTGGTGTGCCACATGCAGTTGCAAAAGGCAGGTGATGTGAGAATACTCGAGGGGGCTGATTTACCAATCCTCTCCAACAGTGAAATGATTTATGAGGTAAGTAACTAATTAACCTGTCCCATGAAACATTTGGCATAACAATACAGTGCAAACTTGGTCTTTTGGCATCAAGCACCATAGAGATGTACTGTTCTACAGAGCTACTTCAGCTTTCATTTCTGTAACATTTTGTTTTGTAACTGACTGACTCGCACATAAAACTACCCCTTCTTTTTACAAAGAAAAAAAAAATCTAAAAAACCTTTGTCTTGTATGCAAGTATATACACTGAGTTCCCAGGTTATGAAGTATGCCTGCCCTTGCCACATAAATAGCTCACTCCAACATGTCAAGACATCACACGAGCACAGTGTGCAGTATAAATCAAGCTGACCAGTTTGTTGTTGTGCATCAGTTAACATTTGATTGGGAGTTGGAATGGGCAAAAATGAGCAATCTGAGTGACTTTGAACATGGCATGATAGTTGTTACTAGGTGTACTGGTTCAAGCATATCCCAAAAGAACCGTCCCTCTGGGCCTTTCGTGCACAACTGTATCAAAGGTTTATCACCAGATAATGCAACCAGTGTTTAAGCTGACATTTTTTCTCTTGAAGCAATTTGGCTATTATGTTAGCAAAAGTTGTAGCAAAATACTATTCAGATTAGCTAAATTTACGGTTCACTTTTCTGCTATATTTATGTATGAAAATACAAGCACAAAGAATTGGCTAATTAACATTTTGTACTTTAAATAGAATTCAAGAATAAAAACAAATTGGCTTTTACATATATAAGTTTAATAAAAATATTTACATTTGCTGATGCCTGCCATTTGTGAAGATATAACAAAGACCAGGACTGAGCAAAGCCACAACCAACAACACGTCGACCAATCTGTTGACCTGAAGCAAAACAGTGCATGCTGCTTTCCTGATTTTCTGCTATGATGGCAAACTGCGAAGAAACAAAGGAAAGGCCTCTTTAACTATTCCAGCAAAGCTTGAGGCTCACTGGTGCTTTTCGGCAGTAGGAGAAAAGACAATGGGGATAGAAAAATGATGACAGGGCGAAGCAGTGTGTGACAGTGATGACGGAAAGAAAAACTGATGGGGAAGGATAATAGTTCAGCAGAGTGAAGCAGTAAAGACAGCAAAAAAAAAAAAAAACCCCTGATAAAAACAAAACAAAATGCAAGAGCTAAGCAGGGGTGAGCACAATGATGGAAAAAGTAAGATGGGGATGAAAAACACAGCTCAAGGGCAAAGTTAGAGTAGGCGGTATGTCGGATGTGAAGCAGTGATGAAGGGACGAAAAATGACTGGTTGAAAAATAATGCAACAGCGAAGCAGGGGTATGATGACAGAATGAAAAAATGAGAGGGTAGGAAACCAGGTCAGCAGGGCAAACAGCAATGACTGAACAAAAATGACGGGGATAAAAAAAAACAACCCCAAAAGGGTGAAGCAGGGGGGTAAGTGCAGTGATGGAAAAAAGTATGATGGGAATTCAAAACAATGCAGGGGCTGAGCTGGAGTGGGCGAAATTACAGGGGCGAAGCAGCAATGACAGAACGAAAAATGATATCATCAAAAACAGCACAAGGGTTTCAGGATGATGGAACTAGAAAATGGTGGGGAAGAAATCCAGGTCGGCGGTGTTAAACAACAATGACAGTAGGAAAAAATGACGACGAACATTTGCTCTTTGGCGATTCGGTTGGGACTTTCTGTTGCAAAATTGCCATCTTTCTCGAAATTTGGCAAAAATGCAAGCGACAGCTTAAACACTGAATGCAACACACACAAAAATTTTCAACAATCAATAATCCTGTGGACAAAAACAGCTAGTGGATCAGAGAAAACTAATGAAAATTATCCTACAAGCAAGAGAGATTAATCTTGATCCTGTGGACAAAAACAGCTGGTGAATTAGAGTAAACTGATGAAAATATCCCAGCAAATTACTGTAGAATTCACATTGGTGTGTCGAGCATCATCTCTGAATGAACCATGTTAAAATGGGTTACAACAGCTGACAACCAGAGTTGTATAAAAATTTAAATGTGTCTGTGCACACAACAATTGACCAGAAAACTTGTTGCAAACCTGCAAAGAGCAAACCACAATAACAGTAGGATAAGTAATTAAAACAATATTAATAAAACAGTAAATTATTAGGACATTACAGATTCCAATGAGAACAAAATAAGTATATGTACATTATAATTGAACGTGCAGCAATGTGTGTGAAATGGACCTTTATGGCAAAATATGAAAATATTGGACTATGAACCTCATAAAGACAAGCGACTAATTAAAGAAAGTTTTTATATCCTGAAAAATAGTTCCATTAATAAACTTTCAAAAATTAGTATTTTCAAACAACTTAATCCAAAACAGTAGACTTACAAAATACATAAGAAAAATATTGAAATTTAATAACTTGCAACTGTGAGAAGAACCTGACAATAAAATTGAAACTATTTCTGCATAAAAGAAACTTTTGATACAATTCTTATACATTAGAACAGGCCTCGATAAAATCTAGAGGCCATAAACGTCTGTAAAAACAAAATAACTTAGAAAATATGAAAAATAATTGAAAGTTGTTCAAGTTAAAATAGAATTAAGTGCATGCATATTAATCTCAGTAAAACATTCAGTCAGGAATTTAATTGCTGTAAATAAAAAAAAAAAATTGAACCTACAAGCAAAACTATCTGCAAAATCCGTTAATAATTTGGAAACTATCCGCATACAAAATACGTGCGTACTTCTACCATCTGCTACTCTGCTGACAACCATGTTTCCAGTCTCCTTTGAGCCATCTTATCCTCCAGCTGCTTTCATCCACAGAATCAAGAGTCCAATTGCTGAAAGTATTTTGCATGTCACATTTTCACCAGAAACCCTGCTATGGTTGCGTGTGGAAAGCCCAGGAGAACTGGCATTTGCGAGATGCTTGGACCGACACACCTGCACCACTATGATCCTATGTTTAAAGTCAGTCAGATCAGTCGTTTTGTCCAATCTGATGCTTAGTTGAATGCCAACTGATGCTTGACGATCTAGTTTGCCTGATTTATGATGCGCTCATGTGCCATCTTACTGTTGGAGAGCAATTTATGTGGCGAGGGCAGGTAGATCAATAAACTGGCATCTCAATGTATGTATACCTTTTAAGGCATTTAATTTTTATCAAAATTATGTAATGAGGGATATATGTGATTGACAATATAAAGCAAAACAATTCACAGAAAAGTTATTTTAGAGTAACGCAGACATCCAATCACATTTTAGATTACGATTGTACTTATGTAAATATTATTATGCACCAAGAGATTGTTTTAGTAATTTTGTGGCATTCCTAAGTGCATGAGATGTTCATATAAAACAAACACTGGAATTGCTTCTAAATTAACTTCACATTAATTTTTGTGGAGATTAAAAAACAAAAAGTACTATTCTGTATTAGAAAGAAAATTGATTTTCATCACTAACATTGGTATTTATCTGGACTCCTTATTTTAATTGAAAGAATGCTATTATTCCCTAAAAAAAGCTCTTTATGACAAATTGCCTTAAAATTATTTACAATAGAGATTGCAGGTCTAGCCAGTGCTGGGAAGTAGCGTGCTACTATTAGCAATGTTACAGTAATGCGCTACTTTTATATTAGTTTGTAGTGTAACGTAACTACAAAAATAAAGTTATTTTTTTTTTGTAATGTGCTACAAAAATCAAGTAGTTGTAATGAAATTTTGCTCTACATTTTTTCACTACTTTTCTTGTTGCGAGGAACAGAAAAAATCGTTTGTCCAATTCAGCTTGACCTTTGGAAGAACTAATGTTGTCCAACAGGATGCATGCCCTTTACAGTGCCGGGTCATAGGGCATGATCGTAAGTGAAGCATAAAAGGGAGGATGACTTAATGAGGCTGAGAGACATCTCCTAGGGGTAGGAACAGTCATAAAAACTGGGAACCCTCTTTAAGCAATAAATGTAAATGTTTGACCCTGTGTAAGCAATAAATGTAAATGTTTGACCCTGTGTAAGCAATAAATGTGAATGGTTGACCCTGTGTAAGCAATAAATGTCAATGTTTGACCCAAAGAATATGCAAATGTTCCATTTGCATCTCAGTTTTAAAAGTTGGCACAATCTCTTTGGCTTACCATCTCTTGAGCTTACCTCTTAGTTACATATTTCATGATGTTTTAACTAAGAATGAATGCTGAAACAGAACTTCTTTGGGCAGTTTCCTATAATTGTTGTAAATTAAAAAGCAAGACAACAAAAGGAAATTGTATTACTATGCATGCTTTTGGTACAGGAAGCAAAGAGCCTTTCAGCCTCAAAATCAATGCATCAAACTTAAAAACTTCATCTCCAAGCCATTTTTTCCCAATTCTTCTTTCAAGTAATTTCAGCTGTGTTTGTGTATGCACAGATTATGTACTTCCATGTGCACATGAGCTTTTCTTTTTAATTTCTTTGTTCAGTAATGTACTGAGTCCTTAAAAACACATCTGAACATTCGTTATTCACTATTAATGGAACCAATGGGCTTATAATTTACTACATATTTCAGCATCCACTACTCATTGATACATCACTTACTACAGTTGATGTTGTCCTCGTAAAATTCTTCAATTTCAATATGCGCCAAATCCTTTATATCTCTTATCAGCGCTATGACGTCACGAACAAGTTCGGCAATCCAAAATTTGCATACGCACAACACGTCTTACTGTATCCCGCACTTATGCTAATTTCCACATTTTCCTGCCTTCCATTTTATGGTTGCTATCGTTGCTATTGGCATCCGTCCTTAGCAATTGTCCGGCAGTGTACTACTGGTATGCTGCAATTTCTGTGCAACTTGGGTATATTAGCAAGGCCTCTTTTTTTCCCTTTTTTTCTTTTTCTTTCTTGTTCGAGGTTTTGTAGTTCAAGTTATTATTTCTTTGAGAGCTGTTGTTACTTTATTTTCTATATTATACTTTGCTTATTGGTTTGTTGAAAGAGGTTTTTTAATATATATATATTTATTTATTTAATCAACATGAACCATTTTCAGTCCATTGCTATATGAAGGTCTTCCCAAGTCCCCTGCATAACTCTGTCCTGAGACATTTTTTCTCCGTGCCACTCTGGCATGCTTTTGAATTTCATCCACCCATTTCCCAGATTATGATGGCATACAACAAGTAAGACTATTTCCTTCTATCTATCTATTTGTTTGGGTACAGCAGGGTTCGTACGTCTCCGGGAATTCCTGGAATTAAGTTTTTATTTTCCAGGGCCCTGAAAACTCCTGGAAAAAAGGCAATTCTTAATGACTCCTGGAATTTTTTATTTCTTTTGATGCTGATCTTGTTTGGTTAAAGTTTGTATTTCTTTTTTTGCTGAACTAGGTTGGTGGCTTTCAGCATGTTTCACCGTAAAAGTTAGCTCCTCTCCAGCTGTGAACTGGAGAGAGTGTGTGTGTGTGTATGTATAGGGGGCAAGGGGATTGCAGAAATTTCCTTGCCTGATCGGGTGGGCGGGGCCAGTACAGCTGTTGACTGCTCCTGCACCCTACTGGGATAAAAAAATATGATTTTCTATCTTAGCGGAATTTCTACAAAACTGACTGAAAATTTAATGCAGTTAATAAATTGCCAAAAGGAACGAACCCATCAAATTTCGTGTGAATCGGATAAAAACTGTGAAAACTAGCCAATAATTTTTTTTTAATCACGTACGACGGCAGTTTTCCCACTCTAACGTCATAATAAAAAAATTTTGCGCAATTCCAAAAGTTTTTATTTGATTGTAGTGAAATTTGCAGTGCAACCTTATATGACCCAGTTACGACATCTGTTAAAAATTCAGATCTTTTAATTGAAAATTCAGAAAATAAATTTTTCGGCACATTTTTTCCTTAGGTAGGAAAGGAGAGTACATACCTGCCAACTCTTCCGATTTTGGCAGAAGTCCCGATTTTATATACATTCTACCGACCAAACTCGCGTTCTTCTTCTGCCATTCGAAAAATTTCTGTGTTTTTTGCAAAAAATAACCTGTTTTATTAATTTTTGTAAGTCAAAAAAAAAAAAAAAGTTGGAAAGCGCAGTAGTAACTTACTAATCTTAATCTCAGGGCTGCCAGACCTGCGCCAATTGCTCCAGCCCGTGCCAAAACGTTGTTACACCATTCTGCTCCCTCTATCACAGTATTTGCCATTTTCTTGTAGGACTTCCGTCCACAGTGAGTATAGTTTAGGTCTCAGCCACCTACAGCGAGATCGCCTTTTGGGCAGGACACAGAAACGGAATTAATGAGAGCAAGTCTAGCGACTTTGACAGAACAGTTTGTAGTGAGATTAGAGTACAGTAGATGGCGCCACCGTACAAGTACGATGTTGCACATAGAGGGGTGAGAGAATTTCAGGGGGGGGGGCATAGGAAAGGATACCCATTTAACCAGTGGGTCCAGCCTGGGGGCCGTCACTTAACGTGCTCGTCCGATGCACGGCGGATATTCAGCGATTGTTAGTAAATCACACCATCTCTGAAAGATCAGCCCAGGTTCGAACCTGAGGACCTTGCATCGATGGTCTGATTCGCTAACCACTAAGCCATCCGCGACTCTACACCATTCTGCAAAAAAAATTGCGATTTTGACGACGAAATTGGCGCTAATTTTGCGCCAAAAGTTCAAATTTACCGGTCATCGATATTTTAGCGTAATCTTATGCGATTCGAAATCGATTCAGCGGTTAATTCGTACGTGAGATTCTTCCGTGGGTTCGCGGAGTCCCCACCCCACCCCCTTTTTTTGTCGTTTTCGAGATCGATGCAAAAGTGAAGAAATTTTCGGGGTATTAGTTGGGGGTGGGTCGTATTTCGTCTGGAGACGTTGTTTTGTCTTTTTAAACGTTCGGAAACGGAAGCTAAACGGAGTGCAGATTTTTCCCGTAATCATATATTTTTCTCTCGCGATGTTGCTTCTGTTCAGTATTGTTGTTAAATATAATTTCATTGCGTAATTTCAGCTCGAAATTGTAAGCAACGATTTCCTAAAACGGAAGTTAGGCCGCCCGAAAATTTCCCCGTAATCTTCGGCCACGAGATTCTTACGCTGATTCGAGGAATACAGTCTTTTTTGTTATCATTTGGACCATTTACGAGATCGATGCACAACTGAACTGAAATTTTGAGAGGATTGGTGGTGGGGAGAGGTTATCATTTTTCCCGTCAGCTAACGGAATTTCATCCTTCGAAAACGGAAAGTAGACGGAGGTAAGATTTCTCTCGTAATCGTAATTTTTTTTTTCTCACGATGTTTCCTCTACCGAGTGTTGTTAGATATCATTTTATTCCATAAATATTTGTATTTCAGCCTGAAAATGTTGGATAAATTTCCGAAAACGGAAGTCAGACGGAGCGAAGATTTTTTCAGTAATTGTATCCCCCCCTCGCGATGTGATCCCCACTCCTATGTAGTTGTTAAATGTCATCATCCTCACAAATGTGTGTGCATTTTATTTTAGCTTGATAAGGGGGGAGGAAATTTCCAAAAACGGAAGTGACGAAGTTTGGAAATTTGTAAGAATTGATGCATGGTGTTAAAAAAAGTATTCATTCTCTGAAAATTACACCATTTATCTAAAATAGTGAAAGCTCTGATATCAGAATTCATGGTTCTCAGCTACAGTTGATGTTTTTAGTAAGCACAGGATACCTTTCAAAAATTGCATTGCTTTTGGAGCAGACAATGCTCCAGTAATGATAGGAGAAGAAAAATGGCGTGTCTCGTCATTTGAAAGAACACCAAAGTTAAATAATAATTATAGGGTGTATTTGCCATTTAATTAATAATGCAAAATAATTTTTTCTTTGGTTAAAAAAATCGCACAATGTTTCGATCATTAATGTCAGGTGAATCGCCTGAGAGTCTTCTGTTAATTAAATGCAAAGAAAATTTACTTTGTTTTCAAAAAGGGTACTCCAAAGAATTCTTTAAAAAAGCCAAAAAGGAGCTGTAAAAAGTTTAGCTAACTGTTAAATTACTATAAGTAAAAGTTCCCTTCAATAAAAACACACAAAAAAATAAAGGTATATGAGAGGAGCAGCTGGATGAGATGAGATGGAAAAGATCCTCCAAACCTTGATTTTAGTTTACAGTATTCTTATGGTTACATAAATGTCAGGTTATAAAGCTATAAATGTGGTGAGAAGTAATCGTGGAAGTGAGATGCAGATGGACTGATACCGCTCTTGTGTGTTCCCCAGACTTTTTAATCGGGCTGTTCTATTTTAAACAGTGTTACAGTCTTACATTAACTCAAGAGTATAGTGACCTATACATAATGCTGGTTGCAGAGGCATTTGGCTGTCTTCCTTGTAAATTGGTAACAAGAACATCGTTCTGTTTTATTAGTCAGAATAAATTATTGTTGTGTAGTTATGCCAGGTGGTAAGTGTATATTTAATCCAGCTTGGCTAAGTATAAGGATTTTTTGCTGAAACAGAAAGATACTTCTAAGTTTAAAGCAAAGTAATGTGATCGTTGCTTCGATATTTCAAATATGGGTGTCTGCCATTACTAGTCATGTGGCTAGTAAAAAGCATATTTCTTTATTGGCAGCTAAACAAAAGCAAACAGTAGATATCCAAGACTTTTATCAGAAGTCACATGGTGCTGTTCCTATTAAAAAACCTGCAGTATCTGACGTCTTGAAAATTCGTTTTCCCAAAACAATGTGCTAAAAGCAGAAATTCTATGGACGTTGAAAGTCATTACTTCACATTATTCATATAAGTCATGTGAAAACATCCAATCTGTACTGACCTTAATGTTTCCTGACAGTAGCATTGCAAAAAAGTTCACTTGTGGTGGAAAAAAAATGTGCATATTATTCTGTTTTTGGTATTGCACCATTTTTTATGTCACTTTGAAAGGGAAGAGTCAAATCTCAAGATGGATATGTGTTACTGTTTGACGAGACCCTTAACAAGGAAACTAGCAAAAAACAGTTGGATTCTCATGTTAGGTTTTGGGATGGCGGGCAAGTTTGTACAAGATACTTAGGCTTTGACTTTTTAGGACATGCTACTGCTGATGTATTGTGTAGTAAAATTCAAGAAAAGTGTTCCGGCTTAGGTTCTGGTAACTTGCATCAGCTGTCCATGGACGGACCCCGTGTCAATTGGAAAGTTTATGATATGATGCTGAATGCATTAAAACTAGAGGGCCATGCCTCTTTGTTGAATGTTGGCAGTTGTGGATTGCATATTGTTCATAATGCTTTCAACAGTGGCTGCAAAATAATGCCAGAACTTGGTGAGACTATTCAAACATTGTATTATATATTCAAGGACTCGCCAGCTAGACGTGAAGACTTTTCAAAAGTGACAAACTGCAACGTCTTTCCGCTAAAGTTTTGCAAACACCGTTGGCTTGAAAATGTGAGTGTTGTTGAAAGAGCTATTGAAATTTTGCCAAGTATTTCATTATATGTCAGCAAGGTTCAGCAAAAGATATTACCTGACCCTCAAGACAAGTCATTTGATGTGGTGAAGAAACATGTTAAAGACCCACTTTTTCTTGTCAAATGTAATTTTTTGTTAGTGTGGCTAAAAGTGTTGAATATTTTTTTACTGTTTATCAGACTGACCAACCAATGCTTCCCTTTTTGGCTCATGACTTATATAGTTTGTTAAAAGAAGTGATGCAAAGATTCATAAAGGATAACATAATGAACAGTGTAAATAGTCCTCTTAAACTGCTGAAAATTGAAATAAATGAAACAAATTACAAAGATACGAGTAAAATTATGATTGGTTTTGTTGCAAGCAAATTAATAACGAAACTAAAGAAAAGCCAAAATGTCAGTGACAAACAGATTATGGAATTTAAGTTGCAATGTAGGCATTTTTTGATCCAAGTTACCAAGAAGTTACTCGAAAAATCCCCTTTATAGTATCCGTTGGTTAGGTCAATGACATGTTTAGACCCAAGAAAGTTTTTGGGAAATTCAGAAGATATGGTTCAGAAGTTCAGCAGGATATTACTCATCCTCGTCGATGCAAAGAAAGTTTTGGAAGCAAATTGTGATAATATCTTGAAGGAGTATAGTGATTTAGTACAGGAACTTGTCAATGAAAGGAAGGCTGAGCTCACAAATTTTGATCCAAGAACACAGACTAGATGAGTTTTACCATGCTACTGTTGCTAATAAGTATAGACACTTTTGGGAAGTCATGAAGATACTTCTGCTTCTATCCCATGGGCAGGCCACTGTTGAAGGAGGATTTTCTACAAATAAACAAATCCTGGTGGAGAACTTAAGAGAAGAATTATTGTTGACCATGTAAATACAGTTGGGAAAATAGATGTTGAATTGTCAAAAGAGCTATTACTGAGTGTTGCCTGTGCTCGTCAGAAGTATGTAGCTTACCTGGATGAACAGAAGAAAACCCAGCAAAAGAAATGTATGAAAAAAAGAATGCTGCTAATGGAAGACATATCATGTCTTAAATCAAAAAAGGAAAGACTTGAAACAGACATTTCTGAATTAAAAAAATCCTCTGAAATGTATGCTGATCAGGTAGAATCAAAAAGCTCACTAACATTGCTTGCAAAATCAAATGCCCTGCGACATAGTGTCAAAAAAAAGAAAAAAAGAAAAAGCACTGTTGCTTGTTGCTGATGAACTTCAGGAAAAACTCATGCAACATAAGAATTGTAAAGGGGTAGGGAACATCCTATCTCTTGAAGTTATATGTCTACCTGAATGTACCTTTTTCTTGATGAACTTTTTAGATAACAAAACTCTGTGTCTTCCCATTCTGCTTTATTTCCCCTCTCGTTTATATTGTGGTCATTAGTGGCTGTGAAGTGGGGAGAGGAAATGTAAGTCAACAGCCATTCCCAATTGAACTTTATTCCCATACGGCTTTATATTGCGTCCATAAAATGGGGGAAACTTTACCTGTTAGAAAAGAGAAGTATACCTTTTAAAAGGAATTCACCTGGTTTCTTTCATAGCAGTTAGCGGCATGCAAATCTGTGGAAGAATTGATCAAGCTCATGCACACTGCGTATTAATCAGATTTCAGCCATTTTCAACACATTCCTTGAATATACACCATTTTTCCCCATCTAGTTTTTAAGTAAAAGATCCCCTCCTCAGGGTCTCTAAGAACAAACTAAAATTTCGACAGAATTGAAGGCTTTTTTTGTATGTGCATTATCATGCATTAAGTTTCAATGAACATACTGAAACCAGATGAGAATTTCCGGAATAAAATGACAAATTTCCAGGAAAAGCGCGTAATCAAAAAACATTTTTAGGCACTCCGAGCATTGCTTTTTCTCAGCTTTAAAAATAGTTAGACATATACAGGGTGCGTTCAAAAAGTTGGTCAAACATTTTCATGTATTAAATTACCTAAAAATTTTAACTAGTAGCCATTTTTCAAAAATATAAAAAAGAAACAATAAATCCAGGTAGAGAAGGTAATAAAGTACACATTGCAAAAATATGCATTTAAATGTTTCCCTCATACTAAGTAGGCATACAGAAACATCAGTATTTCACTGTCTGCCATCCAATAAAGGCATGTTACATATTGTAAATAGAAAGTTCAGAAGTTTGGAGTATTTTTATACAAGTAAAAATAAAATCTGTTCTTTTTTTTTTTTCTTCCTGGTTCTCTAAAGGGTTGGCATTCCAGTTTTTCAGGTTCTTGTTTCTATCTAGTTTCTTGAATTCTAGAGCATGGAATATCCTGCCTTTTAGGTTTGTATCAAAGTGGATAAAAAAAACTAAATCCTGTGAAGCTTGGTGATGCACATTGTCATTATTTAGGTTTACATGATTCATGCTCTGTGAATGATTTGGGGTCTTTTACTTTTAGCTCTGTGCCTGCTTTCTGATATGTAGGCACTGTAAAAAAATATTGTGTTACAGGGAAGAAAATTATCAGTATCATGCATGTATTCCATTTTGTTTGTTTCAGAAATGCAAGGAAGCATGTTTAAGGTTTTAATGAATCAAAATTTCCCATCTTTACTGATGTGTATATATCTTTTCTGCTTTCAGTCGACGTATTGTAAATGTGTAGTGCTGCCCCGATGGCCAAATGGTCTGACCATCGCCCGAGGTGGGTGTGGTTTTGAGTCTCATATGAGGTATGGGTGGTGTATTTGTCTGATGGCATTGGCTCTGTCCCTTCTCTGCAACAAGTGGCCCTAAATGAGAGATGTGCGGCTGCTTATAGCACTAAGAGTTGCACATGGTGGTCAACAAACACAAGAAAAAAAAAGTAGTAAACTTCACTGCAATTTGCAATATAGGCAACAACTCACTGTGATTCTAGCAAAAGTTTGGACTCCTGAAAAACTCCTGGAATGTATTTTTTTTAAAAGTGTATGAACCCTGATACAGGCACAACATCAATGCATCAGTAGGCCAAATCTTTCTCCCCCCCCTCCTTTTTTTCTGAGCTGGCATATGAGAGTGATGATCCATGCTATTTTTTCAGTTCCCTTGGTTGCCGGGTTAATGTGCATTTCTATTTACCATGGTATTTCCACTTTTAAAGAATGATTTAAAAAAATGCATTTTCATCAGGCAGCTGATTTTTTCACTTTTTTAACCTTTCATAAAGAATAACTCTCCCATTAAGTAACATAAATAAACAACAAAAAAGGCAATGTGTTCTATTTGTTTCTGTTTCTAGTATCAGGTTCAAATGCATTTTTTTTTTTTTTCATTTAGTTGTATCAGTCTCGAAGACTTTTCAGGTTCCTTCTATCTTCCATTTTTCTCTGACTTTTTCTTTGCCAAGTAATACTCTTATTGCATCAAAAAATTTTCTTATGTCTCAAAGGCACCAAAAATTGAGTCCATCTATAACATAAATGTTGCTCCGAATTTGTGTTCAACAAAGCAATTGATTTCCTTTATTTCACAAAATTCTGTTTAGGAGAAACATTCATGATTTATGATCAAATTGCAAAAAAATTACATGTTACATAAATTCAATATTTTGGTCTAAAAGTTATTTTTGTAACCCATGCCAGACATCATTTAACATAACACTTAACATAAATATGTAAATAAGTCACTGAAAATATTAAGGTTCACGTAAATCAATCCAAAGCCTTAAAGGCATTTAACTCCAACTAATTTACATTGGAAAAACAAAACAAAACAGCAGTTAGTGCTTCAGTGGAATGCCTATTTTTTAATGCTTTTGATGTGCTTATAAAATCATCCTATGCCTTATCGATAAGCATTTTAAATTCAGTTGTTGCAGAAGTTAAATGGACTGGTATATTGTAGTATTTCTTCACATTTTGTTCGTTTTCCTGTGAATACATCATGTCAAAGTGTGAGTGCAGGGTGTCCCACTCGCTACCGAACCCAGCATTTCTTTAATAATAACACCAATGAAGATATTGCAACGAAATTTGAAGTGGACTTACCTCATTTTGTGTGAAATGTGATGACATCACAACATGTGCTCGAAGTGGCCACCATTTGAGTCCAGACAGCATTGAACCCGGAGCACCATATTGTGGAAAGTCCTTGCCAGTACGTCCGCCGTCACTGCCTGAATTTCTTCAGTGTTGTTTGCTTTCAAGGCATCGTGTGGTTCGCGGTTTCTTTTGGTAAACTCTCCCTTTTAGATATCCTCATGGAAAGTAATCAGGAGGCGTCAGATCGGTCGAGCTTAGGTGCCATAGACCCTTCAAAGTGACGCGGTCGCTGAAAAAGGACTGGATTTTTTTGCCATACTGGTGTGTGATGTCACTCCATCATGCTGGTATCCAATGGAGAGTTCTTCATCATCCAATTTCTGTTTTCCAATAAGTGCAAACAATAAACACTCGCTCCTCCAGAGTATACTGATACATTTTCACACGTAGGCAAACAGCTGAGAGCACGATCACTCACTATCAACAACCGTATTGTATAGACGCTCAGCAAAATGGCATAACAAAGCAGCAGAGAGGCACGTCCGGCTGGCTGGCAGACTGCTTTTCTGTGGTGCAACACTTAGAAATGTGTCTGCCACTAAGGAGCACTCTGGCTGGCTGGCGGACAGCACTAGGTTCAATGCCGTCTGGACTCAAATGGTGGCCATTTCCAGCACATGTTGTGATGTCATTACATTTCGCATGAACTGAAGTTAGTCCACTTCGAATTTCGTTGCAATATCTTCATTGGTGTTAATATTATTATAGAAGTGCTGGGCTCGGTAGCGAGTGGGACACACTGTACTACACGCCATATAAATCTTTACTAGTATATCTTGACAACAATAAACTGAACTGCAGTTATTAAGATTGCTGAATATGAGCATTGGAATTTTTATTATACTAATTTGGGCTGGAACAGGGATGCATCAGAACACACTGAAGATAATTGATTATTTGTCTTAATTTGGGTGAAAATGAAAATCTTTAATTTCATATATTGTAATAAAATTTTACATGTTTTATCCAAATACATTTAATCACACTTCTATAGCTCTATTTATTTACTACAACCAGCATCTGTAAACTCCTCTGATTCACAAATGCATTGACATGTGTTAATGTTCACAAAGCTTTTTAAACTACTTTTAAAAAGAGTTGTAGCAAAACTACTTTTCAAAAAAGTAGTTTTATTTGTAGCAAACTATTTTTTTGAAATTGTAACTGTAGTAGTAACTAATTACTTTTCAAAAGTAGTTTCCCCACCAATGGGCCTAACATACCAAAAGTTCAACTGTTGTTCTAGCATGACTTTAAAAAAAATATATATATGTATATATATATATATTACAATATATATTATATATGGGATGTAAGGTCAGGTGATGCGTAACATCACAGCCTCTCCTTGACAAATGTCAACCCCACCTTCTCGTGGTGCATCCTGTTCCCACTAAAGGGGCTCTGACGACCGCCAATAGCGGTATAACTATACCATCAAGATTAGAGGAAATGCTATCCCACACTCACCAACCCGCTTGGCCAGCGTGGTGAGTTATGGCCAAACCCCTCCAAAATGACTCCACAACTTAAATCTTGGCCCTCAGTCTCCGGCAGCTGGAATGTACCTGGCCAAGGCAGCGGCCAGTGCGACATGAAGGCAGAGGGTGGCTAAGAATCCCCGGAGAACCGGACTAGGCTGCCATCTGATGCTGACCTTGGATACGTATAATGGACGCTCCCTATCTTCTGATTCAAGGCTTCTTGAATTGGAAGAGGAACTACAAAGGATTAAGTGGGACATCGTCGGTCTAAGTGAGGTAAAGAGAAAAGGAGAAGATCTCATTGAACTGAAAAGTGGACATCTCTTCTACTATCGTGGGACAGATACTGGCAGAACTAGTGGTGTTGGATTTTATAATAAACAAGAAACTGAAGGATAAAGTTGTAGAAGTTGAAAGTTCCTCTGACAGAGCTGCACGACTCGTTATCCAACTCTCGAGAAGATACCAGGCTCAGATTATTCAAACTTATGCACCCACCACAAGTCATGCTGAAGAAGAAATTGAAGAATTTTATGAGGAAATTCGTCATTTAAATAATAAAGGTAAGCAGCACTTGAAGATAATTATGGGAGATTTCAATGCAAAAATAGGGCAACGGCAACAGAATGAAACTTCAGTAGGTAAATTCGGTCATAGCAACAGAAACCAGCGTAGAAATACTCTCGTAGAGTTTGCAGAGAGCAGAAGGGTTTTTCATCATGAACTCCTTTTTCAAGAAAAAGCCGCACAGGAAATGGACATGGAGACATCCAAATGGGACGACAAGTGAAATTGATTTTAATATGTGTAACAAAAAATTCGTCATAGAAGACCAGTGTGCTAAACAAGTTCAACACAGGTAGTGACCATAGATTGGTGAGATGTAAAATGCGCCTCAACACTAAACTCGAACGTGGCAAGCTCATAAGACAAACAAAATGTATTGACATAACCAACCTTAAAAAACACCATAATACCTTCAAGTTGGAACTGAAGAACAGATTCTCTGCTTTAGAAGGCCTAACATCGGAAGAAGTGGATATTTCTGAAGTTAACAAAAAAGTAACCAAAGCTCTTATAGAAACAGCAACAAAATTAGCTGGGTCTAAGAACAAGTTGCATGTGAACAAATTATCAGGAAAAACCAAAATGTTGATGCAAAAAAGAAGAGAGATGAGGACAACTAAAGAAGATGGGACTTCCAAAGTGGAATATATAGAGCTATGCAAGACAGTACGAAAAAGTATCACTGAAGACGTAAGGAAATTCAACTGTGAACTAGTAAGGAAAGCAATTGAAAACAACCAAAGCCTAAAGATAGCAAAGGGACATCTCAGTAAGGGAAGAAAACAGATTATGGCACTGAGAAAAGAAGATGGTTCTGTAACAAGAAATAGAGGTGAAATTTTGACAAGAGTGAAAAATTTCTACTCCAAGTTATATGAAAGGGATGATGCATGTACTCCAGACATCATGGAAGGTACCAGCACCAGAGTTCTTCCAGTCCTCCCAGCAGAAGTTGCACATGCAATCAAGAACATGAAGTGGGGAAAAGCTCCAGGAGAAGATGGAATTACTGTAGACATCATACAAGAAGCAAGTGGACAAATCGAAACAGTACTCGCTTAAATTTTCACTCGATGCCTTAATGAAGGGAAGATTCCTGAGGATTGAAACAACGCTATAATGATCCTGCTACATAAAAACGGTGACATTGAGGATCTCAGGAACTAGAGACCTATCAGCCTCCTATCAGTGGTTTATAAAATCTTCACTAAAGTTCTTTCACACCGTTTGAAGGTAACACTGGACATGTCTCAACCGAGAGAACAAGCTGGATTCAGGAGTGGCTACAGCACAATAGATCATATCCACGTACTGAGAGAACTAATTGAAAGTGCGAGGGAATATGAACTTCCATTGTGCATGGCTTTTATCGATTATGAAAAAGCCTTTGATTCTGTGAAACCATCAGCAGTTACAATGGCTCTGAAATCCTGCGGTATTGAAGATGCATACATTAATATTATTAATAACATCTATGAAAATGCAAGTGCAAAGATTCCGCTGTTTGAAAATACAACACAGATAAAAATTGGAAAGGGAGTGAGGCAAGATGACACCATATCTCCGAAGCTCTTTAACGCCACATTGGAAAATGTCTTTCAATCACTGAACTGGGAAAACAAAGGGAAAAAGATTAATGGAGATTATCTAACCCACCTTCGTTTTGCTGATGACATAGTCATTTTTGCAACTACCCCATCAGAGCTACAGAGTATGATCCAAGAACTTGCTGACAAGAGTAAAGAAGTGGGATTAAAAATGAACTTTCAGAAGACAAAAGTGTTGTTCAATGCTTTTCCAAGAAATGAAGATTTATTGATTTATGGAGAAACGCTGGAGATAACAGACACGTACGTTTATCTTGGACAGCAGATATCAAGTGAGGGTCACATTGATGAAGAAATTAATCGGCGTACAAAACTTGCCTGGAGAGCTTTTGGAAGAAACAGCATAATTTTCAAGAGCAATATTCCATTATGTCTTAAAAGAAAAGTGTTTGATCAATGCATCCTTCCAGTGCTTACGTATGGTGCAGAGACTTGGACCTTAACTAAAAGAGACATACAAAGGCTGCAGACAACTCAAAGCAGCATGGAGAGGTGCATGCTTGGTGTAACCAGGAGAGATAAGAAGAGGAACTTGTGGATCCGAAAAATGACAAGAGTGGAAGACATCATGATCAGAGTTAAATCCCTGAAATGGCAATGTGCTGGACATACTGCCAGAAGGACAGACCATCAATGGACAGCCGGAATTTTAGATTGGATTCCAAGGGACAGGAAAAGACCCAGAAGAAGACCACATGGGAGATGGGTGGATGAAATTCGAAAGTATGTGGGAGTGACATGGAGGAGACTGGCACAAGACAAACTTTTGTGGAGGAAACTTGGGGAGACCTTCGTCCAGCAGTGGATTGATAATGGTCGACAATGATGATGATATTATATATAGGGATGTAAGGTCAGGTGATGCGTAACATCACAGCCTCTCCTTTGCAAATGTCAACCCCGCCTTCTCGTGGTATATCCTGTTCCCACTAAAGGGGCTCTGACGACCGCCAATAGCGGTATAGCAATACCATCGGGATTAGAGGAAATGCTATCCCACACTCACCAACCCGCTTGGCCAGCGTGGTGAGTTATGGCCAAACCCCTCCAAAATGACTCCACAACTTAAATCTTGGCCCTCAGTCTCCGGCAGCTGGAATGTACCTGGCCAAGGCAGCGGCCAGTGCGACATGAAGGCAGAGGGTGCTAAGAATCCCCGGAGGACCGGACTAGGCTTCCATCTGATGCTGACCTTGGATACGTATAATGGACGCTCCCTATCTTCTAATTCAAGGCTTCTTGAATTGGAAGAGGAACTACAAAGGATCAAGTGGGACATCTTTGGGCTAAGTGAGGTAAGGAGAAAAGGGGAAGATCTCATTGAACTGAAAAGTGGACATCTCTTCTACTATCGTGGGACTGATACTGGCAGAACTAGTGGTGTTGGTTTTATAATAAACAAGAAACTGAAGGATAAAGTTGTAGAAGTTGAAAGTTCCTCTGACAGAGCTGCACGACTCATTTTCCAACTCTCGGGAAGATACCAGGCTCAGATTATTCAAACTTATGCACCCACCACAAGTCATCCTGAAGAAGAAATTGAAGAATTTTATGAGGAAATTCGTCATCTAAATAATAAAGGTAAGCAGCACTTAAAGGTAATTATGGGAGATTTCAATGCAAAAATAGGGCAACGGCAACAGAATGAAACTTCAGTAGGTAAATTCGGTCACGGCAACAGAAACCAGCGTGGAAATACTCTCGTAGAGTTTGCAGAGGCAGAAGGTTTTTCATCATGAACTCCTTTTTCAAGAAAAAGCCGCACAGGAAAGGGACATGGAGACATCCAAATGGGACGACAAGTGAAATTGATTTTATTATGTGTAACAAAAAAATTCGTCATAGAAAACTGCAGTGTACTAAACAAGTTCAACACAGGTAGTGACCATAGATTGGTGAGATGTAAGATGCACCTCAACACTAAACTCGAACGTAGCAAGCTCATAAGACAAACAAAATGTATTGACATAACCAACCTTAAAAAACACCATAATACCTTCAAGTTGGAACTGAAGAACAGATTCTCTGCTTTAGAAGGCCTAACATCGGAAGAAGTGGATATTTCTGAAGTTAACAGAAAAGTAACCAAAGCTCTGATGGAAACAGCAACAAAATTAGCTGGGTCTAAGAACAAGTTGCATGTGAACAAATTATCAGGAAAAACCAAAATGTTGATGCAAAAAAGAAGAGAGATGAGGACAACTAAAGAAGATGTGACTTCCAAAGTGGAATATATAGAGCTATGCAAAACAGTACGAAAAAGTATCACTGAAGACGTAAGGAAATTCAACTGTGAACTAGTAAGGAAAGCAATTGAAAACAACCAAAGCCTAAAGATAGCAAAGGGACATCTCAGTAAGGGAAGAAAACAGAATATGGCACTGAGAAAAGAAGATGGTTCTGTAACAAGAAATAGAGGCGAAATTTTGACATGAGTGAAAGATTCCTACTCCAAGTTATATGAAAGGGATGATACATGTACTCTAGACATCATGAAAGGTACCAGTACCAGAGTTCTCCCAGTCCTCCCAGCAGAAGTTGCACATGCAATCAAGAACATGAAGCGGGGAAAAGCTCCAGAAGATGGAATTACTGTAGACATCATACAAGAAGCAAGTGGAGAAATTGAAACAGTACTCGCCCAAATTTTCACTCGATGCCTTAATGAAGGGAAGATTCCTGAGGATTGGAACAACGCTACAATGATCTTGCTACATAAAAAAGGTGACATTAAGGATCTCAGGAACTACAGACCTGTCAGCGGTTTATAAAATCTTCACTAAAGTTCTTTCACACCGCTTGAAGGTGACACTGGACATGGCTCAACCGAGAAAACAAGCTGGATTCAGGAGTGGCTACGGCGCAATAGATCATATCCACGTACTGAGAGAACTAATTGAAAGAGCGAGGGAATATGAACTTCCATTGTGCATGGCTTTTATCGATTATGAAAAAGCCTTTGATTCGGTGAAACCATCAGCAGTTACAATGGCTCTGAAATCGTGCAGTATTGAAGATGCGTACATTAATATTATTAATAACATCTATGAAAATGCAAGTGCAAAGATTCGGCTGTTTGAAAATACAACACACATAAAAATTGGAAAAGGAGTGAGACAAGGTGACACCATATTTCCGAAGCTCTTTAATGCCACATTGGAAAATGTCTTTCAATCACTGAACTGGGAAAACAAAGGGATAAAGATTAATGGAGATTATCTAACCCACCTTCGTTTTGCTGATGACATAGTCATTTTTGCAACTACCCCATCAGAGCTACAGAGTATGATCCAAGAACTTGCTGACAAGAGTAAAGAAGTGGGATTAAAAATGAACTTTCAGAAGACAAAAGTGTTGTTCAATGCTTTTCCAAGAAATGAAGATTTATTGATTTATGGAGAAACGCTGGAGATAACAGACACGTACGTTTATCTTGGACAGCAGATATCAAGTGAGAGTCACATTGATGAAGAAATTGATCGGCGTACAAAACTTGCCTGGAGAGCTTTTGGAAGAAACAGCACAATTTTCAAGAGCAATATGCCATTATGTTTTAAAAGAAAAGTGTTTGATCAATGCATCCTTCCAGTGCTTACATATGGTGCAGAGACGTGGACGTTAACTAAAAGAGACATACAAAGGCTGCAGACAACTCAAAAAAGCATGGAGAGGTGCATGCTTGGTGTAACCAGGAGAGATAAGAAGTGGAACTCGTGGATCCGAAAAATGACAAGAGTGGAAGACATCATGATCAGAGTTAAATCCCTGAAATGGCAATGGGCTGGACATACTGCCAGAAGGACAGACCATCGATGGACAGCCGAAATTTATGATTGGATTCCAAGGGACAGGAAAAGACCCAGAAGAAGACCACATTGAAGATGGGTGGATGAAATTCGAAAGTATGTGGGAGTGACGTGGAGGGGACTGGCACAAGACAGACTGTTGTGGAGGAAACTTGGGGAGACCTTCGTCCAGCAGTGGATTGATAATGGTTGACGATGATGATGATGATATTATATATATATTTATTTTCAGGCTTAGAGTATCACTTTGTTTATTTGTCTGTGGACGTGCAATATCTCCTTGTATTTGTTAAAGTGGCTACCAAAATTCTTTGTGAATTAGATGAAGCGAATCGTTATGCACTAACTTAAAGGTCTTGTGATGCACAGTTTGCCAGTTAGTTGAGTTCATTCATTTATGTCATGATAAACCTCTGAAATTCCTTTCTAGCAAATTTCTTTTTTACACTTTTAAAAATTAATCATGATTCTGTGAACTCTGTTCTTATTATCATTCCTTAAAAAGTAATGCCAAAAATTTCATAAAATTAATGAAAGTAAGCACATGCAACCCCTCTTCTCTAATTGTTTATATAACTCTTTTGTCAGTATTAATGCTTTGTTTTGTCATTGTATAGGTACTTTTACATCACATTACTTCGAGAACCCGTCGCTCGTTTTCTTAGTGAGTTTCGCCATGTGCAGCGTGGGGCCACATGGAAGACATCACGCCACCTCTGTGGTGGCCGTGCACCAACATCAGAAGAACTTCCATCTTGTTTTGAGGAGAGGACTGGAGAGAGGTGCCTTTAGAAGACTTCATGAGTTGTCAGTCAAACCTAGCAATTAATAGACAAACACGCATGTTAGCTAATTTGACACTTGTTGGCTGCTATAACTCTTCTGCAATGCTTCCTCAAGAAAGGGATCTTCTCATGCTTGCAAGTGCTAAAGAAAACTTGCAAAAAATGACATTTTTTGGTTTATGTGAACATCAGAAAATTTCTCAGTATTTGTTTGAAAGTACCTTTCACCTACATTTTTTACAGCCATTTCATCAGCTAAATGAAACACACGGTAGTCTTGCTAGGAGCACAGTTACTAGTACAGATATTAAAAAAATACGAGAGTTGAATCACTTGGATGTTCAACTGTATGATTATGCTAAGGAACTGCTGCTTCAAAGGTTTGAGCTGATGAAGAAATCAGATCCGAATTTTGAAGAAAACTTCCGAAATCTGGGTCGAAAGAAAGGTTCGAATTTAGACACAGCCCTTGGGTCTGGCACCAAAGACTCTTGACCTCTTATGGGGTAGATTTGCATCTATTTTGTATGGAATTACCCCTTTGTAACCATTTCATCTGGTTGAGAAGTATAAAGTGAAAAGTTTTTTTTTTAATTAGATCAGTAACTAGGCAATCTACTTTCTTCTTCACCACAAGACTAACAATTATAGCCTTGTATTGCAGTAATCTCCGACTGAAAAAAAAAAAAAAAATCCAGACGAAGCAGTCGTCCCACACACTGATGAAATTCCATCTCCTCTCTTCCTTACCTTGCAACTTCCATCATGACTTCTGTGTCATTCCACTGATAGTATGAAATGGTATGTTTTTTGATTGCAAGATGTGAATAACTGCCATACCAGTGCACTGATAAACATTAAAAATCCCTGTTGTACAGGTAACATAGCATGCTTACTTGTCAATATGTATTTAAAAATAATTTTCTGCCCTTTTGCATTCCTATTTTTTTTATGGTAAAGAATGAAATAGTGAAGAAATTGAATGAAAATGTAATTTATATTATTGTGATGCAGAGTGTCAGCAGTTCATTTTTTTATGTTTTATATGTATTGCTGATTTTAAACCTTGTGTTCAGAAATTAGGTAGCAGTTTTGTTTTGTTTTTAGATCACAGATTGAACAAATGTCTCAGAGAGACAAATTCAGTACACTGTGCGGCAATTATTTTAATGTTTGCTGATAAAATTATGTTTGGAGAAACATCCAAAGTGATTGATTTCATGCTGAAATTGATATTTTGTAATGTCATGGTCTGAAGGAAATGTTTATGAGATCCGATGCTTGTTGTATTTAGACGAATTAAAAGTTAAATCAGGAAATTCAGCAGTAACAGCACTGCCAGGGTGTTTTGTTTATGGGTGTCAGTTAATTTATTAATTACAGTAGCAAAGGGGCCTTGAGTTTAATTAAAAATACATGATTCAGTTTGTAGGTAAGCATTGTCCAGGTTCCTCAAGAAATTGATTTTATACTTAAATGTTTAATTGCAATGTCTTCTGTTATTAAACCGTAGGCTTTTTCCAGCATATTTGCTTGCTCTTCCCCCAGTTTTATATGCAAATTCAAGTGTGCTCACAGTAAAGTCTGGAATGTGTCGAGCAGAAAAAACAAACTTAAAAAAACTGAATTGGAATACAATTCATTTCATGGGGGTCACTGCACAGAGAAAACTACAGGAAAAACACGCTTTTCCTACTGAAAAAGAAATTCTTAGTCAAACAACACACCAAAATTAAAGATTCACATTACAAAGGAAAAAAAAAACTTACAAAATGCCCAGACAAAAGTGCCAAGTTTACCAAGCAAACAATCAGAACATCATCAAACTGCTATAATACACAGCCTTAATGGAATAAACTTGCCTCTGTTGCATTTGTAGCCATGACTCCCCCTCCTTCCAATGGTAATGCTCCTTTGTAAATTTTGACTCTAATCGGTAATAGGCTGTTTTTGTTTTATTGACCTCATATGTTCAGTTGTCTTAAAACAAGAAAAAAAAAATCATTTTTCTGGCACAATTGCATCTGGTCATCATGAAATAATAAATCTATCTTGTTCTCCAGAGAGTAAATGTGCTGCCATCTATCAGTTGTGCCTGTTTCAAAGTTTCTATGGTGATTGTTCTCTAAAAATTAATTAAAATTTTAGATATTTGAATTTAGAAAAGGGCTGGGCTGTGAGATGCATGCATACATATATGCTTCTACGAGCTTTTGCCAAATTTCAAACCTCTATCTTCAGTAGTTTTTTCTGTAGGTGGCTGACAGGCACACATTTTATTATTATAGATTGATTTATGCATCATGTTCAGTTAGTAAAAAACAGAAAAAAGAAAAGGAAGCTTAGTTTGAAATAGTTATTAAATGGAGCATCCCGTACCTTAAGTTTTCTACTTGAAGCTAACCACGAGAAAATGGCACACTGCAAAATTTAGAAATAAGTTTGATCACAACCCTTGGGTAGCTTACGTGAGCAGCCCATGCAGTGTATTGTTAAGTGCTTAAGTAATTTTAAACCCCTTTCAAGTTAAGTAATTTGTGACCTAATCTAAATAGCTTAGATGTTAAAATTCTTGATGCAGAAGTTAGTAATAGAAAGAATGAAAAATATTGGAATTTTAAAACAGTTTTCCTTATATATATGTATTTTTGCTGTGTGTCAGTCATGAAAGTTTGTTAACATTCTGCTGACTTACGGTAGTGCTCGCTGAATTACAACCACCCCTGTACAAAGTGAGTTATATGCAATACTGGCGTAACAAGGGGATAGGTGAGGCCAATAAACTTAAGAGGCGTGTATATAAGAGGTTGGTGGTTCAGTTGCGACTGAAGTAACAGCCATGATGGGTGAAATCAAGAATTATAAGAGTTTATGAAATGCTGAATGGTAAGTGTACAAATAGTTGGTGTGTTCACACACTTGTGGGTTGAAGGCCTCTTTGGTTAAAGTGTACCAGGAGTCATGCCGAAATGGCAAAACAAACAGCCATTGTCACAACTGAAAATCATGGCTGTAGGCAGATTCCAGGGTGACCAGTGGGTGTGTCACATTGTACAGGACAACCAGAGTAGTGCAGTTTTACAGTTGATGCCCCAATATAATGTGGATCAACTAGAAACGATATCCTTTATGATTATGCATCACACTCTGGCATGTATGGACTACAAGAGCCTATACCTAACAACTATACCCTCTCCTAACAACTTCCTATGCTCTCTATTTATACAGCTTCTATACCCTCTGTCTGCACCTAGTCTATACGCTCTCTGAAAAACTATTTTTGTGACAACAGCATGTGGATTGAATGACAGAAAATTTAAAGCAGGTGTGTTGGTTGGACCTGTACTCCATTCTACCAGTGATCGAATCTGTACTTTGCATCAGCAGCATGAGGTTATGGATTCTTAAAGCATGACATCAACTATCCGGGCTAATGGCGGCAATGGTTGTATGATATGGGACATATTTAGCTGGCATGAACTGGGATCACTGGTGTGTGAGGATCAATATATGGATACCAGCTGCTATCAGTGATTGCTTGCAAACCATGTACATCCCAGAATGTTTTACCCCCACCCATATAGGGATTGGTTATTTCAGGATGACAGTGCCTCATGCCATCAGGTCTACCTCATGGAGAAATGGTTCAATGAACGTAGTGCTGATATGAGACATCTCAAATGGCCCCTGAACTCGCTCAATCTCTACCCAACTGAATACCTGTGGGATGTTGTGGAATGCCAGGTGAGGTAGTTGGTCATACCATGCCACTCCTGATGGTAACTGTGGACCAGAACACAAACAACTTGGTTGCAAATCTCTCAAGTATGGTAAGACTCCATCCTTTTCACGCTCCACGGTAACATTAATTGTTTCATAATAGTTATTATATTCATCTATGTACATCTGTAGCTGGTTATCATCATGCTCCATATCATAAGGATGTCAACCACGTACCTGCAAAACACTGATGGTTGTGGTATATCTGTTTTCAGTCTCATAGATTTTTCGATGTTCTGCAAAATCACCTCTGCCAACAAACCCGAAATCGGCGATCCCATTGGTGCTCCCGATAATTGTCGATATATTTTGCCTTCATAACTGAAATAATTGTTTTGATCAATAAAAAGAAGTGCTCTTCTTATGTCTTCAATTTGCTGTGTTGTTATTTTATTTTCACACGACCTTTCAACAATGAGGTCAATTGCATGCAGAGTAGGGGTGTTCGGGAAGAGGGATATCACATCAAGGCTGGTAAGTCTTATTTTCTTATTCCAATTGATTTCATTATAATGTATTAATGTAATTACCTCTGTGGGACTGTTCACAGTATATTCATATTGTTTGTAGATAGGAGTTAAAAAATTATGTAGTGCTCGCTCAAGATTTATCATAGGTGACTTATTTTTCGCAACAATTGGTCTAAGTGGATTTCCAGGTTTATGAGTCTTTATTTTACCATAGATATTTGGGGTTGTAGCTCCTGTGGGAGGATATGCTTTCTTTTTAGTCATATCAGGAAGGAAACTGTGATTTTTGAAAGTCCTCAATGTACGTTTTATTTTTTCTGTTTGGTCTTTGTCTATGATTTCAATGCCTAAATCCTGTATAGTTTTTTTGCATTTTTTCATCATATTCTATCTTATCCATGATAATTAATTGATTAGTTTCGTCAGATGTTGTTATTTTGATCGATGGGTTATTTCGTAATTCCATAAGTGCTTGTCTTTCATATTTTATCAAATTAGGCTTCTCTATGGTTTTTTCTTTCATGATCTTGGTTGCAGCCTTATTTATTTTAAATCTCAGGGGTTCTTGAGCTTTTTTTGGAAGTAAGTTGATAATCTCTTCGATACTTATGGAATTATGTAATAACCCATCGATCGTAATAACAACATCTGACAAAACTAATCAATGAATTATCATGGATAAGATGAAATATGATGAAAAAATGCAAAAAACTATACAGGATTTATGCGTTGAAATCATAGACAAAAAGACCCAACAGAAAAAATAAAACGTACATTGATGACTTTCAAAAATCACAGTTTCCTTCCTGATATGATTAAAAAGAAAGCATATCCTCCCACAGGAGTTACAACCCCGAATATCTATGGTAAAATAAAGACTCATAAACCTGGAAATCCACTTAGACCAATTGTTGCGAAAAATAAGTCACCTATGATAAATCTTGAGCGAGCACTATATAATTTTTTAACTCCTATCTACAAATAATATGAATATACTGTGAACAGTTCCACAGAGGTAATTACATTAATACAGGATAATGAAATCAATTGGAATAAGAAAATAAGACTTACCAGCCTTGATGTGATATCCCTCTTCCCGAACACCCCTACTCTGGATGCAATTGACCTCATTGTTGAAAGGTTGTGTGAAAATAAACTACCAACACAGCAAATTGAAGACATAAGAAGAGCACTTCTTTTATTGATCAAAACAATTATTTCAGTTATGAAGGCAAAATATATCTACAATTATCGGGAGCACCAATGGGATCGCCGATTTCGGGTTTGTTGGCAGACGTGATTTTGCAGAACATCGAAAAATCTATGAGACTGAAAACAGATATACCACAACCATTGATGTTTTGCAGGTACGTGGATGACATCCTTATGGTATGGCAGCATGATGATAACCAGCTACAGATGTACGTAGATGAATATAATAACTATTACGAAACAATGTTACCGTGGAGCGTGAAAAGGATGGAGTCTTACCATACTTAGACATATTACTGTCTCATAAACAAAATAACATCGAATTCCAAGTATATAGAAAACCTGACAACATCATTAATATCATTCCTGAGAACTCTCACCACCCAGCATCTTACAAATTTGCAGCTTTCCGATCATATATTAATAGAGCGTTTACGCATAGATCTAACGCCCAACTACTTAAAAATGAATTGAATTGGATAAAGAACATGGCAATAAACTTCGGATATGATGTGAAGAAAATAAATAACCTTATTAATAGATGCAACCCTAGAAATAAACTACAAAGGAGTACACAGACTCAACAGGTAATAAAATTTTGTGGATCATTACCATATATACCAGAGATCACAACTACAGTATTATGAAGAAAACATGTAAAAAATTTGACCTAGATTTTGGTGTACGAACAAGAGATATAACGAAATCTCTTAGTAACTATCACAGAAAGACCCCAATTTTACAAAAAGTGGGTGTTTACTCTATACCAATAATAAATAATCAAAATAAAATTGTCAACCAATATATAGGCAGTACAAAAAGAAATATTAAAATCAGATTGACTGAACACATGAAGAACTGGAGCAGAAGAGTGAATAAAGCAACACTTATTGACTTCTGTTTGGATAATCAATGTATACCCTATTGGGAAGGAATTGCAATATTAAACCAGCAGAATAATATGAGAACAATACAAGTAGCAGAAGCAGTATTAATAAATAAGATCAAACCATTTAACTGCAATAATAACAGTCCATACGACCTTTCGTACGTTTGGAGGAACCTGATCGAAACTGAGAAGAAATTGAACAGGGAGAGGAGAGAGAGGAAGAGAAAAAGAAGGGTGAGAATGGCATAGATGAAGAGAAAGTTGATGTGACCTGACACTAGACAGCATTGGCAATGGTTTACATCAGGAACATGTGCACTGTGGACACGAGACTTTCAGATAGCAGACTTCGACAGAGGGTGTGAAGTCTCTGTTGAAAACGCCAGGGTAGAGCCTAGGAGAAACACGCGTCCGGCGATTGAGACTGTGGACGGTATGAGGTGGTGTATGTAACGATTTTAACTGGAATCTTTTAAAGCTTTTAAATTTTTTATGAACCTGACCTAACTTGAAGACTTCCTCAGCAATTCTACGAGAGTAGAGCATTGACAAGATAGCCCTAATGGCCAAGTGCGACATGGAACTTCAAGTGGTATGTAAATAGTAACTCTTAACTCAAGAATCTTTAATCATTATCTAGAAACCTTTACCCATTCAATATGATGTCAACACAGCCAGAACGGAGTTAACCCTAACATCTGGACATAACCGAAGTAGGGTACAACTTATGACGAAATGGGTCTCAAGCTAACCCTAACAACTGACCATATTGAAGCAAGATACAACTTTGGACAAAGAAACTCTCAATAACTACTGATGTCAGACTGAACACGCACTTCCGTGAGTAACATTTTTAGGATTTTTAACCGACTTATATTTTAATTGAATAAGTTAATGCACCACCACAGACTGTATCCACTTTACAGAATGTGTAAAACAGAACTTACGGACGTCAAAGCGTCTTCCTGAAGAACCTTGTGGTCACGTAATGGTATGTGAACTTTATGATAGAATCACATGAGATATAATGAAAAAGGTATGGCTTGGCATCCAAGTAGACGAAATTTGAGGTGCTGATGAGCACCAAGCTGTACCTTTTAATTCTTTTTAAGAGAGTTGTTCTTAATTTTTAAATTGGCTTAGTGTTTTTGAAATGTTAAGTGTTGATAATAATATTGAAACAACATCGTTGTTATTGTAAATGTGGTCACCATCATAGGTTTTTCTAAAAGTGCATTGTACATGATTCATTTTGAATTCAGGAATTTTAATAAAGTAAAATAATCATAATGTTTTTAGAAGTTTTTAAATTAGTATTTGAATTAAATAAGTTGGGATATAAGGGGAAGGGAGAGGGGTGGCCCACAGGTTGCCAAAAGAAAAATACATACTTTGTAAATTTTGTGACTCCCATTTAGGAGAAAAATAAGTATTATGGCTTATTTGGGTAAGTCTACTGTGTTATTTAGTTATTACAGTGTAGTCTTATATTTTATTTTCTTCTTAACAAATTTTCAGAATGTACAGTATATAGTGCCACACACTGTTGAATTAACATTATAATTGTACATAAATACCTTGATTTTTCTTGGTTTCTCCACCATACACATTAAACTTCTGTGCACTTCTTATCATGTCACTAATTTTCAAAGCTTTTATTTCATTTGTACACTCGAAAGACAGCCCCAAGCACAGTTATCACTTGTGATTTTTACTTCAGTAATTTTACCACCTGTAAGTGATTATTTCCTTTGACATAATAAGATGGTGCACCCATAGACATAGCATGACCAAAAAATGAGGGGGGGGCATGAAAAATGTAAACTGATGTTTTCCTTTGGGGGGAGAGAGGAGGCAATTATTGGAAACAGTTTCTCTATAAATGTCACAAAATTTAATTTTTTTAAGTTCATAAACTTTTTTTGTTATACATTATTTCTCAACCACTGTTGATAATAAAAGATGATGAACAGTCCAGCATAGTTTTAAAAAGATGTGCTAAGTCCTTTCTTTTATCACGTATTCTTTTAAATATCACAGATCGTTTTGCTGATACATGAATGTTGTACAAAATGCTATTAATGTAGATTGTTGTACAATCTCTACATTGATAGCATTTTGCCAAGGTTATTTCCTTACAATAACAAATCATAGCTAAATCTGAAAGGTGTGTATAATAGTGTATGCATGTGTTCATGAAGCTCATGATTTTCCCTTTTTGAACTTCATAACGACTACATTAAGCCTCCCACTTATATTACTGCCCAATTGTTGGCTTGCACTCATATTTAAATTTTCTAAAGTGGGGGGCACACATTTCCCCTGATGCGATGCCTACAGACGTGTATCTAATGAAATAGCCAATCAATATAAGTTTCAGTGACATACATGAACCTGTTAGAGCTTGGGCCTAAACTTTGAACATTGAGGATACTGGTTTCTGTTCTCAAAAGGGCAACTTTTATTTTTAATTGGTTAATTGACTTTTAATTGATTTAGCTGGTCTAATTTATTTTTATGTATGCAGGTGTTTTCTTCTGAAATAAGAGGAAGACAATGGTTTACGAGTGTTGTGATGTGCTTGCACTGGTTCATTGCTTTTCGTATAATGTTGCAGGAAAAATATTTTCCACTAGTTAAAACATTATACTTCCTTGCTTAATAGAACGATGTAAGAGTTTTAAAGATATGTTAGAATTGAGCTAGACATGCAGGTAACAAATTTGTATCAATCTGAAAACCTTTTAATATATGATGGATGTTCTCGGTATAACATGTATCTACAATCACATAAACATTTGCTTCTATTTTTATGTACTTAAAAATTGTGTACTCAAATATACAGATGTTAATTTTTTGTTCGTAATTCAGATTTTCAAAAACTGCAACCAATAGGGGATACTTTTTCCACAAAAATGTATTTTGTATGAACCCTGAAGAATTGTTTGAATATCATATATTTTACAATAATCATAAAATCTCAGTTTTATATCCACAAATCTTATGGATGTAAATTTAAATTATGGAATTCTCAGGAAGACACTTTAAACATGAATGAATCATGTATATTTCTTTGCTAATTGTGTCAAATATGTTTAATTGTCTTACATGACAGCATATATCTGAGAACAAATAATGATGTTAATATCTTCAGATATATATAATCTGCTAAGCTATGTAATAGAAAGCAAAGCAGAATGTAAATAATCCGAAGCTGCTGTGTGTTCTTCAAATATTTCAGAGTTGGAAGGTTTACAAAAATGTGATACACTTAAATATATTTCTGAGAAATTAGCCATGCATAAGATGCCTTTTAAACCAACACAGAATAAATCATTAATGCATTTGGAAAATAAATGATTATTAGAGATTATACTACTGTATGTGTAATAGGAAAAAAAAAACACAATGTAAATAATATGAAATTCAAAGCCGATGTGTGTTCAAAATATTTCGGAATTGCAAGTTTTATGGAAATGTGATGCATTTAAACATATTTCTGAAAAACTGATCATACACAAGATGATACAGTTTAAATTAACATAGAACAAATCATCAGTGCATTTAGAAATAAATGGTTATACATATTTCCTTCTCTTATGTAGTTCCGAAGATATTGCTGCACCTTAAAAATTTTAAAAAGATGGGAGTAATTTTTTTTTCATTACATATGATATGTGTGTAATTTTGCCTTTGTTGTGCTTTATTATTTGTGACTATATTAAAAAAATGCAGTGAATGAAATTATGCTGTAATGAAAGCCTAAGACAAAGAGAGAGAAGCATAATGTTATGCAACAGATTGACAAAAAAAAAAAAAATTTAAACATTTTTCAAGTTTCATGTGTCTGTGCTCATTCATGTAAGCTATGCTGCAAGGCTTTGTATTCCTACATGTACATTATGTGAATGTTTCAATTCAGCTAAGGTGACCAGACATCTGGCTTTTGGAGGAAATTCCTCCTTTTCTTACCATGTCCTCCTATCCTCCAGGCATTAAGGGAAATAGCCCAAATCCAAGTGTTTTTATAAAACTTTACGTTAAAAAAACCCCTCATATATACAGTTTAAAATACACGCATGAGACCTTTCGAGCTTATTTTAAGCTCGTCCTTTGATGTTTGACCCTAATCACAAGTGGTTTGATATTGGTTATATACCATGAGAACATTCACTAGGATGTAGTCTGGAGATAAGGTTAACACATGCGCCAAAACAATTGAGCAAACTCGTCCCCTGGATTGTCTGGGTGTTTCTCACGGTCCATTATTTGTTTCCACAGCAGGGGGATGGCGTATGGGTATTCTTCATTACAGCAAAGGTGACTGTATTTATAAATCACCAAACTCTCTGCTAAGAGAATAGTTGAACATGTCCTTTGAGTGTTCAATATGGTTATGTATCCCATATAGGGGTATGCCTGCCTTCCAAGTAGAGTTGGGAAAAAGCTGTTGAAGTAGAAGCTGTACGAATATTGTATTTATGTTCCAAGGCTCTACAGCTCAAAGGGCGAGTGGTCAAACCCACGTACATCCTGTTTTGAGCCCCTTCACATGAAGCCTTTAGAGGTATGGCTTAAATGCCATGCCTCTTAACTAATTCCACTGTATCTCTGTCATTTTTTATGGTTGTCATTACATTATTTGTCTTGATTCTGAATCCGACCTTATCTCCAAACTGCATCCTAGTGAATGCTCTCATGGTATATAACCAACATCGAACCACTTGTGATTAGTGAATTGTCAAACATCAGAGGATGAGCTTAAAAGTAAGCTCGAAAGGTCTCGTGTGTATTTTAAATTGTATATATGATTTTAATCTGTATATATGTGTGTTTTTTTAGCGTAAAGTTTTATAAAAAAAATTGTGCATAAGACTACATTGCTTCTTTTAATTTTGGATTTACCTCCAGCACGAAAATCACCTATTTCACCAATAGCCCAAGTCTCTGGCTCTTTCAATTAGGAATAATTCAAATACATTTTGATCAAATTCTTCTATTGTAATCATATATCCTATCCAGCCACCGCTTAAACATATAAATACATTTCTAGATTCTCGCTTGTGTTCTCCCTCCTCTCCCCTGGTCAGTTTATTCTTGCGATCCTGCTGCAGTGCATCACTTGTGACTCAACAGCGCAGAGAAAACCGCCAGTGCATTTTAGTCTGTCTATCCATCGCATGTGGTCCTACGGTGCAGTCAGCTCATACTGCTTGCTTTGTGTGTTCTGAGTCGTTTTTGTGAGTTTTTCTATTTATAATTCAAGTTCCTTAATCAATCAGTAAGGTGTATACTGATAGTTAAATACAATTTGAAAGACTATGTCATGCTCTGAATTTCACAAATATTTGTTAAAGAAGCCAGATCTACTGAAGATAATCTCTTCCAGTGAAAAATATAAGTAAAAATGTCCCACCAGACGAAAATCTTTCTGTTTTAAAGTTTTACAGGTATAAGCTCTCAAACTGTAAAATTTAGATACAGAGTATGTGCATTTAAATTTGTTTTTGTACACATTTATTGTGTCCTCCTTTTTCTGGAAATGTCTGCCTTTCTTAATGAAAATGCTCTCTCATTCCCAAAAGTCATCTGGTCGCCCTGAATTAAGCTGATTCGTTGGAAATTGTCATCATTTTTGATATCCGAATAGCATTTAGAAGAATTATCAGCTGAATGGTTATTTGTTGAGCTCTCAGGAAGTGAATGTTGATGCATATATGGTGGATTTTAGGGGGAGAAAAACAGTCTAAACATAGTAGCTCAACTTTCAAGAAGGCTAAGCTATGTTTCTTAAGTATAAAGAAAAATATATCTTAAATTATGTGTGTATGTGTGAACTTTTTATTTTTAATTTAAAGTAGACCATTGTGGTAAACAGGAAGTTGTTTAATAGGCAAGAGGGATAATATAGTTACTTAAATGCTATTAATATGGTAAATCCTACTATGTGTAAAACAAATTTGTCAGATATTTTTCTTGAGAAATAATTTAGTATCCTTTATTTCTTATAGAATGCATATGTTAAAGTGCAGATTGTGAAAAATTGATATTTAACTTACACAATACAAAAGTAATAGAAATTTGTGCATTTTTTAATGATGTAAAAACAATGAAGGGAGGTAGGATCAGTATTTTTTTTTGTGGGGGGGGGATGCAGCAAATTAAAAGTTTCTTGCATAAACTGCAAATAGAAGTTTTGCCAAAATATGATAAAATAATAATGTGTACATTAGGGTAGGCCTTATTTTTGAAGTTTGGAATTTCGTTTCTCCAAACTGTTCAAAATGTTTCATCATGTGAGAAAATAAATCAGTTAATTTTTTATTCAAATTGGATTAGATTTAGAGGTCGCTACCAGGGTCGAAAGTCTTACTATATTATTCATTACATGAATCTGTATGGTAATTGTATTGCGCCCCGGATGGCGCTGGCAGTCTCCCACCAGCTGGCAATACAGTCGAAAACATGATGCACTTGGTGACCACAAGGTGGCAGTGCTGTCAAACCACCAGGTGGCGCTGTAGCAAATGTAGCATTATCCAAATGAGTCAGTTAGGGGCTGACTGTTGCACAGAGTGGATGCATTTTTCAGGGCTCTAGTAGGAACGGTTTTGCAATTCTAGCAATTTGCAACATAGTATTAAATGGCATCAAACACGTGTAAAACTTATGAAATTTCTATTTGTACTAAAAGTACAGAAGTATGGTTAATTGACCAAATTTCGTCATCACTTCATCCTTCAAAGCTTCTGTCCATTAGTGGGGGTAATGGCATTATTTTTTCATCATAAACTGAATTTGAAACAAACTGTTAGGAAATCTCCGGAATCAACTGCATGTGATATTTTAGAGATGTGGGCAAAAGGTTCGAATTCATACTAATCGAAAAGATCATATTGTTGAGAAAGTTGAAATTTTTTTTAAAGAATTGCAAGGGCTGAGAAAGAATAAAGAAAACAAAGTGAAGCATTTAGATGCTTTGATTAAAAAGGAAAATTTTGGAAAGAAAAGTTGAAGGATCTTTTTGATATAGAACATGCTAAAGCTTTAGAAATGTTCACGATTGAAGAAGACAAATTGTTTCTTATGGCTGAACGAGAGAAAGGACGAGGAAAATTTAGGAAGTGTTGACTCAGTGCTAGCGAAAAAAAAAAGAAGAAGAAGAAGAGAGAATTAGAAAAAAGGGGAACAACATTTCAGAAAAAGGAAACAGGTGGAATATGAATAGATAAGATCCAGGGAGGAAAAGGTTATTATTTTTCTTCATCTGATTCAGATTCTGAAGAAAAAGAATGTCCTTGTACTGTTCCTGAAGAGCCTTCCACTTCAAGCGAGAAACCCATTTAACGAGGAAGAAAACAAGTACTGGATAGTAATTTATCTGCTAGTCTTGATGTTGCAAAGGTAAGCAAATGACAGGCAGCTTTAATCCTGACCCCTACAATATGAAATCTTGGACTAGATCCATCTCTTTACAATTTAAATGTAAATTCAATTCGCCATGAAAGAGCAAAACACCATCAAAGTATTGCAAACAACTTAAAGGAACGATTCACTGCTGAGGTTCCTTTAACTATTCATTGGGAAAGCAAATTGCTTGAAGATATAGTTGAATCCGAAACTGCTGACCGTCTTACCATTTTGGTATCTGGAGTTGGTGTAGGTCATTAGGGGTACCAAAATTATTGTCAGGAAAAGGAGAAATGATTGCGTCGGCTGTGTATGATACAGCAAGAAAGTGGAGAATTTGTGATAAAGTGAAGTGTTTGTTGATACAATAGCAACAAACACAGGAATGGAGTCTGAGACTTCTTGGTGTTGAATTTAAGTAATAAAGTACTACTGTTGCTTTTTCAGGTCTGTGTTATTAATTAATGCTGTAGTTTTGTATTATAAGCCAATTGTATATTGTTAACAATTGTATATTATTAACCAAAATACATACTATGTTTTATATCTATGTTTTTAACCCTCAAAACCTTATGAAACTCCATCTCCTACTATTCCATCATACTAGCTTCATCTCTTACCCAACTGGTACTGTAAAGGTGGTAGCGACCCCTAAAATTATCTTAATATTCATAAAAAATTCAACAAATTATTTTTTTGATATATTGAACACATTTATGGGTTGGGAGGAAACAAATTCCAAAAAAAAAAAAAAAAAAAAAATTTAAAGCCACATAAGGCCCACTCCAGTGTACATACCTAAGAATTAAGAAATGAATTTTTTTTTCTTGAAATACATGTACAAGAAAGGGGGGGGGATAGATCTCTCTCTCTCTCTCTCTCTCTCTCACACACACACACACACACACACACACACACACACACACACACACCATATGTAGCTCTGATGGTGAGTAAGCAAGCGTTACTGGTGACAAACTAACGTATAACATCTTTCTATCATTATGTGTTTTTATCAAATTATTGTTACCTTGCACATTTTCACACCTACAAAAGACAATGCAACAGCAATGTGTCTTAAGAATGGGCAAAATTGGCAGTAAATTTGAATGTTTGCCAGTTTTCAACTCAAAGGTTTTTGTAAAATGTTTAATTATATATAACAGAAAGATTCATGATGCCCATGCCACCCCTTACCTGGATCCAGCAGTAGGATATTGCTATGCTAAGTGGAAACGCCATGGTATATTAAAAAAGTTCTCAGGTGCGATCATAGAAATTAAAGAAGAAATATTCCTTACAAATGCGTGGAAAATCTACAAGTTGTACATTACTCTTTGCAATCAGATTTTGATTCTCAATTGCTTGCAGTTCACTGTTCTCCATGTAACATCTCAGAAAACTCAAATTAATGGTGAACTGCAAGCAGTTCAGTATCAGAATCTGATAGTTGGGAATAATGTTTTCAGGTGTGTTTTCTGTATTTTATTTATATTGTGATAGCCAGAATTGAAAACTATAAGTTCATGAAGATGCCTTCTAGATAATCCTTGACCGTAATAAGTGGTCACATTACAGATTGCATTTTTGTAACTCGCAAAAAAAATAATCCTTTTGGCGAAAATATAAGTTATTACTTTTTTAATGACATCTGAGCAAAAACAATCTTTAAAAAGATTATTTTTGCTTGACCATCATGTCAAATTTTGCTCCAGCAATGCCAAGGATATTTGAAAAATTAATATAGAATCTTTTAAATGTGATCATATTTGTGGATTTCTTATCTTTTGATGTGAACCATCAACCAGTATTGCATGATTTATATGAAAATAGTTATTAGATGAATGTTCTATAAGCAAATAAAGTGCAATTTCCTAACATCTGTATTTTTTGCACTGGCTCTTTTAGAACCAAACACAAAATTAATGGAATACACAATTTTTCAATTAATTTGAAATTTATCATGTCAATAATTCTCTTTTTAGAAATTTTGTAGGTAGTAATATTTTCAAAACAGAAAATGTCTACTTCTGTCTATTAGGATTCGGGATCTATAAAAATATTTTTCTTAGCACTTAATTGTAAAGAATCTATAGCCTATTGTTTTTTTACTATTATAACACTTATGTTTTTATAGTTGTTATATTACCAATGGAGGGTGAAAAAAATTGGTGACTTTTGATTACATTTGGTGAAAAAAATTGAATTTGGTGAATGGGTTTGTGAAAACTTGACAAAAGCCAGAGCAACCACATGGTTGCACTATACCCTCCTCCTCATGCAATAATAAATATCCAAATATGCATACTCTTTCTTGAAGTAAAGACAAACAAACACACTTTTTGTTTATTAATGAAAAGTTCTGTGATTAAAATCATTGTGAGAAAATAGTAATATGTTCCTAAAAATAAAATTAGTGTAGGCCTAGTATATTCCTAAAAATTTCATTGTGTACTTTCACGATTTTCTTTTCCCCCACCACACTTGGATTGTTTTGTTTATTCTTATGATTATATGCAGTGAAATGAATTTGATTTAAGAAGTATGTGCATAATATTTTTCAGCTGATACCATTCTAAGGAAATCACAAAAGTATCAAATGACTCAGGGTTGACATTGCTGTTGTGTTTGCCTTTGCAAGAATGACAGAATAATCACTGTCTCCCAAAGGTTGATGATTTCTTTATAGCAGGTCTCCTTCCCCATTTTAGCATAACTCTGTCTAAAATGCACATATAAAGTTTTAATTGCAGGAAAGTATGAAGTCTGAATGTTCATACACTGAGGTCATTGGTCAAAATAAAGGCTTTTCAAATGCTGGTTTTTGGTTACCAAACTGAGTGTGCACAATATTTAGTGAAGAAAATTTTCATTGTACTTGTATGCATTGCATACTCCTGTACATGCCATTGTAAAAATATTTTTTTGTTATGGAATGCAAAAAAACTAAATGTGAGATGTACTTTGTATTTATGCTGAAAAATTTCATTACATAAAATATGTCAAGAATGAAAATATTGGTATTATTACTATTTTACTTTAATTTTGCTAACTTTTAACAATTTTTTTCTTGTGAGTATGGAATTTATCATTTAAGTAGTTATTGTTATTCCATGGAAAGTCCTTTTTGGTTATCTATAAGTATACTTTTACCTTGATGATGAAGGCTGTAAATCCAGATATTTTAATTCAAATTACTTAAATAACTTCTTAACTGTCCACAGAAAATGAATTTAATTATTGGAAATAAAATTTTAACATGTGATTATATCTAGCTGGTGCCTTGTGCTTATGGCATGAGCCACCAATATTAGTTAACTATGTTTGTGTACACATACTCATAATTGCTTTCTAAGCTTATGCTTTCTCTCTCTGTGTGTCTGCCTGTCTGTCTCTCTCTCTCTGTGTCTGTCTGTTTGTCTCTCTCTCTCTCTCTCTCTCTCTCTCTCTCTCTCTCTCTCTCTCTCTCTCTCTCTCTCTCTCATTGTTTACTTTACTTACCATATTTTTCTTTTCTGAATTTATTTGTGTCATCAAGATGCCAGGAAAAGTTATATTGTAACAAATTTTAAGTAGATTATTTTGTAACCAGTATCAATTCAAGCCACTGATTTTAAGTTATAATCGATGTAGTAATGTCTGAAGAAGTTCTTATAGTGCTACTAGTAATTATTTTTGAGTCATATATTACTACTGTCAGAAAACATGTATTACTACTGTCAAAGTTTTCTTTGTTAAAACAGTTATTCCACTATCTAATTATAAGCTTCTGGGTATGTATTTGGTGTGGTATGCATCTGATGTTTCTCTCTCCACACCTGTTTTCAGAGTTCAGGTCTTATCTGATAACAGTGTAGTGATGTATATGTATACAGTACAAGTAATAATTTTTTGAAGTTGTAATGAATGCTGATGTTATTCAAAACATAAAGAAAGGCTTTGCATTTAATTGTGCTGTAATGAAAGTATTGTATTTTAGATACTTTGTAACTGAGTAACTGCATGAGAGATGTAAAATAAATGCTGTGACTGATTTTCTGAGGACAATCCTAGATTAGCCATTTGCACAGCTACTGTTCTAACTTCTGATTGTAGTTTCTAGTATGTGATTGACGTCATCTCACCGAGTACAGATTTAAGATGGAAGAATGTATATTAACTACGAATTGTTGGTCTCATGCACACTACCTTTTGCAGATGTGTGGAACAAGAGGCTAATAAACTGTTATTCACAAATGTCCAAAATTTTTAAATGATTAAGGACATACTGATAATATTATCTAATTCCTTCTTGCCTACCACATTTGTACTTCTTCAGGCCTCTTGTGTACAGTGAATGCTCCAAAAGATTGGTGCTAGGTGAAGGAAATAGCTTTCAGGATTCAGGTAGTTTTAGCTCAGGCTTGCTGAAATTTGCCTGAGTTATGCGGTTATGTTTGCCTTCTGCATTTGTATTTGGCAATGGTACACTGAGTTTGTTGCCTGTAAAAATGGTACATATCAAACTGCCTGGAAAAGTACAGCAATTACATATCATCTATGTATGTTTAGTCAGTATCTTGTTTTCATGGTGGAGTCTTGTTTAACAGTGCAGAAAAAATATGTTGAAGTAGTTAGGATGTTTGATACTTTGTGTGTGTTACAAATGTCACATGCTGATTTTAATGGTTTTTGTAGAACATGTTTTTGATACATTCATAAAATGTCTGATAGGTCACTAATCCCTAATGCGACGTCACATAAGGTATGTAGAATATGTCATGGAATTTGTTTGCATGGTTTTTCAAAATATTGTGTGATTTAGATATTTTCTGAGGTCTTCCTCTGTTACCTATTGCTTGCCTCTGTGATTTGTATTATCAGTATTACATGCTGTTTTCCATGATAGCAACCATCATTTAATGACTTAATTAGTTGCAATGGTTATAATTCATTTCTTTTTGTCACAAATATACTTTTAATTGTGGAGACATAGAAAAGGAGCTCTTGAAGATAGATTATGTTCCCATCAGAAGTAGACAAAAATTATTTTCTTTATGTTTATGATGCATTCAAAGGGAAATGGTAACTCCCAAATGATTGTGTGACTTCACATGCAAAAATGGAAATATTGTTAGACATTTAGTAATAAATTATTACACATCTTTTCCCTATTTGCTTAATCAAAGAATTTGGAATTCATTGGTGTTTCCTAGTGAGTGAAATATTTAGAAATGTACAGTTATTTGAAACTTGGAAACCATCTCTCTTATATGAAAAAAGGTTTTGTAAAGCACAATATGTAAACAAAGCCAACAACTCCACTAGGAGTTAGGGGAACCACACAGAGAACTAAAAGAAAGTAAGTAAATGAAAATAAAAAATAATGCGAGTAGAAAATAACTATTCCTCTGTGGTAACTACCATAATCTGTTTTAAAAATTACTTGTTAATTATAATTAACAATTTATTTTGAAAAAAGAAAAAATGTTCCTAAAAAAGGATAAAAACTTATTTGATAAATTGCTCACAATAAAAACAAAAAATAGTGAAGGTCACTTTAAAAAGCTCTAAAAAATTAGCAGAAAATTTGATATCTGATTAGCTTCAGATCTTACTGATAAGATAAAAAGGTATCTTCAAGAAATCAGACAGCAAGAAAGAGAAATCTCACTGTAAGAACTGGTACAGTTGAGATCGCATTTGAGAATGTTACACAGGAGAGATGGGGTAGACAATTGCAGATCCTTTTGAAGGAACATAAATTGGCTATTCAAAAAAATATCAAATAAAACTAGATCAGGTAGACATATACAAAAAACAAGCCATAAGATAAACTAGAATTCAATAAATCTCAAGTAGTAAATGTCATGCAAAGAGAAAATGAGGAAAACCCACGGATGATCATTTTGTTTGCAACTTTTCTTGAATATGGCTGGTTAATTGTAACCACAGTTGGTTGATTTGAAGAGAGGGTATTATACTTTCTGGAAATTTGCTAAATAATAGAAAAAATAATAGAAAAAATAATAGAAATTTGTTAATAATAAATATTTGTTAAATAATAGTTGACTTTTAACTGGCAGTGTCCATGTTAAAAATTTAGGGATAAATGATTTCTTATATTACATCCAGTCCTAGGAGTAATTAAACCCTGAAACAAATAATATTAATAAAAGTAGAACAAATTATTCCAAGAATTTCAAAGTAAAAATGAAGGTTTCATTGTTTTTTTTTTAAATGATATGCTGGATCTGGAAATCATTTATCTTTACATTTTCATGTCCAACTTTTCCAAGTTTTTATGCTGCGTTTGTACAATGTATCAGTAAAAATTTGTCAAATTACTTGTTTTATGAGAAATTCCAGATTTAATTTGGTAAACACTTTTTTTTTCCTATTCTTGGGTTTCTTTTATGATTGTATGTATTTTTGGCATCACTACTTATTTCGGTGTATTGATTTTTGTAATGCCTCAACAAGAGTTCAAAATCAAACACCATAGGCTTAAGTCTTGTTAAGGACATTATTTCATCTAGTCATGTTCTTCTCACTAATGCTACAGCTTCATTTTAGAGCATTTTATTGAATGAGGAAATAACAGGAATCACTGTTTAGTATTATTATTTCTGGGAAAAAAACTGATAGTATCATTTATTTGCATTGTGGCAATGACTGATCCAATTACTCTAAATATATGTTTCTGATTTTGTTTTTCATTTCTTCTATATTATAGTAGGTTCTAAATAATATAAATATTGGAATGCAAATACCTTTTTAAGAGCTGCATGTATAGTGCCAGTTGTGGTGCTTTATATCTCTCATGTATGAATTTTTAACTCCTCCTCCTCCCTCTCATTTTGAATTCATTGCTGTATAGCTTTTGCTGATGGCTGTTTATAATACACAGTTTTCAGAAGGATGTTACATGGATTATCAGTGAGAAATATAAGCAATTTTAAGTACTTATAATCTGCTTGCTGTGAATGATTAGTATTCGTTATCTGATTTCTACAAATATTCTAGTGAATTTCCCATGTATTTATAAGAAATACAGAGACTCCAACAACTACTAGGATTCTCTGCAGTCATTATGGGAATCGTCAGACTGCTATGGAATATAGAAAGCATCGGATGTATTGTGGAAATCGAAAATTAAGGACAGTAAAATAACAATATGAAATTGAAAATTTGGATCTCAGTGAAATGACCTTTGTAATAATATGCGTCAAGTTTATTTTCATGTTTTCAATATCGTTGCATTTTCCCCATGATTTTTCAATATGTTTTTGTATGTCTTAAGTGTCTCTGGCTACATGCAGAGTTATCTTGGCCCATTTAATCTTGGAAACATCTTGAAATTTTAGCTCGCTTTCCAGAGCTTGAAAGGTCCTTAATTTTTCATATTTATGCGTTAAAGTCTTGGAGTAGCATTCTTTCCAGGAATGAACAATTTTTTTCTCGTTCATTGCAAACATTTTTTCCCCCATTTTTTGGGGGTTTGCAGATGACCATGAACGACTTTCAGTCTGTGTAGGCACTTTGTTTATTTATTCACTTTGTTTATTGTAAAGTTCTCATTGGAACATTAATTTTTGAGGTAAACTGAATATATATATATATATATATATATATATTGGAGCCATTTAGTGTTTCTCACAAATTGTCTTCAATTTATGGACAATTTTTTAAGAAAAATTTGCTTTTTTATGAATTTACGCTGTCATTTTGCTGCTCTGGCAATTTGCTTTTTACCGAGTGTGTAATACAATTTTATTCATTACTGCTGAAAAAGGCTTAAAAACTACGGATTTTTTTAGTGTTTACTACTGAAAAAGGCTTAAAAACTACGGATTTTTTAGTGTTTACTACTGAAAATTTCCAATCAGGTTTGGAGTGTGGGAATATTTTTTTCTTATTAAAATCACTAATTAAGTATTCAGTTTTAGAACTGCTGTTAACATATAGCATGATAGAACGTTTGTTTTTATGCATTTTTGAACTGCTCTTCATCCACAGTTCACTACCAAAACTTGTGGAGTTTGAATGTGCAAAATAAATAAATGATTAAATAAATGAAAATAAGAACTACTGTGAGAGAGGTATGCAATTTTAATGAATGGAAAAGAAGGTGTGTGTTTGAAAGAGTTTTTGTTACAAAAACTTCACTTTTGATATGCATTTACATTTGATACATCATGCTGCATAGGTTTTGTAAAAAATCTCATTTACTAGCATGTTGTATTTATTACTTATTCTCATTCTTATAAAAATGCATGTATGTGTGGAAATGACATGCATATAGAACAAAAATATTGCTTTGATAACCAATAGTAGCCTGCATTTAGGAAATTTTTATATTAACCTTTTTCAATTATGAGCTGAAGCATTTCAATTTTCCTTGTTCCTGGTAGTCAGCAAATTTTACTGAATTGCTACTTTTTTTGTGTGACGTCAAATTGTGGTGAGTGGCCTGTGTACTTGCGTTATTTTAGATTGTAAACTTCCTCGGGAAACTGTGAATGTTGCAAGTAATTTTTGTATGAATGAAATTAATTAGTTCAGTGTGCTTTTCAGTGTGAACACTGAGTTGATAATTATGTGCAATAAAAGTGTTAATTGTATTTGTAAGTATTTATGCATATAATTGCAAAAGCATTTCACTCTTTTTCTTCCGTTATTGTGAAGCAGTTTTGTGGTTTGTTGATTTTAATTGCTTTGAAAGAGGTATCACTTAATCTTGCATTTTTTTGAGTGGAAAGATGAAATTGTACTACAATAGATTATGGTTAATTTGGCCATTGGTTAATCTGGGCAGCCATTTATTTGGGACAGTTCTTGAAGAACATCCCAAATTAACTCTTTAGGATAAAGCTTTGTGTAATTTAGGGTAGCTGCTTAATTGGGCCAAAGTTTTCTAGCCCCAATGTGTCAAAGTTTAACCAGAATCTACTGTGTATGATTAAGCTGTAATTCATTCTACAGTTTAAATGAAGCTCTGTATTTTATATTGTCACTGATATTAATGATTATAGAAATTCAGCCATTGTAGTAACATAGTGTAGGCTGTTTCTGTAAAATCTCTTTTTTTTTTTTTTTTTTTTTTTTTTTGTGCCTTGGATGTCTAAAATCTTAAACCACTAAATGCTTTAAAACGTATTGACGTTCTTTCATGTAGTACACAATATACATTCTGTGAAATTTTATATTGCTTTGAATATTTGTTAAATTTGAATCCTTGTGAGAAATTAGGCTGAATTTAAAATCTGTGGGAAAAGTGAGCAGCTGTTGATTCAGTTAATGTGTAAAACATTTTGCTGTTGATGAATTGCTAATTCAGCTTCGTGGTGAGGTTATACATTATCTAGCCATGTTGCCACTGAAAACTGCCTTCATTGAAAGTCAGTGAAGAAGTATGTTTGGAAATCTTTAAAAATTTGGGTATGGTAGAGAGTATTACTCATTACAAAAAGAATTTCAAACTGTCTAATAACCAAATCTTAAGGTATGCATCATATTTTTGTGACACCTGCTTGATTGGACAGATATGTTATGCAGTTGGTGATAACAGCTTAAGCACTTCTTAACAGCAAAACTAGTAAAATTAATTTTACTCAAATTCTAACTCATTCTTATGTATAAAATAAATACATAGGCACAACTATTTCTTATGATTCTTTGCAGTTTTGAATTGTCTATGATGTTTTCTTGTTCTATTTCTATCAGGACGTGAAAATTATTTGAAAAGTTACATGTAGCCCAGCTGCATATGTGTTGAAATCATTTATCTGCCCAGATAGTAAAAGCTGGAAGCCCAGGAACATTTATCTTTTAAGATAACAAATCGGAACACTCATTTTATTTTTAAGTTAAAAAATATGATGAACTTTATTTTACATGTTTTGCATTTCCATTTTAAGGGTCTGCATTCAAAATTTTCAATGCACAAAAGTGTGTATCTCAAGTTTTAAGATGATGCGTAAATTATTATGTAATGGTGTGATGATGAAATTGGTATTTGAAAAATTATGATTCTGCCATGTTCTTTTCATTGAAGTTTTCGCCCTTTGTCACTGAACACTGGAGGCTAGTTCCACCAGAGGCATGCATCCCGTCGCTGACAATAAACAGCATTTGGAGCAAAACCACATGTAGTTCCAATTTCTGGATTTAGAGCAAATTATAAAAAAGCAGAGATCCGTGCTGTCGATCACATTCTTTTCAATTAAAAAAAAATCGTTTAGACAAAAATATGGCGATTACCGTTTTGTACTATCTTAATACTTTAGTGAAAAAAATTGAATTTGGAAACTTTAAAGAATTCAGAGCAACCGCTGAAGAAGGTGATATTCTTCTGTCCTTCACACTGTATAGCAATAATACAACTTCTAGTGATTAGCAGTGAAGTGAAATACAACATGTGACAGCTGTCTTTTTTTCTTGTAGTAGGAAATTCTATTCCAACCTTTTTTATTTTTAAATTTAGTTGCCTGGACTGAGCAGCCAGATTTTTATTTGCCTTCCTATGCCAATAATTTACATGCCCCGGGCATCTCGGGCATTGTATTTTTTAAGCCCTTCTGTTTCTTCTTCTTAGTTACTTAGTGCAAGGACTGGTTGTTCAGTAGACGTACTCTATCTCTCTATTCTCTGCCATTCTCTTCAAGTCATAGTATGTCCTAAGTTTGGTGTCTTGGAGTAACTGTGCCACAAAACTATTCCTTGACCATCTTTTTCCTCTCTTGCCTTGAATTTTCCCTTCCAAAACTTTCAGAATCGGGCCTACATGGTGCAATGTGTGTCCTATCCATTACATTCTTCTTCTCTTTAACATGTTGATCAGATTCCTGGGTTCTCTCCAGGACCTCCTCATTAGTCTTCCTATCGAGCCAACTTATTCTCTTCTGTTATTCTCTCATATTAGATGTTTCCAAATGTGTGACAGTTCACAAGAAGGTTTAGTGTCACAGCTGTACTTCTTTGTCTTTTCAATTATGATTGATTCAGCTATAAGTATTTGTATATTTTTCTAGTCTGGGACCTCATTATTATTAAGGCAGTGTTGAACCATAGATGTACTGATCCTTTTTATTTTTTGTTCGAATTTTTTAAGTGCTCTTTTAGATGAATTTTTAAGTTTCTTTTAGTATGACCTATGTGTTATAATAAAGGTTTATTCTTGTTGATTTTTTATTGCTATTTTATAAACTTTTGTTTTATTTAAAAAGGTGTTTTGCTCTTGTTGAATTAGCAGTCTTGGAGGTATCCTGTATGGTTTCTGCTATTGCAAAGTTAGATTTTTTACATTCTCTTTAAGATTTTAGTGATCAATATTATAATGGGCAATGCATTAACAATTATATGTATTCTTTAGAACACTTTTGTTATTAATGAATATGCTTCAAAACCTACATTAGATGAGTTGATGTGATTTTTTTTTTGTATGATTTCTGAAAGAAAAAGAACTTAAAATTGTGATTCCACATTTCGAGATGAAAATACTGTATATTATGTTAAAAAAAAAAAAAAAATGTAGGCCATAAAATTTTCTTTTGCTCTTCCTCAGAACTGCACTGAGAGTGTTGCGAGTTTCATGTAAGCATAGAACTATTTAATCCAAAAAAGACAGTGAATGGTTTGAATTATTTGAATGATACAAATACATACCTTGGTGCATTGGAATGAATTCATTTTGCTTAAGAGTGATGGAAATTAAGATTGAGAAAGATATTTAATTTCTTGTTTTATTTTTCAAAATGGTGGTTCTTTTCTACTATAACTAAATTGTTACATCATAAAAAGCACTTTTTTTCTTTTTCTTTTGTTTCTTTTTTGAGATGAAAGATGTGGTAATCAGTGAACTCTTTCAAAGCAATACAATTTCTTAAAATTATAACCTGTAGTACATGCAGTTATGTAAGACCAATTTGTTAATTATAAAATATTTGGGCATGATTTTAGATCTGTTCCTTCTTCATAAAGATCCAACTTTTTAAATTTTCTTTTGAGAAAAACTTTCCGTAAAGCATCCAAATTTAAACCTTAGAAGGAAATAAGTATTCTTTGTGTGTAGATTAGCATTAATTCACTTTCATTTTTCATTTGGGAAAAGTGTAAAATGTAATGATGCATTTTTTATGTATACTATGAAACATTGGAGTTTAGTGTATTTGCATTTTTAATATGAAGTTTACTATAAATCTGGAATGTGAATCCTGTTGTGCATACTGTCAAGGAGCTCTGACAAAAACAAAAGAACTTACCAAGTTGAACATATTTGCAAGTGTTAACAAATCAGCATTACAGCTGGAAAATTCAAGAAATTACAAATTATTATTCATTATTTCCATTTTTTAAGATTTCTAATTTAAATACTCAACTTTCAGTAGAATCATCATAATTTCACACCTGTATACTAGCATATTGTTCAGACATTCTTCTAACACAGATCACTTCGAAATGATAAAATGAGGGCTCATTTGTAACTAATTTTGGCTTATTAATATTTAACAGGAATTATCGAGGATAAATTTATTAAGGTACATTACCTCTCAAATTTTTGATCTATACACTAGATCCTCTTCAGGAGTTCTTGTGTCTTACTACTTCCACAGGTCTGGCAACCAAGCCTGGTGGATTTTCCATCCAGCATGGTCATTGATGTTGCCACCTTGTGTATTGTAAATTTCCAGGGATTCCTCTAATTTTCGGATAATTGCGTGGGATTGATGTTTGATCACTTTTAAGGAGTCCAGTCTATTTTGTGGCCAGTTTGTTGTATGTGCCTGTCTAATCCTGTTAAGTAGTAAGACGCAAGAACTCCTGAAGAGGATCTAGTGTATAGATCGAAAATTTGAGAGGTAATGTACCTTAATAAATTTATCCGCGATAATTCCTGTTAAATATTTATAATACTGAAAGTAATAAGAGGAAGCCATGAAATCATTAATTATTAATTTTGTCTGTCTTAAAGTCCATTGCAGGATTTTCATGTCTGTTACATATTTCTGCCACAGTCTTTAACAGCTGAATTTACACCTTCAACCCACAGTGCTCTAGCTCTACCAACTGGTCTATGGCTTGATGTCTTAAAGTTTGTAATATTTGTTTAAGGAGTTTTATGTTACTGAAGTAACACTATGTGTCCAAACTATTTCAGTGTGTTCATCTTAACTATGTTTTACAGAAGCACCAGCTGAGTTTTAATAACAGAATTTCTATTCCTACTGTGCCACTGAGTTCATCTATTTGCCACAGATAGTCCTCCTTTTATTTAAAATTTTCTGGAGAGCCTTTAACTTTGTACCAACTCTCACTGCCATAAAAGAGTGTAAGTATATAAGTGTGTCTAGGCTGTAGTTTTCTGCACAGTTTTTCTTGGGAGTGAAGCTAGTTTACACATTTCACTGAATCTGATGCCTAATTCCTTATCAAGCTTTCCTATATCATCTATAAGTTCACTCAAGTCATTAAAGTATGTTGCCTGTTCTAACATTTTACAGTTTTTAACTTTTAGGATTCAACCTTGAACCACTGATGTAGACTTTTTAACATGTATCTTCATCTAAAAATTTATCACAAGTCCTGCTCATTTGATTAAGATCATATTGGAAATTGTTTTTGTTATAAGAAGGTAGTTCTAAGTCATGAGCATACACTGCAAACTGCTAATACTAGTCAAACATGCTTCAGTATTGATTACTAAGTTATTTTCTTTGACCTGTCCATCTGTGTAAATCAAAAACCAAAATAGACAGCCTTGCATTCCAGTCTTACTTCACAGTTAATCTTAGAGAATGTACCAGCACTTAAGGCACAAGAGGTTTGGTGGGCTCACCAGGTAAAATTTTTAAGAGGCTCTTCATAGTCTGTATGAGTGTTCTATCTTAGACAACTAGTTGAAATTGATCTCTGCGACTCTGCATGACCCATGGACCACCCATTAGTTTTTTTGCGTTCAAGTGCTGAGGATTTTCACATTCTCGAACTCCCTGGTCTTTGAAGATATCAATCCACTCATACCAGATTTTCTTTTCCTCCAGAAAACCAATTGCACTTCATCGAGCTCTTTTCACAGGTTGTGGTCATGACCGTACCATTTTCATCTTTGCTATGGCACTCATCTTTAGTCAGGAGTGTCGATAGCATTTCATAATTGTATCATGTCCTCTGTTGCTGATATTACAGAAGTTGCTTGTGAGGTGGGTTGTTTTTTATACATGAAACTCAAGTTTTCTGGGACTATCATTCACCTCCTTAATATACATGCTCCCTGTTCTGATCCCCCCCTCTCTCTCTCTCTCTCTCTCTCTCTCTCTCTCTCTCTCTCTCTCTCTCTCTCTCTCTCTCTCTCTCTCTCTCTCTCTCTCTCTCTCTCTCTCACACAAACAAACAAACAAACAAAAAATCCCTAGATTGTTGTGCTATGTATTGGAAACGTTTTGGCTAAACCAATCTGGAAGGAAAATTCGAAAGCAGTGATTGATTGATGACCAAACCTTTGCAGTCATTTACTGTGGTTTTGTTCTTACAAAGGGTAGCCAAGCAATTAAATAAGTAAATGAGCTGCTTTCATCATAAGTAAAGAAAAAAGGAGAAGGCATCCTTAAAGAACTAGCTCAGTTCCAAAGTTTAAGTTGAAATGATTCACATTAAAAATCATTAATTGCCAGTCAAATTTATGGTAAGTCACCAATCACTAACAAAAACTGGAAAAAATGGAGAATGGAGATCAAATCCAGAGCTATAAAGACACCCTAGTAATGGGTTCATCAATCAAGATTGGAATTTATTGCTTCAAACTTTCCCTTTGAAACAACTACACTGCTGATAAAAATTTGGTTACCACCTAAATGGTTATTCTATGTTGCAACTATATGTTTTTTTGGCATGTTTTTTAAAAAAAGTACATACTAGTATCACTATGTCCATTTTCTTCTGGATACCTTTTTGAAGTCAAAAGCCTAAACTGTAAGAATGATGAGATCTATGTATTTTGTTTTTTCCAATTGATAACCATGCCGTTAGGGTGGTATAAACATGTGTGCTATTAAAATCAAAATATATTTTACTCTATACAATTGCTTCAAAGAAACAAACTATTCAACAACTTCTTTTTACCTTCTAATACCTTTTACCACAAAGGGCATTTTACATACATTTTTTGCTGTTCCAGTGCTCGAGTGGCATGAGGTGCTGGCCTCTAATTATTCATCCAAGATGGATCCGGGTCTGAATGCTGGATGAGACATGGATTGAGTGTTTGTCTTACAGCACTGGCTTTCTCCCTTCCCTGGAACCAAGACCCCAAATTAGAAACAGGTGGCCGCTTATAACATATTGAGTTACTCACCAAAATCGTTAAACAAACAAATGCATACAGTTTCTATTTGAACTACTGCATGGTGTCACTGCTAGGGGACATAAATTTATATTGGATTTTCTTGAAATCTCAGCTTCTAAATATCGGATTTAAAAAAATTTTCTGTTCACTGAGGGTCACATCAACGAATATTTTTCATGCATTTTATAATATTTTGTGACAAAATGCTTTGCCACTAGGGGGAATACGTCCATATTTCTGTTTTTAACATGTTTGCAATTGTATCTTTGCTTCTAAAAGTCTGATGAAAAAATTTCTTTCAGTCATGTGCCATTTGTCACGGAAAACATATTTATGTGTACAAATTCTGTTGGAGAAATATTCTTCTTTTCGTACGTGAAAGTACTTCAGAATAAATAACTCAGTAATCAGACATCCCTGAATTGCCTGCATGTACTGTTCATCATGTAACATCAGTCACATAAGAAAACAAACTTGAAAATTATGTCACTCTGGAGCAGGAATCGAACCCGCATCTTTCGATTTCTATTCCATTACACCATCCAGGACATATATGAGTTTTAGAATTTGAACTTTCTCTTAACCATACTCTGATGGCTGAGTTAATTATTCTGACAGAGTTTCATATATTAAGAGAAGAATGTTTCTTCTATAAAATTAATACCTGAGAGACTGGCGATTTCAGTTAACTATGCTACAAGGAACCAGAATTGACTTCAACTGGCGAAAATCTGAGGAAGTTCAGATTCTGAATGCGCAGATACTTAGGACTTCATCATCCTGGGTGGCGTAACAGATAGCATTCTCAAACAGAAATCAGGGGATGCGGGTTTGATTCCCACTCCAGGGCGATGTAATTTTAATATTTTTTTTATGTTTGATGTTATGTGATGAACAGTAAATACAGGCAATTCATATATGTCTGATTGCTGAGTTAATTATTCTGATTTATGTGTATTTTTTTCTCAAATTAATGTTTAGTTTTCCACTAGGAGCATTAATGAAAATATCAGCAATGAGGATGTCTCTGCTTCTAAAAGTACAATTTAAAAACATTTGCAACTGATGTTTGTGGCAAGGAATGCTTTTCATGTGTTTGCCAATTTTGGTACCATACAGTTTTTCCACTAGGGAGTTTAAGCATGAGTCCTTTCCTTTTTGTACTGTACTTGAAACAGTATTTTCATTTCTAAGAACCTAATTTGAAATCCCCTTTGCCTTGGATATCTTCCAATGAGAAATGCTTTGTAAGCATTTGTGCTTTTTAGTAGTATATACAGGGTGTCCATAAAGTCTTTTCCACATTACAAAAGTTAATATAAAAAATTTATATAAGTAAAATAGTTGGCAACATAATATAGCAGCACTCATAAAGTTTTCTTTCTGTTCTTTAGGTGAGTGCTGCTGCTGAAAAAGAGGAGCATTTCATCGATAATGGCTTCTGTGCAAGAAAAAGCGATGTGCATGTTGTGTTTCCATGAGACCAAATTGGGGGTTACTGCCCAGCGTCATTTTAGAAAAGAGTACAGACGATCACCACCAGACCAAAAAAGCATAAAAGCTTAGTATGAAAGTTTAAAGTGACGAGTAGTGTTGGCGATCTCCCGTGAGCGAGGCGACTAATGGTTACACAAGAGACAACTGCAGCTGTTTAGAAGACATTTCTGCAAAGCCCCAGGAAATTAATTCGTCGTGCTTCACTGGAAACTGGGATTCCCCGTGCCACGGTTCACAAAATTTTGCACAAACATCATCTGTATGCTTATAAGGTATAGATCATTCAAGGTCTTGAGCCTGGTGATCGACCACGCCGTGCTGCATTTGTGACGGAGATGTTGCAGCGCATAGCTCATTATAGTGATTATCTGCACTGTGTCTGTTTTTCAAATGAAGCCACATTCCATGTCTCTGGTACAGTAAATAGGCACAATGTGCGAATCTGGGGATGAGAAAATCCCCATTATGTCATAGAACAACAGAAGGCTAGCCCGAAAGTGATCGTATGGTGCGTCCTGATGCATGACAAAATAATTGGACCCTTCTTTTTTACAGAGCCCACGATAACGTAACGTGTATCTGGATGTGCTGGAACTTTTTGTAGCACCTCAGTTGCATGCACTCCAACCTTCTATTATTTTCCAACAAGACGGTGCCCCACCACATTGGTCGATAATGGTTTGTGAGTTCCTGAATGCCACATTTTGTGACAGATGGATTGGATTGGCTGCCATGGTCCCATGACATGGCCACCTCAATTGCCCGACATAACCCCTCTAGACTTTTTTCTGTGGGTTTATGTGAAAGACCAAGTTTACTCTAGCAGTGTTCCAGATGTAGATGGGTTGCAAAATAATGGATGTGATTGGTTCTGTCTCTGCTGAGATGTTAAGCATGGTGTGAAATATTGAATATTGCTTAGATGTTCACTGGGCCACAAATGGCACCTTTGTGGAGGTGTACTGACACTGGAAAAAAACTTTACTTGTGCACCATCATTGTCGTGCAATCCCTTTCTTGTACCTGTAATACATTTTATTTGTATTAATTTTTGTAATGTGGGAAAGACTTTATGGACACCCTGTATATTTATATATGCTAGTGACCCATTCAATTCTCTATAAAGAATGCTGCTTACATTGTACACAGATTTCTCTAGGAGGCGTAAATGCCTTTTCTCTTTTTCACTGAATTTTTTCTTCTAAAAATCTGCTTTGATTTTTTTTTTCATGTCAGAAAGGATTCAGAAACATGCTCAGTACACCCTAGAATTATGTGTCACCTTTCTTATTATTATCTTGTTTGAAGTGCTGAAGACTGCTATGCAGTGTACTTATTACTAAAATTTTTGTATGCATGCAACTGCTGTGTATTACATCAGTTGTACAATGGAAGCCTGTTATAATGTGAGTATGGGGACAAGTCGACACCTGCAGTATATCCGAATCTGAATGCTTTGAGCCCTAAGCCACAAACAATCCCTAAACTGTATAGGTTTTTGAAACATTCAGAGCGTATTCAGTATATGTAGTTCCATGAAGTGATTACGTCTGGTTCTATACTCTAACTTCATGTGAAATACATAGTTGTACATTTAAATTAGGATTTTCTGTGTATGTATTTTGTTCAGGGGACAGGATCAAACCTGTGTAATATCCAATTCTGCGGTATAACTGATCGTGTTATATCTAGCTTCCATTGTATGTGCACCAAACATGTAATCTGCAGATTTTATGAAGGAAATTACAGTACAATAATTGAGCAATCATAATACTTTCTTATAATGGAGATATGAGAAAACAGAAACTATGTATTCTGATTTGAACTCAAAGGGGGTAGTTTCAGGTCTTGTTCCTCCAGAGAAGACAAGCTTCCAGTACCATCAGCTAAAGCCTCAAGGCCATTTTAACCAAATCATTACACAGCCTTTAGTACTTGTCCTCAATACCACAAGACAGGTAAAGGTGTTTGAGAACACAAAAACAAAAACTTTTTTTAAAAAAGCAAATCATATTCTGATTAAAAGACAGTTTCTCTTAGGTTATGTCTCCCATTCTTCAGCTTTTTAGGCCTTTCAAGTCGTTTTAATAAAAACATGTCACATAAAACACTGCACTTCTTATTGAGACTCTCATTACATTTTCAATAATTTAACATTTTCAGACCTGCCAACTGTTATGATTTTATCATTTTTAGTACCATAAAACACACTGCAGAACGATATGATCTTGCCACCAAAAATACGATTTATACACCAAAAATACGATTTTTTTTTAAAAAGTCATGTTTTCCAACATTTTTCCCCTTTTTAGACAGAAGTAGGGAAAATTTTACGTGTAATCTATTTTTTTCCCCCTTTTGAAAGATTTTTTTCTTGGGGAGGTTTCCAATTTAAATCTCTTAACACATTCCCCTGCCTCTAGTTTCCCCAACAGAAATAAAGTAAGTCAAGTGGAATCGACAACTGATGAACAAATCCCGACTCGTTTAGTATAATGTTTGAGACTGATTTGTATTTTCGACTCTTCATCGTAATTGAAGCTACTGATTGGTCGGCGCTGGAATGTGGTCCAGCATCTGTTTATTCGAAGCAACCTCCCTCCCGTTACACTTGCAACCATCAAGAATTTATATTGCTGTAACAGGCTTCAAAAATTATCAGCACGCGTCATGTTAAAATTTTTCTATTTGAGTGTTACGTTTTTTGGTTCTGAGAGGTTGGCAGGTCTACATCTTTTTTTGGGATGTTTAATACCCATGAACTTTTTCACACCAGAAAACTTTCCCACAGTTAAAGATCTATGTATAGTTTTTGCAAAAATGTTGGGATACAGAATCAAACTGAAAATCATTGATGTTTTACATTAAATTCATTTCCCTTTTTTTCTTGACATTTTTTACACTTTTATTTGCATCGCTGTGATTGTTTACTCTTTTATTTCGTGCGTGTTCATGAAGGGGATATCATAAGTACACACAAGAGTATCCACAATTGAAATATTAAGCATTTTAAAGTGCTGCCATTTCATCATTGAGATGGTGCGGAGTATAATGTAGCAGCACAAAGTGGCTGAAAGGTGAGTTAAAGAGTGAGTTTGAAAAGTCAGTTGAAGAGTAAGTCACAAATAAACCATTCAAAGAAACTGGGATAATTTATTATGTAGTACCCAGGCATAAATAATTGAAGGCTGATTTTCATGTGAATATGTTTAGATAGACTTGAAATTTTCTAAAACTACAATATATTTTTTCATGGGAAGGCTTTATTTAAGGAATGTAAAAATATTTAAAATGTTAGGTACTTCACACAAGTTAGAAAAAAATTGTAAATATGAAGGAATGAGTATGTTTGTTCAGAAATCTTCATTTCTGCTTGTAATTTATGGTGTGTGAATAAAAGAAAGATTGCCCTGACCATTTTTCTGCTAACAAAAGCTAAAATAATAAAATCTGACGTTCGTAACACTTTCGCATTAAAATGAAAATAAAAATAATAATTCCTTGGGTCTTGCATATCATATTTATTGTGCACTAAACACTCAAAATTGTCGTCTTAGTACTCTAGAGTTCTTAGGAGACCTATCTAACATTGTGTTCTGTTCTAACAAAAGTTGGATCCAGTTAGACTTTATATTAGTCTTTGCTTTAAATTTTGCACATAAGTGATAATAAGTCTTGAGTGTGGCTTAAGAAAGGACAATAGAACTAAGTGCAGTGTTGAGTAGGTTTCAGCATAGGACCAACAAAGACTTCCTCACAAAGTTTATTTTTTTAATGCTACTATGATAAAAATAAAAGAAAAAAATGGACTCCTCCCATTTTGACACCCCATATACCATGTTTTTTTATGTTGACTTTGTCTCACCAATTGGACCTGTAAGGAGAGTTTTAAGCATTTTTCATGTCAAAACCATTACGTATGAAAAGTATATAAACAAATGTGGGTTGCTACACACTGTACATGAAAATAATTGTAATTATTGTTAGTAAAATTTGAAAATAAAAAGTGCAGTGCCAAATTCTCATAATCCAAGTTCAGTTCAGTAAAATGCTCTGTGGAAAAGCATATAATGTCCTTACTTGATTCATGTCTTAGAAGGCTGAAAGGGATTATTTATAAGATGATGAGTTACTGCATTGTAAATTGGCAGGTAAAAGAAATCAGCTATATACTTTCAAATGTTGTGCCATGACACTGCAGAGAATTATTTCTCTTGTTGATGCTACTACTGTAAATTCATCTAGTCATTTTAAATGTTTCTTTTTCTGCATTTTTGTTGGGTTTTTTTTATTTACTTGTGTACTGTATCCAGGCTCTGATGAAACTACTTAGAAAATTAAATATGCTAGAGGTTACAGTGTCTAATCTACCCAAATATTTCATTATGTATAGCTTTCTTCATTTTTTGTGTGTTCAGAATTATTAATTGCCTTTATGTGCCATCAGTGTATCATAATGTTGCTGTTCCAGTAAAACTGTTGCTTTGATAGAATTAACATATCAATTAAAAATGTTATAAATTTTATACTGCATATTTCACTGTGATCTGTAAAATTACAGTGTACTATCTGCTTTGAAGTGTTGTTATATATAGTCACTTTTAATTGTATTTGATATACAGTGACTCTTAGTGTTATTATAAAAAGTAATTTCATGTCATGAATTTCTGTTTTACAAGCTAAAGGTTATTCACAATTTTTCCAGTAAAATTTAAATTTATAAATATGTAAATTACAAATTTTAGTTTGTTTTCAAAGGATTTAATTTTTTAAATAGAACAGCAGCTTGCTAGAAAAATTATTCTGTTGCCCATGTGTCATTTTTATTTCTCTATTAAATCACCTACATTGTGTGTGTGTGTATGTGTGTGTGTGTGTGTGTGTGCGCGCATGTGAGTGATGTTTCAGTATATTACAATTCCATGCAACTGTGTAGTAACTGAAGACTGTTAAAATTCAACTTGCATATATTCTAATCATTTGCGTAGGGGCATGAACATTTAATGTGGTGGTGCAAAGCTTAATTTGTTCTGAGCTTAAACTAATTTTATTGAATTTTTTGTTGTGTAGAAATTTCTTGACTTGGTTGTTCAAATCCAGAGACTGAGATTGTAAACACTGTGCTTTCATTTTGGAAGCTGGCCCTTTCATCTTCCTTGAGATTTAGCCTATTGGGAAGTTGGTTCTAATGTAGTGAGGGGAGCAGGAATACTTTGATTTTAAAAATATGAGAATTTATTTTTTATTTAATTATTTTGTACTTATGGAACAGGTTTCAAGGTTTTCCTGGGTCAGAGTCAACTGGTTGTATTATTTGATCATTAGTGAACTTCCCCATTGAGACTTAAAAAAAAAGTTAAGTAACTAGATATAAATGAACTTCCAAATTTATATGAGATGCATACTTTCCCAAGGGTTAGTTTAGTGACAACATTGTATTGTCTGTTGATATAGTGTCACAGAGACTGGAAGGGATCTAGTATGGATCAAGTGTGACATGATTAAGTAGGAAAACTGAAGTATCTATTGATAAAAATGATAATGTATGGGATGAAAGTGATAAAAAGTATTGTATTGGGTTGTCGGAAAAGTCATGACGAATTTTGGCACCCGATAGCGGTTGGGCGGTTTTGGAAGTACTAGAGACATGCGCAGCTCTGTTATCGCTATGGCATTCGACAGGTGCCAGTTCTAGCTGCAGTCTAAAAGGAATAGTGAGCGATTTGGTTGATTTGCGGAGATTCGACATCGAGTTGAAGATGGAAGACCAAACTGTGCATTTTCACCATATTTTACTGATTTACCTCCGTAAAGGGAAGAACGTGCGTCAAGCTTGTGAAAAGTTGCGTAAAGTGTACGGTGTTAATGCTCTACAAGAACGTAAGTGCCAGCGGTGGTTCGCAAAATTCTGTGCTGGTGATTTTGACCTCAACGATACTCCTCGGTCCGGGAGGCCAACCAAGGTTGATGACGACCAAATCAAGGCATTGATCGAGTCAAACCCACATTACACGACACGAGAGATTGCAGACACATTGCACATCCATCATTCAAGCGTTCACGACCACCTGAAGAAGCTGGGATACATAAGCAAGCTCGATGTGTGGGTTCCTCATGAATTCAAAGAAGCTCAATTGACGGCGCGTATAAACATCTGCGATATGCTCATTAAACGGGAGGAAAACAATCCTTTTTTGAAGCGACTGATAACTGGTGATGAAAAGTGGATTGTGTACAACAATGCGCTCCACAAACGGTCTTAGTCCCGATGTGCTGCTTCGTCTCAAACAGCATCCAATCCAAAGTAGACATTCATCAGCGGAAGGTTCTGGTCTCAGTGTGGTGGGATTTTAAAGGTGTCTTGTTTTTCGAGCTCCTACCACGGAACCAAGCAATCAATTCGAATGTGTACTGTTGGCAATTGGACAGTTTGAACGAATCCATCATCCAGAAACGTCCAGAGCTCGTTCATCGTAAAGGTGTGTTCCATCACGACAGCGCAAGACCACACACAAGTTTGATCACACGCCAAAAATTATTGGAGCTTGGGTGGGATGTGTTGCCACACCCAGCATACTCGCCTGACTTTGCGCCGCCAGACTTCCACTTGTTTCGCCCTCTTCAACAGTCCTTGCATGGTATAATGTTCAATTCAGATGAGGCTGTAAATCAGCACCTTGTACAGTTTTTCGCCATGAAAGACAGGTTTTCTATGAACGAGGCATTCTGCAGCTCACTGAAAGATGGCAAAAGGTTATCAAACAAAACGGGCATTATATCATCGATTGATCTTTGTTCTGTCTATCAATAAATGACCTTTGCAAAACAAAACATGGCTAAAATACGTCATGACTTTTCCGACAACCCAATATATGTGTGTGTGGAAGATGGGGGGGGGCGAACCCCTCTTAGTGTTGCATGCATGAGTTCTTTAGGTATGTGATTATAAATAACCCTTACAAATCAGTCAAATGGTCACACATTATCTACATGATCTAACCTCTAGTGAATTTATTGCTCCCTGTCCAGCAGAGTTTGCATTCCAAATGAATTTTGTGTTAGTTTGATTTTTATGCACTTTATGGAAGAAAAACCTAAAAGGTTGTCATAAATTAAGAATCTGCTCACTGTTTAGTGGTGGTTATATTGAAGGGGTTTAAGTAATATGGTGATTATCCACATACGTACTGCAGCTCATATAGGAAAAGTTTCAGTTTTTCATCTCAATAAATAAGAAATCTTGGTTATTAGAAATTTCTGTGTTAAATTTTATTTTTTGTGTATTTCATTATGAAATTCATATGTATTTCTGCAGAAATGAAATGTGTGTGTGTGTGTGCATGCGTGTTTTAAAATTTGTATTAATTTTTACAATGTAAACTTTCAGAGGTAAACCTTTCTTCCAAAGTATCAAAAAAGTCACTGCTCCCACCACACTCTAGAAATATATGATGAAAAGGTATTGGAATTATGATGGAAATTTAAATTTAGATACATTTCCTGCAGTCTGCAAGGTACCTGGTAATGAATGTAAAACAATTTGGTGTTTAATCCAAGAAGTATTAATTTGTTTGAGTCATTGTAATTATGAAACACTGACACTAAAAATCTAATTTCAGCAAGCAAACACACACACACACACACACACACACACACACACACACACAAATATGTATGTATACATGTGTGCATATGTGCACAAAAACTTGCAGTGTGGAGCTTAGAAGGCTGTTGTTTAATCAGAAAACACAAATGTTTAGTGGATCTTGCAAACCTCAGATAACGTTGAGGCTGATGTATTGAATTTTGTGTAGGAATTTTTCAATTAAGTTGATGGTAATCTTTCAGGTATATATATATGCTTCTTGGTGTGCCACATGCTATTATTTATTTAATTCATCTGTTCAAATCTATTGGCAGAAGTGTCATACTTGACTAAAGAATGCTGGAATGTGATAAATATATACAAAAGGTAGACGACAAGCTTATAAGGGTGTCAACCCCCCCCCCCCCCGTTCCTCCAATCAACTAGATATCTACTCTAGCCTTGCAGTTGAGAGAAGGCATCATATCACCAAGTTTTTTCAATACTTCAGCAAATACTACAAAAAAAAAAAATGAAATAAGTGAGTTTCATGAGTTCTTCTGTGTATGAAAGGAAGGTTCTTTTCCTTTTTGAAGTTAAAAGAGGAGGTAACAAGATTTATTTATTTTTTTCAATTAAGGACAAATACAAGTCTCTAGAAAGGTACCCATGTATTAAACAAGAGTGGTGCCATCAAGCTTTTAGTTTGTGATGACCACATGATTTGAAAGAAAAAAAAAGTGATGAGTTTAGAAAACAACACAGTATTCCAGAATGAAATGAGAACTTTTGGAAAATGCCAAGGTAACTGGCATCTCGTTAGTTTTCAATGAAGAATCTGATGTATTGAATATCCCTATCCTGTCAAAATTCTTGGGACACTTCTATGTAAAAGCACAATATGTCTTATGTAGGAAAACAACACCAAATACACTATATTTGGCCACTCTTAGCCTTGATGAGTTCTACAACATGTTGTAGAACATAAAGCTACAAGTTCCATATATATATATATATATTAAGAAAATGAAAAACTCAAGGAGCAAAATTTTGAAAAAACGGAAACGAACAAAAATTCCGAGAACGAGCAGAATAACAACCACCAATCCCCAACCGTCCGAAGCAGTCAAGCTCCTAACGATGGAAATCAAACAAACGGAAGAACGCAGGGAAGCAGATCAATGACTGATTCTCCGATGGCTTCGTCAAGGGGAAGCATAAAGAATATCACTCATTTATCTACTGAGACCAGTGAATTGTGGGTTTCTGCCAATTTAGTTTACTGTAAGGACAGATTAAATTTAAGTTTAAACTTGTCAAATTAAAAAGGGATTTTTAAAACCAACCCAGCAAACTAAATAACATTGCCCGCCCGCACAACAACCAAGATAAAGCACAACTTAAAATGAAATGGAAGGGAACCAAGTATCCCAAATTATAGCAAAACCAGGGGAAATTAGACTTAAAATAGTGTGAAAATCCTAACCAAAGAAAGGTTCAGAAAGGAGAACTTTAATCTTGCCACAGTAAAATTGAAAGTTTTTATCCTGTCACAGAAAAAGCAAAGCAGAAAATAAAAATAAAAATTTAAACAAAAAGAAGAGAAACTTTATAATTTTGAAAAAGGCAAATTTTAAGCAACAATTTTAAGAAAAATATTAGAAAAAGGTGCACAAGGAACAAAGTACAGATGCAATATCCGAGAGTGAACCCAAATAACTGAGTTGCATGTCTCAGAAAAGCATTTCTGGCCTTGCCTGGGAGGGGGAGGGGGGTGCTGTAGAGAAAGGGGTCTAATTCCTCCGGCCTCTACAATTTTACCCTGCCCCGTTTTATTGAGTGCTCATGGCTCTATAGTATGGGGGGGGGGGAGCCAATGGTTGCTGTGAGAACAAACCTTAAAGATTAAAAAAATAACAGCAGAGTGCGAATCGCTGCCAGAATTTCAGAAACTTTAGTTTTCATAGAAATAGAAAAGCCGCAGCAGATTTTACTGATGGGTTGATATTTAAATGGCTGGCACCATTTTGCAAGACACTCATTTTTCTCTCACATTTAAGATTAACTCATTGCATTTCACGAAAATAGTAACCGCAGCCTGATCTTTGGCCTATGGGCCTACTAAGGCCTTAATCCGGCCTTGCCCATGCACTACTGTGAGTAGTCTGAGTTTCTCATGGAGAGTTTACTTGTTTCATAAGGAATACCCAATTTTCCTATTAGTGTGTATTGTCAAAGTTTTTATGGGAATGTTTTCATATGCTTTCAGAATGTAATTCATTGTTGATTTAAAAATAAACAATTGTGAAAATCCCACTCCTTTTTTTTATTATTTACTGTAATAATAATTATTTAAAAAATTATGATGCTGAATGATAAATTTTAATGTTTTATGCTTCAGTTTAAGGCTTAGTTTATGAAATCCTTTGCTTTGTGCTACTACAGATTTCTACAAAAATGTGTTTAAACTTTATTTTCAAAGAAAATCAGCATTTATCTTTTAAAAATTTTTGTCATGGCAATCTAAGAGTCACTGTATTATTATTATTGTTTTTAACTTAGTGTGTTTGTGCTTGGTGCTAAGTCAATCATTGTAGGAAAAAATATCAACAGGCTGTGCCTGTAGTCCCGTTAATGGTTTGGTGTTCTGTGAAAATAGAGTAGTTGATTTTATTCATGCTAGTAAAGCTGATTGCCAAATAACAGTTTTACATTTTGTTACATTGACTAAATCTGTGATGTAATGAAGTAGTTCTTTTACAAGTGTTGCTCCAAGTAATTCATAATGCTTTTATGTTTCCTTATAGAAATGGAATAAAGAAATGTTAATCAGCAGTAGTGCCTTGATTTTTTCTTTGTGTGTGTATACATGATGAATCTATCTGCGTAGCCAACCCTTTTGGGGAGGAGGGAGAGGAAATGAAATAAGATTGTAAAATAATTACTCAAAACAAGTTGATGGCAAGTGCTCATATTATTAAATCAAATTTTAATTATGCTGCTTGCTGTGGAGTCTGGTGTTACCCTTTTGTGACTTATTTTCACTCAGTGCTCTAATATTCTTTACTCTCATTTATTTACTCACTCTGCTCAGGATTATTATTATTATTATTATTATTATTATTATCAGTGTCCATGTGTACACTTAAAAAAATTAGGAGTTGTGTAAACAAACGTGTGTGTAATCACGTTAAATGACACAGCCAGCACCAATACGAATAAAGAATTTTATGTTTTTCATTTAGTTGCTCATTGAATTGCAAGTTCAGTTCTATGTGCCAGGTCTATGTCAGAGCTGGTGACATATACCTGCTCACCAGTGGCGTATATTCGGGGCTAGCCGCGAAGCTCAGAGAATGCACAAATAAAAGTCAATTAAATACACACAAATAAAAGTCAAATATCAACGGTGTTAAGATATGTCGATGCTTTCGGTGCGAAAAAACAACAACAACACACGAGCGGATTCACTTCTTCCAATATGAGAATCAGTCTAGCGAGCAGTCCAACAGCATAACGCAAGCAGGTCCTCGAGAGTCTTCGCTGTTCTGATGCAAAGAACTTTGATACGATCGCCTGCTAACGTTTCCATGACAACATAAATGAGCGTATGGAGGTGAAAGGACCATTGCTTTGTGCAACGGTTCGCTCAGGAAAGAGAAGACTTCGGACTACCTCAGTCCCTCCATGCTTCCGCTTTTAACAGCACGTGTTTCACGAGAGTTGTTTCAGTTTGTGTGAAGTGTCAATGAATTAAAATCGGGGATATTATATCTTAAATTCGTGGTTTTGTTGGATTCAAACTGTTCTGATAAATTTTGTGAAAGCTTTCCTGAACATCTACTATCAGAGCTTAAAGAACTCTATGCTTCAAATTTTGATACAGCTTGATTAAAAAATGAACTGAAGGTGTTTTATTCCCTTGGTGAATACAGAACAAATCAGTAAGAGACATTACTTGTTACATAAAGTTGAATAATTTGAGATAGTGTTTATTGAGGTGTACAAATTAGCAGATCTAATATTAAACTTTCCATCAGCAACTGCTGAAAGAAGTTTTTCTGTATTAAAAAGAATCAAGATATATCTTTGAGCCACATAAGGACATGTACATTCAAGCAACTTGGCTGGTTTGTTAATAGAGAAAAACATTATTTTTAAATATGAAAAAGTACTTGCAAGAAACATTTTTGTGAAAAAGTAACACTCAAGTTCACACAAAAGGAAAGAAGAATCCTGGAGTTCATGAATAAATAAGTGTTCAAATCCTAATCCTCATAATCATTTGGTATCATGTTAGCAATAGCATGTACCTAAAGTTTAAAAAAAATGTTACTTCTATTACTTAACAATTAAAAAATAAACTTTGCAATAAAAAAAAACAGTACTGTGGGAGGGGGGAGGGGGAGATAGCCCAGGTCTTGGACCCAAGATACACCATTATTGCTCACCACAATCACATTTGTCTGAGCCAGCAGGAAAGCCTCACTTAACTATTATTTCTTTGCTTTTGACATTTTCTGTGCACAGGCAATTAAAAGATTCCCAGATCAGCCTGTTACTTGAGGCTCCTGGTGGTAGCTACTCTAGTGGTTTAGTTCCCATTTTTATGGTACTGTCTCTGAATTTAGAGGTGTCTCTGCACATTCATGTTCTGTTGGTGTGACATAGGCTTGGACTGGGCCACCAGGGGAATTCCCAGTGGGCTGCTGTATTCTGGGCTAACAGACCTTGTACTAACTCAAGAAAGGAAAAAGTATATGTATATTTATTTGTCCTTCACCATGCATATAGAAGGAAGTTTGTCAAAAATATTCTGTTGAGACAGTGTTTGTGATACAGTTCCCCTCCTCTCTTGACTTTCAAACTTATGCTTTGTTCCTTTCAGCTGATTTCCTGTAATTCAACCCACTTCTACTAATTGCAGTTGAAATTGAATAATTAGTGCAATATAATCAAATAGACTGTCAATCTAGGATAGAGTCTTGAAATTCATTGGATATGTTAATACATTAAGGTTCACCAACAGTAAAATTTTGGGGTTGAATTACTTATACGCTTTTCTTTTTAATAAATCTGCATCTGATTTACTACTTTTTTTTTTTTTTTTTTTGGCCTTTTCCGTTTCTTGAATTGCAGTTTTGTAAAGTTTTTCAGCTATTTCAAAAATGCCCCATCCATTTGAAAGTAATTAAACAGACACTAATCTTCCACATTGTTTACTTTCTCTCACTTTATAAATTTGCACTGAAATTATTGCAATTCCAGAAATTTTAATTTTTTTCATGACAGTTTTTTAGGAATAAGTTTTGTTTATGATCAGTAAGTCCAGAATTTTTTTTTCGTCTGACCCATTTGGATTTCCCTTCCCACTTTAAGTTAGAATCTTACAAATTTCTGAATTGTGATACCTTAATTCAGAAATTTGTAAAATTTTTTCTTACATTAAATTTAATTACTGATCATTATTATTATTATTTTTTTGGCACTGTGGACAAAAAAAGTAAACTGTTAATTATTGCCTCAATGCAAACATCGCAGTAATTCATAGACTTATGTTGAAATGGAAACGCTGATATACCTTTAATTCGTAGACCTGGCACATAGAACATAATTTTCTCCAAAAGTGGGCCACAAAGAATCTGCTTCCAGTGCTGTTAATGAATTGCCAGTCCGTCACTGGACACTGGTGTGACAATGTTAAGCAAACTCCCTCCTGATGGCAAGCATCTAAATGGTGGCGAATTTCCATGCAGGGGATGCCGAGGATCAATAAATTTCTTGACATCTGTCATATTTTCTTATCTCAGTTAAAGAGTCATTAGGAACACATAGTTATAGTTCTTGCTATTGTAAAATAAATTTAATCGGTAAACTTTCCTTCCAGCTTGTCTTGTACTCTGTCATGAAGAAACTGTGATGCGAAGTAGTGTTGCGAAACTTGCTGAGTACACAAGGTAGTAGATACAAGAGAAATGATAACATTTTCAGATAAAAATAAATAAAAGTTATGTTGAAAAAGAAAGCAAACAGGGTCATGCTAGTATGAAGTAAATCCTTTTTTGCCACCTTGGGCAGAATACACCAATCAGCCAAAATGTTAAAACCAGTACCTAATATGATGTTGGTCCTCCTCTTGCTGCCAAATAAGCTCTCACCTGATGAGGCATAGATTCAATGAGATGCTGGTAGGTGTCTCTTGATATTTAGTACCATGACTGCAACAGAAAATCCTGCAGTTTCCGTAAATTATGTGGTTGGGGTGATGCTATTCACGTACCTATTTCTTCAACTCAAACTACAAAAGCTCAATAAAATTCATGTCTGGTGAATTTGGGGGCCATGGCAATAAATGGAATTCCTCTTCATGTTATTGAAACCATTCCTGAAACTTTGCAGTGTGGTATGGAGCATTGTCTTGTTGAAAGACTCCATCTCCACCAGGGAATACAGTCACCATAAAGGGGTGTACTTGGTCAGCCATGATGTTTGGGTATGTGACAGCTGTCAGAGTTTGCTCTACAGGGATAATGGGAAGTGTTCTCCAAGAAAATACTGCCCAGACCATCACACTCCCTCCAACCACCTGGATCTGTCTCACAGTGCATTCAAGTAGGAAGGCTGCCTTGGTTAACTGTCACACATGAGCTCGTCCATCAACATGGTGTAACAGAAAATGGGATTTGTCTGACCACAAAACTCTCTTCCAGTCTTCTATAGTCCAATGTCGATGATTACGTGCTTACTGCAAGCAATGACAACAGTGAACAGCTGTGAGCATATGCACACAAATGGGTCTGCGTCCGTGGTGACCCTATCCAAGAGCGTACGATGAACTATGTGCTTGGACATATTGGGTCCTTCACCACAATTGGAATTGTGGGTAATGTCAGCCACAGTAGCACTCCTGTTGTTGCCGACAAGACAAGATGGCCTACGCTGACCTCTGGCATCAGTGAGGTGTGGCTTGCCCATGCTTTGTCGACGGCTGGAAGTGTCGCCTGTTTCAGACCATCTTTGATGGGTACAAACTGCTGCATAGCATGAGCAGCCTAGCAGTGTTGCTGTTTCGGAGATACTCTTACCAAGGCGTCTTGCCATAATGATCTGGCCTTTGTCAAAATTAGATAAATCCTTTGCTTTCCCCATGCTGAGACAAAACGAAATATTGACAGACAGCTCTGACCCAGGTATTATATTGTATATATCATTCGCGATCTTGGCACGTGATGCTGAGTGGCTGCATGTGTGCTTGTTTGCATAACACAGAAGTGGTTTTGGCTGATCAGTGTATAGTTGTACACATACATCTTTTGGAGTTCACAGGCACTGACCACCACACTTTGTTCAGATAATGTCATTGGGCATCTATTGTCAGAGATGTTTGACATAGAGCGTGGAAGTGTGCCAGACATGCTGTATCAGTAACAGGTTTGAGGATTGAGATGTCCAATGTAGCAGGTCACTCCCTTGTTGGCATAACCCGATGAGTTTGCAGTATGAGGAGGGTCATTGTCTTGCTAAAACAATGCATTGTTCAACCCTGCCACGAATGGTATCATAAAGAGTTTGAGGATTTCTTCCACATATCAAGAAGAAGTCAGAGATCCTGTAATAAACACTAAACTGGAGTGTGAATCATAGAAGATAGCTCTCCACACCACAATGCTTGCTGCTTGGGTAGTGCATCGTTCTGTGACATTCCCTGAATTGTGTTGACAACATTGACACCACCCGTGAATCTGATGACTATCAGGTTGAAGAGAAAAGAGAGAGAGGTTAGCATTGCTGTATACTTAAGGAGACCAGATATTGGAACACTGATTTGAGGACAAGCGGGCGTGGCATCCTCAAATCTGTAGTTATTTGAGGACACATACGTACTCAAAATAAATATGCAAATATGTTTGTCACAAAACTGCATTGCCTCAATAAGTATAATATTATACATGAAAATCTGTGTCTTAAAAAGATATATCTTGTAGAATGTTGGTAATTAGTATTGACAAAGTTGAACTATGATGGCAAGAACATACACTGCTGGACAATTGCTAAGGACGGATCATAAACGGCCATATAGCGCATAAAAAAGTAAGTGTGGTTGGATGCCAAGTGAAACAAAATAATGTCAGAATGCCAGGACATTACAAGAAAGACAATTTATTGTTCTCTGAAATCTAGAAGGCTTTGGAACGTGTTCAAGGGACAAACAGGCCATTTTGTGCAGAATACGTAAACGTGAAAAAAATGCAATTACCGTCCGCAGGCGTTCCGGCGTAAGATGTCAATACGGATTTGTCAGTGCACGGATGAGGGTGTCCTTGTTTATTGGAGGCAATATGGCCACCATGGAGGGCGATGCAAGATTCCACACGTCGTGTCATGCTTTGCACAACATTATCAAGCAGCTGTTGGGGTAATTTATCCCATTCCTTTGTCAGTGCACGGATGAGGGTGTCCTTGTTTATTGGAGGGCATTGGCGACCAGCAAGACTCCACCCCAAAGCATCCTACACATTTTCAATGGGATTCAGATCTGGAGAAGGTGCTGGCCATACGAGGCGTTGAATATCCTTGCTCTCAAGACACTCCTGGACAGCGACTGTTTGATGACATGTTGCGTTGTCATCCATGAAAATGAATTTATAACCGACAGCACCACGGAACATGCGAACATGAGGTAGCAGAACATAGTCCCAGTTGGAAGCACATAGAGGGACGTACGGCCATTGATCATGGTGCCAGCCCATACCATGACACTACATGTCGGATATCGGTCCCTTTCCTGTATGTTTGCTGGACAATATGCAATACCACTATCACGCCAGATCAGTTGTCGTCGACAATCAGACGATAGACTGTATCTACTCTCATCTGAGAAGAGGACAGCAGACCAGTCGTTATCAGTCCAATTGCGATGTTGATGGCACCATTGCAAACGTGCGGTACGGTGACGTCTGGACAATGGGATGCACACAACAGGACGGCGGGCGTATAGTCCTCCTTCATGCAAACGTCTGGCGACAGTTTTTCGGGAGATCCGCATGCCAGTAGCAGCCATAAACTGATTTGCTACCTCACTAGCTGTGCTGCGCTGGTGTCTTTTTGTTGATAGCACTATGTACCGATCTTCTGCAGGTGTCGTACTGCGAACACGACTTCCACCGTGACGTTTGCTACACTCTCCATTTGTTTAAAATGATTTCCCAAGCCTTGAAACAACACTGTGGCTGACGTCGAACTCCCTGGCAACATCTGTTATTTTTCGCCCTTCTTCAATCTTGCCAATAAGACGGCCACACGTAAAATCATCTAGGTGATGTCGGGAAGACATACTGAAAATTGCAAGTTCATCAATTGATTCTTTCCCTTTCAACTTTGCGTTTGAACAACAACGGTCAATACGCATCAAATCCTTTATATCTCTTATCAGCACTATGATGTCACGAACAAGTTCGGTAATCCAAAATTTGCATACGCACAACACGTCTTACTGTATCCTGCACTTATGCTAATTTCCACATTTTCCTGCCTTCCATTTTATGGTTGCTATCGTTGCTATTGTCATCCGTCCTTTTCAATTGTCCGGCAGTGTATTAGCAAAAGTGAAATGCTTTGCCTTAGGTACATACGCTGCATTAAAATCAGGTTGCACACCAAAGCAATTGCATGGCAAATTCTTCATTTTGCCAAAGTTTTTGGAGAAACTCAGAACAAGTACAGTCGAAATTTGACCACGCCAGTGGTGCAATGATCTAGTGCTGGCTACTGACACACTCTCCAACCCAGGCTGCTCAGGAGTGGTATAAGTACACGACACTCTCCAACCCAGTCTGCTCAGGAGTGGTACAAGTTGGTATGGATTCGAGTCCTGAATGACGCATGGGTGGTGTGTTTGTCTTTTGAGCACTTGCCCTCTTCCTTCCCTAGAATGAATGTCTCCAAATTACAGACAGGTGACTGCTTATAATCCTTAGAGTTTCTCGTGGTGATCGTTAAACTCGGAAAGAAGAAAAAAAAAAAAAACAGTCAAAATTTGTTTTTACAAGAAGCATGTTGGAAAATTAGTACAATGAAAATTACTGTTAAGAGTATCTTTCATGGGAAGTGTAAATTCGAGGACATTTGAGGACAATTTGCATCTCCAAAGGCATCAGACATTTTTGGGGACAGTAAACTAAATTCAAGGACTGTCTTCAAGAATTTGGTACTTCTGGTCAGCTTATGTATACTACACGACACTCTCCAACCCAGGCTGCTCAGGAGTGGTACCACTTCAAGTGATAATGATTGAGGGTAGCAAGCACAATGCTACAGGTGGGATAAGGCCCACTCAACTTTTGTTTGACCCCACCTTTTATCCCCCCCTCACCAAGAGAATAAAATTAAGCAGTTAGGACACATTAAGAGTGCAACCATCTAAGATTTTAGAGAACTTGGATAAATGTATGTCAATTTTTTAGTCACAGAAATTTTTTTATATAAAACTTTTTGTTAGTGTAATAGTAAAATTCTGTATAGTAAAATTCACATGAATAGTAAAATTCTGTTACAGAACAGTAAAATTATGTGAAGTGGAGGGAATACTTTGAGCAAATGTGTGGGAGAATAGCAGAAAGACACCATTTTTGTAATTATAGTTTAAAAAGTCATGTGAGATTCCTTATCAGAGTTTGTTACAAACTAAAATTCATAAACAGCCTTATGATGACAAACATTAAAAAAGTAAAAAAATGACATAAGCTAAAATTGCAAAGAAATATTAACTTGTTAAAGGCCATGGAAGTCTGTACCCATGATTCCAAGTGCTACATACCTTGAATAAATATTACATACAAGTATGTACCTGAAAACATTTTTCTTACTGGAGATAAAAAAACATGTTTAAATCTTTATGAAACAGAATTTTTTGGTGAAATTTCTGCCAAGAACTTCAAGATATTGTTAGCCTGTAATATCCCCCCAGCTCTGAACTGCTGGTGGGTAGAGGTCAGTGGTAGATGCCACAATAGACATCATTCATGCAAGCCTTCTTCCCATGCTTCATGGACTTTGAAATGGTTTGCCATGTGATTGGGTGACTGATGCTCGGCATCACTACTCTTCTCATCGCTGAGAGAGCCTGTCATCAGATCAAATAGCTTTCTTGTGTAGTTCAGAAGCTGATGGCAATGCATAACTTCTCTTATCCACCTTATACAGAAACAATAGACAAGCATTATGGTGGCCAACATGCGGCGCAATACATCAAGTCAAGCAACTGGCTTCGTAGAGACAAATTATGCATCCTCTTTGAAAGTTCCTTAGCTGGTGTTAACCATGGCACTGACAGGTTTTTGGCAAAACCTCTGGTGGTTTTCCTCTTGAAGTCACCTTTCAACAATCTGTGGCAATGTTACTCGTTAAAGCACATCCATCTTTTACTCGCAGATCACCACATTTGTGCTGTTATAACAGCTTTACAGGGTGGGTTTGAATGTGGAATTGTCTGCATGTTACAATCATTCCTGCCAATGTGCATAGAAGTCACATTCTACTACTGGGTGTTGCTCTTTTTTTTAATGGAGTGCAGGGGCATATATAGAATTTTTTTTGAGGGGTGGGGACGACCAAAAATAAAAGTTTTTGAAATCCATCAGAAAAAAAAGTTAATGAAAAATAGAAGAAAAAAATTAAAGCATTTTCTGTTGTAAGTTGATGCATTTTTATTAAGTTAAAGCATTTTTTTCTAATGTAAGTCATATTTTAACAAAAAAATGAAACGCTTGTGCGTGTGGGGGGGGGGGCAAGATTCCATTGGCCCCTCTCTAAATACACCCTTGATCAAGTGTACTGTTGTTTTATAATCTTGTAAGTCAGAGTCTTTCAGTTGATGTCACACAGAACTATTGGATACCTCAACAATATTGTGCTGAAGCTTAATTTTATGTCAGCTTTATATAGTCCATGTATCTGTCGTGTGCCATTGTAGCCCAACAGCCTCTTAGAGGCAAACCCATTTACCAATGAGATTATCCTGCATAATATTTTTCCTGTATAGATAAATTAAATCTTCTGCAAAATTTAAAACAACATAGATGACACTGTTAATTTTTTTTTTTTTTTTTTTTTTTTTGTGGTCTTCAAGTGACATGTCCAATTGATTTATCCTTTTTCTATGTAGTTGTGTGAAGTTTGGTTAAATCATGTACATAGACTTGAATCAGTATTTAAATGAATTTTAATACTATTATTCTTTTCATGCTTGGAGTTTAATTTATCATTGGAATAGAAAGAATCATTTATTCTCTTTACTCTTTAGGCTTAAAAAATGTTGCAATGCATCAAACACTTAAGCATCACAATTCTTTATCAGGAAGCCAGGATTTACATATTATCTTTAGAATATATCATGATTCTACAAAATTTCTTATTTATACTACATTTTGAAAATAATAACATCATCAAACAAAACTTTTTACTTCATTTTTATTCTTTAATAAAGTTTTATTTTTTTACCAGCAATATGATAAGTTTCAAGATTTTTTCATGAAATGTAATATTAATGAACATGAAACTCTTATACAGTAAAACGATGAAATATATGAAAATACTTATATACATAAGAATATATTTCAGTTCCAATGAAACTGTGGAACAATCCTTTTTGTTTATAAATCTCACAATAGATGTGATAAAACAGTATAGGAATATCAAAGTAATACACAGTTATGGAATAGAGATGAGGCTGGACGTGGGTTAAGCACAGCTTTGACAGCTTCATCAAAGACCTAGAATTCAATAGAAACATCAAGTCAACTTGCTGTACTGTAGACTAAATAGAAGTTTTAAAATTAAAGGACTTTATTACATGAATTTATTTAAAATTAAAATGAATTCAAAATTTCTGTGGAACACTTGTCATGTAACACGTTAAATGGAATACACTCTTGTATTAATAAATCTTGTAAAATTTCTGGTTCTATGCGACAGCTGATATTTTTAATTACATATCAGATGAAAACTTAAAAAGTATTATATTTTATGTTCTGCCTTCTTTAATACATACAGAAACTGATTCATAACAAAATCAGAAACTTGATTTATATAACAAAACAGTGATTAGTGGACAATTTTTTTCCTTTTTTTTTTTTATATTATGTGCTGTCTATAAGGTGAACTTCCAACTCTTTGTCATCATGACTTTAAATGATAGTAAGGTGTGCATATCAGGTCTGCTCCTACTACCCTGATCCTGTCCCTCCTCTGGAACCAGTGGCCCTAATTTAGGAATGGGCAGTACCTCCTATCATTGAATATATATGTATGTATTTTCTCATGAGTGCTCAGTTCCTTTGGATGCAGTTGTGCATCAATTAATTGTGGACAAAAATGTCATGTTTCCTATTCTCAGTTTTCAAATCTTTTGGTCAGCCATCCTGCCTAGTACTCCCAGACAGTCAACATAAATCCAGCCTAATTGCTGTCAAAATGTAGCCCCCCAAAATAGCCCCAAAATTCTCATTTCAGCATGGCCTAAAGGTAGCCTTGTGTTTAATGAATGACATTCATATTATCATGAAGTATTGGAAATTAGATTTTACATGTGCACAAATTGCTTGTATGGATGAAATTGCATGTGTTTACATGCCACATAGTAAAGCATAGCATCATCATCATCATCATCATCGTCAACCATTATCAATCCACTGCTGGACGAAGGTCTCCCCAAGTTTCCTCCACAACGGTCTGTCTTGTGCCAGTCTCCTCCATGTCACTCCCACATACTTTCGAATTTCATCCACCCATCTCCCATGTGGTCTTCTTCTGGGTCTTTTCCTGTCCCTTGGAATCCAATCTAAAATTTCAACTGTCCCTCGATGGTCTGTCCTTCTAGCAGTATGTCCAGCCCATTGCCATTTCAGGGATTTTACTCTGATCATGATGTCTTCCACTCTTGTCATTTTTCTGATCCACGAGTTCCTCCTCTTATCTCTCCTGGTTACACCAAGCATGCACCTCTCCATGCTGCTTTGAGTTGTCTGCAGCCTTTGTATGTCTCTTTTAGTTAAGGTCCACGTCTCTGCACCATACGTAAGCACTGGAAGGATGCATTGATCAAACACTTTTCTTTTAAGACATAATGGCATATTGCTCTTGAAAATTATGCTGTTTCTTCCAAAGGCTCTCCAGGCAAGTTTTGTACGCAGATTAATTTCTTCATCAATGTGACCCTCACTTGATATCTGCTGTCCAAGATAAACATATGTGTCTGTTATCTCCAGCTTTTCTCCATCAATCGATAAATCTTCATTTCTTGTAAAAGCATTGAACATCACTTTTGTCTTCTGAAAGTTCATTTTTAATTCCACTTCTTTACTCTTGTCAGCAAGTTCCTGGATCATACTCTGCAGCTCTGATGGGGTAAATGCAAAAATGACTACGTCATCAGCAAAACGAAGGTGGGTTAGATAATCTCCATTAATCTTTATCCCCATGTTTTCCCAGCTCAGCGACTGAAAGACACACTCAAATGTGGCATTAAAGAGCTTCGGAGATATGGTGTCCCCTTGTCTCACTCCCTTTCCAATTTTTATGTGTGTTGTATTTTCAAACAACCGAATCTTTGCACTTGCATTTTCATGGATGTTATTAATGATAATAATGTATGCATCTTCAATACTGCAGGATTTCAAAGCCATTGTAACTGCTGATGGTTTCACCAAATCAAAGGCTTTTTCATAATCAATAAAAGCCATGCACAATGGAAGTTCATATTCCCTCACTCTTTCAATTAGTTCTCTTAGTACATGGATATGATCTATTGTGCTGTAGCCACTCCTGAATCCAGCTTGTTCTCTCGGTTGAGCCATGTCCAGTGTTACCTTCAAGCGATGTGAAAGAACTTTAGTGAAGATTTTATAAACCACTGATAGGAGGCTGATAGGTCTGTAGTTCCCGAGATCCTCAATGTCACCTTTTTTATGTTACAGGATCATTGTAGCGTTGTTCCAATCCTCAGGAATCTTCCCTTCATTAAGGCATCGAGTGAAAATTTGGGCGAGTACTGTTTCAGTTTCTCCACTTGCTTCTTGTATGATGTCTACAGTAATTCCATCTTCTCCTGGAGCTTTTCCCCACTTCATGTTCTTGATTGCATTCGTACTGTCTTGCATAGCTCTATATATTCCACTTTGGAAGTCACATCTTCTTTAGTTGTCCTCATCTCTCTTCTTTTTTGTATCAACATTTTGGTTTTTCCTGATAATTTGTTCACATGCAACTTGTTCTTAGACCCAGCTAATTTTGTTGCTGTTTCCATAAGAGCTTTGGTTACTTTTCTGTTAACTTCAGAAATATCCACTTCTTCCGATGTTAGGCCTTCCAAAGCAGAAAATCTGTTCTTCAGTTCCAACTTGAAGGTATTATGGTGTTTTTTAAGGTTGGTTATGTCAATACATTTTGTTTGTCTTATGAGCTTGCCACGTTCAAAAGCATATATATATAAACCCAGAAGAAGACCACATGGGAGATGGGTGGATGAAATTCGGAAGTATGTGGGAGTAACATGGAGGAGACTGGCACAAGACAGACCATTGTGGAAGAAACTTGGAGAGACCTTCATCCAGCAGTGGATTGATAATGGTTGAAAATGATTATGATATATATATATATATATATATTAAACATGTATTTGTCTTGACACAGCTTAATTGTGGTGCTGCTTTTTCAAATTTCTAAAATTAATTTTAAAAACATAAATTGTAACACATAAGTGATATAATTAGGAGTCAGTAGTAAAAATTGGTGTGTAAATTAATTGTTGATTAATTTTAATTTTTTGAAATATGTCTGTAAATGAATTGGATGTCTGAAATTTAAACACGTACTTGAAAATGTATGTTAGCCGCCCCGGTGGCGCAGTGGTCTAAGCGATGGCCTCTGATCATTCGTCCGAACGGGGTCTGGGTTCGAATCCCAGTGAGGCATGGATGTTGTGTTTGTCTTACGGCACTGGCTCTCTCCCTTCCCTGGAACCAGTGACCCTAAATTAGGGACGGGCGACTGCTTATAGCCCATTGAGTTGCTCACGGTGGTGGTTAAACCTCCAACCTAAAAAAAAAAATGTATGTTAATCATGTTATATAAATCAAAACTGTTTTTGTTGTTGTTGCAACTTAGCTGGCATATTTATGAAATGATATGTTTTCATTGTATCAAGGTGGAGGTATGCTGCACATGGAAAAGTTAAATGTTTTATATGTGAGGAAAACACTATCGCGATCATAACACTTCTTTTCAGTGATGCACAATTTATCTCTCCCAGTACTTTTTTGTGGGCATATTAATGCACAATGTTAAAAATAATTACAGTAGCCCAAAATCCAGCAAAATTGAAATTGCCCAAAATCCCACAACCCACAACTATAAAAAAAAAAAAAAAAAAAATCCTACAACTTCCTCAGAAAGCTAGCCCAATTCGGCTGGAAAACTGTGGACTGGCAACTCTGTTCCTATCTCAGCAGAAATAAATTAAATAAAGATTGAAGAAATTCTGTGCATGACAGAGGAGTGTGAACAGGTGAAAATATTCCAAATACGTGGCGACAGTTAATAAATAAATACATCGCTCTTTCCACGTTCCAGAAACACACAGCAACCGAAAACAGACTGGCTGATGAATGAACTTAAGGGCAGATGGGCATGTTCACTTTCCTCTATCAAGCACAGAAAAAGAAAATTATTTATTCCAACTTTTAAAAGAGTGAAAATACCGTTTTTGCAGGCAGGCAAGCAAACTGACTGACTGACTGAGAAATGAATGCACAGATAGACGTGACTATGATCGTATGTACATATTACTAAGCTGTTCTCCACAATCAGAGATTAGCTCCTCAAGGAAAGCTCATCTGTTAGATACAGCGATCTTGAATCACAACTCCAGCTTCACTGAAATCCATCACATGTCTTGCACAAGACCTGTTGCAGTACTGCATACTCATCTTTTTTTCTCATGAAGACATTCCTGAATCTGGTCCTCCCACAAAATCCTTGGCCTTCCTCTACCTTTTTTTCCTGCCACTTGGGTGGAATAAATTCTCTTAGTAAGCAACTCACCACTCATTCTTTCAACATGGCCAAACCACCTTAAAATATTTGCCTTTACCGTACTAACAACATTTTGCTTCACATTCCACATCTGCAACACATCTTCGTTCCTCACATGATCAGAACCTGTCTTGCTACAAATCCCTCACAAGTAACACAACTTTCCAGCACACGAGCAACTCCTATGTCATTTCTGCAGTACCCGGATTCATCACTATACATCAGAGTTGGAACAATTACATTTTCATACACGGCTATTTGGAACCTTTTCGAGAACCTGTTAGTCCTGCGAAATACTCCTAAGCCAGCTTTGACTTTCAAAGATGAATTCACTCACCTAGTAATTTCACCATCTAATCTGCTTCCTAAATATCCAAATTCATTTGCCTGGCCTATCTTTGTTCCATTTAGATTTTGCACAAGACCTGTTGCATTCAATACTTACAGTTCTTCGCTCAAAAACAATAACTTTAGTTTTCCCTTATTTATGGTCAGTTTGAATTTCCTTCAAACTTCGTACATCTTGGACAATATACTAGCAGACTCTCGGTTACACCACGATTATTTTCAAGACCTTCCACAGAAGTATCTTGTTTACTCCGTCATGAGCTTTCTCTTTCTCTAAACAGACAGTATATAGGCAACAAAAACTTGCTTACGAAGAAACATATGCTATTCAGTCATGACACAATGTGAAAATCTAGTTAGGTGTACCAGGTATAAAACCACTCTGCACATCTCACATCTTCTGTGATGTAAGGTCTCGAACCTTATCTACAATGTCCTGTCCAAACACTTGCTCAGGCACACTCAGCAGGCAGATGTCATGATAGTTCTTAAATTCCATCTGATCACCTTCCTTATACAAAGCAACAATGAAAGCATCCCACCAATCTTGAGCGACCATTCCTAATTCCTAGCACAACTAGCGAATTTCAGTTAACCAATTAATTACAGTCATCAAAATATTTTAACATCTTCGCAGTTATTCCATCTATTCCCAAAGCCCTGTCCAATTTAAAGAGAATTTTAATCTTTACAAACCACTTTCATTGAGAGCCCTGCTATGCTTCATTCTCTCACTGTAGCATCATCCACTTGTGCATCAAAATCTCCTTTACTTTTGTGTTCTAATAACTCACAGGACTATTCACCCCATCTTCTACTTTACTCATTAAGCCTCCATGTCATTTCTTGGATCCTGTCACTCATACAACTTTGAACTTTATTTCTCTTGTTTTTTGTCTTGTGTACTTCCAGAATGTTTTCTGAACTTTGCCTTTCCACTTTATCCTTCCTAACTTTTGTCTTACTCTGATGAACCAGCTATGCTGCTTCATGTATTCTGCATCGATATTTGACCTGATAATCTAACTTGGAACCTCCCCAAATGCTTCTCTTTACTGCTTTTTAATCTCACTGTTCTAAAATCATGCAGGTAGATTTTGTATTTGATAGAGAAATAATTTTTTTCAGTCCAGTATTTTGAACCCAAGATGAGTTTTTGAAATCTAGGAGATGGTAAAATTGACATCAGAATTACTTTATCCTATTAGTGTGTAAGTAAGGCTTGGAATGTAAAGCGAGACCTTTAGATGTCAGCAACATCTAACCCATCATGAATTATGCATATTGTTTGAAGTTTAATGGCCAGAGTGCAAGAAGCTAGAATGGCTGCAAAGAGGAGCACCACTCGATGATATTTATCTGTGGTTTGATTTCAGGTACAATTTGTATGCAGTAATCAGCAGTTTGCGCTACTTGGCACGGGGCTGATGATGACTAACATTAAATGCTTATGAGATTCATTACACTTCTTGAAAGTACATTTAGAGGGTGAAAATAATAAAATTGTGAGACTGATGTGCAGTATATACCTTTTATTAACCTTGAAAGTTTTTATTTTTATGTGATGATAGCACATAAGGAGCTCAAGGTGGAACAATGTGGGAAAACGTTAATCTGATATAAAAGTCGCTGTTGACGGTTCTGTTTCGGTAAAACATAAGTTTTTTTTTTTTTTTTTTATTGGAGGTTTAACGACCACCGTGAGCAACTCAATGGGCTATAAGCAGTGGCCCGTCCCTAATTTAGGGCCACTGGTTCCAGGAAAGGGAGAGAGCCAGAGCTGTAAGATAAACACAACATCTATGCCTCACCGGGATTCGAACCCGGACCCCTTTTGGACGAATGATCAGAGGCCATCGCTTAGACACTGCACCACCGGGGCGGCAAAATATAAGTTTAGAGAACTTAGTAACTAAACATGTTTTTTGTATGAAATGAAGATTCCTGCTGTGTCTTAGTTAACCTTTTGAGCAAAAATTTCGTAGAAACATTGCATTGGAGACTTTCACACACACATTTTGAATTCTATGGTTTGAGCTGATCTCTGTATGTCTTAGATGTGTTACAGCATCTTTTGGTCACACATGATCCTTTTACCTGAAATTTTCAGCAAGGATCAAATGCATGTCACTTTGAATGCTTCTTTCAACAGACATAAGACAAATATGTTTTTTCTTTGATTGGAAGTTTAACGACCACCGTGAGCAACTCAATGGGCTACAAGCAGTCGCCCATCCCTAATTTAGGGTCACTGGTTCCAGGGAAGAGAAAGAACCAGTGCCGTAAGACAAACACGACATCCATGCCTCGCCGCTCCGGTGGCGCAGTGGTCTAAGGCGTTGGCCTCTGATCATTCGTCCGAAAGGGGTCCGGGTTCGAATCCCGGTGAGGCATGGGTGTTGTGTTTGTCTTACGGCACTGGCTTTCTCCTTCCCTGGAACAGGTGACCCTAAATTAGGGACGGGCGACTGCTTATAGCCCATTGAGTTGCTCACGGTGGTCGTTAAACCTCCAATAAATAAAAAAAAAAAACATCCATGCCTCACCGGGATTCGAACCTGGACCCCGTTCGGACGAATGATCATAGGCCATCGCTTAGACCACTGCTCCCCGGGGCGGCGGTGGTCGTTAAACCTCCAATAAAAAAAATCCCCTTGGAACTGACGAAATTTTTTTTTTTTTTTTTTTTGATTGGAGGTTTAACGACCACCGTGAGCAACTCAATGGGCTATAAGCAGTCGCCCGTCCCTAATTTAGGGTCACTGGTTCCAGGGAAGGGAAAGAGCCAGTGCCGTAAGACAAACACAACATCCATGCCTGACCGGGATTCGAACCCGGACCCCTTACGGACGAATGATCAGAGGCCAGCGCCTTAGACCACTGCGCCACCGGGGCGGCGGAACTGACGAAATCCCCATTGCTTTATACGCAGCAGCCTTGACTCTTTAAATTTACATATCAATTCACAACGCGCGATGTGTTAATTCGTAAATGCCACTCCAGTAGTCTAAGCGATAGGCTCTGATCATTCGTCCGAACGGGGTCCGGGTTCGAATGCCGGTGAGGCATGGATGTTGTGTTTGTCTTACGGCACTGGCTCTCTCCCTTCCCTGGAACCAGTGACCCTAAATTAGGGACGGGCGACTGCTTATAGCCCATTGAGTTGCTCATGGTAGTTGTTAAACCTCCAATCAATCAAAATCTTACGACATTGGCTTTCTCCCTTCCCTGAAACCAGTGACCCTAAATTAGGGACGGGCAACTGCTTATAGCCCATTGAGTTGCTCACGGTAGTTGTTAAACCTCCAATCAAAAAAATAAAATAAAATCGTACATTCCTGCGAACTACTCTAGTCCGTAAAATATGCCATTTCATCTGCAACAACTTAATGACGGCATGAATCTCCCCTGTCGTAAGAGCTATCTTGTGCTGCAGCTACACATGTTAACAGAACACACTTGATGTGATACCAATAGTAACATAGGAAGTCTAGATGAAGGAGATTTGTTGTAACTGAAGAAACAGAAGCAACGCCCGTGCAATTCGTAAGCGTTCCCTAGAAACCATTTCCAGGTATCGCCAAGGAAGAGAAAAATGCATAAAGACACACAACCTGAAAATTGAAACTAGTCAGTGGAAACGCATCCGATATTACTGAACATGAAACAACAACAAGCTGAAAATTAAAGACAAAAGTGCTTGTGCTAAATTAAAATCTCGAAATAAAGTTTTGAATGGTTTGCTATCAGCAAATCAACGACAATTGCTTGTGAATTAAAAAAATTCTGAGGTCTTGTATAACAATTGTCACGCCTTTACGCGTAAATATGTACATAGCCGAAAAATGGTATTAATCAGCATATTAAAACTGTGCAAGTTAGAAGGTAAGGGATTTTTTTTTTTTTTTTTTGCCGCCTCGGTGGCGCAGTGGTCTAAGGCGTTGGCCTCTGATCATTCGTCCGTAAGGGGTCCGGGTTCGAATCCCGGTGAGGCATGGATGTTGTGTTTGTCTTACGGCACTGGCTCTCTCCCTTCCCTGGAACCAGTGACCCTAAATTAGGGACGGGCGACTGCTTATAGCCCATTGAGTTGCTCACGGTGGTCGTTAAAACCTCCAATCAAAAAAAAAAAAAAAAAAAAAAGGGATTTTTTTTTTTTTTTTTGTCAATACGAATTTCTTATTTGTTTTGGTAAAAATCTCAGGTTTTCCACCGTGTTGTTTCAGAAACGCATATGACAAACGGTGAACGTAACTGTTTTATATTAGGTAAAAATTCATTCCGAACTGGACATTTAAAATTCTGTTCTTTAGTAATTGCATGATGAAGTGAAAATTTTTAAGTGGAGAAAACATTTAGCCTTTGCTCATAAAAACTTTTAAGTTCTCCTCTATGCCTTAAGTTACGTATGAACGCTGTGTTTTGCTTCAGCTCCGTGACTCCACAGTAACGTCAAATGAAAGAGCCAATGAGAAAATAGATCTGTAATGGACCCAACCTAAAAAGATACAAGAACCTAAGGTGACCAGAAGTCAAAATTGGTTTTCACAAGAAGCATGTTGGAAAATTAGTAGGCCGCTCCGGTGGCGCAGTGGTCTAAGCGATGACTTCTGACCATTCGTCCAAGATCTCGGTGAGGCATGGATGTTGTGTTTGTCTTACGGCACTGGCTCTTTCCCTTCCCTTGAGTCAGTGGTCTTAAATAAGGGACGCTTATTATAGACCACTGAGTTGCTCACAGTGGTCCTTTTTTTTTTTTTTTTTTTTTTTTTTTTTTTGATTGGAGGTTTAACGACCACCGTGAGCAACTCAATGGGCTATAAGCAGTCGCCCGTCCCTAATTTAGGGTCACTGGTTCCAGGGAAGGGAGAGAGCCAGTGCCGTAAGACAAACACAACATCCATGCCTCACAGGGATTCGAACCCGGACCCGTTTCGGACGAATGATCAGAGGCCATTGCCTTAGACCACTGCGCCACCAGGGCGGCACAGTGGTCCTTAAACGACAAACAACTCAATGGGAATATGGCCCATTGAGTTGCTCACGGTAATAGTTAAACCTTAAAAAAAAAAAAAAAAAAAACTATTTTTAAGAACATTTTTCATTAGAAATCTAATGAGAAAGTCAAAATTCGAGGACAAACATCAAAATTTGAGGACAATTTGCGTCCCCAAAGGCATTTTTTTATTGGAGATTTAACGACCACCGTGAGCAACTCAATGGGCTATAAGCAGTCGCCCGTCACTAATTTAGGGTCACTGGTTCCAGGGAAGGGAGAGAGCCAGTGCCGTAAGACAAACACAACATCCATGCCTCACCGGGATTCGAACGCGGACCCCGTTCGGGCGAATGATCAGAGGCCATCGCTAAGACCACTGCGCCACCGGGGCGGCCCAAAGGCATCAGACGTTTATGGGGACAGTAAACTAAATTCGAGGACTGTCCTCAAGAATTCGGGGCCGCAGTAGTCTAAGCGTTGGCTTTTGACCATTCGTCCGTGAAGGGTCCTGGTTCGAATCCCAGTGAGGCATGAATGTTGTGTTTGTCTTACGGCACTGGCTGTCTCCCTTCCCTGGAACCAGTGGCCCTAAGTTAGGGACGGGCGACTGCTTATAGCCCATTGAGTTGCTCACGGTGGTCGTTAAACTTTCTATCAAAAGAAACAAATTATGTAAAATCATGCAATGCATTGATTATGATACGCTTTCCAACATGTCGGAAATCATTACTCAAGTTATGAGGATAATGGCTGTTTTTTTTTTTTTTTGATTGGAGGTTTAACGACCACCGTGAGCAACTCAGTCAGCTATAAGCAGTCGCCCGTCGCCGCCCCGGTGGCGCAGTGGTCTAAGGCGCTGGCCTCTGATCGTTCGTCCGTAAGGGGTACAAGTTCGAATCCCGGTGAGGCATGGATGTTGTGTTTGTCTTACGGCACTGGCTTTCTCCCTTCCCTGGAACCAGTGACCCTAAATTAGGGACGGGCGACTGCTTATAGCCCATTGAGTTGCTCACGGTGGTCGTTAAACCTCCAATCAAAAAAAAAAAAAAGTCGCCCGTCCCTAATTTAGGGTCACTGGTTCCAGGGAAGGGAGAGAGCCAGTGCCGTAAGACAAACACAACATCCATGCCTCACGGGATTCGAACCCGGACCCCTTTCGGACGAATGATCAGAGGCCATCGCCTTAGACCACTGCGCCACCGGGGCGGGGATAATGGCTGTGAAATAAATATCGCTCCTGTGTCCTGACCTTTGACCCCATTTCAATGATATACAGAACCGATTCAGTATACCTCCGGAACAACATAATAAAGTTTTGTCGCAATCGAAGCATTTTTACTTAAGTTATGACGCATAAGGGCAATGGAATAGATCCCGCTCTTATGTCCTGATCTTTGACCCCATTTCGTCCATTTTCAATAAAAATTTGACCCCAGCTGGTTCCTTACTACATACTAAAATTTCATCGAAATCGAAACATTTTTACGAAAGTTATGACGCATAAGGGCAATGGAATGGATCCCACTCCTATGTCCTGACCTTTTACCCCATTCCGTCCATTTTTAATAGAATTCATTCCACGGTGGTCCCCTACCACATACGAAAATTTCATCGAAATCTAAACATTTTTAGTTTTTTTACGAAATTTATGAACTATAAGGGCAATGGAATGGATCCCGCTTCTATGTCGTCACCATTGACCCCATTTCGTCTATTTTCAATAGGATTCGTGCGAAGGTGGTCCCCTACCACATACTAAAATTTCATCGAAATCGAACCATTTTTACGCAAGTTATGACGCATGAGGACAATGGAATGGATCCCGCTCCTATGTCGTGAGCTTTGACCCAATTTCGTTCATTTTCAATAGGGTTCGTACCAAGAGGGTACCCTACCACATATTAAAAGTTCATCGAAATCGAACAGTTTTTACGCGAGTTATCGTGCGGACGGACAAAGCTGGAGCATACACGCTTTTTCAACATACGGTTGGAAAGCGTAAAAAAGAATTCGGGACGTCTGGTTAGTTTATAAGCATGAAAAATATTTTTCATAAAATTTGAACCTTTCGTAGTGGCAAATCCTTCTGCTTGGTAGTGTAAATGTATCCTTATATTTGTCAAGATGCATCTGTTCCTATCACATGAGTCAAATGAAAACCTTAAAAGTGCGATGAAATACAGTGTCATTGGTAACTAACTGGCTATTGTTCCCAATGACTAAAAGATTTTCTTACAGGTGGCAGCATGGTGCATACAAGCTTAGTGACGTCACAGGAACAGTGTAAAAATGGCCGCCCAACATGTATCATAGAGGAGCAACGTTCTGTCATCCGTTTTTTGAGTAGTGAAGACGTGAAACCTGTTGAAATTCATCGTCGAATGTAGTTGCAGTATAGTGATGCATGTCTGTCACTCCAGCAAGTGTACGAATGGACCAGGAAGTTTCGAAACGGCGTGAGTTCTGTGACAGATTCTCCTCGACTGGGTCAGGCACGCACAGTAGTGGCACCAGAGTACATTACAACAGTTAAAAGCATTGTGATGGGAAATCACAATGACGATAGATGAAATAGCCGCACTTTTGAGCATCAGTCATGGTTCAGCGCACCAAAGTCCATTTCAACAATGTTGGAGTCAGCTGGGTGCCACGCCAGTCGACTCCAGAATTGAAACAAAGACGTGTTGATGTCTGTCAGGAACTTTTGCTGCACTTTGAAGCAGAAGGTGATGACTTCCTACAGATAACTGTTACTGGAGATGAAACCTAGGTTCAATATCATCAGCCAGAAACCAAGAGAGCGAGCAAGGGATGGCGTCATTCCTCCTTACCAAAACCGAAGAAGTTCCTCACGCAACCAACTGCATGGAAGGTTAGGCTGATTCTCTTTTAAGATGAGCGAGGCGTAATTTTGGAGCACTACATGCCCAGGGGAACACTGTAACCAGTGACACGTATGCAGATCTTGTCGGGAATCATTTTCGACCTGCTATCAAATCCAAACAATGCGGACTTCTGAGTACTAGTGTCTTGTTGCAACATGACAACGCTTGGCCCGACATTGCCCGTGCAATGGTTGTAACCATGCAAGACATGCAATGCGAGTGTCTTTCACATCCGCCGTATTCACCAGAACTTGCCCCACGTGATTACCACATATTTGGACCACTGAAAAATGCGATGGGAGAAAAGGCTTTCAGGTCCGATGAAGAGGTGCTGCATGAGTGCACACGTGACCGAAATAAATTTTTTTCTACGGGAATCTATGAACTTTGTAAGCGCTGGGGAAAACTTGTATTGCACAAAAATGGAGATTACATTGGAATGACACAGGTGTGTACCATTTTTGTTCAATAAATAGTGAGAAAAAAATTATTTAAGGTTTTCAGTTGACTCTTCCTTGTAGAAGTCGGCTGAAAAATTTTCTTAATCATTAGCTTGCATGTTCGCGTTTTCTTTGCAGTATATGTGTTTAAAGAAACGGTTTAAAATACTGTCAGGTAGTGTTAGATATGATAAGGATTATTACCATTCTATTATAGAATTTTTCCACTAAATGTAGAAATATATAGTCGTAAAAGAGCACATGATTTATCTGTATTTGGACTTAATACCGTTGGAAAGATTTTACTTCATTCTGAACTGATAGATTTTAATTCTTTCGGGGGGGGGGGGGGTATCATTGTACAGAAGCCTGCGTTACGTCATACACGTGAATACTTTCGAACTGAAGACAAATTAATGAGACTATGATGCCATGCTAATTAAGAACGATAATTGTCATGAGAATATAAAGTTATCTGGAGTTATTTAAATTGAAAAAAAAAAAGCCATTATTAAAAAAAAAAAAAATCATCAGCATTAAATCTAACATACCTCTTTTACTCCATCGGTGTTTTTGGCTGAACATTCCACATATTTCACTGCTTTTATCTTGGCCGCCATTTTCTTTCCCTGAGCTTTGCTAACGATTGTAGTTCCTGAAGTCTGCTCTGTGCTGTCTCGTAAATCAGTTTTTGTACCTAACGTGGAGAAAAGAGGGAAAAAATTAATCTCATCTGTGCTTTGTTTTCTAAACCCAGCAAAAACTTAACAAAAAAATGTGTAAATCATAAATTCTTCAGGTTTATTAACTACTCCTCAAAGTGTTTTAAAACCTGTCAGATTCCCCTTTTGTTTTTTAGCTCCTCACTAAAACTTGCGATTCTGCACGGGAACAGTCTGAGAAAAGTAGATCGACGCATGCCAGGCACCCCACTTTAACGCAAGGGGTGAGTCCGATGAAGACTTTACTGAAAAAAGAACAATGAGAACCACCTTGATGTCGCCATATTGGTGTGTGTGAACAAAACACTGAATTCTAAACGCTAATTTGTGCGCAAACTTTTATTTTGCGGATCACAATCACAGCATCATGGAAATTCCAACTGTATGAGAGATTCAACGTTCTTTTTGCGTCACTGACGCCCCGCTAAATGAAGAGATTTTTTTATTAGAGGTGTAAGGGTGGAAGCTCATTATGTTAATTAATGGCTCATCGGTCAAACAACACTGGCTTCCAGCGCTGATGAAAATTTCCCCACAGCAGGAAGGAAAACTATTTATGAGGTTCTTTGTCTGGAGACTGTCTATCAACGAAAAGTTGAAGACAGCCCGGCGTTCTTTCTCTCCCAGCTTTGCTATAAATCTGCTATTCAGGAGAGGGGAAGTAAAAATAATGGCAAGACAATTCCAAGCATGAATTCACTCTCAGGCTTGTTGAAAATTTATCAAAACATTTAATCAAAAGTAATCGTTCTGGCAGCTATTGTTCCTGGACTCGAGTTCCTGCTAATACTCTTTGTCCGTTCTTTTTCTATCACAGACGTGAAAGGTTTTAATCATCGTAACCTTCCATTCGCCTCCCTTCCTTTGTTCCGGAAGCTATGCCTCGTGTTCTGTCCCGAACACGTGTCTGCTTCCAACTACGACCGTTTCCCCCGTGCTCTAGCTGGCACGTTCTATCACCAACTTTCTTTTTCCCAGCGCTGACACCCAGCACTGTTCAACCGTTCCCCGGTTTCGCTGTCCGTGCTGCCTCCCAGCACCCCTCAACCGTTTCACAGCCTACGCTGTCCGTCGACTGTTCTCCACGCTCGCTCTCCGTCAACTGCCTTCGTTCCTCGACTTCTATCCTGAAGTTTTTTTTTCCCGATACTTCTCTTCGCCTCTGATTGGCTCCTGCCTCCCTTGCCTGAGGCGCTCCTCTTCTTCCTAATTGGAGCACGCGACCACCCCCTCCCGCTTCTCGGTGCCCCCCTTTCTCCCTGACCTGTGCCTTTGGCTGCTGACCTTGGGTATTCTCCCGTTGACCTCTATCTCATTCGTTGACCTCTAGCTCCCGTGTGCCTTGCAGCTTGCATTTCTCCCTGGCCAGGAACAATAGCGGTGCTTCCGTGAATACAGTCTTCATGACAAATAGGCACATCGGAATGTTGCCTGGTCTGGTACATTTCCACGTTTTACATCCGTTTCTAAATAATACACCTGGAAATAGTTGTTCTGAAATGTTCATATCTTACAAGATCGACGAGATTTAATGTCCATCACATAATATACATAGGGGCGTAATTTCTCGCCCATACAGGAGGTTTAACGACCACCGTGAGCAACTCAATGGGCTATAAGCAGTCGCCCGTCCCTAATTTAGGGTCACTGGTTCCAGGGAAGGGAGAGTACCTGTACCGTAAGACAAACACAACATTCATGTCTCACCAGGATTCGAACCCGGACCCCTTCCGGACGAATGATCAGAGGCCATCGCTTAGATCACTGCGCCACCGGGGCGGTGGATTTATTTTCATTGACATTATTGTTTTTAATTTTATTGATATGATAAATATGTATTAATCTCCAACGAATGTGTTACTATCTTACCATTTTTTCCAGCAAAACCGTGAGCCTGAATTATCATGAGAATGAATTTGTTTCGTGTAGCGTTTTATGCAAGACATTTCGGTAGATTTAATTTCCAGCAGTGACAGACGCAAGAATTACTAGGAACTATGACCAATAATATGAGGTAAAAAAAATTTTTTTGTTCTTATTATGAGTCTCACGATTCAATTTCACATACTGTACATCTATAATTAAATTTTTTCTTAGGCTTAAAGAGTAACTACTTATTTTTGCATTAATGAATTCCGCATGTAATATCAATACTTCCGATGCACCTATGTTATAAAGTTTATTAAACATTGCGTACATGAAATCGCGAACATAAATCAATCCGTTAGTGTATTTAAAAGTGATAAAACAAGATAGGCAGATTCTTCGGTGGTTGACTAGTCTATGACTTCTGATCGTCTGACAGTTCTACTAACAATGAAATCTCAATCCAGGCAGCTAAAAGTTGACCCGATATTAATTTTTGGCTTAACTCTGTTAACAAAGGAGCCTTCAGCGTTGTATGTGATCATAAAGTTTTCATCGAAAAGGCACAACCGTACATCAGTTTATTTCCATTCAAACTTTTCTTCTAGAAGTGTCAAGGTTTTATAAAAATTCGTTGATTACACTAAAAATTGAAAACAAAAATTAATAATTCGTAATGTTGTCGAGACGTTGAAAGTGACAAAAACATGATGTTCTGTGCATTACAATTTTGTGCTTCAAATAATTTTTACACTGCTGGCCACCCAAAATGCAACACAAAGAAGGAAGCATGCGTCACCCGCGAGGGGACATGAAAACGATTAGCATTGCAAGGCATATGCAAATCATGTGCGCCCGGCACGCCACCGAGAAGCACAGAAGGCGGGGTGTAAGTAGTGGAAGTGTGTAGTGCTGCCGGACCTGTGCGTGGGAAGCTTCCTGATGCTTCGTCGCAAAATACGGCAGTCATTCCAGCACGTTTCGGAGTTCGACACAGGACGAATAGTGGTTTATCGTACCGAGACATCGGCGCCCGTGTGGGACGACATCCAGCCACAGTGAGGCGAGTATGGATTCGGTGGGTGCAGGAGGGACGGACGGACCGACGTGAGCGATTGCCGCAGCCGCGGCACACCACCGAACGACAGGACCGGCATGTTGTGCGGCGGGCATTGAGAACGTTAGCGCAGGAAATAGGGTGTGTTGCGCAACAACCTGTGTCAGCACGTACCATTCGACGTCGTCTGCAGGAGCGGGGACTTGTCACACGGTGGCCATTGCTCCGATTACCATTTACGTTACACCACCGGCGAGTGCGGCGGCAGGGGGCCGTTGAACGCTGCACCTGGACTACGGAATGGCACGACATTGTCTTCTCCGACGAATCCCGCTTCTGCCTGCAACACCACGATGGTCAGATCCGCGTGTGGCGGCATCGCGGCGAGAGACTGTATGACGCCTGCATTATGCATCGCCATACCGGTCAGTCGCCTGGCGTTATGGTTTGGGGCGCAATTGGATATGACACCCGCAACCCTCTGGTACGCATCGCCGGTACACTCAACAGCCACCGCACCATCTCCGACGTTTTCGAGCCTGTAGTCCTCACTTACCTGCAGGACCTGCCAGCGGCCACGTTTCAACAGGACAATGCGCGCCCGCACGTGGCACGCATCGTGCAACACTTCTTCATGGCCCACCAGGTGTCACTGCTGCCGTGGCCCGCCTGTTCTCCCGATATGTCGCCCATCGAACACGTCTGGTCGCTTATCGGCAACCGAGTGGCCCGGCAAGCACCACCCGCGGCTACGACTGATGAACTGTGGCAACGTGTGGAAGTAGCCTGGACCGACATACCCCAAGCCCACATCCAAAACCTCTTTCGTTCGATGCCGCGGCAAGTAGCGGCCGTTATTGCCAGCCGTGGGGGCCACACGAACTATTGATGTCTGCGTGTTCTGCAAGTCGCGCGGGCCTGTAAGCTCAATCGTTTAATCTTTGTATCTGTTGTTATGTGTCCAGTAAATCTGGCTTTGCTATCTCGTGTTCTTCTTGGTGTTGCGTTTTGGGTGGCCAGCAGTGTAATACTAAAATGTAATTTTGCATCTTACTTAGACTCTGAGTTTGACAACATAAAGGAGAGGCAGTAATGCATTAAACAATGCATAAACTTATTAAATTGAATCAATTAAGAAAAATTACCGAGGTGGTCGTTCAGGGGCCCATTTAAGGCTACAGGGGCTGCCCAATATTTAGGGGCCCCCAGGAGCAGAGTTGGAATTACAAAATGTGCTCTCCGTAATGCTTCATCTATGGGAATTAAGCCTTGATTTTTATTAAAATTCCAAAGTAACGCTATTTTTTATAGATAAATTCTAATGCTGATGTGCATAATAAACCACTGAGTATCACTAAGGAAGGAGTCATTATTAATGGGAATAAAAATTCCGTGTTTGTGAAAACATTGAAACGTTTTAATTGCAGCTATACGAATGACAAGGGTAAAAACGTTTTTTTACAAGTTATATTGTACCGAGAATAACTTTTTAAAGAAATCGTAGCAATATTTCTTGACTTCCAAAAAGTCTTGCCTTAGAAACACTTTTTTCTTGCCTTCATTGCAACAAATTTCGCGATTGTATCGGTGAAATTCAGTGCCGAAGTTATGTCATTTTCGGAAGACAGTATAGCAATATAATTGAGTTTATCTTCTCTCTGTGCTGTTCTTCGAACGTTTTTCACCAGAGCTAACTTTGAAAATGACCTTTCAGCTTCACAGTTTGACACGGGCAAAGTCAAATATATCGTCATGGCAATAAACAAATTTGGAAATATATCAAATAATTTCTGATTATGCATGTACTTCAATAGGTCTTTTCGCTTGTAGATTGTATTCCTTGATAAAATGAGAAAAATGCACTGCTTCACTTTTTATGCTATCTTCTATGTCAGCAGGATACTTGTCAAGTAGCATTTGCACACTGCCTTCTTCTAACACTTCCTTACCTAGTTTTGATATAAAACCAAATATTGAACAAATATTGTCATATGCAGCAATTCTTTTTTTCAGTTCTACATCCAGACTATCGATAATCACATTTAAAGTTTCAACTTCGAATTTTCTTCCACCAGTTAAGATGAAATCGTCACTGCCATCAAGGAATTTCCTCGTTTTGACTCTCTTTTCAAATGCGAATTCCATAATTTTAACTGACAGACTTTGCATTTCTTGTTTTATGTCTGTAAATTTCTCTTTTAATGTGGACACAAATGCGTTCAACGATTTCAATAAATTAACAGCAGTAAATAAATCAAGCCCTGGTTCTTGGAGGTATGCACTAACCTGATTGAATCTAGCCCGTATTTTGTTCCAAACTACAGCCATAAATCCTGTCTCAAACTTAACCCCATTTTCTTCTTCAGAGATTTAACTTCCGTTCTGCATGTTCATTTTCATTGACGGCTATTTCTTCAAGGCTGTCGATAATACGTTGGGCCACCCCGGTGGCGCAGTGGTCTAAGCGATGGCCTCTGATCATTCGTCCGAACGGGGTCCGGGTTCGAATGCCGGTGAGGCATGGATGTTGTGTTTGTCTTACGGCACTGGCTCTCTCCCTTCCCTGGAACCAGTGACCCTAAATTAGGGACGGGCCACTGCTTATAGCCCATTGAGTTGCTCACGGTGGTCGTTAAACCTCCAATCAAAAAAAAAAAAATACGTTGGTAATTAAGGTTAAGTGCTTTACATGCTTCAGCATGGCGTGCTTACCTTGTATCATATAAGAATTTTAAGACTAGTAATCGGCTACTCTCAGAATCTTTTAACTTCCTGCAGAGGATATCCCACCTATGCGTTGACGCAACGAAAAATGAATACAACTTTAAATAACCAAAGAAGTTTACATCTTCTAAGCAACACTGCACAGCATGAACACCACAAAAATTTAAAGAATGGCCGCTGCATTGTGAAAACAGTGCGACATCGCTGATCCTCTTAATGTGAGCTTGCAAGCCTTCATATTCACCTGACATGTTCTTGGCATTGTCGTAACTCTGCTCTCTGCAGAGTGTCATGCCAAGGCCCTGGTCAGCAAGATACTTTGTTACATAGTCACATAGCACTTTACCCACATGGCTTTGAATGGGTATAAATGTCAAGAATCGTTCATAAACATGTCCTTCGAAACAATACCGTATAGCAACGTAAAGCTGATTAACATGTGAGGCATCAGGAGTTGAATCTAATATCAGTGCAAAGTATTTCTTGTATTTTATTTCACTAATTATTTTATGAAGAACTTCTTTCCCCATTACTTCTATCAGTTCATTGCATACCGTTTGAGAAATGTTGGACACATTACCTTTCCCTTTATTTCTGTGATTCTTTAAATGCTCCTTGAGAAAAGGATCAAACTGTGCCAATAGTTCCAGCACCCCTAGGAAATTCCCATTATTTGGAGATCCAAGAAAATTATTTTCACCCTCAAATGCCAGACCTCTTTGGGCCAAAAACTTTATAACTGCAACTACTCTTTCTAAGACACTTATTCAATATTGTTTCTCAGAAAATAATTGTTCTACAATTTTTTTCTTTAAAGTTAAATTAACATCTGTTCGTAATAACCAGCACATCATATGTTCACGATGAGAGGAACTTTTTTCATGCTCTGATGTTTTTTCCTTAGCGCGTTTCCAGTTATTAAAGCCAGAACCAACAAATGGCGATTCATTATTGTCACTAAACAACTTACATACATAACAGGACACAGAACCTGTGCTTTCCGAAAATATCAACCATTTACGTTCTTGCACTTCTCCAATTGGAAGTTTGTGTTCGAAAAGGGTGTGGCATAGATAATCTGTTCTGCGTTTTAAATTGAATCTGTGACAAATAAAAGTCATTGGGGTTACGGTTTTGAAAGAACTCAGACCCACTGTTCAGGCATAAATCTCTAAAGTTATTACTTAAAAAATTTGGCCATTTGCCAGGATCTTTGTAATTTTCCATATCAATGAAATTAATGCTTTGAAAATTGGCTAATGCTTGCACATGCTCTGCACTACATGTTCTGTGCCCTATATCGCAGGACTCACTTTTCACACTGTCATTCATATTCATATCAATTTCATCTGTATGCTCCATGCTACCACATTTTTCATCATTGTTGATAGGAGCTGATTCGTTGCTATTGGGTTCACGTTCAGGTTCAAGTTCTCTTTTCCGAAATTTAGGGCTATCAGGTCTTCTCAGCAAATAAATTATCATAATTCTGAAGCTCATTCTCCGTTTCCTCAATTACGGGATTGGATTCTGCTATTGGAAGCTTAAAGAAATTTGTAAGTTTTGCTTAATTATTCTTCTTTCTTTAATCCAGTTTCCGCTTTGCAGGGCCGGCGTAAGGTATGTGCGAAGTGTGCCACCGCACAGGGCGGCGTTCTCTGGGGGCGGCAAAATTACCTTTTTTTTTTTTTTTAACAACGGAGAAGCATAAAATGGAGAAAGCAACCTATCCTATTTGTAAATGACTTCTTTCATCCAATATTAAAAATATGCAGAAAGAAAAAAGTTGGGTTGTTTATCCTTTTAGTGTTGCTTACGTGAAAGGAAGCGATAGGATCATACGCGCTTGTCCACAGCAGACGCGGGTGCGTTCGCGCCCTTGCGGGCGAGATGAAAGGCGAAGAGGTAGCAAGCAGTTCACTTATGAAGGAGATGAGCCTATCGAAGATATAACGATGCGTTATAAAGTTGAATTTCACTTCCGCCTTTTAGACATTATAACTAAATCTTCGCAAGAGAGATTTATACAATTGAAATCTCACTGTGATACCTTTGCTTTTCTTTATATTGGGTTGGTGCGAATGAAATGTCAGGCGCGAACGAGCAGTGGAGACAGGCCCCCACCGCAGCGGAATGAAACCGCCCACAGGTGTTGGGATATTACGTCACAGAGTTACTATAAATAGCTAGCACTTGTGTGAAGAACAAGATTCAGGCGTCGTTTGGTTGGACGTAACGTGGCCTTCAAAGGAAACATGCAGACGCCGAATTTGAGAGTCATCTCCCTGTATAAATTTAAACCGGGTCATTTTGTAGGAAAATGGCCGCTCGAGGCGTTAACAAAGCGTTTGGGAAGAATACAGCCAACGAACGAACCATTCGGCGATGGTTTCTGAAGTTTCGAAGCGGAGATACGGAGTTGCAAAACGAATCACGTGGTCACCGACATGTTGCTGTTTCTGACGATGTTCTGTTACGTGTGTTTGAAACGGATCCCCGAAAAACGTGTCGTGAGATAGCGGCAGAGGTAGGTGTCCACCACACGACAGTTGTTCGGCGTCTGGCTGCGCTGGGTAATGTCAAAAAGCTGGACATGTGACTGCCGCATGAGTTGACAACCGCCAACAAGACTAGGCGTTTGGAAGTCTCCACACTGCTGCTTGCCAGGAATAAACACGAACTTCTACTGAATCGAATTGTCACCTGCGACGAGAAGTAGGTCCTTTATGATAATCGGAAACGATCTGCACAATGTTTAAGCAAGGCACAGCCAGCTGGACCGCATCCTAAGCCACCCCTACACACCAAGAAGATGATGCTTCTTGTCTGGTGGTCCACAGCCGGGATAATTCATCGGAGTTTCTTGGCAAGAGGCCAAACCATCACTGCAGAACGTTATTGTTCCTGGTAACCCCGAGCCGTGTGATTTTGCTCGGGAATTATTTGACCTAGGTAACTTGTCCTACTTTTTCGTTCTCGCCGTCCACGTGTGCTGGTCCTTTGCGGGACATTTCATTCGCACCAACCCAGTAAGCGAGCTCCCAGAAATGGCCATTGATCTGCTCAGTGAAAAATGTTCTAACCTTTGCAATGTTTTGTAGGACAAAGATTCGAAAGACATAAATTTTGATGAGTTAAAAGATGAAATGAAAATGCTCTCGACTTTAGTGGAGCCTGGTGTTGGTCCGATAGAAACTTTAAAATTCATTAACCCACAAAATTTTGTCCCAAATGTAAGTGCGGCACTCCGTATCCTAATTGACTCTACCTGCAACTGACTCTATTGTAACTTTTTTGCAGTTAGTGGGGAGAGAATTTTCTCCAAACTTAAGCCTATCAAAATATACTTGAGGTTAACTATGTCAAAGAGCCGTTTGAGTAGACTGGCAGTGATTTCAATTGAACATCAATTGGATAAAAAATTATACTACACAGAAGCAGTCAAAGAATTTGCAAGATCTATAGCCAGAAAAGTTCCTTGTATTTGAACTACATTTACATTCTTTTCCTGTTTAAACAAAATTAGCAATTATTTTGGCGTAATTTATTGTTCACGAAATTCTGTGCTGTAATGAAAATGTAGGGTTTTTTTTTCGTTATATATCACAAGTTCAGTAAATCCATTTATTAACCAGTGGGCTCATAAATTTCTATTTTATTCCAACTTTTGTCAAGTGCTAAGCTTCCTGTCGAGTACTAAGTTTCTTATTTAGAATACTTAGTACTCGACAGCAAGCATGCTTTTTGCTGCTAAAGGAATAAATATGGAAATAAAAAAGTTTAATTGCCTTCCTTATTATTCCAAGAGTACTTTTACACCTATGAGCAATTACAGTATGACCACCCCCAGCCTAGAGAAACGAGCGCACCTTGAGACCGAACGGTGGCAGAGGTGAAGTTCACAGAGCAGTATATATACAACCCGAGGACCGGCTTTCGGTTAGTATAGTGTTCCGAGTCAGATTGGTAAAAGCTGCCGATTTACTGGTTTGATAAAGGACAAATTGCGATGGCACGGCGCCTCAGAACAATGGTCTCGGAAGCGGCTTTTGGGTTGTTCACGTGCCCCTGTAGTGAGTATGTATCAAAAGTGGTACACAGATGACCAAGCGACGAACCGTAGTACAGCCGTGTGTCATCCGCAGCTCATTGATGCCAGAGGGAAGCGGAGACTGTCGCGCATTGTTCACAGCGACCGCAGCGCCACAGTGTGACAAATCACCCGCAGCTACAGCAGTGGTGATCAGGGCAATGTGTCACAGCACACAGATCATCGCATCCTTCTGGGCATGAGCCTACGTACCCAGCCGGGTCCCCATGCGGGCATGAGCCTGCGAACCCAGCCGGGTCCCCATGCTTGGGCATGAGCCTGCGTACTCAGCTGGGTCCCCATGCTTACTGCACGTCATCGCCAACAACGCATGAAATGGGCCCAAGATAATCGAAATTGGACCGTGGATGATTGGAAGAAAGTGGCCTGGTCTGACGAATCAAGATTCCTGGTGCATCACGTAGACGGCTAAACGCAGACACGCCAATTACCAACGGAGGCTATTACACCTGGATGCACTGTTGGGCGGAAACAGGCCAGCGGCGGCGGCGGTTTTATGCGGTGGGCAGGGCCGGATGGAGCTTTTGCGGGGCCCAGGGTGAAATTTCCATTGCAAGGCCTCGAAGCAAAACTGCATTGCTTGCACTAGGAAATCAATCTCATATTTTATTCAAGTCGTTTCGTGAAGATGTCCGTAAAGAATACACAGGATGTGAAACCCACAAATCTGCCTGTGACGGCGACGAATTCGCATCCCTCTGCTCCGGAGCTGAATGCTTTACCGATTAAGGTACACCGACGGAATTTATCTCTGTAACTTTTCCTTTTTGACATCGAAAACCAGGCGATTGGAAACAAACAAACAAAAAAAAACTTAAAAAGAAAAAAAAGAAACGTCTTTTTAAGGGCCTCGCACCCGAAAACTTACACACAAAAAATAATAATTGTAAAAAATTCTAACTAAATTTTTTTTCTTAAACTGTGGGGCCCCTTAAAGGCGCGAGGCCCGGGGCAACCGCCTTGGTTGCCCCTATGGTCCAGCCGGCCCTGGCTGCGGGCGATATTTTCTTGGCATACTTTAGGCCCATTTATCTCTATAGCACAATTCTTGACAGCTGTCAGGTATCTGAACATCGTTGCTGACCAAGTTCACCCATTTGTGGCAACTGTGTTCCCTGCTGGTGATGGCCATTACCAACAGGATAATGTGCCATGCCACACTGCTAGAATCGTCAAGGAGTGGTTGGAGGAACATACTGGTGACTCTCTGTTACTGCCCTGAGGTAGAGATGGAAGGTAGCGCCACTAAGGTATTGTCTTTGAGACATGGCATAAGAAATATTTTCAAAACTGAATCGTGATAAAACTGTTACTCTAACGCAAACATATCAATTTTCTTTTCGTACTCTACTCCAAGCAAACGTCAAACCACTGTTCTGAAAACAGCACCAGACAACAATGATACAACGGATCTGGAAATTCAGTGTTGCCAAACCGGATCTGGAAATTTCCAGGTAGAATTTGAACAAAATCCACTAGATGGCTGTGCTCATCCAGACAATTACTGGCGCCTTACAACGGATTTTTTGTGTGGATGTATATAACATTTTATACAGATTCTGGAGGAGCGTGTATGTGTGTGTGGGGGGGGGGGGACGTCCCTATGTTGTTAACTTTTTTTTTGACTGTCAAATAATTTTTCTTGTTAGACGCTGGCAGTAGATGGCGCCACAATACTCGTGATGAGATTTTAGCTCATACTCTGAGTCAGAGCTGAGCGACGCTTCACGCTACATAATACATATGTATAAGTGTAACGCCATGGACGAATGACGACGTGGAGTGTGTTCATGTTTTTAAGGAGCTTTCTACTCTTTACCTTAAATATTGATTGTTTTGTTTTTATGAAATGAGTGCCCTTTGAGTATGTGAAAACGTTTCTGCTCCTCCTCTGTGGAAACAACCTACTCATTCTCAGTATCAGGGGCGGAGGAAAGTGAAGTTCATTGACCGGGCCCGAAATTTCGAATCGTGGTGCACCCCTCTCACTTCCCGCTTCACGGAAGAAACAGAAGAAAAACAATGCCTAACGAGCCTTTTTAGGGATTAGGACCGCTTGACCACTTACCTAGAGAAACTTTCTAAGGCACATCACAACAAAAAATTGCACATATGCCAAATAAAAAAAATAAAAATAAAAATCTTGGCTAAAATTATTGAAATTATTGACCGGGCCAGGGCCCGGGTGGTTCCGCCGCCACTGCTCAGTATGTGAAAACGTTTCTGCTCGTCCTCTGTGGAAATAAACGCATTATGTCCGAAAAAATTGAAACACTCAGCAGAAACTGGGGGCTCCTTGAAAGTGCGGGGCCCGGGGCTGCATCCCCCAGCCCCCCTTAAATGGGCTCTGTGGTCGTTCGCTCTTCAAAGGCAAAAAAAAAAAAAAAATGTCAGTGTCTGAACAGTTTGAAAATTACATTAGTCAAGTTTTTTTCTGATTAAAAGTTCATTATTCTATACAATGTTAAAGATTTCGCCGTAATTAAGACTAAGATCAATCCTTAAAAAATATATAAGCTTGTCGGAGTAAGGTTTCAAGAGAAACAGAGTCGTCACCTGGATCGATAAATAAGCAAACAATCCAAACGCATCATTTCATAATTTAAAAATTTTGTCTGTGATAATTTTTATTGCATGTCTAATTTAGGTAGTCTTGAGTAAAGTGTATAAGGCGTTAAATTTTATTACTGGGAACAGTTTGGACGATGTAACATGCCGAGATCATTAGAGTAAAGGAATTTTAATCCTTCACGAAAACCGAAACTGCAATTATAGGTTCACAATGTATGAACTTGAGGTTAAGAATAAAGAGTAGAATTTTTAAGTAGCACTATCGACCTATTTCTCAGGACTGGGGTTGGCTGATTTTGTTGTCCAACCTGCTCCATGGTTGTAGTTGGATATCATTTCTGGTCTGCCAAAGATATTGACTACGTTTCCTGTTAGATACCAGGTCTCTCAGTGTATGTATGGAATTACCTCTGTTTGGGAATTATCTTTGATCTGCAAGCGGTATTGCTCATGGCTCCTGTTGCAAATATTCATTGTCTGCCAGCTATAACATCCACCTTCTTGTTTGCGTTTATCCGTGTTCATCTAATCATACTGGCTGCGTTTCCTGTTTCTGGTCCTCCTCGATCTAAATACAATATTGACAATGTTTGCAAACCCATGATGTGCCTATGATACTGACCACGTCTCCTCTTATTGCGGTCGTCCTTGGAGAGCCTATAACTCTGATATTTACCACTTTTCTTGTTTGTGATCAACTTTGGTGAACCTCCAATATTGATCTCTTTTATTTTTCGTGATAATCTTCTGTGAGCTTCCGATATCGACCACTTTCGTTGCTTGTAAACATCCTCGGTGAGCGATTGATGTTGACCACTTTTTCTTTTTGGGATCATCCTCGGTAAACCTCTGATACTGAACACTCTTCCTGTTTCTAATCTTCCTGGTTGAGCGTCATATTAACATCTATTATTATTTTAGCTATCCTTCGGTGAGCTTCTGAAATTGACTATTGTTCTTATTTGGGATTTGTGATAATCCTCGTTGAGCCTCTGTGATATTGACTACTTTTTTGAATGTGCTAATCATCGGAGAGCCTCGAATATTGACCAATTTTCCTGAATGTGCTAACCATCTGTGATCCAATATTGACCAATTTTCTTGTTCATGATAATCCTCGGTGTGCGTCTGATATTGACTACTCTTTCTGCTTATGATCATTCTCGGTGAGTCTCTATCTTGACCACTTTTCCTGTTTGTGATAATCTTCCGTGGGTCATTGATTGGATCCAACTCCTGCTGGCGACCATTCCACGCTCTTCCGATGATATGACTGCTGCTGTTGTTGATTGTTCTTGTATATGAATGACATGAGACAAGAATTTTCCAGAGAATTGTGTGTTAAGTTTGACTTTCCAACAGGTCGCGTGATGTAAAGAGTCAGAATTCACGAGGACACATTTTATGCATTTTAGATACGCAAACTTATCCAAGGTATCCGTCATTCCCTATATTAAATCCGTTTGTTTAATTTGATACATAAGTCGAGAGAAAATTCAGTTTTAAAAAGAATGATGAAAATGTCCAAACACATTTTTTAAAATTGTCTCACATGACAGCGCCAGAATGGCAACAACAAAAAACTGACCTTATCTGTAAAAATTAGGCTTTCTTCTGGGGCACTTTAAAAAAATAATAAAAGAAATCTCGCAAAATGAGTAACATTCAACAATGCAGATATCAATATATCAGTGATAAGTGCAGAGTAAAAATGGTATCATAAAAAAAAAATTTTTTTGCTATCATACTTTGGGGTGTGCAACGGCACTTATTTCGATGAAAAATAATAAGGATTTTGATATTTTACGGTAATCTAGGTTTATGAGAAACCTCCTTGAAAATTTTAAACATCTAAGACATGGTGACCACACATCAGCAATAACCCTCCCCCTTTTTTTTTTTAATGTACATTTTACTGCCACACGAAAAATTCCATGCAAAGAAAATTTCAAAATTCTGACCAAGTTTTTTTTAATCCCCTTTTTCTATTTTTCTCTGGCACCAAATAAACTTCATACTACAAAATTTGTCTACTCACCTTCCCTAGACCCAGGACACTGACGAATAATTTTACTGGGAAGAACGCCTCCTCAACTCATTATGTTAGGGACGGGTGACTGCTTATAGCCCATTTAGTTGCTCACGGTGGTCGTTAAACCTCCAATAAAAAAAAACTCGTTATGGTGGATCACAAAAAAAAAAAAAAAAGGCTTTCTAATTCGTCTTATAGAAACATGGATATCATAGAAAATGCAAATTAACCTTTACCCACGAATTATGAACGTTAAAAACGAACGATATTTGATAAATTTTTGACATGCTAATACGATGAGTGGGCAGCAATCACGGGATACCTATCCAGTAGCTAGTAGGCCCACCTTTAGCCGGAATAAGGACAGTCACACGGCAAGGCATTGATCCCACTAGGTCACGAAAGAGTTTAACAGGTATCTTCACCCATGCTCGCTGCACCGCTATCCACAATTCCATCGCATTGCTCGGTGGAGGATCCAAAGCTCGAACGGACCTTTTCACGGCATCCAAGAGATTTTCCAAAGAATTCGTATCGGGTAAACGGAGAGGCCCTTCCAGGGTGGAAACTTCTGCGAAATGCTCTTCTAACCATGCTCTAGTCACCACGGTTCTGAGGGGAGAGGTGCGTTTTACTGTTAAAAGAATCCATTGCCTTGTGGGTGCATGATGACCATGAACGGATGCAAATGGTCTTCAAGGATGGACACGTAGCGTGCACCGTTTATGGATGCATCTAGACGTAACAAAGGTCCTAACATGTGCCAGTTAAATACGCTCCGGGACCATAACCGAGCTTCCACTAACCCTCTTGACATGCCGAGTCCATCGCATCATGCGGTTTCCGTTAGATTCGTACCTTCCCTTCTGCGTGAAATAACTAGAAACGGAACTCATCGGGCCAGGAGACTCGTCTCCAGTCATCTAAGAACAAGTGACGATCTTCTTTCGCCCAGCTGAGGCGTACAGTACAGTGATGTGGCGTTTGCAATGGGACTCTGGTGGCTCGGCGGCTACCATAACGTATTGCGATTAACGATTAACGATCGTCTGATGGTCTAAAACAGGGGTCACCAAACTTTTGGAGATAAGGGCCAAATGGGAAATTGGGTAAAACTCGGCGGGCCGGATTAAAAAAAATGGTAAATCAAAGATCAATTAATGCAGGTACTGTAAATTTTCAATGAACTGATTACTAATATGTGTCAATGTGTAAGTAAATTTATATGTTCTGTAATTTAATATAAAAGTTTTCAAATAAATATTTCAAGATATTTATACACATCTAAAACAAATACAAAGCCAAACTTACTAAATGACTTCATGACAACTTAAACTAGAAAAAAATCAATAAAAATAATTATATTGATCCCCGTCAGTAAAGGGACGCCCTTCTTTAGCAATTATTTCCGTAACACGGTAACTGGCCTGAACTGAAGCATTATTTTGCTGCGAAGACTTCTTAAAGACATTTTGTTGTTTTGCTAAGCTTTCTTTTAAATCCACCCTTTCTCCGTCCACAGCGCTGTCCCATCACCCCCTAATAGCTTAACAGGCCCGCGCACCGATTTGTGACGTCACTAGAGTAGTCCGTAGTCGCGGAGAGGAGCATTACGGCGATGTGCGAAACGAACGCATCTTTACGTACACCAACTAATAAGGTCGTGCGTTCTTTTAGAGTTTCACTGCATTTAAATAAGAACTTGTGTGTTAGTTTTTAAATAACCGCAGAGTTAACAAGTTTGTTTAATAATCTTTTAAAATACAGAAGAAAAAAAAGTACAGCGTAAAATTTAGCGTAGCAATAATTTCGACTTGAAAGGGTAAGCAAGACAGATTCGTCAACTTAATGAAAGCATCACTGTCATTTCACTGGAAGTGATAAACCTTTCCTATAATCGAAATTATAAACTGTTGTCGTAGTTTCACTTGAAGTTACAGTGTCTTTATAGTTAACCGAATGATTCCTGTACTTGTGAACAAATCGTTCTTGTACTTGAAAGATTAGTTTGAGGGTCCATTACGAAGTATCGCCGTCATTTCAAAAGATGTCGATTGACTAATTTAAGGAATCAGATATTTCATTCACTGCAAACTTATGACTATGAAAATTTTAGTAATGAAATAATTCCTTTAGTGAAAATGTATTTTCACATCCGACAGTAACTAGCAATTTATATGCAATCCGTGATCACTAATACATAAAAAAAGGTCAAGAAAAACTGAATTTTTTTCTATGTTTTTTAATTATTACCAAAGGCTCAATAAAACACGTTTTAACATACCTACAGTAAAATGCTGCTTGATCCACTGATTGCATCAAATAAATTAAGATTTCAAGAAAAGTATGCAATTGCTACATTATTAAACGTACAATAATGACATAACAAGTTTTCCTAATTTTAGTACCATCTAGTAACGTGTTTGGACAACTTCATTTTGATAAGCAAATATAAAGTTTATCATTTTTGTCTTCCAGAGCACTATTTCAAAAAAGTTACCTTGTCAAAGTTCAACACATCTGTATTTCAAAAAGTTACCTTGTCAAAGTTCAACACAATAGTTTTGCTTAATGCTATATTAGTAGCATTAAGCAAAACTATTTGGATCCACAATATAAGCATTTCTTTTTATCTGGAAAAATACAAGTAACTTATTGGCAGAAATTTCCTGAAATTTGATTTTCAAGAAGTATTCAGGAAAACTGCCAATGTATAAATAATTATGGTTGTGTAGTTCTTTGTGTATCACAAACACAATTTGTTTATGTGTCCGTTAGCTGTTTCTTGAAGAATTTCAAAGACACATTTCTAAGAAAATCTGAAATTTGTTCCAATAATTTCTTAAAGTATTTTTTCAGATAATTATTATATTTTTTGAGAACCTGACAAATGCACATGCAGTTATTGTACTGAATAAATCTAAGCGATTCTTTTGGTACTATAGGATGTGTTTTAAAAGATGTACATGTTTCATTATAAATTGACTAACTTGATGCACCATTTTCTCAGAAACTGTGAAAAGCAATGGTATAAAATTTTGCACAAATGTTTTGTCATTACTAAAGCTATTGAAAAAGATTGCTTTTTTCCTTTTTTTATGATTTTGGTTTCAAAATAAATTCTATGAAGGATTAAAGAAGTTTTTCCCCATACAAAAATTGAGACCCACCCCCACGTTTGGAAGCACACTTTCCAGTAGTTATCGGATAATATGAGATATATTAGTTCCAGTTATTATAACTGTAGCTTGTGAAGACACAGTGCAGGAAGTCTGGAAACAGATAAGTCTAGATAAATGAATAAAAAGTTGATCTCCCATTTTAAGCAAATGTTTACAAAAAAAAAAAAAAAAAAAAAAAAAGCGAGTATATATTTCTACGTGTATTTTAAAAATCTTGTTTGTTTAGAACATAGTTTCCACAATATGTGGATTCATGTCGATCCAAGTACTTTTTTTCTCTTAAAAATAACAATATCCAAGGCTTAAAAATACCATGCCCGAGATGCCCAAAGCATGTAAATCATTCGTCTGGGCAGGTAAGTAAAACATCTAATTGCCTGTGCATGGTAACTAAATTTTAAAATAAAAAAGTTTGTAATAAAATTTCCTACTACACAAGAAAAAAAAGACAGTCATCACATGTTGTGTTTCATGTCATTGTTAATTAATGGTAGTTTAAATAAGGTTAACAAAAGGTTTCCACTTACCTTAGAGTTCTTGCTCACTTGAAAATTTTCGTTTTATTGCTGTAATCCATTTTCTGAGAACCTCCCCATTAGTAGCGACTTTTAAGACACTTAATATCCCTTTATGAAAATAAACTTAGTTGACAATTTGACAAGAACAACCACGCACATCGACAGTCACGCTTACACAGAGTGAGCAGCACAAGCATGCTCGACCACCCACCACGGACATCAGCCTACTCTCCCCTACGTCACGCAGCTTCCGGTGTTTGGTGCGCGGGCGTGTTAAGCTATTAGGGGTGATGGCTGTCCCCGATGCGATGTTATTCCGGAAATGGCGTATTTCCGATACACTCTTGATACCGACAAACAGGGAGATACTGCAATTACTACACCACCTCCTAGATGGACGCATGCGCAGGGCTGGAGCAGGCTTTTATAATCAGAGAGGGGGCGAGACTTGAAATTGAAAACGCCCCTCCGAGTTCAAAAGTTTATCACTTCCACTCAAAGCAGTTTTGACTTTCTCATACAGCCGTTTTGGATAGTGTATTATGATTCTACAAAACTCTCACTTCCGGTTTTGGACATAATTTCACTAAAAATGTAAGAACTAGGCAAATACCCCCAAAAAAGCCAACGGTTGTAAATATCAAGTAAAACGTAAAAGTTATGTGAATGTCGGCAACACAACATGCATGCTTCAGCAGGGCCGTAGCTCCCGAGATGGTAGTTGCCCTCCTAGAATAATCATTCCATGGGCGTACATTCATGCTGTGGGGACTTAAAGAATAGAAATTGTAACTAAAAAAGAAAGTTACACCCTTCAGTTTCCCTTTTAAAGAATTTAGTTAGTCTCGTACAGTATTCCATGCAGTTAACCAGGGTATACACTGAAGAGCAATTGAATTAGAGATACCTGTCTAGTAACGTGTAGCACCACCTTTCGGCCTGATGACGGCAGCGATTCGTCTCGGCATGGACTCGACAAGACACCGGAAGCGTTGGGAAGCCATACGGATCCACGACCTCTGAACAAGCTCCCACAGTTCACGAAGATTTGATGGAGGGGGTCAGAGCCTCGAACATCTCTCTTGATGGCATCCCAGATGTGCTCGATGGGATTGAGGTCAGGTGACCTAACTGGCCAAGGAAGCGAGGTCACGTCGGTGGAGGGTTCATCCAACCATTCGGATACAATTCGGGAGCGATGGCACGGTGCATTGTCTTGTTGCAGGATGAGGTCCTCAGTGGGATGTTGAAGACTGACAAACGGGAGCAAATGGTCGTCCAGGATATTCCGGTAACGTTGACCTGTGAGGGACAATGTCACACGTACCAGGAGTCCCATTTCAGACCCCAGACGAGAATGCCACCCCCACCAGCTTGAAGAGTACCCTGCTGGCAAGAAGGATCCATCGCTTCATGTGGTTTGCGCCGTACTCGTATCCTGCCATCCGCATTTACCAACGTGAATTTCGACTCATCAGTCCAGGGAACATTTTTCCACATGTCTAGGGTCCAGTGGCTATGTTCCCGCGCCCATGCTAATCTTTGCACCCTGTGATGTGCGGTCAGCAGCGGTACCCTCGTGGGACGATGACTTCTGTACCCCATAGCGAGGAGATGGTTCTGGATGGTGTGGCTGCTTACACGTTTCTGTGCACCAGCGTTAAATTGCCGAGTGATTTCTTGCACTGCGGCCGTCTATCCGCTGTTACAATGCGAGCTAGCCGACGATGACCCCGGTCATCCACACGCTGTTGTCCACGGCAGTTGGCCCTTGCAGGGATGGTTTTACCGGATTTGATGTACTCACGGTGCACCCGTGACACAGTGACTCATGAAAATCCCAGTGTCTGCACGACTTCCGAGATGGAGTGACCCACTCGTCGGGCCCCGACAATTTGCCCACGATCAAATGCGCTTAGATTCTTCGTCTTACCCATACTGCGTCCGACTCTTACTGATTCCCGTCGCATCACTCCTTATATTGTCGGATCGCTGCATACGTCATGTCGTTTCCGTTTACAGGGCCACCTACAGCGCCACATTTGCATAACGCCAGCTGTCTCTAATTCAATTGCTCTTCAGTGTAGAGTAATATACACTATGAGGTGTGAACATCTCACATCCATGAAGGGAATTTTCCAAAAAGGGAATGGAGGCATAAAAAACAATATGCTGATATGCCTAATTTCCATGACCTTTCCGAACACGTCTTTGAGATAAAGAGCTAATTAATCATTTGTGCTCTGTCTCAGAAAGTTCTCTGAGCGTTTAACCTTGAAAGGAATTTTTCCAAGCCCTACCCCTAAAGCTCCTTCCTACTTTCACTATCCGATATTCATTCGTCCTGCATTTCTATGGAGTGTTGTGTTGTCGGCATTCACATAACGTTTACGCTTGGAATTTGCGATCTCTAGTTCTTGGGTATTTACCTAGTTTTTACAATTTTAATAAAATTATGTCAAACACCTGAAGTGCAATTTTCGAACAATTATAATACACTCATTGTCATAGAAATCCGCGCACCAAGAAAAAAAACCGCGCGATTAACGCAAAACTCGGCAAAAAGCTACGGGGAGGGCAGACATGCAAATGATTAAAATTTCGTGCAATTCCACATGCCCGCGCGTCCAAGACCGGCTCTGCAAATCGCAATCTTTGGGGCTCATAAGGCGCCGCGCAGGGAACTCCACATTCGTGCCGAACTGCATGGTAAGAGATAGGTGAGATCCCTGAGCGATAGACATGCCGAGGAGCTGCCGTAGATTTGCGTACGGGCAACTTATAGAGTTTGAACGAGGCCGTATCGTCGGGATGAGAGAGGGGCAGGGTGGACGGCGCGCTGAATCGGCTGCCATTTGGGCATTTTGACAGTACGGTACGATCATGTTGGGAACAATGGACACGGGAAGGCACCCAGACACGGCGGACTGGCTCTGGACGACCCAGACACACCACCAGCAGAGAGGACCGTGGGATCGTGAGAGCGGCACGCACAGATGCAACGACGTCCTTGTCCAATATTCAGAGACATATAGCGGCTGTACAAGGGACTCCTGTGTCCACCAGATCAATTTCCAGACGCTTGGCAGAGGCGAATCTGCACTCTCGACGGCCCTTACGTTTCCTGCCATTAACACCTGACCATAATCGGCGTCGATTGCAATGGTGTCAGCAGCTAGCAGCATCGAATGTTACGGACTGGTGACGTATAGTATTCAGCGATGAATCCCGCTTGTGTATGGGAACGGACGATCACCGTGTCAGAGTGTGGAGGACCGCAGGTGAGCGCTACAATCCCAACCTCACTGTACAGCGGCGCACGTACCAAACTGCCGCCGTGATGGTCTCGGGATCCATCACGTATGTCAGCCGGATTTCACTCGCAGTGATGCGAGGTACGTTGACAGCCCAGCGCAACGTACAGGAGATCCTTCGGCCACATGTGCTACCTTTCGTGGCGGGTCGGCCCGGAGCCATTTTCCAACAAGACAACGCTCGTCCGTACACGGTTCGGAGTTACCAGGACTTCGACGCTTCCGTGGCCTGCCTGATCTCTCGCCCATAGAGCACGTGTGGGGCCAGGTGGGACGCCAGCTTTCCCCATGTCCCAGTGTTCGTGATTTAGAGCGTCAGTTGCAAGAAGTGTGGGCCAATCTGTCCCAGGATAACATACGGAGTATCTTTGACTCCATGTCGGACCGTATCACCGCATGTATCCGAGCACGAGGCGGTCCGACGCGGTACTAGCGCTGACCGGAATGTGTACCTAATGTCCGCGGGAAATCGTACTGCTGCTGTGATATTGTAATATACTTCTGTCCTTGGTATGTACCATCTCACTACTAAAATCTCATTTCAATCCGACGTCTCCTTCTTGGTGCGCGGATTTTTATGACAATGAGTGTACTTTCCTATAACGGCAGTGTGTGAGAAAATAAAAATCTCGTATTATTGAGTGGAACTCGAAGGGGCGTAATTTTGAACTCAAAGGGGCGTAATTTGGATTTTGAAGGAGCGTAATTTCAAGTCTCCTTCTCCCAGATAAGAAAAGCCTGCTACGGTCTTGATTTCAGCTGCTTTTCTCATTAATTTATCTGTTCGTATCATTTATTCTTTTGTATCGGGTGAGTTGTCCAATAGTTTTCGGGAGATTACTTATCTTTTCCAATCGTCTCATCCACGAGGGCACTGGGTTTTTGGTTCTAGGTGTTTCGACTTACCAGGGGACTTATTTTCATTCCTATTATTCTGGTGGTAGCAACAGAAGCACAATAAATGAAAAGGTGAAGCCGTTCGAGTTGATTGCATGTTTGAAGATGGCTAGGCAAACAATTTTGTTAAGAAAATAAGTATAAATGATACCGTCTCTGTACGAGCAATTGAAGAAGAAAATCAAGGAACTTTAATCTAAAATGCACATGAGTACTTTCGGGCCACTTGGAACCAAAGTCGTACAGAGACGGTGTCATTTATACTTATTTATCAAGAATGTACGAGTGAGTAGTTTTATATTGTGAATTTTGTTAAGGTGGTGTAAAATCTGTTGAACCTTACCTGTCGGAAGTAATACATTAATTAAATGCCATCTGTCCCTGAAAATTCCATCAAAACTGTGTTCAGTGGTGTACCTGAAAAACTCGGGGCCTCCACGCAAAAAAAAAAAAAAAAAAAATCTTCGAGGACCTTTTGCAAAAATCTATTTACTTACAATTACTGAAATTTTTAAATTCCATGTTATTAATTAGGTTTTACGGGCGTTCTAATAATTCAAATTCTTTGAAACCTATATATAGGTATTTTTTGAAAAAGCACATGTTGTAATTAAAATGATTGCCCTAGTTTTATACCAATACAAAATATTACAAAACACTTACGTCAAAGTTAATCATATGCAATTTTTTTTCATTTTAGAGAACTAAGGCCAATCTCTTTGAAATGCCTGACGATCACACACACGAAACAACTGACTGCCGTGTGACAGTGCCTAATGACCTTTCCCGATTTATAGGAAAAATGGAACATAAGAAGCAAATAAGAAAAGCATAACAATTGTGGGACAAAAAGAGAGAGAGAGAGAGAGAGAGAGAGAGAGAGCAAAATTATTTACTTTACATATAAAAAAAACACACTTAACATAATGTCACAATATTTTGCACATAGTAAGAATATTTTCTTTTGACCCTGTTATAAAAGAAAGGTCGCAGATTTTTTGTTCCCGCCAAGAAAACCTTTTAGCTCATTATATTCTGAAGCATGCGTAGTTATGTCCAAACAAGTGTAATACATAACGCCTTATCCTCACTGTTAAAAAAATTTCATTTATTCAAGTGATATTTCACTCACATTCTCTTGTTAGTATACATGTATAGGAACTACTGCTATGGCTATAACAAGGGACCTCAGGCCCTCTGGAATAGCTGCTTTCCCGTTACCCAGTTTTTATAAACTAAGCCGAAAATAATTTCTTGAAGATTTTTCTTATTTACTGAAAAAAAAAAAAATGCCAAAAATTGCTTTTCTTTTTAATACTTTATTTAAAGCTACCGTCAGAAATTCCTGACTATTTCTTCAACCAGTTTCATATGAAGTTTCAGCATTTTTTTTTTTTTAAATCCATCTATTCAGGCTAATGGCCCTCTTAGCCGTTAGCCCCCTCACACTGTGGAGGTTGCGGGAACTATCATTACCTCCATGGCTGTGTTGAAATGGTTTTCAATTTCATGTTTCAAATTTGAGCTATGTTTACGGTGTTGAGCGTATTGACTAATGCTTCACATATCCCTGTTTTTCTAAGAGCTACTCGCTTGCTTGCTCCCTGCCATTCAGGTTTCTTTGTTTGATAATAGTTGGTTGGGATTAGTTCCTATTCTTATTTGTTATTTAATTTCACGTTTCTCCTTAGCGGAGAGATGATTCCTTGCTATAATGGACTTTCTGTGGTCCACTCTCTCCTATTTAGTTCTGGACTTTTTACGGCTCACTATGGGGTTTTTTTTCCACTTACTCTTGTATTGAGTTCTGGTTGTACATCCAAAAACGTACAAGTTCTGATATTTAAGTTGCCATGCTTGTTTCCACACACACCGGACTCTGAATTAGAAACCCTTATGCTGATGTACTGTACGAAAAATACGTGGTCATGTGCGTCACCACGTGACTATTAAGGCTGAGGCTAATCAGTAGTGGGACAGCGGATGGCCTAGTAGTCAGAGTTCATTACTGCCACGGAGAAATCTCAGGTTCGATCCCAGGCAGGTACGAACTCTCGAACCACTAAATATCTGCCGTGCGTCGGATGGACACGTTGAGCCTTCGCCGTCGGGCCCCGGCTACTCCCTCCTCCCAGGCTATAAATAAGGGCGTCTTCTTCCCACCTTTCTACCTCACTTTCGTGTCACTTTCCTATCGGGCACTCTAGCCCAAATCTCCTAGCTTACTATTTCTAAGGGTTGTTTAAGACCTGGGGTCAGACACTCCTTTCTTAAAATCCTCTGCCGCTCCGGTGGCGCAATGGTCTAAGCGATGACCTCTGATCATTCGTCCGAAAAGGGTCCGGGTTGGAATCCCGGTGAGGCATGGATGTTGTGTTTGTCTTACGGCACTGGTTCTCTCCCTTCCTTGCAACCAGTGACCCTAAATTAGGGACGGGCGACTGCTTTATAGCCCATTGAGTTGCTCACGGTGGTCGTTAAATCTCCAAAAAAAAAAAAAAAAAAATCCTCTACGTATTATCTGATCTAATCGTCAGTAGTGTTGATCACAATGAAAAAAAAAAAAAATGATCTTTCGGAGTTTGATAAAGGGCGTATTGTGGATACCCGCCTGGCTGGAGTAACAATTTGAGAAACAGCAGAGCTGGCTGATTTCTCAAAAGGTGAGATATCCCACGCCTTTAATGAGCGGTAGAAGAACCCACATTGCTTGTGTAAGAGGCGTAACTGTGGCACAACGACAATCTGTCAGAAACGATATCTGTATACCCTGTTAGCCCCCTCCCTCAATGGGGGTGGAGTGCCATATGTACAACTATGAGTGATCGTTCTATGGTGCTTAAAAATGTAATTCGCCCGATTGTTCGATGGTTGAATAACGCATTCCGAGTAATTGAACCAAATCCAAACGCATTTGTAAACAAATGAAGCACTCTTCCGTTGTGATATAGTGTTAACTTCATAAATGAAGAAAAAGTAAGTTATTTCTTGAAATTTTTTTGCTGCACGGATTTCTTCATGTTTCACAAATTTTTGTTGAAAGTATCAACACAAAGAAGGCAGTGTAGAATGTAAGCAATTACATCATTTTACCAAATGCATCCACTATGACATCTTAACCGTTTTGGGGTACGTTCCCGATTCTGGTAGACATAAAAACTCAATGTTAATTAAATAGAAACACAATAAGTGAAGTACAATTGAACGAGAAAGAGGCTGTCTTAAAATAGGAAATTTATAAAAAGAAAAAAAAAAAAACCCAAAAAAACCCCGAAACAAACAAACTTGGAAACTGAAATTTGATCGAGATTTGGTGGGATTTCTCTCACGCATAAGTACATTTCGGGGGGGGTATCTTTTCTTTCTCTTGTGTCTGATAACCATCCTTCGGTTAAGAACACAAACTTGTGTTTTATTCTGTATTTGAAAAACGAAAGGGCCACCCCGGTGGCGCAGTGGTCTAAGAGATGGCTCATGCATCCGAGATGGGTCCGGGTTCGAATCCCGTCAGGGATAGATTAAAGCCTTAGTGGTCCCCTAGGCTAAAACACCTGAGTGGGTTACCGAGGCTAAGATATCTGAGTAGGCTCCTAAAGAACTTATGATGGAGAAACATTACGAAGTCTGTTAAAACACGAAGTGGTATAGCAATGTATTTGTGGTAATACGTAGTGCATTCTTCAAACTAATAAATTACCTGGAGAGTTTTCATAAAAAGTCACTGTACTTTCCACAGTTCTCACAAAAACATGATTAAAAGCTTAGGATTCGTAGATTTTGTCTCGCAATATTTAATACTTTAGCATTGTATACTTTTTGTGGTTCATCTTTTCTGTTATGCAATGTGAAGCCACAGTGCATTTTGTCTATTAACGGTTCCAAGTGCAAGCAGAAACGTGTGGGTGGATGGTAGTAAAAAAGGTGAAACAGTCTCGCTGACCTGTACAGTGATGTATTCAGGAATCTTCTCGGGGATGCTTACCCCCCCCCCCCGAATATCTTAGAAATTGATAAGGTGGTTTGTTTTCTGACGGTAGTGGGTTACACTCTGTAAAAAAAATAAAAAAAAAAAAAATCGAGGCACCTTAAACTGACATCGAAACGGTTAGTTAGTTTTTTTTTGTTTTTTTTTACTGTTGCTAATCTAAATAATCTAAAGGGGCTGAAACCAAATGGCAGGGGAATGGCTTACACCGTACGTTTTCAGGTAACACCGTAATGACTTCTTAATAATCAGAAACACGCTTGTAGTACGTTTAGCAACTACCCCATCAGAGCTGCAGAGTATGATCCAGGAACTTGCTGACAAGAGTAAAGAAGTGGGATTAAAAATTAACTTTCAGAAGACAAAAGTGATGTTCAATGCTTTTACAAGAAATGAAGATCTATCGATTGATGGAGAAGAGCTGGAGATTACAGATACGTACGTTTATCTTGGACAGTAGATATCAAGTGAGGGTCACATTGATGAAGAAATTAATCGGCGTGCAAAACTTGCCTGGAGAGCTTTTGGAAGAAACAGCATAATTTCCAAGAGCAATATGCCATTATGTCTTAAAAGAAAAGTGTTTGATCAATGCATCCTTCCAGTGCTTACGTATGGTGCAGAGACGTGGACGTTAACTAAAAGAGACATACAAAGGCTGCAGACAACTCAAGGAAGCATGCAGAGGTGCATGCTTGGTGTAACCAGGAGAGATAAGAAGAGGAACTCGTGGATACTAAAAATGACAAGAGTGGAAGACATCATGATCAGAGTTAAATCCCTGAAATGGCAATGGGCTGGGCATACTGCCAGAAGGACAGACCATCGATGGATAGCTGAAAATTTAGATTGGATTCCAAGGGACAGGAAAAGACCCAGAAGAAGACACATGGGAGATGGGTGGATGAAATTCGAAAGTATGCGGGAGTAACCTGGAGGAGACTGTCACAAGACAGACCGTTGTGGAAGATACTTGGGGAGACCTTTATCCAGCAGTGGATTGATAATGGTTGACAATGATGATGATGATGATGTGTAGATTTCTTGGAATCTGCATTTGCGATATAAGAGCGTAAGAAAATTTCTGTGCTGCATTTAAAATTTTGATATGTATTAATATGTCATCATCATCATCATCATTGTCAACCATTATCAATCCACTGCTGGACGAAGGTCTCCCCAAGTTTCCTCCACAACGGTCTGTCTTGTGCCAGTCTCCTCCATGTCACTCCCGCATACTTCCGAATTTCATCCACCCATCTTCCATGTGGTCTTCTGGGTCTTTTCCTGTCCCTTGGAATCCAATCTAAAATTTCGGCTGTCCATCGATGATCTGTTCTTCTGGCAGTATGTCCAGCCCATTGCCATTTCAGGGATTTAACTCTGATCATGATGTCTTCTACTCTTGTTATTTTTCGGATCCACGTGTTCCTCTTCTTACCTCTCCTGGTTACACCAAGCATGCACCTCTCCATGCTGCTTTGAGTTGTCTGCAGCCTTTGTATGTCTCTTTTAGTTAAGGTCCACGTCTCTGCACCATACGTAAGAACTGGAAGGATGCATTGATCAAACACTTTTCTTTTAAGACATAATGGCATATTGCTCTTGAAAATTATGCTGTTTCTTCCAAAAGCTCTCCAGGCAAGTTTTGTACGCCGATTAATTTCTTCACCAATGTGACCCTCACTTGATATCTGCTGTCCAAGATAAACGTACGTGTCTGTTATCTCCAGCTTTTCTCCATCAATCGATAAATCTTCATTTCTTGTAAAAGCATTGAACAGCACTTTTGTCTTCTAAAAGTTCATTTTTAATCCCACTTCTTTACTCTTGTCAGCAAGTTCCTGCATCATACTCTGTAGCTCTGATGGGGTAGTTGCAAAAATGACTATGTCATCAGCAAAACGAAGGTGGGTTAGATAATCTCCATTAATCTTTATCCCTTTGTTTTCCCAGTTCAGTGATTGAAAGACATTTTCCAATGTGGCATTAAAGAGCTTCGGAAATATGGTGTCACCTTGTCTCACTCTTTTTCCAATTTTTATGTGTGTTGTATTTTCAAACAGCCGAATCTTTGCACTTGCATTTTCATAGATGTTATTAATAATATTAATGTATGCATCTTCAATACCTCAGGCAGAGCCATTGCAACTGCTGATGGTTTCACCGAATCAAAGGCTTTTTCATAATCGATAAAAGCCATGCACAATGGAAGTTCATATTCCCTCGCTCTTTCAATTAGTTCTCTCAGTACGTGGATATGATCTATTGTGCTGTAGCCACTCCTGAATTAAGCTTGTTCTCTCGGTTGAGCCATGTCCAGTGTCACCTTCAAGCGGTGTGAAAGAACTTTAGTGAAGATTTTATAAACCACTGATAGGAGGCTGATAGGTCTGTAGTTCCTGAGATCCTCAATGTCACCTTTTTTATGTAGCAAGATCATTGTAGCGTTGTACCAATCCTCAGGAATTTTCCCTTCATTAAGGCATCGAGCGAAAATTTGGGCGAGTACTGTTTCGATTTCTCCACTTGCTTCTTGTATGATGTCTACAGTAATTCTATCTTCTCCTGGAGCTTTTCCCCGCTTCATGTTCTTGATTGCATGTGCTACTTCTGCTGGAAGGACTGGAAGAACTCTGGTACCTTTCATGATGCCTGGAGTACATGTATCATCCCTTTCATATAATTTGGAGTAGAAATCTTTCACTCTTGTCAAAATTTCGCCTCTATTTCTTGTTACAGAACCATCTTCTTTTCTCAGTGCCATAATCTGTTTTTTCCCCTTACTGAGATGTCCCTTTGCTATCTTTAGGCTTTGGTTGTTTTCAATTGCTTTCCTTACTAGTTCACAGTTGAATTTCCTTACGTCTTCAGTGATACTTTTTCGTACTGTCTTGCATAGCTCTATATATTCCACTTTGGAAGTCACATCTTCTTTAGTTGTCCTCATCTCTCTTCTTTTTTGCATCAACATTTTGGTTTTTCCTGATAATTTGTTCACACGCAATTTGTTCTTAGACCCAGCTAATTTTATTGCTGTTTCCATAAGAGCTTTGGTTACTTTTCTGTTAACTTCAGAAATATCCACTTCTTCCGATGTTAGGCCTTCTAAAGCAGAGAATCTGTTCTTCAGTTCCAATTTGAAGGTATTATGGTGTTTTTTAAGGTTGGTTATGTCAATACATTTTGTTTGTCTTATGAGCTTGCTACGTTCGAGTTTAGTGTTGAGGTGCATCTTACATCTCACCAATCTATGGTCACTGCCTGTGTTGAACTTGTTTAGCACACTGCAGTCTTCTATGACGAATTTTTTTGTTACACATAATAAAATCAATTTCACTTGTCGTCCCATTTGGATGTCTCCATGTTCATTTCGTGTGTAGCTTTTTCTTGAAAAAGGAGTTCAAGATGAAAAACCCTTCTGCCTCTGCAAACTCTACGAGAGTATTTCCACGCTGGTTTCTGTTGCCGTGACCGAATTTACCTACTGAAGTTTCATTCTGTTGCCGTTGCCCAATTTTTGCATTGAAATCTCCCATAATTATCTTCAAGTGCTGCTTACCTTTATTATTTAGATCACGAATTTCCTCATAAAATTCTTCAATTTCTTCTTCAGCATGACTTGTGGTGGGTGCATAAGTTTGAATAATCTGAGCCTGGTATCTTCTCGAGAGTTGGATAACGAGTCGTGCAGCTCTGTCAGAGGAACTTTCAACTTCTACAACTTTATCCTTCAATTTCTTGTTTATTATAAATCCAACACCACTAGTTCTGCCAGTATCTGTCCCACGATAGTAGAAGAGATGTCCACTTTTCAGTTCAATGAGATCTCCTTTTCTCCTTACCTCACTTAGCCCGACGATGTCCCACTTGATCCTTTGTAGTTCCTCTTCCAATTCAAGAAGCCTTGAATCAGAAGATAGGGAGCGTCCGTTATACGTAGCCAAGGTCAGCATCAGATGGCAGCCTAGTCCGGTCCTCCGGGGATTCTTAGCATCCTCTGCCTTCATGTCGCAGTGGCCGCTGCCTTGGCCAGGTACATTCCAGCTGCGGGAGACTGAGGGCCAAGATTTAAGTTGTGGAGTCATTTTGGAGGGGTTTGGCCATACTCACCACGCTGGCCAAGCGGGTTGGTGAGTGTGCGATAGCATTTCCTCTGATCCCGATGGTATAGTTATACCGCTATTGGCGGTCGTCAGAGCCCCTTTAGTGGGAACAGGATGTACCACGAGAAGGCGGGGTTGACATTTGTCAAGGAGAGGCTGTGATGTTACGCATCACCATGTATATACAGTATATATAAATAACAAAATTGAGCTTATATGTATATAATCAGTCAACAAGTTTTAGCCCCCTCAAAATTTGTAATTGCCCCTCGGAAAAAACTATCTGAATGCAACGCTGCCGCTGTACACGGCGACATGAAACGTTTGCCTTTAGTGATTCGCTGCCGTGAAATCTGTTCGTTTTCTAGCCTGTTTCTGAAATAAATATATAAGCTGTGTATTATCTATGATGTAGAGCCATGCCTCCTGGGCCCTTGGTAATGGTGGGTACCTAGGCTATAGCCCCGACGGACCCACCCCCTAATCCGGCCCTGATCCCGGTGAGGGATGGATGTTGCGTTTGTCTACGGCACGGACTCTCTCCTTTCTCTGGAACCAGTGGCCCTAAATTAGGATGGGCGACAGCTTATTGCCCACAGAGTTGCTAATTCATGGTGGTCGTTAAACCTCCAATTAAAACAACAACAACATAAAAAAAAACAAAAAAAAAACGAAATAAGGGCACGACGTTTTGTCTTCTATTTGGTTTTTCAATTATGAAAAAAAAACCGACCGTGTTTATAGCGATCAGAGCTTTTCAAAATAACAATTCTGATTAATTTCTGTTTATTTAAATCAGCAATGTCGTCTTCATCTCTAACTCCGCTTTCAACCAAAAATTTTTAATTAGTAACGCTTCTACAAAACACCGTTTTCTTTGCTGTCCGTGGAATCAGAAATACGGTAGTTTGGTTGTCCAGCGAAACCGAGTTGCAAGCATGCGTCAGCCGCCGGCAAAGTGCGTTCACAGGAAGTTTCTTGACTTTGCCTGTAGGCACCAGCTCATGTTCTCCTTCTGAGAGCCACTTTGAATACCACTTACGGAGATAGTATTCCAACAGCTTATTTGAAACCGCATCAAGGACGTGTAATGTCATGCTCCATGATTTATTAAAACGGCATCACAATTCATTTTTGATAACTATTTTTTTTAAAGCGTCAAATCACCTCCGAAAGCATCAAGGGTAGACACTGATCTTTTATTTCGCAATGTCCCCATCCCAATTTCCACAAACATTAAACCAGACGCATAGCCGTTCATTTACTCATCTTTTTTTTTTTTTTTTTGGACACTTTCTATTCCTCGCGGAGTGTTTGCATCATTTGGTAAAATTATTTCGTAATCGATGGATTTTCTTTCGTTCATAGCTAAGTTTGTAAGTACGTCCAAAATGTGCAAGCGTCTTATCGGAATTTCCACTTTGGTCAGAGACTTCATCTGCTTTTTATTTAATTTTTTTCCCGGGGTTTAGCGACGAGCATGCCAGTTGCTTTTCAAACGCATGCGTTTGTTGAGATAATTGTAATCCATCGCGAAAAATAATTCTTTGACACCAATCTAGGCTGAACCTAAATATACCGGGCGTATAAAATTAAAGTTCACATTTTCAAGTGCACTACAAGTGGAACTATTGCTCGGGATGACTTCAAACCTGATATGCGGACTACTGAGGCGCAAGAGCGGTTCTAGAGTTGCAGTCGGGGGGGGGGGGGGTAATAATATTTGATAAGCTTATGTAAAATATTAACTATAGCATGTAATAATAACTAATATTTCATGAAATTTAGCTATTTAAATTAAAATTGTTTAATATATATTCTAATTGAATTATTTTAATTAAATTAATATTCATTAATTCAATTAATTATTAAAAACATTACTGTTTATTCACACAAATAAAATCAAATGACGAACTCCAGTCTTCGGTTCTTCGTATTTGCAAATCTGTTAATAACATTGTCCACTGATATGAAGATATCTCGATGAACATGAAGAAGGGCAAGGCCAACCTATCTCTCTTGCGTCATTGTTGTTCTTAGCCACGTTTTCAACCTTTTTAATGCTGAAAAACTCCTTTCACTTGAAGCAGTGCTTACTGGGAGGGTGCACAATAATTTCAATGCAGTGCTGTACTTGAAACCAAAGAAAACATTGGGAGCGGCGCGAAGCTGTTAAAGACTCATATCATAAACAGCAGAGATCTGCACTCTTTCAAAACACGCGGAAAGGGTGGGAATGCCGTTGGTTTTTTGTTTTCATCCTGTAATGCAGGCTTTCCAAACATGCCAATTGGACCGTCAAGTATGGCGGCGCTGCTGTCGTGCGTTTTACATTAGCCCTATTCCCTATGGAGCTGATTGGAAACTTTTTTTCACCCCTTATAGATTCTTTGCTACAGTCACCCAACTCACCCCTTGATAAAAAGTATATTGTGCTGCCATCTTTTGGTTTAAAAAATATACAGTAAGTTGAATTAGAAAAACTGTCAAAAATTTTCCCTTATATCAGAGTCGTCCGCATGGTTTATACATTTTTTCTATCCAACAAAAATAAATTTTTACCTTCATTTTCACAAGTGGTGGGGTGGGGGTAGGGGTGGGGGTGGGGTGGGGTAATTACCCCCATTTACCCCCCCGTAAAACCGCTATTGCTGAGGCAATAGAATTTTGTTTGACGCAGAAACAAAAATTAATTTCAAAACTCGCCTCTAGTTGGATAAGTGATGCTTCATTACAATATAGAAAAATATAAAAAATGTTAAAAAAAATTACAGTAAAATACATTTTGTGGTTATGCAACAAAATCTTCAATATGCTGTCCTCCGTTTTCTGAAACATGGTGAAATCCTATCGCAAAATAGCATGCTCAACCACCGATCGAAGTGTTTCACTGGAAACGTGGATATGACATGCAATGCTGCCTTGAGGTCTACCAAGTTTGCTATGTAACCACGATAGACAATATTCTTTAGATGTCCCCAAAGCCAAAAATCGCACAGATTCAAGTCCGGTGAGCGTGCTGGCCAAGTTGTAGGAAATTGTTGGATGATTAACCTTTTGTTGCTAAAAGGTGCCTGAAGCAACTGCTTGACTGGCAATATTAAATGAGGAAGAGCACCATCCTGCATGTAAACTTGAATCGAGGTACTGACGTTGTTGAAGTGTTGGTTCTACAAAAGAGAATATTTGGCCATTGACAGATCATGTAAAAAGACCCGCAGGACCGAGTTCCTCAAAAAAGTGAGGATCTCGTGAATGAATTCCGCTATAAAACTTCACCAAACGGGGACATGGAGAATGGAGTGGAATCTCGCGCACGTTGTGTGGATTTTCTGTTGTCCAAATTTTGCAGTTGTGCGCATTAACAGCACAATGTAGATGGGAACGGGCCGTCTGTTCATAAAACGTTCCGTGGCCGTTCGTTGTCCAGTTTCAACCCGAGCAAGGAACCGCAATGCGAATGCTTCTCATGAAGCTCGGCCAGGGAGAAGCAAGAGCTGAACATGGAAAATCGTGTAAGGATCACAGCGCAGTGTCCTTCGTACAATTGTGTGGACCGTGCATGAGGGCTTTCCAAAAGACTGGGCAATACGTGGTGCGCTGCTGCTCTCCATATCATTTAACATCTTGTCTTCCTCTAACGCTGTGATTATAACCTCCACCGTTAGCTGATCGACTGGCTTCCGTCCTTTGCCAGGATTGATGTCCGAAGAACCTGGTCTATTCAAACTTCCGGATCATTTGCAGCCATTGGCCAAGTTTTTAGCCATTCAACGTTCTGAACTTGCGAAGTGCTATTAAACTACAGCTGTTATTCTGGTAAAACAATTTTAGAAGTGCAGGATCATTTGGTGGCAGTGCCATTGCGTTTCAAAACACACGTTAACTACTTGACTGCAGTGAAATGACTCAAATGATCATATTTAGAGGATTTTAGGAAGGGAGTGTCTGACCCCAGGTCTTAAACAACCCCTAGAAATAGGAAGCTAGGAGATTTGGGCTAGAGTGCCCGATAGGAAAGTAACACGGAATAGAAAGGGAGAGGACGACGCCCTTATTTATTACCGGGGGGGCAGTACCCGGGGTCCGACAGCTTAACGTGCCCATCCGATGCACGGCGGATATTTAGTGGATCGAGCATTCGTACCTGCCTGGGATCGAACCTGAGATCCTTTCCGCGGCAGTCACGAACGTTGCCCACTAGGCCACCCGCGGCCCGTGAAATAACTCATTCCGCAGGTGCTTGTTTTTATAGCAGCTGCTTTCCAAGCATGTTGAGGGTACTTTTAATTTGCGTATTTGGACGGTGGCAGCGAGTATAACTGCAATTCCTCATTGTTGCACGTGACTACCGCACCACTTATTCCCCTAGAGGCGAGTTTTGGAACTAATTTTTGTTTTCCCGTGAAACAAAATTCTATCGCCTCAGAACTCCTCATCAAATTTGAAGTCATTCCGAGCAATAGTTCCACCTGTAGCGCCCTTGGAAATGTGAATTTTAATTATCGGTACTTGGAGGTATCATATTCGCGTCCTAATTCTGACTGTTAAGATTGGAGTGTCACAAACAATAGACAAGACTTACTTTGTGTTTTTCAGGTACAGCATATTAATATTTTTTTTCTTCGTTTCAGAATTTCCGTGTGTGATTAAGAATATCAAAAGATTTTCGTCATGAATGTGCATTTTTCAATACTTACTTCTGAGCAGCACTCAACTCCTGAATGTCTGCTTCCGTAACGTTAACATAAATCTTCATGCTGCGACATTACGTTTTTTTCTTTAGGTGGCATTGCAACTTCCGCACAATGCCTTACACATGTTTCCCCTTCCGAGATCCTTGAAGCTCCTCGATATCAAATGAACTAATTTTTCCTTTCCCTTTGCTAATTTACTTAATTAAAAACAAAGCGTGTCAGTTTACTCACGCGTTCACACCAGAAAAGTGATAACATGAGGTGATGGCACCATCTAAGTAAGATTCATTTTCGCGCCATTATTTTCAGAAAAGATAAGATCAGATCATATGTAGAGGATTTTAGGAAGGGAGTGTCTGACCCCAGATCTTAAACAACCCTTGGAAATAGGAAGCTAGGGAATTTGGGCTAGAGTGCCCGATAGGAAAGTTACGGGTCTGGTTCATTTGCCCGACGTTTACTTCACCGAAGGTTCACTTGACCGAAAATCACTTCACCGAAAAGATTGTTTCACCGAAAGATCACTTGATCGAAACGTTCATTTCACCGACGGGTCACTTGATCGAAAGGTAAATTTTACCGAACGATCACTTGATCGAAAAGTTCATTTCACCGAAAGGTCTCTTTACCTAAAAGTTCATTTCATCGAAAGGTCATTTCACCGAAGGGTCTAGTTTATCGAAAACTTTGGATTTCATTACAGGATCTGTTGAAGCATGGCGCAAGTTCGGCAGACAGACCACCGAAATGTTAGGGGATTATACTCAAATTGTGCTTTTGATTGCTCTGTGTCACGAAGAGCGCAAAGATTTAGTTTTAAGACAAATCTTTTTTTTAAGACAATAGGCCTCGAATTAGGCCTTCTTAGCAAATTGTAATCATGTTCATAAGGTTTACATAAAAGTCATGTTCAGTGCTCATGTTCATAAGGTTTACATAAAAGTAAAATTAATAATGATGCATATTTTTTCAGGCAAAAAGAATCAAGTTTAGGGCTCTAGGCCTTGGCTTAGGCCTTTTTTAGCAAATTTTAACCATGCGTGCTCTCATGTTTATAAAATTTACATAAAAAGTTACTTTACATTTTATGTAATGCTTATGAATATGAGTAGGGTTAAAATCTGTTAAAATGGCCTGAATCTAAGGTCAAAAAATTAATGTTTTGTGGTTGAGTAAAAGTGGAACATTATTTACTTGATTTGCTATGTAACCCTTATGAATATGAGCTCGGAGGACTAAAATTTGACAAAAAGGCAAAAATCTAAGCCTTATAATTAATGTTATATTTCGGAAAACTTACTCATGGAGAGATGTTTCATAGAAATTAAAAGTGTATTTCTCATGTAATCCGATAATGTTTAGGTGGCCAGTTTTTCAATAACCCGCACCACACTCCAACAGATCTGTAACAACAAAATTCTAAGTTTTCGATAAACTGACCATTCAGTGAAATGATCTTTCGATATAATGAACTTTTTAGGTAAAGTAATCCTTCGGTGAAATGAACTTTTCGATCAAATGTCCTTTCGATGAAATGAACTTTTAGGTGAAGTGACCTTTCGGTGAAATGAACTTTTCGGTCAAGTGACCCTTCGGTGAAATGTACCTTTCGATCAAGTGAGTTTCGGCGAAGTTATTTTCGGTCAAGTGACCTTTCGATCAAGTGAACGATACCCGGAAGCGAGGTAGAAAGGGGAGGAAAACGCCCTTATTTATTACCCGGGGGGAGTACTCGGAATCCGACGGTTTAACGTGCCCATCCGACGCACGGCGGGTATTAAGTGGTTCGAACGTTCGTACCTGCCCAGGATCGAACTTGAGGTTATCTCCATGGCAGTCACGAACGCTGATCACTAACTAGGTCATCCGCTGCCAATTTTCAGAAAAGAAAAAATTCATCTTATATAAGGACTAAAATGGCGATACTTTGCTAGTAGTTTTGAAAAAACCTACTGACTAATTAGAAGATCGTATCCAAGGGCCTTAGCGGCGCTGAGGCGTTGTTTTTCTATTCTTAGCAACGCTAGGGAACTTTTTGTGGTTATATGGTTTCACAAGCTGGGCAAAGAAATTCTTTTAGATGATAAAATATTCGAAAAAAATAAGGAACACTGTTTTATATGGAAGCATACTCATATCTTAACGGAATATTTGCATTAATTAATGAGACTAAACAGTTGGACCACCAAGTAAGGCTTCTCATGCGTCATAAGGCTTCTAGTATAATGTTAATTCCTTTCTGTTGACGTTAGGTCACCAGAATAAATTTATTTATTGGAGTATAATGTTAATTCCTTTCTGTTGACGTTAGTTCACCAGAATAAATTTATTGGAGGTGGCTTCTCGGTGATTTAAGATTGCACCCTTCAGTGGAAAAGCAGAAGAAAATTATACAGGGATGAAGTTGAGTGGCAAGAGTTTTATGCTTTCGAAGGTTTTTTTTTTATCAGCGTTGCATTCAGAGAGTTTTTTTTTAGGTGAAGGGGGGAGGGTAATTACAAATTCTGAGGGGGTTGAAACTTGTTGACTGATTATATACATGTAATCACAATTTTATTATTTATATATATGCATTAATACTGTATATGTAAAAATTTTAAATTGAGTATGAAATTTTTCTTATGCTCGTATATCGCAAATGCTAATTCCAAGAAATCTACACATACAAATGATTAAAAATGTAAATACGTTACACCTTTGCTTTAATTCAGTAATGCACCACGGATTTCACCATGGGGTGGTGTAAAATATTGAGGATGCTTGTAAGATACCGCTGTGCTGGAGAAAATACCTCCCCCCCCCCCCCCAAAAAAAAAACCCAACAACATTAGAAGTGGTAAAAATATCCTCGCCGTACTACAAGCGTGTTTCTGATTAGAAACTTAAAATGTAAATTCCTGCGAGAGATAAAAATTCAAGTAAAATGAGCTGTAACTGCACGATCCAAGAAATATGGGGTCAGGTTTGAACCCACTTTTAAATTATTTAATGCACTAAAATATATACATACATTAAAAACATACGAGATCTTTCAAGCAGACAGCCTGCTCATTTTGAGGTTAAACGTTAACAAGCAAGGTAGATCAGATCAGATCATATGTAAAGGATTTTAGGAAGGGAGTGTCTGACCCCAAGTCTTAAACAACCCTTAGAAGTAGGAAGTTAGGAGATTTGGGCTAGAGTGCCCGATAGGAAAGTGACACGGAAGCGAGGTAGAAAGGGGAGGAAGACGCCCTTATTTAATACCGGGGGGCAGTACCCGTAGTCCGACGGCTTAACGTGCCTATCCTACGCACGGCGGATATTTAGTGGTTCGAACGTTCGTACCTGCCTGGGATCGAACCCGAGGTCTTCTCCGAGGCAGTCACGAACGCTGACCACTAGGCCATCCGCGGCCCAACAAGCAAGCTACATGGAGGCAAAGCATTATATACAAGATTGGTTGGCAGTGACGTACGATTCTGTCACGGCGCAGTCGCATGGATCTACGAACCACAAATCAAACCATAATAAACTTACTATGGTAGGTTGGAAAGATTGCTATGGGTGGCCGATAGTCGATTAGTCGGTGGTTGGACGAAGGTCCTCCAGGTCGACGGAACCGTACACGGCAAATCGTCATTAGAGCAATGGTCACCGTAATTACATATAATCAGACTCTCAGCGAACAGAGTTAATCTTTTAGTTTTTAGAGTCAGTAATACATGAGCGTCATCCCAAATGGGAAAATGCGACCCAGATCCGGTCAACCGGGCCAAGGTTGTAGCAGAGGAGTTGCATCTGACGTTGTATTTATGTTCGGATAGTCTGGCCCCCAAAGCGCGCAGTGTCGAGCCGATATACACCTGGTTTTCGATGGTAGGGTCACGGCTTTACATGGGGATGGAATAAACACCGCTCTTACTGATTTCAGGCACCGGGTCCTTATCTTTTCTAATTAACTTAAAGATGTTGGTTGTAGTTTCACCAAATCCCAGGTCGTGCCTTCTACAGGCATTGATTGCACTCACTAAAGGGAGGTGTGACATGGATCCAACAAATTTCGTTACTCGGGTTTCACTTGACAAGGTGATACAATTCATACGCAGAATATGTTTATTTAATTTGCTGACACAGTAACTGGGGAAGCCATGTATCAAGGCGATTTCCGAAATCTTCATCAGCTCTATTTGGCGGGATCGTACGGTTGACGAGTGTGAGTATGCACGGCGGATCATAAATCTTAGGGCCGTTAGTTTGTACCTCGTAATGTGAGCAGATTGCATTGAGATTATGACAGGAGTATATGTGGGTTTTCGGTAAACAGAAAAAGAAAGTTCTTGGCTGACAGGGTCGCGTTGTATGAGAAAATCCAAGAAAGGTATTGAGCATGCATTCTCGACTTCTATTGTAAACTTAAGGCTAAGAAAATGTGATGGCATCAGATCTACAAACTGAGACAGCTGTTCAGGAGGGTGTGGCCAAAATAACAACACGTCATCGATGCATCGGATGTAAAAAATTGGCTTATGATGGCAATTAGATTGCACATGATTTTCCAGGGATTGTAAGGCGAGTTCCGCTAAAACTGCGGAGATTGGGGAACCCATGGGGGTCACCCCTTCTTGTCGGTAAACGATGCCGTTGTATCTGAAGTAGGTTCATTATGCTATAAGCTGTAGGGCTTGCAGTACAGCTTAAACTTGAGTTGGGGTGCAAGAGCCAGTTTGGTTTAATTTGTTCTCAATAATTTCATGTACTGCCAAAGTGGGGACGTTGGGGTACAGTGAAATGACATCCAATGAGGCCATGATGAATGGGGTACCATAGGAGCGAAAAGCCCTCAGTTGTTCTAACGCTTGAATGGAGGATAGAAGTGGGGTACCATAGGAGCGAAAAGCCCTCATTTGTTCTAATGCCTGGATATTGAGTAATCAGAGTCCTTAGTTAAGGAGGCCAAGAATTGAGCAAGGGCTTTTTCAAGTGGTCTTGTTGGGCTGGTAAAGCTCGAAACCAGGGGACGAACAGGATTGCCTTCCTTGTGCAGCTTGATCTTGCCGAAAAGTTCTGGAATTCTTGGTCCATTCGGAGGGGGGCATGTTGAACGAAATTTGAGGAAGCATTACAGTGTTACCTGAAAACGTATGGTGTAAACCAAGGCCGTAGCCAAACTCTATACTTAGGGCAGGCTCAATAAAATTTAAGCCATGCTCAAAAAAGCTATATACTATTTACCTTTTTTTGAGCATTACTGAAATTTTAAAAATTTCAACCTAGACTAAGTACCTTATCTAGGTACATCAGGTACAAAAGTACCATTTTTGATTAACTTAAATAAAAAAACAACAAGAAACATTTTGTAAAATGAAAATACATTTATTATCGTTGCTTACCAATTGAAAATCAAAATAGTTGCAGACATCGTTTTTTTTTTTACCAATAAATTTTCTCAAAAGTAAGTCCATGTCAAGAGTTTATGTGCGGTTTTGTTCGAATGCAAGAAGAGTCAAATTCGACATTTGTTAGTGGCCCACCAAAAGCCGCTGGGGGCAGTTAATTCTCATAATTAATGACTTCATGGCTTCCTCTTATTACTTTCAGTATTATAAATATTTAACGGGAATTATCGAGGATAAATTTATTAAGGTACATTACCTCTCAAATTTCTGATCTATACACTAGATCATCGTCAGGAGTTCTTGCTTCTTACTACTTCCACAGGTCTTGGTACTTTTGTACCTGATGTACATACATAAGGTACTTAGTCTGGGTTGAAATTTGTAAAATTTCAGTAATGCTCAAAAAAAGGTAAAAAGTATATACCTTTTTTGAGCAGAGACCTGTGGAAGTAGTAAGAAGCAAGAACCCCTGACGATGATATTGTGCATTGATCGAAAAAATTTGAGAGGTAATGTACCTTAATAAATTTATCCTCGATAATTCACGTTAAATACACTGCTGGCCACCCAAACTGCAACACCAAGTAGGACACGAGATAGCAAAGCCAGATTTACTGGACACATAACAACAGATACAAAGATGAAACGATTGAGCTTACAGGCCCGTGCGACTTGCGGAACACGCAGACATCTATAGTTCGTGTAGCCACCATGGCTGGCAATAACGGCCGCTACACGCCGCGGCATCGAACGAAAAAGGCTTTGGATGTAGGCTTGGGGTATGTCGGTCCAGGCTGCTTCCACACATTGCCACAGTTCATCACGGGTGGTGCTTGCTGGGCCCCTCGGTTGCCGATCAGCGACCAGACGTGTTCGATGGGCGACAAATCGGGAGAACTGGCGGGCCACGGCAGCAGTGACACCTGGTGGGCCGTGAAGAATTGTTGCACTATGCGTGCCACGTGCGAACGCGCATTGTCCTGTTGAAACGTGGCCGCTGGCAGGTCCTGCAGGCAAGGGAGGACTACAGGCTCCAAAAAGTCGGAGATGGTGCGGTGGCTGTTGAGTATACCGGCGATGCGTACCAGAGGGTTGCGGGTGTAATATCCAATTGCGCCCCAAACCATAACGCCAGGCGACTGACCGGTATGGCGATGCATAATGCAGACGTCATACAGTTCCTCGCCGCGGTGCCGCCACACGCGGATCCGACCATCGTGGTGTTGCAGGCAGAAGCGGGATTCGTCGGAGAAGACAATGTCGTGCCATTTCGTAGTCCACGTGCGGCGTTCAACGGCCCACTGCCGCCGCACTCGCTGGTGGTGTAACGTCAATGGTAATCGGAACAATGGGCGCCGTACGACAAGTTTCCGCTCCTGCAGACGACGTCGAACGGTACGTGCTGCCACAGGTTGTTGCGCAACACACCCTATTTCCTGCGCTAACGTTCTTGATGTGGCGGTGCGAGCCGTCAATGCTCGCGGCACAACATGCCGGTCCTGTCGTTCGGTGGTGTGCCGCGGCTGCGGCAATCGCTCACGTCGGTCCGTCCGTCCCTCCTGCACCCTCCGAATCCATACTCGCCTCACTGTGGCTGGGTGTCTTCCCACACGGGCACCGATGTCTCGGTACGATAAACCGCTGTCGCGATAAGCCACTATTCGTCCTCTGTCGAACTCCGAAACGTGCTGGAATGACTGCCGTATTCTGCGACGAGGCATCAGGAAGCTTCCCACGCACATGTCCGGCAGCACAACACACTTACATTACTTACACCCTACTGTACACCCTTCTTTTAGTGCTTCTCGGTGGCGTGCCGGGCGCACATGATTTGCATATGCCCTGCAATGCTATTCGTTTGCATGTCAATATTTTCGTCATCAGCCCTGGGAACTGCGATTAGGAGTTTTTTCATTTTCTACCAACCATTGGAAAAACAGGCGGAAAATTTTTCAGGGCAGGCTCGCGTGTCCCTGGCTACGGCCCTGTGTAAATCATTCTCCTGCCATTTAGTTTCAGCCCCTTTGGATTATTTAGATTAGCACATAGTGGGAAAAAAAAAACCTTAAAAAAACTAATTAACGGTTTAGATGGCAGTTTGAGGTGTCTCAATTTTTTTTTTTTTTCGGTACGGAGTGTAAACAGCTCACTTTTAGAAAAAAACAACTTTTCATGGGAATAATTTCTAATAATTTACTATTGTAAAAAATCAGGTAACAAATATTTTGTTGTATTGGAAGCTGTAATGTCACGTTAACTGCACTGAGGTTTAACTGTATACATGGAAAGTCGGCATCCAGAAGACAGAAATAAAGCTGAATGCCAGCTTTCAAAACATGATGATGTATTGCAGTGCAGACATCTCTAATCTGTGGAATTAGTTTTTTTATTGCGGAAGTAGTCCACGTTGTCAGTGCTTGAAAATTTGCTGCTCCAGCGACGACTGTTTAATGTTTTATTGAAGAATGATAAAAATTTCAGATTGAAGTCCATGTGGATGGTTTTTTTTATTATTATAATATTTTCCCTAATTTTCTTAATTTTTAAATATAATATGTCCAAATATTCAGCTAAAAACGAAAACAATTAGACTAAATACACTGACGGAAAAAAATCCCAACACCACGAAAATATAGTTGTAGAGGAATGAAATGGCGGCAATACATTTGTATAGGTAACATATTTAATCGATTAAGGTTTCAAGATCACAGCTTATTGTAAGCGCGAGAAGAGCCATTTTAAATGTGAAATGCTGGTACATTAATAACCGGTGTAACCACCAGAATGTTGAATTCAAGCACACAAACGTTCATGCATTGTGTCGTACAGGTGCTGGATGTCAGTTTGTGGGATAGAGTTCCATGCCTGTTGCACTGGGTCGGTCAATACAGGGACGGTTAATGCTGGTTGGGGGTGACGCTGGAGTTGTCGCCCAATGATGTCCCATACGTGCTCGATTGGTGAAAGATCCGGTGTTCTAGCAGGCCACGCCACATGTCGACACTCTGTAGAGCATGTTGGGTTACAACAGTGGTATGCGGGCGAGCATTATCCTGTTGGAAAACACCCCCTGGAATGCTGTTCATGAATGGCAGCACAACAGGTTGAATCACCAGACAGACGTACAACTGTGCCGTCAGGGTGCGTGGGATAACCACGAGAGTGCTCCTGCTGTCATAGGAAATTGCTCCCCAGACCATAACTCCAGGTGTAGGTCCAGTGTGTCTCGGCCGCAGACAGGTTGGTTGCTCGCACTCACCTGGCCTCCTTCTGACCAACACACGGCCATCACTGGCACCCAGGCAGAACCGGCTTTCATCAGAAAGCACAACAGATCTCCACTCCGTTCTCCAATGAGCTCTAGCTTGACACCACTGACGTCGCAAACGGCAGTGGTTTGGAGTAAGTGGAATGCACGTTACAGGGCATCTGGCTCGGAGCTGTCCTTCAAGCAACCGATTTGTAACAGTTCGTTGTGTCACTGTGGTGGCAACTGCAGCTCGAATTGCTGCCGCAGATGCGGTACGATGCGCCACGGCCATACGCCGTACACGGCGGTCTTCCCTCTCAGTAGTGCCACGTGGCCGGCCGGAACCCATTCTTCTTGAGGCGGTACCTTCCCTTGACCACCGCTGCCAACAATCATGCACAGTGGCTACATTCCTGCCAAGTCGTTCTGCAATATTGCGGAAAGAAAATCCACCTTCTCGTAGCCCTATTACACGACCTCGTTCAAACTCCGTGAGCTGTTGATAATGGCTTCTTCGTCTTCTTAATGGCATTCTTGACTAACATCAACACCTTACGTCGAATCTCAACGATAACTAACGCTCACGAACGTTACAGCGCGTATTTACAGCAAACCAGCTTTGCATGTTCCGAGGGGCGCTACTAGCGCCACACGTATGCGCCTAGCGCGAAATTTGCTTAGACGTCATCTTACAGACGTACTCTCCCCGCCTACAAACTGTCGTTTATCTAACACAACCCCTTCTTGGTGTTCGGATTTTTTTTCCCATCAGTGTATAAAGGGAGATCGCCCAAAAATATACGGAGGGGAGGGGGGGGTGTCATGAATTTTCGGGGGCTAAGCACCCCCGAGAAGATGCCTGAATACATCACTGGTTTTTATACTAAAAAACTTGCCACCAGCTCTAATAAAATAAATCCCAGCATCTCATTCTTTGATTCCTTATGGGCAAGCCAAAAGTAATTTTCTACACCCTTCTCATAATATTTGGAAAAATGGCGCATTAGTTTCACTCAATACCTGTAAATATATTAACTTCATCCATTTAGTGTGATTAAGTACAGTCAACTCTCGATGTGCCACCCCTAAATTTGCGGGCGCTCGCTAAATCCGTTTCTGGGTGAAAATTCCAATCATGAGAAAATATGTATACGTCATAATACGCATATATCCATAACAACTGGATATACAGTAAAATCTCTGAATAACGGTCACCGCTCGGGCAAGTAAAAGGTGACCGTTGTTAGGAGGTGCTGTTGTTCGGAGGTTAGGCCTAAGTTAATATTGTCTGTCATTTGTTTACTGTATACACTCACGGACAATAAAATTTGCGCACCTAGAAGAAAACATGCTACAACCGCGAAACTTCGCAGATAGCTAGAATGCGTGCTGGTATGCAAATGATCCACGTTTGGTGAGAGTGCGCATGACCGCACACCCTGTGGTAGCGCTGCAAGCACGAACCGGTAGCCTTATAAACCGGCGTGTAGTCGATGCCCCATCAAAGCGAAAAGCACCGGCCGACGCAAGCAAGAGTACAGAGTGACAAAAATGCCGGGTGGATGAAAGAGATATCGATTTACGCAACTTATGGACTTTGAGCGAGGCCTGCTCATCGGGCTGAAAACCGCAGGGTGGTGGTCTGACTTTGAGCGAGGCCTGCTCATCGGGCTGAAAACCGCAGGGTGGTGGTCTGCGCGCAGTATAGCCCGCCAAGTGAATCGGGCGGGCTATACGGGCTGCGTGCCACCGATCTCTCTATATTTGTCCCGCAGGTCTGTTTTTGCCATCATGTGCATCATTCATCTGTATCATTACGTCCATAAAATTTCAGTTCAATCCGATGCTTCCTTCTTGGTGCGCATTTCATTGTCCGTGAGTGTAGAAGCAGAATAAGTGTACGAAATTGAAGCACACAGAAAACGGTTGTAGTACTTTTTCCCAAATGGTGAATAAAATAATGAGCATATTATATTAGAATTATTATGATATGTAAATACACAGTCTTATCAGAATAATATGACCACCCACGGAGTCACAGTGTACCCGCCCAGGCGCATCACGGAGTGCGCGTGACAAGGTCGACCGCACGAAGATATAAGCGGCCGGCAAAGACAGAAGAGCCATAGTGCGTCACGCGAGCACAATGGGCAGAGGTAGTGATTTGGCGGACGTTTAAAAAGTAATGATAATCGGCTACCGCGTCAAGGGTGGAAGCATCTCAGAAACAGCAGACTTCGTGGGCTGTTCGCGAGGTGCTGTAGTAATGGTGTACCAAGAGTGGACCGCTACAACACCGAGTACCTCCTGACGTCATAACTGTGGAGTCCCAAAGGTCATCGACCCTAGAGGAGAACGTCGCCTCCGTCGACTGGTAAAGGGCAATCGACGCGCAGCAGTGCAGCAATTGACCACACAAATGATTGCTGGGGCACCAAGGTACGTGTCCCCGATAGAGCGAATCCTGTTACGCATGGGTCTCCGGAGTCGACACTGCGTCAAGGTGCCCATGTTAACCCAGGTCCATCGGCAACGACGCCTGCAGTTCGCATGGGACTACCATCATTAGACAGTGGAAGATTGAGAAAAGGTTGCCTTCTCCGACGAATCGAGGTTTCTAATCTACAGAAATGACGGGTGGTGGCGGATATGACGTCAGACACACGAGAACCAAGACCTGGACACGGTTGTCTGTGAAGTACAGGCCGGCGGTGGGGGTGTGCATGTCTGGGGGATGTTTTCCTGTTATGACCTGAGACCGCTGGTACCACTGGATGGGCTCCTGAACGTCAGTGGCTACCTGTCCATCCTCGCTGATCACATGCATCCCTTCATGTCGGACGTTTACCCTGGGGGTGATGGTGTCTACCAACAGGACAATACGCCCTGCAATGTCGCTAAGAGGGTGCGTGACTGGTTCGAGGAACACGACAGCGATGTCTTCGTTATCCCTTGGCCAGCGAAATCGCCCGACCTCAACACGGGACCTGTTACTATCCTGGGATACAGGATGGCCGTTGAAAATTTTGTAGCCCCACGAGTAAAATGCAGGGGATTCAGTAACAATAGTAGAAGCGGCAGAGGAGGCTACAGAGGAAGAAGAAACTTCCATGCTTCCAACCTAGCAGATCTCAAACGTTTGCTCAAGCTGTAGCAGCACCAACTACAGTAGCGGCGCCAATGGTGGAAAGCTTTATGTCTACTGTTACAGCTCCAGCTCTGACACAGGAAGAAAGAAAAAGAGTGGAACTAGTAACCTCCATCCTTCTAGGATCGAAATTACTGTAAAGAAATGACGAGGTGAAAAAAAATGACCTTTTAAGGGCTTAGACATTTGTTGCAAAAAGGAACTATTTGACTATTTGCTCGATACTTGATCAAAACACCTCTCTATTTAAATATATATATATATATATATATGTGTGTGATGCGTAACATCACAGCCTCTCCTTGACAAATGTCAACCCCGCCTTCTCGTGGTGCATCCTGTTCCTACTAAAGGGGCTCTGACGACCGCCCATAGCGGTATAACTATACCATCGGGATTAGAGAAAATTCTATCCCACACTCACCAACCCGCTTGGCCAGCGTGGTGAGTTATGGCCAAACCCCTCCAAAATGACTCCACAACTTAAATCTTGGCCCTCAGTCTCCGGAAACTGGAATGTACCTGGCCAAGGCAGCGGCCAGTGCGACATGAAGGCAGAGGGTGTTAAGAATCCCCGGAGGACCGGACTAGGCTGCCATCTGATGCTGACCTTGGCAACGTACAATGGACGCTCCCTATCTTCTGATTCAAGGCTTCTTGAATTGGAAGAGGAACTACAAAGGATCAAGTGGGACACCGTGGGGCTAAGTGAGGTAAGGAGAAAAGGAGAAGATCTCATCGAACTGAAAAGTGGACATCTCTTCTACTATCGTGGGACAGATACTGGCAGAACTAGTGGTGTTGGATTTATAATAAACAAGAAACTGAAGGATAAAGTTGTAGAAGTTGAAAGTTCCTCTGACAGAGCTGCACGGCTTGTTATCCAACTCTCGAAAAGATACCAGGCTCAGATTATTCAAGCTTATGCACCCACCACAAGTCATCCTGAAGAAGAAATTGAAGAATTTTATGAGGAAATTTGTCATCTAAATAATAAAGGTAAGCAGCACTTGAAAATAATTATGGGAGATTTCAATGCAAAAATAGGGCAACGGCAACAGAATGAAACTTCAGTAGGTAAATTCGGTCATGGCAACAGAAACCAGCGTGGAAATACTCTCGTTGAGTTTGCAGAGGCAGAAGGGTTTTTCATCTTGAACTCCTTCTTCAAGAAAAAGCCACACAGGAAATGGACATGGAGACATCCAAATGGGACGACAAGTGAAATTGATTTTATTATGTGTAACAAAAAATTCGTCATAGAAGACTGCAGTGTGCTAAACAAGTTCAACACAGGTAGTGACCATAGATTGGTGAGATGTAAGATGCACCTCAACACTAAACTTGAACGTGGCAAGCTCATAAGACAAACAAAATCTATTGACATAACCAACCTTCAAAAACACCATAATACCTTCAAGTTGGAACTGAAGAACAGGTTCTCTGCTTTAGAAGGCCTAACATCGGAAGAAGTGGACATCTCTGAAGTTAACAGAAAAGTAACCAAAGCTCTTATGGAAACAGCAACAAAATTAGCTGGGTCTAAGAACAAGTTGCATGTAAATAAATTATCAGGAAAAACGAAAATGTTGATGCAAAAAAGAAGAGAGATGAGGACAACTAAAGAAGATGTGACTTCCAAAGTGGAATATATAGAGCTATGCAAGACAGTACGAAAAAGTATCACTGAAGACGTAAGAAAATTCAACTGTGAACTAGTGAGGAAAGCAATTGAAAACAACCAAAGCCTAAAGATAGCAAAGGGACATCTCAGTAAGGGAAGAAAACAGATTATGGCACTGAGAAAAGAAGATGGTTCTGTAACAAGAAATAGAGGCGAAATTTTGACAAGAGTGAAAGATTTCTACTCCAAATTATATGAAAGGGATGATACATGCACTCCAGACATCATGAAAGATACCAGTACCAGAGTTCCTCCAGTCCTTCCAGCAGAAGTTGCACATGCAATCAAGAACATGAAGCGGGGAAAAGCTCCAGGAGAAGATGGAATTACTGTAGACATCATACAAGAAGCAAGTGGAGAAATTGAAACAGTACTCGCCCAAATTTTCACTTGATGCCTTAATGAAGGAAAGATTCCTGAGGATTGGAACACCGCTACAATGATCCTGCTACATAAGAAAGGTGACATTGAGGATCTCGGAAACTACAGACCTATCAGCCTCCTATCAGTAGTTTATAAAATCTTCACTAAAGTTCTTTCACACCGCTTGAAGGTAACACTGGACATGGCTCAACCGAGAGAACAAGCTGGATTCAGGAGTGGCTACAGCACAATAGATCATATCCATGTGCTGAGAGAACTAATTGAAAGAGCGAGGGAATATGAACTTCCATTGTGCATGGCTTTTATCGATTATGAAAAAGCCTTTGATTCGGTGAAACCATCAGCAGTTACACTGGCTCTGAAAACCTGCGGTATTGAAGATGCATACATTAATATTATTAATAACATCTATGAAAATGCAAGTGCAAAGATTAGGCTGTTTGAAAATACAACACACATAAAAATTGGAAAGGGAGTGAGACAAGGTGACATCATATCTCCGAAGCTCTTTAATGCCACATTGGAGGGAATTTTTCAGTCACTGAGCTGGGAAAACAAGGGGATAAAGATTAATGGAGATTATCTAACCCACCTTCGTTTTGCTGATGACGTAGTCATTTTTGCAACTACCCCATCAGAGCTGCAGAGTATGATCCAGGAACTTGCTGACAAGAGTAAAGAAGTGGGATTAAAAATGAACTTTCAGAAGACAAAAGTGATGTTCAATGCTTTTACAAGAAATGAAGATTTATCGATTGATGGAGAAAAGCTGGAGATAACAGACACGTACGTTTATCTTGGACAGCAGATATCAAGTGTTAGTGAAGGTCACATTGATGAAGAAATTAATCGGCGTACAAAACTTGCCTGGAGAGCTTTTGGAAGAAACAGCATAATTTTCAAGAGCAATATGCCATTATGTCTTAAAAGAAAAGTGTTTGATCAATGCATCCTTCCAGTGCTTATGTATGGTGCAGAGACGTGGACCTTAACTAAAAGAGACATACAAAGGCTGCAGACAACTCAAAGGAGCATGGAGAGGTGCATGCTTGGTGTAACCAGGAGAGATAAGAAGAGGAACTCGTGGATCCGAAAGATGACGAGAGTGGAAGACATCGTGATCAGAGTTAAATCCCTGAAATGGCAATGGGCTGGACATACTGCCAGAAGGACAGATCATCGATGGACAGCCGAAATTTTAGATTGGATTCCAAGGGACAGGAAAAGACCCAGAAGAAGACCACATGGGAGATGGGTGGATGAAATTCGAAAGTATGCAGGGGTGACATGGAGGAGACTGGCACAAGACAGACCGTTGTGGAGGAAACTTGGGGAGACCTTCGTCCAGCAGTGGATTGATAATATTTGACAATGATGATGATGATGATATAATAAATAAATAGTGCTATGAAAATGCAAAAGATCATCCCAATCCTCTGTCGGAGAATACCTCCTAAACTATGCTGCTAAAGGCAATAACAGCTATTAAAGGATAATAGATAATCTCAATGAAGTTTCAGAAAGAAAACCAATACACAGCTACACTATTAGAAAAACTAAAATTTTGTGATTAGTGAATAGTGGGTATTCTTCACACAAGTGAAAATAAGGTATACTTCACACATATGAAAAGAGGGTATTCTTCACACATGTGAAGAAACACAGTTGTTAAAAATTAGTACGAAACTCCCCTCCAGCCAATGGGAAAAAACCTTTTCTCTGATTGGCCCCTGATACGCGAGGCAAAAAGCCGACTCCTACCTGAGAACTGAGCAAACGACAATTCTGTTTTTTCAGGCGCCTTTCAAAACATGGTTTTGTGAGAGAACTGGATGTTTCTCTGTGGGATTTTTTCTTGTGTGTATTTTTTTTTTTTTTGAGGTTTAACGACCATCGTGAGCAACTCAATGGGCTATAAGCAGTCGCCCGTGCCTAATTTAGGGTCACTGGTTCCAGGGAAGGGAGAGAGCCAGTGCCGTAAGACAAACACAACATCCATGCCTCACCGGGATTCGAACCCGGACCCCTTACGGACGAATGATCAGAGGCCAGCGCCTTAGACCACTGCGCCACCGGGGCCTGATGTTGGCTGTGGGACTGATTGCTCGGAGTGAATTGCCGCAGGTAAGTATTTAGGTTAGCTTACAACTTCACTACTTAACGAGAAACCGTATACTCCTTCTACTCTAATTTTTCTGTACTCTTCTTTCGTGCTTTTCTATCAGGACATTCTTCTTTTTCACCTGCCAAAAGGCGCAGAGCGCTGTGGGTTCGGGTCTCTCAACCTAAGCTAGGAACTCTTCTTCTTCCCGCTCGACCCCAATCCCATAGAGCACTTGTGGGACTATTTGGATTGACAGGTTCCACGTGCCGATCCACAACCACGTCATCTCCAAGACCTCCGTGATTTGATGCAGTCGGAATATGTACGTGTGCCTCGGGCAACCTTCCAGGGCCTCATTGCGTCCATGCCACGCCGTCTCGCCGCTGTCTTCCGGGCCAAGGGTGATTATTCCCATTATTAAGTATGTGGTCATATTATTCTGATACGACTGTGTATATTTAACTAGTTAATGTAAAAACTTATTTCTTAAAAAATAACTAGTTAATGCAGGAAATTATTTATTACATAGAGAATTATCTTTCGGAAAGTATGTACACCTACGTTGAGTTTATTCAACTTTCTCACTCTATTTTATATATCAGTGAGGATTTATTTGAAGAAATTTGTTAGCAATGCCTGTTTTGATTTCTTTCTGTAATTAATTACTTTCTCAACAGATACAATCACCTCTGATAATTTCTTGTATAAATCACTGTCATTCTGTTTACTGCAAAAGTTTGAATGTCATTTAACTTTTGCAAAACTTCCTTGTAGCAAAACTTCCTTGTAGGTTTTAACTCTACAGTTGTCAGTTTCAGTCTCTTATCTCATTAACTTCATCTTCACTCTGATACCCCGAAACCTTTGCACTAATCATTTCTTCTTCAGTAAATCACTGATTTGCTTCCTTCCGCAACAATAACGTTCTACAAAGCGGCGAACACTTACTTGTTCCTCTTTCACTCTCTTTTCTGCTAATGTCAAAAACTTCCTCTTTTGTTTTTCACTCATTCATATGAAAGCGCAAGAACTCGCGAATTTAAACTGCAGAAAAATGTGCCTTTTGCGAATTTTCATTCTTAATTCGCCCACTTTACAGATTTGCGCTGAAATTCTTGCATTTCTGGGCATTTTCAATGTTTTGAGGAGATATTTTTTCGCAGTTATTTTATTAATGATAGGAAAGTCTTGAAAAAGCGATTAATTTTTGGCACATTTGGATTTCCGTTCTCGCTAAAAGTGAAAAAAACTGTTACAAATTCTGAATTCAGCTGTCGCAATAAAATTCATAAGTACGGAATAAAGTTTTCGACAGTTGCTCTCAGAGAACGTAGTACCTTCTGTATTGCTCCTCACAACGAAAGTAATTTTATATTTACATTGAATTTTTTTAAATATTTTTTTATAATTTTTTAGGTACTTTTTATAATTTTGAATTTTTTTAGATATTTTGAATATTTTTAGATATTGAATTTTTTTAGAATTTAGAACATTTAGATATTTATTTTTTCAGATATTTTGAACATTTTTTTAATTTAGATTTTTTTAGATATTAAATTTTTTTAGAATTTAAAATTTAAAATTTTTAGATATTTAATTTATTGATATTTATATACACTGGCGGAAAGTGAAAAAAGAACACCAAGAAGGAGACGTCTGATACCAACGAAATTTATACAGCAAAATAACGGAATACAGAGGATAACGTGATCAAAACATTATGGCAAAATACAGCTGTATTTGCTGGTAAACTGAAAAATAACATTTCCATGTAACATGGTTAGTACGAGGTTGAACCGCCATGAACTGCGTCACACTGTGCAATTCTGGCATGGAGTCTGTCGTACAGATGTTGGATGTAAGTTTGGGGTATTGAGTTTCAAGCATCCTCAATCTGGACGCGTAAATCGGGGATGGTCGTGGCTGGCCGTGGAGACCGGATAAGTCGTTGTCCCATAAAATCCCACACGTGCTCAATGGGGGACAAATCTGGTGAACGTGCAGGCCATGGAAGTTGTCTCACACCCTGAAGTGCATGTTGCATTGCACGTGCCGTGTATGGGCATGCGTTATCTTGCTGGTAAACACCACGATGGACCGACCTTACAAATGGCACAACAACGGGCTGAATGATGTTGTTGATGACGGAGGTGCTGTTTAACGTACCCGGTACAAACACTAGTTGAGTACGGGAGTGATAGCTGATCGCTCCCCACACCAGGAGACCAGGTGTAGGCCCTGTGTGTCGCTGGCGGATGCAAGAAGTGGCGGATTCAAGAAGGGTGGAGACGCTCCCCTGTGCGTCTGCGAACACGCATACGATCATCAGAGGCTCCCAAGCAGAATCTGCTTTTATCATCTCTGAACTCGACAGATCACCATTGCGTTCTCCAGTGCAGACGTTGGCGACACCACTGCAGCCGTTCCTGACGGTGGGCTGGAGTCAGAGGTGCACATACCAGAGGCACACGTGCACGTAGTTCTGCATACAGTAGACGGTTGCGGATTGTTCGCACAGTCACCTCCGGTGCAACGGCAGCTCGGATTTGCGTCGCAGTGGATGTTCTGCTTGACAAAGTCGCTCTTCTTATGCGTCGATCGGTCCGCTCATCAGTCCGTCTGTGACTCCCGGTTCCACGTCTTCTCGTGTGGGAATGTTCCTCGGACCATCTACGTCACCATCGTACCACCACCGATACTTCCCGTCCAATTCGCTCCGCAATACGACGATACGACCACCTGGCCTCGTGGAGTCCGACTAGACGACCTCGCTCAAAGTCCGATAACTGCTGAAATCGTACACGTCTTCCATGTCCAGGCATTGCAGCTTCTTCAGGGTCTTCGCACGTGTCCGTACGCCGACGACTGATTACATTCATTTCGCCGTACTCCTTAAATACCACCGACGATAATTTGCATATTATGCCGTGCTGTGGCGTAAGTGCTCACCGGTGGGTCCCGAAATTAACATCACACCTACGTAAACTCGACCCCATTAACATATGTAAATTTCATGATCGTCCGCCAATTCCTTCTTGGTGTTCTTTTTTCACTTTCCGGCAGTGTATATTGGTATTAGACATTTATTCATTTTTAGATATTAAATTTATTTTTTAGATTTTAAATTTATTTTTTAAATATTTTTTTAGATATTTAATTTATTTTTTAAAATATTTTTTAGAATTTTTAAATTTTGAATTTTTTTTATATTTGAATTATTGTTTTAGATATTTTGAACATTTTTTTAATTTTGAAATTTTTCTTAGATATTGAATTTTTTTAGATATTTTTTCGCAATTATTTTATTAATGGCAAGTCTTGAAAATGCGATTAATTTTTGGCACATTTGGATTTCCGTTCTCGCTAAAAGTGAAGAAACTGTTACTAATTCTGAATTCAGCTATCTCAATAAAATACATAAGTACGAAATAAAGTTTACGACAGTCGCTCTCAGAGAACGTACCTTGTGTATTGCTCCTCAGCAACGAAAGTAATTTTGTGCTTACATTGAATTTTACTAGGGATCTACGATTTAGGAAAATGAGTAAAATGTTGTTAATTATTGCCTGAATTAAAAACCCTGCAATGATTCGTAGATTTGTGTTGAAAAACATTTAAACAGTAAATGGTGATGCTGACATACCGTTTTCTTTTTTTTGTGTTTTTTTTTTGAGGTGTGGGTACCTTCGTGTTTTTTCCTCAGGTGGGTCGCACAAAATCAGCTTCCAGCGCCGCATGGATCGCCAGTCCGCCACTGTTCGGAGGTTATCGATAATTTAATTCCTACCGCTGCTACCGACCAAAACTTGCTGTTGTTCAAAGGAGTCCATTAATGAAGGTTTTACAGTACTTGAAATTTTTAATTGCAGCCCCGGTGGCGCAGTGGTCTAAGCGATGGCCTCTGATTATTCGTCCGAAAGGGGTCCGGGTTCGAATAAAGGTGAGGCATGGATGTTGTGTTTGTCTTATGGCACTGGCTCTCTCCCTTCCCTGGAACCAGTGGCCCTAAATTAGGGACGGGCGACTGCTTATAGCCCATTGAGTTGCTCACGGTGGTCGTTAAACTTCCAATCAAAAAAAAAAAAAAGATTTAATTAACTGTACTAGTATTAAAATTAATTAATTGAATCTTTTATGTATATTCAACTTGACAGCCCCATGAAGCTATACGTTTGACTGTACAATACACATGAAGCAAAAGCAGCCCCCAATGCAACGCTCACTTGGAGGGTGAAAGGGGCAATGGACACAATTCCAGGAATTATTATCTCCCGTTTTTCCACCGGCAGCGTCCCCATTCTATTTTCCGCCTACTTCTCTCTGCAACTATCGCCCAGAAATCCACTTGTATGCATGTGAATCCCAACTATCTTTTTTTTTCCCCACTAGGAGTAACTGGCATGTCTTCAACTCTGCTGACGCGATACACCCAATGCATATCCCCTTGGAGTATGTGGTGGAGAGAGTCTCTTACACAACTCGCTTGTTGAGCATTTGACGTGCTGATTCCCCAGTTGTTTTTCTATCAGCATTCTTTTACTAGCACCCCGGGATTTTTTTATTGAAGGTTTAGCGACAACTATGAGCAACTCAATGGGCTATAAGCAGTCATCCGTCCCTAATTTAAAGCACCTGTTTCCAGGAAAGGGAGAGAGTCAGCGCCGTAAGACAAACACAACATCCATGCCTCAAGGGGTTCGAACCCGGACCTCTCCCGGACGAATGGTCAGAAGCCATTGCTTAGACCACTAGGCCAACGGGGCGGCACACCGGTATTTTCCAGAGCTGCTACAGTCTTGTACTGTATGCCACCATATTTATTCCTCTATTCCAAAACAAGGCGCAGCAGATTTTCTTTGCCTCGTTAGATATGGAATTTCATTAAATTTTGTTACTTCGTTGGTTAAAAGTGATGATCATAGCTTTTCTCCCCCTCGTTAAATCCGCGGACATAATTAAATATTTTATTATTGAAAACAATCAAATTAGCTTCGAAATAACATTATACCAAACAAAAGTCCCTATTTTGCTCGTTAAATCCGAGATCTCGCTAAATACGAACTTGTTATGTGTTGGTTCTACTGTATAACCATAAGGGACGTACTTAAAATAGTATAAATATACACTGCCGGACAATTGCTAAGGACGGATGACAATAGCAACGATAGCAACCATAAAATGGAAGGCAGGAAAATTTGGAAATTAGCATAAGTACGGGATACAGAAAGACGTGTTGTGCGTATGCGAATTTTGGATTGCCGAACTTGTTCGTGACGTCATAGCGCTGATAAGAGATATAAAGGATTTGACGCGTATTGACCGATGTTGTTCAAACGCAATGTTGAAAGGGAAAGAATCAATTGACGAACTTGCAATTTTCAGTATGTCTTCCCGACATCACCTAGATGATTTTACGCGTGGCCGTATTATTGGCAAGATTGAAGAAGGGCGAAAAATAACAGATGTTGCCAGGGAGTTCGGCGTCAGCCACAGTGTTGTTTCAAGGCTTTGGAAATCATTTCAAACAAATGGAGAGTGTAGCAAACGTCACGGTGGAGGTCGTGTTCGCAGTACGACACCTGCAGAAGATCGGTACATAGTGCTATCAACAAAAAGACACCGGCGCAGCACAGCTAGTGAGGTAGCAAATCAGTTTATGGCTGCTACTGGCAAGCGGATCTCCCGAAAAACTGTAGCCAGACGTTTACATGAAGGAAGACTATACGCCCGCCGTCCTGTTGTGTACATCCCATTGCCCAGACGTCAACGTACCACCCGTTTGCAATGGTGCCATCAACATCGCAATTGGACCGATAACGACTGGTCTGCTGTCCTCTTCTCAGACGAGAGTAGATACAGTCTATCGTCTGATTGTCGACGACAACTGATCTGGTGTGATAGTGGTACTGCATATTGTCCAGCAAACATATAGGAAAGGGACCGATATCCGACCTGTAGTGTCATGGTATGGGCTGGCATCATGATCAATGGCCGTACGTCCTTCTATGTGCTTCCAACTGGGACTATGATTGGCCAACGATACATTAATGATGTTCTGCTACCTCATGTTCGCATGTTCCATGGTGCTGTCGGTGATAGATTCATTTTCATGGACGACAACGCAACATGTCATCGAACAGTCGCTGTCCAGGAGTGTCTTGAGAGCGAGGATATTCAACGCCTCGTATGGACAGCACGTTCTCCAGATCTGAATCCCATTGAAAATGTGTGGGATGCCTTGGGGAGGAGTCTTGCTGGTCGCCAATGCCCTCCAATAAACAAGGACACCCTCATCCGTGCACTGACAGAGGAATGGGATAAATTACCCCAACAGCTGCTTGATAATGTTGTGCAAAGCATGACACGACGTGTGGAATCTTGCATCGCCCTCCATGGTGGCCATATCCCGTATTGACATCTTACGCTGGAACGCCTGCGGACGGTAATTGCATTTTTTTTTTCACGTTTACGTATCCTGCACAAAATGGCCTGTTTGTCCCTTGAACACGTTCCAAAGCCTTCTGGATTTCAAAGCACAATAAATTGTCTTTCTTGTAATGTCCTGGCATTCTGACATTATTTTATTTCACTTGGCATCCAACCACACTTACTGTTTTATGCGCTATATATAGCCGTTTATGATCCGTCCTTAGCAATTGTCCAGCAGTGTACTAGTGATCCGAATTTCTTGGCGTACAATAGAAATAAAACTTTCCAAGCTTTCTCACATCAACCAAATGGTTATTTCAAGGAAGGTAGACAGCAAACTGGATAATAGAACACTTCAACAATTTGAACGCGGTGACATGACTAGACAATAAATGAATACATGTGAATGTAATTATTCATTCACAGAAACGAGGCGTCATGTTGGTTGGGCATTCGCATCTATTCATTTATTGTCTAGTCATGTCACCGCGTTCAATTGTTGAAATGTTCTATTATTCAGTTTGCTGTCTACCTTCCTTGAAAAAGCCATTTCGTTGATGTGCGAAAGCTTGGAAACTTTGATTTCTATTCTACGCCAAGAAATTCGGAACAATAGTATAGTTATACTATTTTGAGCATAGTTATACTACACTCACGGGCAATGAAATTTACGCACCTAGAAGAAAACATGCTACAACTGCGAAACTTTGCAAATAGCTATGAGTGCGTGCTGGTATGCAAATGATCCACGTTTAGTGCGATTGCGCATGACCGCACACCCTGTTGTGCTGCTGCAAGTACGAACCGGCAGCCTGGGAGGTTGTTCTTCTGGGTGTGGCAGTGCCATCACGTGTCCACGCCGGTTTATAAGGTTATTGTGTCCACTCCGGTTTATATTGTTTACATAAACTGGCGTGGACACGTGATGGCACTACCACACCCAGGAGGACCACCGGTAGAGAGGATCGACGGATCCTACGCCAGGCACGAACGGATCCCACGGGGACCCGGTCCACTATACGGGCAGAGGTAGCGGCTCCTGTGTGCCCACGAACCATTTCCGGAAGCCTCGCGGAAGCGAGGCTTCCATCCCAGCGCTCCTTACGCGTGCTGTCATTAACACTGGAACATCGCCGGCTCCGTTTGCAGTGATGCCAGGCAAGAGCGACGTGGAACGCCACAGACTGGCGACGTGTGGTGTTTACTAATGAGTGCCGCTTCGTTTTGGAAACAGTTAATCATCGTGTCCGAGAGTGGAGGTCCCCGGGTCAACGACACAATACCAACCTAGCTATCGAGCGCCACACCTCCCCCACTGCAGGCATTATGGTCTGAGGAGCCATTGCTTACGATAGCCGATCAGCTCTAGTAGTGGTACGTAGATCATTGACGGGCCAGCGGTATGTGGATGAGATCCTAACGCCCCATATGCTCCCATTCCTGGCCGGGATTCCAGGTGCGCTATACCAACAGGATAATGCCCGCCTACACACGGCTCAAGTCTCCCAGGACTGTCTACGTAATGTTCAGACACTTCCATGGCCTGTCCGCTCCTCGGGTATGAACCCCTATCGAGCATGTGTGGGACCAGTTGAAACGCCAGCTGCCGCCGTGCCGCATTATCCGGGATTTCGAGCACACTGTCCAACACGTGTGGGCCAGTCTGCCGCAGGACAACATCAGGCGTTTGTTCGCCTCCATGCCGGACCGCATTGCAGCATGTATCACCGAACGAGGCGGTGCGACGCGCTATTGAAGATGACCAGACTGCATGCCACAGAACCCTCTGTAATTGTCCTGCAGCTCTGTTTTTGCCATCATGTGTATCATTCACCTGTATCATTACATCCATAAAATTTCAGTTCAATCCGATGCTTCCTTCTTGGTGCGGAAATTTCATTGTCCGTGAGTGTATTTTGAGTATAGTTATATTATTTTGAGTATAGTTGAAGTGCAGTTCCTGTTTATTAATTAATAAGGGAAGTATTTGTGCAGCTATTTTACTACAATCCGGCAACAAGGTCAACACGTCATGAGTTATGAGAAAGCTTTGTGGTGTGAGTCCATGGGCGCCCATAGGTAGGGGCAACAAAGGGACTTGCCCTCACCTGAAAATCTGACTGCCACTTCAATTCTTGGGAAACACTACAAAGATTTTCGCCATAACATCAATTCCTATGTTGGACTTTTAGAGGTGTGTGTGTGCACGTTCAATATAAACATTAGGACTTTGCAGTAGGAAGTAATAATGAGTAATAATGTTGAAATTTGACAGTGATGTTGGAGCACAGCGTACATGAGTACAGTACACAGCAGTGTGAAAAAACATATCCTCTACAACGACCATTTGTTTGCTGCTGGACAAAGAGTTTGGTAACTTTTTTCCAGAACTTTGTCTTTGGGGTGTTTTTTTCCTCCGTGATAATCAACTGAATAATTTCTGGGGTTTTGTGGCGCATGGGACGCAAGTGGCCGAAAGGCTCAAGGCTCAGAAGAACAACAAAGAAATTTTTTTGTTCCAACGTGCTGTCGAACTTTATCAACCCATCTTTTTTTATGCAGTTTTTGGGTCTTCTGTTTTTCAATTGAATTCGTCTTGATGTGTTGCTAAAATTTGTTAAAAGATACAAACGGCATGATGCAAGTTTTCCAGTGGCGCAACTACCACCCCCGCAGCTGCGGGGGTGGGGCGCAGATAACGAAGGGGCGTACTGCTGCTGCCAGTTATAGTTTTATGAAAAAATTCGAACACGCACGATAATTAACCCAAAGATTCATATTTTGCTTTAAGATGTATTTAGCTTTGCCTAAATAAATGCCTAGTTTCACTTTTAAAACACTGAATGTCCTACAGGTTGAAAGCGTTCGACTCTTTGACTTCGGGTTGTAATACGATTGCTCTACAATGGATTGTAAATAATGCGATCGCTCTCCAATCGCCCTCTCTCTGCGCTGCTGAGAAAAAGCGCGAGGCCACAGTGGGATTCCCCGTGGAGGATGTGGGAGAACAGTCAGTTACCTAGGATTACGTGCACGACAGGCGTCAACATTTATTCACAGCAGTCGCAGATCTGCCTTGTGTAAGAGGGTGATTTCTTCAAGTGATTTTAGTTTTCGAAAAACAATTACACGTATTGTTAAATCTGTTACTTAAAAAGTTAAAACTACAGGGCTCTAGGTACCACCATTACTTGCAGACATTCTCCCTGACTTCCTAACCCCCCTTCCCTCCCCAACCACCACATAAAGACCCCGCGTAAAATGCAACCTCCATCGTGTTCGAAATCCTGGGAAAACTGCTGTGCTTAGGAACGCTGAAGTAAATCTTGAGGTGGTGTGGGGGCGGGGGCACGTTGTGCTAGTTACGCCATAGAAGTTTGCGCGTATGATGTCTGCTTATTTTATTCGTGTTTATAATTTCCATTTTTGCCCCCTCCTGAAAATTAAGCTATGGGCGTCTGTGGGTGAGTCAAGTGTGTTATCAGTCAATTAAAATACTTATTTCCAGTCACAGCACCTACTACATCTCCAGTCAAGGCATGAGCGGTAACACATGTTACCGATTTGTATCTTTATTGAACCTAATACATCTCCATTTTTGCCATCTTGTACGTGCATTTCTTTTTTCAACTTTCTACAAAAAAATAGATTGATTGCAATCAAGAACAAGAAAGATGACACCGAATTTTCGGGGGTAATAAGCACGTCTTTTGAATCCGTTCTGACGCAAATTAAATACATCAAACCTATTCAAAGTCAATGGAACCGGTATGGAAAACAATACTATCTGACGGAAGAAAAGTTTTTCAATCGGGTTTTTAATCTCTCAGATATTGCTGTAAACTGAATTGTGAGCTTACGAACTCTTAGAAACAGAGTTATCGACAAAAATAAGATCTAACTTTACGTCCCCTGGTGGGAAAACCATGCATTATTTTAGGAAGAAAGTATTCTCAAAAGGTTTATCCATATGAGCAGTATGGTCCAAGAAAAAAAAAATTAGTCGAGTTTTCAGGAGCCCAGATTTTGCTACAAATACGTCAGAAGCAGAAATTAACACTTATGACCCCTGGTGGCCAAACCAGTCTTTACCAAACATTAGAAATTATGTGAAAAATATTTTCCACCAGGTCTTGTATGCGATACAGGAAGAATTTTTCAAATCGGAGTTTTAGGAACAGAAATAACTCAGAAAACGCAATTTACCTTTGTGCTCCCTAGCGGAAAGTCTATGATTTACTTGATTTTTTTTTATTTATACGAAAAACGTTTCGCATCGGAAACACTATCCAACAAAGAAGGAAGTTTTCAAATCGGACTTTTAGAAGTAGAGATATTGACAAAAATAAGATATACATCTACGCCCCCTGGAGCAGAAACCACGCATTATTTCAAGAAGAAAATGTTCCTAAAAGGTTTGTCGACATGAGTAGTATCGGTCAACAAACGACTTTTTTTTCAATCGAGATTTTAGAAGCTCATATTTTCCTGCAAATACACCAGAAGCGGAAATTAAGATTTACGCCCCCTGGTGGCCAAACCGTTTATTTACAAAAATTAGAAATTACGTGCAAACGATTTCTCATCAGGAGCCGTATCCGGTGCAGAAAGATTTTTTCAAATCGGAGATTTAGAAGCAGAGATATAGGGAGAAACGCAATTTACCTTTACGCCCCCTAGCGGAAAGTCTATGAATTACATGAAAATTTTGAAATTATATGAAAAACATGTCACACGGAAAACACTATCCAACAAAGAAGGAATTTTTTAAATCGGAGTCCTAGAAGTAGAGATATTAACAAAAATAAGATATACATCTACGCCCCTGGCGGAGAAACTGTGGAAAATTTTAGGAAGAAAATATTCCGAAAAGGTTTATCGCTGTGAATGGCATCAGTCCACGAAATAATATTTTCAATCGATATTTTAGAAGCTCAGATTTTATGGCAAATACATCAGAAGCAAAAATTAACACTTGAGCCCCCTGGTGGCCAAAGTGTTCTTTACCAAAAATTCAAAATTATATGCAAAAGATTTTCCATCAGGAGATGTATGCGCTGAAAAAAAATTTCAAATCGGAGTTTTAGAAGAAGAGTTATCGGGTAAACTGCAATTTACTTTTACGCCCCCTAGCGGAAAATCTGTGCGTAATTTGAAAAAGAAACTATATCTAAAATACTCTTCGACATAAGTGGAATCGAAAGATAATATAATTTTTTCAATCGGATGTTTAGAAGCAAATGTGGAATAAAACGTAATTTTGAATTCAACATCATCTGCATTTACGCCCTCTAGCGGCGAAATTGTACATCGTAGAAAAAAAAAACGAAATGAAGTATCATCATTCGCATATTTCAAGCTTCCGAATGCAAAAAGAATTTTTCAAATCGGATTAATAGTTGCAGAGATACCGTGGGTACAGACGGACGGACGAACGGACAAACCGATAACATAAGCACGATCTTTTTTTACAAAAGACGTGCTACAAATCAAATGTCCTTGCAGGCAGGCCACTTTTAGAATAAAACTCATAAACATTTTCAAACATTTCGCCTTCACAAATTTATAGCTGAAAATATAGAAATAACTAACTTGATCGTTTACTTACCAACCAGAATGCAAGGTGTTCTTGGGCAATGATGCCTCACTTCTGCATACCACTTGGTGGCAATGTTTTCGTAGGAACGATCGTTGTCTACACTGAAGCACAGCAGGAAAGCATCTGTCTGCCAATGAAAAAGAAAGGAAAACACTTTGTTTCTTAAATTAACACAAGCTAAAAAAATCACTTACAAGCTCTATGTATTAGAATGTTGCAGATGAAATGTCAGAACATGGATGGAAACTTCAAACACCCAAAATACGATTCAAAATAAACTGTTAATGGAAATAATCAACAGCAACACACTTTTGCCAACGAGGTAGAAGCTTCTTCATACACTGGTCAACAATTTTTACACAAAAATTTGTATCTCGCTTTTCTTATGGATTTTTATATGTACAGTATATACATGTAAGGAGATTTAATATGACCATGAAAAATTTACTTGCATCAAGTGTATGAAGTAAAGCTTATATGTAATAAAATCACAAATATGTGTTTACAGATATTTAAAAAAATTACAAACTGAAATATTCAGTAACATATCCAATTAAATTAAACTATTCATTAAGAGTTCTTTTTCAATTGTTTTGTAACCAAATTTATACAGTACAAAATAATCATTTCTGTGTTTATGGCCTGTTTCAAATTTACGTACGTTAGGCGCTTTTTCTTCGCTTTCCGTTTATAGGCTACCTCTGGAGCATCCCTAGAGGCAATGTTAGCAGACTACTGTTGGGTCTTTTCTCCATTGCTAAAATGTTTTGGTGGGAGCGCTGACCATGCTCATCACTCACATCACCGTTTTCTGGAAAGAAGTCGAGATGAGAGTGCAGAACAGAGGCATAACTAGACATTTCTGCGCCCGGGACAAACCACAGAATATTGCGCCCCCATCTGTCTTTTTGTTTTTTCGGGGAAGAGATTAACGGCCATTATGAGCAACTCTTAGAGCTATCAGCTGTCGTCTGTCCTCAATTTAGAACCCTGGTTCCAGGAAATGAAAAGAGACAAACCCATCACCCATGGCTCAAACAGGACTCGAACGGGGTCCACTCGGACCAATGCCAGAAGACTGGAATTGAATAAAATCATGACTCATGAATAGAATACGGGATTACACTGTACAATACAAATTTTGAAGATGACAATCCGTTTTTTGGTGTAAATATGACAAGGATGGTAAGTCAGATAGTATCCGAAAACTTGAAAATTTCGTCGTCCTGGAGCGGGTATCGAACCCGCGTCTCCCAGATAGCGCCCGGGTATGCTAACCACTACACCACCCAGAACGACCAAGTCTCAAGTTTCTGATTAATTTGATTAATTATATTATATATATTATAATCCATCCTTGTCATATTTACACCAGAAAAAAGGATTGTCATCTAAAATCATGACTATTGCAGATGAACATGAATATCCTAGGGATATTGTGAACAGAATTCACAGAAGAATAAAAAGAGCAGACTGCACTGCATTTACTAAAGAAATTAAACATTGCAAATATGTGGGTTCTGTGGACTACATTCCGAGTGTAACGAACATAATAAGAAACACTTGCAAAAAATATAAATTAGGCTTTGGAATTAAAACCTTTAACCTTATGTCAACTGCCAAGAAAGTCCAAGACTTGGTTCCTTACGATAGTAGATTCGGCGTTTATCAAATACCATTGAAAGCTTCAGATACAATTGAAAATGACCGGATCTATTTTGGTTCCACTATGAGGAATTTACGCATTCGCATATCTGAGCATAAATACAATATTAAGACACATTCGAACTCTACAGCACATGCACGACTGTTTAACCATAGAACACATTCCCATTCGGGACGAGGCCCGTGTTATGTCTAGCCACAACAGCAGAAGTGCGACTTTGTTGGCAGAGAGCCTTATATTTTCACTAATGATATGAAGTGTTATAATGATGAAGTACCAAAGTTCATCCCTTCCCCTTGGATACCATTATTCAAGAACAATAAAGAACTAATAAACTTTCAACGTAAAACTTAATTCCTAGATTTGATTGTCGACAAATGGGATTCAACGGTTACTGGCTGCAATGTGACGTTTTTCCTTGACGTCATGTGTGGGCTAATGCTATTGTATAAATACCAGTAGCATTCCTTGTAGAAATCTTTCACACTTTTAAAGTATCATAATTTTTAATACCACCAGATGATGTGCCAGGAGTTGGCTCGAAAAATCTTGTGTCGTGATATTTTAACTTTCAGTATCGTGATATTTTAATATTCATTTTTACAGTATTTAAATTAAAATCATTAATATCATTCACTTTGCTTTGGAAGTTTACGTGTTACATCGGGCAGTGACGGCGACTTTCTTCAGATAGAGGTAATAGCACGAATTATTTTTTACTATCAAAGACATCTTCTTTGACCTTTGCATCACTCCGTAGGGCAAACTTTGCCCTAAGGTACTTGAAGGCGTACCTACCATTGTTCATGGCCTTGGCAAAATTCTTTATAAGATCTAGCTTAATGTGAAGGGGTGGAAGTATACTGTAAAATCTGTGAATCAAACAAGGGGTTGTTTTGGACGCTCTTTGCACCTAGCTTTAGAGATTTCTAAGTTGCCCATTTTTTTTTTTTTTTTTTTTTTTTGCCCTACTGTCCCATTCACAAATAAGGCAACAAAACTTTGTATACCCTAGTTGCATGCCTAGTAAAAGGCAATGGCCATAAGGTCCCTACAAACCTACCACTGGAAGTCACAATACTTAGTGGCTTCGAGAAGAAGTTTCATATTTCAGTAAGATTCCATGTAAACTGCATGGCCAATAGGAACTGAGTGAATCTCGTTTCTAATGTGTAGTGTAACGTACCAGGAGATGTGACGTACCTGCCCGAAGGACGCACACGACATAAAGGCAGATAGTAGTCAGAACAAAACGTCCGCGTAGCTCAATCGGTAGAGTGACTTATTCCGGAATGAGGGGATCCGGGTTCGAATCCTGGCGTGGACAGAAATGACGGAGAAATTCACCTCGTTATAATGGCGCCCGAACTATCCGGATGACCCGACCGTTCAAAATCTCGCAATGGTGTGATGTTATTTCCACACCGCGAGATAGGAAAAATAAGAGAATCCTTTCTCCAGCACTTCGAAAAAAAAAAAAAATAAGGGGGAGATGATGTAACGTACCAGGAGATGTGACGTACCTGCCCGAAGGACGCACACGACATAAAGGCAGATAGTAGTCAGAACAAAACGTCCGCGTAGCTCAATTGGTAGAGTGACTTATTCCGGAATGAGGGGATCCGGGTTCGAATCCTGGCGTGGACAGAAATGACGGAGAAATTTACTTCGTTAGAGTAGTACAACAGCTTTAAAACTCAGCTTTGAGGAATCGATAAAGATCTTTCCACTCTAGAGGTTTGTGATCTATTTTCAGAACCTTCATTAGACCGTTTACGCTGGTACATGCAATAAGACTGTCTTTCATAGTGAAGAAAGGGGTTGAATTTCTCTGCCTACTCCTGTAACTGGATATTTTTACTTCATTTTCCAGATGATTCCCCGAACAAAAGTAGCAGTCTGTTACACGATCTGTTAGTTCTCTCCGTATCATTGGTACAGCGAAAGCATAGACAGTCCTTTGCCATTTATTCAATTTTTGAGATTACAAGCACAGTTGTTACAACATACATGTGGCGCACATTTTTTATTTTGGTCACCAACGTTGAACCCAAAGTGGTGTTAGTAAGTATTAAAGGCGTTATGGTGTGTTTCTGTGCCAAAAATGTCCCTTTCCCACACACAAAACAAAAGCTATCAGCACGATTAACACATACACGTGGTATATTTGTCAAAAACTTTCCAACACAGTCGAAAACGTCGCCTGTGCGGAATTGAAAATTGAAATTATCAGTCCTAGTTTATATTCATTTAATACTATGTCAAACACGGTCACAAAAAAAAAACACATTTTTTATCCCTGGAAAATGCCTTTAATAGAAAACACTGGATATCAAAACAGATTAAAGTTAATGAACTGCGCACTAAGGCTGCTAGTGTTTTGTTTACAGGTGGGCATTTTCGAAATACGTGGTGCGATCAAAAAGTTCTGAGACTAGGTACGTAGCGCGCCAACAGATGGCAGTACGCGGATGCGTGATCAGCGGTCGAGGGCAGTGACCTTCATGAGTCATTGTGCCGAGTGACGTCGTACTGTGAACATCGGGAGCTGTGCTACACGATATTTGGTGACCACGTGCAGAACACAGCTGCGATTTCAGTATGGACTGCAAACTAGAGCAGCGAGCGAACATCAAATTCTGCGTCAAACTCGACAAATCGGAAACGAAGACGCATGAAATGTAACATCCGCAAGGCCATGAAAATGCAGTTGTTATCCACTCGTCCAAATCCTGAATTTAAGTCTTTTCTTCAAGTTAGGATGATCACGGGCGAATGAAGAGGATGGATAGGAATTCACTGAGGTCATTAGTAGTTGCTCTGCTAATAAGAAGACCAAACGTATATAAATCAGTTTAATGGCGTAGAAAAAACAATTCTGCTAGCTTTCACCCCCTACGGGAGGTTTCATCAGACAGCTGTTTAGTAAACGATAAACAGAAATGTGGAAGTTAATCTTACTAACTTGAACATTTCCCTTCACCCCTAATGCACGAAAACATTTGCTTTAAGATCTTTCTCATAGGCATGAAATTTTCTTTCAATCAGGGCGTTTTACTGGTGCTGTTGGCAGTGTGTCATGTTTATCATACGGGTAACTCTTTAGGTTTTACTAATTTTATTAAAAACGGATGGGCAGAACATTAGCAAAAATGACTGCAAACTTTAGACTCTTTTGTATTCCAAAAAGTACAAAGACTTCAACAGTTCCGAAATTAATGTGTCCAGGAAGAGAGGATGGGGGGAGATATATTGCGAATACCTTTGCATCCTGTAGAAAAAGGAAAACAAATTCTCTTTTTCAGTGTTTCCTAAATGAAGTTGCTATCAAACTTGCCCCAACAAAAAATAATACTCGCCCACCCGTCGGCCATCCTGATTTCGAAGTCTAGCGCCTTCCCTGTCGAGATAGGTCCGGGTTCGAATCCCGGCGAGGCATGGATGTTGTGTTTGTCTTACAGCACTGGCTCTCTCCCTTCCGTGGAACCAGTGGCTCTAAATTAGGGACTGGAGACTGCTTATAGCCCATTGAGTTGCTCATGGTGGTCGTTAAACCTCCAACAACAACAACAACAACAACAAAAAGAACATTACTATCGCAAATTGTGTGCAAAGTGGTTTCCGCGTTCTCTGACAGGCGAACGCAAAAGTTGACGTTTTTTGTCTTCTTTAGCCTTCCTTCAACTCTATTCTGTGGAAAGTCATGACTTCTTACGCTTATCACAGTGGCTCAGAACTGGGGGGGGGGGGGGCACAAATTTTGAAGTGTTTGGCAAACAAATTTCGTTCATGTGCATTTTACCAGAGTCTGATAATGTTATCCCAAGTACAAGTATAAGGAGTTTTCAAGTAAATGCTGTACGTAGTATGGGAACCATGGATACGAATCGTGATGTCAATGATAATGTTATCCCAAGTACAAGTATAAGGAGTTTTCAAGTAAATGCTGTACGTAGTATGAGAACCATGGATACGAATCGTGATATCAAGTTACTATTTCTTCGCTATTTTAGCTTACTTAGGTATCTTTTTTTTTTTTTTTTTTCTTTCATACGACTGGTTAGGAATTTTAGTTTGTATTCTGACGAGAAATCTCTCTCTCTCCCTTATAGTTTTAAACCATAATTACGAAAATGGTGTGTTTCTACTACTCTCTTAGAAATTCGTTCAGAGGACTCCCTCTTTCCCCATGAGGACAAACTATAAATTTAACAAAGAATTCATTTCATATAACAAAATTTCAGTATATTCGAGAAATTCCCATACATTTTCCTAGAATTTTAGATGGTTGCACCCGCCATATGTTCCAACTGCTTGAATATTTGGGGGGGGGAGTAAAGGGTGGGCTAAAAGAAAAGTTGGGTGGGCTGAAGCTCCCCCAGCCCACCCGCAGCGGCGCGCCTGCCGCACCTCACTGTCGATGAAACATGGGTGCACATGTCCCCATAGGAACGAAGAAAGCGCCTATGGAATGGTGACCCACAGCATCTTACAGTATGTGCGGAAGAAATTCAAAGTTGCACGATCAGCAGGAAAAGTTGTGGTCACGGTGTTTTTTCTATGTGAAGGAGTTCTTTACACGGAATTTATGGCAAAGACACAGGAATTAAATTTGTCTCATACTGTTAGACATTACAGTCTTTGAGAACAGCCGTGAAAAACAAGAGGCGTGGAAAGTTAAGCATTGTTGTTGTTCTCATTAATGACAACGCCACGCCACACACTTCACACACAACACGGCAATTGCTCCAAAGTTTTGGATAGGAGGTATGGCAACATCCGCAATACAGCCCCGATCTTTCTCCGTGTGACTATCACATCATCGGCAAGCTGAAAGGACATCTAGAGGGACAACGATTTTCAATCGATGAGCAGGTGAAAACCGCAGTTATACGGTGGCTGTATTACCAAGGAATGGATTTCTATCATCAGGGAATCGAACTTTTAGTCACACGTTCAGAGAAGTGTTTAGTCCAACTGGGTGCCTATGTGGAAAAGTAGCGTAAAATATGTGCTTTCTATTACATAATGTTACACACCTCAATAGATTTCTGTTGAGCTGCAATGGTCAAGTGTAACTTATTTTTGGAATGCCCTACGTATCTCTAGCTTGAGTATACGTGATTGACTTCTGACCTGTTGGGGTTGCCAAATTCAAATCCATCAGACAGGAATTAGTGGCATCAAGTTTAGAAAATCGTTTAAAGAGAGTAAACCAAATTTAAGACAAGAACTCAAAAGGAAGGTTAAATTAGAATATATGTCACAAAGTATGCACTATCATCACATGCTTACAAGTATGTAATGTTACAAAAAATGTTAATAAGTCTAAAAACGAGTTCATTACATCCGATAATTCGACGCCACCTTTCTTGTTGGTACTTACACCTGGATATGACAAAGGACGAAGTCTTTCGTAGTCTTCTTGACCAGCCGTGTCCCAGAGTGTAAGACTTACCCTCATGTTGTTGCATTCCATGCAGCCAGCATAATTTTCGAACCTGAAAAAAATAGTAATAAATGATAAGAAGAAAAAGAAAACACTGGACACTGATAAAAGAAACTTTTGTTCGGAGAACGTCCGAGCTGCCGAGAACTGAAAAACAAAGCAAAATTCGCCACTGCAATAATGTAAAAGAAAAAAAAAAAGAATGGTTTTATCCAAATACTAAAACGTTTCTTTATGTGAAATTGAGAGCCGTGTTTTACGAAACGAGAAACGTTTCCACGAATAACAGCTGCAGTACGTGTAGGAAAGCCACTGAAGCTATACCGCACCTTTTAGTTCGTTGATGGACACCACAAAAATATCCTCCGCGAAAGCTTTGGAGTTAGATGTGCCCAGTTCCACAACCGTTCTCCATCTTCTCAAAAGCGCCAGCCAGGTTGATTTTCTCGAAAATTAGAACTACGTCATGTATTATGTCAAACCTATCAACACAGATAAAGCCTCATATACAATTAAGAAACGAATTTCCCCGAAGAAATTATTCTTCATAAATGCATAGTAGGCACTGTAATGCCATTATTCTCATATTTTCACTGTATTCCATGTAACCACTTCCTTTAGAAAATTTGAAAATTTCCATCGTTCTGGAGCGGGAATCGAACCCGCACTCCCGATTTCCGGTCGAGCATGCTAGACATTACACTACAAAGGACAAGGAAATTCCTATCAACTGAACGTAGAAATCTGAGAACATGCTCGGCCGGAAATCGGTTGGTGTGGATTCGATTCCCGCTCCATAACGATGAACATTTTCAAATTTTCTAAAAGAAGCGGTTACATGGAATACAGTTAAAATATGCCAATAATAACAGATACAACCACTGACCACAGTCGATCTGACATTATAACTGTGAGAGAAAAACTGAGGAAGATACATTTTAAAACATTTAAGAGACGCAGATGTTCCTCTTACACTGTTTTCTGGATGATCCTCTTTTAGAGAGCATCCAGAAAACAGTGCCAGAGAAAATATCCTACTAGTAATACAACAAATTTGAGAATCTACAAATTTTCATTCGTAGGATCTGGTTTGTTTGTTTGTTTAACCACCACCGTGAGCAACTCGGTGGGCTATAAGCAGTTGTCCGTCACTAATTGAGGGTTACTGGTTCCAAGGAAGAGAGAGAACCAGTGCCGTAAGACAAACAGAACACCCATGCCTCACGGGATACGAATCCGGACCCTCTAGGACGAATGCTCAGAAGCCGCTTCGCCACCGGGTGGCCGTAAGATCTGGAAATCGAATGTAAATCAAATCACACTAATTGCCACTTCGGCAACTGCAGTGACGTTTAATTACTTTTCGCAAAGCCTCAAAGAACTGGGGTTGACAGAACAGAGAGCCACCCTCGTTGGCTGAGTAGTCACAGGTCCTAATTGCTCACTAATCGCCGGAGCTGCTGGGATCGGGTTCGAGTCCTGGATGAAGCTTGGGTGGTGTGCTTGTCTTACGGATCTGGCTCTCTCCTCTTTCTGGAAACAGAGGCCCTAAATTAGGGACGGGCAACTTCTTACATCATAGATTCTCTTTTTTAATTTTTTTAGGCCACTTTAATATTCTGAAGGATCCCTGTTTAGAAAAATGTCCATGAATAAATAATATTCAATATCTGTAATTATATAATATTAACTTACCGTTCACAATAGGATAAAATAGAACAGGAATTGAAAAACTATTTTTATTAATTTTCTTTTTATTTTTATATTATTTCTAACTTTTAGTTTTACTTAGACAGTGTCATTTCTAGGGCAAGTCTGTGCTACAGGGCCCTCCAAGGGGTCTATTGACACTAGTTTAATAACCCCTGTCTTAGATAAATGATTCTCCTCACGGTGGACGTTAACCCCCAGAAACTGTCCCACCTTAAAAAAATAGGTTTTCCTGTTTTTATAGACAGTCCCACATATCAATGTTTGAGAAATTGCCATGTCATTCTATTGGATCACAAAGCTATCCACTTCTATAAAAGGGAAGAAAAGTTGCATTGCTCTTAATATCAAACTTTAAGTGCCACTCCGGTGGGGCAGTGGTCTAAGCGATTACTTCTGATCATTCGTCCGAAAGGGGTCTGGGTTCGAATCCCGGTGAGGCATGGATGTTGTGTTTGTCTTACAGCACTGGCTCTCTCCCTTGAAACCAGTGGCCCTAAATTAGATCAGATTATATCTGGAGGATTTTAGGAAGGGAGTATCTGAGCCCAGGGATCAAACAACCCTTAGAAATAGGAAGCTGTGCTAGAGAGCCCAGGGATCAAACAACCCTTAGAAATGGGAAGCTGTGCTAGAGAGCCCGATAGGAAAGTGACACCGAATCGAGGTAGAAAAGGATGGAAGACGCCCTTATTTATTACTGGGAGGCCAGTACTCTGGGCCCGACTGCTTAACGTTCCCATCCGATGCACGGCGGATATTTAGTGGCTCGAGTGTTCGTACCTGTGTGGAATCCAACCCGAGGTCATCTCCATGGCACTCACGAACATTGACCACTAGACCACAGCGGCCCCTTTTAGTTGATTTGTGCACTTTTGAACACGTTCTCTTGATAAATTTTGTCACTGTACTCCCTAAAAGGCGAGTGTGCGTTTTCAATCGGGAGGTTAAGTCGTGAATTATTTGACTTTCTGATCTGAGAGAAGTGGGGTGACGATATTCAAGTGACTAGTTTTTCATTTCCAGGTCGTAGTGATGCAGCCAACTCTCGTCACCTGTGACAATACTTATACACTGCTGGCCACCCAAAATACAACACCAAGAAGGACACGAGATAGCAAAGCCAGATTTACTGGACACATAACAACAGATGCGACTTGCGAGCCCTGACTGCCAGTTGCGTTCGGTCCGTTTGATGTTTATAACGAAGTAAATTTCTCCGTCATTTCTGTCCACGCCAGGATTCGAACGCGGATCCCCTCATTCCGGAATAAGCCACTCTACCAATTGAGCTACGCGGACGTTTTATTCTGATTCCTATCTGCCTTTATGTCGTGTGCGTCCTTCTGGCAGGTACGTCACATCTCCTGGTACGTTACATCATCTCCCCCTTATTTTCTTTTTTTTTTTTTTTTTTCGAAGTGCTGGAGAAGGGATTCTCTCATTTTTCCTATCTCGCGGTGTGGAAATAACATCACACCATTGCGAGATTTTGAACGGTCGGGTCATCCGGATAGTTCGGGCGCCATTATAACGAAGCAAATTTCTCCGTCATTTTTATCCGCGCCAGGATTCGAACCCGGATCCCCTTATTCCGGAATAAGTCACTCTACCAATTGAGCTACGCGGACGTTTTATTCTGATTCCTATCTGCGTTTATGTCGTGTGCGTCCTTCGGGCAGGTACGTCACATCTCCTGGTACGTTACATGTTGTGTCGAAGATTCGAACTCTGAAGCAGTTTAGAAATATGTATATATAATATACACTATATTAACATAGGTCACCGGACACCCCTTCAAAAGTAAACGAACGGATTCGCTGCGTCGTTAAGATGCGCGGTACAGCTGCAAACCGTATAAAGACAAGCCTGCAGCTGACAGCGATCATATCGCACTGTGAGGTTGATAGAAAATGTCGCAGCCGGAAAGAACTGACTTTGAAAAACGAAAGATTGTTGGGTATTATATTAGTGGGTTGTCCAGAAGAGAAACCGAGAGGCGTTTAAACATACCCAACTCAACTGTTTTGGATGTACTGAATAAGTGGAGGACACATGGCGTGCCGGAGGCAGCAAAACGTACAGGCAGACCGACCAAAGAAAATCAGTGATAGAGGACGTCAAAGCCTCAGGAGAGTCGTTACAGGTAATCGACGGAGTACTTCACAAGACCGCGGTGTACAGGTGAGTAAAAATGCTGGAACCTCGGTATGTACACGTACCATTCGCAGAGAACTTCATTCCATGGGTTACCGTGGTCGTGCGGCTGCTCATAAGCCTTTCATCTCCACTCGAAATGCTACTCGTCGTTTAGCATGGTATAAAGAATATTTATCGTGGACCGTAGATGAATGGAAACGGGTCCTATGGACTAATGAATCCAGATACACGAACCATCAGTCTGATGGGTGTGTGTAGGTGTGGCGGCAGCCGGAGTAACACTATTTACCACAGTGTACTGTTCCTACGGTCAAGTTTGGGGTTGGCAGTGTACTCGTGTGGGGGTGTTTTTCGTGGTATGGTCCTGGCCTGTTGGTTATCGTGGACAAACCTGTTAACTAGCACGTCTACCCCGATATTCTGGACAATTATGCCCTACCAACTCTGTGGCAATACCATGGAACCGAGCCTTGTTGGTAACAGCAGGATAATGCACCGAGCCATAAAGCAAGGACAGTTACGGTGTGGTTTGACGATAATTCCGTATCGTGTGTGGACTGGTCAGCACATAACCCTGATCTTAATCCCATAGAGTACCTATGGGATGAATTAGATCGCCGCATAAGAAGTTTGGAACCAAGGCCTACTGCTAAGCAACAGTTAGCGGTAGCATTATGTACTGAATGGAAGCGCATACCTATCGCTGTGTTCCAAAATCTTGTCGAAACATGTCTCCAAGGGTCAGTGCATGCATTAAGGTCAAAGGCGGACCGACACCGTACTAATGTATGTCAATAAATGTTGCGTTGTGTTTCTCTTCCAGGTGTCCGGTGACTTTTGTCTGTATAGTGTATGCATATATAGTATTAGTAATCTGGCTCAGGACAGACAGTTGTGGAGGAAGCTTAGAGACACCTAACCTTCATCCCTCAGTGGATTAATAATAATTGACGATGATGATGATGATGATGATGATAACCATTAGTAATATAAATGTTATGAGATAAAAAGTGATCTGGGCATAATATTATAAGGTTTGCCCCGGACGCAGAAAGTGCAGTTACGTCTCTGCAATGGTGTATCTTTTCTCAGAAAGTCGTGTAGCTAGTGTTGCATCACTTTTTGATGCAACCTACCACAAACTTTTCGACAGTGTTTGCGCAACCTGTCCCATCCGAGCTCGTCCTCTGAACATGTAGCTGCAGAAAGTCGACATTCAAGACGACCATTGTGTCACGTGATACACTGTGCTAGTCAGCAATTTTTCACATTATTTGGTTGAGCTTGTACACTGGCGGCACACACCGTACTGGCCGTCGTGCAAATAGACCACCTTTGTGCAGCCTCCTGGCCACGATAAAACGTGATAACGGACGTCCAATTGTCTGTGCCTTGCGATTTCTCCCGCTGTCTCTTCTCGCCTGTAGGACAATATACCGGTCGTCCGCCGCCGTGGTTGCTCGTGGGCGACCACTGCTAAACTCTCGGTTCCTGTCGTTTGAAATGCTCTCCAAGCTCGTGAAACGATGCTGTGAGTGATCCCGAACTCCGCGGCCACACTAGTCACACTTCGACCTTCTTCCAACTTCCCAATGACGCGACCTCGGGTAAAGTCATCCAGATGTCGTCTACTGGATTGCCTGTTGGCTATATCACACGGTGGCAGCAACTCGACGTCGTTCAAACCGATGTACACCGTGCAATAGCTTTCACCGAATTGCTGAGCGTACACACCCGTGTGCTTTATAACCTTCCGACCCCCCCACCATCCCCTACGTCATGTTGCATATATGCGCATGTCCTGCCGTACTGGACCCTAGTCTATCTCCTGAGTGGTCCTTCGATCCGTTCTGCCTGCTCGTTCCGCTGTTATGCTAATTTCTCCTCTTCGTCCTTAATTTTTGCACACCAGTGTATCTCGTATGCCCAAGACGCAGCGAAAACAACAAGAAATCGCCCAAAGTGTCACACTTGAACATTTTTTGGCCGGTGAAGTAATCTAAGACTGGAAGTCGTTCCAGAGGAAGCCGTAGGATGTTCACCCACATGATAAAGGTATTTTTACACTTTATTAGGATTGCTTAACATAGCTTTTTTTTTTTTCACTACGAGACACTACTTTCGAAAAAAAAAATGCTTTTTGATCACCCCTATTGTGTAAGCTAACCTTTTAAAAGAGGAAGTTCAACTTTGCTAAACTGGCGGAGTAACTCCTGCGACATCTATTTTAAACTTTAATTCAGCCGAAAACATACAGTCGAAAGGAGTTAACATGGGCGCCAATCATATAGGCGTGCGCATGGGGTGGTGGGGTGTGCAGGAGGTGTGGCTGCACTCCCCATTAGTCCTTGCATTTGCCACGACAAATCTGCGCAACTTGGGAAAAATTAATACGTTTACCAATTATTTGCAAATTGAAAACATTAATATTGTGACTTATCAGCAGAAGAATATTGCGTTGTACGCAGCCCTTCGCTTTACAGTTTCCCGTATTTTTATCCCCTTGTCAACATTAGATCAGAATACAGAACAATCAGAAAGTTAGCTAGTTGATAATTTTTTTTACTTATTTACAGCAAATTGATGAGTTATAATTTAAATAGTTTTTTAACTTTCTACTTTTAATAGTTTTTATTTTTAACTTTCTGCTTTCACTACTTTCACTTAATCCCAGTAACTATACTAAAAACAATATATAGCTACGGTAAGAACTCACCAGATACTAAATAAAAGATGTTTTTTATTTACATTTTAAAAATTACACACGCGTAATTTAAAACACAACCATAGCGAGATATTTCGGAGGTACTGTACCTCCATCTTCCGGACTAGTGTGCAGAAATGGAAATATTCCGAGTATAAATACACTCACAAGCAATACCATCATGCTCCAGTCGAGGAGAGTACATTGCCAACTGAAAGAAACAGTTCTTTATCTGAAAGACTACAGTCTTGTGACGATTATATACAGATTAAGATAATACAACGTAGTTGTCACAAATGTTTATTTTCTCAAGCCGACCATGGTTTCGCTGGGTATTGACCTAGCTTCATCAGGACGAATGATGAAGCTGGGTCAATACCCATCAGGACGAATGATGAAGCTAGGTCAATACCCATCAGGACGAATGATGAAGCTAGGTCAATACCCATCAGGACGAATGATGAAGCTAGATCAATACCCAGCGAAACCATGGTCGGCTTGAGAAAATAAACATTTGTGACAACTACGTTGTATTATCTTAATCTATATGAAAGAAAGAGTATTATAGAAAAAAGAAAGTGACGTCATAGTTATGAGTTATTCATGAGGTACGTCCGAATCATCAGGAAAGCAGTTCTTCAGAAGAAAACTCTAGGGTGAAGGCACAGATACCGGTAATTCGTCGTTGCAACAGGAGGACAGTAACAAGTTGCTCGTGTGAGAGGAGATTCTCAAAACTTTCACTCGTGAAGAAAGACAAAACTGCGTTCTACGATGACACAGGAAAGGCTGAGCTCATTGATGTTACTGTGTATTGAACAATCACTAGCTATTTTTCCACAGCCGGAAGATGTGATAGACAAATTTCGAAACATGGTTCCATTTGTCCGACGAATGTTGTTGTAAATTCAAAGTGAATACATTTGTTTGGTTTCTTTTGTGATTTCATATAACATACAGATAGAGTTTTTATTTCTCCACTGGGTCATTCGATTATATTTTAAAATGAAACGTGCATATCTTCAGTAATTTTTCTTGTGCATTCTAATGAATTATAATAGTTTTTGACGAACCACGGCGTTACGGCGCACACAGACTTTAAAATTATAAATGGAAGGGGATATTGTGTGCCATATCGTTAGAAAGCTTATTTCGTTAGATATCCGAATACAGTATCATTTCAAAAATCTATCCATCAATTCAAAAGTTAGACAAATATGAAGGAGGGGTGTATAAAAACTCACTCTGTATAAGCATTATGATTGTAACAATATAATTTAGATTTTATGTTTTATAAGAACCAGATAGTAAGAACAACCTTTTTATGACACATATCATTAAGCTTTTGAAATAAAGCTCCTCTGTGCCCCCGGAATCTGAATTCCTCATTACTTCACCGGGTTTTTGTTTTTTTTTTGTTTTTGCTTTTGTTTTTTTGCTGACAGCGTTTTTTTTTTTAAACCTGCATCATGCACCCTGATTGTTGCAACCCTGCGCACGCCTATGGCGCCCATAGCCCTGTTTCTAGGAGGCAAAAATCAATTTTAATATGAATAACATATACAAACACCATATGCAAATTTCCATTGTGCCTTTTTGTTATCTAACCCTTTTTATATGACACTCAACATGAAATTTAATTGAAAATTGAATTCATGTGTTGAGAATTTCTGGGAAATTTTTCTAAAGGAAGATAAATGAAATTAGACAGCATATTAGGACAATAAGGAAATTTCTTTGTCGTTCTTTTGATCCATTTGGGTACTTCTGACACATGCACCACGAAAACCCAGATATCGCTAAAATGGTCATCGAAAAATGGAAAAACACATTTAAGGTAAATTTCTGGGAAAAATTCGACAGATCTTTGCTCAGCAGCGAATAGCTGCTGCAGAGGATGATAAATGTTTCACATATTTCTTCTTCTTTAATACTTTTCCATACGGAACGTATGGATGTTGTTCTCCAACATGCAATGGGAAATTTCATTATAACTTTCTACTGCAAATTCCCAACGTTTTCCCTATTTTTTCCGTACATATCCAAAAGCTCTACAGAAAAATTAGCAGTAATAATTAATGTTATCGCGAAAAAGTACCTTCCAAGAACAGAAAGGGCATGGTCCGAAATTCAGGAGAGGACAAATGCCTCTTCTTCCCCTATATCGGCGCCCATGAGAGTTAATCTGAATTTTAGTGCACATGTTAATAACAATCGGGAGTAAGAAGAAGAAGAAAAAAAAAGAAATAACGAGTGTAAAAAATCTTTGTTGAGTGCCAGATCTAAAAGTGTTTACCGGTTCGTAAGTTCTACTTACACAGTTGGGACATATTCCTCTGGAAAACTTCCACTCGTGTACGAGATTAGGAGACAAGTTTTTCCGACAGTTCCATCACCGACAACAACCAGTTTAATTGGTCGGTTCCCCCTTGACATGTTGGCGTAACTGTGCTGAAATAGAAAGGAGATTTTAATGTCATGTACAGTGATCAACTGAGTCATTTGAAATAAAAAAATTGACATCTTGGCGTAACTGTGCTGAAATAGAAAGAAGATTTTAATGTCATGTACAGTGATCAACTGAGTCATTTGAAATAAAAAAATTGACATCTTGGCGTAACTGTGCTGAAATAGAAAGAAGATTTTAATGTCATGTACAGTGATCAACTGAGTCATTTGAAATAAAAAAATTGACATCTTGGCGTAACTGTGCTGAAATAGAAAGAAGATTTTAATGTCATGTACAGTGATCAACTGAGTCATTTGAAATAAAAAAATTGACATCTCTTGAAAATGTTATTAAACTGAAATTCGGTTTATATTTCAAAGAGATTTTTTCTTCTGATTTTTATGGGTAATTTCCTGCGGAAGAATTCATTTTTCTGTTTCTTTCTACCTTTTCTTCTCATAATACAGTGGTAGTTTTTCAAATCTGACTTATATAGTATGGCACAAAAGTCCCGAAAAACTCCATTTAAATTTTTATTGGTTGCTTTTCCAGAAAAACCAAGATAGTCATTTCTCTTTATGGCAAAGGGGCCACTTTTGGGGCATAGAACCGAAGGGGGGGGGGGTAGGGTCTGTTGACCCCGTAGGGGTGTCACCACGCCAAGTCCCGGTGGGAACTTGAGGGGCATAGGTTTTGTTCGCGATTTTCGATCATCTAGATTGGCAACAATGACATTGGGTTTCCTAGTATAGGCGACCCAGTCTAATCGTTGGGACTTAAAAGCGTTGTGTTTCATATGAGCTCGGACGAGGTTGTCGCATGAACTCATATGCCGCAAAAGAAATTAAATTAAAAAAAAGAACTAACATTTCGGTTATATACTTAAATAGGGGTATCTGTGAAGGAAGAAAACTATGGCTTAATTTAAACTAATACACAGACACTTGTACCCATTTGCATAACAGCGTGAAGAAAAACTCATTGATTTAAGTAACAAATATAAAATTTATTTGCTGTATAATGCTTAATTTTAGAACAAGTTATATGGTGGGACCGGTTAAAATTATAACCCATCTCTACAAAAAGGAAGTTATGGTTTTACTTGAGAAAATATAAAAACTACCAATAACCCTAACAATCCAACCAGTACGGGGTGAGCAATAATGTTTCATTTCTAAAACTTAACTGAATACTCATCATGCAAGGGATTGAAATAATTGGATGATGTCTTACCCTATATGGAACTTCTGCTCGGCTCATCGATCCGGCGGTTGAGGAAAACGCTGGTTGTCTGGTGGCCGTGGGTGGTTTTTGGCTGGTATCCTCCGTGGATAAAAACACAGCCGATAGTTATCTCAGAACTTTACTGTTCTACAGTTCTTGATTTCAAGTCGACGGACTTCTGGAACTCCGCATAGTTAGGCATTTCCTTGCCTATACCGCTAGCTCTTCCGACCAAAATTACTGTGACCGCCCCATGTTCGCAAACACAACTTCTCTCTCCGTCTCTCTCTTTCTCTCTTAAGTTTTTTCGCTCGTGTATTTTTTCTCTCTCCGTGAAATTTTAAGTTTCTGCTTTTATTTTAGTTTTCGCTCTGCCTTATCGCCCTGCGGCTAGGCGTGTCCTTACCTCGAGAAAACGTCCCTTGCACCACCATTGGTTCTGGATTTCCCCCCCCCCTCGTACGCAAGTGGACCGCTTGTCCACTTGCGGCCGGCCAGTGGTTACTTTGGGGCAGATGTTCCCTTGGCCTGCTGACCATCTGCTGAGCTAAGCCCTTTAAAAATTTGTTTGGCCGTAACTGTCACCCCGTTGTTGGGTTCTATTATAGTAGACTCCGAGCAAACCCTTTTTAAAACTTGAAAACTGCTCGAAGTCACGTATGCCCGACTGAAATATGTTCTCCGACAACGCTCATGGGTGACATTTATTGCCTAGCCTTGCTTCTTACCGCTTTAAGATTTCTTTCTTAAAATTTCGTCGTGTAGCCACCGCAACGCCATTGTTGTTTCGGAAGCATTGTGCAATTCGCAATGCTGTTGCTTCTCACATGCCGGGAATGGAAGAAAATGCCTTTCGCCTAGTTTACGAAATTTTGCACCTGGCCTGGCGTTTGCAATTTAGATCTCCTTTCCCCCGCGGAAGGGAAAATGGAGAAAAGAGAAGAAAAGAACCCAGCGACTCCCTATGCGGCCTGGGTTGGGATGATAGTTCGTGCACCTAATTAAAAATTACTCCAATTAAGCAGTTGCGTAATTAATTATGTTAATTAATTAACATAATTAAAAACAATTAAATTGGAATTTGAATCCCGAATCGGAGCCATTCTATACTAAAAGCAATGTGCCCGAAATTAGAATAATTGTCGCGGCAACAGGGGCGGGGATAAGGGGTTACTCGAAATTTTTAAATGGAAAGAGGAGGTCGTGTGAATTATCGTTGGAAAGATCTCCGAAAATGTAGTAAGTTGGTTATTAAATTTTTGTTTTATCTTTATTAGGTACAAAGTTATTGCTCACAATAGCAACATTAAAGTGCACTATTGAGTGGTAGAAAAAATTATGTTATTTTTGACACATTTGTCTTCCTTCTTTGGTTTGTGTGAATGTGCCGTTCTTATTGTGTTTTATGGCAAAAAACCACGTCTCCGGCCACGAACCGAAGGGTCCGGTGAACCCGTTGGCGGTGGGGATCAGAGTCATTCAATAATTGCAGATGGAAAAGGGGAGCGGGGGGGGGGGGGTGTATAATATATCACTGGAAAGATCTTTGTATTTGACGTAACATGGTTATCATGTTTTTCCATATCTTTATTAGGTGAAATGTTGTAGGCCAAGGTCGTGAAATTATTTTACTTAGAAATATATATTTCGCAAATTTATATTCTTGCGTCACTGAAATATCCCGGAATATACTTTGTGCTTTACAAGGTGCATGGTGTGACAAGATTGAGCTGTGCATTGCTGACAATTGTGGTCACTTCGAACACATGCAATCGGTAGGTATCGTGTAACAATATCCGATATTGTGATACTTGACCAATTTGTACTGTTAGTCGCTTCAGATGTAGGAATGTCTGCAGGTATTGATTTGACTTGGAGAACGTGTCATTTTACAGCAGATTCCAAAGATGTAAAACTGGACGTATCTTTTGCAGTATTTTATATTTCCCAATTACACCTTAACCTCAACAGTTTGACATAGCACATTTGATAAAATAAAGATATAACAAATATTAAAAGCAGAAGTTGTTCTCATTTCCGACATCTTTCTGGTGATACGGTGTGACCCGACTTTACCATGCAGCATTTCGTTAAACTCCTAGCCTGATTCTCGCAAGGTCGCAAACCCTTTCGGATCCAAACTCCCAGCCCGGATTCTCACAAGGTCGCAAAACCCATCGGATCCAAACTCCCAGCCCGGATTCTCACAAGGTCGCAAAACCCCTCGGATCCAAACTCCCAGCTCGGATTCTCACGAGGTCGCAAAACCACTCGGATCCAAACTCCCAGCCCGGATTTTCACAAGGTCGCAAAACCCCTCGGATCCAAACTCCCAGCCCGGATTCTCACGAGGTCGCAAAACCCCTCGGATCCAAACTCCCAGCCCGGATTCTCACGAGGTCGCAAAACCCCTCGGATCCAAACTCCCAGCCCGGATTCTCACAAGGTCGCAAAACCCCTCGGATCCAAACTCCCAGCCCGGATTCTCACAAGGTCGCAAAACCCCTTGGATCCAAACTCCCAGCCCGGATTCTCACAAGGTCGTAAAACCCCTCGGATCCAAACTCCCAGCCCGGATTCTCTCAAGGTCGCAAAACCCCTCGGATCCAAACTCCCAGCCCGGATTCTCACAAGGTCGCAAAACCCCTCGGATCCAAACTCCCAGCCCGGATTCTCACAAGGTCGCAAAATCCCTCGGATCCAAACTCCCAGCCCAGCTTCTCTCAAGGTCGCAAAACCCCTCGGATCCAAACTCCCAGCCCGGATTCTCACGAGGTCGCAAAACCCCTCGGATCCAAACTCCCAGCCCGGATTCTAACAAGGTCGCAAAATCCCTCGGATCCAAACTCCCAGCCCGGATTCTCTCAAGGTCGCAAAACCCCTCGGATCCAAACTCCCAGCCCGGATTCTCACAAGGTCGCAAAACCCCTCGGATCCAAACTCCCAGCCCGGATTCTCACGAGGTCGCAAAACCCCTCGGATTTTATTCTATACGGCGTCCCCTTTGACATGAAACATAACGACTATTGTATGTTTTTTAAACTACAAAGCGCAGTTAATTAAATTTGCGAAATACGTCATCGTAACAATGATGCATTATACTACCCCCTCCCCCTTTCTTTTCATATGCAATTATTGAATGACCTTGTTCCCCGCCCCCAATGGGGTCAACGGACCCCTCGATTCGTGGGCGGAAACGTGGTTCCTTGCCATAAAACACAATAAGTATAGTACATTCACACAAACCAAAGAAAGAACACAAATGTGCTAAAAGTAACTGAATTTTTTCCTACCACTCATAGCGCACTTGGGCTATAACTTTGTACCTGGTAAAGATAAAACAAAAATTTAAAAACCAACTTACGGCATTTTCGGAGATCTTTCTAACAATATGTCACAAGACCCCACTTTCCATTTGAAAATTTCGAGTAACCCCCCCCCCCTCAGCCCCACCCCTACGGGGTCACTAACCCTCATTTCTATGAATTAAAAGTATCCCCTTTGCCATAAAAAGAAATGGCTATCCTGTTTTTCTGGAAAAGCAAACAATAAAAATTCAGATAGAGTTTTGTAGGTCTTCTGTGCCATACTGTGTAAGCGTATAGATATAATGCATACCAGGAATAAACGTTTATGCCTCCTAGCAGGAAAATGTTTAATCATAAAAGCTAGCGAGTATAATGGTAATCTTGTTAATAGAACCACGTTACGCATTTTTGCAATAGAATTAATTGCAGCAAAGATGTAGCACCAAATACAAAAAATGCTTTTATGCCACATATAGAGAACTTGGAAAACTGAAAGGTCCACTCCGGTGGGGCAGTGGACTAAGCTCTAGCTTCTGACCATTCGTCCTAGATGGGTCCAAGTTCGAATCCAGTGAGGCATGGAAGTTGTGTAACGTACCAGGAGATGTGACGTACCTGCCCGAAGGACGCACACGACATAAAGGCAGATAGGAATCAGAATAAAACGTCCGCGTAGCTCAATTGGTAGAGCAACTTATTCCGGAATGAGGGGACCCGGGTTCGAATCCTGGCGCGGATAAAAATGACGGAGAAATTTACTTCGTTATAATGGCGCCCGAACTATCCGGATGACCCGACCGTTCAAAATCTCGCATTGGTATGATGTTATTTCCACACGCGAGATAGGAAAAATAAGAGAATCCCTTCTCCAGCACTTCGAAAAAAAAAATAATAAGTGGGAGATGATGTAACGTACCCGGAGATGTGACGTACCTGCCCGAAGGACGCACACGACATAAAGACAGATAGGAATCAGAATAAAATGTCCGCGTAGCTCAATTGGTAGAGTGACTTATTCCGGAATGAGGGGATCCGGGTTCGAGCCCCGGCGCGGGTAAAAATGACGGAGAAATTTAATTCGTTATAGTTGTGTTTGTCTTATGGCACCGGCTCTCTCCCTTCCCTGGAAGCAGTGGCCCTAAATTAGGGACGGGAGACTGCCTACAGTCCACTGAGTTGCTCACGATGGTCGTTAATACTCCCTCAACCCAAACAACAACAACAACATACAAGTAGGCTCAGTTCTGACTGAGCCGTCAGTTTGGAACGTAGAACTACGACTTGCAGATCGGAAAGTTGAAATGAGCTAGTCCAGTATGGTTTCAAAACGTTTATTTAATTCGTTATAGCCAACACAGTTATATGATACGAAAAGTAGATTACATAATTTTTACATACCTGTGAACACAAAGCAGATCGATACACGAATTACCCAACGTGGTGCTTAGTCTTCTTGGGTTTCTTACATTCCTCATAACTTGCTCTTGCCTTTCATTTTGGGTTTCTTCACTTTTGCTAGCGTTCATTCTGCGAATTCCGCGGCATAGTGGAAAATGTTAACCGTTCACACGAAAACAATTTCTAAAAACCTTAGTTTAAGCCACTGTGATATGTTCTTTATATATTTTAATAGATCTCGTCAAGAGCTTTAAAATGACACCACGCACAGTCGTTTGCACTCACGGTTGTCCACAGATAAACCGCGATATTGTCAAAAGTGTTCACCGGTTCACAAGAAAACAATGATTTAAATGTTCAGTTCGAACCACTGCGAAATGTTCTTGGTATATTTGAATAGATCTCATCGAGAGCTTTAAAACCATACCACGCACAGTCGTGTTGCGCTCATGGTTGCCGAGATAGACTGGGTCAAACGCAACGCGCACAGGGGGTGAGAGGAACGTCGCGCACACGATGCATTGCGCAGTACGCGATTTGGACTCCATGCTGTTTACGACTATGCTAACACGATTAGTGTGCGGGTAGGTATTTTTAACGCCATAATGATTTCAATTGGGACCTATTTTTGTCACAGGCGGTTGGCCGTAAGTCGCCTCATACTATCCACGGAGTTAGACGTAGTCCTACATCAAAAAAATAAAAAATAAAACTGGAAGGTATGCGAACAATATTCATCGTGGTTAAAGCTATTCTGACTTACAGGAATATTTTCCTCAGCGACTTGAAACTGAGGCGTCATAAAAGAATAATTAAAATTTGCCTAATCTCTTAGGGAAAATTTCTTCGGAGAAAAGTAGATGTAAGAAAGTTTGAGTTTCGGTTACAGCTATTACTTGTAACAAGAATGTTTAAAATCTGACTCTCACAAGCAGAGATATAAAATCACATTTATGCCGCCTAGAAGAGGAAACTGCACATTCATGCCACCTAGCGGAGAAAATAGCGCACATTTATGCCTCCCAGCAATAAACACTTACGCCATCTATAGCATGAACTATCAAAATTCAGGGAACTGCTTTGCTTCAGTTTCAGCTATCTAAAGCAAAAGCAATGTCTTCATACAGACTTACAGATGCGGTTTTACCGCATCTGCAGATTGGCGCGCTGAATAATTGTCACTCATCTGCATACAAAACTATTAGATAAAGTAATTGGCACAATTGTTACGTTACAAATACATGAAATTGGACAAAGTAAAGGGATTTTTGAAAATTATTATTACAGCAAAATTCTTAGTTAACTGCACGTTTCTTTGACATAGTGTCATTTCCCTTTTCATAAGATATCATTAAATAATAAGTGCTTATAATAATACATGTAGGCTACAAGCGTACCTCGTTCGGGGCGAGAGCGGGGGGGGGGGTGCGCTTTCTTGAAATGGTAGAGCGGATGTGCAGTAGTACTGTGCGGAGTCAGCATGGAGAGGTCTATGGAGACATCATAATTTATTATTTACTACACTATCTAACAACAAGTAATTGGACACCTGTGATAGCAAAGGAAAACGAAGTTTATTCACCTTCAATAGCTGGTGGAGCCTCCACGAGAGGCGATTACAGCTGCGACACTCCGGGGCATATTCTCAAATAGGCGTTGTACGACGGCTAGCGGTATTTTCTTCCACTCGGCTTGGAGAAGACAGGTCAGTTCCTTCACCGATTTCGGACGGTGGGGGCACCCCTTAAGTCGACGCTCCAACTCGTCCCAGAGGTGCTCGATAGAGTTAAGGTCCGGGCTCTGCGCAGGCCAGTCCATTCGATTAGCCCCATTGTCACCATACCAAGCCATGGTGGACCTCGCAACATGACAGGTAGCATTGTCATCCTGAAAGTAACATGAGCCCACCCCGTAAAACTGCCACAGCTTAGTAAGCGCATGATCATCCAAAATGGTGCAGTAGGTCTCGGCGTTGAGTCTACCAGGAATTGCGACCAAGGGTCCCGTGCCATACCAGGTGAAACACCCCCATAGCATAATTCCACCGCCGCGGAACTTCACATTTGGCACGATACATTCCGGCCGGAGGCGTTCTCCAGGCAGACACCAAACCCAGACCCTGCCATCCAAACGGTAGAGGGTGAACCTTGATTCGTTGCTCCAGAGAACCTGTTTACACTGTTCAACGGTCCACTGTCGACGTTCTTTGCACCACGTTAGCCGAGCAGCGCTATTGGACTTGGTGATCAAAGGCTTGTGGGCGGCAGCACGTCCATGATAACCAAGCAGATGGGCTTTCTTACGGATGGTATTCATCGAAAGAACACTCCCGGATGCCTGTTGAAACTCCTCGCGGATGTGGCCCATCGATTTGGTTCGGTTATTCCGAATTTCTCTGGCCAGCAACCGTCGGTCTCTAACTCCCAGTTTTGTGGGTCTGCCGGGTCTAGGCACATTCCGACAGTCACCTCTCATCTTCCACTTGCCAATCACGTAGGCCACTGTCGATTTTGGGTACTTCAACTCGCTGGATATGTCACGTATGGATCGACCATTTCTGTGATACCCGACGATTACACCTTTCTCGAAATCAGAGAGCTCCGAACTGTCCATTTTTGAGAAAAGTGTGAAGTAATGGAGAAAACTTACCTTTTTGCCATTCAATGTACTTCTCTCCGCTGCTAATGACAGCTCGCCAACAATGAAGTAGGTTCTAGATGCCCTGTAGTACGCCATCTTTGCTCAGCTGTCGTTTTACTCGGGTAATTTCCAATGACAGTTCGACCAGCGATTCGTAGAGGATGCCAGAGAGCCGATTTTTTAACTTTGGGAAAAGATCAAAGTCGGGTGGACTGAGATCAGGGCTGTATGGTGGGTAAGACAATGTTTCCCAGCCATATTTCGACAAAAGTACCCGTACCGACGCTGCGCCATGACACGATGAATTGTCATTCAGCAAGATCGCTCCCGCTTTTAACAAGTTGGTGCGATTTTGACGAATTTTTGGTTTCAACTTTGTCCTCAGAAAGAAATTGTGCTTCGATCAAGAGTACCTTCCCCACAAACTTCTTGCAAAGTTGTGTGGATCCGTGTCAGAGTTTTTTCCCAGCACAGTTTCTATTTTCACGTACGAGTGCTGGTCTAATGCAGTGACTCGACCTGAGGAGCTATACGCTTCCATTTCCAAACCCTCTTACGTCCCCACAGCAAATGATAGTGCGTTGTTCTGACACCACTGCGTTGCGGAGAGTCTGACTTTGACATGACGCAATCATTTTCCCGATTGCATGATCCGCTTCCATTTTAGATTAACGTCTGCTTCCTTACAGATGGTATTCATCCGTAAGGAAGCACACGTTAATCGTACGAGGGTCATAACTTTTGTTATGACCCTCGTACGTATATTTGAAATCATTCCGAAATCAGAGATAGCAAAAAAAAAAAAGGTTTTTGACCTTTTTCTTGCTATCCCTGCTTCCGGAAGACGTATTTGACCTTTGTCGGGAAAGCTGTGCATTATTTAAAGAGGATAATGCTTCCCATCTTTATTGTAGAGAATGGCACACCGTAATAAAAAAAAATTCTCAATAGGGTTTTTAGAAGCGGTAATAAAAGTACAAACAGAAGTACAAAAGCACAACCTAGCGACAGAAATGTGAACAAAAAAAATCCTCAAATTCAAAACCTAAAGTGTTCCATAAGGTAAATGGCACCCAGTGCTGAATTATAGCACATTAAAAAGAAGCACAGATATTGATAAAATCATTTTAAACGTTTGCGCCCCCTAACGGCGAAACTGTGCATTATTTTGGTAAGAAAATACACTCAATTGGGTCTATAATCGGAAATGTGAATTTACGCACCCTAAGTGACGCACGGGTGCGTTAAGAAAATTTTGAAATTATATGAGAAACATTTCGCTTCGAAAACGCTCTCCAACAAAGAAATAGTTTTTCAAATCGGACTCTTAGAAGTAGGAATATCTACAAAACTAAGATAATCGACGCCCTGGGGGAAAACCTATGCACTGTTTTAAGCAGGAGGTATTCCCAAAGGTTCTCCAAGGTGCGCGATATCGGTGCATGAAAGAATTTTTTCATTCGAGTTTTTAAAAGATCAGATTTTGCTGCCAATACATCAGAAGCAGAAATAAACACTTACGCCCCCTGGTGGCCAAACCATTCTTTAACAAAAATTAGATATTATATGCAAAACATTTCCCCATCAGGAGCTGTATCCGTTGCAGGACGAATTTTTAAAATGGGACTTTTAGAAGCAGAGCTATCGGGGAAAACGCAATTTACCTTTACGCCCCCTAGCGGAAAATCTATGCATTGCTTGAAAAAGAGACTGCACCTAAAATAGGCTTCGATGTAAATAACACCGAAAAGAAAAAGAATGTTTTTCAATCTGATATTTAGTAGCAAATATATGGAATAAAATATATTTTGAATTTGATATCATCTGCATTTACGCCCTCTAGTGGCGAAGTTCTGCATAAGAAAAAAACCGGAATGCAAGGATACCTACGTTTACTTTGAGCAACAGATATCAAGCAAGGATCACATTGATTACAAGAAATTAATCGGCATGCAAAACTTGGTTGGAGAGCTTTTGGAAGAAAGAGTACAATTTTCAAGACCAATATACCATTATGTCTTTAAAGAATAATGTCAATGCATTGATTCGGTTCTTACGTACAGAGCAGAGACTTGTACTTTAACTAAAAACACATATAAAAGCTGCAGACAACTGAAAGAAGCATGTTTGGTCACCAGAAAGGACAAGAAGAAAAACTCGTGGATCACGAAAATGACAAGAGTACACAAGAGTAGAAAACATCACGATCAGATTAAAATCCCTGAAATAGTAATGGGGCGGACATATTGCCAGAAGAACGGACCACCGATGGACAACCGAAATTTTAGACTGGATTCCAAGGGAGAGGAAAAGATCCAAAAGAAGACCATGTGGGAGATGAGTGGATGAAATTCGAAAGCATGCCGGAGTGACATGGAGGAGTCTGGCTCAAGACACACTGTTGTGAAAGAAACTTGGGGAGACCTTCACCTAGCAGTGTATTGATAATGGTTGACGATAACAGTAGCGCACCCAAAAATTTCCCAAGGGAGGGGAGCCTGTGGGCCGTGGCACACAGAATTTTCCCAAGGTGGAGGTGACCCCCCTCCCCCTAAATTTACCGGGAAAAATAGTCAAATGCCATAACAATTAAGAAGAATGTTGACTTTTGAACATATAACGTAAAAGTCTTTTCGTACTTCTACGTTAATTTCAAACCTCAACATACCAAGAAATAGTTCCTAAATGAAAGAAACCTTAACGGCCAGACGAAACATGTAAACAACAGAAGTTAAACTTACGGAAAAGATGCTTTATTCAAGGTTATAGGACGTCCATAACAGAACGATATCAATATTTAAACACACCACACAGCTTCACAGCTCTTAACACAACACTTGCTTTACAACGCTCTCTTTCAACGCTCTCTAGCAACAATTTAGTCGTAGTTTTTATCTCTCGTTCTTATCAAATCTCAGGCATACATCACGTTCATTTAACCTCAATTGTGTTGCCAAACGTATTCGTTTGAGAGAAAAGATATTACGTTAAGAGTGAAATATAACTGAGATTAAACTCAAGATTTACATAGGGAAAGAAACTAAAAAGGAAAGTTAATTTAGAATATACGTCACAAACATTTATTCTTATCCAGCTACAATTAACTTTCTTGTATTGTAATATTACTATTCAATAGTAATATTACAATACAAGAAAGTTAAATGATTAGAAGAAGCAGTAGATGAAATTCTTTTCCTGGTTAGGTTTTTCCGAATTTGTTTAACAGCACTACTCCCTTTTAATTATTGTATATCGTAATTATACGGTACATGATTAAGAAGTATGTAGATTGCGTATCGTGATTTTTTGTTTCAAACTTCGACGTAATAATTTTCCGTTCTGTCAGCCCGGTGGGAGGGAGGGGGGGGGGGGGGGCCCCATCGGCCCTCCCTGTGGGTTCGCCACTGGACGATAATGATGTTATATCATTTTTGAATTCTAGGTACTTCGTGCAGTTGACACAGCTGAAGGCACAAGAGGTCATTGTTTTGTCTGATGGCGGTTTAGGAAATAAAAACTCTCCATAAGTTAAGACAGCGCATTTCTTAACTGTAACATATGTATTCAGACGTTGGTGGAAAACTTCGTTTGATTTGTTAGTAACATGGAAGTCAATGATTTCTGGATGGGATTTAAACGAGGATCGAGCACTTTGGAAACTATGGAATCAATTTTCCTTTTTTCTATTCCAGTTTCTCAGTTGATTCTAAGTAACGATACGTGCGGTATTTTTCAATTAAATTTTACCTCGTATCGAATGCTAGAACTGGTTCTTGAAACATGATACTACCGAGCCCTGCAAATCGTATAACGTTGATTCCTTTACTGTGAGACGAACTTTACGACCTTAAACGACATCAATTACCGGCAATTACGGAGTGACTCACTCTCTAATCCAGTACCGACTTCCTTTTTCATCAGAGGCACGCCTACGCAGTTTCAGACCGTATTACGCCTACGCAATTCAAGGAGCCATTAACCTAAAACGTCAGCTCCGCATTTCAAAGATGAGTGTGGTAATGAATTCCGTTTCTGCACTTGGATAGGCCGTGATAAAGGAACAATATCCACTGGCAGGCCTTTCCTCTTGGTTCCTTGAAATGGCATCCAGAAAAACAGCACTCACTCCTTCTCCGAAAATAATTAATTCCAAAGTGTTCTCCGCTCAGCTCTTAATTTAATACTCGCAGGACCCACCGAAGTCGCACTAAAACTTCACAATAAATAAATAAATTAACATCATTATCAAATTTCCCAATTTATTTTGCATTGATTCGTCATGAAACTGTTAGAAGCAAATACAGGCGTACTTCTGCTTACAAACATCCAAGAAACGGACAATTCGTATTTACGAACATTGCATGGTGCGACTCCTATAATTCATTTAACGAACACAGAACGAACCTCACGCTTTCGGACAATTTAAGATGCGTTGCAAGCAGCCTGCAACATTTTACGATGCGCTACGGAAAATGCCAAGTCCGGCAGGGACGTATTTAGAGGGAAGACCAAGGTGCCCTGCCCCTCCCCGAAAGTGTTTCATGTTTTTTATGTTTTTGGTAAAGATATGAATTACATTAGAAAAATGCTTTAATTTATTTAGTAACAAGTTAGTAAAATCCTGCAATGCATTGATTATGATAAGCTTTCCAACATACCAGATATCATTACTCAAGTTATTACTCAAGTTATGAGGATAATGGCTGTGGAATACATCTCGTCCCTGTGTCCTGACCTTCGATCACATTTCTATGATATTCAATACAGCCGGTTAAGCATACTTCCGGAACAATTTGATAAAGTTTTGCCTCAACTGAAGCATTTTCAGTCAAGTTATGACGCATAAGGGCAATAGAATGAATCCCGTTCCTATGTCTTGACCTTTGACCCATATCGTCCATTTTCAACAGCGTTTTTCCCCAGGTGGCTCGCTACCACATACTAAAATTTCACTGAAATCGAACCATTTTTACGCAAGTTGTGACGCATAAGGGCAATCGAATGGATTTTGCTCCTATGTCCTGATCTTTGACCCCATTTCGCCCATTTTAAATAGGGTTTGTCCCCAGGTGGTCCCCTACCGCATACTAAAATTTCATCGAAATCGACCAATATTTACGCAAGTTAGCGTGAGGACAGACAGACGGACAAATCTGGAGCATATACGCTTCTTGAACCTATGGTTGGAAAGCGTAAAAAATGCATCAAGTGACATTAGAAAACAAGTTAGTAAAACCATTTTCAATAGGATTCCTCCCCAGACAGGTCCCTACAACATACTAACATTTCATCCAAATCGAAACATTTTTACGCGTTATGACTCATAATGTCGATGGAAGTGATTCCGCTCCTATGTCCTGACCTTTGACCCCCATTTCGCCAATTTTCAATAGGGTTTGTCCCCAGGTGGTCCCCTACCACATACTAAAATTTAATCGAAATCGAACCTTTTTACGTTAGTTATGACGCATAAGAGCAGTGGAATGGATCCCGCTCCTATGTCCTGACCTTTGACCCCATTTCGTTCACTTTCAAGAGGGTTCCTTCCTAGGTGTTCCACTACCGCATACTAAAATTTCATCGAAATCGAACGATTTTTACGTGAGTTATCGCGCGGACGAATTTACGCACACAACGCGTGACGTAATGAGGCAGATGGGAATCGCGACCATCTGCTCGCAAGAGTGTGACGTCATAAAACTTTAATAGGATCCACAAACAACGCGTAACGTAATGAGACAGATGGCGTGACCGCGCGCCAACATCTAATGGGGCGACGCAATGACACTACACTAAAAACGTAGTAATTCGGGGTAGTTATTTAACCAACTAAACAAATTTTCCTAAAGTCGAGATCAAGCTAAATCGATTTCTAATACCAGAAAACGGTAGGTTAACGACTTTCATCAAAATCCTTAGAGCCGTTTTCAAAATAAAATTTACATACATACAAGAATTGCTCCTTTAAGGCTCTACGAGACCCGCCATCTTGTATTGCTGCCTTTTCTTATTAACCAACGGGCAAGCGTATTTCACAAATTGCTCGGGCAATTTTGCACATTTTGGAAAACCGTTTGTGGCTAACGCAAGATATACACTGACGGAAAAAAATCCTAACACCACGAAAAAATAGTTGTAGAGGAATGAAATGGCGGCAATACATTTGTATAGGTAACATATTTAATCCATTAAGGTTTCAAGATCACGGCTTAATGTAAGCGCGAGAAGAGCCATTTTAAATGTGAAATGCTGGTACATTAATAACCGGTGTAACCGCCAGAATGTTGAATTCAAGCACGCAAACGTTCATGCATTGTGTCGTACAGGTGCTGGATGTCAGTTTGTGGGATGGAGTTCCATGCCTGTTGCACTTGGTCGGTCAATACAGGGACGGTTAATGCTGGTTGGGGGTGACGCTGGAGTTGTCGTCCAATGATGTCCCATAAGTGCTCGATTGGTGAAAGATCTGGTGATCTAGCAGGCCACGGCAACATGTCGACAATCTGTAGAGCATGTTGGGTTACAACAGTGGTATGCGGGCGAGCGTTATCCTGTTGGAAAACACCCCCTGGAATGCTGTTCATGAATGGCAGCACAACAGGTTGAATCACCAGACCGACGTACAACTGTGCCGTCAGGGTGCGTGGGATAACCACGAGAGTGCTCCTGCTGTCATAGCAAATTGCTCCCCAGACCATAACTCCAGGTGTAGGTCCAGTGTGTCTCGGCCGCAGACAGGTTGGTTGCAGGCGCTCACCTGGCCTCCTTCTGACCAACACACGGCCACCACTGGCACCCAGGCAGAACCGGCTTTCATCAGAAAACACAACAGATCTCCACTCCGTCCTCCAATGAGCTCTAGCTTGACACCACTGACGTCGGTGGTTTGGAGTAAGTGGAATACACGCTACAGGGCGTCTAGCTCGGAGCTGTCCTTCAAGTAACCGATTTGTAACAGTTCGTTGTGTCACTGTGGTGGCAACTGCAGCTCGAATTGCTGCCGCAGACGCGGTACGATTCGCCACGGCCATACGCCGTACACGGCGGTCTTCCCTCTCAGTAGTGCCACGTGGCCGGCCGGAACCCGGTCTTCTTGAGGCAGTACCTTCCCTTGACCCCCGCTGCCAACAATCATGCACAGTGGCCACATTCCTACCAAGTCGCTCTGCAATATTGCGGAACAAAAATCCACCTTCTCGTAGCCCTATTACACGACCTCGTTCAAACTCCGTGAGCTGTTGATAATGGCTTCTTCGTCTTCTTAAAGGCATTCTTGACTAACATCAACACCCTACGTGGAATCTCAATCTCAACGATTGCATATTCCGAGGGGCGCTACTAGCGCCACACGTATGCGCCGAGCGCGAAATTTGCATAGACGTCATCTTACAGATGTACTCTCACCGCCTACCAACTGTCGTTTATCTAACACAACCCCTTCTTGGTATTGGGATTTTTTTTTCCGTCAGTGTATAATAAACAAAGAGTTCCCTGGTTTCAGATTTTAATTTTGGACCCTTTAAGTATTTTTTATTAATTAATAAAACTATGGAAGACGCCTTGGTACGACTTTCGCTGCAGATAAAAGTGAGGGGAAAGATCAATAAAAATTCTGAAACCAGGGAACCCTTTATTTATCACATATCTTGTGTTAGCCACAAACGGTGTTCCAAAATGTGCAAAATTGCCCGAGGAATTTGTGAAATACGCTCGCCCGTTGGTAAATAAAAGAAGGCAGCAATACAAGATGGCGGGTCTCGTAGAGCCTTTAGGTGAACGTCAAGTAATTTTGCTTCCTGTACTTCGAATGGAAAAATTTCTGAACAGATTTTCTTCCCAATTAATGCGTTCCCAAGGATGAAAATTTGAACATCGATTAAAATATCTTCAGTTTATAACTTGGAATACTTAATATTTTCTTAAACGTAACCATAATTATGCAATCCAACATTTGTTTGTCTACTGACGTCATGAAAATACAGGTGGCGCCATCTTTTTTTCTGGACAATTAATGCGTTCACAAGAATGAAAATTTGAATATCGATTAAAATAGCTACATTTTATAACTTGAAATACTTAATATTTTCTAAAACATAACCGTAATTATGCAATCCAACATTTTTTTGTCTACTGGCGTCATCAAAGTACAGGTGGCGCCATCCTTTTTCTGGTTTCAACACCACCAAAGGAAAAGTTATTGATTTTTAATATAATTATGGTTATATTTTAGAAAATATTAAGTATTCCAAGTTATAATATAAAGTTATTTTAATCGATGTTCAAATTTTCACCCTTGGAAACACATTAATTGTGAAGGAAATGTGTACAAAAGTTTTTCCATTGGAAGTATAGGAAGCAAAATTACTTGACGTCCATCTTAATAATATGGGATAAGGGCGATGGAATGGATCGCAATCCTATGTCCTGACCTTTGACCCCATTTCGTCCAGTTTCAATAGGGTTCGTCCCCAGGTGGTCCCCTACCACATACTGAAATTTCATCGAAATCGAACCATTTTTACACACGTTATGACGCATAAGGGAAATGGAATGCATCCCGCTCTTATGTCCTGACCTTTGACCCCACTTCACCCATTTTGAATAGGATTCGTCCCAGGCGGTCCCCTACCAGATAGTAATATTTAATTGAAATCGAACGATATTTACGCAAGTTATGACACATAAGGGCAATGGAATGATCCCGCACCTACGCCGTGTGACCTTTGACCCCATTTGTCCCATTTTCAATAGGGTTCGTCCCCAGGAGGTCCCCTACCACATACTAAAATTTCATCGAAATCGAACCATTTTTACGCCAGTTATCGTGCGTACAGACGGACGGACGGACAAAGCTGGTGCATATACGATTCTTCAACCTACGGTTGGAAAGCGTAAAAAAAAAAAATACTTTAATTTTTTATTTTATTTTTCATTAACTTTTATTTTGTTCTGGTGTATTTCAAAAACTTCCATTTTTCGTCACCATCCGCACCACAAAAGAAAAAAAAAATCTATATTCAACCCGGAAATTTCCTGTACAGTGCCCTATAAATGGCATTATGTACCCTTCTTGTAATTTGGTAATTTTCCTTTGTATGCCGTGCTGAATACACAGTCCAAGATTTTTTAAATCAAACTAAGTTGGCGTAAAAGTCACTAGAAAGAGTAACGGATCTAGCTGGGCAACTGGGGCGACCGCCCCCCCCCGCACTTATTTTTGAAAAATTAGAGTTATAAATTCACAGATTTTCGTAAAACTTTTCATAACGACTAAAATTCGATGTAAATTTAAAGATAAAATGTTCTCTTCTAGCCTCAGCAGAAAAATCCACAACAGAAAATCGCAGGTTCAGAAACAGAAAGATGAGAACGAAAGTGAAAAAAGATTTTGACTGAAAAACAATGGGTGAGAAGAGATTTTATTCATAAAAAGCAATGGGTGAGCTTTGCTCAGTTTTTTCCTTTTTACGCTTTCCAACCGTAGGTTGAAGAAGCGTATATCTCCAGCTTTGTCCGTCTGTCTGTAAAAATAATTCAATTTCGATGAAATTTTAGTATGTGGTAGGGGACAACCTGAGAAGGAACTCTACTGAAAATGGACGAAATGGGGTCAAAGGTCAGGACAAAGGAGCGGGGTCCATTCCATCGCTCTTATGCGTCATAACTTACGTAAAAATGCTTCGATTGCGACAAAACTTCATGTTATTCCGGAGTTGCACTCATCCGGTCCTGTTTAATATCATCGAAATGGGGTCAAAGGTCAGGGCACAGGAGCGAGATTTATTCCACAGCCATTACCCTCATAACTTGACTAAAAATGCTTTTATTGGTTGGTTGGTTAGTGGATTTTATTGGCGCAAGGGCCATGGTTGGCCAAAGAGCGCCAGACACAAGGCAAACGCTTTTATTGCAACAAGACTTTTTAGTAAGTTGTTCCGGAGGTGTACTGAACCAATTCTGTTTAATATCATCAAAATGGGGTCAAAGGTCAGGGCACAGGAGCGAGATTTATTCCACAGCCATTTTCCTCATAACTTGAGTAATAACTTGAGTAACGATTTCTGGTATGTTGGAAAGCGTATCATAATCAATGGATTGCATGATTTTACTAACTTGTTTTTTAGTATTGTCTGGCATCATTAGTAATTGGAAGCAAGGAAAGTCACCGTGTGGGGTAGACTTTGAAGTGTATGTGAGACAGTGTGGGTGAGAGACAGAGCGCCTCTGTTGGGCCGTAAACAAAAACTAGTAATAAATTTCCAAGCTGAAAATTTTCCAATCAAATAATTAACCCATCTGTATAGAAGGGATAAAACTTCATTTTGAAAGAATTTTCCCAGCAGACGTGGGATTTAAAAAGCATCAAGTTGGTTTCTTTGAAAAGCGGGCAATTGAAACCCCTTGAAAATAGTCCTGATTTTTTTAGTTCACGTTCGCAGTTTGTGTTTTAAAACTTTAGATCATTTTTTAATGGCAAAATTTTAAAAAGCCTTGTGATGACAGGAAGAGGCAGCGCTCCAAGTTCATAGTGAGTGTGTGGGTGCGTGCCTTCCACAAAGGCTTTCTCTTTCTCTCTCTCTCTTTTTTTTTTTTTTTTAGACCGGAACAACCCCCTAAGATGTGCTTCCAAATCCGATATTGGCAGAAAAAATGCGTGGCGAACCAATGGATGGCACGCAAAAAAGTTTTGTTGGCACGCGGCTTTTAGTGCTGTCCCTTGATTCTTAAAACCACACCCATAATACACTGAAGAGCAATTGAATTAGAGACAGCTGGCGTTATGCAAATATGGCGCTGTGGGCGGCCCTGTAAACGGAAACGACATGTCGTATGCAGCGATCTGACAATATAAGGAGTGATGCGACGGGAATCAGTAAGAGTCGGAAGCAGTATGGGTAAGACGAAGGATCTAAGCGCATTTGATCGTGGGCAAATTGGCGGGGCCCGACGAATGGGTCACTCCATCTCGGAAGTCGTGCAGACACTGGGATTTTCACGAGCCACTGTGTCACGGGTGCACCGTGAGTACATCGAATCCGGTAAAACCATCCCTGCAAGGGCCAACTGCCGTGGACAACAGCGTGTGGATGAGCGGGGTCATCGTCGGCTAACTCGCATTGTAACAGCGGATAGACGGGCCACAGTGCAAGAAATCACTCGGCAACTTAACGCAGGTGCACAAAAACGTGTAAGCAGCTACACCATCCAGAACCATCTCCTCGCTATGGGGTACAGAAGCCATCGTCCCACGAGGGTACCGCTGCTGACCGCACATCACAGGGTGCAAAGATAAGCATGGGCGCAAGAACATCGCCACTGGACCCTAGACATGTGGGAAAATGTTGCCTGGACTGATGAATCGAGATTCAAGTTGGTACATGCGGATGGCAGGATACGAGTACGGCGCAAACCACATGAAGCGATGGATCCTTCTTGACAGCAGGGTACTCTTCCAGCTGGTGGGGGTGGCATTCTCGTCTGGGGACCGTTTACGTGGACTGAAATGGGACCCCTGGTACGTGTGACATCGTCCCTCACAGGTCAACGTTACCGGGATATCCTGGACGACCATTTGCTCCCGTTTGTGCGTCTTCAACATCCCACTGGGGACCTCATCCTGCAACAAGACAATGCACCGTGCTATCGCTTCCAAATTGTATCCGAATGGTTGGATGAACACTCCACCGACGTGACCTCGCTTCCTTTGCCAGCTAGGTCACCTGACCTCAATCCCATCGAGCACATCTGGAATGCCATCGAGAGAGATGTTCGAGGCTCTGACCTCCTCCATCAATCTTCGTGAACTGTAAGAGCTTGTTGAAGGGTCGTGGATCCGTATGGCTTCCCAACGCTTCCGGTGTCTTGTCGAGTACATGCCGAGACGAATTGCCGCCGTCGTCAGGGCGAAAGGTGATGCTACACGTTACTTGACAGGTATCTCTAATTCAATTGCTCTTCAGTGTATATATACACTCACGGACAATGAAATTTGCGCACCTAGAAGAAAACATGCTAGAATCGCGAAACTTTGCAAACAGTTAGAGTGCATGCTGGTAAGCAAATGATCCACATTTGGTGCGATTGCACAAACCGACAGCTTCATAAACCGGTGGGTAGTCGATGTCCCATGAAAGCGAAAAGTACCAGCCGACGCAAGCAAGAGTACAAAGTGACAAGAATGACGGGTAGACGTCAGAGACGTCGATTTACGCAACTTACGGACTTAGAGAGAGGCCTGATCATCGGATTGAAATCCGCAGGGTGGTTGGCGCGTCGTATAGCCCGCCACGTGGATCGTTCTAACTAACCATACCGTCCGACTGCATTGGGATCAAGGGCCACGTGACGGCACTGCCACACGGCGGAGCGGAACCGGACGGACCAAGAGGACCACCGGTAGAGAGGATCAATGAATCGTGCGTCAGGCACGAACGGATCCCACGGGGACCCGGTCTTCCATACAGGCAGATGTAGCGGCTCCTGTGTGCCCACGAACCATTTCCCGACGACTCACTGAAGCCAATCTGCGATACCAGCTCCCCTTACGAGTGCTGCCATCTACACCGGAACATCGCCGGCTCCGTGTGTAGTGGTGCCAGGCCAGAGCGACGTGTGGTGTTCAGCGATGAGTGCCGCTTCGTTTTGGGGACAGATGATCATCGCGTCCGGGTGTGGAGGTCCCCGGGTCAATGGCACAATCCCAACCTCGCTATCAAGAACTATACTTCCCCCACTGCAGGCATTATGGTCTGGGGAGACATTACCTACGATAGCCGATCAGCTCTAGTAGTGGTACGTGGATCATTGACGGGCGAGCGGTATGTGGTTGAGATCCTACGGCCCCATGTGCTCCCATTTCTGGCCGGGATTCCAGGTGCGCTATACCTACAGGATAAAGCCCGCCCGCACACGGCTGGGGTTTCTCAGGACTGCCAACGTCATGTCCAGACACTTCTATAGCCTGCCCTCTCCCCGGACATGTCCCCTATCGAGCATGTGTAGGACCAGTTGAAACGCCGGCTGCCGCCGTGCCGCACTATCCAGGATTTGAAACACAACGTCCAACACGTGTGGGCCAGTCTGCTGCAGGACAACATCAGGCGTCTGTTCGCCTCCATGCCGGACCGTATTGCAGCATGTATCGCCGCACGAGGCGGTGCGACGCTCTATTGAAGATGACCGGACTGCGTGCCACGCATCCGTCTGTAATTGTCCTGCAGCTTTTTTTTTGCCATCGTGAGTGTCATTCATCTGTATCATGGCGTCCATAAAATTTCAGTTCAATCCGATGCTTCCTTCTTGATGCATGAATTTCAGTGTCCGTGAGTGTAATATGCTGTATGTATAATATATCATTCAGTTCTTACATATGGAACAGAGACATGGACTTTAACTATAAGGCTGCAGACAACTGAAAGAGGCATTGAGAGATGCATACTTAGTGCAACCAGGAAAGATAAGAAGAGGAACTCGTGGATAAGGAAAATGACAGGAGTAGAAGACATCATGATCAGAGTAAAATCCCTGAAATTGCAATGGGCTGGACATGTTGCCAGAACAACGGACCACCGATCGATAACAGAAATTTTAGACTTTATTCTAAGGGACAAAAAAACCAAAAAAAAAAACCGAAGAAGACCATATGGGAAAAAAACTCCAAACACGTGGCGACAGTTAATAAATAAATACATCGCTCTTTCCACGTTATAGAAACACACAGCATTCAAAAAATTGTTTTTCAGCTGGCGTCTCAGTAGCTGAGCCCATCTTACGGATTTATGATGTCAGAAGCTGACTTAAAAATACACATAGCACCGTGAATTGTTGGCCACCGTGGCGTAAATGTAACGCACTCAGCTAGATTCGAGAGTTCTGTCGGTTCAATTCCACAGCGGCGGCTGAAAAACAATTTTTCGAATGCTGTGTGTTTCTGGAACGTGGAAAGAGCGATGTATTTATTTATTACCATATGGGAGATGGATAGATGAAATTCGAAAGCATGCCGGAGTAAAATGGAGGAGACTTGCTCAAGACAGACAGTTGTGGAAGAAACTTCGGGAGACTTTCATCCAGCAGTGAATTGATAATGATTGGCAATGATTATATATACATTCGAAGAGAAGTGGTTCAAAAGAGAGCGGCCTTCAAAAAGACAGCGGGAAGATGACTGACAATTCACTTGCACTGGCTTCGGTCTGCGTGTATTTTTCTTTTCTTGTTCGTTGAGTGAACAGTGTATAAATGATTAATGATAATCTGCTGCTAAAAATTCCCAATTTCCCATGAACACCAAGGAGAATTCTTTAGAATATAACTGCCATTTTAGGAACACACTCTCAAAATGGTTCGTTTTCCCCTGTACTAGAGGGTAATGCCAAAAGGACTACAGTCTGCAAAGGCGTTAATAGAGAGTTGGAGAAGGGGCGGATTGGGACGACCAAACAGGCCGGGGAATTTTAATCTTGTGGTCCACTACAAAAACAAACGTACCTGCAGGGAAACCCCTCAAAAATTCCCTCTTGAAAAAAAAAAAAAAAAGTTAAATCGTGGACGAAAGAGTACTATTAAAATACGCATTGTAAAACGAATTCAGTCGTGAACAAATTTTAACAATTTAATCTTGAACAAATTTCAAAAATCCGTTCATAATTAAATGTAGCATCAAGCCACGCTGAAGAAATTATTTTTCTTCGAAAATGTTAGTTTTGAAAAAAAAACATTACGAGTCTCTTGGATACCTCAATTTCCAACTAAAACGCCATAAAGCAAAGATCATTTTGAAAGCTGAAATGTGCACATGCCATATACTCATAGTTTCATACGCGATTAATTTTTATTTTTATTTGGTCACTGACCGCCTACTGTGCAATGATACTGTTACATCCTTCTTGAGTAGATGCCCTTTCTAAGTCTACCCATAATTTTGACCAATGAACCACCATTTTGACTCACAAACCAAATCAAAGCGTCGTTTCTTTCAAAGTAAATGTGGGTGCATATGGATTTCGTAGTATCTCTGCCAAGGAATCGCTTTGTGCTCTATATGAGTCTGCAGACAAGAGGGTAGGAATGTCGGGCTATCATAGTGAGTCTCCCTCATTACGAAAGGAGCGTAGGGTCTACTAATTACTCTCGACTCCAAGTCTCAACTACCTACGTCTTACTGTTGTTAGCTTTATCTGAATTAATTTATGACAGCGTGCTTGGCCAAGGCCATCTAGAAAATACAAGGCCATAACATTAGAGAGATGAATTCCTTCTTTTAGTGACGTCATACGGAAACTAAGGCTTCCGATTGGTTTCGCTGTCGTGTGGGACGTCAAACACGACGTAACCCATCATTCCGTGTAACACGAGAGTGACGTCACAAACCGAGGGAACTCATAGCTTTCATGTCATGGCCTTGCACTTTCTAGAAGGCTTCGCCTGGTCCAGCGACACTTTTCTTACATAAGTACAGAGAATTTCGCTATGCCATTTCACAGCAAGCGCCAAACAAATAGATAGAAGGAAACACTTTCTTTTTTTAAAGAAATACTTTTTCAGACGAATATAAAACTTAAATTAAGTTATCGATTGTCATTCATAAGTACCAAAATAATTAATTATTTGTTCTTTACAAAAAATCAGGACAAAAAGAATAAGAAAAGGTGGGCCATTTCCTGAATGGGCCACCAGGAAATGTCCCGGTTTCCCGATGGGCCTAAGTTGGAGTGTTGCAAATAAGTGTACAAAGAAATTTAAAAAAGTGTTCTGTGCAACCTTCGCTTAAGACCTTCTTCAAGAAAGTAGAGAATAACCCTTATTGGATCTGGTTATCCGGGGTCAACATCTGCGCAGTAGTACCAAATGTATGCATGTAATAAAAAAATACTGTTTTTAGAATACATTTTATTCTTTTTAATTATGAATTCTTACGAGAATTTTTTTTTAGAGTATATAAATGAATTTTTTCGAATTTTACATATTCACTATCTTGGTATAAAGTTCATTTACAGAGGGTGAGTCGAAAGTTTTGCAATATTTGGATCACTTTATGTCTTCATACGTACTTTTACGACGAAAGCTGACTAGCATTCAAAGTATAGGCCATCGTGTTGCATCGTCTATAGCCATCTGCCTGCCAGTTCTTCGATTCTGCGGGGATACCAGTTCTTGTCCTTCGAGGCGAAGAACTCCTTCACCCCAGCTGCCATCTCCTTCTGGTTGTTACAATGCCGCCCGCGAAGGAAGTGGGCTGTGGACCGGAACAAGTAATAACCCGACGGGGTAAGATCCGAAATATATGGTGGGTGTGGCGTCAGTTCGATGCCTTCAAGTTCCTGGAGTTTTGCCCGGGTCGTTCGCTCGGTATGAGGCCGAGCATTGTCCTTCTGTAGGAGAGCTTGCTTTCTGTTCACCAGTGCCGGGTACTTCTCCTACAAAACGGCATACATCCACTCCACCTGTTCAGAGTAGAGGTTGGCGTAGATGGTTCAACCGTTTGGAACAAATTCGTAATGGATTATCCCCTCGAAATTCCACCAGACGCAGAGTACCACCTTGTGCTCGAAGCGCCCACGTTTGGCAACAGGTTCTGGACGCTGGCCCGGGATCAACCACTGCCGTTGTGTGTTAGAATTACGGAAATAGACCCACTTTTCATCGCACGTAACAATTCTCTTGATGAAAGTACATCGCGCGGGTTTTCTAGGAGTCTCGTGCACACTTCCACTCGGAGGTTTACTTCAGCTGGCGTCAGTTGGTGAGGGACAATGCGGCAGCTCCTGTAGACCTTGCCGAGGTCCTGAAGGTAACGAACCACGGTGGTCTGTGATATACCCAGCTCGCCTGATAATCTCCGAGTGCTGGTTGTCGGATTTGCCTCTACGGCCTGGCGCACGGCATCCGAATCCACGGTTTACGACCTACCTGACCTTGGCTGATCGTCGAGGTTTCTGTCACCTGAGCGAAATTTCTTGAACCATCTGGTTGCGCTGCTGTGGTCCACGGAACCTTCGTATTTCGCATGACAAATGTTTCGTGTTGCTTGAGCAGTGTTATGGCCGAGTATAAACTCGTAAAGCAAAAGTTCCCTAATCAGCCGGTTGTGGCTGTTCATCTTTTAGGCGTCCGAACCACAGATAGAAAGCCGGTTGTGGCTGTTCATTTTTTAGGCGTCCGAACCACAGATAGAAAGCCGGTTGTGGCTGTTCATTTTTTAGGCGTCCGAACCACAGATAGAAAGCCGGTTGTGGCTGTTCATTTTTTAGGCGTCCGAACCACAGATAGAAAGCCGGTTGTGGCTGTTCATTTTTTAGGCGTCCGAACCACTGATAGAAAGCCGGTTGTGGCTGTTCATTTTTAGGCGTCCAAACCACAGATAGAAAGCCGGTTGTGGCTGTTCATTTTTTAGGCGTCCGAACCACTGATAGAAAGCCGGTTGTGGCTGTTCATTTTTTAGGCGTCCAAGCCACAGATAGAAAGCCGGTTGTGGCTGTTCATTTTTTAGGCGTCTGAACCACTGATAGAAAGCCGGTTGTGGCTGTTCACTTTTTAGGCGTCCGAACCACTGATAGAAAGCCGGTTGTGGCTGTTCATTTTTTAGGCGTCCAAGCCACAGATAGAAAGCCGGTTGTGGCTGTTCACTTTTTAGGCGTCCGAACCACAGATAGAAAGCCGGTTGTGGCTGTTCATTTTTTAGGCGTCTGAACCACTGATAGAAAGCCGGTTGTGGTTGTTCATTTTTTAGGCGTCCAAGCCACAGATAGAAAGCCGGTTGTGGCTGTTCATTTTTTAGGCGTCCGAACCACAGATAGAAAGCCGGTTGTGGCTGTTCATTTTTTAGGCGTCCGAACCACTGATAGAAAGCCGGTTGTGGCTGTTCATTTTTTAGGCGTCCAAGCCACAGATAGAAAGCCGGTTGTGGCTGTTCATTTTTTAAGCGCCCGAACCACAGATAGAAAGCCGGTTGTGGCTGTTCATTTTTTAGGCGTCCGAACCACTGATAGAAAGCTGGTTGTGGCTGTTCATTTTTTAGGCGTTCAAGCCACAGATAGAAAGCCGGTTGTGGCTGTTCATTTTTTAAGCGTCCGAACCACAGATAGAAAGCCGGTTGTGCCTGTTCATTTTTTAGGCGCCCGAACCACAGATAGAACGACGACGTACAATGCTGCTGTTCATTATAACGGCTACCAGGTTATATCCCTTTCGACTGACTTCAGTACACGACCTGAACTAGTTCAAACACGTGACATACCAGCCACAGCACATGCGTTTATGTAAATATTGCAAACCTTTCGACTCACCCTCTGTATTTCAGAAACGCATTAACAAATTTAACAATATCTTTATGATAAAAGCAAATTCAATGTGTGGACATTCAACTAATAAACGGATGTCAAAGAACACATTATGTTCATAATTTGGAGTTCGCCAGCATATGGTGCCAAAGTAAATACAATATCACGTCTCATAGGTGGAATGTTGTGCATTTGGAGAACTAGAAAATCCAACTGCGTCATTGAAATTTCAACTGTTGCCGCAAAAATACTTCGTATTTCAGGACACATTGTAACAAAAGGTGGATAAGTTCGACTTCTACTTTTCATTCGCATTTTTTCCCTTCCTTTTTTCCCCCAGTTTTCCATCCTGCCAGGACAACCTGATGATGGTCCTATATGACCACCATAGCTGATCAGTTTGTTTCTTCACCACTTGTACCCGTCGCAGCAACCGAAGTGCTGTTTTCTTTCCTTTTCCTCAGAATCCGCTCCTCAAAAAGAGCGAGAAATTGCAATAATTCACGCAATAACTAATCCGAGAGTAAATCTGGGTAGGGTGATCACACATTTTGATGTTTCGAAATTCCTATATCCAAACACGAACCAGACCTGTAGAATAGGTATAGTGAAATTTTATGACCTTCTACTTTGATGCATATGACCATCAAGCTGTCACAGGGATGCTGCAGTAATCTCTACCAACTCGTCGGATATGCAAAGCTTTCTACTAAACTGTATCACGTCTCATAGGTGGAACAACTGTTTGTAACTGGATGGTTATTTGCCGAAAATCCAGCGAGTGACCAACTGGAGTATTAAGCCCGTCTCTCCTCAGATTAAGGCATCAGCCATTCTGATTACACTGCCTGACAGAGAAAATGCCACACCACGAATGCCTGAACGCAGCTCCATGCAAATTGCAGGATGGATGCACATGAACAAGTTATGCAAATGATTGCATTTGCAGGCCAATCTCGCGAACGAGATGTAAGTGGACAAAGTGGACAAACAGCCCGTGAGGCCATCCGTCCAGACGTCGTCACGGCCTCGAGAAGTGAGTGGTTCTGCTATAACCGTGTCTGGAGAACGAACAAGGAGAGCCAATGCCGTTAAGATGCCGTCGTAGGCGATTTCGTCAAACAGATGAGTTCACGAAGGTGTCATCGTAGGCCTTCGAACCAATGGATGGTCCTTGCGTCGTATTGCGGAAGAAAAGCAACGTGATGCCACAACCGTCGATCGCATTTCGAAAGAGTGGTCCCAGGAAGTATCTGTGCAACGTCGTAGGAGGACCGGAGCACGGAGACTGATGTCTGAGCGCACAGGTCGTCGCATCCGACGTCATACCGTAGCGGACCCACATACCACAACGTGCGATATTTTGCGGAGTGTGCGGGGAGGCTTATATGCTCCGATATCGACACGGACAGTGTCGCGCCGATTGGCTGAGTCTGGTTTGCTGTCCAGCCGTCCGTTGCGAAGGCTGCCCTTAACAGCGAGCCATCATTATCATCACCTCTTGGCATGGTGTCACTCCAGAGCTGCTTGGGGTGCCGAATGGAACAGTGTAGTGTTCAGCGACGAATCGCGGTTCTGTCTCACTACGGATGATCGCCGTGTGAGAGTCTGGAGGCGACGTGGCCAACGGGCGGATTCCTCCGCCACTGTGGAGCGCCACACGGTCCGGCAACGTGGAATCATAGTGTGGGGTGCTATCAACGCCAAAACAGGCTCACCGCTGGTACGCATTACGAGCACATTGACGGCAAACCAATATGTTGACGAGGTGCTGCGGCCCGTGGTACTACCGTATCTGCAAGCATCCCAAACGCCGTTTTCAACAGGATAACTCCCAGCTGCATACCGCTCGGATCAGCCTGAATGCGGATGTTTCCGTGGACAGCACGATCCTCCGACATCTCGCCCATCGAGCATCTGTGGGACACGATTAGATGTCGGTTGAGTACCCTCCCACCCCATAAAATGAAGATGAACTGTGGACTCGGATCAACACCACATGGTCCACGATACCCCACGACTCTATTCGGACTCTCACTGCCTCGATGCCACGTCGGATTCAACGCTCTATCGCCCAAGATGGGGGCCACACTCTTTTTTGATCATCCTGTATATTCGGCCATTGGAGCCTAGTCTGTATGTGACATTTAAATCATTTGTTCAGGACCTACTTGGCTATCTGTGTGTACAGTTTGGTCTGTTTTCGAGCATTCCTTCATGGTGTGGCATTTTCTCTGTCAGGCGGTGTACTATGATCGTTCAAAAACCGCATTTCAGTTTTTTAATATAATTTTATTGAAAATATAAAAACTAAATAAATATCCAAGAACCACAAGTTGTAAACACCCAGTAAAGTGTAAATGTTATGCAACCACCGACAACACAACACTCGACAAAATGCAGAACAAAAACAAACCAGCGCAGAACGAATGAGTATCGGATAGTGAACGTAACAATAAGGAAGAAGCTTTAAGGGTAGGGCTTGGAAAAATTCCGTTCAAGGTTAAACGCTTTTGAGACAGAGTACAAATGATTAATTGGCTCTTCACTCCAACGACATGTTCGGAAAGGTCATGGAGGTTAGGCATACCAGCATATTGTTTTCTATGCCTCCTGTCACTGTTTTGGAAAATTCCCTTCATGGATGTGAGTTGCTCACACCTCATGGTGTATGTTACTCTGTACTCTGGTTAACTGCATGGAATACCGTATGAGACTAATTAATGTCTTTAAAAAGAAAATGCTGAAGGGTGTAACTTTCTTTTTAGTTACAAAGAGGTTAAGGCGCGGCGAGGCGTAACTAGCGCCGTCATATCTTAAGAGTTAAAATGAAATGCAGTGCACAGAAGCCAACATACAGGCTGATGCCGGAGCAGACTGCGCATGCGTATTTTTGTTGACTTCAATTCTTTGGGTAAAGAACAGTCAGCCGAGCTACTCACAGCACGTGATTGTTACCTTCTCTGTAGCATAATCACTTCACAAATCGGATATGTTAGTTTTGTTACTGCAATCTGAGTAGTTAAGGCTTTTGTTTGTTCTTCGGTTTTTCAGAAACATTTTCAGTAATGCCAAATACTAGGGAATGTCTGCATTTTGTACGGATCCTTAGGCCCAACTATAACATTTGCTAAAATTTAATTTAAATAGTAATACTAATGTTGTTGCATATTTTTCTCACCAAAATAAAGGATGGGTTAGACATGAGAAAACAGCAACAACAACAACAACAACAAAAACTGCTCTAAGCAAATAGTCATCAGATCGAAGGAAACCATGGTGGATCAAAGAAAAGCTTCACTGCCGTAGTCCCCCTAACGTGTTTTGCTCCTAAATGTTAACTTTCCCGCAGAGCATATTACTTCTTAAGATGTGGTGGCGTTGTTGTCGCCTGTTTTACGTTATCTCTATGAGTGTTGGCGTTCTTCACGCGTTATATATTCTTTGCCCACAGTGACAGTGGGGCCGGGCCCTCTCGTGGAGACCTACTAAAACTCTGACATTTCCTCTTTCATTTGGTGTATGCCTAGGCCGTACACGGTTGATATGTATGGAATTATGCTCTTCTGAAATCAGATGAAACATTTTCAATTACCCTGTATATTGTACAATTCAATTTAATGATCTAGAACTCCATATAGATACTGTACACAACGCAGAGACGTTGAAAACCTTTATTCACCTAGTGGCGGATGCAGAGTTACCGGGGCCCTGCGCACAGCCCTAATTAGAGAAGCCCCTCACTTTAAACGACATTCTTGAGAAATGACGTTTTTTTTTTGTTTTTTTACTGCCCATACCCACAATTTAAACTTTTTAATACACTAATACACTGCTGGACAATTGCTAAGGACGGATCATAAACGGCTATATAGCACATAAAAAAGTAAGTGCGGTTGGATGCCAAGTGAAATAAAATAATGTCAGAATGCCAGGACAGTACAAGAAAGACAATTTATTGTGCTCTGAAATCCAGAAGGCTTTGGAACGTGTTCAAGGAACAAACAGGCCATTTTGTGCAGAATACGTAAACGTGAAAAAAATGCAATTACCGTCCGCAGGCATTCCGGCGTAAGATGTCAATACGGGATATGGCCACCATGGAGGGCGATGCATGATCCACACGTCGTGTCATGCTTTGCACAACATTATCAAGCAGCTGTTAAGGTAATTTTTTCCATTCCTCTGTCAGTGCACGGATGAGGGTGTCCTTGTTTATTGGAGGGCATTGGCGACCAGCAAGACTCCTCCCCAAAGCATCCCACACATTTTCAATGGGATTCAGATCTGGAGAACGTGCTGGCCATACGAGGCGTTGAATATCCTTGCTCTCAAGACACTCCTGGACAGCGACTGTTCGATGACATGTTGCGTTGTCGTCCATGAAAATGAATCTATCACCGACAGCACCACGGAACATGCGAACATGAGGTAGCAGAACATCATTAATGTATCGTTGGCCAGTCGTAGTCCCAGTTGGAAGCACATAGAGAGACGTACGGCCATTGATCATGATGCCAGCCCATACCATGACACTACATGTCGGATATCGGTCCATTTCCTGTATATTTGCTGGACAATATGCAGTACCACTATCACGCCAGATCAGTTGTCGTCGACAATCAGACGATAGACTGTATTTACTCTCATCTGAGAAGAGGACAGCAGACCAGTCGTTATCAGTCCAATTGCGATGTTGATGGCACCATTGCAAACGGGCGGTACGGTGACGTCTGGACAATGGGATGCACACAACAGGACGGCGGGCGTATAGTCCTCCTTCATGCAAACGTCTGGCGACAGTTTTTCAGGAGATCCACTTGCCAGTAGCAGCCATAAACTGATTTGCTACCTCACTAGCTGTGCTGCGCCGGTGTCTTTTTGTTGATAGCACTATGTACCGATCTCCTGCAGGTGTCGCACTGCAAACACGACCTCCCCCGTGACGTTTGCTACATCTCCATTTGTTTGAAATGATTTCCAAAGCCTTGAAACAGCACTGTGTCTGACGTCGTACTCCCTGGCAACATCTGTTATTTTTCGCCCTTCTTCAATCTTGCCAATAATACGGCCACGCGTAAAATCATCTAGGTAATGTCGGGAAGACATACTGAAAATTGCAAGTTCGTCAATTGATTCTTTCCCTTTCAACTTTGCGTTTGAACAACAACGGTCAATACGCGTCAAATCCTTTATATCTCTTATCAGCGCTATGACGTCACGAACAAGTTCGGCAATCCAAAATTTGCATACGCACAACACGTCTTACTGTATCCCGCACTTATGCTAATTTCCACATTTTCCTGCCTTCCATTTTATGGTTGCTATCGTTGCTATTGTCATCCGTCCTTAGGAATTGTCCGGCAGTGTATAAACGCGAAAAAATCAGCTCAAGACTTCAACAGAAATGGCCGTTTTAGGTTCCCCCGAATAGGATTTGACTATTTCCGCGAAGGTGTGTATGCAAGTGATTTCGTGGTTTGTTAAAAAAAGCTATTATATTAACTGAAATGAAATTTAACATTTACGTGTTTCGTGATAAAACTAATATACAAGGCTTAGCCCCTTGGTGAGATGTTTGTAAATAAATTTTGGTAGAATTTGGAAAACCAGAAGAAACCGTCTCCCATATGGAATTTTTGTCCCTGTTTTTTTTATACAACTCAAAATCTATGATACCTATCTTCATGAAATTTAACACCAACTAGGTGTATCAAGAACTCATGAGCTGATTAGATATCGGTTGAAATCGGAAAATGGGAAGTGGGAGTTAACCACAGAATTTTTTCTTTCATTTTCAATTTCTTGAAGTGATTCAAAATCTGTGACACCCACTCACATGAAATTCAATAGTTTGGAGTTCTTTTTCAAGAGAAGACAGGTTAATTACATTTCCCCCGAAACCGAAGAATCGGAAGTGGACGTTTCTCTCAGCATTTTTATTAATTTTTCTGTTTTTCAGTTGTGCTGTGGTATTACCAATTTAGTAGACTGACAGTTTCCCTGAGGACGCTGAACATGGATGAAATAGATTATATACACTATATTGACAAAAGCAACCGGACACCCGTTCAAAAGCAAATGAACGGATCCGCTATATTGGGTAAGATGCGCGGTACAGCTGCAAACGGTATAAAAACAAGCCTGCAGCTGACCGCAACATATCGCACTGTGAGGTTGAGTGAAAATGTCGGGCGCGAGAGAACTGACTTTGAGAAAGGAAAGATTGTTGGTTGTTATATTAGTGGGTTGCTGATAAGAGATACCAAGAGACGTTTAAACATACCCAAGTCAAATGTTTTGGATGTACTGAATAAGTGGAAGACACATGGCGTGCCTGAAGCAGCAAAACGTACCGGCAGACCAAGGAAAATCAGCGATAGAGGACGTCGAAGCTTCAGGAGAGTCGTTACCGCTAATCGACGGAGTACTGCACAAGACCGCAGTGTACAGGTGAGTAAAAATGCTGGAACCTCGGTATGTACACGTACCATTCGCAGAGAACTTCATTCCATGGGTTACCGTGGTTGTGCGGTTGCTCATAAGCCTTTCATCTCCACTCGAAATGCTACTGGTCGTTTAGCATGGTATAAATAATATTTATCGTGAACCGTAGATGAATGGAAACGGGCCCTATGGAATAATGAATCCAGATACACGATCCATCAGTCTGATGGCCGTGTGTGGGTATGGCGGCAGCCGGAGTAACGCTATTTACCACAGTGTACTGTTCCTACGGTCAAGTTTGGAGCTGGCAGTGTACTCGTGTGGGGGTGTTTTTCATGGTATGGTCCCGGCCCATTGGTTATCGTGGACAAACCTGTTAACCAGCACGTCTACCTCGATATTTTAGACAATTAATGCCTTACCGACTTTGTGGCAATACTATGGAACCGAGCCTTGTTCGTACCAGCAGGATAATGCACCGAGCCATAAAGCAAGGACTGTTACGGCGTGGTTTGTCGGTAATTCCGTTTCGTGTGTGGACTGGTCAGCACAGAGCCCTGAGCTTAATCCCATAGAGCACCTGTGGGATGAAATAGAGCGCCTCATAAGAAGTTTGTAACCAAGGCCTGCTACTAAGTCACAGTTAGTGGCAGTATTACGTACTGAATGGAAGCTCATACCTACTGCTGTGATCCAAAACCTTGTCGAAAACATATCTCGAAGGGTCAGTGCATGCATTAAAGTCAGAGTTGGACCGACACTGTACTAATGTATGTCAATAAAAGTTATGTTGTGTTTCTCTTCTAGGTGTCCGGTGACTTTTGTCAATATAGTGTATATCTATAATAAATATAGTTATGCATTATATATTATACTATCTGTAATATATATAATTACATATATTGTATCTCACAAAATCAGCTTTTCCAATGCTATTTTACTTGCATGGTTAGTCTTGTGAGTGTGCCACCCCGGTGGCGCAGTGGTCTAAGGCGCTGGCCTCTGATCATTCGTCCGTAAAGGGTCGGGGTTCGAATCCCGGTCAGGCATGGATGTTGTGTTTGTCTTACGGCACTGGCTCTCTCCCTTCCCTGGAACCAGTGACCCTAAATTAGGAACGGGCGACTGCTTATAGCCCATTGAGTTGCTCATGGTGGTCGTTAAACCTCCAATCAAAAAAAAAAAAAAAAAAAAAGTCTTGTGAGTGCCTCTTAAACTGGACTGAGTAAGGATAAAGAAATTTCAATGAAAAGAGTAGCAGACTCATTATATTAAATACATGATTAATGGGCGAAATGTTTGTTTCATTCGAAGAAAATCTTCCAGAAATAACACCAATCTGAGCTAAGCTGTAGTGTGCAGTATTAATTTATATTACGCTCAAGATGTTTTCCATTCAGAGTTTGTTGCCTTTTAAGCTAAAGGATGATTCATATAACACTAACACATTTCATTATAAATTTATGTTTAACAAGAATAAAGCTAACAGCAAGTTATGCCATCTGAAATGTAGCATATCTATGGTAGTTTACATTACATAACATTTACCTTTACATAAAATGCTGAAAATGTCCGCCCCACTCCTGAAGGCACATCTGGACACGTCGTTCCATGTTCCTTGCTGTTCGCTGGAGCATCGTCTTGTCAATACCGTTGATTTCGTTTGTAATGTTCTCCTTCAATTCGTCTAACGTCCGAGGGCGTGTAGAGTATACTCTTTCCTTAAGAAACCCCCAAAGAAAGAAATTTGGTGTTGTCAAATCTGGTGATCACGGTGGCCACAAGTTACGGGAAATTACCCGGTCCTCAAAGAAACTGTGGATCAGCGCCATGGACTCATTTGATGTATGGCACATGGCGCCATTCTCTTGAAAATAGCCTTGAGGCAGCTCTATGTCATCCAATTGCTCAACAAAGTCCACGTAAATTCGTTGGTTCTCTGCAGTGTTGACAGTCCCGTTGAAAAATGGGACCCACTATACTTGCAGCGGATATTGCAACCTCGACTTTTTGTGGGTACATAGGCGCTTCCTGAAGGGCGTACAGAAGTTCTGTGCCCCAAATGCGTGTGTTCTCCCCAAATGCGCCTCGTCCGTGAATCACGTGATGGATAATATACCAAGATTTTGAGCAATGAAGTCCTGAAACCAGCGACAATACTGCACTCGTTTTCCCTTTATCTGGCTCTAGCAACTCAACCTATACTGCTTTAGCCTCGCTTTCTTAGCAGCTCTCTGACACATGGAGTACGAGTACCCGGCCTCCTGCGACAGACACCGTAATGACTTCCGGGGTGACCGCTGCAGTCGTGCCTCAACATCCGCAGCAACCGTCGGCAGTGCAGATGAACGATGCTTGCCGGTTTCACTCACAAGAGATCCTGTTGTTTCCAACTTTTCATACAATCGCCAGTATAGAGTTCCTTTGAGAAGGTTTGCTAACACCAAATTTCCTCGCGTATGCTCTTTACGTAGCTGTGATCGAGTTCGTAATCCAGTACGTTTTCACATGGAATATCCGTTGTTGTAGCGTGTACTGCATCTTCACAGTGACTGAGGCAATCTGGCGACGACAGCTACCACATCGTGAACAGCAGAGCCCTTTCGGGAGAATAGAGGAATCTCACAGATGCTCCACGTCGTTTGGCATAACACAGGCCATCACGATTAGTTCCTGCTGAAATAAAACGAACATGAAATGTGTTAGTTTTCTGTGAATCATCCTGTAGTGAACTGATACTTAGAGGTGCCATACTTTGAATTAGGGGGAAATCATGCCCTTAAAACCCAAAACAGCGAAATTGTCCCTCACTCTATACCCTTTTTTTTAAGAAGCAAAAAGGGAAAAAAATATTTTTATGATTTTTTTGGGGCACCCTCTAGTATGGAGGGACCCCACGGCTGGGCTTCGTGGGTCCCTGTAAATCCGCCCCTTTGTATTCACCAGACTTTCAGCACTAACGGATGTCCTTTTTAGGGCGCATCCGTTAAAAGAGGTACACAGGGCTTGTGACGTGCCTGCACCGCAGGACGCACACGACATAAAGGCAGATAGCAGCGAGAACGAACGTCTGCGTAGCTCAGTTGGTAGAGCGACTTGTTCCGGAATAAGTGGACTCGGGTTCGATCCTCGGCGTGGACCAAAAATGACGGAGAAATTTACTTCGTTATAATGGCGCCCGAACTTCTCGGATGACCCGGCCGTTAAAGATCTCGCAATGGTGTAATGTTCTTTCCACACCGTGAGATACGAAAACATAAGAGAATCCCTTCTCCAGCGCATCGAAAAATAAATGTGTGTGACGTTGCATTCCACACACCAGATTGACTGGGAGTTCTCAAGTGCACGTTCTACAGCGGATGGATGTCTACGACGATTCATAGTCACGGCTGACCCGTGGGCCATGTCCCCGGCCCTCTTTAGGGGGTGTGTGACGTGCCTGCCCTGCCCCGCAGGACGCACACGACACAAAGGCCGATAGCAGCGAGAACGAACGTCCGCGTAGCTCAGTTGGTAGAGCGACTTGTTCCGGAATGAGAAGACTTGGGTTCGATCCCCGGCGTGGACCAAAAATGACGGAGAACATTACTTCGTTATACGCTACTTTCCTCATGTCATTCCAAACCGGTGTTGCAGCTTGTTATGTATTTCTCATGAAAATGAGGTCGTTCACTTTCGTATGCGTAGATCTTGTCTGTGTTCTGTAACGCGGATAGAAAGAGACCTTTTGGTCTTTTCTATTTAGGAATAACCGGAACTGCCTTGATAATACAGTTGGTTTTGTTTAGGCGAGGACTAACAACTGCATGGTAAATCCTCTAAACTGTGACAAAACTTATAAAAAAATGTTACTGAAAAACAGCATAAAATCAGCAGCAAATATGGATAAAGATACTGGTCTGGCCTTTGCCTTTCCCCGCTCGGGTATGAAATTCATTGGGCTTGAATGGTGATGCTTTTTTCTCAGTCTAATCTTCCTTGTGGGACGTCTCTGCCCTCGCACTCTTTTCTATTACCAGACAGGGGATATAGTGGAACCGCCTAGTTATGTAACACCCCTTACAAATTATCAATCGCAATGATTCATTATCATTGTCAGTCTTAATATTTCATTGTTAAAAAGTAGCCACTTTTGGACAAGGGTATCCGGCATCTTTTGGACAAGGGTGAGGTTGCGGCCGCTTGTCGTGGAGTTTTGATGCCTACATCAAGACGAAACTTTTTCAATACGTTTTTAAAGAAACATCAAAAGCCTGAAATAAATGGAACAGAGTTTATGTATTGGGTTTTAGCAGTAGGCTGCTTGCTTTGTCGAAGAGATTCTCCCTTTTTCAGTGATGTTTAGGATATCGTGCATGCAGTACGCTTCTGTGCTTGCCAGATTCTTTATACACAGTCGAGTCACATTATTGTGACCACCTCCTACTTTTGACGTCAACAGCGCGTAGCCAATGAAAGAAGCCACGAGTCGTGAGATGGCGTGGATTGTATATATATAAGGTGTGCTGTAGGCATTCTGAAAACATATCGGGGCCGCGGGTGGCCTAGTGGTCAACGTCCGTGACTGCCACGGAGAAGACCTCAGGTTCGATCCCAAGCAGGTACGAACGCTCGAACCACTAAATATCCGCCGTGCGTCGGATGGGCACGTTAAGCCGTCGGGCCCCGAGTAGTGGACCCCGGTAATAAATATGGGCGTCTTGTTCCTCCTTTCTACCTCGCTTTCGTGTCACTTTCCCATCGGGCAGTCTATCCCAAATATCTTAGCTTCCTATGTCTAAGGGTTGTTTAAGACCTGGGGTCAGACACCCCTTCCTAAAATCCTCTACATATGATCTGATCTGAAAACATATCACTCGTTGCTGTCATGGATAAAAGGAGCGATTTATCAGATTTGCAAAAAGGGATGATTATCGGCTCTCTGACCTGTGGCGCAGTGGTCTAAGCGATTACTTCTGATCATTTTTCCGAGATGGGTTTGAAATCCGATGAGGCGTGGATGTTGTTTTAGTTTTACGGCAACGACTGCCTCCCTTCACTGGAACCCGTTGCCCTAAATTAGAGATGGGGAGTGCTCATAGACCACTGCTCATGGTGGTGGTTAAACCCGAATAAAAAAAAAAAAAAAAAAGTATCCTACTCTTCGAGTTTCCCCGATTGTCAATTTATTGTCTCTGTGTTGGAATGTTGGGGGAGAGGTCTTCTAACCCTTACCCCTCTCCAAGTTATATCAAAGATAGACAGAAGCAGCCGAAAGTGCGAGGATCTTTATTGAGTAACTTCTGATATCAAATTTATTTCTAAAAGCGCTCTAACTTTTTGATTTTTTTAGATAGCAATTTTGTCCGATAAACTGCTGAGAAAACAAAAGTGCCTCTCCAGTGGCACAGTTGTCTAAGCGCTGGCTAATAACCACTCGTCCGTGAAGAGTCCGGGTTCGAGTCCCGGTGAGCAGGGCCGGTTGGACCATAGGGGCAGCTGGGGCGGTAGCCCCGGGCCCCACGTCTTCACGGGGCCCCGCACTTTACAATGCAAAAACAAAATGGTTTTTGCTAGAATTCTCTATATTTATTGTTATTTTTTTTAAGTTTTGGGGCGCAAGGCCCTCAAAAATATATTTTTACGTTTTCCAACCGTAGGTTGAAGAAGCGTAATGCTCCAGCTTTGTCCGTCTGTCTATTCACCCGATAACTCGCGTAAAAATTATCCAATTTCAATTAAATTTTAGAATGTGGTAGGGGACAACGTGGGGACGAACCCTATGGAAAATAAGCGAAATGGGGTCAATGGTCAGAACATAGGAGCGGGATCCATTCCATCGCCCTTATGCGTCATAACTTACATAAAAATGCTTCGATTGCGACAAAACTTTAGTATGTTGGTCCAGAGGTATACTGAACCAATTATTTTTAATATCATTGAAATGGGATCAAAGGTCATGGCACATGAGCGTGATTTATTTAACAGCCATTATCATCATAACTTGAGTAAAAATGCTTCTATTGCGACAAAACTTTAGTATGTTGTTCCAGAGGTATACTGAACGAATCAATAGTCAGGGTTGGGAGGAGAGTTTGTCTGCGTGCGATTTCTGGTATGTTGGAAAGCGTATCATAATCAATGCATTGCATGATTTTACTAACTTGTTTTAATGTTGTTGTTTTTTAGTTTATAACCCCCCCCCAACTTATTTAAACCTTAAACTGTTCCATATTCATGAAATAAGAAATTAAATTTCATCACATTTTGTGACTCCCTATTATATACTCAACAATTTGTGTGTAAACCTGGTACTGAAATTTAAATAAATAAAAAGAACAATATCAAAGTTGTATCTGGGCTATATATGGAGGCCAATTGTTCAGTGACCTTAAAAACAGTGTTGGAAATAAAAAAATAAATGAATAAAGCAATTTTTATACTTGAGCGCGTATAAGAGCTGAATAAAGTCATTAATTTACCAGTTATTCCACTTTCCATCAAAAATCAATCACTAAATCATGTACCAGGAAAAAAATATACATATATATATATATACGAATTTATTTAAGAGGGATCGTTTTTATCCAGTAAGCAAAAATGTTTGCTATGGAAAAATATTTGCTACGCAGATTACTTAAAGCTATCTTTTTAATCATTTTGTAGGAAAGTTTTTATTAAGATAATAAAGCAACATAAACTTCCTCCTCTCCAGAAAGAAAGTCCTAGATTTCAGCACTTTTTATTCTCTTCCTCTCTCTTTGTCTGTCTGTCTGCCTGCCTGTCTCTGTCTATCTCTTCACTCTGTGTATCTGTCTCTCTCTCACTCTCTATCTGTCTGTCTCTCTCACTCTGTCTGTCTGTCTCTCACTCTGTGTATCTGTCTCTCACTCTGTGTATCTGTCTCTCTTTCACTCTCTGTCTGTCTGTCTCTCTCCCTCTGTCTGTCTGTCTCTCTCTCTCTCATTCAATGTCTGTCTGTCTGTCTCTCTCTCTCTCTCTCATTCAATGTCTGTCTGTCTGTCTCTCTCTCTCTCATTCAATGTCTGTCTGTCTGTCTGTCTCTCTCTCACTCTGTCTGTCTCCCTCTCTCACACTGTACCTGTCTTTCTGTTTCTGAAAAATGAAAATACACGAAAATTATCATAAAGAAACTGTTTACACACTCTTTCTCTCTCTCTCTCTCTGAATTTTCAATCCATATGATGGACTTTTTCTTCAGCTCACAATAATTTGAGATAATCATTTTCCTTTATGATAATTTTTGTCTATTTTCATTTTTCATACAATGATTTCATTAAACTATGAGATTCATTTCCTAGGGCCCTCTATATATGAAATTTCGCCCTGGGCCCCGCAAAAGTTCAATCCGGACCTGCCGGTGAGGCATGGATGTTGTGTTTGTCTTACGGCACTGGTTCTCTCCCGCCGTAATTTAGGGCCAGTGGCCCACAATTAGGGACGGGCGACTGCTTATATAGCACATTGAGTTGCCCACGGTGGTCGTTACACCCACCTTCAATCCAAAAAAAAAAAAAAAAAAAAAAAAAAAAGAAAGGATTATGAGGAATCAATATTCACTGCTTTTCGCTCTAAACGCAAGGAACTGTTTTTCGTAGCGGAGGTAGCTCTTTCGTACCCTACCTACATTGTGGTACACGCTTAGGTTGACTCGGAGTGTAGAGGCACGAGTCTGCAAACTCAGATGAGGCACGAGTGGTGTTTCTGTCCTATGACGCTGGTTGTGCGCCTTCCCTGGAACCAGAGGCCCCGAAACAAAACGCAACAGAACAGCGGCAAATGTGGCCTTCGCAAGATAAATCACAGAAAATATTCAAGCCTACAAGACGCAGAGAAATGTTCTTTGTCAACGATTTACATAACATATGGAAAGCAGAATTGCAGGTAAAAGATGTTAAAGCCATTATTCCAGTCATGCATATAGACGCTGAGATAGCATAAGAAATAAAAATGTAAATCAGCGCCATCTAGCGAGAAAACTGTGCATTAAGAAGGGCGAAGAATGAGCAGATCAGCATTCTGGTAGTCACAACTATAAAGCGCAATTTTTTTTTGTTCGACATACAGTTGCGTAGATAATATATCTACAGAAAAAGAAACAGGGATACTACACGCGTTCTCCGACCTTTTGAAGTGTTACGGAAATAACGAAACTGTGATATCACTTAGTCTATGCGTTTTTGAAAATGTTAGCTCTATATCTGAATCCCACCAGCGTGTTGTAGAAGTACAACCATGAAATGATGACTCATTCACCTTCCGGTTTTCCTGCCGCAGTGTTTCCGCTAAAGGAGGTAGGTATATATGTGTATTCCGCTCGATATTTCGGCTTCTGGAAATTGGATTGCTAAAATTCTTTCGCATCGAATAGCGTGACAAATATTCCCCACACATTTTTTTGGTAAACAGATTTCCGGTGCGTAAGTGTATATGTACACTTAACGGTTTAAATGTCTGTTTGGCATAAAGTATCCACCTCCAGAAGATAACGAAAAAAATCCTTTCAACTGGATGGCTGTGACCAGAGCCAATTTAAAGAGACAGGGAACACGGAGGCTGCAGTGTTAAAAAATATCTGCCTAGAAATGAAAACCTGAACCTACTCGGGTTTTTTTTTAAGTACAATCGTATGGTAAACGAATACATATAACATGCTTAAATATAAATAACCATACGTACTTACAAATAACTGCGTCAATATATATAATCTCGTATTACTTCATTTTAGATATTATTAGATTGTTTAATAAATGTGTAAAGTGGCACACATTAATAATTAGCAAAACAAAGTGTTACCGATCACACGTAATTTAATTACGCATAAAGTATCTTTGTGTACGTTTATACATTAACTATATATGTGTCAATCTCATAAATAATATATTGTCGCTTCATCACTATATTTATCATAAAATTGTGCGGTCCATTTGTCCAGCATGTGACAACGAGTATATCTATTAATATCCCAGATGTTCCATCGAATAATATACTTCCAGTTGATTCTATGAATAAATGAGTATCTATGGAGTACACGTATTCCAAATTTGAAATCGAGCCGAGGATGGCTTAGTGGTTAGAGATTCAGACTACTGATGGAGGGACCCCAGGTTCAAACCTTGCCTGATAGGCTTGAACACGGGGCCTCTCCGTGGTGGTGTGAATTTGTAACAATCGCCGAGTATCGGACGAGGTGGTTAAGCGACAGCCCCCGGGTAGGAATCCCTCGTTTACATATAAAGGTGTTCATTCCTAAGCCCCGCCCCCTAATTTCTTTCTGCCTTCTATGTGCAAAATCGCACGGTGGCGCCATTTAGACTGCTCTCTCACACTTACAGGCTATCTAGTTTCTGTGCCCTACCAGAAGGGAACAGAGACTGAATGAAGTTAGAGCACATATATTTGAAACATATGCATTTTTTGAGTACATATATTTGAAATATTTGTACTAAAAATGAGTACATATATTTCAAATTAGAAATACCAGATATACTCACAATTGATTTCCTGTATGTACTCAAAAATGAGTAGGTGTCTTTTCCAAAAATGAGACACAAGTACTCGGAGCTACACTATCTACCAACAAGTAATTGGACACCTGTGATAGCAAAGGAAAATCAAAGTTTATTCACCTTCAATAGTTGGTGGAGCCTCCACGAGCGGCGATTACAGCTGCGACCTCCGGGGCATACTCTAAACCAGGCGTTGTATGACGACTAGCGGTATTTTCTTCCACTCGGCTTGGAGAAGACAGGTCAGTTCCTTCACCGATTTCGGACGGTGGGGGCACCCCTTAAGTCGACGCTCCAACTCGTCCCAGAGGTGCTCGATAGGGTTAAGGTCCGGGCTCTGCGCAGGCCAGTTCATTCGATTAACCCCATTGTCACCATACCAAGCCATGGTGGACCTTGCAACATGACAGGTAGCATTGTCATCCTGAAAGTAACATGGGTCCACCCCGTAAAACTGCCACAACGTAGGAAGCGCATGGTCATCCAAAATGGTGCAGTAGGTCTCGGCGTTGAGTCTACCAGGAATTGCGACCAAGGGTCCCGTGCCATACCAGGAGAAACACCCCCATAGCATAATTCCACCACCGCCGAACTTCACAGTTGGCACAATACATTCCGGCAGGCGTTCTACAGGCAGACGCCAAACCCAGACTCTGCCATCCGAACGGTAGAGGGTGAACCTTGATTCGTCACTCCAGAGAACCTGTTTACACTGTTCAACGGTCCACTGTCGACGTTCTTTGCACCACGTTAGTCAAGCAGCGCTATTGGACTTTGTGATCAAAGGCTTGTGGGTGGCAGCACGTCAATGATAACCGAGCAGATGGGCTTCCTTGCGGATTATATTCATCGAAAGAACACTCCCAGATGCCTGTTGAAACTCTTCGCGGATGTGGCCCATCGATTTGGTGCGGTTCTTCCGAATTTCTCTGGCCAGCACCGGTCGGTCCTTAACTCCCAGTTTTGCCGGTCTGCCGGGTTGGGGCACATTCCGACAGTCACCTCTCATCTTCCACTTGCAAATCACGTAGGCCGCTGTCGATTTTGGGTACTTCAACTCGCTGGATATGTCACGTATGGATCGGCCATTTCTGTCATACCCGACGATTACACCTTTCTCGAAATCAGAGAGCTCCGAACTGCGTGGTATCTTGCATGTGACTGGTTTCGTTTTTTGTTGTTTCCCACACGATATTTAACGGCGGCAGCCGTGACGAGTATCAGGACCGCAGATATCGTGGATTGCAGGGGTGTCCAATTACTTGTTGGTAGATAGTGTATTATAAGCCCAGATTGTACTCTCAAAAACGAGTACATTTTGCTTATTTCTAAGTATCAATTTTTAACAGAGTGGGAAAGTATTTGGGGGCCCCAGTATTAGTGGCACATCTAAGATTTCACTATGTGGGTGACTGAACAAAAATATCCAGGAGAAAACATTCCCAAAATACGACGTGGGCGCCATAAAAATATCCACACCATATTGAAGTGTGTATCCCATGATCAGTGTTAGCAAGCAAGGAAATGTAAAAATGCATGGTTGAGAAATAGACGCTACTTGAGTTCTTCTTTAACCCCTTCTCTTCCCGGCCACCTCCAGGGTTCAGCTTGTTGAAATATCAAAGTAAAGGAACAAAATACAATGATTCAAACGAATTCTTAATGTATGAAAATTTCCCCCAATTACAGATATGTGCAAAAAAAAAAAAAAAAAAAAAAAATCCCCATCTCTAATGCTTTCGAAAAATTTCAGGATGGACTAGGGGTGACTATACATTTTTACTGGCTCCTCCTAAAAAAGGGTGAAAAAATAAAAAAAAATATTTCACAAGGCAGTTTCTTATTGCTTTTGCTGTGCTATTTGCCAGAAAAAAAAACCGGTTGAATTTAATCAACTATTCAAGCATCATGCATAATTCTGAGGTTCCTTGAAAATGTGGAGCCCGAGGCTGCAGCCCCCTAGCCCCCCCCCTTCCCATCCTTAAATTGGCTCTGACTGTGACCACGGCAACTATTTTACAAGCATTTTCAAGTTGATTTTTAAGAAACATGCGACGCAAATGTGGATTTGTATAAATAGTATAATACTACCACAGCTAAACATTGAAATGGAAGAAATACATTTTCGCATTGTTGAATAGATATTACAATGAGTACAATAAACTGTAAAAAATCCTGTGCACACATTTTCCCAAGGTGCTACTGGCGTACATTCGGCATGGTATAATTCTTGGAAGCGAAACGCAGGTACTCGCCAATTTACGTAGTTCCGATTAACTAATAGTGGAACAGTTTTTGTCTATGCATCGTTCCCGCCAGTAGTGAAGAAAATCCTAGGTACAAAAAAAAAAAAAAAAAAAAAAAAGGAAGTAACAAACATGGATAACGATGCGTCATTGTACACTGAGTGGCCACTTTATTATGACCACCTGACAGTTTTAAGCAAATGAGCTATGGCTGCACGCTGTTGCCGCCGGAGAACGAGGCTAGTATAAAAAGGGAAAGCTTATTGCTTGCGACAGTAGTTGAAGTGATTTTTGGGTGACGAGATGGGTAAAAAATGCGATTTGACGGACTTTCAACGTGGGATGATTGTAGGAGCTCGGGGCCATGGAGCGAGTATCACCGAAACCGCCGCATTCGTGAAATGTTCCAGAGTAGCTGTTGTTAAAGTGTTTAAAGACTGGACTGTCAGCCAAAAAACTGGGTCTCTACGTGCAACGTGTGGTCGTCATCGACTAGTGACTGCTAAGGCAAAACGGAGGGTGTCCAGACTGGTAACATACAACAGAAGAGCAACAGTGCAGCAAATTACAGACCATCTTAATCAAGGATCCTCTCAAATGATCTCTGCACGCACTGTTAGCGGTACACTGCATCGGATGGGATATGGCAGCCGAAGGCCTGTTCGAACACCTTTGCTGTCTGCAGTTAACACGAGAAAACGTCTCCAGTTCGCACAGGAGCACAAGGATTGGACAGTCGATAATTGGAAACATATTATGTGGTCCGATGAATCACGTTTTCAGTTGCACCATGCCGATGGCCGAGTGAGAATTTGGCGGAAACAGCACGAAAGCATGGACCCCAAATGCATTGCTACAGCCCTTCAAGCTGGTGGAGGCAACGTTATGGTTTGGGGAATGTTTTCCTGGCATGCTTCGGACCCTTTAATTCGTGTTGATCAACGTCTGCCTGGCACATTATATCTAAACATCGTTGCGGACCAAGTGCATCCTGTCATGTGGATGGTTTATCCCAATGGCGATGGCTACTTTCAACAAATAATGCGTCCTGCCATAGTGCTCGTATTGTACAGGATTGGTTTCAGGAACATTCCGGTGAGTTTACTTTGCTTAAGTGGCTCCCACAATCTCCAGATCTCAACCCCATTGAGAATATGTGGGATGAAGTTGAACAAGCCATCAGACAGCTGGATCCACAACCCTGCAATCTCACACTCCTGGAAAATGCTATTCATCAAGCATGGTCTCAGATTCCACAAACCACCTATCAACATCTCGTGGAGTCCATGCCACGAAGAATCGACGCAGTATTAAAGGCAAAAAGATGCCTAACGAAGTACTGAGGGGTGGTCATAATAAAGTGGCCACTCAGTGTATAAACCATTGTTGAAATCTTATCGTGCAGCATGCTGTGCTCCACGAAGTAACCGAACAATACTTAATTTCATTGTTACTCAACAATATACACTGCTACCCACCCAAAATGCAACACCAAGAAGGACACGAGATAGCAAAGCCAGATTTACTGGACACATAACAACACATACAAAGATGAAACGATTGAGCTTACAGGTCCGTGCGACTTGCGGAACACGCAGACATCAATAGTTCGTGTGGCCCCGATGGCCGGCAATAACGGCCGCTACACGCCGCGGCATCGAACGAAAGAGGCTTTGGATGTGGGCTTGGGGTATGTCGGTCCAGGCTGCTTCCACACGTTGCCACAGTTCATCAGGCGTAGCAACGGGTGGTGCTTACCGGGCCACTCGGTTGCCGATCAGCGACCAGACGTGTTTGATGGGCGACATATCGGGAGAACAAGTGGGCCACGGCAGCAGTGACACCTGGTGGGCTGTGAAGAATTGTTGCACGATGCGTGCCACGTGCGGACGCGCATTGTCCTGTTGAAACGTGGCCGCTGGCAGGTCCTGCAGGTAAGGGAGGACTACAGGCTCCAAAACGTCGGAGATGATGTAGCGGTGGCTGTTGAGTGTATCGGCTATGCGTACAAGAAGGGTGCGGATGTCATGTCCAACTGCGTCCCAAATCATAACGCCAGGCGACGGACCGGTATGTTGATGCATAGTATGTTGATGCATATGCAGGCGTCATACAGTCTATCGCCGCGGCGCCGCCACACGCGGATCCGACCATCGTGGCTTTGCAGGCAGAAGCGGGATTCGTCGGAGAAGAAAATGTCGTGCCATTCCGTAGTCCAGGTGCGGCGTTCAACGGCCCACTGCCGCCGCACTCGCCGGTGGTGTAACGTCAATGGTAATGGGAGCAATGGGTGCCGTGCGACAAGTCCCCGCTCCTGCAGACGACATCGAACGGTACGTGCTGACACAGGTTGTTGCGCAACACACCCTAATTCCTGCGCTAACGTTCATGATGTGGCGGTGCGAGCTGACAATGCCCGCCGCACAACATGCCGGTCCTTTCGTTCGGGGGTGTGCCACGGCTGCGACAATCGCTCACGTCGGTCCGTCTGTCCCTCTTGCACCCACCGAATCCATAATCGCCTCACTGTGGCTGGATGTCGTCCCACACGGGCGCCGATGTCTCGGTACGATAAACCGCTGTCGCGATAAGCCACTATTCGTCCTCTGTCGAACTCCGAAACTTGCTGGAATGACTGCCGTATGCTGCGACGAGACATCAGGAAGCTTCCCACGCACAGGTCTGGCAGCACAACACACTTCCACTACTTACACCCCGCCTTCTGTGCACCCTTCTTATAGTGCTTCTCCGTGGCGTGCCGGGCGCACATGATTTGCATATGCCCAGCAATGCTAATCGTTTGTATGTCCTCTCGCGGTCGACGCATGCTGCGAATTTCAGGCCAATCGGATGCTTCCTTCTTGGTGTTGTATTTTGGATGGCCAGCAGTGTAGTTTACTAAACTATCGCCGAATATTATTTGAACACGATTTATATAAACGTAAGCAGTTTCTCATTGAAATCTGCGTAAATTACGAGAACCTGATGCTGAATGTAATAAAAGCCATTACAATAATGTATTTTGATGCCATGCATCTTTCCCCATAGTAGTAAAGTACACTAATACTGTAGATCGTAGTGAAATTTGGTTTACCCTCGACCCTCTCCCCACTCAAAGGGGATGCTAGGCTGCATAGGTGTAGCGTGACAAAAAATTTGTTGGTGCACAAATAAATGTAAACTACTTTTTTTTCTTGGGGGGGGGATTATCGGAAATAGTTTCTCCGAAAATGCTCCTGTTCAATTGCCATCAGTGCTATAACTTAGGTTTTGTACATGCCTATTATATACAAAACCACGAGGCGTGCCAAGGCTTCCGTTGGTTCACCCTAAAGAGGATGAAAAGATATGTCTTTCAAAGCACTTCATGCAGTCATCTGATAATGAAAACCATCGTCAGATGACTGCATGCTATTGTGCATGGAATGTCTGCTGGAAAGCAGTCATAACAATGCTCGCTATTGCGTAGCGCTGTTCCCTTGGCTACATATCACACTTCCTAACATTGAAAAATCTAACTACTAGTTATTACTTTTTCGACTTTTTAAGTTGGGGGGCGTTCCCCCTGTGTACCCCTCCCCCGACGCTACGCCTATGATTAGCTGCTGGTGACGAGAGCTTCAAAATGATGTATAACACAAACGGGCTGTAACCTGTAGATATCCTAGAGGGGGTCCGATTACACATACACACATTATATGTATACATATATACACTAAAGAGCAATTGAATTAGAGATACATGTCTAGTAACGTGTAGCACCACCTTTCGGCCTGATGACGGCGGCGATTCGTCTCGGCATGGACTCGACAAGACACCGGAAGCGTTGGGAAGCCATACGGATCAACGACCCCTGAACAAGCTCCAACAGTTCACAAAGATTTGATGGAGGGGGTCAGTGCCTCGAACATCTCTCTCGATGGCATCCCAGATGTGCTTGATGGGATTGAGGTCAGGTGACCTAGCTGGCCAAGGAAGCGAGGTCACGTCGGTGGAGTGTTTATCCAACCCTTCGGATACAATTCGGGAGCTGCATTGTCTTGTTGCAGGATGAGGTCCCCGTTGGGATGTTGAAGACGCACAAACGGGAGCAAATGGTCGTCCAGGATATCCCTGTAACGTTGACCTGTGAGGGACGATGTCACACGTACCAGGGGTCCCATTTCAGTCCACGTAAACAGTCCCCAGACGAGAATGCCACCCCCACCAGCTTGAAGAGTACCCTGCTGGCAAGAAGGATCAATCGCTTCATGTGGTTTGCGCCGTACTCGGATCCTGCCATCCGCATGTACCAACGTGAATCTCGACTCATCAGTCCAGGCAACATTTTCTCACATGTCTAGGGTCCAGTGGCGATGTTCCCGTACACATGCTAATCTTTGCATCCTGTGATGTGCGGTCAGCAGCGGTACCATCATGGGACGATGGCTTCTGTATACCCCATAGCGAGGAGATGGTTCTGGATGGTGTGGCTGCTTACACGTTTTTGGGCACCAGCGTTAAATTTCCGATTGATTTCTTGCACTGTGGCCCGTCTATCCGCTGTTACAATGCGAACTAGCCGACGATGACCCCTCTCATCCACACGCTGTTGTCCACGGCAGTTGGCCCGTGCAGGGATGGTTTTACCGGATCCCAGTGCCTGCACGACTTCCGAGATAGAGTGACTCATTCGTCGGGCCCCGACAGTTTGCCCACGATCAAATGCGCTTAGATCCTTCGTCTCACCCATACATCGTCCGACTCTTACTGATTCCCGTCGCATCACTCCTTATATTGTCGGATCGCTGCATACGTCATGTCGTTTCCGTTTACAGGGCCGCCCACAGCGCCACATTTGCATAACGCCAGCTGTCTCTAATTCAATTGCTCTTTAGTGTATATACAATATTATATAATACTGTATAAGATAGTGTTTGGGACCCCCTCCCCTACACACAAAAACACCCAGGAGCAAAGCAGTTGCTGAGGCACGATCTAAATGGGCACGACATAGGCGCCTCTGTTGGTGAATTGTGGAACTTGGCGAACACAACTGTAAAACTATGATAGATACGGAAGAAATGTAAATTACAAAGTTATATAACTGACTTTGCTTATTAGGAATCGATATCACGTGTTTGCATTCTACGAAAAATTGCAGTCTTATATTATTAAATTTAGTTGGTTCACATCATAAAAAAGTGTGCATTATATCATTACATTCCCGAAAAATTGGGGGGGGATTACATTGGGGATCCCCGACTCTGAAAATCTGGGACGGTCCTCACCCCCCAGTGGTTACGCCTATGTCTAATACACTTGTGATTCAGTGTTTCTTTCTATCGTGAGATAAGATTTTAGCTTGCGCATGCGCAAATGGACTTTCGTAGCTACATCAGTGTCAGGGTCGTTTCTCACGTTCGTCTAAATCTGAACAATATACATGTATAATAAGTATAATAACAAAAATAAATTAATTAATAAAAAAATAATATTGTTTTGGGGGTATTTTATTTGTATCTTTAATATGTTGAGCCACCCACAGAAAGAAATCCTGGATGTGCCACTGACACACACACCGTACACACATTCTCTCTCTCTCTCTCTCTCTCTCTCTTTTTCTTAACAGAAGCTCAGTATCGTAGAGAAGGAGGCAATAAACCATCCTAAGCACCAAAAGGGAGCAGAAAACTGCCTGAAGAGAACAGAAATATTCTTAAATCGCTTAGATACAGTAAAAGGCTTAGTGCTGGTAAGGCAACGGCCGCTGGCAGGCAGGATGCAGAGCTTCGTGTGATCGTTACTCTCAACACAGAAGCGTCTAACTACCATATGCCACAACATTAACGACGACCTCTCGCGGTCACAGTCACATGAATCATCTCTGCAGGGATTTTCCGGGATGAATGGGTAGATTAGTAAGCTTCCCGTCTGAACGGTGAGAAAAAATTTCGCAAACTTTCCAACTCTTTTTTCTTTCGTAACGTTTGAATGAATGTGCTTGAGTGTCGAAAGTCGCAGGTGGTCGCAGGGAACACAAACGCTCTGTGACACATTCATCCACAGAGATGCCAAAAACAACAAGGATGTTCCCAAACTCTCGACTGCAATGACAGAAAGCAAGTCAAGGTTCCTGAAAGTTTTCTAAAGTTTGTAGAAATCGCAGCTTTCGAAAGCCATTAGGTTTCTTAGATAATATAAAATAATCGAAAGAGTACCCTGGTATTCTTTTTAAATAATGATGCTATGCATCTTTCGCATGCCAAGATCTTCGTGGATGCCAAATAAAACGATTGATTCGAGAGTATACATTTACACTATTTATATACAATACATTGCATTGATTCGCCGTCATTCACGATTACACCGAGCCTCAGTCCAATACACACTAAGTGGAATTAAGTCATAACAATAAACAATAAGATTTACTAATTCCTGAACCTTGAGCGGTACTTAGGTAGGGGGATTAATGAATGTTATTGTCGTAACACTAATGAAAGAAGATATGTGAGTCATAAAAGTAAATATTTACTAAACTATAGTAGCTGCAATAGAATTTCGACAGTTTAGTTTTTCAAAATCAATATTTATTATTTTTATATGCAATTCAGATTTAAACTGGAACGTGGTAAGTTCATAAATCAAACAAAATGTATTGACATGGACAACCTTAAAAATCATCCTAATATCTTCAAGTTGGAACTAAAGAACCGTTTCTCTGCACTAGGTCTATCATCGGAAGAAGCGGATATCCCTGAAGTTAACAGGAAACTAACCATGGTTCTTATGGAAACAGTAATAAAAATAAGTGGTACTAAGAACAAGTTGCATATGAACAAAATATCCGGAAAGACAAAAATGCTAATGCAAAAGAGAAGGAGATGAGGACAAATAAAGGAAATTTAACTTCCAAAGTAGAATATATAGAGTTATTTAAGACAATTAGGGAAAATATCACTGAAAACATAAGGAAATTCAATTGCAATTGTGAACTAGTGAGAAAAGCAATTGAAAATAATCAAAGCCTGAAGAAAGCAAAGGGACATCTCAAGAACGGAACAATTATGGCACTGAGAAAAGAAGATGGTTCTGTAAAAAAAAAAAAATAAAGGTGAAATTTTGACAAGAGTGAAAAATTTCTACACAAAACTATATGAAAGAGATGATACACCTATTCAAGTTATTAAGAAAGGTACCAGTACCAAAGTTCCTCCTGTCCTCTCGGCAGAAATTGCACATGAAATTAAGAACATGAAACAGGAAAGAGCTCCAGGAGAAAATGGAATTACCGTGGACATTGTACAAGAAGCAAACGGAGAAATAGAAACTGCACTTGCCCAAGTTTTCACTAGATGTCTCAATGAAGGAAAGATTCCTGAGGATTGGAACAATGCTACACAAAAAAGGTGACATTGAGGATCTCAGGAACTACAGGCCCATCAGCCTCCTTTCAGTGGTTTATAAAATCTTTACTAAGAGGTTTTTTCAAATCGCTTGAAGTTAACAATGGACATGCCTCAACCAAGAGAACAAGTTGGATTCAGGAGTGGTTACAGCACCATAGATCATATTCATGTACTGAGAGAACTAAATGAAACAACGAAGGAATCTGAAATCCCATTATTCATGACTTTTAGAGATTATGAAAAGGCCTTTGATTCCGTGAAACCATCAGCAGTTACAATGGCTTTGAAATCCTGAAGTATTGAAGATGATTACATTAGCACTATTAATAACATCAATGAAAACGCAAGTGCAAAAGTTCGACAATTTGAGGATACAGCACCAATAAAAATTGGAAAGGGAGTGAGACAAGGTGACACCATATCTCCCAAACTCTTCAATGCCACATTTCAAAGTGTTTTTAAATCATCCAACTGCGAAAACAAGAGGATAAAAATTAATGGAGATTATATTTAACCCACCTTCGTTTTGCTGATGACAATCATTTTTGTAACTGCCCCTTCGGAGCTGCATAGTATGATCCAAGAACTTGCTGACAAGAGTAAAGAAGTGGGATTAAAAACGAACTTTCAGAAAACAAAACTCATGTACAATTCTTTTACAAGAACTGAAGATTTATCGATGGATGGGGAAAAGCTGGAGATAATCGATACCTACATTTACCTTTGACAGGAAATATCAAGCGAGAATCACATTGATAAGGAAATTAATCGGCGTAGAAAACTTGGCTGGAGAGCTATTGGAAGAAACAGTACATTTTTCAAGAGCAGTATGCCATTATGACTTAAAAGAAAAGTGTTTAATCAATGCATCCTTCCAGTTCTTACATATGGAGCAGAGACATGGACCTTTACTAAAAAAGACATACAAAAGCTGCAGACATTTGAAAGAAGCATGCAGAGATGCATACTTGATGTAACCAGGAAAGATAAAAAGAGGAACTCGTGGATAAGGAAACTGACAAGAGTGGAAGACATCACGATCAGAGTAAAATCCCTGAAATGGCAATGGGCTGGACATGTTGCTAGAAAAACGGACCAACAGTGAACAACCGAAATTTTAAACTGGATTCCAAGGGTCAGAAAATGACCCAAAAGAAGAACACACGAGTGATGGATGGATGAAATTCGAAAGCATGTCGGAGTAACCTGGAGGAGACAGGCTCAAGACAGACAGTTGTGGAAGAAACTTGGGGAGACCATCTGGCAGTGGATTGATAATGGTTGAGAACGATGATGATTCAGATTTAGACTAACGTTAGAATCGAATCCGACACCGATGAAATGTGATGTAGATACGATAGTCCATTTGCACATACGCAAGTTAAAATCGGACCTCAAGATAGAAAGAAAAGTTGCATCGCAAGTGTGTTAGTGAAGGATGATTGGTAACTTTCGGTCTAGGATATCTACAGGTTACACCCCCATCGTGTTATCATTGCAAAGCTCTCTTCAAGGGCAGATATGACTTATCCTTGGGGAAGTCGAGAGGAAGCCTAATTTCTTTACGACGCATCGTTTCCCAGATATTTGAGAAAATTAACCTAGGTGTCGCACCGACTACTTCCGTTACCCATTTACCATTACATCAAAATTTTTTATTTGGGATTTCACTTTAATACTGTCGGAAAAGATACATAGCATAAAAAAATGCTGCGAACCTGGTGGCCGAGTGATATGTAGGGTTGGCTTCTAGTCATCCGTCCGATCTAGGTCCGGGTTCGATTCCCAGATGAGGCATGGGTGGTAAGTAGTGGCGTTGGCTCTTTCCCTTCCCTGCGACGAGTGACCTTAAACTAAGGACGGGCGACCCCTTAGAGTTGCCCACAATGGTCGTTAACCCCTACCCCTAAAAAATCAGATGACTCTGGAATCATCCCCTAAAGTGAAAAATGGAGTTCTGCCTATATTATTGTTGTCCTGCACTAAAAATCTGAGACTCCAGCGCCTGAAGAAATTCGCAATAGCAGCCGTACTAAATATTTTCTCAATAGCAGCTTTACCGATAACCAGGGCCCGGACTTTGACGGCATTTGCATTTAGGAGGGGGGGGCACTTTTTGCATTTTTGGGTTTTTTTTATCGCTTAGTGCATTTTTTAACAGTTTCTAAGGCTTTTTTTTTTTTAATTCCGGAGTATTTTTTTCAGTTAGTCATTTTTTTTTTTTTTTGCATTTTCTGTCATTTTTTAATAAAAACATTTAATTTTCATAAGGATTATGCTTCCGAATTGCAGCACTCAAAACCAGGATTGCCAGATGACTAAGGCAAAAAAACCCCATCAAAAGTAGCTCATTTTGGCAACTCTGTACAAGACACTGTTTAGTGCTATCCAGTTTTGGGGAAAGAGAATCCCCATTGTCCACTTTTGAAAGGAATTGTAGGGTAGGATAGTGAACAAAAGAATTCGAATTCAGAGCTTCTTACGTTGTACTGTTGTTAACAGTCCAAACCCTTTATGTACTACCTCGGCAGGTATTACTTTCTTTTTCTTTTCTTCTGAGGTTTATTATAGTGCATTTTATATAGAAAAGATAAAATTATGGTTATGAATTGTCTAAGATTGAAGTTATTTATATTACATTTGAAAAATGAAAAATGTTTATATTACATTTTGAAAAATGTAATGTAAACTGTTTCAGGGGTAATTTTCCTTCAAACTTTAAGGGCATTTTTTCATCTTTTTAAGGACATTTTTTAGAAATATTTTAGGTCATCAACATTCGGGCCCTACTGATAACTAATTTTTTTGCTGCAATTTTGTGTAGACACAACGGAAAGCATAATGCTGAAGTGTACAATAAGAAGTAATTCTAAAATTTCCCAATGGTTATGTTTCTATCCACGACAGCCATTCTTGCTGTCTGTTGGGCAAAGATCTTCCCTAGTTTTCTTTAGAACCTTACCTTAAGGAGACTTTTGTGTTATTGTGAGCGGTGAATTGACCACCGGCTTTTTGTAGCTCAATATTCCTTGTCCCGTCTAAAAAAAAATAACTATACCAGAGCAGTCTTACTGCTTAAACTTTCTTTGAAACGTCAGTTGCTTGAACTGCTGTCATTATCGTCTCCTTTTTTATTATATCCTGTCTGCTGGCACCACACATATACCTCAGCAACTTCATTTCAGTAACATTGTCATTGGTCAAATCGCAGCATTCTGTAGCATTGCCAGCCTTATTACAGCCTTGAAAAACCTATTTTTGAGCCTCATCGACTGGTCCCAGACAATTGGTCCAACGCCGATTCGTCCAGAGATAATTGGTCCAATGCCGATTCGTCCAAAGAGATAATTGGTCCAATGCCGTTTGGTCCAATGGATTATTCGTCCAATGTACGATTAGTCCAATGGTGCGATTCGTCAATGCCGATTAGTCCAATGGTATCATCCCACCAACAGCCATTTTTTTTTAATTTTTAAGAAACGAATAATAAATTAAGTTATTCTCCTCTTTATATCCTTTTGAAAAATGATTTCCATATTGGTATTTGTAAACATTTTATAAACCTGGTAAAAGGCACTCAACGGAACGTTTCTCAGCTTTTTACCAAGTATCTAGGCCGTGGGCCTTTTCAGAAGATTTAAGTTACAATTTAAGATATTTGGTATTTGCAAACTTTTATAAAACCTATAAAAAGGCACTCAACGGATCATTTCTCACATCTTTACAAGGCGCCTAGGCCTAGGGCCTACGAATTAATATTTAGCGCCTAAGTAAAAGCGCAATATTATTAACATGACTAGATGGGTAAACTTTGTGAATGAAATTACTGATGTACGAGTCGTTTAATCAACTAATTAAGTTTTTATTCTACTATCGGTAGAATAAAAACTGTTAGAAAGATCTAGGCCTAGGGCCTATAAATTAACCTTTAGTGCCTAAGTAAAAGCGCAATATTATTAACTTGATTTGATATGAAGTTGATTAAACGACTCGTACATCAGTAATTTCATTCGGCAGCAAGGACAATAAAGCAAGAAAAAAGCGATTCCAAAAGAAAAAAGAAAAATCTATAACCACAATATTACGCTTGAAATGTAACATTATTTTACATTCTTTGGACTACTGGTACATCCATACAACACCAGAGACAAATCAGAACGGATGAGATCTGTTTCGCACGAGTAGCATTTCGGACAGATCAGACGGAACTGAACTAATCGTACAACTGTACCCGTTGGCATTGAACCAGTCGTCTCATTGGACGAATCGGCATTGGGCCAATCGTACCATTCGACGAATCGTAACTTTGGACCAATTGTCCATTTGACGAATAGTCCCTTTTGACGAGTCGGCATTGGACCAACTGTCGTTGGACGAATCGTACCATACACCTCATCGACATTATTCTATCACACGGTGCGCTTGATATTTCTTTCCAGTTATTCCATCGTGCTTGCACTCTGCTGTCCGATTCAGAGCTCCATCTTCTAAGAATATCGATCCTAGGTATTTGAATCTTCTCACTCCATTAACACCCTCAATTTGATTTTATTCACTTTCATTGCAGCACATGTGCTACTGTTTGGTTCTACTAACCTCTAACGTTTTCCTCCAATTTTATAGTTTCTCTTGAAACATAACACCACATCATCCGCAAACTGCATGGCCCACAGTGCTAATTCCCTCATTCCTGCTTTTGTTACATCAAAAGAAAAGGTGTAATGTTGATCCTTGGTGTACCTCAACTCTCATATGAAATCTTTCTGTCTGCCTTACAATACTTCTGACACAAGAATGAGATTCATTCCGCATTTCCTTTTTCAACTGCACTTATTGCACCATTTTGCATTCCTTTTTTTGTATTTAGCATCCTAGCGACCCACTGCTTCCATTAAATTATCACCGCAGGTAGTTCTGCCATTTGTTAAACACCGAAGAACACATCGCCATCCACTGTCTGGTAATATTCACTGTCAGTTATTACGAGACTGAACTTGTTTTAGAAATTCGTTAATAACATTGTCAAACTAATTTCGCAACAATAGATTATTATTGAAAGGAATGGGGAAGAGTTAGCCTGAGACCTATAGATGAGATATACACTGGCGGAAAGTGAAAAAAGAGCACCAAGAAGGAGACGTCTGATACCAACGAAATTTATACAGCATAATGACGGAATACAGAGGATAACGTGATCAAAACATTATGGCAAAATGCAGATGCATTTGCTGGTAAACGGAAAAATAGCATTTCCATGTAACATGGTTAGTACGAGTTTGAACCTTAATGAACTGCGTCACACTGTGCAATTCTGGCATGGAGTCTGTCGTACAGATGTTGGATGTAAGTTTGGAGTATTGAGTTCCAAGCATCCTCAACCTGGACGCGTAAATCGGGAATGGCCGTGGCTGGCCGTGGAGACCGGATAAGTCGTTGTCCCATAAAATCCCACACGTGCTCAATGGGGGACAAATCCGATGAACTTGCAGGTCATGGAAGTTGTCTCACACCCTGAAGTGCATGTTGCGTTGCACGTGCCGTGTGTGGGCGTGCGTTATTTGCTGGAAAACACCACGATGGACCGGCCTTACAAATGGCACAACAACGGGCTGAATGATGTTGTTGATGTAGGAGGTGCTGTTTAACGTACCCGGTACAAACACTAGTTGTGTACGGGAGTGATAGCTGATCACTCCCCATACCAGGAGACCAGGTGTAGGCCCTGTGTGTCGCTGGCGGATGCAAGAAGGGTGGAGACGCTCCCCTTTGCGTCTATGAACACGCATACGGCCATCGGAGGCTCCCAAGCAGAATCTGCTTTCATCGCTGAACACGACAGATCGCCATTGCGTTCTCCAGTGCAGACGTTGGCGACACCACTGCAGCCGTTCCTGACGGTGGGCTGGAGTCAGAGGTACACATGCCAGAGGCACACGTGCACGTAGTCCTGCATCCAGTAGACGGTTGCGGATTGTTCGCACAGTCACCTCAGGTGCAACGGCAGCTCGGATTTGCGTCGCAGTGGATGTTCTGCTTGACAACGCCGCTCTTCTTACGCGTCGATCGGTCCGCTCATCAGTCCGTCTGTGATTCCCGGTTCCACGTCTTCTCGTGTGTGAATATTCCTCCGACCATCTACGCCGCCACCGATACTCCCCGTCCAATTCGCTTCGCAATACGACGATACGACCACCCGGCCTCGCGGAGAACGACTAGACGACCTCGCTCAAAGTCCGATAACTGCTGAAATCGTACACGTCTTCCATGTCCAGGCATGGCAGCTTCTTCAGGGTCTTCGCACGTGTCCGTACGCCGACGACTGATTACATTCACTTCGCCGTACTACTTAAATACCACCGACGATAATTTGTATATTATGCCGTGCTGTGACGTAAGCGCTCACCGGTTGGTCCCGAAATTAACATTACACCTACGTAAACTCGACCCCATTCACATATGTAAATTTCATGATCGTCCGCCAATTCCTTCTTGGTGTTCTTTTTTCACTTTCCGCCAGTGTGTAACGTTATTGTTACGTGACACCAGAGGGACACTAGAAAGCGTCTCTCGTGGTGTGGGAAGTGTTTACACTCTTAGACAAAAAAAAAATCGACGCAAGCGTCCAATCGTAATGAACTTTAGCACTGCATTGTGAAAGAAAAGTTAAAGAAGCGATTCAACATCACACAATCAATACTATTACCGAAGAGTCTTAGCGTGCCTATTACAGGTTAGTACCGTTTCATGAAGTCAAACAAAACTCTGATGCTGCCCTGTGACAGATTGTACCAAGAGTCCTGTAATTGCTGCACAAGATCTCCGATATTCCGTAATGGCCACAGATGACCTCCCTACCACGTCCCAGACATGCTCTATAAGATAAAGATCCAGGGTCATGGATGGCCAAAAGAGGGTTGCAACACTACGGAGGCAGGCAGCCGTGTGAGGCCGGATATTATCCTGCTGGTAAATGGCCTCCTGCAGACGTGACATGGCAAGACGACGGGCCGGAGGATATAAAGTTCCTGTTATCACGACTAGCGCCATCCAGCAGTCATAGGAGATGGCTACTCACACCATAACACCACTAGGAGTGGCAATGTGCTACTCCACAACTGGATACAGATGTGAGCACTGCCTAGTTCTTCTTCTCCGTATGCGAATGCGGTGGTCATCCGCTTCAAGGCAGAAGCGGGATTCGTCCCTAAAACGATGCGACGCTCGTCAAAGGTCGACTATGATGCCCGGGCGCGAAATCATTGCAGGCAGCCGATTTAGGGAGGGTTAATGGAAGACGTCAGGAGGGGCAACAAGAATGGAGTCCTGCTTCTGCAAGTTGTCTCGCAATGATGAGCGATATGACGCTGCGTAGAGACCACTTCATCTCACTGGATGTTGGATATAGAACCTGTCTGAGTGGTTCAGGATTGTCGGACTATGACACGGTCTTCAAAGCCCAGTTGTCCTTCTGATCATTCTTAAGGTGGACGTCTAGTGATTTTGCTTTCTATACTTCCAATGGGCACAAACTTCTGTACATATTTTCTTCACAATTAATGCATTCCCAAGGATGAAAATTTGAACTTCGATTAAAATAGCTTCATTTTATAACTTGGAATACTTAATATTTTCTAAAACATAACCATAATTAAGCAATCCAACATTTGATGTCTACTGACGTCATCAATGTACAGGTCACGCCGTCTTTTTCTGGTCTCGACACCACCAAAGGAAAAGTTATTGATTTTTAATGTAATTATGGTTATATTTTAGAAAATATTAAGTATTCCAAGTTATAATATGAAGTTATTTTAATCAATGTTCAGATTTTCATCCTTGGGAACGCATGAAGAAAATGTGTACAGAAGTTTGCTCATTGGAAATATAGGAAGCAACATCACTAGACGTCCACCTTAAGTGCGCCTAATTGTGCGTAGGGTCTTCTAGGGCGTCGTCGAGGAATGATTAGCGGCAACTGAAGTGAAAGCAGCCAGAATGTTAGCAGCAAGCGTCTGACAGCCCATATCAAGGCCACGGAGTGCGCAATTCAAATGCGCCATGGATGCTTTTTGGCTGTGAAACTTTAGTCACCAGTTTTCCAGATTTGCGGATGATTTTATCGGAGTACAACGATTTTTTGTCTTGGTGTGTACACACACCATGTGAATCGCGTAAGATTTCTGCATAACTTTTTTACGACTATCCAATCAAACGCAAATTTCTGGTTTATCTAGAGCAAGAGGATGTTCATATAATCCTTGGAGGACATCCATCCTTCCAGCAATATCGGTGGACCCGTTCCGCACCAACAGAGGGTGCCCAATACCATGACACCACCTCCAGACCCCTTGAGTTGTGTTTAAAAGGCAAACTGGGTCCATTGCTTTGTCACATGGATATAATACAGTATTTTAAAGCATTTTTGTGTTAATTCTTTTCCTCGTAAGGTCAGCCGGCATTTCGGGGTGTTAGAAGACCCATCAGTAATTAGACTTGTAAAAGCAAAGCTCACAGGGAATCGTTCTTTTGTATGGAAGGTCGTTTTAGAAAACTTTTACTGCCTGATCGTTTTATTGGCATACGCCGAAGTCAGGGGTATTGTCATCCGCAGAACGATTCCAGACTGCTTAATTAGTTATGTTATCAGAAACGCCATAGCTGTTCAAGCTAGTGAGACACAAGAGGTCAAGCTAAAATGTCGTGAGGTCAGAACTTAAGGGATGATACTTTGAGAACGAAGGATTTTGGAAGGGAGAACGGTTCCGCGAAGAGAGCGAGGAAGGGAAGACGAACTTCGGGCCGAGAGGAGGTTTGGTGGAAGATGGATTGAAATCGGAGTTAGGTAGAATGTGCAGATGACAAGCAGAAATTAAAGCAATCGTAATTAATTCAGTAATTAATATAACTTCAGAACATATACCCAATAAGCGAATGAAATATTAATAAAGGAGTGATTCGATATCGCAAATAATCTTGATACTTTCGTGAAGTGATATTTTTTCATAGCGTCCGCAAAGAGTTGCAACTCATATATGCCGAACCCAAACGGGAAGGAATCCCGTTAACAATTATAATACAGCCCCGTAACAGCTTCATGGCAGCTTCAACTTGTTCTGTACCTGCCTACCGTTGGTACAGAACAAGGTGTACCATGACTCGTGGTACCACATGACTTTTTCCCAGTCTTCCAGTGTCTTTTTTTCTTTTTTGCTTGGGGTTCAACCTTTTAACCAGCTGGAACGAGTTAACCCACGGTTAACAAAATGGGCTGAACTCAACTCCAACGAGTATATTCGCTAAGTGGGCCGAACGCTACTGGATCGAATTCATTCAGGGTATGGTCCCAAAGCTGCTGGTACGATTTTCCTTGAAGACTAGAGCATCAAAAAGAGTTGCGTTCGCCCTTAGATTTGTTATTCAGACTGGTCGTTCAGGCGCATGATTGACACAAATTCCTTCTGACAGATTAACTGACAAAGGACTACGGCAGTGGAGACGAATTTATGGAAGGAGAAAGAAGACATTTGAGTAACTTTTTTTAACCCATTTTTTTTTTTTTTGGATTGGAGGTTTAACGACCACCGTCAGCAACTCAATGGGCTATAAGCAGCCCCCGTCCGTAATTTAGGGCCACTGGTTCCAGGGAAGGGGGATAGCCAGTGCCGTAAGACAAACACAACATCCATGCCTCACCGGGATTCGAACCCGGACCCCTTTCGGACGAATGATCAGAAGCCATCGCGTAGACCACTGCGACTTTACCTAGTTGCATGATGTTCGTTTCAGGGAGACTAGCCCTTCCTTTTGTATTAGGTCATGGAACAGGGAATATAAAACTAGAAGAAGGAGCAAATAAATATATATGTTTATTTTCGTGGCTGCTGAGATGAGAGGAGTAAAGATAAATTACTTGACCGTAGCTTTCGTAAAACACCGTTGAACATTTCTGTTTGGAGGGAGCAACAGTTTCGGGCACCGTTTAGTTCAAGCACGGTACATCAGCCGCTTAAAGGGTTAACTACCACCGTGAGCAACTCAATGGGCTATAAGCAGTCACCTGTCCCTAATTTACGAAAAGGAGAGAGTCAGTGCGATAAGACAAACACGACATCCATCTCTCACGGGATTTGAACCCGGACCCAACTCGGATGAATAGTCAGAAGCCAGCGCTTAGGCCACTGCGCCATTCGGGCGGCCTTCCAGGGTCCAGTCAAAGTGCTTCCTACATCACTGTAGACGAACTTTGGCGTTATTCGCACTAATCAATGGCTCCCGTATAGGCATGTGTCTGCCAATACCGATTATCCTCAATTCCCTGCGCATAGTTCACTGTGATATGGGTCACAAACAGCCTTCATTGAATTCTTTGGTCGTTTGCTGCACACAAGAAATCCTGTTTCTCCGTACAAGCCTTCTTAGACGACGGCGATCTCGTTCCTGACAGAGTGCACAGTTATTGCTTAATTATGGTTATGTTTTTTTAGGCATAACTGTGCACTTTGTCAGGAACGAGATCGCCGTCGTCTAAGAAGGCTTGTACGGAGAAACAGGATTTCTTGTGTGCAGCAAACGACCAAAGAATTCAATGAAGGCTGTTTGTGACCCATATCACAGTGAACTATGCGCAGGGAATTGAGGATAATCGGTATTGGCAGACACATGCCTATACGGGAGCCATTGATTAGTGTGAATAACGCGAAAGTTCGTCTACAGTGATGTAGGAAACACTTTGACTGGACCCTGGAAGGCCGCCCCAATGGCGCAGTGGCCTAAGCGCTGGCTTCTGACCATTCATCCGAGTTGGGTCCGGGTTCAAATTCCGTGAGACATGGATGTCGTGTTTGTCTTATCGCACTGACTCTCTCCCTTCCGTAAATTAGGGACAGGTGACTGCTTATAGCCCATTGAGTTGCTCACGGTGGTAGTTAACCCTTTAAGCGGCTGATGTACTTGGACCAGCAATGTGGGTTATTTTTCTACTAATTAAAGACCCGGGATATCTCACTTTTTGAGAAACTAGTCAGCTCTTCTGTTTTTAAAATCGTCGCTCCAGCCAGAAGGGCGCCCACAATAAGCCCTTTATAGAACTCCGAAAGATTCTTTTGTTTTTCCCATTGTGATCAACAACACTACTGACAATTATTAACGAGCAGCGGTAATAAATAGCCGGTTAGATTCTGATGTGGCATATGTAACCAGGTATTTTGCATATACGCTGCGTAAGTGACTTTACATATATCTTCATAAAGGTTTTTAATTCAGTGGCAGGTGTGTGCACCATGTAATATACGAACATTCTTGAGGTGTCTTTTGTCAAAATCTCATGCACATTACGCAGTGTTTTTCTGCGGTAACACCTTGTTTAATTCGTACGATGCAGGGCCGGTTGGACCATAGGGGCAACCGAGGGAGACCCCGGGCCCCGCGCCTTCTAGGAGCCCCGCAGTTTGGAAAAAAATAATTTTCAGTAGAATTTTGTACAATTATTATTTTTTGAGTGCAGAATTCGCCAAAATGCGTAATTACGCTTCTAGTACGCATCGAAATTTTATCAACGGGTAAAAATACGTATCGGGAATTTTTCTCGACGCGTAAAACTACGCATCGAAGAATTTTGCCAATTCGAAAAAATACGCATCGGGACGGCATTTCGTCTTTCAGAAACGGAAGTAAAAGAAATAAAGATTTTTTTTTGTAATCGTAATTTCTTTTTCCTGTAATGTTGCCTCTGTCCAGTAGTGTTATATATCATTTTGACTCCATAAATAAATAAATAAATATTTATGGAAATGGAGGAAAAATTTCCAAAAACGGCAGTTCGACGTCGAAAAAATTTCGCGGTAATGTTTAGGCATGAGAGTGCGACGGCTTCGAGGAATTTCTCCTTTTCCGTCATAATTTGGGTTATCCTTTAGATCGATGCATTACTGAACAGTAATTTTGTGACAATTAGTAGTGATGGGGGATGTTTTCCGCCTGAAATTTTCTAAACTTTCGAAAAAGGAAGTTAGACGCAGTAAAGATTTCTCCCGTAATCGTAATTTTATTTTTCACGTGATGTTTCTTCTGCATAGTATTGTTGTTAAATATCATTTTGTTTCATAAATATCTGCATTTAAACTTGAAAATGGAGGGAAAATGTGCGAAAATGGAAATCGGACGTAGCAAATATTTCCCCCATAACTGTAATTTTCCCCCTCAACGATGATCAGAACATGTATCCTGTATTCTTAAATACCCCCCCCCCAAGTTTTGCATTTCAGCTTGATAAAATTGCTAGGCCGGGGGGGATCCCAAAACGAAAGTGACGAAGCTGAAAAATTTGTAAGAATTCATATTTTCAAAGTTACACTATTCATCTTTTATCTAAAATAGTGAAAGCTATCATGCATCATGATGGATAAAATTGTCATCCAAGGTCATAAAAAAAAATAAAAAAATAAAACGACAATAAAGAAATGGGAAGGGAAACAAAGATATCAGCAAAATGAAAATTTAAGCACTAGATACTGTGCAGCTGCAGAAAAACAAATGTGGCTGTGGAACTTGCTGAGAAGTTTATTAGATATTTTTAGATGCCTATAAGAACCTCAAAAGTGCAATGTTTTCATTTCTTGAACACATTGCTGTTCCATGTGGTCATTACAAAACATGATAAATTTAATGTTATTGTTTTAAAATACGATTATTATATTTATTTCTAAAACAAGAAACAAAACGGTTCCAAATTCTAAGCACATTGAACAGTAGTGAAATATTTTTTACATGAAAACATCTGGATCGATTTTTCATAATTGCTTAGCATTTTCGTAAGTATTTTATTTCATCTATTAATTTTTCTAAAATACTCTCGACTTTTGAAAATTACTCCCTACATTTTTTCAAAAGAGTAAAATTGCTCCTTTAGCTTTTTTTTTCTTTGCCAAACTCTGTGTGTATGTTTTGGGGGGCGAGGCCCTTAAAAAGATATTTCTTTAAGTTTTTTTTTCGTTTCCAATCCCCCATTTTCGAATAGGCTGTGGCCCTTCACCGTACAAATACCGAGGTTTGCAGATTTCAAGTAATTATTGTAACCACTTTAATATTTTCCTCATTCATGAAATAGCAAATTAAATTTCATCACTTTGTGGCCCTTACTTTTATGTATTTAACAATTTGTGTGCAAACCGGATACTTTATTTAAAAAAGTAAAATAAAAAGGACAATATCCAAATTGATTTCGGGCTACGTATAAAAGCTATTAGGGGTATGCAGAAGTTTCCGCCGTTTTAAGGATAAAGGAGACAGGAACCAATCAGGAAACCAGTACACATTTATTCAACGAAATATTGGCCGTTAGCATCAATGACCATTTGCCATTTTTCAGGTGACAAATGAATGCCCTTGTGATAGAAGGACTCGGGTTTGAGCTGAAGACGCAGTGGCAACATTTTCCACCTCTAGAACTGTGGTGAACCGCTGTTGGGCTAGGGAATGCTGCGTAGAGCGAAACAAATGAAAGTCTGAGGGTGCAATGTCCGGGGAGTTAGCCGGGCGCGGTGAAATCTCCCAGTGTAACTGTTCAAGGGTTGATTTTGTGGTGGCACCGACATGTGGTCTGGCATTATCGTGTAACAGGATGACTGGGCGGCATCATTTACCTGTTCATGGGTGTTTTTGCTCGATTGCGGCATTCAGTTTCATCAACTGATCATTATATCGTTGTGCAGTGATTGTTTCGCCCAGTTTTAACAATTCGAAGTACAGCACTCCATGCATATCTCACCACACACAACAGCGCCTTTTCCCCGTGGATATTCTGTTTTGCAGTGGATGCTGATGGCTGCTATGGCCTGGGTCGACCCAGGAGCGCTTGCGTACGGGGTTGTCGCAATAGACCCATTTTTCATCCGCTGTGACAGCCTCCCAAAAGAAATTTTTCCCTTGAATCTCTTCAGCAGCGACATGCAGATGCCCAATCGTTGACCAATATTACTCTCCGTTAAAGTATGCGGAACCCACTTGCCAATCTTCTGAATCTTCTCCAAGGCCTGTAGACGCCGTACCACCGTCGATTGAGCCACTTTCAAACTATTTCGCCAATTATGTGGTAGATTGTGTGGCATCCACTTGCAACAGTGATTCCAGCTCCTCGTCTGCGAGTTCCTGCAGTCTACCTGCACGTGGCTTGCCTTCCATGCTTAGATCACACCTGGCAAACCATTCTCGACACATCTGCTCACCCATATACCTTTCGCCATACGCCTGACATGTTGAACCGTATGCTTCACTTGCAGTTTTCTCTAAATTAAACATGAATAACAAACACTGCCGCAAATGGACTTTACCGACCGCCATGCTTGACTTCATGTATAGACTAACAGCACGGGTCGCTCCCTCTAGCGGTGGCGGCTGAAACTTTTGCGTGCTCCTAATATTATTCAGTGACTTTAAAAACATTACTAGAGATTAAAAAAAAAAGTAAAGCAATTTTCATATATGAGCGCATAAAAAAGTTTAAAAAGTCACTAATTTGTCAATTACTCCACTTTGCACTAAAAATCAATCACTAAAACATGTATCCGGGGGAAAAACTATTAATACAGATTTATTTTAGAGGGATCCTCATTATTTTCTACACAAATAAATATATTCGCAAACCAAACATTTTTGCTACACAAGTATCTTTTTATCATTTTGTGAGGATGTTTTCATAAGAGTCATCATACAACCTCAACCCCATCTCCCGGGAAAGAAAATTGCAGATTTGAAGAGTTTTCTCTCATTCTCTCTCTCTCTCTCTCTCTCTCTCTCTCTTAACTTTCAATCATATTATGGTCTTTTGTCTTTTTGTTAAGCTAGAGGTGAAGCACATATCAAGACGGAAAAGTTACAGCAATAAATTCCATCAGTGTGGCTTAATTGGTAAAGAATTCGGCTCTAGAGCAGAAGAATGCGGGTTCGTCATCGGCAAATGCGTGAATTTCACAGCATGTGTGTTTTTACATACATTTTTCACGTAACGATTTTTTTAAAGTATGAGATTTATTTTCTAGTGCCAACAACGAATATTTGCTCCGAGCTCCGCAAAAGCTCCATGCGGCCCTGGTACGACGGAAATCTGTTCTGCAAATGCGAGGGAAGCAATCACAACGTTTTTCATTTTTCTGTCTTTGCCATTTCAATTTTTGCCGTTAATAGCTTAACACCTGCCGGAAATAAGTAGCGTGAATCCACGAAAAATTCCTAATACACTCATTGTCATAAAAATCCGCCCACCAAGAAAAACCGGGCGATTAACGCGAAAAACGGCGACGCGGAGAGCAGACATGCAAATGATTAAAGTTTCCTTCGATTCCGCATGCCCGCACGTATTAGACCGGCGCTGCAATCGCAATCCTTGGACCTCGTAAGGCGCCGCTCAGAGGACGCCACATTCGTGCCGAAGTGCACGGTAAGAGTTAGGTGAGATCCCTGAGCGATAGACATGCCGAGGAGCTGCCGTAGGTGTGCGTATGGGTCACTGACGGAGTTGAAACGAGGCCGTACCGTGAGGATGAGAGAGGCAGGATGGCGGGGGCGCCGAATCGGCCGCCATTTGGGCCGGTCGGACAGAACAGTGCGATCGGGTTGGGAGTAATGGACACGGGAAGGCACCCAGACACGGCGGACTGGCTCTGGACGACCCAGACAAACATCCAGCAAAGACGACCGTGGGATCGTGAGAGCGGCACGCACAGATGCAACGACGTTCTTGTCCAATATCCAGATACATGTGGCGGCTGTACAAGGGACTCCCGTGACCGCCAGAACCATTTGCAGACGCTTGGCAGAGGCGAATCTGCACTCTCGACGGCACTTACGGTTTCTGTCATTAACACCGGACCATCGGCGGGTCGATTACAGTGGTGTCAGCAGCGAGCAACGTGGAATGCAACGAATCCCGCTTTTGTATGGGAACGGACGACCACTGTATCAGAGTGTGGAGGACCGCAGGTGAGCGTTACAATCCCAACCTCACTGTACAAAGGCACACGTCGCGAACTGGCAAGCGTGATGGTCTGGGAAGCCATCGCATATGACAGCCGTACTTCCCTCGCAGTGATCCGAGGGACGTTGACAGGATAGCGCTACGTATAGGAGAACCTGCGGCCTTATGCGCTTCCTTTCCTGGCGGGATAGCCCGGAGCCATTTCTGCCAGATCGTCTGATCTCTCACCCATAGAGCACGTATGGGACCAGATAAGAAGCTAGCTTTCTCCGTGTCCCAGTGTTTGTGATTTAGAGCGTCAGTTAGAAGAAGTGCGGGCCAATCTGTCCCAGGATAACAACGGCGTCTCTTTGGCCCCATGTGTCCAAGCACGAGGCGGTCCGATGCGGTACTAACGCTGATCGGAATGTGTACCGTATGTCCGCGGGAAATCATCCTGCTGCTGTGATATTGTAATTACTTCTGTACTTGGTATGTACCATCTCACTATTAAAATCTCATTTCAATCCAACGCCTCCTTCTTGGTGCGCGCATTTGTTTGACAATGAGTGTAATTTACAGCAAAGTTGCCGGCAGGTGTCCGTCTTTTAACGAAATTTCCGTTTTTTAAAAGTTCTTGTTTCTTCTAACTTCCGTATTTTAACAGATTTTCGGTAGTTCCGTTTATTTCAGAAAAGTCCGTTTCGGGTTTTTTTTTTTTTTTTTGTATTTATACAGAAATTTCGCAAAATTTTCAATTTTGGCATGTTAAGATCCTTTCTGTTTGTGCCAGGTGGTGATCGAACCAACCCAGTTCAGCTTCATCTGCAAACGTCTATCCATTGAGCCAGAAAGTCGCACGTAAAGCTCCGTCACGTATCATGTTGAACTCTAATGGCTCAACAATTTTTTTTTTTTTTTTTTTTTTTTTTGCTATTAATGCGGATGAATTAGTAATTTTATTTTCTGCTGGAACTCACTATTTTTTTGAATAGGTTTGTAAGAATTTAATTTTTCCTGCAGGAGGGTGTATTACAAAATACGTATTTTTGTCATCGTTATTTTTCGGAGCAACAGAATGCTTTGGAATTTGAGATTTTTTTAACTGACAATGACTTTTAATTATCTTTAAGAAAAAGTGCAATGCGCTGTTTTACACTATTATTTAACAAAACTCCTAAATATGAAATTTACTCTTGATAGCTGCGATAATAGCTTTTGTGTTAAGTGGTCCACAGACTAATAAATAGGCATCGCGTACAATGATTTAGGTACCAAGTTTCTTACAATAAAACTATACAATACCTGGTGCGCAAAATGGGGGAGATGGGAAGGAATATCTTGTGCTACAATAACCAAAATTTCATGCGATATTCTATCCACAGTATCCGATCTCGTTACAGAACTTCAAAATCAGATTCTTCGACAGACTATTGTAATTTATTAGTTAATCAAACCTAAAGTATTCCAACGAATCGCTCCTATTACTGGAAATTCTGTCCTATAAAGACAGAAAAAAGTGAGAACAGAAAATTTTCTGTAAGTATACGAAAAGAACTGGGTAAGGGTATCTGAAAATTCAGAATTTTCTGACGTACGAAAAATTCGTAAAATTCGGGGTTTTTTTTTTTTTTGTTTTTTTTTCTTTTAGTCATTTTACGGAAAAGGTTGTGTCAGAAATATAGTTCGTTAATTCACAAAAGGAATAACAGAAAACGCCTCGTGAATTTCAGAAAATTTTTTGCAGGGTAATTTCGTCTTATTAAGGTGGTTCCTCCACCTAAAATCTCTGCCTGTGTTTCCAATGGTAAAACTTCTTTACATATTTTCTTCGCAATTATTGTATTCCCAAGGATGAAAATTTGCACATCGATAAAACTAACTTTAAGTTATAGCATGGGATACGTAATACTTGCTAAAACATAACCATAATTTAGCAATCCAACACTTGTTTGTCCACTGACGTAATTAATGTACAGGTCGCGCCACCTATTAACAGGTCTGAACATTACTCAAAGAAAAATGATTGATATTTAATATAATTACGGTTATGTTTTAGAAGTATTAAGTATCCCATGCTGTAACTTAAAGTTAGTTTTATCGATGTGCAAATTTTCATCGTTGGAAATGCATTAATTGCGAAGAAAATATGCAAAGAAGTTTTACCATTGGAAACATAAGGCAAATATTTTAGGTGGCACCTTAAGCACGCATTTAAAAGTATGATCCTTGGACGACGTCCTTGAGCATCGAGGACTATTAAAAGTGTCTTACTCTAGACTCCAAGGGAGGGAGGCTAAGAGAAGCAATGCTTAAATGCAAAGTCCATTTAAGGGTTGAACCACGGCCGTCTGGAAAACACAAGGCCATAACATTAGATAGATGAGTTCCCGCTTTCAGTGACGTCACGCGGAAACCAAGGCTTCCGTTTGATTTCCAACGCTGTCGTGTGTGACGTCAAACACGACGCTGACGTATCAGTCAGTGTATCATAACAGTGATATCAACGGAGGGAACTCATCTCTCTAAAGAAGCCTCACATAGAGAGAAATCAAATCTTCAGCGTATTGCTCAACAGATGGTAATTACATAAGTTAGGGGAAGGAGAAGAGCTTTGTGAAAACAGGAACTTGTCGGGGTTCGAGCCTGCGTCTCCACGCTCCGGAGCCAATTGTTCTAATCGACTAAACTACACCGACGGAATGTATCGCTGCAGATTTTTCATCTTGACATGGGCTTTTTTTTTTTTTTTTTTATTGCAGGTTTAACGACCACCGTGAGCAACTCAATGGGCTATAAGCAGTCGCCCGTCCCTAATTTAGGGTCACTGGTTCCAGGGAAGGGAGAGAGCCAGTGCCGTAAGACAAACACAACATCCATGCCTCACCGGGATTCGAACCCGGACCCCGTTCGGACGAATGATCAGAGGCCATCGCTTAGACCACTGCGCCACCGGGGCGGCTGACATGTTCTTCACCTCTTTGGTACGTCACAGCTTGGAAAAACAAAGATCTCTAAATCATACATGATAAGATCTGTTTATACGTACTTATCAATGAAGATCCACGATCGGAACCAATTTGTGTGCACTAATTTTGCATAACATAATTAAAAATAAGTGTCAAGAGCATTATACAAAGGCCGTTCTATTAAAACTAAGAGTATTTTTTTTTGAGTTGGCAACAGTGCGGAGGGTAAGAATAACCACGCAGACGACTAACAGAATTAAGGAAGTATCTGTGGCAACACTTAGTTATTAGCCGTGGCAGACGACACTGGTTTTGTTATTCCGCAGTTTTTTAAGGTACGTCTGCATTTCGCCATACAGCTATGGAAGGTGAGTGATTCAGAGTTATGAAGTGAAATGCGTTGTGCGATAAAATTTTACTATCGTTTGGATAAAACGACTCCAGAAACAGTCGATTTAATGAAAAAAGCTTACAAAGATAAATGTTTGGGTGAGTCAACAATTTTTAGATGGCACAATTTCAAAAAAAAAAAAAAAAAATTAACACTGTTTGGGCAATCTTGCAAGCAGATCGATGAATGACGTGTGAAGACATAGCGGCGTCAACTAATATTTCAAAAACGTTTGCATTCCGCATTCTACGCGACAAATTACTGCTGCATCGTGTGTGTTCCAGATGGGTACCTCATCACCTGACGAGAGAGCAATTGTTAGCCAGAGTTCAGGTGTGTCATGAGTGGAAACAAATGATTGCAAAGGATCCAAACTTTCTAAACACAGTAATAACTGCCGATGAAACATGGGTCCACTATTTCGACCCCTTCACGAAGCGCGCAACGAGTGTCTGGAAACACACAGGATCGCCTCCGCCGAAAAAGTTCGCCAAACCAAATCAGCTGGGAAGGTGATGATGATAATTTTCTTTCATCATAAAGATGTAGTCTACCAGCATGCTGTTCCTCCACAAATTACTGTCAATGCTGAGTATTACATTTGAGTCTTGAAGCGTCTGCGACGACACATATCGATTAAGAGAACGGAACTGGAGGGTAAGTGGACCCTACATCATGATAACGTCCACCCACATGTGGGTGCTTGTGTTCAACAGTTTTTTACGAAATGCAGTATTGAAATTATGCCACAGCCTGCCTACAGTCCTGACCTCGTCCCGTGCGATTTCTGGTTGTTTCCAACAATGAAGGAGAAGCTCCGTGGCGCAACATTCAACACAGATGCTGACGTTATTCAAGCTTTGCATGCGTCTCTAAAGCAGCTTCAAGAAAAGGTCTTCGCCACATGCTTTGAAAAGTAGATTGAACGATGGGACCGTCGCATATCATCCGAGGGAAGATACTTTGAGAAAGAATAACATATATTTTGCTGTACCTATATATCTTCATTTTTTGTGATTTTACTCTCACTTTTTATGGAACGGCCGTTGTAGAAAAGTAAATTCATTTTTAAGCCACATTAGGGGATCCCAATGGGAAAGAGATAACAGAAATAAAAATGTATGACATTATAAATTGCATTTATAAATGGTAACAACAAGTGGAAATGAAAATCGGAAACTTTCCTTAACAAATGCTGCATGGTGTTAAGAAGGCGCAGAACGAAAGCAAATAAAAAAATCTAAGAGGACTAACGCGTACAAGATTAAAGAAAGAAGGAAGGAAAGAAAGAAAGGAAGGAAAGAAAGAAAGGAAAGAAAGAAAGAAAGAAAGAAAGAAAGAAAGAAAGAAAGGAAGGAAAGAAAGAAAGAAAGAAAGAAAAGAGAAACGGAGAAAAAAAGGGGGATTTCAATTAAAAACAATACACACCATAAAATTTTAGACCAGAAGTATAGATACTTTTGTAAAAATTTAACCATCAATCTTTTGATGATTTAGCTCCTGAGAATTATATTGCTCCTATAGAATACAGAAAATCTGGACTATTAACGCTGAGAAAGCCGCCGAATGGTGTAGTGATGGTCTAACTGCTGGTTTATGACCGTTCGTTTGAGCGGGGCCCTGATTCGAGTCGCACCTGAGGTTTCGGTGTTTTGTTGTCTTTTTTTTTTACGACCAGTGGGGCACCCACGAGGGGGGGGGGTCGCTTTCCTTGGGCTGACAGAGCGTAAAATTAATATGTCGAAGTTTGAAACAAAAAGTCACGATACGCGATTTACATATACTTCTTAATCATGTTCCGTATAATTAATTGTAACATACAATCATTATAAGGGAGTAGTTCTGTTAAATAAATTTAGAAGAAATCTAACCAGGAAGAGAATTTCATGTACTGTTTCTTCTATTCATTTAACTTTCTTGTACTGCAACATTACTGGTAACTGAATAAGAATAAATGCACAAAAGCCAACCTCCTTCTTAATTGTTATAGCACCTGACCATTTTACCCGGTAAATTTAGGAGGGGGGGGTCACCCCACCTTGGGAAAATTCTGTGGGCCACAGCCCACTGCCCCCCCTCTTCTCTGGGAAATTTCTGGGTGCGCTACTGTTCACAACGCTAGGCTCTCCCGCTTTTGTGGAACCCGGGGCCCTAAATAAAGGGACTGCTTAGAATTGTTCACAGTGGTCACTAACCCACGAACTCCTGAAAAAAAAAGTCGAGGAAGCGCGTCGCGTAAAAAAAAAAAAAAAAAAAAAAAAAAGGAAGGAAGAAATGCTGATGCAGTCGCAATTTGTAATTTGCCTCGACGGCACACAAAAATTACAATTTCATTCCCTTGAATTTTTACTACTCTTTCTCCATTTAATCCATTTCGTATCTGATTTTACACTGAAATACACTTACTTCTCAGTACATTAAATAATGACTAATAACCTCTTCGTTATTAAATGCTTACACATAAATATTTGTTGCTTAGTGATAACAGCAAGTTTTCTTCCTAAACATGGGCGGTTTGGCCAACAGCGACGTTTTCTTGTGGACCAAACCAGAAATGTTCCAACTTTCTCGTATTGATTTTATTTTGTACTTACAAAAAAAAGTGTGTAGTTATATTGGTACTTATGATTAAAAATCATTAACTCCTTTGTGCTTTATTTCCGTCTAAAAAGTGTTTCGTCCTTAAAGAAAAATAAATTCCGTCCTTAAAGCAAAAAAAAAAAAAAAAAAAAATCCTTCTGTTTTTGTATTGGGATTATTTTTCTGAAAGGTATAGCAAAATTCTCCGTATTTGTGTAGAAAAGTGAAGCTGAACAAGCAAGCTATTTTAAATTGATTAACCTAAAATTAACTACAGTTAGAGGTAGGTCGTGTAACTTGGAGTCCAGGGTCATTGGAAGGTCCTGTCCTTCTTTTGCAATATTGAAGGAAACACTAGTACCAACTGAAGTTGCTCATCATCACCATATCCACTGACCACAGGTGTAACCACTGGGGGGTGGGGGGGGGGGGTCAGGAGCCCACAAATTTTCAGAGTCGGGGATCCCCAATGTAAAGGAGTCCCCCAATTTTTTTGGGAATGTAATGATATAATGCGCCCTTTTTTATGATGTAAACCAACTAAATTTAATAAAGTAAGATTGTAATTTTTCGTAGAATGCAAACACGTGTATAATGTATACTTAATAAAACAGCGATGTCGATTCCTAATAATCAAAGACAGTTCTACAACTTTGTAATTTACATTTCTGCCCTATCTATCATAGTTTTACAGTTGTGTTCGCCAACAGAGGCGCCTATGTCGTGCCCGTTAGATCATGCCTCAGCAACGGCTTTGGTCCTGCGTGTGTAGAGACAGGGGTCCCAAACTTTATATTATATACAGTATGTATATAATATTGTATATCATCATCATCATCATTGTCAACCATTATCAATCCACTGCTGGACGAAGGTCTCCCCAAGTTTCCTCCACAACGGTCTGTCTTGTGCCAGTCTCCTCCATGTCACTCCTGCATACTTTCGAATTTCATCCACCCATCTCCCATGTGGTCTTCTTCTGGGTCTTTTCCTGTCCCTTGGAATTCAATCTAAAATTTCGGCTGTCCATCGATGATCTGTCCTTCTGGCAGTATGTCCAGCCCATTGCCATTTCAGGGATTTAACTCTGATCATGATGTCTTCCACTCTTGTCATTTTTCGGATCCACGAGTTCCTCTTCTTATCTCTCCTGGTTACACCAAGTATGCACCTCTCCATGCTGCTTTGAGTTGTCTGCAGCCTTTGTATGTCTCTTTTAGTTAAGGTCCACGTCTCTGCACCATAAGTAAGCACTGGAAGGATGCATTGATCAAACACTTTTCTTTTAAGACATAATGGCATATTGCTCTTGAAAATTATGCTGCTTCTTCCAAAAGCTCTCCAGGCAAGTTTTGTACGCCGATTAATTTCTTCATCAATGTGACCCTCACTTGATATCTGCTGTCCAAGATAAACGTACGTATGAGTTATCTCCAGCTTTTCTCCATCAATCGATAAATCTTCATTTCTTGTAAAAGCATTGAACATCACTTTTGTCTTCTGAAAGTTCATTTTTAATCCCACTTCTTTACTCTTGTCAGCAAGTTCCTGGATCATACTCTGCAGCTCTGATGGGCTAGTTGCAAAAATGACTACATCATCAGCAAAAAGAAGGTGGGTTAGATAATCTCCATTAATCTTTATCCCATTGTTTTCCCAGCTGAGTGACTGAAAAACACCCTCCAATGTGGCATTAAAGAGCTTCGGAGATATGGTGTCACCTTGTCTCACTCCCTTTCCAATTTTTATGTGTGTTGTATTTTCAAACAGCCTAATCTTTGCACTTGCATTTTCATAGATGTTATTAATAATATTAATGTATGCATCTTCAATACCGCAGGTTTTCAGAGCCATTGTAACTGCTAATGGTTTCAACGAATCAAAGGCTTTTTCATAATCGATAAAAGCCATGCACAATGGAAGTTCATATTCCCTCGCTCTTTCAATTAGTTCTCTCAGCACATGGATATGATCTATTGTGCTGTAGCCACTCCTGAATCCAGCTTGTTCTCTCGGTTGAGCCATGTCCAGTGTTACCTTCAAGCGGTGTGAAAGAACTTTAGTGAAGATTTTATAAACTACTGATAGGAGGCTGATAGGTCTGTAGTTTCCGAGATCCTCAATGTCACCTTTCTTATGTAGCAGGATCATTGTAGCGGTGTTCCAATCCTCAGGAATCTTTCCTTCATTAAGGCATCGAGTGAAAATTTGGGCGAGTACTGTTTCGATTTCTCCACTTGCTTCTTGTATGATGTCTACAGTAATTCCATCTTCTCCTGGAGCTTTTCCTCGCTTCATGTTCTTGATTGCATGTGCAACTTCTGCTGGAAGGACTGGAGGAACTCTGGTACTGGTATCTTTCATGATGTCTGGAGTGCATGTATCATCCCTTTCATATAATTTGGAGTAGAAATCTTTCACTCTTGTCAAAATTTCGCCTCTATTTCTTGTTACAGAACCATCTTCTTTTTTCTCAGTGCCATAATCTGTTTTCTTCCCTTACTGAGATGTCCCTTTGCTATCTTTAGGCTTTGGTTGTTTTCAATTGCTTTCCTCACTAGTTCACAGTTGAATTTTCTTACGTCTTCAGTGATACTTTTTCGTACTGTCTTGCATAGCTCTATATATTCCACTTTGGAAGTCACATCTTCTTTAGTTGTCCTCATCTCTCTTCTTTTTGTATCAACATTTTCGTTTTTCCTGATAATTTATTTACATGCAACTTGTTCTTAGACCCAGCTAATTTTGTTGCTGTTTCCACAAGAGCTTTGGTTACTTTTCTGTTAACTTCAGAGATGTCCACTTCTTCCGATGTTAGGCCTTCTAAAGCAGAGAACCTGTTCTTCAGTTCCAACTTGAAGGTATTATGGTGTTTTTTAAGGTTGGTTATGTCAATAGATTTTGTTTGTCTTATGAGCTTGCCACGTTCAAGTTTAGTGTTGAGGTGCATCTTACATCTCACCAATCTGTGGTCACTACCTGTGTTGAACTTGTTTAGCACACCGCAGTCTTCTATGACGAATTTTTTGTTACACATAATAAAATCAATTTCACTTGTCGTCCCATTTGGATGTCTCCATGTCCATTTCCTGTGTGGCTTTTTCTTGAAGAAGGAGTTAAAGATGAAAAACCCTTCTGCCTCTGCAAACTTAACGAGAGTATTTCCACGCTGGTTTCTGTTGCCGTGACCGAATTTACCTACTGAAGTTTCATTCTGTTGCCGTTGCCCTATTTTTGCATTGAAATCTCCCATAATTATTTTCAAGTGCTGCTTACCTTTATTATTTAGATGACAAATTTCCTCATAAAATTCTTCAATTTCTTCTTCAGGATGACTTGTGGTGGGTGCATAAGTTTGAATAATCTGAGCCTGGTATCTTCTCGATAGTTGGATAACGAGCCGTGCAGCTCTGTCAGAGGAACTTTCAACTTCTACCACTTTATCCTTCAGTTTCTTGTTTATTATAAATCCAACACCACTAGTTCTGCCAGTATCTGTCCCACGATAGTAGAAGAGATGTCCACTTTTCAGTTCAATGAGATCTTCTCCTTTTCTCCTTACCTCACTTAGCCATACGATGTCCCACTTGATCCTTTGTAGTTCCTCTTCCAATTCAAGAAGCCTTGAATCAGAAGATAGGGAGCGTCCATTGTATGTTGCCAAGGTCAGCATCAGATGGCAGCCTAGTCCGGTCCTCCGGGGATTCTTAGCACCCTCTGCCTTCATGTCGCACTGGCCGCTGCCTTGGCCAGGTACATTCCAGCTGCCGGAAACTGAGGGCCAAGATTTAAGTTGTGGAGTCATTTTGGAGGGGTTTGGCCATAACTCACCACGCTGGCCAAGCGGGTTGGTGAGTGTGGGATAGAATTTCCTCTGATCCCGATGGTATATATATATATATATATATATATATGTGATGCGTAACATCACAGCCTCTCCTTGACAAATGTCAACCCCGCCTTCTCGTGGTACATCCTGTTCCCACTAAAGGGGCTCTGACGACCGCCAATAGCGGTATAACTATACCATCAGGATTAGAGGAAATTCTATCCCACACTCACCAACCCGCTTGGCCAGCGTGGTGAGTTATGGCCAAACCCCTCCAAAATGATTCCACAACTTAAATCTTGGCCCTCAGTCTCCGGCAGCTGGAATGTACCTGGCCAAGGCAGCGGCCAGTGCGACATGAAGGCAGAGGGTGCTAAGAATCCCCGGAGGACCGGACTAGGCTGCCATCTGATGCTGACCTTGGCTACGTACAACGGACGCTCCCTATCTTCTGATTCAAGGCTTCTTGAATTGGAAGAGGAACTACAAAGGATCAAGTGGGACATCGTGGGGCTAAGTGAGGTAAAGGAGAAAAGGAGAAGATCTCATCGAACTGAAAAGTGGACATCTCTTCTACTATCGTGGGACAGATACTGGCAGAACTAGTGGTGTTGGATTTATAATAAACAAGAAACTGAAGGATAAAGTTGTAGAAGTTGAAAGTTCCTCTGACAGAGCTGCACGACTTGTTATCCAACTCTCGAAAAGATACCAGGCTCAGATTATTCAAACTTATGCACCCACCACAAGTCATCCTGAAGAAGAAATTGAAGAATTTTATGAGGAAATTCGCCATCTAAATAATAAAGGTAAGCAGCACTTAAAGATAATTATGGGAGATTTCAATGCAAAAATAGGGCAACGGCAACAGAATGAAACTTCAGTAGGTAAATTCGGTCACGGCAACAGAAACCAGCGTGGAAATACTCTCGTTGAGTTTGCAGAGGCAGAAGGGTTTTTCATCTTGAACTCCTTCTTCAAGAAAAAGCCACACAGGAAATGGACATGGAGACATCCAAATGGGACGACAAGTGAAATTGATTTTATTATGTGTAACAAAAAATTTGTCATAGAAGACTGCAGTGTGCTAAACAAGTTCAACACAGGTAGTGACCATAGATTGGTGAGATGTAAGATGCACCTCAACACCAAACTTGAACGTGGCAAGCTCGTAACACAAACAAAATCTATTGACATAACCAACCTTAAAAAACACCATAATACCTTCAAGTTGGAACTGAAGAACAGGTTCTCTGCTTTAGAAGGCCTAACATCGGAAGAAGTGGACATCTCTGAAGTTAACAGAAAAGTAACCAAAGCTCTTATGGAAACAGCAACAAAATTAGCTGGGTCTAAGAACAAGTTGCATGTAAACAAATTATCAGGAAAAACGAAAATGTTGATGCAAAAAGAAGAGAGATGAGGACAACTAAAGAAGATGCGACTTCCAAAGTGGAATATATAGAGCTATGCAAGACAGTAAGAAAAAGTATCACTGAAGACGTAAGAAAATTCAACTGTGAACTAGTGAGGAAAGCAATTGAAAACAACCAAAGCCTAAAGATAGCAAAGGGACATCTCAGTAAGGGAAGAAAACAGATTATGGCACTGAGAAAAGAAGATGGTTCTGTAACAAGAAATAGAGGCGAAATTCTGACAAGAGTGAAAGATTTCTACTCCAAATTATATGAAAGGGATGATACATGCACTCCAGACATCATGAAAGATACCAGTACCAGAGTTCCTCCAGTCCTTCCAGCAGAAGTTGCACATGCAATCAAGAACATGAAGCGGGGAAAAGCTCCAGGAGAAGATGGAATTACTGTAGACATCATACAAGAAGCAAGTGGAGAAATTGAAACAGTACTCGCCCAAATTTTCACTCGATGCCTTAATGAAGGAAAGATTCCTGAGGATTGGAACACCGCTACAATGATCCTGCTACATAAGAAAGGTGACATTGAGGATCTCGGAAACTACAGACCTATCAGTAGTTTATAAAATCTTCACTAAAGTTCTTTCACACCGCTTGAAGGTAACACTGGACATGGCTCAACCGAGAGAACAAGCTGGATTCAGGAGTGGCTACAGCACAATAGATCATATCCACGTACTGAGAGAACTAATTGAAAGAGCGAGGGAATATGAACTTCCATTGTGCATGGCTTTTATCGATTATGAAAAAGCCTTTGATTCGGTGAAACCATCAGCAGTTACAATGGCTCTGAAAACCTGCGGTATTGAAGATGCATACATTAATATTATTAATAACATCTATGAAAATGCAAGTGCAAAGATTCGGCTGTTTGAAAATACAACACACATAAAAATTGGAAAGGGAGTGAGACAAGGTGACACCATATCTCCGAAGCTCTTTAATGCCACATTGGAGGGTGTTTTTCAGTCGCTGAGCTGGGAAAACAAAGGGATAAAGATTAATGGAGATTATCTAACCCACCTTCGTTTTGCTGATGACGTAGTCATTTTTGCAACTACCCCATCAGAGCTGCAGAGTATGATCCAAGAACTTGCTGACAAGAGTAAAGAAGTGGGATTAAAAATGAACTTTCAGAAGACAAAAGTGATGTTCAATGCTTTTACAAGAAATGAAGATTTATTGATTGATGGAGAAAAGCTGGAGATAACAGACACGTACGTTTATCTTGGACAGCAGATATCAAGTGAGGGTCACATTGATGAAGAAATTAATCGGAGTACAAAACTTGCCTGGAGAGCTTTTGGAAGAAACAGCATAATTTTCAAGAGCAATATGCCATTATGTCTTAAAAGAAAAGTGTTTGATCAATGCATCCTTCCAGTGCTTACGTATGGTGCAGAAACGTGGACCTTAACTAAAAGAGATATACAAAGGCTGCAGACAACTCAAAGCAGCATGGAGAGGTGCATGCTTCGTGTAACCAGGAGAGATAAGAAGAGGAACTCGTGGATCTGAAAAATGACAAGAGTGGAAGACATCATGATCAGAGTTAAATCCCTGAAATGGCAATGGGCTGGATATACTGCCAGAAGGACAGATCATCGATGGACAGCCGAAATTTTAGATTGGATTCCAAGGGACAGGAAAAGACCCAGAAGAAGACCACATGGGAGATGGGTGGATGAAATTCGAAAGTATGCAGGGATGACATGGAGGAGACTGGCACAAGACAGACCGTTGTGGAGGAAACTTGGGGAGACCTTCGTCCAGCAGTGGATTGATAATGGTTGACAATGATGATGATGAATGATGCATATATATATAATGTGTGTATGTGTGATCGGACCCCCCCCCCCCAGATTTTGAAACATGGTTACGCCACTGCCACTGACCAGTGACGAACTGACCCACCTGGACAAAGATATATTTTCCAGCGGACCATTCAAGAAATAGCCCACTATTTTTCGTCTTCTCTTTGTCTGAATTGTTTAGAAAGAACAGGTTGGTACTTATGAATAAAAATCGTTAACTTCATTTGAGCTTTATATTTTATCTGCCTAAAACGTTAATGTCTAAAAAAACAACAACATATGTTGGGCGTTTGCTCTAAAATGACAAAGCAAAATTCTCTCTGCGGCAGTGAAAAGTTTGTGCCACCAAACCCAGCACGCTGTTATAAATGAACAAAACTAAAGTGTAGGTCGTTCGACTTGGAGCTAAAGAGACATTGGTAGGCCCTACTCTCCTTTTGTAATCTTGAAGGAGGTACTAGTAACAATTTTGATGGTTCATCATCCCCAAACTCCCCTTATCCACGTACTGACATAGAGCACACAGCGATTCTTAGACAGATATATTCTGAAATCTGTGTCTCACGCACATTTATCTTAACAACAACAACAACAACAACGTTTTACCCGTATTGGTTCATGGATCAAAATGGTAGCTCATGAGTCAAAATCAGAGCCTATTTTAGGGAAGGGGATGTAGCCCCGGGTTTTACATTTTCAATGGGCCCCAGAATTGTGCAGGATGCTTGAAGAACTGACAAAGTTCTACAGTTTTTTTTTCTGACAGCACAGCGAAAACCACAAGAAACTACCTAGTTTTCTATTTCTTTCCCATACGTTGGTAGTCTGGAAGACGTATAGTCGATCCCAGTACATCCCCAAATCTTTCGAAAGCATTGTGGATGATTTGTACACATCTGTAATTGGGGGAAATTTTCCTACATTAAGAATTCGTCAAGAATCATCATATTCTTTTATCCACTACTTTGATATATAATTTCAACAAGCCACACCGGGGGGGGGGGGGGCGTGAAAGCAGAACTGAAGTGGTGTCCATTTTTTCCAACCATGCATTTTCACATTTTCTTGTTAACATTCCATGGAGTATGGGATACACACTTCAAGATAGTGAGGATATTTTAAAGGCTTTCTCATATTTTGGGTATGTTTTTTCTGGGATATTTTTATTCGTATTCTCAATATTTTCGGCCACCCGTATTGAAATACAGGATGTGCCACTATAACACTGGGGCTTCAAATATTGCCCAGCCACCGGGCCCCCTGTCTCCTTAAATGAGCTCTGGTCAAAACAATAAGTAGAAAATTGGATTGTGGGTTATACTCCACTTACAATAATACGATATAATACATTAATGTGTATTTTTTAATCCGTTAATAGGCGTGAAATTACAAAATTACTCAAGTTTCGAAAGCTTTCACCGCCAACAGGCAGTTTCTTCAGCTTCTGAATATAAACACTTAACAGAAACAGATGAAGGATTCATCATACAGAGAGTAGGTACCAATATCAATATAATGGGAAGACTTAGAGAAGGCCTTTATACAGGGAGGCGGTACCAATACCAATGTAATGGGAAGACTTAGAGAAGGCGTTTCTACAGGGAGTAGGTACCAATATTAATATGATGGGGAGACTTAGAGAAGGCATTTACACAGGAAGAAGGTACCAATATAATGGGAAGACTTAGAAAAGGCGTTTATACAGGGAGGAGGTATCAATATCAATATGATGGGAAGACTTAGAGAAGGCATTTATACAGGAAAAAGGTACCAATATCAATATAATGGGGAGACTTAGAGAAGGCATTTATACAGGGAGTAGGTACCAATATTAATATGATGGGAAGACTTAGAGAAGGCATTTATACAGGGAGTAGGTACCAATATTAATATAATGGGAAGACTTAGAGAAGACATTTATACAGAGAGTAGGTACCAATATTAATATGATGGGAAGACTTAGAGAAGGCGTTTATACAGGGAGGAGGTATCAATATCAATATAATGGGAAGACTTAGAGAAGGCGTTTATACAGGGAGGAGGTATCAATATCAATATGATGGGAAGACTTAGAGAAGGTATTTATACAGGGAAGAGGTACCAATATCAATATAATGGGGAGACTTAGAGTAGGTATTTATACAGGAACGTGGTACTAATTTAATGGGGAGACTTAGAGAAGGCGTTTATACAGGGAGGCGGTACCAATACCAGTATAATGGGGAGACTTAGAGAAGGCGTTTACAGGGAGTAGGTAACAATATCAATATAATGGGGAGACTTAGAGAAGGCATTTACAAAGGAAGGAGGTATCAATATAATGGGAAGACTTAGAGAAGGCGTTTATACAGGGAGGCGGTACCAATACCAGTATAATGGGGAGACTTAGAGAAGGCGTTTACAGGGAGTAGGTAACAATATCAATATAATGGGGAGACTTAGAGAAGGCATTTACAAAGGAAGGAGGTATCAATATAATGGGAAGACTTAGAGAAGGCGTTTATACAGGAAGGCGGTACCAATACCAGTATAATGGGGAGACTTAGAGAAGGCGTTTATACAGGGAGGAGGTATCAATATCAATATGATGGGAAGACTTAGAGAAGGTATTTATACAGGGAAGAGGTACCAATATCAATATAATGGGGAGACTTAGAGTAGGTATTTATACAGGAACGTGGTACTAATTTAATGGGGAGACTTAGAGAAGGCGTTTATACAGGGAGGCGGTACCAATACCAGTATAATGGGGAGACTTAGAGAAGGCGTTTACAGGGAGTAGGTAACAATATCAATATAATGGGGAGACTTAGAGAAGGCATTTACAAAGGAAGGAGGTATCAATATAATGGGAAGACTTAGAGAAGGCGTTTATACAGGGAGGCGGTACCAATACCAGTATAATGGGGAGACTTAGAGAAGGCGTTTACAGGGAGTAGGTAACAATATCAATATAATGGGGAGACTTAGAGAAGGCATTTACAAAGGAAGGAGGTATCAATATAATGGGAAGACTTAGAGAAGGCGTTTATACAGGAAGGCGGTACCAATACCAGTATAATGGGGAGACTTAGAGAAGGCGTTTATACAGGGAGGAGGTACTATTATTAATATGATGGGGTGACTTAGAGAAAGCTTTTATACAGGTAGCAGGTACCGATATCAATATAATGGGTAGACGTTTATACAGGGAAGAGGTACCAATATCAATATAATGGGGAGACTTAGAGAAAGCGGTTATACAGGGAGGAGGTACCAATATCGTTACGTAGTAGGCTACCGCTGACGGAAGGTAGGGTATATGGGGATCCAGACCCCCTGGAATTTTATGGTCCCCTTATTGGGGGGGGGGGGTCTTCCTACGAAACATCTTAAAAATTTGTGATTCGCATATGATGCAACGTATTTTTTTTTTTTTTTTTTATGAAAATTTCCTGGAGACAATGAGCACGGTTTGAAGTTTTCTGAAGAACTCTTCAACTTTGAAAATTGATTTTGCGCAAATAAGTTGAAAAGTTAACTCAGTGATGTGTTTTTTCACTTTAAAGAAGATCGTTAAAGAATTCTCAAATAGCAATGGGCTGGATATATTGCTAGGAAAACTGACTACCGTTAAACAAATGAGATATTAGAATGAATTTCACCATGGGTCAGGAGAAGACCCAGAAGCAAACCACCTTGGTGACGGGTGGATGAAATTCGAAAGCATGCTGGAGTGACTTGGAAGAGATATGCTGAAGAAAGAAAGTTATAGAAAGACCTTCATCCAGCAGTGGATTGAGGGTAGTTGACGATGACTTGTACGAGTACTTGCATATTTACCCAACGGTTTCTCTCTCTCTCTCTCTCTTTATTGTTTTGAATTCCTGGAGAAGCTGGTTCCCGTGAAATTATTGGGTTCCGCCGCCCATGTAGAAGTCGATCAGTGACAAAATATAAATATAAAAATTAATTGCGCAGGAAAATTGACAAGAGGCGCGTACCCATTTCAACTTTCTGAATTATTGTGGTGTTTTATTGGAAATGGAATCTTCAACAAACTCGTGACTTTTTATCAGTCAAAACCAAAATTTTCGAAGAGAAATAATTATGTGGTACAGCACCCCGCTTCGAATGGTTTGATGCTATATTCAAGAATGAGCGAATTTTGAAAATTATTTCGCCGTTAAATCGTTGTTAAAAAAATTTCATGACGGAATTCATGAAGTGGTTCTCCTGTGGGTTGGCGTGTTTTTATAGAGTACCGCAAGACTAAAACTCCCTGCCCGGTTTGGTCGTCCAAATTTTACCCTGTTCCTAAATCAAGTTACTTAAATTAAAAATGCACTTCTCGCTTTCTGATTTCATTTCCTGGGTACATATCTGTTACTTATAGTAATCAAACCGACTCCTCTTCCTTAGTCAACTAACGTCAAGTAGAAGTATTCACTTACTGATTTCTTATCTGCACTGTAAAAAAATTCCTGAAATTCACGCGCCATTTCCTGTGGTCCCTTTTGTGAATTAGCTATCCTGATTCACCTTTTCTGGAAATGAGAGAAACAATCTCTGCATTTCACGGATTTTCATGCGTGAATTCACAGAAATAATTTTGTCAATCTTTCTCCTGTTAATAACGGAAAGTTGACGTTTTCAAGATGTGTGAACGGGAAATTCTGAATTTTCAGAAACCTTTCCGCAATTCCTTTCGTATATTAACGGGAAAATTCTGTTCTCCCTTTTTCCGTGCCCATATGACGGAAAATTTCCGGTAATAGGAGCGATCGCCGGAATACTTGAGGTTTGATTAACTAATGAATTTCATTCGTTTGTTGGAGAATCTGATTTTGAAGCATGATCGGATACTGTGGATAAGATATCGCATGATATTTATACCGATGAGCCAGTACATTATGACCACCTATACCTAATAAGCTGGAGGACTCCCTTTGCCCGCAAAACAGCGGCCACTTGACAAGGCGTCGATTCGATGAGGTGGCGATAGGTATCCTGGCGTATCTGGTACCATAAAGTCAACAGCAGGCCCTCCAGTTCTCCTACATTTCGGGGTGGTGGTGATTTAGCGCGATCCCCCTTTTCCAAGTCGAACCACAAATGTTCGATTGGGTTCATGTCAGGTGAATTTGCAGGCCAGGGCATTAACAGAAAGTCACAGCATGTTCCTCGAACCACTCCTTGACGATTTTGGCAGTGTGGCATGGCGCATCATCCTGTTGGTAATGGCCATCACCAGCAGGGAACACAGTTGCCATGAATGAGTGAACTTTGTCCGCAACGATGTTCAGATACCTGACAGCTATTAGGGATTGTGCTATTGGGATAATGGGGCCTAAAGTATCCCAAGAAAACATCGCCCACAGTATAACACCTCCGCCACCTGCCTGTTTCCGCCCAACAGTGCATCCAGATGCCATAGCCTCCGTTAGTAATCGGCGTATCCGCGATCGGTCGTCTACGTGATGCACCAGGAATCTTGATTTGTCAGACCGCTCCGCTTTCTTCCAATCATCCACGATCCAATCTCGATGATCTTGGGCCCATTTTATGCATTGTTGGTGATGACGTGCATTGAGCATTGGGATCCGGCTGGGTCTTCGGCCACGTAGGCTCATGCGCAGAAGGCTGCGATGAACTGTGTACTGTGACACATTGCCCTGATCACCAATGTTGTAACTGCGGGTGATTTGTTGCATTGCGCGACCGTCTCCCCTTCCCTCTGGTACCAATGAGCTGTGGACGACGGTTCGTCGTTTGGCCATCTCTGCACCACTTTTGATACGTACTCAATACAGTGGCACGTGAACAACCCACAAGCCGCGCCGTTTCCGAGATCGCAGTTCCGAGGAACCATGCCATCACAATTTGTCCTTTATCAAACTCTGAGAAATCGGCAGCTTTTCCCAATCTGACTCCGAACGCTCAACTAACCAAAAGCCAGTCCTCGGGTTGTATATATACTGCTCTGTGAATTTCATCTTCACCACCGTTCGGTCTCCAGGCAAGCTCATTTCTCTAGGCTGGGGGTGGTCATAATGGAATGACTCATTGGTGTAGGTTATTGTGGTAACGGATATTCCTTACTCTCTCTACTCTTTTTGGTGCATTAACTATTGTATATTTGGAGGTTTGCTGGACTTCTAAGGAGGGGGCTAAGCCCCCAGAGCCCCCTACTATCTACGGTTCTGACCACCAAAGCCGGATTAAGGGGGTGTAAAGGGGCTATAGCCTAGGGGCCTACCATTACCAAGTGCGCAGGAGGCATTCCACTACAGCTTTGTATATTTATATGTAGAGAAAAGTGAAATAATTTTAGTTTTGTATCGTATGATTTCCACTCTATCACAAACAGTGGCTAGAAGAGAACAGATTTAAAGGCAGTGACTAACTAAGGGTAAACCTTCATGTCGCTGTATACAGCGGGGTCACGCGGTCAGTGAGACAGTTTTAGCTTTTTCACTATCATCTACCCACACTTCCCTGTTTGCACTGGGAACTGTTAATGGGAGAAATACACTGTCACTTCACATTGCATAACGAAAACGATGCACCAAGAGAAGTATGCAATGCTAAATTATTAAAAATTTCAAGACAGAATCTAGGAATCTTCAGCTTTTAACTCATGTTGTTGTGAAAACAGTGGAAAATACAGTAACTTTCCATGAAAACTCTGCAGGTATAGTCGGATTTTTTTTTACTTGGCACTTGATGATAATGAAATCGCCTATTTTTTTGGGGTGCAAGCATTTTGGGTGCGACGTGTCGAAGGAGGTGATTTCCGATGCTCAGAGACAACAGGCGAAAACTTCTCCAGTTCTTTTCCCTGCGGGGCTAAGATTTTAAGACCCATTACCACGGCAGTCTCCCCTTTGGTTCATCCCCCACCCACTCCTCCATTGTTGTCTCCCCATTGTCTCACATTGCTTGCTGGGGACATAATCGCTGGGTAGAGAGATCCCACTGTAAGAAGGATCACCTAAGAGACAAAGAAACCCCTTCCCCCTTTCAGATCAAGCAATGCTCACTGCCACGCTTTCCACAAGTATTCCACCGTAGGGTGAGATTACTAGGGAACCCTTCACCTGCTCATTTCTTGCTGCAAATCACATCTGTTTAGACCCGGAAAGTACTTGCTGCACTCCCAAAATTAGGCGATTTCATTATCGTCAAGTGCCAAGAGAAAAAAATCAGACTATAATTTATTAATTTGAAGAATGCATTACTTATTAATTATCACAAGCATATTGCTACAGTTTCGTGTTTTAAAGAAGTTCAATAATGATTCTCCATCATAAGTTCTTTGGTAGCACACTCAGATGTCTTAGCCAGAGGCGTAACTAGTCATTTCTGCGCACGGGGCAAACCACAAAATATTGCGCCCCTATCTGTCTTTCTATCTTACATATCATCATCATCATCATCATCATCATCATCATTGTCAACAACTATCAACCTACGGCTGGATGAAGGTCTCCCCAAGTTTCTTCTACCACGGTCTGTTTTGAGCCAGTCTTCTCCCTGTCACTCCGGCAGGCTTTCTAATTTAATCCACCCACCTTCCACATAGTTTTCTTCTGAGTTTTTTTTTGTCCCCTGGTATCCAGTCCAATATTTCAGCTGTCCATCGGTGGCCTGTTGCTCTAGTAATATTATGTTCAGCCCATTGCCATTTCAGGGAACTATTATATCAGTAATATATATACATGTATGTGTGTGTGTGTGTGTGTGTGTGTGTGTGTGTGTGTAACTATTATATTAAAATACTAATAATATCGGGTAGCGTATGTTTTACGTATAAATATGTTTATACAGCTTTTCGGAACTGCTTCGGAGTTCGGACATTACGTACTACAAACTGACAGAATCTAGTTGGCAGTTGTGGCTCGCAGTCACAGTAATGATCGAATATCCCTCAGAGAATCTTTAGCAATGTGAACAACATCCTTATCTTGCAGCATACTAAAGAAAAATGGACCTCGTTGCTGTCAGATCATATCAGATGATATGTAGAGGATTTTAGGAAGGGGGCAGTGTCAGACCCCAAATCTTAAACAACTCTTAGAAATAGGAAGCTAGGAGATTTGGGCTAAAGTGCCCTATATGAAAGTGACACGGAAGTGAATTAGAAAGGGGGAGGAAGACGCCCTTATTTATTACCGGGGGCCGACGGCTTAACGCGCCTATCCTACGCAAGGCGGATATTTAGTGGTTCGAGATTTCGTACCTTCCCGGGATCGAACCTGAGTTCCTCAGTGGCAGTCACGAACGTTGATCACTAGGCCGTCCTCGGCCAAACTTCGTTGTTGTCGAAAAAGACCCTGGTTCTTCCTTTGATGGACGAACTCCATAACCGTGGCTTCCTTTCTGAATGTAAGCAACCAACATCGTTTGAACATTTTGAGAAAGAAATTCGAATTTTAAGTGCAACAGAATCGTAAATAGACAAAGTCATCGCTCTTTCCACGTTTTTCTTTAATTAACACACAGCAACTGAAAAATCGTGTTTCGACACCGCTGGGATGGAATCCCAGATCTCTCGATAACTACGCTATGGTGCCAACAATCCACGGCGCTATGTATGTTTATCTGTCAGCATCTGACTTCACAAATCCGTAGGGATGGGCTCAGCAACTGAGACGTCTCCTTCTGGTGGGGCTTAACGGCACAAGCTATTTAATTATAGCTAATAAATCCAAAGGGCGAGATAAATGGTGAAAATCTTCCAAATACGTGCAGACAATGTAAATAGACAAAGTCATCGCTCTTCCCACGTTTGTGGAAAGAGCGATGAGTTTGTCTATTCACATTGTCTCCACGTATTTGGAAGACTTTCACCGTAACAGAAACGGGTGTAGAAGTTTCAATTCCAATTTTAATTAGATTACAGTAATTTTTACGCCCTGTCTTCAGCACCTACCTATTTACGCTTCTGGTCTTAGCCTTGGTAGCCCACTGTCTGAACATTGTCTTAACCTAAGGGCCCACTAAGACCTTATTTTGGCCCTGCTTAACCCGGTAACCATATGTACGTTAATTAATTACAGACAAAAACTCACGTTTTTGTTTCTTATTTAATGTGTTGAACACATCTTTGTCATCTGGTAATAACAAGCGTTCCACGGCTTCCTTTCCGCTGCAGAAAATGCAAGTTTTGATTCTCTATCGGATGTGCTAATTGTATCTTTGTAAGTATGGCAATTAGCTTTGCAGATAAAAAGAATCTCCAAATACGTATCTGGTATGCTAATCATAGCTGGCTATTAAGAGTAAAGCTTCGTTGCGTCGGCTGTTCCACGTCATGGGAGTTTATGGATTAACACGGGCAGCTGAAAGTCTTGCACAACTATGCGTTTAGTCGTGAGCCACAGCTTTACGGAGAAACTTACACAATACTCCACATTTACGCATTTAGAGTGCAGAAAGCGACGGTTCTGCCTGCAATTTCCTTTAACGAGCACTTCATTGCATAGCTAGCGTCGATCAGCGTTCAATACGCAATCCCTATTAGGAACAGGTAACGATACATTGATGACAGGTAGAACGAAATTTAAATAGGTTATGACTTGTAGTTCGTCGCTTGATGTACGGCTGAATCAACATGGTGCGCAAAAGTATTTCCGAATTAGAAGCTAACGTGCACTTTATAACTGCATTAAAACGGTCGCGAACGTGACAGTAAAAGAAGAGGCGACCCTCAATTAAGAAAATGGCGTAATGTGGAAATAATTCCATCTGCAGAAGAAGAGATAAGATCTCTGATCAGAGCAATATAAGGTCCTGGAATAAGTTGTCTCCACACGGTTTTGGTGAAACCATCATCAAGATACCTCAAGATGAAGAGCGTTTTTGCTTTGCTCGTTTTCGCTGTCTTGGCCGAACTGGCCTTGTCTGGGCTGGTGCCTGGAGGGTGGTATGACGGTTGCGGTTACCCAGGAGGTCGTCGGGTGCGGAGAACGGAGATCATAAGACGTGATGTCGTCGATTATCGCCCACCCATCTGTGGCCCTTTCTACCCCTTCTACCGACCCTATGGACGCCGAGTCATTGAGAGAAGAGACCGTGCCTACAGAGATGATTATGCAGATGATTGGGGATATCCTGGCTTTGGCTACGATGATTTCATCGACGGGCCCTACGACGACTTCTACTACTAAACATGCGGAAGACATAATTCCAAGATTCTTTACGAACGGATCCTGACCATATAGCAATTTCTCGCATGAAAATTCATTCAGTTTGTTTTACAGCCAAAGTAAAGAACATTCGGTAAGGGCTCGTCATATATTACGTAACAGTTTCGTCATTTCGATTATTCCGAAGAAGACAATGTATCATTGTTATTTTTACGATATGTTATGAAGGGCAAGAATGTTGAAAATCCAATCAGGATGTATCGAAGATTTAAATCATGAATGAAAAGAAAATAAACAACTTTATGGGGAAGCCGTAAGAATGACCTTTTGTAGTTACTTTAGTTTTAATTCTCCTTTATTAATAATGTCTCTTTAAAATCATTTTAAAAATTGGTTACAGGGTACATTGTAATGAAATAAGATTAAAACCGTAAGAGGTAAGTACATCTTTACTCCATCATGGAGAGACGTAAACCGAAAGTAACTGTTCATTGGTTAGGAGTGTTTTAGAAACTCGCTTTTCAGCAGATATGAACTTCAACAGTTCTGTCTAGAGTTAAATCTGCAACCTTGCTTGAAATATTTTACAGCAATTTTTAACTGTGTTTTTCATATCTTAAGTCGAAACACAACTGAATAACAATATTTTTACATCTTTTTTTTTTTTTTCAGTGTTTTCTGTTACTATTTTCTTTTTTTTTTTCTCTGTATTCTTTACTTTGGTTGCTCAGAGAACACATTTTGTGAAATTACTAACTTATGCTTTTTTTTTCCATGGGAAAATTTCCTGCTGTGATTTTACAAATTTAACGATGTGTCAGCTGCATTTTTAAATCCCTATATGTTTATTAAAATCACTCCCTCTCTTTTTTTCTTTCAGGGTATTTTTTCTCTCCACTGTTCTTTTGTAGGCTCTCTGCTTTCCCAAGATTTTTCGCATTTCTTATTTTCCTTAAGTTTCACCGCCTTTTCAGACATTCCTTGTCATTTGCTGTTCTCCTTAAGTTCCTGTCTTTTCAGGATTTTTCTTATTTGTTATTCTCCTTACGAATTTCTGACCTTTCAGAATTTTACCTCATTTGCCATTCACCTTTCGTTTCTCTGCGTTTTCCGAATTTTTCCTCATTTGCCTTTCTCCTTACGTTTCTCTGCCCTACCAGAATTTTCCTCATTTTCCTTTCTCCTAACGTTTCTCTTCCCTTTCAGAATTTTTACTCATTTGCCTTTCTCCTTACGTTTCTCTGCCTTTTCAGAATTTTTCCTCATTTGCTTTTCTCCTTGCGTTTCTCTACCCTTTCACAGTTTTTCTCATTTGCGTTTCTCCTTACGTTTCTCTGCCTTTTCAGAATTGTTCCTCACTTGCCATTGTCCTTACGTTTCTCTGCCTTTTCAGAATTTTTCATCACTTGCCATTCTACTTAGGTTTCTCTGCTCTTTCAGAATTTTTTTCTCATTTTCCATTCTCCTTACATTTCTCTGTCCTTTCAAAATTTTTCCTCATCTGCCATTCTCTTTACGTTTCTCTTCTTTTTCTCGAGATCCTTTTTCTATTCCCTGTTCTGAGAACTCATACGTTCAGCGGAAAGCACTTTTTGCCTCTCTGTTTTATTTTGCTACAAATATCGCTTCCCTTTTCACTCCTCTCTACAATGAATTCTCATTTAATGATTGCGGGAATAACGGGGGGGGGGTTGTCACTGTATGTTTCCCCAACAATCTTAAACCCATCTCCTTTTCTCTTCGTCCATTCCCCCTGAAATTGTGCCTTTCATCGTCAAGAGGATGGAAGAGCTGCTACAATATTATTTAGAAAAAAATTGCACTTCAGTAATAAAATTATTGAATTATGATGTAAAACTACCGAGAAACTATGATGCTGCCACTTAAATTCATGAAAATTGCCAGAGCAAATATGTTGTATCAGCAGCATTTTTCAAAGTGCGTCGTAGATCGAAGTGTTGCGTACACCGTAATCTGCAGCAGGAGCAAAACAAAAGAAGGTAAGTCCAAAAGCATCCACAATGAATTTACTATGCATTCGAATGACCTTTACAAGGAGGGCTCAAAAAGATGGTGATCTAATGGTGCAAGTTCAGGACAAAACGGTGATTGTCCAAAAGGAGGTTACAGATATCCAAACTGTCATATGTGTGATTTTTCGTGATTTTTTTGGGACTCCAACACATCTTGTACGAACTTTAATGGGTAATCGGATATGTTGAACCGTGCGTGACTAAGTCACAGTTGGTTTGTTACTTCATTAGTAGCCACGCTTCTGTAGTCGGGAATCAACTCGCATACTTGTTCAGTGTTTCGTTCTGTGTCGATTTCTTATCGACTACAGAACGAAACACTGTAGTCGATTACACATTGACTACAGATTCTTTTCTATGTCACTCAGGCATGTTTGCAAATTTAATCTACCTTTCATCCTCATGGTCTTCTTCTGGGGTTTTTTCCCCTGTTCCTTGGTATTCAGTGTAGTATTTCTCTTGTCCAACGATTATCAGTTCTTCTAGAAACATGTCCAGACCATTCCCAATTGAGGATCTTTGATCATGATGTCATCCACTCCTATATATCATCGTCATCAACGATTCTCAATTTACTGCTGGATGAAAGTCTCCCCAAGTCCCTTCCACAACTGTATGTCTTAAGCAATTCACTTCCATGTCACTCCGGTATGCTCCCCAATATAATCCACCCATATCATGCGTGGTCTTCTTCTGGGTCTTTTCCTGTCCCCTGGTATCCAATCTACAGAGGATGAGTAGAAAGTTTTAATATTTGGATCACTTTATGTCTTCATACGTACCTTTACGACGAAAACTGACTAGCATTCAAAGTATAGGCTATCATGTTGCACCGCCGTTAGCCATCTATCTGCCAGTTCTTTGATTCCGCGGAGGTACTAGTTCTTGTCTCTCGAGGCAAAGAACTCTTTCACCCCATTTGCCACCTCCTCCTGGTTGTTGAAGAGCCACCCGCGAATGAAGTGGACCATGACCGGAACAAGCAATAATCCTACGGGGCAAGGTCCGGACTATATGTTGGATGTGGCATGAGTTCGATGTCCTGAAGTTCCTGGAGTTTTGTCCTGGTCGTTCGCTCGGTATGAGGCCGAACGTTGTTCTGCTGTAGGAGAGCGCGCTCTCTGTTCACCATGTGCCGGGTACTTCTCCTCCAAAACGGCATACATCCGTTCCAGCTGTTCAGAGTAGAAACAAATGCGTAATGGATTATCCCTTCGAAATTCCATCAGACGCAGAGCATCACCTTGTGCTCAAAGCGTCCATGTTTGGCAACAGGCTCAGGAAGAAGGCTGGGGCTCAACAACTGACGTTGTGTGCTAGGATCACGGAAATTGACCCACTTTTCATCGCACGTAACAGTTATCTTGATGAAACGTACATCGCGGGGTTTCTCCAAGAGTTTCGTGCACACTTCCACTCGGCAGTTTGCTTCAGCTGACGTCAGTTCGTGAGGGACAATGCAGCAGCTCCTGTAGACCTTGCCGAGGTCCTGAATGTGACGAACCACGGTGGTCTGTGATATGCCCAGCTCTCCTAATAATCTCCGAGTGCTGGTTGTCGGATTTACATCTACGGCCTCGCGCTCGGCCTCCGAATCCACGGTTCGCGGCCTACCTGACCTTGGCTGATCGTCGATTTTTCTGTCACCTGAGTGAAATTACTTGAACCATCTGGTTCCGATGCTGTGGTCCACGGAACCTTCCCCTTTCGCATGACAAATGTTTCGTGTTGCTTGAGCAGCGTTATGGCCGCGTTCAAACTCGTAAAGCAAAATTTCCCTAATTAGTCAGTCGTGGCTGTTCACCTTTTAGGTGTCCCAACCACAGACAGAACGACGACATGCAGTGCTGTTCACAGCAATGGCTGCCACTTTATATCCCTCTCGACTGACTGCAGTGCGCGACTTGAACTAGTTTAAACACGTGACACACCCGCCGCAGCACACGCGTTTATGCAAATATTGCAAAACTTTCGACTCACCCGCTGTAATATTTCAGTTGTCCAGCGGTGGTCAGATCTTCTAGCAATGTGAACAACCCATTGCCACCTGAGTGTCTTTACTTTGATCATGATCAGGGACGCTTTAAAAACCTCTGAGGCCCCCGGCGCATCGTGGCACGAGCATCCGCCCCCGTTCCTTCCCGTTCCGCGTGCGCGCACTCATGTTGTTCCATTTTATCATTTAAAACCTAAAAATATTGCTAGGTATATCTTTTCCTTTTCATCTCAAGAAAATACAATAAGAATTTCATGCAATGTACTTTAGCAATAAACTTCCATGTGTAATTGATTGATATATATTGTTGCTTTTACGTAAAAAATCCGTCATATAAATATGACGGGAAAAGATAAAATAATTATGCGACATTAATCCCGGACCATAAACAGTGGAGGTTAAGTAGAAGAACGCAGTTTACGTTAAAGTCAAATGAAACTCAAGGCATTTTTCTGATTATGAGTAAATCCATGATAAAATAATCAATATAAGTATTTATTGAAAATAAATCAAGTAAAGAAATGAATAAATGAATTTCTAAAAATACATTGAATAAAAAAACCCGTTCTCAACAAAAGCATTTGAATGTCTTCAAGTATGTGACACATCGGTGGTATGATTAATTTAGTAACCTTGACTAAAGCCACGAAGTTTTGAGCAGATGAATAATGTAAGGTACAAAAATGGCTTTAAACTTACCGTTTTTGTTCATTTTGTTTGTTTTATTGGGGCTAATGGCGCAAGAGCCAGGGTTGTCCAAAGAGCGCCAGGTACAGTCAAAAAACAGTTACAAGGTCAGCTAGGGCCGTAGGAACGCCATCCCTCAATCAGCTGGATTTCCAGATGACTCCATTGTGGTTTGCTCATTTTCCACAACCGCCCATGGGGAAATAAGCTTGGTTGCGGTGCATCTTTTTTTTTTTTTTTTTTTTTTTTTACGGGAATAAAATTCCCAGTAGGCCTACAAAAAAGAAAGAAAAAAAAAAAAACAGCACTGTGTTTAAATTAGCTTTAAACTACTAGTTTTTTTTTATTTCCTTTCCGTATTTCCTTTTTCTCCCCCTCTTTTAAATTCGGCAAATCTTAAAAGGGAAATAGAAAACACGCTCCCTGCACTGTGAGTCGGATTGGGAAAATGGTGACTCAGCCGAAACGATGTTTGACGGAGGCCCCCGGAGAACGCTGGGTACGCCCATGCAATTAAACGTCTCTGATCATGATGTCATCTGCTCAAGAGCGAAAATATCAAGATTTAGAGCAGTAGGTAAAACTGTTTTTTGCAGCTGAATTCTTTAACTAGAAAGATGAAAGCAGTTTAAAAATGCAAGCGTTTTTCTCGTTATCTCCACCTATTGTTCACTAGAATTGAATGACATCCAGCCAAATTATAACAGTTTAGCATGCTGCAGAAGACTTTTGAGGACAGTGTCTGACCACTGGAAATGGGAAACTAGAATAGGGTACCCTACAGGAAAGAAAAGCAGAATAATCTTAATGATGGTAGAATATAATAGCATGGTTAGGCGGGGGGGGCTGGAAAAGCATGGACAGAAACCAGAGCTACAGGTCTGCCTGGCCCGAGTCCTGCCTGGCTTGAGGGTGGGAAGGGCTTTTTTCTTGTCATCAATTAAGTGAAAAATCTAGGACTTTCCTGTATTGGAAAGTTTAAATTTAGGCTTGGCCTGTATTGGAAAATATTGAAAAAGTTTTACATTTTGCCGAAAAAGTGAAAGTGAAAAATCTAGGTCTGGCCTGTATTCGAAAGTACTGGAAAATCTATTACATTTTGTCCCTGGATTAAAGAAAACTATTTCGTCTCACAAAACGAACACTGTCTTGTTAAATAATCAGATGACGAAGTTCACTGAGTGAAAAGAAAGACCCCATCCGCCACCAGATGCATATATTAATTACAGCTGAAACCAAGACGCCGAGCTGTAAGGAAAGAATCTGAAATAGGACGGTTTATTTATTAATCAAATTCTGTGTTCACTTCGTTGGCTTCGGCGACTAAAACAAGTGCCTCCCCTCTCCCGCAGAAATGTTTACATAGACAAAGTTTTAAGATTGACGAAACTGAAACCAAAACCAAAACTAAAACGAGCTTCTGGCGTGATTCATTTCTACAACGGATATGAGGAAGTTTGAAGTATTTGTTTAAATTTTTAGGAATTGAGGACTGTTTTGTTTATACTTAAGTGTAAAAGAGGAAACGCGTTTACATTTGAAACAGAAATATCAAAATGATTGCCCCGACTACAAATGACAATAACGTGTTTATAAAGATAAATAGACAGCTGATATCCCTACACAAGAAAGAAGGAAGTTTAGAATTTTCTTGGAACCTACTGCTGTGTTGCTATGGTCTTCCAAAATTTCTTCTGAAATGGTATGGTCTTGCTAATTCTTCCAAACCATTGGATTGGTTCCTTGTGGACAGAACAACAGGGTTTTCTGCAAGTGGCCCCCAGGTCTCCGGATCTTACTCCTTGTGACTTCTTTTTGTGGGGGAATGTCAAAGACCATGTGTATATGCCAGCTTTGCCGAGAACACTGCAAGAGCTAAAGATGTGCATTCAGCTTGCACTGGCATCAGTGACTACGGACATGCTTCATAATGTATGGCGTGATATGGATTACTGTTTAGATGTTGCTCGCGTGACCCAGGGGAGTCACATAGAACATTTGTAAGGTCTGGAAACAAAATTCTGAATTTCATTCTTTATTGTGCAACAATATGATCTCTGTATCTATGTTCATAAACCAGGAGCTGCCATTTGTAATCGGGGCAATCATTTTGAATTACCCTGTATTTAGTCTGGTCTCAACCTCGTCTGTGGGAGGAATTACTACGAGAAATGGTACGCTGCTTTTCATTCCCTATGCCACTAAGGTACTTGAATTTACACTGTTGGCCACCCAAAATGCAACACCAAGAAGGAAGCACCCGATTCGCTTGAAATTCGCAGCATACGTCGCCCGGGAGAGGACATGAATACCATTAGCATTGCAGGGCATATGCAAATCATGTGCGCCCTGCACACCACCGAGAAACACTATAAGAAGGGTACACAGAAGGCGGGGTGTAAGTAGTGGAAGTGTGTTGTGCTGCCAGACCTGTGCGTGGGAAGCTTCCTGATGCCTCGTCGCAGAATACGGCAGTCATTCCAGCACGTTTCGGAGTTTGACAGAGGACGAATAGTGGCTTATTGCGACAGCAGTTTATCGTACCGAGACATCGGCGCCCGTGTGGTACGACATCCAGCCACAGTGAAGCGAGTATGGATTCGGTGGATGCAGAAGGGACGACGGACCGACGCGAGCGATTGCCGCAGCCGCGGCGCACCACCGAACGAAGGGACTGGCATGTTGTGCAGCGGGCATTGACGGCTCGCAGCGCCACATCACGAACGTTCGCGCAGGAATTAGGGTGTGTTGCGCAACAACCTGTGTCAGCACGTACTGTTCGACGTCGTCTGCAGGAGCAGGGACTTGTCGTACGGCGCCTATTGCTCCGATTACCGTTGACGTTACACCACCGGCGAGTGCGGCGGCAGTGGGCCGTTGAACGCCGCACCTGGACTACGGAATAGCACGACATTGTCTCCTCCGACGAATCCCGCTTCTACCTGCAACACCATGATGGTCAAATCCACGTGTGGCGGCAGCGCGGCGAGAGACTGTATGACTCCCGCATTGTGCATCGCCATACCGGTCCGTCGCCTGGCGTTATGGTTTGGGGCGCAATTGGATATGACACCCGCACCCTTCTGGTACGCATCGCCGGTACACTCCACAGCCACCGCTACATCTCCGACGTCTTGGAGCCAGTAGTCCTTCCTTACCTGCAGGACCTGCCAGCGGCCACGTTTCAACAGGACAATGCACGCCCGCATGTGGCACATATCGTGCAACAATTCTTCACGGCCCTGCCTGTTCTCCTGATATGTCGCCCATAGAACACGTCTGGTCGCTAATCGGCAACCGAGTGGCCCGGCAAGCACCACCCGCGGCTACGCCTGATGAACTGTGGCAACGTTTGGAAGCAGCCTGGACCGACGTACCCCAAGCCCACATCCAAAACCTCTTTCGTTCGATGCCGCGGCGTGTAGCGGCCGTTTTTGCCAGCCATGGGGGCCGCACGAACTATTGATGTCTGCGTGTTCCGCAAGTCGCACGGGCCTGTAAGCTCAATCGTTTCATCTTTGTATATGTTGTTATGTGTCCAGTAAACCTGGCTTTGCTATCTCGCATCCTTCTTGGTGTTGCATTTTGGGTGGCCAGCAGTGTAGTAGAGCAGTATTGTTTCTCTAGAGCCAGGGTATGGTGTCTTCAACCTTTTCTGAGTTGCATGATAAAATGCTATTGGACTCGCGAGCCACATGAAAAACAAGAGTAACAAGAAAGATGACACCGAATTTTCGGGTGTAATAAGCACGTCTTTTCAATCCGTTCTGACGCAAATTAAATTTATCAAAGCTATTCAAAGTCAATGCAAACGGTATGGAATTCAATAGTATCTGACGGATGAAAGAAGTTTTTCAATCGGGTCTTTAATCCCTCAGATATTGCTGTAAACGGAATCGTGAGCTTACGAACTCTTAGAAACAGAGTTATCGACAAAAATAAGATGTGACTTTACGACCTTTGGTGGGAAAACCATGCATTATGTTAGGAAGAAAGTATTCACAAAAGGTTTATCCATATGAGCGGTATCGGTCCAAGAAAAAAATTTTAGTCGAGTTTTCAGGAGCCCAGACTTTGCTACAAATACATCAAAAGTAGAAATTAACACTCATGACCCCTGGTCATAAGTGTAGAAATTAACACTTATGACCCAGACCATTCTTTACCAAACATTAGAAATTACGTGAAAAATATTTTCCGTCAGGTCTTGTATGCGATACAGGAAGAATTTTTCAAATCGGAATTTTAGGAGCAGAAAACGAAATTTACGATTGTGCGCCCTAGGGGAAAGTCTATGATTTACTTGAAAATTTTGAATTTATTGGTAAAACATTTCGCATCGGAAACACTATCCAACAAAGAAGGAATTTTTCAAATCGGAGTTTTAGAAGTAGAGATATTGACAAAAAAAGATATACATCTTCGCCCCTGGCGTAGAAACCATGCATTATTTCAAGAAGAAAATGTTCCTAAAATATTTGTCGACATAAGTAGTGTCGGCCAACAAAAGACTTTTTTCAATCGAGATTTTAGAAGCTCATATTTTGCTGCAAATACATCAGAAGCGGAAATTAAGGTTTACGCCCCCTGGTGGGCAAACTATTTTTTTACAAAAATTAAAAATTATGTGCAAACGATTTCCATCAGGAGCTGCATCCGGCGCAGAAAGAATTTTTCAGATCTGAGATTTAGAAGCAGAGATATAGGGGAAAACTCAATTTACCTTTACGCCCCCAAGCGGAAAGTCTATGAATTACTTGAAAATTTTGAAATTATGTGAAAAACATGTCACACGGAAAACACTATCCAACAAAGAAGGAATTTTTCAAATCGGACTCCTAGAAGTCGAGATATTGACAAAAATAAGATATACATCTACGCCCCCTGGCGGAGAAACTGTGGAATATTTTAGGAAGAAAATATTCCCAAAAGGTTTATCGATGTGAGTGGCATCAGTCCACGAAATAATTTTTTCAATCGATATTTTAGAAGCTCAGATTTTATGGCAAATACATCAGAAGCGAAAATTAACACTTACGCCCCCTGGTGGCCAAAGTATTCTTTGCCAAAAATTCGAAATTATATGCAAGAGGTTGTGCATCAGGAGATGTATCCGCTGAAAAAAAATTTCAAATCGGAAGTTTAGAAGAAGAGTTATCGGAAAAAATGCAATTTACTTTTACGCCCCCTAGCGGAAAATCTATGCGTAATTTGAAAAAGAAACTATATCCAAAATACTCTTCGACATAATGGAATCGAAAGATAAAAGATTTTTTCAGTCGGATGTTTAGAAGCAAATATGTGAATAAAACGTATTTTTGAATTCGACATCATCTGCATTTACGCCCTCTAGCGGCGAAATTGTACATCGTAAAAAAACAAAACGAAATAAATGATCATCATTCGCATATTTCAAGTTTTTGAATGCAAAAAGAATTTTTCAAATCGGACTAATAGTTGCAGAGATACCGTGGGTACAGACGGACGGACAAACCGATAACATAAGCACGATCTTTTTTTACAAAAGACGTGCTATGAAATTATGCATCACTTTCTTCAGCACTATTAGTTCCAGACCTATAACTTTCTTCAACCTCAACTGCATGACTGCTGTCGTCTGAGTCACTGTCTATATACACTGAGTGGCCACTCTATTATGACCACCTGACAGTTTAAAGCAAATGAGCTATGGCTGCACGCTGTTGTCGCCAGAGGGCAAGGCTAGTATAAAAAGGGAAAGCTTAGTGCTTGCGACAGTAGTAGAAGTGTTTTTTGGGTGACGAGATTGGTAAAAAATGGGATTTGACGAACTTTCAACGTGGGATGATTGTAGGAGCTCGGAGCCATGGAGCGAGTATCACCGAAACCGCCGCATTCGTGAAATGTTCCAGAGCAGCTGTTGTTAAAGTGTTTAAAGACTGGACTGTCAGCCAAAACACTGGGTCTCTACGTGCAACGTGTGGTCGTCATTGACTAGTGACTGCTCGGGCGGAACGGAGTGTCCAGACTGGTAACATACTACAGAAGAGCAACAGTGCAGCAAATTACAGACCATCTTAATCAAGGATCCTCTCAAATGATCTCTGCACGCACTGTTCGCCGTACACTGCATCGGATGGGATATGGCAGCCGAAGGCCTGTTCGAACACCTTTGTTGTCTGCAGTTAACAAGAGAAAACGTCTCCAGTTCGCACAGGAGCACAAGGATTGGACAGTCGATAATTGGAAACAAATTATGTGGTCCGATGAATCACGTTTTCAGTTGCACCATGCCGATGGCCGAGTGAGAATTTGGCTGAAACAGCACGAAATCATGGACCCCAAATGCATTGCTACAGCCCTTCAAGCTGGTGGAGGCAACGTTATGGTTTGGGGAATGTTTTCCTGGCATGCTTTGGACCCTTTAATTCGTGTTGATCAACGTCTGACCGGCACATCATATCTGAACATCGTTGCGGACCAAGTGCATCCTGTCATGTGGATAGTTTATCCCAATGGCGATGGCTACTTTCAACAAGATAATGCGTCCTGCCATAGTGCTCGTATTGTATAGGATTGGTTTCAGGAACATGCCGGTGAGTTTGCTTTGATTAGGTGGCCCCCACAATCTCCAGATCTCAACTCCATTGAGAACTTGTGGGATGAAATTGAACGAGCCATCAAGAAGCTGGATCCACAACCCTGCAATCTCACACTCCTGGAAAGTGCTATTCATTAAGCGTGGTCTCAGATCCCTCAAGCCACCTATCAACATCTTGTGGAGTCCATGCCACGAAGAATCGATGCAGTATTAAAGGCAAAAGGTGGCCTAACGAAGTACTGAGGGCGTGGTCATAATAAAGTGGCCACTCAGTATATATTAGATCATCCTCAGTTCCATCCATGGCATTTCTGATTCCATATTTCTTGAAGGACTTCACAACCACCTTTTGCTTGACTCCATTCCATGAGTTTAGGACCCAGTTGCAGACCTCAGTAATGGTTGGTTTTTTCACTCTCCCTGTCGGTGCCAAGTTATTACCTGCTTTTTGCTTCCAATTATTCCATTATTCTTTCATCAGGGCTTTGAAAGACTTGTTGATGGAAACATCTAGAGGCTGTAGCTGACCTGTAAATCCACCAGGATTTACAGGTCAGCTACAGACTCTAGATAAGCTACAGCCTCTGTCAGCTACAGCCTCTTGTAAGTCGTAGTGGGGAGAGGGGATAAGAGGTACTGGCAGTTTCGTCGCGGTAACCGCAGGGTTTTCCCAACCCGTTACCCCGCCGTGTATTAGACGACCCTCAATTTTTGGTCCAAAAATTTTGGAAAAAAATATCGTCTCATACACGGAAAATACGGTATTTGTTTATTATGAATATCAGTTATTTAAAAAAGGTTTTGAGTCGTAAAACTAAAGCAAACGGTTAACACATATTTTTATTATTACCGTTCGAGTAGGATAACCTGCAACGGTTAGCATATTCGAACGGCAATCGGGAGTTCAACCTGACTCATGAGATGACACCTCGCAACTGATAAAAATCGTAGCGTGCGTCGAAACCTTATACGACGGCATTGCCAGTTAAAAATTTGCATACTGCTCTCCCATGACTTTTGGCACTTCAGTGTACTTACTGATTGTGGTTGTTCTTTATTCGGAATAATACACTGAGTTAGATTTGCATTAAGAACATCCCCCGTTTCACATATTCGAAGCGATAAGAGAGTACCACGTGACATAAACGTTACGTGCAGATACCATCAATTGTAGCCTGTTGATTTACGGGCTTTTCGTCTCCGTCAGATCGATATACACTCAAGAGCAATTGAATTAGAGACAGCTCTTGCGTTAAGCAAATGTGGCGCTGTGGGCTGCCATGTAAACGGAAACGACATGACGTATGCAGCGATCCGACAATATAAGGTGTGATGCGACGGGAATCAGTAAGGGTCGGACGCAGTATGGGTAAGACGAAGAATCTAAGCGCATTTGATCGTGGGCAAATTGTCGAGGCCCGACGACTGGGTCACTCCATCTCGGAAGTCGTGCAGGCACTGGGATTTTCACGAGCCACTGTGTCACGGGTGCACCGTGAGTACATCGAATCCGGTAAAACCATCCCTGCAAGGGCCAACTGCGGTGGACAACAGCGTGTGGATGAGAGGGGTCATCGCCGGCTAGCTCGCATTGTAACAGCGGATAGACGGGCAACAGTGCAAGAAATCACTCGGCAATTTAACGCTGGTGCGCAAAAAACGTGTAAACAGCCACACCATCCAGAACCATCTCCTCGCTATGGGGTTCAGAAGCCATCGTCCCACGAGGGTACCGCTGCTGACCGCACATCACAAGGTGCAAAGATTAGCATGGGCGCGGGAGCATCACCACTGGACCCTAGACAGGTGGTAAAATGTTGCCTATACTGATGAGTCGAGATTCACGTTGGTACATGCGGATGGCAGGATACGAGTACGGCGCAAACCACATGAAGCGGTGGATCCTTCTTGCTAGCAGGGTACTCTTCAAGCTGGTGGGGGTGGCATTCTCGTCTGGGGACTGTTTACATGGACTGAAATGGGACCCCTGCTACGTGTGACATCGTCTCTCACAAGTCAACGTTACCGGGATATCCTGGACGACCATTTGCTCCCGTTTGTGCGTCTTCAACATCCCACTGGGGACCTGATCCTGCAACAAGACAATGCACCGTGCCATCGCTCCCGAATTGTATCCGAATGGTTGGATGAACACTCCACCGACGCGACCTCGTTTCCTTGGCCAGCAAGGTCACCTGACCTCAATCCCATCGAGCACATCTGGGATGCCATCGAGAGAGATGTTCGGGGCTCTGACCCCCCTTCATCAAATCTTCGTGAACTGTGAGAGCTTGTTCAGGGTCGTGGATCCGCATGGCTTCCCAATGTTTCCGGTGTCTTGTCGAGTCCATGCCGAGACGAATCGCAGCCGCCATCAGGGCGAAAGGTGGGGCTACACGTTACTAGACTGGTATCTCTAATTCAATTGCTCTTCAGTGTATAGAGCTTAAATGAGATACTGAAATTTTTTCCTTTAATTTTTATTCGAGATATGGCATACAAGTACAATGCCGTAACTAGGGCCGTACCGTCCCACTGGCCGCAAGGCCGCAGGGGGCGCAAAAGATGAAATCATACAGTTCTTTTTTCTTTGACTATGTCTGAGATGGGGGGCGTAAAATGGTTAACTCGCAAACACGGGCTGATCACGGCACTGATTGAATGTACTAACTATGGAAGTAGACATGCCTTAGAAAATATAAACGCTACATCGTCGTGTAACAGGAATCGAACCCACAACTCCCGAACAAGAAACTTCCAAGCAATTGAGGATATATTTTGGGAATCAGGGGTAACGCCCCCGCCGAGCGCAAATCGAAGCATATACACTATATTGACAAAAGTCACCAGACACCCCTTCAAAAGCAAATGAACGGATCCGCTGCGTTGTTAAGATGCGCGGTACGGCTGCAAACGGTATAAAAACAAGCTTGCAGCTGAACGCGATCATATCGTACTGTGAGGTTGAGTGAAAATGTCGCTGCGGGAGAGAACTGACTTTGAGAAAGGAAAGATTGTTGGGTGTTATACACTGCCGGACAATTGCTAAGGACGGATGACAATAGCAACGATAGCAACCATAAAATGGAAGGCAGGAAAATGTGGGCCGCCCCGGTGGCGCAGTGGTCTAAGGCACTGGCCTCTGATCATTCGTCCGTAAGGGGTCCGGGTTCGAATCCCGGTCAGGCATGGATGTTGTGTTTGTCTTACGGCACTGGCTCTCTCCCTTCCCTGGAACCAGTGACCCTAAATTAGGGACGGGCGACTGCTTATAGCCCATTGAGTTGCTCACGGTGGTCGTTAAACCTCCAATCAAAAAAAAAAAAAAAAAAAAATGTGGAAATTAGCATAAGTGCGGGATACAGTAAGACGTGTTGTGCGTATGCAAATTTTGGATTGCCGAACTTGTTCGTGACGTCATAGCGCTGATAAGAGATATAAAGGATTTGACCCGTATTGACCGTTGTTGTTCAAACGCAAAGTTGAAAGGGAAAGAATCAATTGACGAACTTGCAATTTTCAGTATGTCTTCCCGACATCACCTAGATGATTTTACGCGTGGCCGTATTATTGGCAAGATTGAAGAAGGGCGAAAAATAACAGATGTTGCCAGGGAGTTCGACGTCAGCCACAGTGTTGTTTCAAGGCTTTGGAAATCATTTCAAACAAATGGAGTGTGTAGCAAACGTCACGGAGGAGGTCGTGTTCGCAGTACTGCACCTACAGAAGATTGGTACATAGTGCTATCAACAAAAAGACACCGGCGCAGCACAGCTAGTGAGGTAGCAAATCAGTTTATGGCTGCTACTGGCACGCGGATCTCCCGAAAAACTGTCGCCAGACGTTTGCATGAAGGAGGACTATCCGCCCGCCGTCCTGTTGTGTGCATCCCATTGTCCAGACGTCACCGTACCGCCCGTTTGCAATGGTGCCATCAACATCGCAATTGGACTGATAACGACTGGTCTGCTGTCCTCTTCTCAGATGAGAGTAGATACAGTCTATCGTCTGATTGTCGACGACAACTGATCTGGCGTGATAGTGGTATTGCATATTGTCCAGCAAACATACAGGAAAGGGACCGATATCCGACATGTAGTGTCATGGTATGGGCTGGCATCATGATCATTGGCTGTACGTCCCTCCATGTGGTTCCAAGTGGGACTATGACTGGCAAACGATACATTAATGATGTTCTGCTACCTCATGTTCGCATGTTCCGTGGGGCTGTCGGTGATAGATTCATTTTTATGGACGACAACGCAACATGTCATCGAACAGTCGCTGTCCAGGAGTGTCTTGAGAGCGAGGATATTCAACGCCTCGTATGGCCAGCACGTTCTGCAGATCTGAATCCCATTGAAAATGTGTGGGATGCTTTGGGGAGGAGTCTTGCTGGTCGCCAATGCCCTCCAATAAACAAGGACACCCTCATCCGTGCACTGACAGAGGAATGTGATAAATTACCTCAACAGCTGCTTGATAATGTTGTGCAAAGCATGACACGACATGTGAAATCTTGCATCGCCCTCCATGGTGGCCATATCCTGTATTGACATCTTACGCCGGAACGCCTGCGGACGGTAATTGCATTTTTTTCACGTTTACGTATTCTGCACAAAATGGCCTGTTTGTCCCTTGAACACGTTCCAAAGCCTTCTGGATTTCAGAGCACAATAAATTGTCTGTCTTGTAATGTCCTGGCATTCTGACATTATTTTATTTCACTTGGCATTCAACCACACTTACTTTTTTATGCGCAATATAGCCGTTTATGATCCGTCCTTAGCAATTGTCCAGCAGTGTATTAGCGCGTTGTCCATAAGAAAAACCGAAATGCCTTTAAACATACCCAACTCAACTGTTTTGGATGTACTGAATAAGTGGAAGACACTTGGCGTGCATGAAGCAGCAAAACGTACCGGCAGACCGAAGAAAATCAGTGATAGAGGACGTCGTAGCCTCAGTAGAGTCGTTACAGCTAATCGACGGAGTACTTCACAAGACCTCATTGTACAGGTGAGTAACAATGCTGGAACCTCGGTATGTATACGTACCATTCGCAGAGAACTTCATTCCATGGGTTACAGTGGTCGTGCGGTTGCTCATAAGCCTTTCATCTCCACTCGGAATGCTACTCGTCGTTTAACATGGTGTAAGGAACATTTATTGTGAACCGTAGATGAATGGAAACAGGTCCTATGGACTAATGAATCCAGATACACGATCCATCAGTCTGATGGCTGTGTGTGACTATGGCGGCAGCGGGGGAATGCTATTTACCACAGTGCACTGTTCCTACGGTCAAGTTTGGAGCTGTCAGTGTACTCGTGTGGGGGTGTTTTTCGTGCTATGGTCCCAGCCCTTTGGTTATTGTGGACAAACCTGTTAACCTGCATGTCTACCTCGAAATTCTGGACAATTACACCCTACCAACTCTGTGGCAATACTATGGAACCGAGCCTTGTTGTTGCCAGCAGGATAATGCACCGAGCCATAGAGCAAGGTATCAAAATCGCTTTATTATTATTCATCGTAAGAAAACGTAAGAGGGAGACGTACAGCGTTGGGCAAGGACTGTTACGGCGTGATTTGACGATAATTCCGTATCGTGTGTGGACTGGCCAGTACAGAGCTCTGATCTTAATCCCATAGAGCACCTATGGAATGAATTATAGCGCCACATAAGAAGTTTGGAACCAAGGCCTACTACTTAGCAACAGTTAGTGGCAGCATTATGTACTGAATGGAAGCGCATACCTATCGCTGTGTTCCAAAACCTTGTCGAAAGCATGTCTCGAAGGGTCAGTGCATGCATTAAGGCCAAAGATGGACCGACACCGTACTAATGTATGTCAATAAATGTTATGTGGTGTTTCTCTTCTAGGTGTCCGGTGACTTTTGTCAATGTATATACTGTGTAATTATGTATAATTTTACCTACCATATTTACATGTATAGAAGGAATTACTATATATACACCGACGAGCCATTACATTATGACCACATACCTAATAAGCTGTAGGACCCCCTTTAGCCCGCAAAACAGCGGCCACTCTGCGAGGCCTCGATTCGATGAGTTGACGATAGGTATCCTGGGGTATCTGGTACCATAATGTCAACAGTAGGTCCTTCAGTTCTCGTACATGTCGGGGGAGGGGGAAGGGTGATTTAGGGCGAACCCGCTTTTCCAAATCGAACCACAAATATTCGATTGGGGTCATGTCAGGTGAACTTGGAGGCCAAATCATTAATAATAAGTCACCAGCATGTTCCTCGAAACACTTCTTGATGATTCTGGCAGTGTGTCATGACATCGTTGTTCACTATAAAAATATCTTTATTTCGACCACTAGTCAAAATATGGAATTTTTCCGGAGCAATAACGATAAAGAAACGTAAGTTGTTTTGCCGTCCTGATTCCAGCCGACTATTTTAAACTGAGGTCTTCTTCACACCAACCAGTGGAGAAAACGCCGTTGGGTCTCCATTGTGATGTGTGACTTACTGATACCTTCGGTCTCCCTGAGGTGGGGTGAACATCCTGGTTATTAGGGGCAGCATAGCATTGACTGAGAGCATCCCATTTACGCTATTTCGGATTCAGGGTGTGGGTGCTATTTTCGGAAGGCTAGAAATTCTGATTTATTAAAATGCATTCAACACATTCTTGATCTTGAATCACGATACCCTGATCATAAAGTATCACTAGTCTACTTATTATATTTTGAAGAACGGCATGCGTCTTCATATACTTTTTAGGCAAAATAAAGTATAATACTTGAACAACTATTAAAAAAATTATAATTGGAGAAATATTTGTAGCAGCAAAAGAAACGAAACTTTCTTTTTCATTATAACCTGAATTTATTAACATTAGCTAGGTAACATAAAATGTCTCCGGCGGAGCGAATAGTCGTTTCCGAGGGGACTTCTTTCAGACATACATCCAAAGCTCCCCGGATGTATGCCTGAAAGAAACTCTGGTCGTATGATTAATTAAATGACCCATCTAAAGCTAAGACATTTTGAGGGAACAGAATAATATAAGGTTCAATAATGACTTTAGACTTTTTTTTTCTCATTTTCCATAATTGCGCATTTTGGGGCAACAAGTTGTGTCATTTTTTACGGGAAAGAGATTCCCAGCAGGTCTGGAAAAATTACCCGAGCACTGTGTGCTGCGAGTCGGCGGGAGAAAAATATGGTAACACAGATATCCTGAGCTACTCAGACAAAACTGGAGGCATCCTGCGAACGCCGAGCACGCCCTTGCGATAAAACTTTACTGCATATGTTGAAAGAGGTGAGAAAGCAGGAATTTCCGATCCAGGAAACCATGACGGAGAATAACAGGCACTTACAGGAAACAGTGTTCTCTGCCTTGTGCTGCATACAAGCATGCGCATGGGTGACGGCATCGAGAGGCGACTTCCTGAGACAGCAGCGACTGCTCGAAAAGAGTACAGCTTCTTACAAGGTTACCCTGAGTTATTGGTTATTGAGGATCTAACGTTATATAATATTATAGCATCATGGGCGTACTGATATCCCTCACACTGCGGAAGGTCCTTACGGCTAAGAAGCAGTGGCGGCTTTTCAGGTGAAGTAGGTGAAGTGCCTCTTCACCTATTTTATTTGAAATAAGATTTTATTTAATAGTTTCGTATAATATATATATATATATATATATATATATATATTTTGCCTTTATTGAGTGCCAAAATACCCAAAATTTTGATTAGATATCACTTCACAATGTGCGTTCAATACGGAAAACAAGTCCTTATACGCAAAACAGTTCAAGTGAAGAACTGAAATGAGAATGCTTGGAAGTATGCAGTATTCGTCCGAGTTGCCATGGTAACTGTGACGTCACCCTCCCCTATCTGCCGGGCAAGTGAAGTGTTTTATCATGAGATGTCAGGCTCTGCACCTGGAGTCGTGACCTTACGAAGAGATCGCAGTGGAACGGGACGGATTGCCAAGGGTTCTTTGCAATCCACTAGGGATCTTTCTTGCGGTGTTTTAGTACATACTTTCTGAAAGAGATGTGTTTTTTCGTGTTTTGTGATTGCTTGTTAAAAACTTCATTAGTTACTTTAGTTTCGTGTACAGCTTAACTGATAATGATAGTTTTAATTTTCAGTATGTATCCTGTGAACAACATTGTCTGTAATTTATTGCAAACTCCGTTCAATCGGAGGAAAGTTGAAAATAAAAGAGACATTTTACTTCAAGGACGACCGACGGATTCACTGACAATTGCCGCCAAGAAAGAAATCAAGAAAAGCGGTAAATCTTAAAATATTAATTTTAAAAATTGTTGGTTTACTGAATATAAATGGCTTTGTAGCCCTTCTGTGCTACAAAAATTATTTTGTTGGGCCTGCTTATATTTTAGTAACAAAATTTAGCATGGAATAAATACAATTTTCAGATTTCTTAAATATAAAACGGTCACTTTACAAACGTGGTGATTCTAGCAAACGCCTGAAATGCGAATTAATGCTAAATAATTTTGAAAAGATTCAGAACACCATTGCCGATGCTCTGAGGGAAAACGCTAGGCTTTTGAAAATGCATTTCAACGAAAGCGTTCGTTTAAATAGACTTTTCCTGCAGACAATGATTGATGCAGTACTGTATTTGAGTAAACAAGAACTAGCATTCCGTGACCATGACGAAGGCATTGACTCGATAAATCGTAGGAATTCAAGGAACTGCTTTCACTGTTGATATCAAGAAGTCCTTTAAAATTCAAAATCAATACGAAACGATAAAAAATGTCTTCACAGGTGACTCAAAAACTATTCGAAACGAATTAATTGAATGTATTTCTGAATATATAAACGATCACGTCAAAAATGAAATAAATGAAGTTCAATGCTTTTATATTCAAGTAGATGGGAAGACATAACCAGACTTCCGAGTGCTCTTTAATAATAAGATCTGTTGATTCGGAAGGTGTATTGGGTGAGCGATTTTTGGGTTTCCGTGGTGTGAGTGAATATAGAACGTCAGAAGCTTTATACAAAATGCTAGGCAAAATTTTGGAACAGTTTGATAATCAACACAAGTCAACAGGACAATGTTACGATGGGGCAAGCGTAATGTCTGGACACTTGACTGGTCTCCAGAAAAAATTAAGCATAAAGCTTCTCAATCTGTTTTTGTTATTGCTTAGTACATCGTTTGAACCTTGTATTACAGCAGAGTTTTTCTAAAATTTCTAAGTGTCGAATATTTTTTTGCAAGCCTCAGTGTAATTCCTTTGTTTTTTTCACCACTCAGCGAAGCGATCGCTTCACTGAGTGGTGAAAAAACAATGCACTCACATCAACAACCGCAAGAAGCATGCCAATCATAACAGAAACTCGATGGTCCTCCACTTCGAAGTTAGTAAGTGCAATAGTTGAAGATTGGGATAAATTGAAGGAAGTATTCGAATTTCTCACAAATAGTGACCAATCAGACAAAAAATCAATTCAACTTGCCCAAAGGTTTTTAAATGATATGAACACTTTTGAATTTACATTTTTGGGAATAGTATTTAACGAAATATTTGGTTCACGATCTATTATTCGAAATTTTGCAGAAAAAATCACTAGACATATACTGTGTTACTCAAATTGAAAAAAAAAACTTATGAAATTTTGAGCCATAAAAGGAACGATGAGGTATTTGAAACACTCTTTGGAAAAGCTAGCAAAATCACAGAAATAAGCAGATCTAAACGGGAATATGCTGCTCTTACACAAGAAACAATTTTTTAAAATTATAAACAATTGTATTTTGAAATTTTGTACCACATTCTTATGGAAATGGATATAATATTTCAAGACAGTGAGAAACTTAAACTTCAATTTCCCTGTCTTGCTGACACAACCAAATTCGACCAATTTAATTCATACTTTCCCTCTCACGCTTTTGAAAATCTACATTTTTACGGAAAAATATTTACTAAACACCAGAGCCTTAAAAATGAACCGAGTCTTGTATATGCTGATGAAAAATTAAGGAATATATCGACTCTTGAACTTTTTGGAGTGCTTCATGGAGATAAAGGCATTTTTACAGAAGCTTATAAATTGGTTTCCCGGATTTTAACAATTGCATCTGCAAGTGTTTCAGTGGAAAGAAGTTTTTCTTGCCTTAAAAGAATACAAACTTACTCAAGAAACACTATTTCTCCAGATAAACTTGCGTCTTTGGCAAATATTTCTATTCAGAAAGACATTTTCTTGATGTCACGAAGAAACAGCCATTTTATGACGACATAATCGACAAATTTCCAGCTTTAAAGGGAAGAAGAATTGATCTAATATATAAAAAAATAGGTAAGTTCTCATTAACTGATTTCAGTGAAGACAGTAGATATCTTTTCATATTGCTTTTGTAGCTCTTCACCTATTTTTCCTACCACGAGCTGCCACTGCTAAGAAGAGGGCCTCCAGATTCAACAGATAGATTTTATAAAAAAATTGCGGAAACTTTATATGAAACTGGTTAACAAATAGCCAGGAATTTTTGACGGAATGAAGTATTAAAAAAAAATCAATTTTGTTTTCAGTAAATAAGTAAAATCTCCAAGGAATCATATTCGCCTCAGTTTATGAAAACTGGGTGACGGGGATGGAAGGGGGAGGGGGTCTGCTGTTCCAGAGGACTTGAGGCTCCTTTTCACAACCATAGCAAAAATTCCTGTACAAAAGTGGCGTAACCATGTTTCAAAATCTGGGGGTGAAGGGGGACCGATCACACATTGTATGCATACATTTATATACAATATTATATCATCATCATTGTCAACCATTATCGATACACTGCTGGATGAAGGTCTCCCCAAGTTTCTTCCACAATTGTCTGTCTTGAGCCTGCCTTCTCCATGTCACTCCGCCATGCTTTGGAATTTAATCCATCCATCTCCCATGGGGTCTTCTTCTGGGTCTTTTTCTGTTCCTCAGAATCCAGTCTAAAATTTCGTTGTCCATCGGTGGTCCGTTCTTCTGGCAACATGTCCATACATACTGTATAAGACAGAGTTTGGGACCTCCTCCCCCAACACACACACACACACGCAAAGCAGTTGCTGAGGCGCAATTTAACGGGCACGACATAGGCGCATGTGTTGGCGAATTGTGGAACTTAGCGCACAACTGCAAAACCATGATAGATGGGGCAGAAATGTAAATTACAAAATTGTAGAACTGACTTTGATTATTAAGAATGGACATCGCTGTTTTATTAAGTACACATCATACACGTGTTTGCATTCTACGAAAAATTGCAATCTTATATTATTAAATTTAGTTGGTTCACATCATAAAGTGTGCATTATATCATTATATTCCCGAAAAAAAAATGGGGGGTCCTTTACATTGGTGATCCCCGACTCTGAAAATCTGGGGTCCTGACCGTCCCCCCCCCCAGTGGTTACGCTTATGCTGTACATGTACATGTATGAGTAAATATCTTACTGGAACCCAAAAGTTTTTGTGTTTTTGGGTCCGCGTCCATTATTCACACCGAAAGTTCCACAGTAAAAAATAAATATCCACCAATGGATCTAAATGCTATTACGTACCTCTTAATCCACTAGTCGATACGAAGTGCATTATTGGTGTGTCAATTCCTTTGTTTGTGGATTCATTGACGATTCTCAACACATGTCGCGATTATTCCAACTATAATTCCATTGGGATATGAAAAGCATCTGGTTTTTAATCTTCCTTTTATGTACATTATTGCACTTTGGTTCCAACACCTTAAATGTGAAAATCACTATATACATGCTGATAAAATATCCCATTCACCGATGTTCACTTGTACTTGTCGCACCAGTAGTTAAATTTGAAGTTTAAAATTATTTCACCATTAAAATCCAATAAAAAGTTTAAAATCACGGCATGCTTGAGATCACCACTATTCCACCATCAAACTCTCACCAAACACTCGTGAAAGCTTTTCAACTTATATATGTATAAATCCATAATCAGAACCTTCATCCGTTACACGATGTTGCAGACCGACAATGTGCACTAGATGATTGGAATTTTAGTTGGAATAATTGCGACATGTGTTGAGAATCGCCAATGAATCCACAAACAAAGGAATTGACACACCAATAATGTGCTTCGTATCGACTAGTGGATTAAGAGGTACGTAACAGTATTTAGATCCATTGGTGGATATTTATTTTTTAATGTACATGTATATTAACAAGAGAATGTAATTGAAATATGACAATTTTTATAGTAATGAGGATAAGGCATTGTGTATTACACTTGTTTGCCCATAACTACTCATGGTTCAGAACATAATGAGCTACAACGTGTTCTTTGCGAGAAAGAAAAAACAGAGACTTGTGCCATTTTTTTTTTAAGAAAAGATTTTTACTATGTGCAAGCAAAACATTGTCACATTATGTTAAGCATGTTTCTTTGTTGTTGTTTTTTTGTTAAAGAGTAAATAATTTTACTCTTTTTGAACCACAATTCTTAACTGTTGCTTTTTTATTTGCTTACTTATATTCTGTATTTTCGTATAAATTGGAAAGGTCATTAGACTCTGTCACACGGCAGTCAGGTGTTTTGTGTGTGATCATGAGGCATTTTAAAGAAGCTGGCCTTAGTTGTCTAAAACAATAAAATTTGCATGACATGATTAACTTTGGTGTGTTTTGCAATACTTTGTATTGGTATAAAACTAGAGCAACCGTTTTAATTACAATGTGTATTTTTGTGTTACACACAATAAAGTGTAACAATTTTGATAAAATCGAACACAGGAAACCGAGGTCTTGGATTCCTGTGTTCGATAACGCGTTGCATGACATTCCTAATCTGTTCCTATCACGTTCAGATCTGGGGACTTCGGTGGGAATGGCAACACCCCAAACTCAGATGAATGCTCCTCTAACCCTAATGTGGCGGTCCCGACACTTGGAACAGGCTCAACCCATCAGCATGAATGCAGGACATGAACGGGTGTACTTCGTCAGAAAGGATGCGCACATAGCGTTGGCAGGTCACTGACGTTCGGACGTACCAGAGATCCCAGTGAAGTCCAGCTGAACACACCCCATACCATTACGAACCCCCACCAACCGGTACAGTTCCCTGCTGACAGGCGGGATCCATGGCTTCATGGGGTTTGTGCCACACACGAAACCTTCCATCTGTCCGATACAGTTCGAAACGCGACTCGTCAGACCAGGCTACTTGTTTCCAGTCATCAAGTGTCCAGTGGCGGGGTTGCCGTGCCCAAGCGAGGCGCATAGCTCTGTGTCGTGCACCCATCAAGGGGACTCGAGTTGGGCGTCGACTCCCAAAGCCCATATCGTGCAGGGTACGTTGCACAGTCCGGACACTGATGCTTGTTGAGTTTCCAGCATTGAATTCTGATGATACCTGCGAGAGTGTTGCACGCCTATCGCGTGAAACGATTCTTGACAGCCGACGATCGTCACTTTCACCCAATGTCTTTTTACAGCCACACTGGTATCGTAGGTTGAAGGTTTTCCCGGAATTCTTGTAGTCACGGAACACCTTTGCAATGGTCGTCCGTGAAAATCCGAACTTCGTTTCTACTTCCGAAATACTATGGCCCATCTCACGAACGCCAACTATGACGCCACGTTGAAAACAGCGTAAATCGTTATTACTTGTCATTCTCATACTGAAAACAGCACTGACAGCTGGTAAGGATGTATATCGCTTTATATATGCACTTGCGGGCGCAACCGAGTACGCGCATAGGTGATGGTTCTATGTATTTTGCATAAGCTCGTCTGTACCAGTTTTTCTGGCATTTCAGTGTATATATACATTCAAGACCACGTATGAGATGGGTGGATGAAATTCAAAAGCATGATGGAGTGACATGAAGGAAACTGGCTGAAGACAGAAATTTGTGGAAGAAGCTTTGGGAGACTTTCATCAGCAGTGGATTGACAATGTTTGGTGATGATGACGTCATTAATACGAGATTAATGTAGTCTGCGCTTTGAAGAATTCAAGATAACACCAGAAAATGCCGCGGAGAGGGGGAGCAGTATCCGATGTTTTAGGAGGCACCTGCACCTAAAAACTACAAGAACATCATTGTTGGTGGGGTTTTTTGACAGTGCTTTTCATTTACCCATTGTTAAGCTTCAGGAAGTCCTCTTTTAGAAATCGTAAATTTATTGGGAGAAGTTCTCGAAAGACCTGTTATAGTTTAGTAGGCACGCTTTTATAATTTCATGCTCCCAGATCTTCAACTAATTTTATTTTTAATATGTACAGCAAGTTTAAAGCTGTGGTCGGTAGTTTTTTTTTTTATTTTTCCATCGTAGATTGTTTTATTTTTATTAGCAAAAAAAAAAAAAATTAGCTATGCATGTTTTCAGATGTTACATAATTAATAGGAATGTATTTTGCATTTTTCTCATCTTTCCAGGCATTTTTGCGGGCTACTTTTATTTTTAATATGTGGAAAAGCAAGTTTAATGTTTTTTTCACCATAGAATGGTTGATTTTTGCCAGAAAAAAAATTACACATGTGTTTTTTTTTCTTGTTTTTTTTTATGTTTTTTGTTGGGGGTTTAACGACCAATAGGCTATAAAGTAGTCGCCTATCAATAATTTAGGGTCACTGGTTGCAAGGAAGGGAGAGAACCATTGCCGTAAGACAAACACAGAATCGATGCCTCAATGCCTCACCAGGATTCCAACCCGGATCTATCCCGGGCGGATGGTCAATAACCAGCGCTTAGACCACTGCGACACTGGGCTCTATGCGGGTCTGCCAATGTTTCATACGCACCGCCATTTGCATTCTCGAAATGTAAACATCTGACACCGCCAAAGTTAAAATATTACTGCGATGTGTGATCTGTTATTCGTAAGTGTTATCTGTCGACATAATTTACTACACAGGAATTTCACATTATGTATAGAACTATGGCAGTGTAAGTTGTTTACGTTTCCATATTGAAAATGGCGGCTCGCATAAATCATTGGAAAACACACATAGGCAAACATTTCTTCTTCTGTTTTTTTTTTTTTTAATAAAAATAAACCAATAGAAAATTGGATTGTGGGTTGTACGCCACTTACAATAATACGATATAACACATTAATGTGTATTTTTAATCCGTTAATAGGCGTAAAATCACAAACGTTTCGCAAGCTTTCACTGCCGACGGACAGCTTCTTCTGGCTTCTGAATATAAACACTTAAGGCTCTACGAGACCCGCCATCTTGTATTGCTACCTTCTCTTATTAACCAACGGGCAAGCGTATTTCACAAATTCCTCGGGCAATTTTGCACATTTTGGAACACCGTTTGTGGCTAACGCAAGATATATGATAAATAAAGAGTTCCCTGGTTTCAGAAGTTTTATTGACCTTTCCCTTCATTTTTTATCTGCAGCGAAAGCCGTATCAAGGCGTCTTCCATAGTTTTATTAATTAATAAAAAAATACTTAAAGGGTCCAAAATGAAAATCTGAAACCAGAGAACTCTTTATTTATCATATATCTTGCGTTAGCCACAAACGGTGTTCCAAATTGTGCAAAATTGCCCGAGCAATTTGTGAAATACGCTTGCCCGTTGGTTAATAAGAGAAGGCAACAATATAAGATGGCGGGTCTCGTAGAGCCTTAACAGAAACAGACAAAGAATAAATGCAAATGTAAAATCATTACAGCATAGCATGAGACTCGTATTACACCTCGTGCTTACCTATCTGGCACAAGGTATTCAACATTAAGAGCTCGCTGGACAATCGATGAGCACGAGGCGTAATACGATTCTCATGCTATGCGAAAATGATTTTAAATTTTACATTTGCATTTATTCTTTCTCTGTTTCTGTGAAGTGTTTATATTCAGAAGCCTGAAGAAGCTGTCCGTTGGCAGTGAAAGCTATGCGAAACGTTTGTAATTTTACGCCTATTAACGGATTAAAAATACACATTAAAGTGTTATATCGTATTATAAAAATAAACCATTTTACAGGGGAAAACATTTTGATAGCAGTTTTAAATATGTAGTAAATGTTAAAAATAAAATTAGCCCATGTAAAGGTATGGAAGGAAGGTATGCGTGCACCCTAATATACAGGGTGTCCATAAAGTCTTTCCCACACTACAAAAATTAATATAAAACAATCTATGTAAGTTAAAACTAAAATGGTTGGCAGCATAATGTAGCAGCACTCATAAAGTTTTTTTTTCTGTTCTTTAGGTGAGCGCTACTGCTGAATAAAAGGAACATTTCTTCGATAATGTCTTCCATTCAAGGAGAAGTGGCATGCATGTTGTGGTTCCATGAGACCAAATCGGCGGTTACTGTCCAGCGTCATTTCAGAAAAAAGTACAGACGATCACCACCGAACCAAAAAAGCATAAAAGCTTGGTATGAAAAGTTTAAAGCGACGGGTAGTGTTGGCGATCACCCCCGAGAGAACCGACCACCGGTTACATAAAAGACAGCTGCAGCTGTTAAGGAGACATTTCTGCGAAGATCCCGGAAATCCATTCGTCGTGCTTCACTGGAAATTGGGTTTCCCCGTGCCGCGGTTCACAAAATTTTACACAAACGCCTTCATCTGTATACTTATAAGTTACAGATCGTTCAAGCTCTTCAGCCTTATGACCGGCTTCGCCGTGCTGCATTAGCGACGCAGATGTTGCAGCGCATAGCTCATGATACTGATCTGCTTCTCAGATGAAGCCACATTCCATGTCCCTGGTACAGTAAATAGGCACAATGTGCGAATCTGAGGATGAGGAAATTCCCATTATGTCATCGAACAACAGAGGGCTAGCCCGAAAGTGAACGTATGGTGCGGCCTGATGCAAGCCAGAATCATCGGTCCCTTCTTTTTTTTTTTTTTTTTTTTTTTGGTTTACAGAGCCCACGGTAACATGTAAAGTGTACCTGGGCATGCTGGAACTTTTTGTAGCACCTCAATTGCATGTACTCCATTCTTTGATTATTTTCCAAAAACATGGTGCCCCGCCACATTGGTCAATAATGGTTCGTGAGTTCCTCAATGCCACATTTTCGGAGAGATGGATTGGCCGCGACGGTCCCATGACATGGCCACTTCGATCGCTCCACATAAACCCTCTAGACATTTTCCTGTGGGGTTATGTGAAAGACCAAGTTTTTACTCTAGCAGTGTTCCGGATGTCGAGACGTTGAAGAGCAGAATAACGGACGCCATTGGTTCTGTCTCTGCTGAGATGTTAAACAAAACATGGCGTGAAATCGAATATCGCTTAGATGTCCTCCGCGCCACAAATGGGGCCCGTGTGGAGGTGCACTGACACTGGAAAAAAACTTTATTTGTTTAACATCATTGTCGTGCAATCCCTTTCTTGTAACTGTAATACATTTTTTATATTAATTTTTGTAATGCGGGAATGACTTTATGGACACCCTGTATATAATTATCTCAACTTTTTATGAACTATGTATCACAAGCTAATTAGTGATCTAATTAGTGTGTATTGATAAAACGTGGAATGAGCGATTTATTTGTTTATTCACTAGCGCCACGTATTTGGAGGATTTTCACTTTGAATCTTTTTGGACATTGATTTGCAAGAAACACTTCCCACTCAACTTTTCCCTTTCGAAACAGCATTGGTCGAAAAATCGAAAACTGTGTAGAACACAAGAATTAACAAATTTATTAATTACAGAAGATTTTTATTAATTCACAAATTTCGCAAATGTTTCAGCAGCTTTGGTGTATACTAGACATACTGAAGTAATGTTAATGGGAAAAGGCGTTTCTCCAAAGGAAATAAATAAAAAATATTCTGAAATAATATCGCTCAAAGTTGATAGTATGGATATTTGGCCATACTGAATATGAATGAACGAGAAATGTAAATATTGAAGCGATAAATCATTTCGTCCAGGCAATTCGCATGGATACACATTCGATTGGAATTTATAGTTTTCCTCCAGTTATGCTATAATTAATTGCAGGAAAAATAAAAGGAAATGAGGTCAGACCCAAGGCCCGATTTAGTAAGTACAAGGCCTAGAGTTTTGGAGGGTCCCCAAAACTCTAGGCTTATAACTGTTTTGAGCACTTGTCGATGTCTAGTAGGGGATTTTAACTTTTTGGGGGCCCCGCCAGCCTTTCTTCCAGCTCTAAAATGGGCTTTGCTAATTAAATACAATTTGAAAGACATGTCATGCTCAGAATTCCAGAAGGATTTGTTAAAAAATCCAGATCTACTGAAGAAAATCTGTTTTTCCTTTTCTAAAGTTTTACACGTATAAACTCTCAATCTAAGATTTGAATACAGAGTATGTGCATTCATATTTATTTTTGCACAAATTTATTGTGCCCTCCTTTTTCTCGAAATATCCTCCTTTTTAATGAAAATGTCCTCCCTTTCTAAAAAGTCATCTGGTCACCTTGCCCCTGGTTACACCTATCAATATTAGTAGTGACAGGGACGAAGTGTCTCTGGCGACATGGGCACAAAACAAGATCCCCCCCCCCCCCAATTTATTATTTTGCTAAACGGTGTGGGCTTATTGCGTGTATATGTCTGTTTGTCTGGAGTGTGTTTTATTGCTTTATGTTAAGTAATTTTGCAATGATATTTATTATTAATGAAAAATACAGTAGGTCTATTTCATAGTGCAGCAGCAGACGTTTCAAATTATTGACTTTCATGATTTTGTGAAAAATAAATACATGATAATAACATTTATTATTATAAAGCAATATAATGCACCAGAAAAGACAATAATGTGGGAAAATAAGCAAATCTTAATGAACACTTACAAAGCAAATGAAAATTTGATGTACACTTACGTAATCCACCCTATGTCTGACTGCACCATAATTCTGACACGATCATCAGTTTTTTACGGGCCTTTGCATGGGAGAAATTGTCAATTACTGAAGATTAGCCTATATCCAGAGTTATGTCCTTTTCTACACACATTATCACGAGTGAGTTAAACTTTTTTCTACCAATAAATTCCTTTTTTAATTTTTTTATTCTTGAGACTGCTGAAAATGATCTTTCAGCAGAACCATTCGTGACTGGTAAGGTTAAAAACATTCTCAAAGCTTCTTTATCTCAAAGACTACAGTCTTGTGACGATTATATATATTAAGAGAATACAACGTGGTTTGTCACAAATATTTATTTTTTCAGGTCGACCATGGTTTCGCTGAGTATTGACCGAGCTTCATCGTGCCATTCGTCCTGATGAAGCTAGGTCGATACCCAGCAAAACCATGGTCAACGTGAAAAAATAAATATTTGTGACAAACCACGTTGTATTCTCTTAATATATTCTCAAAGCTATTTCTAAGCTTGGAAATGTACTCTGAAGATTGTTATTAATGATGAAAGTGTACATATCCCGCGAAGTGTTCAAGTCTTCGGCATTCATTATGCCTTGGAAATGTAGACATTCGTTGCTAAGAAAGTTCTCTATGTGTTATTGGTTCTTATGAACAAGTTTATTTGATCTAGCCTCTATGTTACGATCACTGGTCTCTTTCAAACCTTTCCAGAACAGCTTCGTATGATTTCCTCCTGTTTGCTAGATTACTGATTAAATATCCCATAATCTTAAAAAACGTGTTTACTCTTACTCAGTTAATACTCTAAATTCACGCATATGGAGTGACGACTACAAATTATATAAGTTTTAAAAATTAATAAATTTTAGGAAATTATTTAAGTAAACATTTTCTTAGGTGGTGGTGGTAAAATATTCATAAAAAAACCCCTTCTTCAGCTTGCTCCCCCTAAATCTGGCGCCCCGGGCCCACTGAGCCCATTGTTTAAATCGGCCCGGAGTAGTGATGAACTTTTCCTGGAATAATATATTATTGTCGTTCTCCTTTCACGTTCTTAAAATATCAGAAAAAATGCGCCGCCCCGGTGGCGCAGTGGTTTAGGCGATGGCTTCTGATCTCCCGTCCGAAAGGGGTCCGGGTTCGAATCCCGGTGAGACATGGATGTTGTGTTTGTCTTACGGCACTGGCTTTCTCCCTTCCCTGGAGTCAGTGGCCCTAAATTAGGGACGGGCGACTGCTTATAGCCCACTGAGTTCCTCACGGTGGTCGTTAAACCCTCAACAACAACAAAAAGGAACAAAGGCTAAACAAATCTCCGCTTTTGGAGATTATCACAACCGCTGAAAATGTGTAAAACAGAAACATCGATCGACACGCGACATTTCGGTGAAATACCAACGACGGAGCTTACTTTGCTCTACATTTATAAGGCAGGTAATACATTTTTTTTAAATTTCTTCCGTGAGATCATCAGAATGAAATATCAAAAAGCACCGTTTCAAAAAATTCCCAGTCAGAAAAGTTTAGTAGGTGTAGCCAACATGCGTAGTTAAATTATCACTTGCTGAGTGTTTGTTACTTTCCGCAGCCACATCCCCTGCTATGACGACACACAGTAATTACATATTTTGAAATAGACTTACCTTTAACTGGCTACCAAAATAAATGACGACCGCAACTCCGTTTCTCACAGGGTATTCGCTGATTGAAGAAATTAACTGGAATGAAACGTTGTTTTTTATTTTAAAAGGGGGAACACAATCCAGGAGGGGTTTTTTTTCACTGTGTTCAGAGGAAGACTGATAAGCAAAATTGCCAAAACACAAATTCCCAGATACGGCTGTAACAGAATTTCCGCTGCATGGGCGGCATGACTTCCGGCTGCGAATCAGGAACTAGAGAGTCAAGTCGTAGGGGTTGAACGAAGAAGCATTCTGAATGTTTCCACCTCGACTGGCGAAGGCGATTCTGCCGTTCCACTCACACTTAGAAAACACGCACTAGCTGTTCTGAGGGGCAGGGGAGGGCGACAGGTCCTGTGGGTGAGTTTGGATAAGAGGTTATGAAGCATGATGGAAAGATTAGGCTCATCACGCATCCAGATGGCTGACAAAAAAACGCTTCGAAGAGAAAACACAAAAGATGAGCACCACTGATAACTCTTTGCAAGTCCATCGTGAGTTCAAAAGCATGAAATAAACGAAATTTCTCTCAATACACAGAACACAAAAAGACATAAAACATGACTAAGCCAGGGATTGGGGGGGGGGGATCATACCCCAAGGACCAGGGCCGGATGGAGCTTTTCCGGGGCCCGGGGCGAAATTTCATTACAAGGCTTCGGAGCAAAGTTTCATTGCTTGCACTAGAAAATAAATCTCATATTTTAATAAAGCCGTTTCGTGAAAGATGTCCGTAAAGAATACACAGGCCGCAGTGGTCTAAGCGATGGCCTCTGATCGTTCGTCCGAACGGGGTCCGGGTTCGAATCCCAGTGAGGCATGGATGTTGTGTTTGTCTTACGGCACTGGCTATCTCCCTTCCCTGGAACCAGTGACCCTAAATTAGGGACGGGCGACTGCTTATAGCCCATTGAGTTGCTCACGGTGGTCGTTAAACCTCCAATAAAAAAAAAAAAAAGAATACACAGGATGTGAAACAAACAAATTTGCCTGTGACGGCGACGAATTCACATCCCCCTGCGCTCCGGAGCTGAATGCTTTACCGATTAAGGTACACCGACGGAATTGATATCTGTAACTTTTCCTTTTTGACATGTGTTTCACCTCTGTAGTACTTCGAAATGAAAACTATCGTAAAGACAAAATGATTAGCTCAAAGAAGCAGCTTTAAGCTCAAGAAAAAGACCAGAACAGCATTGAAAGTTCAGAGAGAAAGAGAGAGAGTAAGAACTGTTAAAATCTACGATTTTCTTTCCGAGGAGATGGGGTTGAGGTTGTATTTTCACTTACTGTATAAAAACTGCTTCTGACAAAAAGCTACGTGCGTAGCGAAATTTTTTGGATTGCGAATATTTTAGTGTAGAAATAATAAATTCGTATAAATAGTTTTTTCTCCTGATACATGTTTTAGTGATGATTTTTAATGCAAAATGGAGTAACTGACAAATTTGTGACTTTTTAAACTTTTATACGCGCTCATATGTGATTTTTAAAAGGAAAATTCCAGTAATGTTTTTAAAGTCACTGAATAAATGGCTTCCATGTGTAGCCCGAAATCAACTTTAATATTGTTCTTTTTTATTTTATTTAAATTTAAGTAACTTGTTTGCACGTAAATTGCTAAATATATAAAAGCAAGGGCCACAAAATGATGAAATTAAATTCGCGATTTCATGAATTCGGAAAATATCAAGGTCGTTACAATAATCACTTGAAATCTACAGATCTCCGTATTTGTACGGCAAAGGGCGATTAACCTATTCGAAAACCGGGGGATTGGAAACAAACAAACAAAAAAACTTAAAAAAAAGGAAACATCTTTTTAACGGCCTCGCACCCGAAAACGTACACACAAAAAATAATAATTGTAAAAAATTCTAACTAATTTTTTTTTTCTTGAAGTGCAGGGCCCCTTAAAGGACGCGACTTTAAAGGCGCGATTTTTTTCTTGAATTGCGAGCCCCTTAAAGGCGCGATTTTTTCTTGAACTGCGGGCCCCCTTAAAGGCGCGATTTGTTTTTCTTGAACTGCGGGGCCCCTTAAAGACGCGACTTTAAAGGCGCGATTTTTTTCTTGAATTGCGGGCCCCTTAAAGGCGCGACTTTAAAGGCGCGATTTTTTCTTGAATTGCGGGCCCCTTAAAGGCGCGATTTTTTTTTCTTGAACTGCGGGGCCCCTTAAAGGCGCGATTTTTTTTCTTGAACTGTGGGGCCCCTTAAAGGCGCGAGTTTAAAGGCGCAATTTTTTTTTTCTGGAACTTCGGGGCCCCTTTGCCCCTATGGTCCAGCCGGCCCTGCCAAGGACAAACACAATACTGATGTTTTACCTGGGTTCCGAACCTAGGCGTTAATTAAATAATCAGGCGCCATGGCCGGGGGCGTACTGATAGCCTCCGCAACCCTTATCGCGGATGGGGGGGGGGGGTCGCGACTAAGAGGGCCTCCAACCTCTGGAAAAAAGTTTTACAACTTTTTTTTCCGGACACTACATATGAAGCTGATTAAAGAAATAGGCAGGATTTTTTTTACAGGAGTTGAAGTACTAAAGAAAGCGATTTTTTAAATTTTTTTCATTAAATAAGTCTATAGACATTTAAAAATCATTTTCACGGTTTTAGTTTACAAAAATTGGATGACAGAAAAGTAGCTATCCTAGACAACTTGGAGGCCCCTTTTCACAGCCAAACAATAGTCCTTATACATGTACATGTATATGAAAGAAATATCAGTTCAACGAATGTAACTTTTATATTAATGAGGATAAGATGTCATGCATTACAGGTGTTTGAATATAACTACGCATCATTCAGAATATAATGAACTGAAAGGTGTTCGGGGGTCAAGAAACGGAAACCTGTGTCAATTTTTATAACAGAGTCAGGAGAAAAAAGAAATGTAATTGTGCAAAATATTTTGGCAATATGTGAAGCGTGTTATTTATGTATATAAGAATTAAAATAATTTAATGTATTTTTACATATTTTGAAGATGTGAATCCGTGTTAATATGACAACGATGGTAAGTCAGATAATATCAGGGAACTTGAAAATTTCGTCGTACTGGAGCGGAAATCGAACCTGCGTCTCACAGATAGCGCCCCGGTATGCTACCCAATACACCATCCAGAATAACCAAGTTCCAAGTTTCCGATTAATTTGAATATAACCATCACAGGATTCGCTAGTCGAAGCAACCGGAATTCATGTTTAGCGAATCTGGAGGTTAAGAATTCTATCCCGTGAATGCCCGGAGGAGCAGATAAATCATGAATGGAATACGGGATTACGAAGTGGTTAGCATACCCGGGCGCTATCTGGGAGACGCGGATTCGATTTCCGCCTGCCCTACGACGAAATTTTCAAGTTCTCGGATATTATCTGACTTACCATCCTTGTCATATTTACACCAAGAAACGGATTCATATCTTCAAAATTTGTATTGTATGGTGTAATCCCACATTCCATTCCTGAGGTATTGTTATATATTCAAGAGTACATAATTTTTAATTGTCATTTACTTTTTGATTTGATTTTTTGATTTGATTGGAGGTTTAACGACCACCGTGAGCAACTCAATGGGCTATAAGCAGTCGCCCGTCCCTAATTTAGGGTCACTGGTTCCAGGGAAGGGAGAGAGCCAGTGCCGTAAGACAAACACAACATCCATGCCTCACCGGGATTCGAACCCAGGCCCCTTACGGACGAATGATCAGAGGCCATCGCTTAGACCACTGCGCCACCGGGGCGGCCATTTACTTTTTGCTTACGTTTGCTTATGTTTCGTATAAATTAGAAAAGGTCATTAGATTCGGTCACACCGCAGTTGGGTGTTCTGTGTGTAAGATCGTGAGACATTTCAAGCATTTCAAGAGGATGGCCTTAGTTCTCTAAAAGAATAAAATTTGCATGATATGTTTAACTTGGGCCTAGTTTTATACTATTACTAGTCTTTTTTTTTTTTTTTTTTTTTTTTTTATAGTACTTTGTAATCATGGACTTCGCCAAGGTAACCCTACGTATTTCCCCCTAGGAAGTGCGTTGTTTACGTATCCAAATAAGGGTGTCAAAATAGCACCGCAGTGCCATGAAAATTCAGTAGTTCTCTACTCTTCCAATTCCAAGCTAATGGTGTCCAAGTGGCAGCTGCAACAGTCACAGAACTGCCAATGTGGACCCCAAGAAGCTTGATGATCGTGCTCGACCAGCGAGAACCCCAAGGGCGATCCCTGCGAGCAGACCACGAGCCGGCCCATAAACCAACAGATTTGTATATGTTCAGTTCAGAGCCCGCAATGGCAGCATAATCTCGATAAAGAAAAAGAACAACACCGAACGCCCGCTCCGAACGCAGAAAAAGTGTTAAATCATTAGAAAAGCATACGCAGACAACACCACACGATGGTGGCGAGAGGAAGGAACGCCTCGAGGAATGGTAGAAAGCAACCGGGAACGAATTGATATCAAGAGAGGTTCAAAAGCGAAGGCAAACAGCTGACTCGATAGGGGGCAACCCTTTTTTTTTTTTTTTTTTTTTTTTTGATTGGAGGTTTAACGACCACCGTGAGCAACTCAATGGGCTATAAGCAGTCGCCCGTCCCTAATTTAGGGTCACTGGTTCCAGGGAAGGGAGAGAGCCAGTGCCGTAAGACAAACACAACATCCATGCCTCACCGGGATTCGAACCCGGACCCCTTACGGACGAATGATCAGAGGTCAGCGCCATAAACCACTGCGCCACCGGGGCGGCGGGGCAACCCTGCCGGATCCTGTTCGCAAAGGGGATAACAGCAGTCATGAAGGTAGAGGTTCGGATCCGGAAAGAAGAGTTAGAATAAAGGTTGAAAAGCGCTTGACAGAAGGAGGGGGGGGGGCAAAATGGCGAAGAACAGCGAAAAGTTTTTAATCGAATCAAAGGCTTGTTTTTGATCAATGTTAAAGATGGCAAGAGGTTATAAGTCACATATGGTAGTAATGTTAGTAGCAATCGAATGAGAAGGAATGATGTAAGTCTGGCCAGAATGAATAATGTACTGTAGAACGGGATTAAGGCGGAAAGCAAGAATTTTAGCGAAGTTCTTATAATCAGTATTAAGAATGGAAATAGGACGCCAGTTAGAAAAGAGACCAAGGTTACCAGATTTCAGGATAAGGCGAAGAAGAGCAAAGGAAAAGTCGGAAGGGATAAAACCAGAAGAAGAAAGGATGGAGTTAAAGCAAGCAAAGAGAAGGGGGAGAAGAGCAGGAAGAAAGGTTTTATTGAAAGAAAGTGAAAGACCGTCTGCACCAGGGGCAGAACGATCGTTCAGACTGGTAATAGCTGTGCGAACTTCAGATGGAGAAATAGGAGAATCTAATGAATCGAGGAAGCAAGGCGGAACTTGTGGAAGATTGAGCAAAAGGTGGGAATTAGCCGCTGGCGGCAAGACCCGAGAGCGAAAACGTTCGGTGTAGTGCTCGAAAGTCAAGTCACAAATGCGATACGGATCGGTAACTATGGAATCATCCGGCAGGTAACGCGGTGATTCTCGAGATAGCGTAAGTTCGGAAATGGGTCACCATGAAAGTGCAACTGAGAACATTTTAATCGGATCAGGGCCGAAGAAGCGAAAGAGGTTAGAGTACTGCGGAGTTGAGAATGAAGAACGGTACAAGAAGGATCAGAAGGAGAGAGGAACTGTAATTTACTGCGAAGAGAATCGAGATCTGAGAGACGTTGGGTTCGAGACGAGAATGAAAACTGACGAGCAAAGGAGAGAATGGAAAGTTTAGTGGAAAGCCACAGAGCTGCTGGGTCGACCGAAGAAGAAAGCTGGCTAACCGAAGAAGAAATAATCGAATGGATTTCGGCTATGAAAACAGGATCAAAAAGGAAAAAAATCATCCAGGGACCAAGCCGGGGGGGGGGGGCTGCGGAAGACGGCAAAAAGGAGCGTAAAAAAACTCGACGATGGTCAGATGAAGCAGAGGGGTGATGGGTGACTTCAACAAGGGAGGAGCGGCGGAAAATAGAAACATAAAAACGATCGAGTCTAACCGCCACACAAGAGGAAGCGGCTGGGGGAAACCAGGAAAATTCACGGGACTGGGGGTGGAGAGAACGAAAAGCATCAGTAAGATCAAAATTGCAAATCAGTTGAGAAAGTTGAGAAGAAAGGTCAAGGCGACTCTCCGCGGAACCATCGCGGTCAAAGCCCGGCTGGAGAGTGCAGTTGAAGTCACCCCAACAAGGACAATATCAGATGGCGGAATCAGAAAGAGAAGGAGACAAGATGCTGAAGAAAGGCGTCAGCATCAGCAGAAGATTGGGGAATATGAAGGTTGAAAAGATTAATTCTGTGGGAGAGATAACTGAAGGCAACACTTTGAAAGGAACCCAGCAAGCTCTGTGACTCAACAACATTAGAAATTTGAGCATGAAAACGAACATGAAAGGCAATAGCTGTACCGGACCTAATATGGGACCGGTAATTATGGTAAAATGTATAGGGCCAGCGTCTCCAGCTGGAAAACCCGGTCGCCAAGGAACAGTTCGTCTCCTGGAGGAGGAGAATGTTAGCCCCCAGGAAGCGAACGTCCTCGAAGACCAAAGCATTCGCGGCTGAAGACGCAAGCCCTCGGTAGTTGAAACTAAGAATCGTTATTGAAGACATCACGGGGTGGTTACAACCAACCCTCCAGCTCAGACTTCAAAATGTTAATCAAATAATCCAGGCGGCGTGAACACTGCTCACTACCGACTGGCAAAGCAACATTCATAATAATTTCATGGAATTGTGTCAGTTGGCATATCATCTCTGGTAAATGTGACAGTTTACTTTTAATGCATGGTAAGGTGATCAATTTAGCCAGTCTGGGACGGGTAACCAGAGCTAACAAATCTGTGTATGTAAGGGGTGACAACGGTACATCAATATCTTTAAACAGAGACATAATATCATGCATGGTAGGGGAGAGGGAGTCATCGTCCGAATTCATTAGTGGCTGGAACAGTGACATCCATCAGGTCATCAGTAGGCAGAACAGCAAAACCGTTAGAAGTTGAGACTTGAAGCGTGGGATCACGCGGTCCAGGGGAGACAGAAGCAGATGGGGCAGCTTTCTTAGAGCTCAGACAAACTGAAGAACGAGCTCGATGGGTCGAAACATTGGGGGAACTAGGGCGTTTGTTTCTCTTGGGTATTGGAGCTGAAAACCCAGCAGATGATGGCAATGGGGTAAACTGACGAATAACATCAGACAACGGAACAGGAGCGGCAGAAGCAATATTCAGATTGACGACCACTAGAAAGCCAGCAGGAACAAGTTGAGTGGGGAGGGTGGGGGTAGAAGCTGGAACTGCAGGCGTAGTAACCGCTGGGGCAAAACCCCCTGGAGAGAAAGCCCCAGCACGCGAACTACGAAGGGGTGTGACGTGACGGTCAAAGGGCCATCGCAATCCCTCTCTCCAGAGAGGTCAAAGGGCAAACGTAAAGGGAATGCCGATATTAGCTTCGCGTTCATGCGGCATTGATCAGTATTGAACTTACGATAGTCGTGCACGTGAGTAAGCATTTTTATACAACATGCCTGGAAAATATTAAGTGCCTTTATATAGATCTAATTACAAAGCACATCCAAAAGCCACTGTTTTCAGCTTTCTTGAAAGTGAAAGCTTTCGAAGAATGCGGATTTCTTCCGTAGCAATGAAGAATTTTGAACCCACCGTACATTCAAAGGTTAGTTAAGTTTTCATGACAGCATTTTCTGCTTTCGTTGTAAGTACAATTGTAATTTAATGAATTGTTAGTCGTTTTTTTTTTTTTTTTTTTGTTGACGGAGTAAAATTTAAGGGCTAGCGTTCCGATTATCAGCTCATTATTTATTGTCGTTTAAATAATGGTATTAATTACCTTCAACATTTCATTTCCATAAATTAATAGTTATTTTTCTTTACAAAATTCGTAGTTAGTAGTGTTCAAATTGAAAAAAAAAGATGTACGTATATAATCAGCGCATCAAGTACTAAGGTTAACCAGGCAAAGAAACTAGCAATAAATTATTACGTTATTTATTAATCAACATTTCATTTCCGTAAAACAAATGTAATTTTTCTTCATAAAATTGCTGTGTATCAGAGTCCTAACTCAAACAAGAATTCGCACGAAATGTACAGATGCGCTGATAATCTGAAGGCTAGCCCAAAGAAAAGTTTATTGGAATGTTCAACAAATTTATCCGAAAGTTTGGAATTAATATATTCCATGTTCATTTGACAAAGAACTTTTTCCTAAATGATTTTAATTTATAATTTTTTTTACCTTCTAGAAATAGTTGCAAGATTTGAGCACACATCTTACCGTATTTTCAGTAAATATGCTCACTAAATCGGAAATTTGGCTTTTGCGTTCGTTACGTAATTACGCAAATGTCTTTTCTTTTTTTTTTTTTCATTTTAATAAATCGAACGCGAAGGGAATTTCTGAAAGTTTTAAGTGAAATGATTATGTTCATAGAGTCCTACCGTGGTCCTACCAATTTGCCATTAATGCAAATTGCCATTAAAAAGATCAGCTTGCCATTAAAAATATCGTAGTTGCAAAAATGGTTAACGTAAAATGCTGGGTTTTTCACGTTATACATGAAAAAACTTTTTTTTTTTTTTTGCTCCTTTAGCCAAATTGAAAACTAAAGGAAAATTTTCATGAAATCATTTCCCAGCACACGAGCAAAACCTTGGAATTCCCAGATTTACGGATATCATCGCTGGAAACTGAGAAAAAAAAATGAAATCTAAGGACAAAAAATAAAGAGAAAAAAAAACCCCGGTCGATTTATTGTTGTGTGCGCAAATTGTCTAGTATCGCAATCGAGAAATTATTTCTCTGCGTAAACACCGCGGTACTTCGTCGGCGTTTTCAGAAGCGGAGAGCTCGAGGCTCGAGTCGGTCGGCCCACTAACTTTGACATCACAGACCCGTTCGGAGGCTTTCTTAATCTTTAGGGGTTTTGGCTGGGGCGACTGCCACAGCATCAGAGGAAACAGCAGGTGATGAATTTGGCCTGGCACTAGGTGAAGCATGGGGGTAAGCAGATGCAAGATGCCCCTTACCCTTGCAGCGAAAGCACTGGACCCCAGCATACAGGTTGAAGATGTAGGTCCTTGCTTCGGTAATCAAATCCAGAGTGGCGGGCCGGTTGGCAATCGCCTCGGGTATTGGAAATATTACTCGGTATTGACGGCGCCCTCCCTGCACGAGCAGCAGCCGGCAGGAACTTTGTAGTACCCACCACTCGGCCAAAGGTGTTAAGGGCATCTATGAGGATCGAATCAGGAATAGCTGTCGGCACTGGAGAAAGGGTGACAGTAACTGGGCGTTGTGCAGCAGCAACAGGCTGAAGGTGAATTGAGCCAATATCAATGCCGAAGGCAAGAATTTTATCTATGGCTTGTTGGTGGGTGAAGTGGATCCCCCCCCTCCAAGCGTATAATTGACACAATACTGGCGCCTGGAACAACAGCTGATACAGCAGCCAAATACTGGGGGAGGGGGTGTCACGCAAAGCCGGGATAAAAACACTCAGTAATAAGGCAGTGGAAAGTTCCTTACCTTGAGGACAGTCATTTGATAGTGTAATCCTTAAAGACGAAGCCACACGCTCGAATTCGGGACGAGAAGTCCCCACAGCACTCGAAGGGGTCGAACCCGAACCAGTAGCAGCAGCAAAAGAACGAGGCACAGGCAGCGAGGTGCAAGGTACACCCGACCCAGTAACCAACACATTGGGGTCCAAAGCCACGGTTGAAGTCGACGACATATCACTTTTCGATGAAACACCAGCTAAATTAATCTCCGAACGTGAAATAGACAAAGGCGAAACGCCAGCAGATGAAGACTCAGTCGCAGTCGTAGTACTCATAAATGCACAGGTCGTAGCCAAACCGGCCACGAACCCTCGTCACTCGTGTGTTGCAACTTGCGACACACAACTCATAAAGAAGGGGAAAAAAAAAACCACCGTACACACTTGGCACGCAGCCTCACACTTGTTGAGATCTGCAAACACAACTCAACAAAAGGCAAAAACAATCACAAAAAAAACACGAAGTAAACAAACCACTTTTAGGGCTAACCCAAGAGCCAAAAAAAAAAAAAAAAAAAAAAATGCGACCGTCTCAAGCAGCAGACAACTGCGCCATCGGTGCCGCCACGAATTATTTTGCAGCCGGTAGTGAAAGGGCATTGGTGGTGCAGTGGTCTAAACGCTGGCTTATGACCATTCGTCAGCGAGGAGTATGGATTCGAATCCCTGTGAGACATGGATGTTGTGTTTGTCTTACGGCACGGGCTCTCTCCTTCCCTGGAACCAGTGACCCTAAATTAGGGACTGCCTACTGCTTATAGCCCATTGAGTTGCTCACGCTGGTCGTTTAACCTTCAATTAAAAGAAAAAAAAACTTTAAAAATTTGTTCTTTCAGTGTTTCGTAAAAGAAAAAAAAAAAAAAAAAAAAGTGGCTGTCAACTTGCCCCACTAAAAATAATGCTCTCTCACCCGTCGCCCATCCTGATTTCGAAATCTACCGACGTCACTGTTTGTAATGGTATAAAACTAAGACTATAATTTTAATTATAACTTGCACATTTGTGTTTTATGCGACAAAGTGCAATAATTTTGGTTTTACGAAAAATACCTGTAGGTTCCACAGAATTTGAATTATTAAAAAACCCATAAAACTAGTTAATAATATGGAATTTAAAATTTTCAGCAATTGAAAGCTAACAGATTTTAACAAAAGGGCCTCAAATATATTTTTTGCAGGGGGAGGGGGCAAGTTTTTCCGGTGCGCTAGTGGCCAGGTGACAAACAAATGTAAAATTATCACCAGAAATTAAACGTGAATGGACAGAACAGAAGAATAAGACATGGAGATTGTAGAAATATTCTTTGCAAATACAGGAACAATTACAACGCTACGGGTGGGTTGGAGTGGCTTATGGGTTGGAGTGGCCCACTCTTTAGCTCCCCACCCCCAAATATTTAAAAAGTGAGAGCATATGTTGGGTGCCACCATCTAAGATTTTGGAGAACTTGGATAAACTTACCTGAATTTTTGGAATTTTTTTGTTAAATTTTTTGTCGTACTATTCTATGAAATAGAGAGTAAGCAAATATCTCAGAGAGTAGTTAGTACGTCATTTTTGTAATTATAGTTTAAAAAATGAGAGAGAGAGAGAGAGAGAGAGAGAGAGAGAGAGAGAGAGAGAGAGAGAGTTAATGAGGGAGAGAGTCCTTGTCAGTTTACAAATTAAAATTCATAAACATGGGGAAAAGAAAAGAAGAGAAAAAAAAACGACGTAGGTAAGTTAAAATTGCGAAGAACGAAGAAATAGTAACCTGATAAAGAATATTAAGATTCGTATTCATGGTTCCCATACTACATACACTGAATACATACTACGTACAGTATGCGCCTGAAAACTTTTTTTATACTTAGGATAACATTATCAGCTAGAATAAATCAGAAACGTTTATTCACAATTAGATATTTTATTTTAAGAACTACTGTAGTTTCTCTAAACGTTTGGATCTGCTTCATAAAGATAAATGAAAAAAATAAAAAATAAAAATAAAACAGAATGATGATATTAGTTTTGTATTAAAAGTTAAAATCATTTGAAATTGGTTACACCTTTTTAGGACACCGTGTAGATAGCGGCACTATGGGAAAGACTCGTGATTTAAGCAATACTGCGCGCTTGGCAGGGAGGAGTAAGCATCTTAGAAGCGGCAACAGTCCTTTGCTGGGCTAGAACAACTGTATCGAGGGTGTACAATGTGTGGAGCATTGTACACTCTCGACAAAAACAAGCAGTCAGCGGTCTTCCTGTGGAAGGAAACTATTCAAGGACTAAATATATCGATTGTTTACAATGAATGGAGCACAGACAACAAAACCAGCAGTCAGTGGTCTTCCTGTGGAAGGAAACTATTCAAGCACTAAATATATCGATTGTTTACAATGAATGGAGCACAGACAACAAAACAAGCAGTCAGTGGTCTTCCTGTGGAAGGAAACTATTCAAGGACTAAATATATCGACTGTTTACAATGAATGGAGCACAGGCAACAAAACAGGCAGTCAGTGGTCTTCCTGTGGAAGGAAACTATTCAAGGACTTAATATATCGATTGTTTACAATGAATGGAGCACAGACAACAAAACAAGCAGTCAGTGATCTTCCTGTGGAAGGAAACTATTCAAGGACTAAATATATCGATTGTTTACAATGAATGGAGCACAGACAACAAAACAAGCAGTCAGTGGTCTTCCTGTGGAAGGAAACTATTCAAGGACTAAATATATCGATTGTTTACAATGAATGAAACACAGACAACAAAACAAGCAGTCAGTGGTCTTCCTGTGGAAGGAAAATATTCAAGGACTAAATATATCGATTGTTTACAATGAATGGAGCACAGGCAACAAAACAAGCAGTCAGTGGTCTTCCTGTGGAAGGAAACTATTCAAGGACTTAATATATCGATTGTTTACAATGAATGGAGCACAGACAACAAAACAAGCAGTCAGTGGTCTTCCTGTGGAAGGAAACTATTCAAGGACTAAATATATCGATTGTTTACAATGAATGAAACACAGACAACAAAACAAGCAGTCAGTGGTCTTCCTGTGGAAGGAAACTATTCAAGGACTAAATATATCGATTGTTTACAATGAATGGAGCACAGGCAACAAAACAAGCAGTCAGTGGTCTTCCTGTGGAAGGAAACTATTCAAGGACTTAATATATCGATTGTTTACAATGAATGGAGCACAGACAACAAAACAAGCAGTCAGCGGTCTTCCTGTGGAAGGAAACTATTCAAGGACTAAATATATCGATTGTTCACAATGAATGGAGCACAGACAATAAAACAAGCAGTCAGTGATCTTCCTGTGGAAGGAAACTATTCAAGGACTAAATATATCGGTTGTTTACAATGAATGGAGCACAGGCAACAAAACAGGCAGTCAGTGGTCTTCCTGTGGAAGGAAACTATTCAAGGACTTAATATATCGATTGTTTACAATGAATGGAGCACAGACAACAAAACAAGCAGTCAGTGGTCTTCCTGTGGAAGGAAACTATTCAAGGACTAAATATATCGATTGTTTACAATGAATGGAGCACAGACAACAAAACAAGCAGTCAGTGGTCTTCCTGTGGAAGGAAACTATTCAAGGACTAAATATATCGATTGTTTACAATGAATGAAACACAGACAACAAAACAAGCAGTCAGTGGTCTTCCTGTGGAAGGAAACTATTCAAGGACTAAATATATCGATTGTTTACAATGAATGAAACACAGACAACAAAACAAGCAGTCAGTGGTCTTCCTATGAAAGGAAACTATTCAAGGACTAAATATATCGATTGTTTACAATGAATGGAGCACAGACAACAAAACCAGCAGTCAGTGGTCTTCCTGTGGAAGGAAACTATTCAAGGACTAAATATATCGATTGTTTACAATGAATGGAACACAGACAATAAAACAAGCAGTCAGTGGTCTTCCTGTGGAAGGAAACAACTATTCAAGAAACTGCATCGATTGTGCACAATGAATGGAGCACAGGCAAAAAAAACAAAAACAAAAAAAAAACAAGCAGTCAGTGGTCTTCCTGTGGAAGGAAACTATTCAAGGACTAAATATATCGATTGTTTACAATGAATGCTGCACAGACAACAAAACAAGCAGTCGAAGCTGTCTTCCTGTGGAAGGAAGCAACTGTTCACGGAACTACATCGATTGTTTACAATGAATGGAGCACAGACAACAAAACAAGCCGTCAGTGGTCTTCCTGTGGAAGGAAACTATTCAAGGACTAAATATATCGATTGTTTACAATGAATGGATCACAGACAATAAAACAAGCAGTCAGTGGTCTTCCTGTGGAAGGAAACAACTATTCAAGGAACTGCATCGATTGTGTACAATGAATGGAGCACCGGCAAAAAACAAAAAAACAAAGAAAACAAGCAGTCAGCGATCTTCCTGTGGAAGAAAACTATTCAAGGACTAAATATATCGATTGTTCACAATGAATGGAGCACAGACAATAAAACAAGCAGTCAGTGATCTTCCTGTGGAAGGAAACAACGATTCAAGGAACTGCATCGATTATGTACAATGAATGGAGCACAGGCAAAAAAAAAAAAAAAAAAAACAAGCAGTCAGCGGTCTTCCTGTGGAAGGAAACAACTGTTCAAGGAACTACATCGATTGTTTACAACGAAGGCTGCACAGACAACAAAACAAGCAGTCACAGCTGTCTTCCTTTGGAAGGAAACAACTGTACACGGAACTACATCGATTGTTTACAATGAATGGAACACAGACAACAAAACAAGCAGTCAGCGGTCTTCCTGTGGAAGGAAACTATTCAAGGACTAAATATATCGAATGTTTACAATGAATTGAGCACAGACAACAAAACAAGCAGTCAGTGGTCTTCCTGTGGAAGGAAACTATTCAAGGACTAAATATATCGATTGTTTACAGTGAATGGAACACAGACAACAAAACAAGCAGTCAGTGGTCTTCCTGTGGAAGGAAACAACGATTCAAGGAACTGCATCGATTATATACAATGAATGGAGCACAGGCAAAAAACAAAACAAAAAAACAAGCAGTCAGCGGTCTTCCTGGGGAAGGAAACAACTGACCAATGAACTACATCGATTGTTTACAATGAATGGAACACAGACAACAAAACAAGCAGTCAGCTGTCTTCCTGTAGAAGGAAGCTATTCAAGGACTAAATATATCGATTGTTTAAAATGAATTGAGCACAGACAACAAAACAATCAGTCAGTGGTCTTCCTGTGGAAGGAAACTATTCAAGGACTAAATATATCGATTGTTTACAATGAATGGAACACAGACAACAAAACAAGCAGTTAGTGGTCTTCCCGTGGAAGGAAACTATTCAAGGACTAAATATATCGATTGTTTACAATGAATGGAGCACAGACAACAAAACAAGCAGTCAGTGGTCTTCCCGTGGAAGGAAACTATTCAAGGACTAAATATATCGATTGTTTACAGTGAATGGAGCACAGACAATAAAACAAGCAGTCAGTGGTCTTCCTATGGAAGGAAACAACGATTCAAGGAACTGCATCGATTATATACAATGAATAGAGCACAGGCAAAAAACAAAACAAAAAAACAAGCAGTCAGCGGTCTTCCTGTGGAAGGAAACAACTGTTCAATGAACTACATCGATTGTTTACAATGAATGGAACACAGACAACAAAACAAGCAGTCAGCTGTCGTCCTGTGGAAGGAAGCTATTCAAGGACGAAATATATCGATTGTTTACAATGAATTGAGCACAGACAACAAAGCAAGCAGTCAGTGGTCTTCCTGTGGAAGGAAACTATTCAAGGACTAAATATAACGATTGTTTACAATGAATGGAGCACCGACAACAAAACAAGCAGTCAGTGGTCTTCCTGTGGAAGGAAACTATTCAAGGACTAAATATATCGATTGTTTACAGTGAATGGATCACAGACAATAAAACAAGCAGTCAGTGGTCTTCCTGTGGAAGGAAACTATTCAAGGACTAAATATATCGATTGTTTACAATGAATGGATCACAGACAATAAAACAAGCAGTCAGTGGTCTTCCTGTGGAAGGAAACAACTATTCAAGGAACTGCATCGATTGTGTACAATGAATGGAGCACCGGCAAAAAACAAAAAAACAAAAAAAACAAGCAGTCAGCGATCTTCCTGTGGAAGAAAACTATTCAAGGACTAAATATATCGATTGTTCACAATGAATGGAGCACAGACAATAAAACAAGCAGTCAGTGATCTTCCTGTGGAAGGAAACTATTCAAGGACTAAATATATCGATTGTTTACAGTGAATGGATCACAGACAATAAAACAAGCAGTCAGTGGTCTTCCTGTGGAAGGAAACTATTCAAGGACTAAATATACCGATTGTTTACAATGAATGGATCACAGACAATAAAACAAGCAGTCAGTGGTCTTCCTGTGGAAGGAAACAACTATTCAAGAAACTGCATCGATTGTGCACAATGAATGGAGCACAGGCAAAAAAAACAAAAAAAAAAAAAAACAAGCAGTCAGTGGTCTTCCTGTGGAAGGAAACTATTCAAGGACTAAATATATCGATTGTTTACAATGAATGCTGCACAGACAACAAAACAAGCAGTCGAAGCTGTCTTCCTGTGGAAGGAAGCAACTGTTCACGGAACTACATCGATTGTTTACAATGAATGGAGCACAGACAACAAAACAAGCCGTCAGTGGTCTTCCTGTGGAAGGAAACTATTCAAGGACTAAATATATCGATTGTTTACAATGAATGGATCACAGACAATAAAACAAGCAGTCAGTGGTCTTCCTGTGGAAGGAAACAACTATTCAAGGAACTGCATCGATTGTGTACAATGAATGGAGCACCGGCAAAAAACAAAAAAAAACAAAGAAAACAAGCAGTCAGCGATCTTCCTGTGGAAGAAAACTATTCAAGGACTAAATATATCGATTGTTCACAATGAATGGAGCACAGACAATAAAACAAGCAGTCAGTGGTCTTCCTGTGGAAGGAAACAACTATTCAAGGAACTGCATCGATTGTGTACAATGAATGGAGCACCGGCAAAAAACAAAAAAACAAAAAACAAGCAGTCAGCGATCTTCCTGTGGAAGAAAACTATTCAAGGACTAAATATATCGATTGTTCACAATGAATGGAGCACAGACAATAAAACAAGCAGTCAGTGATCTTCCTGTGGAAGGAAACTATTCAAGGACTAAATATATCGATTGTTTACAGTGAATGGAGCACAGACAATAAAACAAGCAGTCAGTGGTCGTCCTATGGAAGGAAACAACGATTCAAGGAACTGCATCGATTATATACAATGAATAGAGCACAGGCAAAAAACAAAACAAAAAAAACAAGCAGTCAGCGGTCTTCCTGTGGAAGGAAACAACTGTTCAATGAACTACATCGATTGTTTACAATGAATGGAACACAGACAACAAAACAAGCAGTCAGCTGTCGTCCTGTGGAAGGAAGCTATTCAAGGACGAAATATATCGATTGTTTACAATGAATTGAGCACAGACAACAAAGCAAGCAGTCAGTGGTCTTCCTGTGGAAGAAAACTATTCAAGGACTAAATATATCGATTGTTCACAATGAATGGAGCACAGACAATAAAACAAGCAGTCAGTGATCTTCCTGTGGAAGGAAACTATTCAAGGACTAAATATATCGATTGTTTACAGTGAATGGATCACAGACAATAAAACAAGCAGTCAGTGGTCTTCCTGTGGAAGGAAACTATTCAAGGACTAAATATATCGATTGTTTACAATGAATGGATCACAGACAATAAAACAAGCAGTCAGTGGTCTTCCTGTGGAAGGAAACAACTATTCAAGAAACTGCATCGATTGTGCACAATGAATGGAGCACAGGCAAAAAAAACAAAAACAAAAAAAAAAACAAGCAGTCAGTGGTCTTCCTGTGGAAGGAAACTATTCAAGGACTAAATATATCGATTGTTTACAATGAATGCTGCACAGACAACAAAACAAGCAGTCGAAGCTGTCTTCCTGTGGAAGGAAGCAACTGTTCACGGAACTACATCGATTGTTTACAATGAATGGAGCACAGACAACAAAACAAGCCGTCAGCGGTCTTCCTGTGGAAGGAAACTATTCAAGGACTAAATATATCGATTGTTTACAATGAATGGATCACAGACAATAAAACAAGCAGTCAGTGGTCTTCCTGTGGAAGGAAACAACTATTCAAGGAACTGCATCGATTGTGTAAAATGAATGGAGCACCGGCAAAAAACAAAAAAAAACAAAGAAAACAAGCAGTCAGCGATCTTCCTGTGGAAGAAAACTATTCAAGGACTAAATATATCGATTGTTCACAATGAATGGAGCACAGACAATAAAACAAGCAGTCAGTGATCTTCCTGTGGAAGGAAACAACGATTCAATTAACTGCATCGATTATGTACAATGAATGGAGCACAGGCAAAAAAAAAAAAAAAAAAAACAAGCAGTCAGCGGTCTTCCTGTGGAAGGAAACAACTGTTCAAGGAACTACATCGATTGTTTACAACGAAGGCTGCACAGACAACAAAACAAGCAGTCACAGCTGTCTTCCTTTGGAAGGAAACAACTGTACACGGAACTACATCGATTGTTTACAATGAATGGAACACAGACAACAAAACAAGCAGTCAGCGGTCTTCCTGTGGAAGGAAACTATTCAAGGACTAAATATATCGAATGTTTACAATGAATTGAGCACAGACAATAAAACAAGCAGTCAGTGATCTTCCTGTGGAAGGAAACAACGATTCAAGGAACTGCATCGATTATGTACAATGAATAGAGCACAGGCAAAAAAAAAAAAAAAAAAAAAAAACAAGCAGTCAGCGGTCTTCCTGTGGAAGGAAACAACTGTTCAAGGAACTACATCGATTGTTTACAACGAAGGCTGCACAGACAACAAAACAAGCAGTCACAGCTGTCTTCCTTTGGAAGGAAACAACTGTACACGGAACTACATCGATTGTTTACAATGAATGGAACACAGACAACAAAACAAGCAGTCAGCGGTCTTCCTGTGGAAGGAAACTATTCAAGGACTAAATATATCGAATGTTTACAATGAATTGAGCACAGACAACAAAACAAGCAGTCAGTGGTCTTCCTGTGGAAGGAAACTATTCAAGGACTAAATATATCGATTGTTTACAGTGAATGGAACACAGACAACAAAACAAGCACTCAGTGGTCTTCCTGTGGAAGGAAACTATTCAAGGACTAAATACATCGATTGTTTACAATGAATGGAGCACAGACAACAAAACAAGCAGTCAGTGGTCTTCCCGTGGAAGGAAACTATTCAAGGACTAAATATATCGATTGTTTACAGTGAATGGAGCACAGACAATAAAACAAGCAGTCACTGGTCTTCCTATGGAAGGAAACAACGATTCAAGGAACTGCATCGATTATATACAATGAATGGAGCACAGGCAAAAAACAAAACAAAAAAACAAGCAGTCAGCGGTCTTCCTGGGGAAGGAAACAACTGACCAATGAACTACATCGATTGTTTACAATGAATGGAACACAGACAACAAAACAAGCAGTCAGCTGTCTTCCTGTAGAAGGAAGCTATTCAAGGACTAAATATATCGATTGTTTACAATGAATTGAGCACAGACAACAAAACAATTAGTCAGTGGTCTTCCTGTGGAAGGAAACTATTCAAGGACTAAATATATCGATTGTTTACAATGAATGGAACACAGACAACAAAACAAGCAGTTAGTGGTCTTCCCGTGGAAGGAAACTATTCAAGGACTAAATATATCGATTGTTTACAGTGAATGGAGCACAGACAATAAAACAAGCAGTCAGTGGTCTTCCTATGGAAGGAAACAACGATTCAAGGAACTGCATCGATAATATACAATGAATAGGGCACAGGCAAAAAACAAAACAAAAAAACAAGCAGTCAGCGGTCTTCCTGTGGAAGGAAACAACTGTTCAATGAACTACATCGATTGTTTACAATGAATGGAACACAGACAACAAAACAAGCAGTCAGCTGTCGTCCTGTGGAAGGAAGCTATTCAAGGACGAAATATATCGATTGTTTACAATGAATTGAGCACAGACAACAAAGCAAGCAGTCAGTGGTCTTCCTGTGGAAGGAAACTATTCAAGGACTAAATATAACGATTGTTTACAATGAATGGAGCACCGACAACAAAACAAGCAGTCAGTGGTCTTCCTGTGGAAGGAAACTATTCAATGACTAAATATATCGATTGTTTACAGTGAATGGATCACAGACAATAAAACAAGCAGTCAGTGGTCTTCCTGTGAAAGGAAACTATTCAAGGACTAAATATATCGATTGTTTACAATGAATGGATCACAGACAATAAAACAAGCAGTCAGTGGTCTTCCTGTGGAAGGAAACAACTATTCAAGGAACTGCATCGATTGTGTACAATGAATGGAGCACCGGCAAAAAACAAAAAAACAAAAAAAACAAGCAGTCAGCGATCTTCCTGTGGAAGAAAACTATTCAAGGACTAAATATATCGATTGTTCACAATGAATGGAGCACAGACAATAAAACAAGCAGTCAGTGATCTTCCTGTGGAAGGAAACTATTCAAGGACTAAATATATCGGTTGTTTACAATGAATGGAGCACAGGCAACAAAACAGGCAGTCAGTGGTCTTCCTGTGGAAGGAAACTATTCAAGGACTTAATATATCGATTGTTTACAATGAATGGAGCACAGACAACAAAACAAGCAGTCAGTGGTCTTCCTGTGGAAGGAAACTATTCAAGGACTAAATATATCGATTGTTTACAATGAATGGAGCACAGACAACAAAACAAGCAGTCAGTGGTCTTCCTGTGGAAGGAAACTATTCAAGGACTAAATATATCGATTGTTTACAATGAATGAAACACAGACAACAAAACAAGCAGTCAGTGGTCTTCCTGTGGAAGGAAACTATTCAAGGACTAAATATATCGATTGTTTACAATGAATGAAACACAGACAACAAAACAAGCAGTCAGTGGTCTTCCTGTGGAAGGAAACTATTCAAGGACTAAATATATCGATTGTTTACAATGAATGGAGCACAGACAACAAAACCAGCAGTCAGTGGTCTTCCTGTGGAAGGAAACTATTCAAGGACTAAATATATCGATTGTTTACAATAAATGGATCACAGACAATAAAACAAGCAGTCAGTGGTCTTCCTGTGGAAGGAAACAACTATTCAAGGAACTGCATCGATTGTGTACAATGAATGGAGCACCGGCAAAAAACAAAAAAACAAAAAAAACAAGCAGTCAGCGATCTTCCTGTGGAAGAAAACTATTCAAGGACTAAATATATCGATTGTTCACAATGAATGGAGCACAGACAATAAAACAAGCAGTCAGCGGTCTTCCTGTGGAAGGAAACAACTGTTCAAGGAACTACATCGATTGTTTACAACGAAGGCTGCACAGACAACAAAACAAGCAGTCACAGCTGTCTTCCTTTGGAAGGAAACAACTGTACACGGAACTACATCGATTGTTTACAATGAATTTAACACAGACAACAAAACAAGCAGTCAGCGGTCTTCCTGTGGAAGGAAACTATTCAAGGACTAAATATATCGAATGTTTACAATGAATTGAGCACAGACAACAAAACAAGCAGTCAGTGGTCTTCCTGTGGAAGGAAACTATTCAAGGACTAAATATATCGATTGTTTACAATGAATGGAACACAGACAACAAAACAAGCAGTTAGTGGTCTTCCCGTGGAAGGAAACCATTCAAGGACTAAATATATCGATTGTTTACAATGAATGGAGCACAGACAACAAAACAAGCAGTCAGTGGTCTTCCCGTGGAAGGAAACTATTCAAGGACTCAATATATCGATTGTTTACAGTGAATGGAGCACAGACAATAAAACAAGCAGTCAGTGGTCTTCCTATGGAAGGAAACAACGATTCAAGGAACTGCATCGATTATATACAATGAATGGAGCACAGGCAAAAAACAAAACAAAAAAACAAGCAGTCAGCGGTCTTCCTGTGGAAGGAAGCAACTGTTCAATGAACTACATCGATTGTTTACAATGAATGGAACACAGACAACAAAACAAGCAGTCAGCTGTCGTCCTGTGGAAGGAAGCTATTCAAGGACGAAATATATCGATTGTTTACAATGAATTGAGCACAGACAACAAAGCAAGCAGTCAGTGGTCTTCCTGTGGAATTAAACTATTCAAGGACTAAATATAACGATTGTTTACAATGAATGGAGCACCGACAACAAAACAAGCAGTCAGTGGTCTTCCTGTGGAAGGAAACTATTCAAGGACTAAATATAACGATTGTTTACAATGAATGGAGCACCGACAACAAAACAAGCAGTCAGTGGTCTTCCTGTGGAAGGAAACTATTCAAGGACTAAATATATCGATTGTTTACAGTGAATGGATCACAGACAATAAAACAAGCAGTCAGTGGTCTTCCTGTGGAAGGAAACTATTCAAGGACTAAATATATCGATTGTTTACAGTGAATGGATCACAGACAATAAAACAAGCAGTCAGTGGTCTTCCTGTGGAAGGAAACTATTCAAGGACTAAATATAACGATTGTTTACAATGAATGGAGCACCGACAACAAAACAAGCAGTCAGTGGTCTTCCTATGGAAGGAAACAACGATTCAAGGAACTGCATCGATTATGTACAATGAATGGAGCACAGGAAGAAAAACAAGCAGTCAGCGGTCTTCCTATGGAAGAAAACAACTATTCAAGAAACTACATTGATTGTGTACAAGTAGTGGTGCACAAACAACAAAATAAAGAGTCAGCAGTTTTCCTGTGGAAGAAAACAACTATTCAAGAAACTGCATCAATTGTGTACAAGGAGTGGTGGTGCACAAAAAACAAAACAAACAGTCAGCGGTCTTCCTGTGGAAGGAAAGAACTATTCAAGGAACTACATCGATTGTGTACAAGGAGTGGTGCACAAAAAACAAAATAAACAGTTAGCGGTCTTCCTGTGGAAGGAAACAACTATTCGAGAAACTACATCGATTGTGTACAAGGAGTGGTGCACAAAAAACAAAATAAATAGTCAGCGGTCTTCCTCTGGAAGGAAACAACTATTCAAGGATCTACGTCGATTGTGTACAAGGAGTGGTGTACAAACAACAAAACGATCGGTCAGCGGTCTTCCTGTGGAAAGAAAGGACTGGTCAATGTTCGAGGAATACTGCGGCTGGAGATTATACGAGACAACAGACGAGTTCAAATGTTCTTTATTTTACAATGCAAATATATATTGTATATAACACAATATACACTGCATCGATTATGTACAATGAATGGAGCACAGGAAGAAAAACAAGCAGTCAGCGGTCTTCCTGTGGAAGAAAACAACTATTCAAGAAACTACATTGATTGTGTACAAGTAGTGGTGCACAAACAACAAAATAAAGAGTCAACTAGCCCATCAGAGCTGCAGAGTATGATCCAGGAACTTGCTGACAAGAGTAAAGAAGTGGGATTAAAAATGAACTTTCAGAAGACAAAAGTGATGTTCAATGCTTTTACAAGAAATGAAGAGTTATCGATTGATGGAGAAAAGCTTGAGATAACAGATACGTACGTTTATCTTGGACAGCAGATATCAAGTGAGGGTCACATTGATGAAGAAATTAATCGGCGTACAAAACTTGCCTGGAGAGCTTTTGGAAGAAACAGCATAATTTTCAAGAGCAATATGCCATTATGTCTTAAAAGAAAAGTGTTTGATCAATGCATCCTTCCAGTGCTTACGTATGGTGCAGAGACGTGGACCTTAACTAAAAGAGACATACAAAGGCTGCAGACAACTCAAAGAAGCATGGAGAGGTGCATACTTGGTGTAACTAGGAGAGATAAGAAGAGGAACTCGTGGATCCGAAAAATGACAAGAGTGGAAGACATCATGATCAGAGTTAAATCCCTGAAATGGCAATGGGCTGGACATACTGCCAGAAGGACAGATCATCGATGGACAGCCGAAATTTTAGATTGGATCCCAAGGGACAGGAAAAGACCCAGAAGAAGACCACATGGGAGATGGGTTAATGAAATTCGAAAGTATGCAGGGGTGACATGGAGGAGACTGGCACAAGACAGACCGTTGTGGAGGAAACTTGGGGAGACCTTCGTCCAGCAGTGGATTGATAATGGTTGACAATGATGATGATGATGATGATACACTGAAGTGCCAGAAAAACTGGTACAGACGAGCTTATGCAAAATACATAGCAACGTCACCTATGCGCGTACTCCGTTGCGTCCTCCAGTGCGTATATAAAGCGATAGACATCCTTGCCAGCTGTCAGAGCTGTTTTCGGCATGAGAATGACAAGTAATAACTATTTACGCGATTTTCAACGCTGTGTCATAGTTGGCGCTCGTGAGATGGGCCATAGTATTTCGGAGGTAGAAACAAAGTTCGGATTTTCACGGACGACTATTGCAAGGGTGTACCGTGACTACAAGAATTCCGGCAAAACCTCCAACCTACAATACCAGTGTAGCCGTAAAAAGACATTGGGTGAACGTGACCATCGTCGGCTGTCAAGAATCGCTTCACGCGGTAGGTGTGTAACACTCTCGCAGGTATAATCGGAATTCAATGCTAGAGCCTCAACAAGCATCAGCGTTCGGACTGTGCAACGTACCCTGCACGATATGGGCTTTGGGAACCGAAGCCCAACTCGAGTCCCTTTGATGGGTGCGCGACACAGAGCTATGCATCTCGCTTGGGCACGGCAACACCGCCTCTGGACAATTGATGACTGGAATCAAGTAGCCTGGTCTGACGAGTCGCGTTTCCAACTGTATCGTGCAGATGGAAGGCTTCGTTTGTAGCGCAAACCCCATGAAGCCATGGATCCCGCCTGTCAACAGGGAACTGTACCGGCTGGTGGGGGGTCCATAATGGTATGGGGTGTGTTTAGCTGGGCTTCACTGGGACCCCTGGTACGTCTACAAACGTCTGTGACCGGTCAATGCTATGTGCGCATCGTTTCTGACGAAGTACACCCGTTAATGTCCTGCATTCATGCTGATGGGTTGGGCCTGTTCCAACAGGACAATGCAGCTCCACACAAGCGTCGGGATGCCACATTATGTTTAGAGGAGCATTCATCTAAGTTTGGGGTGTTGCCATTCCCACCCAAGTCCCCAGATCTGAACGTGATAGAACACATTTGGGATGTCATGCAACGCGCTATCGAACACAGGAATCCGAGACCTCGGAATACAACCGAATTGTGGAACGCTCTGCAGGAAGTATGGTGTGCATTCCTACAGCATATTTCCAGAAGCTAGTGGAGTTCCTGCCCCGTCGTATTTCTGCAGTCCTGCTCTCCCGTGGGGGACCTACCAAGTATTAGACTGGTGTACCAGTTTTTCTGGCACTTCAGTGTATACAGATGCATAGAAAGTATATCATCATCATCATCATCATCATCATTGTCAACCATTATCAATCCACTGCTGGACGAAGGTCTCCCCAAGTTTCCTCCACAACGGTCTGTCTTGTGCCAGTCTCCTCCATGTCACCCCTGCATACTTTCGAATTTCATCCACCCATCTCCCATGTGGTCTTCTTCTGGGTCTTTTCCTGTCCCTTGGAATCCAATCTAAAATTTCGGCTGTCCATCGATGATCTGTCCTTCTGGCAGTATGTCCAGCCCATTGCCATTTCAGGGATTTAACTCTGATCATGATGTCTTCCACTCTTGTCATTTTTCGGATCCACGAGTTCCTCTTTTTATCTCTCCTGGTTACACCAAGCATGCACCTCTCCATGCTACTTTGAGTTGTCTGCAGCCTTTGTATGTCTCTTTTAGTTAAGGTCCACGTCTCCGCACCATACGTAAGCACTGGAAGGATGCATTGATCAAACACTTTTCTTTTAAGACATAATGGCATATTGCTCTTGAAAATTATGCTGTTTCTTCCAAAAGCTCTCCAGGCAAGTTTTGTACGCCGATTAATTTCTTCATCAATGTGACCCTCACTTGATATCTGCTGTCCAAGATAAACGTACGTGTCTGTTATCTCCAGCTTTTCTCCATCAATCGATAAATCTTCATTTCTTGTAAAAGCATTGAACATCACTTTTGTCTTCTGAAAGTTCATTTTTAATCCCACTTCTTTACTCTTGTCAGCAAGTTCTTGGATCATACTCTGCAGCTCTGATGGGGTAGTTGCAAAAATGACTACATCATCAGCAAAACGAAGGTGGGTTAGATAATCTCCATTAATCTTTATCCCCTTGTTTTCCCAGCTCAGTGACTGAAAAACACCCTCCAATGTGGCATTAAAGAGCTTCGGAGATATGGTGTCACCTTGTCTCACTCCCTTTCCAATTTTTACGTGTGTTGTATTTTCAAACAGCCTAATCTTTGCACTTGCATTTTTATAAAAGTTATTAATAATATTAATGTATGCATCTTCAATACCGCAGGTTTTCAGAGCCATTGTAACTGCTGATGGTTTCACCGAATCAAAGGCTTTTTCATAATCGATAAAAGCCATGCACAATGGAAGTTCATATTCCCTCGCTCTTTCAATTAGTTCTCTCAGCACGTGGATATGATCTATTGTGCTGTAGCCACTCCTGAATCCAGCTTGTTCTCTCGGTTGAGCCATGTCCAGTGTTACCTTCAAGCGGTGTGAAAGAACTTTAGTGAAGATTTTATAAACTACTGATAGGAGGCTGATAGGTCTGTAGTTTCCGAGATCCTCAATGTCACCTTTCTTATGTAGCAGGATCATTGTAGCGGTGTTCCAATCCTCAGGAATCTTTCCTTCATTAAGGCATCGAGTGAAAATTTGGGCGAGTACTGTTTCGATTTCTCCACTTGCTTCTTGTATGATGTCTACAGTAATTCCATCTTCTCCTGGAGCTTTTCCTCGCTTCATGTTCTTGATTGCATGTGCAACTTCTGCTGGAAGGACTGGAGGAACTCTGGTACTGGTATCTTTCATGATGTCTGGAGTGCATATATCATCCCTTTCATATAATTTGGAGTAGAAATCTTTCACTCTTGTCAAAATTTCGCCTCTATTTCTTGTTACAGAACCATCTTCTTTTCTCAGTGCCATAATCTGTTTTCTTCCCTTACTGAGATGTCCCTTTGCTATCTTTAGGCTTTGGTTGTTTTCAATTGCTTTCCTCACTAGTTCACAGTTGAATTTCCTTACGTCTTCAGTGATACTTTTTCTTACTGTCTTGCATAGCTCTATATATTCCACTTTGGAAGTCACGGCCAGTGCGACATGAAGGCAGAGGGTGCTAAGAATCCCCGGAGGACCGGACTAGGCTGCCATCTGATGCTGACCTTGGCTACTTACAATGGACGCTCCCTATCTTCTGATTCAAGGCTTCTTGAATTGGAAGAGGAACTACAAAGGATCAAGTGGGACATCGTGGGGCTAAGTGAGGTAAGGAGAAAAGGAGAAGATCTCATCGAACTGAAAAGTGGACATCTCTTCTACTATCGTGGGACTGATACTGGCAGAACTAGTGGTGTTGGATTTATAATAAACAAGAAACTGAAGGACAAAGTTGTAGAAGTTGAAAGTTCCTCTGACAGAGCTGCACGACTTGTTATCCAACTCTCGAAAAGATACCAGGCTCAGATTATTCAAACTTATGCACCCACTACAAGTCATCCTGAAGAAGAAATTGAAGAATTTTATGAGAAAGTATATATAATACAATATATACAGATGATGTATGATCAATATTTTCTTTATAGGTACACAGACAGTGTTCTGAAAATAATGCCTCCATATTTATGTACGAGGGAGAGTTAGAAATTATAGGCATAACCTTTAATACCGATAACTCTGAGCAAATGAACATAACAGTTATCTCACTTCTCCATATAGTTCCCCTGCAGATCGATGCACTTCTTGTATCGTTCCGCTAGCTTTTTCATTCCTTGGGAGAAGCTTTTCGGCTGTTCCCAAATCCACGTCTTTAAGAGGGATGTGAAAGACGTTCCAACCACAGTTTTGGCATTGCCTCCACCTTTGCGGCCACTACGTGGGGACGTGCATTATCATGGTGCAGCAAGAGTGTATTTGACGCATTCCTCTTCTTTTTCTGCGAATTGCTTGTTTCGGTTTCTCTCTAAGCATAGGACAGTACACTGCGCTGGTTACTATTTGTTTATGTTCCTGAAAATACGCTATATTAGGACCCTTCATGTCCCAAAAGCAGATAAGAATGATTTTCTTGGAGGAGGGTTGTCATTTGAATTTCTTTTTCACTGGAGGTGACAGAGACGGGTGTTTCCACTGCACGCTTTGTCTTTTCAATACAAACCACAGATGCTGCTGTTCTTACACAAACCACATTTGCTCGTTTGGATAGATGTCTGGAGAATCTGGAGACCAGGGCAATACCTGGAAGTCTTCCTTATGTTCCACCAACCATTTTCGAACAATCCGGGCAGTGTGGTATGGCGCATTATCCTGTTGAAAGAAGGCACTACTGGAGTGGAATACCGTTTGCCAAGAAAGGATGTACTTGTCCTGAAATGGTGTTTAGGTAGGTGGCAGACGTAATAGTTTGCTCCACATGAATGACTAAACCCAGGGCCAAAACCTGTAGAGGCATACCGTCCTGGCTGTTTGGTTCCGACAGTGAAGCGTGGAGATTGATCCCTGATGCTGTAGGATGCCACATCTTGGCATTCATTAGGGCCATTGGCTATTCTGTAGAGTTGTGTCACATCTTCAACTTATGAATCCATTCTTGGGGACCACCTGCTCTCATTGTTGCTGTCATTGTTCCTTAATGACTGGTTTCAAACAGATAATTCACCCTTGCATTATGCCAAAGGTGTGAAGTTGTGGTTTACAGAGGATGACCAACTCAATCTCCAGACCTCAATATTATTGAACATTTGTTTAAATATTTGGTGCAAGGGATCAGATCACACTTTCCCCCTCCAACATCACTGGCACAATTGGAAGAGTATAACCTGAATTAGTGTACACTATTAAAAAAAATCTACTTAAAAATGAAAACCTGAACCTACTCTTTTTTTCAAGTGCAATCGTATCGTAAACGTGTACATGACATGCTTAAATATAAATAACCATACGTACTTACAAATAACTGCGTCAATAAATATAAATATAATCTCGTATTATTACTACGCCCCCAGTAGTACGGTGGTCGCGGAATACTTAATCATCGTCTAACTGGATAAACAGTGAGGTTGCGTCCCCATAAATGTAAGGAACCCAATCTCAAAGTTTACGGACGTCGCGTTGTGTTTCATATGGGTTCGTTACGAGGTATTCGTAAAAAACCCATATGCCGCAAATTGTGAATTAGAGAAATATACACAGCCTAGAAAAGTTAGCTACAACAGGTTAAGTAATTAACAATGTTTATTATAAGAAAAGTATTTTGTCATGTTGACTGGTCCACTACTGCGTAAGCCTGTACACTAGGGTGGAGCAAAAAACACTTTTTTTTTTTAATTTGAAACGTCACCATGTGCAATAGTTGCGCTTTTATTACTGAAATGACCCCCGAAATATGGATGACATAATTTGATATCTTAGGCTGCCCCAAGAACCTCGAAGTTTGAAAGTTATAGGGAAAAATGGTTTAAAAACACCCGCTTTCTCCATTTTGTAAATATAAAAAAATACTGTGTTACCATGTTATTTAATATCACCTTTGAGTGTATATACACGGGTAAAAAATTCAGCAGACGTGAGTTAATTTCTTAATCTTCCCCAAAGAGATCAAGATTTGTCATATTTCTCCAAAAATGGCATAAGTTATGTAAATATGATAGACACCAGCCTTACCTAGTAGTATAACTTGAGGAGTGAGTTATTTCACTTGGAAATCAGACTTTTTTTCAAAACTTGGCATCAGCTTCCTATCCAAAATGTTTGCTCTGATGAATCCATCTCTTGCAAGAAGGTCGCACACATGAGCAGAAGAATCTGTTACTATCTTAACCATCCTCTCTGCTGCCTGAGAATGGCAGGGTATTTTTGTAAATTCGTGGCAAGAACTTGGATATTTATCCCACTGTAGTAATTCCAGAAGCTCATCGTCTTTCCATTTCCGTGTGATAGGAGGCTCAGTCACATTACACTCTTGCCAGTCGATTAGGTCGATGTAATCATTGCTCTGGAAATTCAGCTTAGGAACCCGAAACTTCCTAATAGTAGTTGTTTGTTTTGAAGATTTCCTGGCCTTCATGATACGTCGAACAGCAAGCTCACGGACATACCTTCTGTCGTCAAACAACATTGCAGCGAGCAAGTTTTCTGCATGGGCAAAATACGCGTTGTCTTAGAAGACTCTTTTTACAATATCCTTTAAATTATCTGAAAGATACTGAAACCTAGATATAAAAAGCTGCAAATTTCTTGGACTATCTTTACAGGTACTGTTAAATTTGATCGTGAACCACGATGGTGCATATAATATCATTATGAAGGTGGCTAATGAGACAAGTTGTGGTGTTGGATCACTAGTTCCAACATGCAAACGCAGAATGCGATTTGCTAGGGTCAGCCAACGGGAATGTGCAAGTGCTCCAGGATCCCGATTTGCCACTTCTTGTGGGCAATCACCTGCAGAGACTGTCTTACAAATTTCCCACAAATAAAGTTGATCCGAGCTAAGATCTCCATAGTTAATGTCGGACTGAAGCGAAAATTCAATTTCTGGAAATTAACGATAGGAAGGTTTGCGCACGTCCTCAGGAGCTTTCCAATCAATCCACTAAATCCTCTTGGACCTGATGTTTTCCCATTAAGTGCTTCAGTGAGGTGGCGTAAAGGCAGTTCATTAAAATGAAGTTGACATATAATCCAGTGTACGGGAGAATTGAGCTTCTCTTCAAGGCGCCTAATTACACCTGCATTTGTGCCGGTATTAGTCACTTCTAATAAACACTAACTCCGACAAGTCAAATGCCTTCTGGTTCAGTAAGCTGAAGATACCGTCGGAAATGTCCCTTGCACTCTTGCTCTTCAGTGCAAAATGTTCCAAATAGACTGAACCCGGTTCTTCAACAAGTGTAATATGCTCCTCCCATTCTTTTCGCTTGTGCCACTTGCCATCATCTGTCTGTGTCTTTGTAAGAGTTTCATCCCTTCTTCCGTCCAAAACTAAAGCCACAATCTTGCGACCAGTCAAGTTTACCTCATCTTGAATTGTTTGACGGGCCTTTTTTCTTTCTCGTCGTACTTTATGCCCGTCAATAACAGATACATTACATTCTTTCGAATGAACCGGTTCACGCCGACGCAAGATTAGCGGTTCACGCCGACGCAAGATTAGCTGCCGCTTGGTCGCTGATGCCTTGCCTATCGCACTTTCTAGAAAATGCAGAGAGTGTCATCTGACGCCTAGGTTTCGAAAAACGACGTAGAGTGAAATCGTAATCCTTCTCTGAGGCCTACAAATGTCTAGGACCAGCTCGTCTGGTTTCCTGCAGAATTAGTATTTGTATCCTCTTCTGAAGGATTATCCTCGACTCGCAGGGCCGATTTCAGTGATGCAGTTTTCTGTAATTTCCTACGTACATGCTTTTCTCTATCACTCTTTCGAGCTGATCTTTTCTTCAGTACACTGGTGGTTTTTGCGTCAAGCCCACCTACTATCATTCTTCTGTTTGTTCTCTGGTCCATCAGAAAGTCTCGCTCTTTCACGGGCACCTTTTTTGCAGAGCTGCATTTGCAGGTTCTAAAACATTTGCACTTGCATATGTCAAAGATACGTTGCGAATCTGCACGAAATTGTTCAATCTTCTTTCGGTAGGTTTCATCCATTCTTGCAGCGTGTTTTTTCAAATTTTTTATTTCAGTGTTGTATGTGGTAATACGCTTTGCAACAGATTTGTGGAGAGATGTCGGAAGAGATGCTTTCTTCCATATACTTAGCACTTTGTCCGCGACAATACTTTCTATTTCTACTGCAGCAGGCTCATAATTTGCACCTTCCTGCCTAAGAGTATTCCTCACGAGGTAGTAATGGCGCATTACATCTTCGTACGTAGGCAACACATTTTCATGCATCTCCTTATAACTCCCGAGGATAGGGCAATCAGCTTTATTTCTTGTTTCAGCCATCTTAAGTAGTTGGACGACAAAACGAAAGTGCCGGTACGATCCAATCAACGTCACTAGGAGTGAAAGAAACTGTTGCATCATTACGACGCAAACCCGTCAACACTCTCTCCGAAACGGACCTGTGCGACTGTGATGAGATGACTCAGCGAGTTCGCAAACAGAGCTCCACTGTGAGGAAGGGGTGTGCTGAGATGAAAAAGGTAACAAAAACAAAGCAGAGCGCAAAACAGCAAGCTATGTTTTCGAAAATCAACAAGAGGTTTCCAGAAAGTATGAGAGATAGGGGGGGGGGGTTGTTAATGTTAAGCCCAAATTGGTAACAATAAAGCTGCTGTCGAACTTAATGCTTACGCAACTTATCATGTCATTTTTGGCAAAAATTACATACTTTAAGGGATCTGGGGAAGCCTAAGAAATTAACTCATGTCTGCTGAACCTTTACCCGTGTTTATACACTCAAAGGTGATATTAAATAACATGGTGACACAGTTTTTTTTATATCTACAAAATGGAGAAAGCGGGTGTTTTTAAACCATTTTCCCCTATAACTTTCAAACTTCGAAGTTCTTGGAGCAGCCTAAGATATCAAATAATGTCATCCATATTTCGGGGGGGTCATTTCAGTAATAAAATCGCAACTATTGCACATGCTGACGTTTCAAATTAAAAAAAAAAAAGGTTTTTCGCTCCACCCTACTGTACACTCCTGAGCTTAATTTTAAATTAAATCCCTCAATCTATCTCGAGGAGGCATAGCGACCATGCATATGTGTATATACAGATCACATTGGAACTGGAATTGGGGAAAACAACATCATCTTACCTTCCGTCGGTTGGGTTGTCGCTCGTTGAGGTCCCACACTGGCAGCGTGAAGGTCTTCGGGTATGCTGGTTACGAACTTTGCTTTTCTCCTACCGATTCTCGGCTCCGGATCTATATATGCTCTCTGACCGCGTTATCAGGTTACTCAGCTTCCGTCTCAGCATCAGTATTCTACCTCTAAGTCTCTACATAACTATATCTATCTACAAGTCTTCAACTCTGAGTGCTCTAGTATCTAAATGCTCATAACATCTAAGTCCCTAGTATCTCGTAACTAGCCTATCTAGTATATGCGTCCATAACTTTACGCTTAAGGGTTCTAGTTCCTGAATATCTTCTCTATGAAACCCCCTGAATAATCTGCTTACGCTTTTTCTGTGTATATTTACGTCCCTTTAATCTCCCACGTAGTAGGGGCATGTCTACAGGCCTCTAGAAACTTTCCGCCTGGGGTCTGGATTGGTCAGCTGAGCTGACCAGTGCTTGACCTTAGTGGTTATTGGTTGGCGGTCTGATCCACTCAGCTACCTTTTCGCGGCAGCTGGCGTGTTGGACAGGTTAGGTTTCCGCAATTTCAATGGGACATAACTTCTAAGATCTGATGAATAGCGAAGAATTTTCCGGGGCTTCCCTCTGACAGAGTTACGACTTCCTAGTGACACTGCGATGTGTTTTACGACTTTCGCTGGTGCAGACTTCTAGGGGAGACGGTCGTAAACACGTGAACTCACCTATTCATCTGACCGCGATTTGGACTTTTGCATGTGCCTTTCTGAAATACCGGGATGTTATATCCTACCAGCAACGCTAGCACTGGGGCCATTTCGTAAATTTCGTGAATGCCGTGCTTCTCCTCACCAGAGTGAAAAGAAGAGAAATTCCTTGGTCATTCTCCACGGGTGTCCGGGAAAAGCGCGATAAACCGCCTTGACCACCTGGGCTTTTTGCTCCAATGGGGAAAAGGGAAGTTTATGAGGCAGAAAGGGAGCAAAGGAAAAATAATTTAAGTTAAATAAAAAATAATTAAAAGTAAATCACACCTGGTCTTTGTAATTAATTTAACCGCAAAACAATGTGGCCCGAACTACGAAGTAGTTCCACGTCAACAGTATTACTTCATTTTAGATATTATAGATTTCAAGATAAATTGTTTAATAAATGTGTAAAGTGACACATAAATAATTAGTACAATAAAGTCACCGATCACAAGTATTTTAATTATGCACAAAGTATCCTTGTGTAGGTTTTTACATTAACTATACTTGTGTCAATCTCATAAATAATATATTGTCGCTTCATCACTATATTTTTCATAAAATTGTGAGGTCCATTTGCCCAGTATGTGAGAACGAGTATATCTATTATCCCACATGTGCCATCGAATAACATACTTCCAGTTGATTCTATGAATAAATGAGTATGGAGTACACGTATTCAAAATTCGAATTCGGGCCGATGATGGCTTAGCGGTTAGGGATTGAGACGGCTGATGGAGGGACCCCAGGTTCGAAACCTGGCGTGGGGGTGTGAATTTCTAACAATCGCTGAATATCCGACGTGCATCGTACGAGCACGTTAAGTGATGGCCCACGGGTAGGAATCCCCCCGTTACATATAAAGGTGTTAATTCCTACCCCCCCCCCCATTTCCTCTGCCTTCTATCTGCAAAATCGTACGGTGGCGACATCTAGTGTGCTCTCTCTCTCACTCACGAACTATCCTGTCAGAAAAGATACATATATTTCAAATTAGAAATTAGAAATACCCGATATACTCACAATTGATGCCCTGTATGTACTCAAAAATAAGTACGTGTCTTTTTCAAAAATGAGACACAAGTACTCGGAGCTATTATAAGCCCAGAATATACTCAAAAACGAGTACATTTTGCTTATTTCTAAGTACCAATTTTTAACAGTGTGTTCCAAGTCGAATTACTTTTGTTCTGAAATTTTCAGAACTGAAAGCCCAAGGTGGGCTTACAGCTTATTAATAAATTATCCATTAACAGGGTTTCCATTATTTTTATAAACCCCTGTATATTAACGGAATTCATTGCGAACATTTGTAGAGACTAGAGACACATAGTTATTCAGGCACGTAAGCATTTAAACTGCACAGCTATTTAAACTTAATCATCATATGTGATTTCTGCGCATAATTTAACCAGGCATTACGCTTATTGACAGTTTTCATGATTAAAAAAATAGAAAAAAAAAAAAGAATAAAAGAAAATACCCTGTTTTTCGCGACTGTGGATCAAATCCCTGTTGATTCTTTTTCCTGGAAGAAATTCTAAGATGCTGAAAGATTTAGGCGCGCCGTCTCTCAATGGACCTGCTTAAAGGCTCGTCTCAGTGAACGCTTTTCCAAAACCGACATTCCGTACAAGGTTAAAAGCTGGGTTTGTAATACAATGATCTCGGCAGCCTTGGGAATACCAGTTGACATGTGTATGCAGATTTTTTGCTCGGGATTGCCAGGAATCTGCGATTTGGCAATTAATGCTACGCGAAGAAAAGCAACATTTGTATTCTTATCTGGGCTGACAACTCCCGATAGAAGATTTTCATCTGCTGGTGTCCTAGAGCGGGCTCGACAAGAGAACCTGATTGGCTGCGTAGGTCAACGCCTGGAGCCAAGGGGAAGTAATGCTCCCCAAGAAATGGTGGCGCGCTATCTATCGTAGGTTATGAAAGTTCTTGTTCTCACGAGAGGAATTTTTAACGGAAATGTCTCTGTCAGACTCAGTATCGTAGTATTGCAGTCAATGAATACGAAGCTTACGAGCGGGATCAGCATGGCAGCCAGTCAGGTAAGTCAAGCCTGCTTCTTTAATAATAAGAGTCCTAATCTTACTAACGTTGTGAATGAAATAAATAAATAAAAAAAGAAAAGAAAAACGCAATCTGACGACGCGTGTTCCATTCACAGATACAGACGGACTTGAACTTCTCACTCGGCCTTGATAAGAAAACGGATATTTGTGGCAACAAATGCAGAAACGTAATAATCGACAAGACAGGCACTCTTCTTAAACGTTTATTCACATTTAGATAAGGTACCAGGTTGCGAAGCGCACTTTTTACATATCGCAATTTAGAGACCCTTAGCCACGCAGTTTCCTGCAGAAGCCGAAACCTGCAGGAAAATGGAGCAACTCCACGGGCGTAGTGATGGCCCCCGCAGCGCGGAGGGAAGGGCACCCTCGCGGCTTAGAGGAGCTCTAGCCTCAGGAAAAAGATTTTAGAATCTTTTTCGCGAAACTTCATGCAAAACTGGATAAAAAAAATAGCCAGAAATTTTTGAATTGCAGCTTTGTATGAAGTAATAAAAATAAAAGTATTTTTTTCCCAAGTAAATAAGTAAAATCTCCAGAAATCATTTTCGCGGATTTAGTGAATAAAATATAAATGACGGGAAAGAGCCATTTCAGAGAACTTGTGACCCTTTTTCACAGACATTGCAATAGTCCCTACACGTGTATATGAACAAGAGAATGTGGAAGAAATACTAGTTCAATGAATGAATGAAATATTCATAGGATAAGCTGTAATGTATTGATGTATTGTAGTTGTTTGCACATAACTAGGCATTTTTCAGAACATAATGAGCCAATATGTATCATCATCATCATCATTGTCAACCATTATCAATCCACTGCTGGACGAAGGTCTCCCCAAGTTTCCTCCACAACGGTCTGTCTTGTGCCAGTCTCCTCCATGTCACCCCTGCATACTTTCGAATTTCATCCACCCATCTCCCATGTGGTCTTCTTCTGGGTCTTTTCCTGTCCCTTGGAATCCAATCTAAAATTTCGGCTGTCCATCGATGATCTGTCCTTCTGGCAGTATGTCCAGCCCATTGCCATTTCAGGGATTTAACTCTGATCATGATGTCTTCCACTCTTGTCATTTTTCGGATCCACGAGTTCCTCTTCTTATCTCTCCTGGTTACACCAAGCATGCACCTCTCCATGCACCTTTGAGTTGTCTGCAGCCTTTGTATGTCTCTTTTAGTTAAGGTCCACGTCTCTGCACCATACGTAAGCACTGGAAGGATGCATTGATCAAACACTTTTCTTTTAAGACATAATGGCATATTGCTCTTGAAAATTATGCTGTTTCTTCCAAAAGCTCTCCAGGCAAGTTTTGCACGCTGATTAATTTCTTCATCAATGTGACCCTCACTTGATATCTGCTGTCCAAGATAAACGTACGTGTCTGTTATCTCCAGCTTTTCTCCATCAATCGATAAATCTTCATTTCTTGTAAAAGCATTGAACATCACTTTTGTCTTCTGAAAGTTCATTTTTAATCCCACTTCTTTACTCTTGTCAGCAAGTTCCTGGATCATACTCTGCAGCTCTGATGGGGTAGTTGCAAAAATGACTACGTCATCAGCAAAACGAAGGTGGGTTAGATAATCTCCATTAATCTTTATCCCCTTCTTTTCCCAGCTCAGCGACTGAAAAACACCCTCCAATGTGGCATTAAAGAGCTTCGGAGATATGGTGTCACCTTGTCTCACTCCCTTTCCAATTTTTACGTGTGTTGTATTTTCAAACAGCCTAATCTTTGCACTTGCATTTTCATAGATGTTATTAATAATATTAATGTATGCATCTTCAATACCGCAGGTTTTCAGAGCCATTGTAACTGCTGATGGTTTCACCGAATCAAAGGCTTTTTCATAATCGATAAAAGCCATGCACAATGGAAGTTCATATTCCCTCGCTCTTTCAATTAGTTCTCTCAGCCGTGGATATGATCTATTGTGCTGTAGCCACTCCTGAATCCAGCTTGTTCTCTCGGTTGAGCCATGTCCAGTGTTACCTTCAAGCGGTGTGAAAGAACTTTAGTGAAGATTTTATAAACTACTGATAGGAGGCTGATAGGTCTGTAGTTTCCGAGATCCTCAATGTCACCTTTCTTATGTAGCAGGATCATTGCAGCGGTGTTCCAATCCTCAGGAATCTTTCCTTCATTAAGGCATCGAGTGAAAATTTGGGCGAGTACTGTTTCGATTTCTCCACTTACTTCTTGTATGATGTCTACAGTAATTCCATCTTCTCCTGGAGCTTTTCCTCGCTTCATGTTCTTGATTGCATGTGCAACTTCTGCTGGAAGGACTGGAGGAACTCTGGTACTGGTATCTTTCATGATGTCTGGAGTGCATATATCATCCCTTTCATATAATTTGGAGTAGAAATCTTTCACTCTTGTCAAAATTTCGCCTCTATTTCTTGTTACAGAACCATCTTCTTTTCTCAGTGCCATAATCTGTTTTCTTCCCTTACTGAGATGTCCCTTTGCTATCTTTAGGCTTTGGTTGTTTTCAATTGCTTTCCTCACTAGTTCACAGTTGAATTTCCTTACGTCTTCAGTGATACTTTTTCGTACTGTCTTGCATAGCTATATATATTCCACTTTGGAAGTCACATCTTCTTTAGTTGTCCTCATCTCTCTTCTTTTTTGCATCAACATTTTGGTTTTTCCTGATAATTTGTTCACATGCAACTTGTTCTTAGACCCAGCTAATTTTGTTGCTGTTTCCATAAGAGCTTTGGTTACTTTTCTGTTAACTTCAGAGATGTCCACTTCTTCCGATGTTAGGCCTTCTAAAGCAGAGAACCTGTTCTTCAGTTCAAACTTGAAGGTATTATGGTGTTTGTTAAGGTTGGTTATGTCAATAGATTTTGTTTGTCTTATGAGCTTGCCACGTTCAAGTTTAGTGTTGAGGTGCATCTTACATCTCACCAATCTATGGTCACTACCTGTGTTGAACTTGTTTAGCACACTGCAGTCTTCTATGACGAATTTTTTGTTACACATAATAAAATCAATTTCACTTGTCGTCCCATTTGGATGTCTCCATGTCCATTTCCTGTGTGGCTTTTTTCTTGAAGAAGGAGTTCAAAATGAAAAACCCTTCTGCCTCTGCAAACTCAACGAGAGTATTTCCACGCTGGTTTCTGTTGCCATGACCGAATTTACCTACTGAAGTTTCATTCTGTTGCCGTTGCCCTATTTTTGCATTGAAATCTCCCATAATTATTTTCAAGTGCTGCTTACCTTTATTATTTAGATGACAAATTTCCTCATAAAATTCTTCAATTTCTTCTTCAGGATGACTTGTGGTGGGTGCATAAGTTTGAATAATCTGAGCCTGGTATCTTTTCGAGAGTTGGATAACAAGTCGTGCAGCTCTGTCAGAGGAACTTTCAACTTCTACAACTTTATCCTTCAGTTTCTTGTTTATTATAAATCCAACACCACTAGTTCTGCCAGTATCTGTCCCACGATAGTAGAAGAGATGTCCTTTTTTCAGTTCGATGAGATCTTCTCCTTTTCTCCTTACCTCACTTAGCCCCACGATGTCCCACTTGATCCTTTGTAGTTCCTCTTCCAATTCAAGAAGCCTTGAATCAGAAGATAGGGAGCGTCCATTGTAAGTAGCCAAGGTCAGCATCAGATGGCAGCCTAGTCCGGTCCTCCGGGGATTCTTAGCACCCTCTGCCTTCATGTCGCACTGGCCGCTGCCTTGGCCAGGTACATTCCAGCTGCCGGAGACTGAGGGCCAAGATTTAAGTTGTGGAATCATTTTGGAGGGGTTTGGCCATAACTCACCACGCTGGCCAAGCGGGTTGGTGAGTGTGGGATAGAATTTCCTCTAATCCCGATGGTATAGTTATACCGCTATGGGCGGTCGTCAGAGCCCCTTTAGTGGGAACAGGATGCACCACGAGAAGGCGGGGTTGACATTTGTCAAGGAGAGGCTGTGATGTTACGCATCACCTGACCTTACATCCCCAATATGTATAGTTACGCATCACCTGACCTTACATCCCATGTATATATATATATATATATATATATATCATCATCATTGTCAACCATTACCAATGCACTACTAGATGGTCTCCCCAAGTTTCTTCCACAACTGTCTGTCTTGAGCCTGTCTTCTCCATGTCACTCCGGCACTTTCGAATTTCATCCATCCATCTCCCAGGGGGTGTTTTTCTGTCCCTCGGAATCCAGTCTAAAATTTCGGTTGTCCATCGGTGGTCCGCTCTTCTGGCAACATGTCAGCTCATTGCCATTTCAGTTATTTTACTCTGGCCATGATGTCGTCCACTCTTGTCATTTTCCTTATCCACGAGTTCCTCTTCTTATCTTTCCTGGCTACACCAAGCATGCATCTCTCCATGCTTCGCTCAGTTGTATACATTCTTTTTACATCTTTTTTTTTTGTTTTATTAAGGTCCAGGTCTCTACTCCGTACGTAAGCACTAGAAGGGTGCATTCATTAAACACTTTTCTTTTAAGACATAATGGCATAATGCTCTTAAAAATTGTTCTGTTTCTTCCAAAAGCTCTCCATCGAAGTTTTATACGACTATTGTACACACACACACACACACACACACAAACACACACACATAAAATGTATATGCGTGCGTGTGTGTGTGCGTTTAGCCAAGCAAAAAAAGAAAGGAATACAAATTTAATAACAAACCTGAGCTACCAAAAAACGCCCCCCCCCCCAAAAGACAAATTAAAAAGAAACAACGAGCAGAAAAAGGGTACTAGTAGGAGAAGGACTGCAGAAAAAGCAAAGACGGTCATCCATGAAAAGACCGACTTAAGACAAGTGGGGCCCTGGGCACAAACAACTTGGGGGCCCCCATCCCCGGGCATGAATCGTACTCTTAATAAATTAACAATCGTACTTGCGTATTAAGGCAGCACTCCTGGTGCTTCGCTATAATTGTATAAAGCACAAGAAGTGCTGCCTTAATACACAAGTACTATCTACTTTAATAAATGCAAGAAACAATAAATGTTAAAAAAAATGCGCTGTTTTAAACATGAATATATTAATAATAATCGATTTTTTTGTAGCAACATATCGATGCATATTTACGCTCGGTGAAAATTAACTGCTGCACGTCGCCGTCTCCGTCTTTGCTGCCCATAGTAATAAAAATTAAATGCCAGTGCTCCAATTGGGGGCCCCCAGTCCATGGGGGCCCTGGGCACAGGCCCCGTGTGCCATTACGCAAATCAGGCTCTGCCTCCATGGTTTTATCAAGGACCAGCATGGACACAGGCCCGTAGCCAGAGAAGCAAGTTGGGAGGGGCGGCTGATGATTGAGATCGGGCGAAGGATATAAAGTGGTCGGGCAAAAGAAGTAAAAGAGATCGGGCACAATACTGTTGTGTGAGTCGCTAGAATGGGTAAAAGGAAACACAGCTCAGGCTCAGCCTGGCCTGGCCCTCCCCTGGCTACGGCCCTACATGGACAACACTCTCTCCCTTCCATAGGGACCTGGAAATGGGTTTCTGCTATACGATAAGCCTGCAGAGTTAAAAATGCTAACTTATAGGCCTAATTCTATCAATCCACTGCTGGACAAAGGTCTCCCAAGTTTCCTCCACAACGGTCTGTCTTGTGCCAGTCTCCTCCACGTCATTCTCGCATACTTTCGAATTTCATCCACCCATCTCCCATATGGTCTTCTTCTGGGTCTTTTCCTGTCCCTTGGAATCCAATCTAAAATTTCGACTGTCCATCGATGGTCTGTCCTTCTGGCAGTATGTCCAGCCCATTGTCATTTCAGGGATTTAACTCTGATCATGATGTCTTCCACTCTTGTCATTTTTCGGATCCACGAGTTCCTCTTCTTATCTCTCCTGATTACACCAAGCATGCACCTCTGCATGCTTCTTTGAGTTTTCTGCAGCCTTTGTATGTCTCTTTTAGTTAAGGTCCGCGTCTCTGCACCATACGTAAGCACTGGAAGGATGCATTGATCAAACACTTTTCTTTTAAGACATAATGGCATATTGCTCTTAAAAATTATGCTGTTTCTTCAAAAAGCTGTCCAGGCAAGTTTTATACGCCGATTGATTTCTTCATCAATGTGACCCTCACTTGATATCTGCTGTCCAAGATAAACGTACGTGTCTGTTATCTCCAGCTTTTCTCCATCAAACGATAAATCTTCATTTCTTGTAAAAGCATTGAACATCACTTTCGCCTTCTGAAAGTTCATTTTTATGGAATAAGACATTTCAAATCGTGCAGGGGAAGGTATTATTCCAGATGACGGTAAGGAAAATGTTTTCAAGTTCGAAAATATAATAGAAAACATCGAAAAGCGTAGCGTATTTCGGACACGCATGTCTACAAAGATGACAGCGCTGTTTAACGATAGTTCACTTAGATATCTGTTGAAGAAACTAAGAAGCACATAGAACCGCAGAATGATGTAACACTCAAAAGGACCGCCCTAAGATCCGGGCAAGCGGAGTACCTACCCTCTCTTCATATTCACAAAAAATTATTAAGATTTTAAACTATGCAGAATAAAACAAATGATTATGAATGGCCTGCCCAACTGAGAGAATGTTACCTTACTTTTACGGGATATGGGAACGTCTGAATACACCTCAATTAAGCCAGCCTGGGTTAGACGGGAGAGTTTCCGATTCCGACAGCCCCGGACACGCATATGTACTTTTTGTACTACATAGCACAAAAAGTGCATACGTGTTCCAAATTTCAGTATTTCTTTAAGAATTTTAGTGGCAATACAGTTACTTCTGCATCATCAGAGCGAAGTTTCTGTACATTGAAATTAATAAAAAGCTATCTTAGTGATACAAGAAAGATAATCTAATTCAGCATTACTGTAAAAAATACGTTATGTGAAAATCTGGATTAAAGCAATCAGATAAATTTTTTAAATGATTTCAGATCAGATCATATGTAGAGAATTTTAGGAAGGGGTGGCCCAAATCTCTTAGCTTCCTACTCTTAGAAGTAGGAAGCTAAGAGATTTGGGCTAGAGTGCCTGACAGGAAAGTCACACGGAATCGAGGTAGAAAGGGAAAAGAAGACGCCCTTATTTATAATCAGAGGACCGGTACCGTGTTCCGACGGCTTAACGTGCCCATCCGACGCACGGCGGAAATTTACCATTGCTGAGTTCGGGCTCAGTTTTTAGAGCCGAGCACGTCCGAGCCCGATTTTTATATAGCAACATAGAACCCGGGCTCGAAAGCTATGACTAGCTTGATTGGGCATTAATTAAAGAATCTTCTTTTCCAGACTTCCATTCTCTCCTTCCCCTGCAGTTACCCTGTGTCTTTCTCAACTGGGGAGGGAAGAGAGGACCTCTATTTGTTTCTATAATAGAGTTGCGCGAGTTTTTTACCACTCATTTCTTCCGGAAATATTTCGGGCGGCCAGAAAGATCAGAAACAGCTGCAATCTACGTACTTTGCTCGATAGAATAAGCAGGAATGAGCAATAGAATAACCTGTTGCGTGAAGGTAGGGGGCAAAATTTCGTAGGTGTGCTGTCTATTATGTTGTATCTAAAGTTCTTGAAGAAGCTTTTCTTTCTCCAAAGAAGTCCATTGATACGTGACCTATGGCATTTGCTGCCCAAGCCGGGAATAAAGAGCCCTCCAGAGTCCCCACTGCCCAGTTGCCGAAATTGTTTCTTTATCAACTAGAAAGTGTACGCATAGTATCGTATATGCTAAATCAAACCGAATTAAATTTAAGAAAATAAAACTTTCTCTCTCTCTCTCTCCGAGCCGGAGCCTGCCCGAGCCTGAACCGTAGTAAATGTCACGCAGCCAGAGCCTGCCCGAACCGGGCTCAGGCTCAGCCCATCTCAGCACTGATATTTAGTGGTTCAAGCGTTAGTACACTTGCCTGGGATCGATTCTGAGACTTTTCCGTAGCAGTAACGAACGTTGACCACTAGGCCATCCGCGGCCCTGATTAATGATTTCACTGAAACGAAGACAATAAAAATATTTGTTTTTCAGAATAAACTTGTGATAATTTATAAATTTTGTATGTTATTTTATATCTTATATTCGCTGGTTTATGGATAGGACATTAAAACATACGCAATCTTGTATGTAAAAACAATGCCTCTATTTTACTATCCGGATTTCAACCTTTCCTCCCACATATTTCATATCATTGCGTCCATCTCAATGTGATGCACTGTGATAAGGCTTGCTGCCAAGGTAATTGGTGGTTTTCCATTGTGAAAGAACCCTCCTTTTAGAAATTTGTTTCCTTTTCGAGCTCTATGGAAGATGCTCGTGGTCATGTCTATTATATAAATAAATCCCTTTAGAGATCATGATCGACATTGAAAGAGATCACATTCTAACACCCTAGAATGGGGCTCTTACACGGACTGTAATGACAGTTTACTTCGCTCCGTAAATGAACGCACACATCCTAGAAATGGGGCCCTTAAGTTGACTGTAATGACAATTTACTTTTCTCCGTAAGAGCACACACATCCTAGAAGTGGGGCCCTTGCGCTGACTGTAATGACAATTTACTTTGCTCCGTAAATGAACACCCCCACTGGAATTGGGAAGTGGGGCCCTTACGCTTACTGTAATAGCAGTTTACTACGCTCCGTAAATGAACACACCCACCCACCCTAGAAGTGGGGCCCTTACACTGGCTGTAATGACAATTTATTTAGCTCAGTAAGTGAGCACGCACACCTTAAAAGTGGGGCCCTTACACTGACTGTAATGACAATTTACTTCGCTCCGTAAATGAATGCCCGTGGCAATGACAGTGTCTCGATATACAATACGTTGGAAAAAGCGACAACCTTAAGCAGATTTTCTAGATCGTGGCGATGGCAGCTGTACAGTGATGATTTACATGTTGTGAAATATTAAGTCGTAAGTTTAACTGTAATAGTCGTAAGTTTACGTTTTAAGCAGTAGTTTTAAAGTGCGCGTGCCAAAATGCTTACGTTGCTTCAGCTTTGAGCTTGTGAACATAAATATCAATAACTACGTAGTATAGGCCTACAAAGGAATCACTAACGACAAAGGAAGCAAACCAGCTTAATCTTAGAAGGGAAACGCGGAGCGCTGAGTACCCCACGTAAATTAGTTTCGGCCGGAGCATGCGCGATGAATAATTAATTAATTAGTCCTAAAAGTTTTTATTTTATGTATTACTAAGCAAATATTCACTTAATAGTTGTTTTGAAATCCATTTTTTTTATTGGGGTACTCAGTGTTTCACGTTTTCCTTCCAGGGTTATTGGCTTCAATCCGTGTGACATTCAAAATACACGCACTTCTAACAAGACACTATTTCACATGCACTTCTAACAAGACTGTATCAAAATGCGCTGCTAACAAAATGCCACATCTCATGCACTTCTAACAAGACTGTATCAAAATGCGCTGCTAACAAAATGCCACATCTCATGCACTTCTAACAAGATTATATCAAAATGGACTTCCAACAGGACGCCATGTCATATGCACTTCTAACGAGACTATATATCAAAATGTACTTCTAATGAGTCGCTCTCACAAAATGCACTTCTAGTAAGCCGCTCTCACAAAATGAACCTCTAACTAACAAGTCTTACTTGCAAATGCACTTCTACTAAGCCGCTCTCACAAAATGAACCTCTAACTAACAAGTCTTCCTTGCAAATGCACTTCTAGTAAGCCGCTCTCACAAAATGAACCTCTAACTAACAAGTCTTCCTTGCAAATGCACTTCTACTAAGCCGCTCTCACAAAATGAACCTCTAACTAACAAGTCTTCCTTGCAAATGCACTTCTAGTAAGCCGCTCTCACAAAATGAACCTCTAACTAACAAGTCTTCCTTGCAAATGCACTTCTAGTAAGCCGCTCTCACAAAATGAACCTCTAACTAACAAGTCTTCCTTGCAAATGCACTTCTACTAAGCCGCTCTCACAAAATGAACCTCTAACTAACAAGTCTTCCTTGCAAATGCACTTCTAGTAAGCCGCTCTCACAAAATGAACCTCTAACTAACAAGACGCTACATCACTTGTACCTTTAACAAGATTCTACGTCAAAATGCACTTCTAACATGACTCTATATCAAAATGCACTTCCAATAAGTCGCTCTCACAAAATGAACCTCTAACTAACAAGTCTTCCTTGCAAATGCACTTCTAGTAAGCCGCTCTCACAAAATGAACCTCTAACTAACAAGTCTTCCTTGCAAATGCACTTCTACTAAGCCGCTCTCACAAAATGAACCTCTAACTAACAAGTCTTCCTTGCAAATGCACTTCTAGTAAGCCGCTCTCACAAAATGAACCTCTAACTAACAAGTCTTCCTTGCAAATGCACTTCTAGTAAGCCGCTCTCACAAAATGAACCTCTAACTAACAAGTCTTCCTTGCAAATGCACTTCTACTAAGCCGCTCTCACAAAATGAACCTCTAACTAACAAGTCTTCCTTGCAAATGCACTTCTAGTAAGCCGCTCTCACAAAATGAACCTCTAACTAACAAGACGCTACATCACTTGTACCTTTAACAAGATTCTACGTCAAAATGCACTTCTAACATGACTCTATATCAAAATGCACTTCCAATAAGTCGCTCTCACAAAATGAACCTCTAACTAACAAGTCTTCCTTGCAAATGCACTTCTAGTAAGCCGCTCTCACAAAATGAACCTCTAACTAACAAGTCTTCCTTGCAAATGCACTTCTACTAAGCCGCTCTCACAAAATGAACCTCTAACTAACAAGTCTTCCTTGCAAATGCACTTCTAGTAAGCCGCTCTCACAAAATGAACCTCTAACTAACAAGTCTTCCTTGCAAATGCACTTCTAGTAAGCCGCTCTCACAAAATGAACCTCTAACTAACAAGTCTTCCTTGCAAATGCACTTCTACTAAGCCGCTCTCACAAAATGAACCTCTAACTAACAAGTCTTCCTTGCAAATGCACTTCTAGTAAGCCGCTCTCACAAAATGAACCTCTAACTAACAAGACGCTACATCACTTGTACCTTTAACAAGATTCTACGTCAAAATGCACTTCTAACATGACTCTATATCAAAATGCACTTCCAATTAGTCGCTCTCACAAAATGAACCTCTAACTAACAAGTCTTCCTTGCAAATGCACTCTTAACAAATCGTTCTCACAAACTGCACTTCTAACTAACAAGTCATCGTCGCAGATGAACATTTATTACATTCAGTGTTGACGTTATATTGACTATAAATTAATTGCTAAATTATGTTATTATGAACCTCTATTGTAGCAACTATTTTCCTTACATTAAGTTTGTTTTCGTGTAAAACCCTAAACTCTGAGCTAGTTAGGTTTACGTCAAAAAGCTCTACTGTAATGCAGTTACAGCTTAGCTTTATGACTTAAGATCTTCTTTCTCGTTGTATCCTGACAGCTTCACTCTTCGTGCAGCTGAAAGTCTTAATTATGTGCATATCAAAACACTTCGTAACACACGGTAACGATTCTTCAGAGTCAAAACCACTTACAGTTCGATCTTGCTTTATTTCACAGCACATAAGTAGCAGTCAATAAAACATTAAAAATGTAAAATTTTTTCTCAGCTCGTCACAACTTGAGCATATAGCTCTCGCTTAAGCATACGACATTAACAGTACTCTAAACAGCGCTCAAAGACAAATCGTACTCGAAAACATAGTGCTGGCAACTCATAGTGTACTCAGACAATCTTTCCCAAAACATAGTGAGACTCATACATTCGAAATGGCAGCTCTTATCTTTAATTTCAGTATACGTCATTGACTTCTGACCTTGTTGTCAGGGTTGCCAAACTCAAATTCGCCGAGAGAGAAAATGTGGCGCTAAGATTAGAAAAACGTTTAACGAGAATAAACCAAATTTACATAAAAATACAGGAACTCAAAAGGAAGGTTAAATTAGTGTATATGTCACGTGACTTCTGACCTATTGTCTGTGCTGCCAAACTTAGAAAGCTCTTCTGGGAAAATAATGTGTCGTTAAGTCAAAAAACATTTAACGAGAAGAAACTATAATTTTTATAAGAACGCGAAAAACTCAAAAGGAAGGTTAAATTACAGGTATACGTCACCATGTAATCCGAATTTCTTAGCGTAGAATAAAAACCAAAGTTTCCAAGCTTTCACACATCAACCAGAGGACTTTTTCAAGGTAGGTAGACAGCTGACTGCAAACTGGATAATAGAACCGCGCTCAAATTGTTCAAGTGTTCTATTATCCAGTTTGCAGTTAGCTGTCTAAATTCATTGAAAAAACCATCTGGTTGATGTGCGAGAATTTGAAAACTTTGATTTATATTCTACGCCAAGAAATTCAGATTACTAGTATAGTTACAATATTTTAAGCGTAATTGGTGTACAGTTCCTTGTTATCAATTAATGCGTCACAATGTGTTTAGGAAAGTAAAAGTCACGGTGATTTGTCAGGTGATGCGGCAATGATAACTCACTGTGAAGCCCACACTGATTCATTAGATGTCATGACGGTGACAGTGTAATGATAGTTTACTTCGATATCTGTTCAAGAAAGTGCACCTAAATTCGTTAGATGCATGGCTTGGGTGATGACTGTGTAATTTCAGTGACAGCGGTAAGGGTTGATCAAAGAGGATTCATTCGTTAATTCCACCGCTGAGGTGATGACGGTTCGAGAATGATTTACATCGAGGAAAAAAAAGAAAGCACATTCATTAACTCGATAAATCCACGCCTGTGACAATGACGGTGTCATTATAATTTGATTTGGCTTGCGCTTGAAAAAGAGAAGACGCATTAATCTGTCACAGTGACGTAACTTTAGGTTTTGGGTCCGAAGTCAGGAGCATGAACTGGGTCTCCTACTGCTCAAAAGATGAGAAAGTTATTAATAAAATATGAACACTTACGTACAAATAAACTACTGACTGCTGTGGAATAACTTGGGATTGAAAAATAACGCATTAGTTGGAAAGGTGGAGGGCATCTGCAATTGACGGGGGTGGGACATGTATACATTTCAAAACGGACGTGCGCATTAATTAATTCGATTTTTCAGTTGTGCGATAGCAGGTTCCATAGGTGGAGACGTGTGTGTGTGTGTGTGTGTGGGGGGGGGGGGTACTGGAATGCCACTTGCTCCGTACTCCGCGTACATGTGGTACAGAACACGTTTTCCTACTCTAGAAAATTTTCGTAAAACTGCGGTGACAGTGTAATGACAGTTTACTTAGCTATTTGTTGTAAAATGTGTGCATAAATTCGTTCGATGCACGGCTGGGGCGATGACGGTGTAATTTCAGTTATAGTGGTGTGTGTTGATCAAAGAGCATTCCTTCGTTAATTCAACGGCTGAGGTGACGATTGTTTAAAAATGATTTACACCGAGAGCAAGAGCGCCCTGGGGGTGGGTCGATCCCCCCCCCTTTGGTATAGCCAAATTTTTGATAAATTTAAAACACTAAATCACAAGAAACCTTTCTTTAAAGCATATTTCAAAATAATAAGATATTAATGACTGATTGTATCAATTAATTTTGTTGTATTTTAATATCTTGTACATTTACTAAAATGTTTGACAGCCTTGAAGGAGGTAAGGATTTTACTTACCCCCCCCCCCTTCTCCCTAAAATACTTATATGGGCGCCACTGACCGAGGGCAAAACAGAAAGCACATTCATTAACTCGTTAAATCTATGGCCGTGACGATGACGGTGTTTATATCTTAATTCTAATTGTGCAGCTTACATTAGAATGCCTACACGGTTTTGCATTAGGATGCTGTTCAGTACGGCTTTACATTAAGACGCCAATCTCTCAGAGCAAGCCTTCGCAGCAAATCTAAGTAAAAGGTTTACTTCAAAGAGGAAACCCCAAAAGCTTTATAAATACACGCACACACACACACACTGTTATGCTCATCTTTTATATTTGGCGGTGATTCGTTTTTATAAGAAAGTAAAACCACGGCAAAATGCTATCAATACAGAGAACTCATTATATAACATTATTCATGTAACAGCAAAAATATTTTTGATATTTAAAAGAATTTTTAATAAAAGACAGCCGCCCCGCCCCGTCCCTGTGGCGCAGTGGTCTAAGCGCTGGCTTATGACCATTCGCCCGAAATGGGTCCGTGTTCGAATTCCGATGAGGAATGGATGTTGTGTTTTGTCTTATGGCACTGGTTCTCTCCCTTCCCTGGAACCCGTGGCCCTAAATTAAGGACGGGCGACTGCCTTTAGCCCATCGAGTTGCTCACGGTGGTCGTTAAACCTTCAATCAAAAATTAATAATAAAAGAGAAAACTTAGAATCTTGTCAAAACTGCGCTGAACTGTTAGTCATCGTTTATTACACTGAACAATAAATTTGAACTCTTTTTTTTGCCCCTAAACAAAAGTGTGTGATTTTGACTAATTAGCATGCCGTGTTTCCGAATCTGTAATCCAAAATGCTGTATCACCTACCAATTTTTGGGGAATTCAAGTTAAAATTTTGAGGAAGTATTTAAAGATTACATAAAATTACAATTGTCTCGAATTTTTCCCCCACAAAATGTCACCACATTAAGGGTTGAAAATTAGTTATTCCATCTAAGAAAGACACACTGATCCAAAAATGAGGTCAAGAAAGTTTTATAAATACAAGAGATTAGTCCGCAAGCATGTGTAGTGACCGCCTCCGTATGTCACCTTTCCATTATAGATATGTCCTGGTGGAATCTTTCTCCATGCTCGTCGCTCACGGCACCTAGGTTAGGCGGGAAAAAAGTCCAAGTGCGAGTAGAGAAAGTGAATTTTCAGGGACATATTGCACCCCATATCCTTGTATGCCTTTAACATAGCTTCCACTAGTTCACAATAGTTTTCCGCCCTAATATTTATCAGAAAGTTTGTTCAAACAGCCTTGAATGCTAACCACGCTGCTTTTTCGGTTTCAGTGAGTTTAGCCGTGAACACAGGGTCCTCCATTGCTATCCGGATTTGTGGTCCAATGAAAATGCCTTTTTGTAATTTTGCGTCGCTCAATCTAGGAAACTTTTTCTTCAAATACTGAAATCCACAGCCTCCTTTATCCATAGCTTTGACAACATTTTTCATCAAGCCTAACTTGATGTGGAGTGGGGGCAATAAAATTTTGTCGGAAGCAACGAGCGATTGGTATTTCACACTCTTTTCCCCAGGCACTAAACGTTCTCTCAAAGGCCACTCTTTGACCTCATAATGCTGTTCCCCAGCCCGACTGTCCCACTCGCACAAAAAACAACAACATTTGGTATACCCTTGTTTTGTTGCATGTCTGCTAGTAGTCCAATAATTTTTAGGTCCCCACATATTTGCCACATATGTTCGACGTAATTGATAGATTTAAGGAAATGATCCATATTCTGGGGAGTTTCTTTCATGTGTACAGCATATAGGCCAGTGGCACCGACGGGTAAATGTTTCCATTATTTAATAACACCGCCTTTAAACTTACTTTGGAAGAACCAATGAAAAAACGCCATTCTTCATAACTGTGGTCCTTCCCAAACTCGGCAAACAGTCCTTTATCATCACTGCAATAAACAAGATCACACTTTTGGAGAAAAGGGACGACAGACACTCATGACGTTTTCTATAGGTTGTGACATTAGTGCCAGGCTGAAGAAGATGCCACACTTGTAGCCGAGAACCCAACAGTTCAGCTTGGGTTTTCGTGAGTTTCAGGTCTCTTACGAGGTCGTTCAGCTCGTACAGTGAAATTAAATGAGGTTCTTCTAATGCAGGCTGATATTAGTGATCAGTAGAACAGGGTGGTTCAGCTTCAGAGAAGGAGTTTGATGTTTCGTCATCCAGAGTCCATTTTTCCGGCGGTTTGGGAATTGGCAGGGAATCATTATGCTTAACAGGTCTCATGGCTGAAGGCAAATTCGGGTAAACTACAGTATGTTTATTTTTTGAGGAAAAGCCAGCTGCGTTTGTTAAACAGAAGTAGCAGTCAGAAACATGGTCCTTTCGTTCTCTCCAAATCATTGGGATAGCAAAAGGCATTGAAGGGCGCGTGCCATTTAACCAACCTCATAAATATCGCGAACATTTTCTGCAACATACATGAGGTGCCCAAATTTTATCTAAATCAACAAGTGGGCAAGCAAAATAACACTCATATGCCCTCTTAATCACCGGAGTAATTGCTTTTCTTTGGGCTTTCGGTGTAAATTCACCACACACGTAACAAAACAGATTCGTGGCGTTTACACATTGCCGTTGCGCGACATTCTAACTACGTAGTGCTAGCAGTGCGGAAGTGATGCGATCAGCTGCACAAAATGGAAAGAACTGCTTCCAACCCTCACAAACAAAACAAGTGAGAGCTCTGACCAGTTTTTTGAGTCATAGAATGGGAGGAGTGCATTCAACCTTGACCTAAATGCCCGTGGTTTCAACCACACGCGCCCGCCTGATGCTCCTGTTTCGCAAACGACGACACACATAGCCTATCCCAAAAGCGTTAGGTGATACGAAAAAAACTGCATTCATTTTCGGATTTAGCACCTCCTAAAACGTAATATTTCCTATGTTTTGAGTCGGGGCAAATTTCAGTGTTTTTCAGTGTTATCAGCAGTGGTGGAAGAGTAATGCATAACAAAAAAAGTTTTGTTATGCACTTAAAATACCCAAATTTTGTGATCTTTATAGAGAAACTGTTTCCAAGAATCCCCCCCAAAGAAAACATCAGCTAACATCTTTTCGTGCCCCCCCCCCCCCTCATCAAGAAAAGATTACTTTATGCTTATTCATACTCTCGTACTCCATACCTCAAAGAAAAATATCATTTTACACTGGGTTATGACCCCCCCCCTTTCGGTCACGCTACGCCTATGACAGGCTTCAAATGCAAATAAACAGTCTTAGTTAGCTACATCTTAAAAATATTCCTGACATCAAATGCGAAAGTACATTGAAAAGGCGTCCTCAGCAATGAACCGTGTGAAAACTGATTTCAGAAACAGAATGGACAAATCTAGCCCTTCCATAAAATACATTAAAAACTTGAATATGTAATAAGTAATAATCATTTGGAAATGAAAATGTCCCTAAGAAAGGAAATTAAGAAACAAAATGCTGGACAGATTAGTGAAAGATGGCATCCAATAGTATAGCATCCTCATTCAATATCATCCTCTGATTCACGTGCTCGTTTACACCCACACTGCTTTACATTAGAATGCCTATGTTCCTTACTTAAAAATAAATCTCATGCGGATTGTGGAGGAAAGTCTTTGAGTTCTGAGCCCTCCAAAATAATTTGAAGTAGATAATCTTTAGATTTCTAAAAAAATTGCTATACAAAATCAAGAAATTGGTATAAAAATTATTGCATAGCAGATTTTTCTGTACATTTTTTTAACAAATTTCACCCTGGTATGGAGAATAATGAGCCCTGTCCCAAATTGAGCTGTGATTTACATGACAGTTATTCATTGCTAACAAGAGAGATGAGGACAACTAAAGAAGATGTGACTTCCAAACTAGAATATATAGAGCTATGCAAGACAGAATGGAAAAGTATCACCGAAGATGTAAGGAAATTTAACTGTGAACTAGTGAGGAAAGCAATCGAAAACAACCAAAGCCTAAAGATAGCAAAGGGACATCTCAGTAAGAGAAGAAAACAGATTATGGCACTCAGAAAAGATGGTTTGGTAACAAGAAATAGAGAAGAAATATTGACAAGAGTGAAAGATTTCTACTCCAACTTATGTGAAAGGGATGATACATGTACTCCAGACATAATGAAAGGTACCAGTACCAGAATTCTTCCAGTCCTCCCAGCAGAAGTTGCACATGCAATCAAGAACTTGAAACGGGGAAGAGCTCCAGGAGAAGATGGAATTACGGTGGACATTATACAAGAAGCAAGTGGAGAAATTGAAACTACACTCGCCCAAGTTTTCACCAGATGCCTTAATGAAGGGAAGATTCCTCGAGATTGGAACAATGCTACAATGATCTTGCCCCATAAAAAAGGTGACATTGAGGATCTCAGGAACTACAGACCTATCAGCCTCCTATCAGTGGTTTATAAAATCTTCACTAAAGTTCTTTCACACTGCTTGAAGGTAACACTGGACATGGCTCAACCGAGAGAACAACCTGAATTCAGCAGTGGCTACAGCACTATAGATCATATCCACGTACTGAGAGAACTAATTGAAAGAGCGAGGGAATATGATCTTCCATTGTGCATGGCTTTTATCGATTATGAAAAGGCCTTTGATTCGGTGAAATCATCAGCAGTTACAATGGCTTTGAAATCCTGCGGTATTGAAGATGCATACATTAATATTATTCATAACATCTATGGAAATGCAAGAGCAAAGATTCGGCTATATGAGAATACAGTACCCATAAAAATTGGAAAGGGAGTGAGGCAAGGGGAAACTATATCTCTCAAACTCTTTAATGCTACATTGAAAAATGTCTTTCAATCACTGAACTGGGAAAACAAAGAGATAAAGATTAATGGAGATTATCTAACTCACCTTCGTTTTGCTGATGAGGTAGTCATTTTTGTAACTTCTCCTTCAGAGTTGCAGAGTATGATCCAGGAACTTGCTGACAAAAGTAAAGAAGTGGGATTAAAACGGAACTTTCAGAAGACAAAAGTGTTGTACAATGCTTTTACAAGAAATGAAGATTTATCGATTGATGGAGAAAAGCTGGAGATAATCAATACCTACATTTATCTTGGACAGCAGATGTCCAGTTAGGGTCACATTGATGAAGAAATTAATCGGCGTATAAAACTTGCCTGGAGAACTTTTGAAAAAAACAACATAATTTTCAAGAGCAATATGCCATTATGTCTTAAAAGAAAAGTGTTTGATCAATGCATCCTTCCAGTGCTTACGTATGGTGCAGAGACGTGGACCTTAACTAAAAGAGGCATACAAAGGCTGCAGACAACTCGAAGTAGCATGGAGAGGTGCATGCTTGGTGTAACCAGGAGAGATAAGAAGAGGAACTCGTGGATGAGAAAAATGACAAAAGTGGAAGACAACATGATCAGAGTAAAATCCCTGAAATGGCAACGGGCTGGACATACTGCCAGAAGAACAGACTATCGATGGACAGTCGAAATTTTAGATTGGATTCCAAGGGACAGGAAAAGACCCAGAAGACCACATGGGAGATGGATGGATGAAATTCGAAAGTATGCGGGTGTAACATGGAGGAGACTGGCACAAGACAGACCGTTGTGGAAGAGGCTTGTAGAGATCTTCGTCCAGCAGTGTATTGATAATGGTTGAAAATGATGATGATGATGCTATATATAAGCTTCTTCAACCTACGGTTGGAAGAATCGTGTATGGTTTGTGCTTGTAAAGAGAAAGAGGTTATTCTGTTTTTAAAAGAGATAAAAACAAGTCAGTAAAATCATGCAATGCATTGATTATGATACGCTTTCCAACATACCAGAAATCACGCAGGCAAACCCTCCTTCCTACCCTGACTACTGATTTGTTCAGTACACCTCAGGAACAACATACTAAAGTTTTGTCACAATGGAAGCATTTTTTGCTCAAGTTATGAGGATAATGGCTGTGAAATAAATCTCGCTCCTGTACCCTGACCGTTGATCCCACTTCGATGATATTCAACAGAATCGGTTCAGTATGCCTCCGAAACAACATGATAAAGTTTTCTCGCAATCGAAGCACTTTTACGTAAGTTATGACGCATAAGGGCGATGGTATGGATCCTGTTCCTCTGTCTTGACCTTTGATCCCATTTCGCCTATTTTCTATGGGGTTCATCTCCAGGTTTTCTGCTACCACATACTAAAATTTCATGGAAATCGAATCATTTTTACGCGAGTTATCGTGCGGACAGACAGACAGACGGACAAAGCCGGGGCATATAAGCTTCTTCAGCCTACGGTTGGAAATGGTAAAAAAAAACTATCTGCAGAGAAAATATGAACAGATTGTTCACAGATCAAGGCGACGGTTTAATACTAATTAGGAGCTGAAGTAACGCCATTATGATATGAAAACTGTTGACAGAAAAAATCTCATATCTGATAAAATTAACGATGTTTTCACTCCATATTCCTCCTTGCTTGGCTAAAATCCTTCCTGAGTAATGTTTTGTAAACATGTAACAAGCTTCATGATTGCAGTCATCTTTTAATTGGCATTCTCTTCTTTCTCCGCCTTTAATTAGCCGATTGCGATAAGAAGAGGACTCAAATAAGATCATTCAGGCCAAGGCAGTGAAAGAAAATATAAACTGAATTTTCACACACAACATTTGCTATGGCGTAATTAATACTATGTGATATTAGATTCGAATGGAAAATCTTTGGATTGAAGCAATCTTAGCTGAGTGGGAATGAGTAGGTGAAAGTGTTTCTTCTGTCCAGGGCCGAACGAAACTAGGGGGGGGGGTGAAGCCCTGAGCCACAACCTCGGTGAAGGCCTCCGCTTATATGCTTAAAAAATAAATTTTTATACCTTGTACTTGCTTTGGTTAAGCTTACCTTTCACACGAATTTAAAATAACTTTTACGCATAGCAAGCCGGTCAATTTTCCCTCTTTGCTTGAGCGTTAGAAAAACTAGCTATTGGAAAATTCCATCCACTTTTCAGTGCAGAAGGATTCCTTGTTTTGCCTTCTTTCTCCTAAAAGTTTATATTGCTGTATGATATGTTAAGATACGATTATGTTAAGATATGAATATATGTTAAGATACGGTTATGACATATAATATATGTTAAGATACGATTATGTTAAGATATGAATATACACTGCTGACCACCCAAAATGCAACACCAAGAAGGACACGAGATAGCAAAGCCAGATTTACTGGACACATAACAACAGATACAAAGATGAAACGATTGAGCTTACAGGCTCGTGGGACTTGCGGAACACGCAGACATCAATAGTTCGTGTGGCTCCCATGGCTGGCAATAATGGCCGCTACATACCGCGGCATCGAACCAAAGAGGCTTTGGATGTGGGCTTGGGGTATGTCGGTCCAGGCTGCTTCCACGCGTTGCCACAGTTCACCAGGCGTAGCAGCGGGTGGTGCTTGCCGGGCCACTCGGTTGCCGATCAGCGACCAGACGTGTTCGATGGGCGACATATCGGGAGAACAGGCGGGCCACAGCAGCAGTGACACCTGGTGGGCCGTGAAGAATTGTTGCACGATGCGTGCCACGTGCGGGCGCGCATTGTCCTGTTGAAACATGGCCGCTGGCAGGTCCTGCAGGTAAGGAAGGACTACAGGCTCCAAAACGTCGGAGATGTAGCGGTGGCTGTTGAGTGTACCGGCGATGCGTACCAGACGGGTGCGGGTGTTATATCCAATTACGCCCCAAACCATAATGCCAGGCGACGGACCGGTATGGCAATGCATAATGCAGGCGTCATACAGTCTCTCGCCGCGGTGCCGCCACACGCGGATAAGATCATCGTGGTGTTGCAGGCAGAAGCGGGATTCGTCGGAGAAGACGATGTCGTTCCATTCCGTAGTCCAGGTGCGTCGTTCAACGGCCCACTGCCGCCGCACTCGCCGGTGGTGTAACGTCAATGGTAATCGGAGCAATGGGCGCCGTGCGACAAGTCCCCCCTCCTGCAGACGACGTCAAACGATACGTGCTGAGACAGATTGATGCGCAACACACCCTAATTCCTGCGCTAACGTTCGTGATGTGGCGGTGCGAGCCGTCAATGCCCGCTGTGCAAAATTACGGTCCTCTCGACCGGTGGTGTGCCGCGGTTGCGGCAGTCGCTCACGTCGGTCCGTCCGTCCCTCCTGCACCCACCGAATCCATACTCGCCTTACTGTGGCTGGATGTGGTCCCACACTGGTGCCGATGTCACGGTACGATAAACCGCTATCGCGGTAAGCCATTATTCGTCCTCTGTCGAACTCCGAAACGTGCTGGAATGACTGCCGTATTCTGCGACGAGGCATCAGGAAGCTTCCCAAGCACAGGTCTGGCAGCACAACACACTTCCACTACTTACACTATAAGAAGGGTGCCTTCTGTGCACCCTTCTTATAGTGCTTCTCGGTAGCGTGCCGGGCGCACATGATTTGCTTATGCCCTGCAATGCTAATCGTTTGCATGTCCTCTCGCGGGCGACGCATGCTGCGAATTTCAGGTCAATCGGATGCTTCCGTCTTGGTGTTGCATTTTGGGTGGCCAGCAGTGTATGTTAAGATACGATTATGTATATCAATACCAGTATCCAACTGTGCGGCTGAACGATCCTTCTCAAAACATTCTCTTTTGAAATCACTGGTTCGACCAACTATCTGTGAAGAAGGTTTAAATGCATTAATTTTAATGCCTGTAGAAAGGTGATGCCCTGCGTGGACTGACATTTGAAAAAACTTTGACTTCGCAAACACAAAATTGCAAGTGAAAAAATTTACTTAAAACGTTCATAGAAATCGCCAGCACTTCTGCTACTTAAAGGTAAATACGGGTTCTTTATATGTTTTATCAGACTGTTCACACCATACTAGCGAAAACATTTTTTCTGAACTAAGAATATGTATTTAAATACTGCTGAATATAAATTACTATTACTATCTTCCTAATTTAGTCTTTGAAAATATTTATTTAAAAGCGATTGATTTGTGTAGTCCGGATATCCAAAACAAATAAAATAATGTATGTAGAACCTCTACTTAGGTAAAGCAGAATGTGGGTTAACAGAAATATAAATTATAATTATGATATAATTATTAATATGATAGCAATAATGACAACGGCACAATGATTTTCTTCCCTCATAACATTTCTCAGTAAAGATAACCTTATAATATTTCACTAAAAATAGTTAATTATTAGCAAGGAAAAGTTTTCTGAAAGGATCAGTAATTCAGTGCCATTCAGCCCTGGGCCACAGAATGACAATAATTCGGTGCTGCTTCTGTCTTTCTGACTGTTTCGGATAAAAATGGTTATCGATAAGTTGTCGAAGAATACATAAACAATACATTATGGTTTCATCGGAGGTAAAACAACAAGCATCAACTTCGTAGACTAGGGATATGAACGCGTATGGCACGCGTGTCCAAGATTGCAGATGAAAAAAAAAAATTGTCACATGACATGCATTTTGTCGTCCCTTTATTCTCTAAACTTCATCCATAATAAATACAAATACAATGATTAGAATTGGAAAGGGAGTGAGACAAAGTGACACCATATCTCCCAAATTCTTTAATGCCACATTACAAAACGTCTTTCAATCATTGAAGTGGGAAAACAAAGGGATAAAGATTAAAGGAGATTATTTAACTCGTCTTCGTTTTGTTGATGACGTAGTCATTTTTGTAACTGCTCCTTCAGAGTTGCAGAGTATGATCCAGGAACTTGCTGACAAAAGTAAAGAAGTAGGATTAAAACTGAACTTTCATAAGACAAAACTGGTGTACAATGATTTTACAAGAAATGAAGATTTATCGATTGATGGGAAAAAGCTGGAGATAACCGATTCCTACATTTACTTTGGGCAGCAGATATCAAGCGAGAGTCATATGGATGAAGAAAAATATCGGCGTATAAAACTTGGTTGGAGAGCTTTTGGAAAAAACAGTACAAGTTTGAAGAGCAATATGCCATTATGTCTTAAACGAAAAGTGCTTAATCAGTGCATCTTTCCAGTGATTACATATGGAGCAGAGACATAGACCTTATTTAAAAGAGACATACAATGGCTGCAGACAACTGAAAGAAGCATGGAGAGATGCATACTTGGTGTAACCAGCAACGATAAGAAGAGGAACTCATGGATAAGGAAAATGACACGGGTAAAAGACATCATGATGAGAGTAAAATGCCTGAAATGGCAATGGGCTGGGTATGTTGCCAGAAGAACGGACCACCGATGGGCAACTGAAATTCTAGACTGGAATCTAAGGAACAAGAAAAGGCCCAGAAGATGACCACATGGGAGATGAGTGGTTGAAATTCGAAAGCGTGCGGGAGTGACATGGAGGAGACTGGCGCAAGATAGATCTTTGTGAAAGAAACTTGGGGAGACCTTCATCCAGCAATGGATTAATAATTTAATGGTTGTTGATGATGATGATTATCATTTCTGCCAAATGAAGCACCTGTTACTAAGATATATTTTGGAGTTTTGAATGTTAGTGATAGCATAGAGAATTTCAGTAAGAACAGAGGATGGGAATTTGTTTTCATTCCATTGCGTCTTCTGATTGAAGTGCCTCCTGTCAGACAGCGAGAAGATGACAGGTAGCTGGGCTCGTCTGAGAAGGAGCGCGAAAGGATTCTCTCTGGCTGTAACTTGAAGGGACGAAAGTGGACAAGCGAAGAGCGGGGGCCTCAACGACTTCGGTAGCATGTCTGATCACCTCTCTCTCTCTCTCTCTCTCTGGACCCGGAAAAAGTGGAACCTATTGTTTTACTACGCTCTTTGCAGGCGCCGACCAGAGCGGTGAAAAGTATTCAGAAGAGACGTCTCCTGCTGGCTCAAAGCCAACCAAGGCGATTTCGAGAACATGTGACGTCGTACGATACGTTTGGAAGTCCTCACAATGTGCGCATCATTATTTGGGTAATAATACAAGTAAACTGTCGGCATTGGCTTCTTCCTGCCAGAGACGTTGGCAAGGGGTTGCGAGGGTGAGTGAGAGCCCATCCTTTAATCTGTTTTGCCCACCCTGCTGCCCACCCAATTCAAGATGTGCCGTTTTTCAATTTTTTTAACATTAAAATATAATCTGGACTTTGTCATTATTATGAAGTCTGGTGTTTTTCGTTGTGTATCCCTACGCATAGGCGCCGACTTAAAAATTATTGGGGGTTCCGGAAATTTTTAATCGAATTAATTACCCATGCATTTTTCAAAGTATTTAAGTCTAACTTATATTTCATTCAATCAGATTATCTGGCACAATAAGACGCCTGAAATGCTAAAATGAAGCAAATTATAGTTAATTACAGAATTTTCTTTTCTCTAGATAATTATTTATTTCATTTATTTTGCTTTTGTATGCGCGACATTATTTATTGTATACAATACACAGATACTGTGTGAATTTCCAACTCAATTTTCTTATAAAAGTAACAGAAACATGTACAATTTATTTTAAGTTTTTTTTTTTTTACCAATTTTAAAAATGCCAACAATTTTTTTCTTCAAATGATTTCTGAGTTAAAATAGGAGGTTAGAAGACATGGCATCAGCCGCGCGCCCTGCGTTTTCCGTGGGCTCTACTTCCTATCAGCTGTGTATGCCCAACTTGGGCTGCTTCTGTACTTTTCTATGGGGAAATGGTTGACTTTGAAGAGGTTTTGGAGGCACTTGTGCAGCTCGTACAGTCAGAAAAAAAAAATGAGAAGGAAATATACATGCACATAGCTAAAAATTTGCAAAAAAAGTTACAGAAATGCTGTTTAGTATTTTCTAAAAAAATTAAACAAAATTATGCTTCGTCGACCGAAAGTGCATATTGCGTAGTAACCAATCGCGGCCTTGCTAAAGCTGTGGGAGCCTTGTTGACCTTAAGGGACTGTTGCTGAGAGTAAGAGACGGCCGCTATCAACATTTGCTCCAGCACAGGTCTTCAGGAAGTGACGTCACGTCACTGAACCCTCCCCACCTGGACGGCGCAAGAAATCAGATGATCAGATTTGGCTTCACCAGTGGCTGCTGATGCCATCTTCTCCCTCTTCTAACCTCCATGGTCCCCGGCTGCCCGAAGATAGGGTGGGTCAACTGACTGGACAACATATTTCGGCCTTTATCATTATGACCTCGAATAGGAATGTAATCTCCGAATGTAGAGCTAGATTTTTGTATTTTGTGGGAACCCAGACAAACCGAAGAAGTTTCTTTTATAAAGGAGGCAGTATTAAATGCTCTTAAACAACTGTACTTGAGGTATTGTTTGTCGCGTCAAATTTGATGAGCACGAACAAACACTAATTTCCTTTTTGAGGCACAACTAACAGTCTGAGGAGTAAATTTCTATACACACTTTCTATATATAGGAAACGGGGAATGAATAATAAAAAAAGTTGAAGAATTGATAACGAAAAACAAAATTTATGCACATATGCGTACGTGTATTTTTCTCACGAAATACGAGCAAAAATATTAGGGGTTCGAGGAACCCACAACAAAATCATTGGGGGTTCAAAAAGTGTCTCGAACCCACGAAGTCGTGGCCTATGTCCCTACGTGTATTTCCATAGGTAGCACATTGTTTACTTATCCGTGAGATGATTATCGAAATAGCATCCGCAGGACCATGAAAATTTAGTTGTTCTCCACCCTTCTAAATCCTTACTTTAAGCCTCTTTTCGTGTTAGTATGGACAGAGGCATATAAGGAGGGTGGATAGGAATTCACTGAGGGATGTGATTACTCAATGCTCTGCTGTCTGTTGTACTAAGTATGGGATTACAACATGGAAAGTTGAGTCTAAAGCTATATCAGCGCTCTTAAGCCTGCCCCGAAGCAGTGAGGGAGCGGAACGTGGCTGACGGTTGCTTTGGAGGACAGGAGTGTAAGGCAATGTCGCTGGCTTGAATGATGGGAGTTAAGGAATAGGGAAGTATTATGTCTGCGAGTCACGACATTAAAATTTAATTTCGGAAAAGAAATATAACGTTTTTCTCTAAAGTTATTGTTCAAATACATTACTATTTCTATAAGCAAAAATGCAAAAATTTTGAAAAGCGATTAAGAGGTTCACAGCAAGAAAAAAGAAAGCAGAAAGGGACATTCTACCAACTCTTATATCACACACACACACACACGCGCGCGCAAATAATAATCGTATATCCAAATGCTCAACCCATAACCCATTAGTCATTGCTATGTGATCTTGTTGGTTTACCAGTGGCGTAACTAGTCCGATTTAGGTGTGCATGAGTGTATCCAGGCAGTGGGAACTGCGCCGAAATCCTTTGTAGTCGTCCGTGAAATGCAATAAAAATTCTTTCTTTCAGTGTCTTGTAAAAAAAAATTGCTGTCAAACTTGACCCCCGCAAAAAATAATATGGGATTTATGTAGGCCTAATTTGATATCCAACCGCTCGAGGGCACTACGATCGCTTTGCGAAAAACCTATCATAGAAAAGATGATTCGTTCTCACTTTGACGGTAATATTTTGGATGATTTCGCTGCAATACCTTTAAAGTTTTAAAGCATTTGAAATGAAGCAATTTAAAAAAAAATGGAGGCTTTTAGAAGGATTTCGCCATTTCTCAGAGGAGTCCTTTAAATGTTTCTGCAGAACAAGTCGGCAGTGAAAAGGCGACAACCACTTTAGTTATTTAACTAAAGATTACGAGTATATGCCTGGACTATGTGATAACTCAGTGCTGTCTTACAAAACAAGAATTGTTCAAGTGCAGTGTACTTTAATATTTCAGTTATTTCTGGCGTTAAAATGCGCCAGAAATAGCTGAAAAGTGATTATAGCCGTGCTTGCAGTATCCATTTGTCCGTTCGTCCTTCCTTCGTTCTGTGGACACCATATCTGTGCAGCTATTAGTCCGATTTTAAAAATTATTTTTACGTTGGGAAGCCCAAAAATGTGAAAACAATGATCCCCGCTTTTCGGTTTTTTTCCCAATGCACATTTCCTCCTCTAGAAGGCGTAAATCTGGATACTATCGAATTCAAAATACATTTTTTTTTTTTTGATTGGAGTTTTAACGACCACTGTGAACAACTCAATGGGCTATAAGCAGTAGCCCGTCCCTAATTTAGGGTCACTGGTTCCAGGGAAGGGAGAGAGCCAGTGCCGTAAGACAAACACAACATTCATGCCTCACCGGGATTCGAACCCGGACCCCGTTCGGACGAATGATCAGAGGCCATCGCTTAGACCACTGCGCCACCGGGGCGGCCAAAATACATTTTATCCCATATCATTGGTTCTAAATATCCGATTGAAGAAATTCTTTCTTCCCTTCGATATTTTTATAACGAAGACATTTTGGGTATAGCTTCTTTGTCAAACTATGCACAGTTTTTCCGCTACGAGGCGGAAAGGTAAGTTTTGATTTTCCCGATATCTCTGTTTCTAAATGATTGATTTGAAAAATTATTTTTTGATTCGGATAGAGCTCCTAGTAGAAAATGTTTTGTGTACAATTCCTAATCTTCAGTAAAAAATGGTTTTGTCACTAGGGGGCGTAAGTGTGTATTTCGGTTTCTAATGTATTTGCAGCAACATCGGCGCTTCTGAAAACTCGATTGAAAAAAATCTTCTATGGTCAGATAGCGCTCACCACAAAAAACGTTACCTTCTGCTTAAAATAATGTATAGTTTTATTTTTTAGATAGCAATAGGTGAGTTTTTCGTGTTGCAGGTTATACTCGCAATGAAGAGGTCTCTGTCATACAAAAACCGATAGGCAACTTGTGCAATAACCACTTTCTGATCGAATGATGAAGAACGTCAAGTTTACACATTTATTCAAATTTAAAAACGGTATTTACAAGTTTAAAATACACTATAGATTAAATAAAAACACGAGATCTTTCGATCACACTAGTGATCTTCGTCAGGTCGCCAACCCCAATGGCACCGGGTTTTAACAGCAGGCAACATATATAGGATTCGATGTCATGTGAGAGTAGCTAGAGCGCATGCTCGCAGTGGTAGTTGTGAACACAGAGAGACAAGTTAAGTAAACACATTTGAGGAGCATGAGATCAACATGATATCGAAACGAGAATTAACGATGGCACTATAATTGTTATTATTTACAAAAATAACAATTATATGTATTATTAACGATTCCACTATAAATGCTATTATTTACAACAATAACAATTATATTATTAACGATCCCACTACAATTGTTATTATTTACAATGATAACAAATATAGTGGAATCGTTAATTCTCGTGCGATATCATGTTGATCTCATGCTCCTCAAATGTGTTTACTTAACTTGTCTCTCTGTGTTCACAACTACCACTGCGAGCATGCGCTCTAGCTACTCTCACATGACATCGAATCCTATATATGTTGCTTGCTGTTAAAACCCGATGCCATTGGGGTGGGCGACCTGACGAAGATCACTAGGGTGATCGAAAGATCTCGTGCTTTTATCTATCCTGTATTTTACACTTATAAATACCGTTTTTAAATTTGATTAAATGTGCAAACTTGACGTTCTTCATCATTTGATCAGAAAGTGGTTATCGCACAAGTTGCCTATCGTGTTTTGTATGACAGAAACCTCTTCATTGCGAGTTTTATTTTTATTTTTTTCGCCAGGAGGCGTAGATGTATTGGTTGTGTGCAAAAGTTCTATCCGTTTTTGTGATAGATGCAAATTGCGATCGGAGTAGTTACGTCACAGATGACGCTGCGATGCCGAATTTTCGGCCAATAAAGCGTGGAGCAGTAAGAGCATATAGAAGCACTAGATTTGTCAAAGTAAGTCATTCGCGACGGAAATCACGGACGGTGTGACATTGCATGTGATAAGGAGCACATTAGACGTTGTTTACTGTACGAGTTCGATAAAGGCAGTACTGAAGCCGCGGCTTGCCGCAACATCTATCAAGTGTATGGAGAGGATGTAGTTGATGATAGCACATGTTGTAGACGGTTTCGGAAATTCTGGGACGGAGACAGAAGTTGTAAATATCAACCACGTCCTGGACATCCATCGATGGTTTTCGACGAGGATGTGGACCAAGCCGTAACAAATGACCCACATCCAACCGTTCAGAAATTAGCGGAAACGTTGTCGGTACACAGAACAACAGTCGAAAGACGGATGCATGCTCTTGGGTTCATCACCAAGTTCGATAACTGGGTTCCGCACCAGCTTTCTGTAAAGCAACGAGAGGAGAGAATCCGTACCTGTGTTTCTTTGCTTTCTCGTTACAGAAATGAACCGCGTTTTGGGACGAATTACAACGGGTGATGAGAAAAGGTTACTGTACCGTAGTGTAAAGCGTCCACGGACTGTTTGCCAAGGTGCGGAGCCTGCTACATTGACCTCAAAAGGAGGACTGCGTCCCAAAAGGTTTTGTTGAGTGTTTGGTGGGATGTCCAGGGAATAATCCAGTGGGAGATGTTGGCACCTAACAGAAAGATAAATGCTGACCTCTACTGCCAACTGTTAGACAGATTGCAAGAACAACTGACATCAAAGCGGCCAGCACTCGTCAATCTCAAAGGGGTGTTCCTTCATCATGATAACGCCAGACCTCATGCTGATTTACTCACTCGGCAAAAATTACTGGACTTTTGTTGGGAAGTGTTACCTCACCCATGACCTGGTACCTGCGAACCACCACCTTTTTCGATCATTACAGAACGCCTTTGCTCTCCAAACCTTTGATGTGGACGATGTGAAAATGGCATTACATGAGTTTTTTTACTCTAAAACACAGAAGTTTTTCTGGCGTGGGGTTCATCTATTCATTGACAGATGGCAAGAGGTCATACATAATGTTGGCAATTATGTGAAATCCTAGGTACTTTATTTGTTGTGTTCTCCTCCTTTTTTTGTAGCCTACAAAAACGGGTAGAACTTATGCACACACCCAATATATCTTATTTTTCTCGATATCTCTGCTTCTAACAGTCCGATTTATAAACTGTTCTGGTGCGAAATGTTTTGCATATAATTCCAATTTTTTTCTTATCTCGCATAAGTTCACATTTGTGCAGCAGGACCTTACGTGGGTGTAAGCCGTCTTTCGGAGTCGACGTGGATTTCTGTTTTGGGTTCAACTATTATTTCTGGGCGCTGACATTGTTAAACAGGGCCCATTTCTCGTCACCTATCACAATGCGGTCCAAGAACGGTTCAACTTGGTCACGTGCAAGCATTCTTATACCCGTCAATCCCAGTCAAGGAAGCGTTCGACAACCTGAAGAACTTTCTAACCAGGGAATGGTGAACAACCTCCAGAGGCAGTGCAAGGCATACGAAGGATGTTGGACTTGGTTGTAAACAATAACTACTTCCAGTTCCTAGGAACACACTACAAGCAGACAAGGGTTCCTCCATGGGGATCTCCAATTTCAGGAGTGCTCGCGGAAGCTATCCTACGCCCACAGGAGGAGATTTCGAGTAACGACAAGAAACCGAAATTACGGGTTAGATACGTGGACGATGTGTTCTTAATTTGGCAATATGTGACAGAGATCTCAAGGAGTTCGACAGCGAATCAACACCATCCACCCCTCCATTAAGTTCACTTGCGAAATGGAAAAAGACGCAGAGCTAAGCAGATGGCAAGATGGCCGTTTATGCTCCACCGTATCTTACAAACCAACAACAGTGACAAATTTCATCCCTCCTAATTCAGCATCCCTTAGTTAATATAAAATGGCAGCATTCCAAACGCACTTCAGCAGAGCAATCACGTTTTGCTCCACCAAAGAAACGAGGGTCAGAGAGATAACAAGCATTATCAACAAAGGTATTACCGCTGGATTCTCGGAACGGACTCTGAGGTCCATCTTACACAAGACAATAACCAGGAGCTGCAAGACACCAGATCCAAGAGTCGACAACTTTCAGTATGCTGGATCCATCTCATACATCCCGAAAGTTCCCTTTGCGTTCAAGAACCTGATGAAGAGTCATGCCTTTCAAATATATTCGATTTGATTCCAATGCGTAATCACGCATTGGAATCAAATCGCCGAGGTCCATTGCCATTGCGACAACAAATACGCACAAGGATCCCGACAGGAATTATAGCTGGGGTGTATGAGACAGACCTACCGTTGGAACACCCAGACGGTTTGTCCCGATCATACATCGGAATGACCAAGAGATCCCTGACAATTAGGGCAAAAGAACACATAAAGGACATTAAAGCAGGCAAAAACCCAGACGGCGCAGTGCAAGGAGGTAGCCCAACGTGATGCCATATCGGTGTGGAAAAACATGAAGAGGATCGCTCCATACAGCGACTACAAAGGAACCCTAACTAGAGAAAGCGTCAAAATATACACGCACCCTAATCCTTGCAAACTAGAGCCCTTCCCTCGAACTCTTGACTGCGTGGAAGATCCTGCTGAGATAGGATATTAAAAAAAGGGAGAATATATTTGAAAGGCATTTCGCGAGACTCCACCTTCAGCGAGACGCAATATCACCTGGACACACAGTAGACGCGCGCTACAGGATTTCAAATTATTGTGGTTCCCAAAGACGTTCTAGTGTTCACTGGCTTTGAGAAAGCCTCCCATTTGAAGTGTGAAAGCTCGGCACTTAGTCATTGTGTGTTTTTGTAAATTGTTACACCAGTAAAAAAACGGATTGAGTAATTGAAGTTATATAATGTGAATAACATTTTTAAATCGCAACATACGTATAGTTCATCCAACTAAAGAAGAACGGAGGAGCTCCGTCGTTTTCGACGAACGCCGTAGTTCTTCTTTAGTTGGAGGGATCCTATAACCGCTCCTTCGTGTCTTAACGTGAATAACTAGAATCCTTTGAACATTTTGAGGAAGAAATTTGAATTTTAAGTGTAGGAGAAACTGCTGTAAAAGTTACAATTCTAATTTTAATCAGACTGCAAGCAGTTGTTTTTGCGCCCTCTCTTGAGCTGAGCCCGGAGCAGTCGCCCAGTCTGCTTCGCCGTAGTTACACCCCTGATCTGAAATTAAAAACAGTTCTTAAAGAGAGCAATAGAATTTGACGAATATCTGTGGTTACATACCTCAGTTGTTGTTTTTTAATCTAATATTGTTTTCTTATTCGAACCACTTATCACCACTTCATTGTAAAAGGTCAAACTACTGCTTGAAGAAATTGGTGGGCCTGAATTCAACCACCTGTATTAAAGAGTAAATTTAACAAAGAAACCATCTGCTTTAGAATGCGTCGTTCAGCGAGCGTTGAAAATCTTTCACAAAGAGTCAATCCAAGCTCGACAATGGAAGAATAAGATGCTTCATAAATAATATTACTTAGTTTTTTGTCAAACCTTGTGCGAAACCCTGGACTTCTAACAAAAAGCATTTACGATCTCATAGTGAAAACGTTTTTATGTCGTTCTTTCACATTCTACGTGAAAGAGCGACATAAAAACTTACGTGATAAATCGTGTATAAATACAGCTTACGTGATAAATCGTGATGAATCTTGCCTGTGAATAAATATCCTGATAAATCTTTGCGAAACTGTCAGTTTATGACTGCCTGCCTGCATTGCAATGAAATTGCTGCACCGGCTTAATTGCTGAAGGAGACGACTGCTAGTCGCCGGAGTTCGGCAATAAACACGCCGAAGCGATGAGCTGGAATCCAAGTTCTCAGAAAAACTCTGCCTATTCACATTCAATCATCATCTGTGGGAAGATATGTGGTTACACTTCATTTATGGGATAACATCCCATAATAATTGCTTTAACTGCGCAGTTTCGTTAAGCTACTTCGCAACAATCAGGGAAGACGCATGATGGGAAGGGTGTCTTCTAGAAGATGTTACATCTCAGGAAGACAGATTTTTTTTCGATTTAATGTAGAATGCTGCAACGCAAAATATTGCAAGAACACAGTCTGTCAATGCTCTATGCTTAATTAGAAAGATTTAGAAATCTACAAAACATTTTGGGATAACGCAATCAAAAACGTTTTGATGCTGTATAAAAACAAGTTAATAGAATCATGCAATGCATTGGTTACGATACGCTTTCCAACACACCAGAAATCATTACTCGAGTTATTACTCAAGTTATGAGGATAATGGCTGTGGAATAAAGCTCGCTCCTGTACCCTGACCTTTGACCCCATGTCGATGATATTAAACAGAATTGGTTCAGTATACCTCCGAAACAATATACTAAAGTTTTGTCGCAATAGACCATTTTTAGTCAAGTTATGAGGATAATGCCTGTGGAATAAATCTCGCTCCTGTGCCCTGACCTTTGACCTCATGTCGATAATATTAAACAGAATTGGTTCAGTATACCTCCGGAACAACATACTAAATTTTGTCTCAATCCAAGCATTTTTACGCAAGTTATGACGCATAAGGGCAATGGAATGGATCCCTCTCCTATGCCCTGACCTTTGACCCCATTTCGCCCATTTTCAATAGAATTCGTCTCCAGGTGGTCCCCTACCATATACTAAAATTTCATCGAAATCGAACCATTTTTACGCGAGTTATCGCGCGAAAGGACAGACAGACAGACAGACGGAAAAAGCTGGAGCATATACACTTCTTCAACCTACGGTTGGAAAGCGTAAAAAAAGGTTAATCGAATTCAGCTGGAGCTCAATGATTATCTTCAATTCTTTTTCCATAGGCACAAAAAGGCAGCTTTATCACGTTTTATAAGCACGATAAACGGTAGTGCAGTGTTCTCAAAAACTGTCAGTCCTAGTCCCTTCTCATGCACTATACAAGAACGACGATCCAGAACTTCACAATTGTTGTACCAACTCATTCATTCTTATTACATCTAAATTTTCGAAATTCGTTACCTAGTTAGATTTCCTCTGATATTTCAGCTTTAAATTATATAATATAATGGTTAAAATGAAAAAAAAAATCTTGTTTTGAAATTTGGAAAAACAATAAAACAGAATAAATTGTAGCACAAAGCCCTATAAAAACAGTAAAACAGAATTAATTCGCCTTTCATTACCGTTTCTTCATATAAAATAAAAAATAAATAACAACAAGCAATTTTTCAGCTTTCTGTTGCATTAGAAAAAAGTGTCATGCTTTGAAATGTGGTGCCATCGCTTCAAACACTCAAGTTTTAAGAAACATGGCGCCGTAAATAACCTTAATAATGACTCCATGTAACACGAAACACTACCGAAGTCCTTTGTTCAAACGTGAGATGACGCCCCGGTGGTGCAGTGGTCTAAGCGATGGTCTCTGATCATTCGTCCGAAAGGGGTCCGGGTTTTTTTTTTTTTTTTTGATTGGAGGTTTAACGACCACCGTGAGCAACTCAATGGGCTATAAGCAGTCACCCGTCCCTAATTTTGGGTCACTGGCTCCAGGTAAGGGAAAGAGCCAGTGCCGTAAGACAAACACAACATCCATGCCTGACCGGGATTCGAACCCGGACCCCTTACGGACAAAGATCAGAGGCCAGCGCCTTAGACCACTGCGCCACCGGGGCGGCTGTCCGGGTTCGAATCCCTATGAGGCATGGATGTTGTGTTTGTCTTACGGCACTGGCTCTCTCTCTTCCCTGGAACCAGTGACCCTAAATTAGGGACGGGCGACTGCTTATAGCCCATTGAGTTGCTCGCGGTGGTCGTTAAACCTCCAATAAAAAAAAAAAAACGAGATCACTCCGAATGTGCGACAACCTCACATTTTTCTTCAGAAAAACAAAAACAACGACAAAAAACGAAAATAACATTAAGAGTGTCATATAAAAGAATCGACTAATAAAAATGTAAGAAACAGACTTTCAAAAATCATTTAAATGTGCTTAATTTATTAGAGTTAGCGTAAACGTTTTAAGATGCTACAAAGGCCGTTCCATAAAAACAGATAATTTTTTCTTAGTTAGCAACAGTGCAAAGGGGCAAAATAACAACGCAGACGACTAACTGAATAAGGAAGTATCTGTGGCAACAGTTATTAATCGTGGCAGACCATTCTGGTTTTGTTATTGCGCAGTTGATTAAGGGACGTCTGCATTTTGCCATACAGCTATGGAGGTGAGTGATTCAGATTTAAGAAGTGAAATGCGTTATGCAATAAAATTTTGCTATTGTTTGGGTAAAACGGCTACAGAAATAGTTCATTTAATGAAAAAAATCTTACAAAGATAAATGTTTGGGTGAGTCAACGATTTTTAGATGGCACCATGATTTCAAAAAAGGGCGTCTGTCGGCAGAACTCGCTCTTATGCCTTGTCGATCTGAAAATGTTGTTACGGAGCGTATTGTCAACAATGTTCAAAAGATCGCCGAGTGACGTGTGAAGACATAGCGGCGTCAACTAATATTTCAAAAACTTCGGCATTCCACATTGTACGCGACAAATTACTGCTGTATTGTTTCAAATGGGTACCTCATCACCTGACTAGAGAACAATTGTTAACCAGAGTTCAGGTGTGTCATGAGTGGAAGCAAATGATTGCAAAGGATCCAAACTTTCTAAACACAGTAATAACTGCCGATGAAACATCGGTCCACTATTTCGACCCCTCACAAAGAGCGCAACGAGTGTCTGGAAACACACCTCCTCTGAAGAAAGTCCGCCAAACCAAATCAGCTGGGAAGGTGATGATGGTAATTTTCTTTGATCATAAAGGTGTAATTGCCGTTCCTCCACAAATTACTGCCAATGCTGAGTATTACATTTCAGTCTTGAAGCGTCTGCGACAACACATATCGATTAAGTGACCGAAACTGGTGGGCAAGTGATCCTACACCATTAACGCCCGTCCACATGTGGCTGCTTGTGTTCAACAGTTTCTTACGAAATGCAGTATTGAAATAATGCCGCAGCCTGCCTACAGTCCTGATCTCGCCCCCGTGCGATTTCTGGTTGTTTCCAGCAATGAAGGAGAAGTTCCGTGGCGTAACATTCAACAGAGATGCGGACGTTATTCAAGCTGTACACAGGTGTCACCAAAGCAGCTTCCACAAAATGCCTTCACCTCATGCTTTGAAAAGTGGACTGAACGATGGGACCGTTGCATATCATCCGAAGGAAGATACTTTAAGAAAGAATAACATATATTTTGCTGTACTTATATTTCTTCATTTTGTGGGATTTTACTCTGTTTTTATGGAACAGCCGTTGTAGATCAAATTGTAATTAGCAAGTGCTCATCATTCGAGAAAAAAAAAAAAAAAAAAAACAAGACCAGTAAGGAGGGAAAAACGAGGCTATACCGCAGCTGGTCATATACACAGAGCAGAGAAATAAAAAGAAACAGAGCTACTAAACAGAAAAATTTCGCGTCACATACACTTAAATCTTAAAGACATCAAAATCTTAAAGATTTAGAACTGAAATACGTCAACACACTAGTTACTCCCTACATTGGCCGATGCTCTTTGCCAGTCTATTCTTCTCTAATTTCTTTGTCTTAAACTTTCCCCACTCTATTTATTTACAGCTTATTTCGTTCTCAAGGAACCATCTCTAATCTCACTGTGGTTGCGAAATAATATCACAACATCTTAATTCTTATTTTATGATAAGGAATAAGCATTAATGTCCGAAATCGGACCATCAACTATTAGGTCCAAAATCCCTTCAAAGGTTAGATGAAAGAAGAAATTTCGAGGAATATTTTGTAGGCCGCCCCCCGGCGATGCAGTGGTCTGAGCGATGGCCTCTGATCATTCGTCCGAAAGGGGTCCGGGTTCGAATCCCGGTGAGGCATGGATGTTGTGTTTGTCTTACGGCACTGGCTCTCTCCCTTCCCTGGAATCAGTGATCCTAAATTAGGACCAGGTGACTGCTTATAGCCCCTAGAGTTGCTCACGGTGGTCGCTGAACCTCCAATAAAAAAAAATGGTTACATTATGCCAGGTATTATTTTTCTTTGGCTTTTGAATATGTTGTTTTAGGGGGTGTGGGGGTGTGTGTGGATAAGCGCATCTATATCTTTTCCACTTCCAGCTTTATTACACTTTTCGGAGGAACACGAATACAGATTAAAAGAAAAAAATAATCTCTGTTACCGTTTTTTACGCTTTCCAACCGTAGGTTGAAGAAACGCATGTGCTCCAGCTTTGTCCGTCTGTCTGTCTGTCCGTCCATCCGCACGATAACTCGCGGAAAAATGGTTCGATTTCGATTAAATTTCAGTATGTGGTAGGGGACCACCTGGGAAGGAACCCTATTGAAAATGGGCGAAATGGGGTCAAAGGTCAGGACATGGATCCATCCCATCGCCCTTATGCGTCCTAACTTAGGCAAAAATGCTTCGATTGCGACAAAACTTCATCATGTTGTTCCGGAGATATACTGAACCGGTTCTGTTGAATATCATCGACATGGGGTCAAAAGTCAGGGCACATGAGAGAGATTTATTCTACAACCATTATCCTCATAACTTGAGTAATGATTTCTGGTATGTTGGAAAGCGTATTATAATCAATGCATTGCATAATTTTACTAACTTGTCTTATCCAAAATGTTGCATAGTTTTGAAAATTTCAGAATATGCAAACGAAAAAAAAATTTATACCGTACTTGCTTTCGTGGCATTCCAAATATGTAACAGTTAAACATATCCTAGCAGTTTTTAATATGTCCTCTGTGTCCTTGTCAGAGGTAAAACCAAGTGTAAAACAAAATCTGAGATTTTCGTTATCTCAGAACATCGCACAAAGTGACATTTCAGTTCACTTAGACAGGGCTTTGGGGGAATCTTGAAAAGTGACACTTTTCCGCAGCTGCCATTTTTTTTTATGACTTCCTCCTCTACACAAATGTCGCTCAACATTTCGTTGATCCTCCGGCGAGTTACATGGCAAAATAAAATTCTCTTTTGGCTTTCGTAATTTCTCGCCCGGGAAGAAATCGTAGCCGTTCTCTGAACAGAGAAGGAAATCTCACAGTAGTTTGTTGTCAAACTGACCCAGACGAGCAGGAGACATTTCGAATGCCGTGACAGCACCGTTGCTACTGTTTTAGAAACAAATCAAAGCTGCAGTGGTGTGCAAAAGTATGGTATCACCTGGAAAAAAAGTTAATTTTTACGTTTAACTAACTAATTTTCATAGTTATTTCATCATTTATATGTCATCAGATGCAAAATTTAATGGAGATATCAAAAATGTCTTTGTTTTTCTTGTAGCTACTTATGTTCTTAAGATACCTTACAAAAATTACGACCAAGTCTAAAATACTATGAAAACGATCATTTATCCAATGCTTAGGTTTACAGCAATAAATCGTTTTTGTAATTCATAAGGAATGAAATAACATTTAAGTATAGAAACGTAATGAAACAAAATTATAAACTGTACCTAATATTTTGTTGCCCAGCCTTTAGCTTTAATAACTGCTTTGCATCTCGATGGCATACTGTGAACAATGTTTTGTAAAAGATTGGGTTGAACAACACGACTTCAGATTTGAATTACATCTTCAGTGCGTTGAATTTTAGTTGTTAGTTTCTTTTTTGATAGTTCATACGACACTTTGAACCACACATTTTCGATCGGGTTTAAGTCCGGGGACTGTGGTGGCGAATCTGAACATTTTTTCCTGAAACCACTTTTTCACTACATGAGCACGATGGCAGGAAGCATTGTCATCTTGAAAAATAAAATTGCTATCATAAAGTCTTCTAGATGACGGTACCATTTTGGTTTTTAATATCCAGATACATTTCTGGGCGTTTACTGTACCATAGACAGTATGGAGGTTCCATGGGCACATATACATCTCCAAACTATGACCTTCACCGGATGCTTAACAGTAGTCACTAAGCAATTTGGATGGAATTCTTCATGCTGGAATCTCCTTACATAGGCACTGTTCTGATTCCCATTAGGACAAAATTCTGGTTCATCACTGAAAAGAACATTTTCCTATTGCTTGGTTGTCCATGAGACATGTTGTTTTCCCCACTGATGTCTACGTTACCTTTAATTTGCACTTAACAGTGGTTTACGCCTGGCTTTGCAGTCACGTAAGTCATAGTGAAGCAGTCTCCTCCTACCAGTAGATGTACTTTTTTTTTTTTGGTTGGAGGTTTAACGACCACCGTGAGCAACTCAATGGGCTATAAGCAGTCGCCCGTCCCGAATTTAGGGTCACTGGTTCCAGGGAAGGGAGAGAACCAGTGCCGTAAGACAAACACAACATCCATGCCTGACCGGGATTCGAACCCGGACCCCTTACGGACGAATGATCAGAGGCCAACGCCTTAGACCACTGCGCCACCGGGGCGGCTTAGATGTACTAACAGTAACATTAGTCACTTCAGATCATCTTTGAAGCAATTCAGGTGAATTGAGCCTCTTGTCTGCCAAGTTTAGCTTTCTGAGAACTCTGTCCTGCCTGGTTGTAGTGGATCTGGGCCTTCCACTGCGACGTATATTTCTAATATCACCAGTGTCTTTTACTTTCTTCAGTAGCCTGATAACTGTACATTGATCACACAGCCCACTCTTTCAGCGATTTGCCTTGAAGAATATCCCTCTTCATGCAGAACAACTATTTTTACTGTGTCCGCTGTGGACATTTCCGCAGTTTTAATCATTATTGAGAATGTACATGAATTATATCCTAATAACAACAAAAAGCGACCACTACAATGCTCTGGTAGAGAGCATTTGTCATTTTCATGTAGGACTTCCGTCCACAGGGAGTAGAGTTTAGGTCCCAGCCAATTACAGCGAGATCGCCTTTTGGCGGGGACACAGAAACGGAAGGAATGAGAGCAAGTCTAACGACTTTTGACAGAACAGTTTGTAGTGAGATTAGAGTACAGTAGATGGCGCCACCGTACAAGTACGATATTGCACATAGATGGGTGAGAGAATTTCAGGGAGGACATAGGAAAGGATACCCATTTAACCAGTGGGTCCAGCCTGGGGGCCGTCACTTTACGTGCTCGTCCGATATTCAGCGATTGTTAGTAAATCACACCATCTCTGAAAGATCAGCCCAGGCTTGAACCTGGGGACCCAGCATCGATAATCTGAAACACTAACCACTAAGCCATCCGCGGCTCCAATGCTCTGGTAACTCTGCGCCAACCCTTATAAAGGCTGGAGTAGGATTAGGAGAGCATTATGAAGTAGCCAATCCGGAAAAAGAATGTGAATGATTGGTTGTAACATCTGATGCGCAGCTAACGGGAATTTCAATGAGTTAGTCAAACCCAATATCTTAGGTCATATATCATAAGAACAAAAGTAGCTACAGCAAAAAGGAAGACATTTTTGAAATATTCATTAAATTTCGCATTTAATGATTTATAACAATTATGAAATAACTATGAACATTTGTTAGCTAAAAAAGAGTTAAACTTTAATTTTCACGGTTTTTGCAGGTGATGCTATACTTTTGCACACCACTGTAAATACCTAAACATTCACCCTTCTCTTTAGTATTCATAGCGTTCGTAAAACTAGAACAGTCAAACACAAATGTTTGCATGTTGGCAAAGATTATTTTGGATTTATCCTCGTAACTCACAAAGTAAAATATTGGGTTTGTGCGAATGAAATGTCCGACAAAGGATCAGCACACGTGGACGGCGAGAACGGAAAAGTAAGACAACTTACCTAGGCAAAATAATCCTCCTCTTCATCGACACATAGTTGCCATCTGTCTGGCAAGGCCATGATCCCAGAACGAAAAAAGTCTTGTGGCTGGGACCCGAACCAGTCATCAACAGCACGTTGAACCTCGTTGTCTGTCGAGAACTGTTTCCCGGACAGGAAGTGATCCAGGCGACGAAACAGATGATAGTCTGTCGGAGACAAGTCCGGGAAATAGGCAACATGAGGCGGTGCTGCATAACCTAAGGCACTTGTTGTCAGCATCGTTCGTTATGCGACATGAAGGCGGGCGTTGTCCTGGAGCAGAAGAACACCATGTCTGTTGCCCAAAGCCGGTTGTTTCTGCAGCAATTTCCGGTGGATCTGGTGTAATTCAGCAGAATAACGTTCTGCAGTGATGGTTTGGCTTCTTGCCAAGAAACTCCGATGAATTATCCCGGCTGCGGACCACCAGACAAGGAGCGTCATCTTCTTGGTGTGTAGGGTTGACTTAGGATGCCGTCCAGCAGGCTGTGCCTTGCTGAACCTTTGTGCAGATCGTTTCCGATTATCATAAAGGACCCACTTCTCGTCGCTGGTAACGATTCGATGCAGTGGAGGTTTCTGTTTATTCCTGGCAAGCAGCGACGTGGAGACTTCCAAATGCCTAGTCTTGTTGGCAACTCATGCGGCAGCCACATGTCCAGCTTTTTGACCTTACCTAGCGCAGCAGCCAGACTCCGAAAAACTGCCGTGTGGTGGACACCTACCTCTACCGCATTCTCACGACACGTTTTTAGGGGGTCCGCGTCAACCACACGTAACAGAACATCGTCAGCAACAACAACATGTCGGTGACCACGAGCTTCGTTTTGCAGGTCCGAATCTCAGGTTCGAAACTTCACAAACCATCGCCGAATGGTTCGTTCGTTGGCTATATTCTCTTCAAACGCTTTGTTAACGTTTCGAGCGGCAATTCCTGCATAATAGCCCAGTTTAAATTCATACAGGAAGATGACCCTCAGATCCGGCGTCTGCATGTTTCCTTTGCAAGCCACTTTACGTCCAAACAAATCACGTCTGAACCTTGTTCTTCTGGTAGAGCATTGTCATTTTCATGTAGGACTTCCGTCCACAGGGAGTAAAGTTTAGGTCCCAGCCACCCACAGCGAGATCGCCTTTTGGGCAGGACACAGAAACGGAAGGAATGAGAGCAAGTCTAGCGACTTTTGACAGAACAGTTTGTAGTGAGATTAGAGTACAGTAGATGGCGCCACCGTACAAGTACGATATTGCACATAGATGGGCGAGAGAATTTCAGGGAGGACATAGGAAATGATACCCATTTAACCAGTGGGTCCAGCCTGGGGGCCGTCACTTAACGTGCTCGTCCGATGCACGGCGGATATTCAGCGATTGTTAGTAAATCACACCATCTCTGAAAGATCAGCCCATACTAGAACCTGGGGACCCAGCATCGATAATCTGAAACACTAACCACTAAGCCATCCGCGGCTCTACCTTGTTCTTCGCACACGTGCTAGCTATTTATAGTAACTGTGTGACGTAATAATCGCAACACCTGTGAGTGGTTCCATTCCGCTGTGGTGGGGGGCTTGTCTCTACTGCTCGTTCGCGCAGGACATTTCATTCGCACCAACCCAATATTTCTCTTTTCATTAAGTTAGACACCGAATAATATAAAATAAGTCAATGTTCAGTTATCTCGAGTATTAAAAAGAATGACACTTGTTAATTTCGTTTTCCTTCGTTAATCACATGCGTGCTTTTAGCAGAGATTTTAAAGAACCAAATCCCTGCAAACGGTAATTCTAATTCACAAACTGCTAGACTAGCATACAGTGCAACTTCGAACAGTTTGCGTTGCGCCTCATGTAATTTAATTGATAACTAAAAACACACTAGAAGCGCGATTATTTCCCAGTGGCGTAACTACTGTTAAGTGAAAGTACTCGAGACGGCTTCAGTTAAGCGCAGTTAAACAATGCTTGTAAAGGTTCGCGGCATTATAGTGTAGGGAAATTAAACTTGAATCGGGAAGTAATTCGGATCAAAATGAATTTTCGTACAAATTTTCTACTAAGGCCCTGATTAGCATACAAAGTCCGAGGTGATCCAAGTTGTGGTACGGCAGCCATCTTGGATAAATGGCGGACGGGCTTAGGTTTTACGCGATTTTTCACGTTTTTCTCCGAAACAGTTCGTTCTACGTACTTTATGCACTAGACGCTTTTGTAAAGCCTTAAACTGCGCGTAAAATGACAACAAGAACGTTGTAATTGGTTTACCAGTAACACGAGGAGTGCCAGATTTTTAAAACGGCGCAAACGAAAAATCAATACTTTTAATTTGTTTACATATATTTTTGTATTTTGCTCGGCTCCCGTTGCTCTGAGGCAAATGTTACACACGGTCTTTTCAAGCACCATGAATATAGAAGAAATTCCACGTAAAAAGAGACCAAAAATGTTGAGTTGGTTCTAAAGGTAACGTGAGAAGCAATGATTTTATAAAGCACCGCATAATGAAAGATTGCATAAAGAACAACATGAACCAGAACAAGATGTATTTGTGTTGCTTGCAGCATTGATATAAAATGTTAAAACTGTGAGGATACGGCATTCAACATTAAAAAAAAAAAAAAAAAAGGAGGTACAGGGCATGAGCATTTTTTACATGACATCCCGTAAATTTAGGCCTAATCCACAATGTCACATCTCTTTTTACTTTTTTCATGATGAAAATATGTTACCGTAGCACCAATCTGAATGTTCTTGATCTCTTTTACGTGGAAGTTCACCCGTATTCATGCTGTTTGAAAAGTTCGTGTGCAAAATTTGCATAGAAACAACGAACAGGAGCCAAGTAAAATACTAAAAAAAAAAAAAAAAAAGAAGTGAAGAAGTGGATAATATCGACATTTAGTTTATTCTGTTTTCAGAAAACCGTCGCTCCTCGTGTTAGTAATAAACCAATCTTAACATCATTTTACGTGGAATTTTCACTATGCTCATTGCGTCTGAAAATATGATATGCAAAATTTTCGTAGAAGCAACGCCAGCAAAGTAAAATACATAAAAAAAAAAGCAAAAAAACAAGAAAGATGACACCGAATTTTCGGGTGTAATAGTACGTCTTTTGAATCCGTTCTCACGCAAATTAAATTTATCAAAGCTATTCAAAGTCAATGGAACCAGTACGGGAAACAATAGTTAGTATCTGACGGAAGAAAGAAGTTTTTCAATCGGGTTTTCAATCCCTCAGATATTGCTGTAAACGGAATCGTGAGCTTACGCCGACTTGTGCGTTAAGAAAAACATGAATTTATATGAGAAACATTTCGCACCGGAAACACTCTCCAACACCGAAAGAATTTTTCAAATCGGACTCTTAGAAACAGAGATATCGACAAAAATAAGATGCAACTTTACGACCCCTGGTGGGAAAACCATGCATTATTTTAGGAAGAAAGTATTCTCAAAAGTTTTTTTCATATGAGCGGTATCGGTCCAAGAAAATTTTTTGTCGAGTTTTGAGGAGCCCAGATGTTGATACAAATACATCAGAAGCAGAAATTAACACTTATGCTCCCTGGTGGCCAAACCATTCTTTACAAAACATTAGAAATTATGTGAAAAATATTTTCCATCGGGTCTTGTATGCGATGTAGGAAGAATTTTTCAAATGGGAGTTTAGGAAGCAGAAATAACGCAGAAAACGCAATTTACCTTTGTGCCCCCTAGCGGTAAGTCTATGATTTACTTGAAATTTTTGAATTTATAGGAAAAACATTTCGCGTCGGAACCACTATGCAACAAAGAAGGAATTTTTCAAATCGGACTCCTAGAAGTAGAGATATTGACAAAAATTAGATATACATCTACGCCCCTGGCGTAGAAACCATGCATTATTTCAAGAAGAAAATGCTCCTAAAAGGTTTGTCGACATGAATAGTAGCGGTCGACAAACGACTTTTTTTGCAATCGAGATTTTAGAAGCTCATACATGTATTTTGCTGCAAATACATCAGAAGCAGAAATCAAGATTTACAACCCCTGGTGGCCAAACCATTTTTTTTTACAAAAAACAGAAATTAAGTGAAAACGATTTCTCATCAGGAGCTGTATCCGGTGCAGAAAGAATTTTTCAAATCGGAGATTTAGAAGCAGAGATATAGGGAGGAAAGCAATTTACCTTTACGCCCTCTAGCGAAAAGTCTATGAATTACTTGAAAATTTTGAAATTATATGAAAAACATGTCACACGGAAAACACTATCCAACAAAGAAGGAATTTTTTAAATCGGAGTCCTAGAAGTAGAGATATTGACAAAAATAAGATATACTTCTACGCCCCCTAGCGGAGAAAAATTCGATAAAAAAACTCTCAGAACTGTTTATTAATGAAGTGTACCAATTCGCGATGTAGTTACCCGAACATCTCTACTGCACCTATTTTATATACACTGCTGGACAATTGCTAAGGACGGATCATAAACGGCTATATAGCGCATAAAAAAGTAAGTGTGGTTGGATGCCAAGTGAAATAAAATAATGTCAGAATGCCAGGACATTACAAGAAAGACAATTTATTGTGCTCTGAAATCCAGAAGGCTTTGGAACGTGTTCAAGAGACAAACAGGCCATTTTGTGCAGAATACGTAAACGTGAAAAAATGCAATTACCGTCCGCAGGCGTTCGAGCGTAAGATGTCAATACGGGATATGACCACCATGGAGGGCGATGCAAGATTCCACACGTCGTGTCATGCTTTGCACAACATTATCAAGCAGCTGTTGGGGTAATTTATCCCATTCCTCTGTCCGTGCACGGATGAGGGTGTCCTTGTTTATTAGAGGACATTGGCGACCAGCAAGACTCCTCCCCAAAGCATCCCACACATTTTCAATGGGATTAAGATCTGGAGAACGGGCTGACCATACGAGGCGTTGAATATCCTCGCTCTCAAGACACTCCTGGACAGCGACTGTTCGATGACATGTTGCGTTGTCGTCCATGAAAATGAATCTATCACCGACAGCACCAAGGAACATGCGAACATGAGGTAGCAGAACATCATTAATGTATCGTTGGCCAGTTATAGTCCCAGTTGGAAGCACATAGAGGGACGTACGGCCATTGATCATGATGCCAGCCCATACCATGACACTACATGTCGGATATCGGTCCCTTTCCTGTATGTTTGCTGGACAATATGCAGTACCACTATCACGCCAGATCAGTTGTCGTCGACAATCAGACGATAGACTGTATCTACTCTCATCTGAGAAGAGGACAGCAGACCAGTCGTTATCAGTCCAATTGCGATGTTGATGGCACCATTGCAAACGGGCGGTACGGTGACGTCTGGACAATGGGATGCACACAACAGGACGGCGGGCGTATAGTACTCCTTCATGCAAACGTCTGGCGACAGTTTTTCGGGAGATCCGCTTGCCAGTAGCAGCCATAAACTGATTTGCTACCTCACTAGCTGTGCTGCGCCGGTGTCTTTTTGTTGATAGCACTATGTACCGATCTTCTGCAGGTGTCGTACTGCGAAAACGACCTCCCCGTGACGTTTGCTACACTCTCCATTTGTTTGAAATAATTTCCAAAGCCTTGAAACAACACTGTGGCTAACGTCGAACGGCCTGGCAACATCTGTTATTTTTCTCCCTTCTTCAATCTTGCCAATAATACGGCCACGCGTAAAATCATCTAGTTGATGTCGGGTAGACATTCTGAAAATTGCAAGTTCGTCAATTGATTCTTTCCCTTTCAACTTTGCGTTTGAGCAACAACGGTCAATACGCGTCAAATCCTTTATATCTGTTATCAGCGCTATGACGTCACGAACAAGTTCGGCAATCCAAAATTTGCATACGCACAACACGTCTTACTGCATCCCGCACTTATGCTAATTTCCACATTTTCCTGCCTTCCATTTTATGGTTGCTATCGTTGCTATTGTCATCCGTCCTTAGCAAGTGTCCGGCAGTGTATTATATTAACTATTACTCTAGCCATGGGCATGCTGATAGCCCCCCCCCCCCGCAACCCCGCAGTGCGGAGGGCTTCACGGCTAAGAAGGATTTTTCAAAAATTTTGCGGAAACTTCACGCGAAACTGGTTAAAGATATAACCAGAAATTTTTGATGGCAGATTTGAAAAGCATTAAAAGGAAAAGCCATTTTTTCCTCAGTAAATGAGTAAAATCTTCAAGAAATCATTTTCGCTTTAGTTTATAAAAACTGGGTGACGGGAAAGCTACCATTCCAGAGGATTTGAGGCCCCTTTTCACAGCCATAGCAATAGTTCCTATACATGTATAATATCAGGAGAATGTGAATGAAATATAGCTGAATAATTAAAAATTTTATATCAATGAGGATAAAGCGTTTTATATATAACACTTGTTTACACATAACTATGCATCCTTCAGAATATGAGCTAAATGGTGTTTTTCGCGGGAACGAAAAACAAAGACCTGTGTCATTTTTTTACATGTAACAGAGTCAACAGGAAATACTGTTACTATGTGCAAAATATTGTGACATTAGGTCAAGTGTGCTTTTTTTGTATTCAAGAGTAAATAATTTAAGTATTTTTAATCTTTATGTGCCACAATTCTAAATACTTTTTATTTGCTTACTTATGTTCTGTATTTCGTATAAATTAGAAAAGGTCTTTAGACACTGTTACATGGCCGTTACATGTTTTGCCTGTGTAATCGTGAGGCATTTCAAAGAGGCTGGCCTTAGTTCTCTAAAAGAATAAAATTTGCATGATATGTTTAACTTTGGCTTAGTGTTTCGTAATACTTTGGATTGGTATAAAACTAGGGCAACATTTGCATTACAACGTCCACTGTCACACGCAATGAAGTGTAACTATTTTGGTTTTACGAAAAATACCTATAGGTTTCAAAGAATTTAATTATTAAAACGTCTGTAAAATCTAGTTAATACCATGGAATTCTTAATTTTCAGTAATTGAGAGCAGAATAGATTTTCGCAAAAGGGCTCGAAGATACTTTTTTTGCGGGGGAGCCCAGGATTTTTCAGGTACGCCAATGACTCTAGCTATTTCTGAAAGATCATCCAGCAACCTGAAAATAGTCAAAAATCGTTTGGGAAATACGAGGATTGTACCGAAAGTAATGCAAAAGTGGGCATAACTTTTTCATTAACAGACAGAGATAGCTCAAATTGCACATGTTGGTAGTGTAACTCTTTCTCTACACAAAGATACTACTAATATATTGTCTCCATCACAAGCGATACATTTGTGCCATCGTTGAACCCAACTCTCGAATCCTCTTTGAAAACAATCAGGTGTGGACTGTTATATACACTTCTTCACAGCCACTTTCACCTTGTCTGTATCATCAAATCGTTGTCTCCGGAGACTTCCCTTCATTGGGACGAACAGGTGGAAGTCGGTGGGCGCCAGATCTGGGATATACGGTGGATGGGAGACCACTGATTAACCATAATTTGTTGATCGCCTGATTTGTTGCCAAACACGTGTGTGGACTCGCATGAATGTGGATTCTTTTCAGATTCTTTTTCGGTCTCTTCTTCCTAATGGCTTCTCCACGTAAGCTTGTTGAGTGTCTTAATGCACCGCTCGCTGGTCCCAGTACGACCATGTTCGAGAAAATAAAAAATAATGACACCCCTGTCAAAAAAAGTCACAATGACTTTCTGTGCTGATCACTGGCTCTTGAACTTCTTAAGCCTTGGTGAAGAGGTTTAACGCCATTCTATGGATTGATTTTTTCGTTTTCGGGTCTTAAACATACGCCCACGTTTCTTCCCCTGTCACCAGATCGAAAAAAAAGAAAAAAAAAAAAAAAACCTGTGTCTTCATTGGCTTCAAACATTTCCAGCAGATCAGAGCAGACTTCCACCCTTCTCTTCTTCAAATCGGGTGTCAACTACCGAGATACCCACTTTGCACACACTTTCCGATACCTTAAGTCTTCCACCATCTTCGGTATGGTGTCGTGACCGCAGTCCAGTTATGCAACAAGCTCACGGATTGTGACTCCATCTCTCTTCGCGAATCGATTCATCCACTCGCTGACGATTCGTGGCAGTGGTCGCATAAGATGGTCTCCCACTGCGTGATTTGTCGTCTATGCTTGTTTCCCCTTCTTTAAACTTCTTCATCGATCTGTGCACATTGCTCTTGTCAATGGTGTCATCTCCGTAAACATTCTGTAGCCTTCTGTGGATGTCGACAGCCTGTACATTTCCTTCGTCAAGAACTCAATGACGGCACGTTGCTTCTGCTTGGAATTCATTATCATATTTACCTGCAGTGAAGAAGAACGGTTGCTATAGAAGAAGAATTACTTTACCAACATGTGCAATTCGAACGACCTCTGTCAGCTAATAAAACGTTATTCCCACTTTTGCATTACTTTCGGTACAACTCCGTATAATGTGTTAGGAATAACTGAAATATCTTTTAATAATTGCCATGTCCAAGAGGCAAATAAAATAAATAACGAAGCTATAATTAAAGACTTTGCCAATGCAAAAAAAAAGTAGAAAAAAAAGTTTTTTTTTTCATTCGAGTACCTATAATCTATGTGTAAAAATATAAGAATTTTTAATGAAAAGTGTTTTTACAAGTTATTTTATTTTGATTTTCTTTGTTAGTTTTGCAAAGCAGGAGGGGAAGACTTTTTCATAATTTTGCTAAAGGGCCGAAAATTCGTAGTTATGCCAGTGTTACTTCCGCAGTTTTCAAGGAAACAACCCTTTTTTGGCGATAAGCTTGTTCTGGGATATTTTTTAAAGTAGACATTTCTCATTTCTTGCACACCTTTAGCGCTCAGATGAACATAAACATCCATGGACATAATCGTTCTCACGCTTGGTAATGCTCATCACTCTGCGTAAGAATAAGGAATGTGTAGAAACACTTGACCTAACGTGAACAGTGTTCTTGATGATTGAACGCGAGACCTCATGAGCAGGTTTCATCCTTGTTGACCAAAAGAGAGTTAACTGGAATTCGGAAACAGATAGACATCATCACTCTTTTACTTTCCCTTTCTTTGCGGAAGATCGGAAACTAGGTCAAGCACCCAAAGACCACAATCCATTGGGTGGAGCCCACGGCCAGCAATAAATCATCCAACCAGATGGAGCGAGACGAGCTTCTGTCGGATCCCTGTCCTTTGAGGTCGCATTATCGGCGTGGTTGGCACAACGTCATCTGACCTTCATCTCTGTTATGTATCATTCTGAGCACGTTCGTTTGTGAAATAACTGAGCAGTAAATTTCACATTAAAAGCCTTCGGTACAGTTGAGTATCTTTCTTCACGGGGATTTATCGTTTTTCGAATAACACCATTTTTCTTTTTCTTGGAAAATAGCTCATCGCCCGTGCCATGCGCGGGTGAAAAAGCTGTGACTGAAATTTTTATAATAACGCTGATTCCTTTTTATGAAATTACTCTGCAATATTGAAGAAAGTGAAATAAAACACGACATAACACCTAAGTAACAGACAGTTGTTCGAGTACGTGTTCAGTTTCGACAGTTGTTCAGTTGTTCAAACGTCGCAGACAGTTGTTCGAGTACCTGCGTGCTGCCAGAGATAAAGTCGTTTGTCTTACTTACTATATTTTATTTTCCGGTATTTCTCCTTGATTTTACGTATCGTGCAACAGCGATGAGCTTAGTTCCGGTTCCGGCCACCGGATAAAAGCAAATGGCGCTGCAAGTACTGAATGACGTCAGAGCGTCAGGGACAGACGTAGCCTAGGCGCTCTTTGGTCTTTTTTTTTTTTTTTTTTTTTTGGATGGGAGGTTTAACGGCCACCGTGAGCAACTCAATGGGGCTATATAAGCAGTCGCCCGTTCCTAATTTAGGGTCATTGGTTCCTGGGAAGGGGGAGAGCCAGTGCCGTATGATAAACACAGCATCCATGCCTCACCGGGATTCGAACCTGGAACCCTTTCGGACGAATGATCAGAGGCCATCGCTTACACCACTGCGCTACCAGGGCGGCCTTTGGCCTTTCGAGGCCCTTGCGCCACTAAACACGAACCAAGCAAGCAACCAACCAACCAACAGGCATATATTGGTTTTATTAGAACCTATACAATAGAAGGAAACACGCCGCCCCGGTGACAGAGTGGTCTAAGGGCTGGCTTCTGCCCAGTGCTAAGACGGGTCGAGCCCGAAGTCGAGCCCACGTCCGAACCCAGCTCGGGCTGCATAATATTTGCTGCGGTTCCGGCTCGGGAGGGCTAGGGCTCTGAGGGAGAGAGGGAATTCTATTCTTTTCTTTTTAAATGCGATTTCGAATGATTTAGCACATTCTTACACTTTCAAGTTAGTATTGAGAATTCCTTGGCAACTGGATTTATTTATTCTGGGTTTGGATATGTACTCTTGAGGCTATTTATTCTGGGATTGGATAGCAAATGTAATAGGACACGCATTGGTGGATTTTCGCAGGGTAGGAAAAGCTTCTTCAAGAATTGTAGAAACTAGATAGCAGATAGCACCCAGACAAAATTTTGCCCTCTGCCTCCACGCGGTTGCTCCAGGCTAATTCTATTATGCAATGTAAGGAGACTGCAGAGCCTCCTGATCTTTCTGGATGTCCCATCGCCCGAATTTTCTGGATGCCCGGCCGCCCGAAGCATTTCCGGAGGAAACGGTATGGTCGAAGAAAATGTATGACTATGCTATAGGTAGGAACAGATACATATCATTTCCTTACTCTCTAGTTGAGAAAAACATACGTTAATTGCAGGAAGAAGACGGGGGAAAGTATAGAACATATGATTTTTTAAATTAATGCCTACACGGATTAATCATAGCTTTTGGCTCGGACGGGCTCGGGCTGACATTCTTGGGGTTCTTAAAATTGAGCCCGAACTCAGCACTCGTTCTGATCATCCGTCCAAGTTAAGTCCCGGCAAGGCATGGATGTTGCTTTGTCTTACGGCACTAGCTTTCTCCCTTTCCTGGAACCAGTGATCCTAGGGACGAGAGTACTGCTTATAGCCTATCGAGTTCCTCACGGTGGTCGCTAAACCCCCAAATAAAAACTGAAACACCGGATGATAACCTCGCGGCGACGAAATGTTTACTCCCTTCTCACTGTAACGCTGAATAAAAAGTGGTTGTGTAAAAACTAAACTATTAGAATTTTGTCATGTCTTTTGTCAGGCTCGTGGCATCGATTTGTCCCTTCTTCCCCTCCAACGAGTGGGACACCTTTTCCCCGCATCAAAAAATCCTTTCAAATATTTTTATACAATTTCTGTCAAGTTATTCTCGTTTTCGTCTCGCTGGCATAAATGTGTATTTGTCGTGATATAGTATTACGAAGAAAATACATTTCGGTGGAGTTTACATGTTTGCTATCTCGGTGAAGTTTCAAATCGAATTACTTACAAGAAGTTCTTTACATTTTTCAATAAAGAAATATTCCTGTTGATTAAAAAGTTGTCACTCGGAATCGACTATGCTGTCATGGTGTGGCTGGGTATCTTAGTGAGGGATTGTTCTCATAAACTCCATCGCTGTTGAACATCTCTCGGGATTGTTTTCATAAACTCCATCGCTGTTGAACATCTCTCGGGATTGTTTTCATAAACTCCATCGCTGTTGAACATCTCTCGGGATTATTCTCATAAACTCCATCGCTGTTGAACATCTCTCGGGATTGTTCTCATAAACTCCATCGCTGTTGAAATCTCTCAACTTACCTAGGCATTGTTTCGGTCCATGTCTTGCCCTTTGTGGTGATCATGTGCCTGGATGACAATGGAACACCACAAAGTGTCAATCCCCCGAGTCACAAGACCCACATTGAGGAGGATTGGTTCGATATTCATGTCCAAGTGTTTTGTGTGTTCTCCATACCGCCGAATTCCTCGGATCTGAATCCCAACAAAAATCTCTGGGATGTAAAGGAACGCAGCATTCGCTGGTCCACGCCACTGCCTCACTCAGTCGCTAAACTCCCGAACGTCATTTTTTCTCCAGATGATGCGGTCCAACATGTTGTTTACGCTTTCCAACCGTATTTTGAAGAAGCGTATATGCTCCAGCTTTGCCTGTCTGCCCGTCCGCACGATAACTCGCGTAAAAAATGTTCGATTCCGATGAAATTTTAGTATGTGGTAGGGGACAACCTGGGAACGAATCTTATTGAAAATGGGCGAAATGGGGTCAAAGGTCAGGACATAGGATCGGGACCCATTCCATTGCTCTTATGCGTCATAACTTGACTAAAGATGGTTCGATTTCGATGAAATTTTAGTATGTGGTAGGGGACAAACTGGGAATAAATCCTATTGAAAATGGGCGAAATGGGGTCAAAGGTCAGGACATAGGAACGGGATCCATTCCATTGCCCTTATGCATCATAACTTACGTAAAAGTCCTTCAATTGCGACAAAACTTTATCATGCTGTTCCGGAGGTATACTGAACCGGTTTTGTTGAATATCATCGAAATTGGGTCAAAGGTCAGGGCTCAGGAGAGAGGTTTATTCCACAGCCATTATCCTCATAACTTGAGTAATAACTTGAGTAATGATTTCTGGTGTGTTGGAAAGCTTATAATAATCAATGCATTGCAGGATTTTACTAACTTGTTATTTCTAATAACGCTTTCAGTAGTGTCTAACTACAAATTTTTGTGTGGGTATATATTCACAGTCGTGGAAATGGGCCGGAAGTTAGCGGAACCGCCTTCCGGGAGCGATGCGACACCAGAACAAAGAGAGCATCTAATTTGAGTAAAACATTCCGCAATGCATTATACATTTCAATTACTGACGCCATCTTGCATGAATTGTTTGTCGTTTCAAAAATAAGTTTTTCTTCTGTTCTAATAAAGCTCTAATAAGGTATTTAATGAGAGCGAAGTTCAAGACAAAAGTTGATCACCGACCGTCTGGTGGACCTCCACCGTGTATTCCTCCGCCATGGTAACTGCCATGCCGCTTAATCTCATGATGAGTGCTAGGTGTTTAGTGAGAGCGAACGTCGCGAGAGGAGTTGATTGCCGACCTAGCAGACCCTTCTCCGCGCTAGGTTTTAGGTGACCTGGAACCAAAGAAAATCTAATGAGAAGAAGTTAAGGCTCAGCGAGACGTAACTAGCGCCGCCATATGTTCAGAGAAAAAATGCAGTGCGCAGAAGCCAACATACAGTTTGATGCCGGAGCAGACAGAGAAGACTGCGCATGCGTATTTCTGTTGACTTCAATTCTTTGGGTAAAGAACAGTCAGCCGAGCTACTCACAGCACGTGATGTTACCTTCTCGGTAGCATAATCACTTCGCAAATCGGATATGTTAGTTTTGTTACGCCGATCGGGTTAGTTAAGGCTTTTGTTTGTTCTTCAGTTTTTCAGAAACATTTTCAGTAATACCAAATACTAGGGAATGTCTGCATTTTGTACGGATCCTTAGGCCTAACTTTAATATTTGCTGAAATTTAATTTAAATAGTAATACTAATGCTATTGCACATTTTTCTCACCAAAATAAAGGGATGGGCAGGGTATCAGAAAACAAATACAACAAAAAACTGCTCTAAGCAAATAGCCGTCAGATCGAAGGAAACCACCGTGGATCAAAGAAAAGCTTCACTGTCGTAGTCCCCCTAACGTGTTTTGCTCCTGAATGTTAACTTTCCCACATATCATATTATCTCTTAAGATGTGGTGACGCTGTTGTCGTCTGTTTTACGTTATCTTTATGAGAGTTGACCTTCTTTACTGGAAGAACGAACGTCCGCGTAGCTCAATTGGTAGAGTGACTTATTCCGGAATGAGGGGACCCGGGTTCGAGCCCTGGCGTGGACAAAAATGACGGAGAAGTTTACTTCGTTATAGATCATAGACAAGCAATGCCCTCGTCAAACAATTAACGTTTTCCAACCACCTTGCAGTGCAAAAATTCAAAGGGAAATCTTTACATTCAGTAATCATAGCATAATTTGCACGGCGAGCAGGACTATCTTTTGAAAGGTAGTACAAGTTACGCAGAAAGTTATGTATATCCCATTTCACTGCTTCAAGTCCAGTTTTCATAGCTCAATTGACCACGTGAAGACCACATACTCCAATGTCAACTAATAATTTACCATCTGGATTTTCAGTTCTAAGTTTATTTTTCAGCTTTTGAAGAAAGCTGAGATTAACGTTAGGTCCATCCATTGACACTTGTAGCATGTTATCCAAGGAAAAAGGTGCACCTTTAATGAATTTATCTAAAAGGTCATTAGCTGTTGCTCGTCCTAAAAACACACTACTTAAGTATCTAGTGGAAACTTTTTTTCAGATTGACGTCCCAATAACGAACAAACTGATCCATTTGCCCACGCTGAGCAATTTTGTTTAGTGATTCATCAAAACAAATTACAAAGTCAGTGCACTGCTTCAGATCGTCCATTAAACACTCTTTGAAATGTGGTGCCAATCCATGGTTTATCACATAAGAGGCTTTGCGTTTGCCTAAAGTAAATTTTGAAGCTATCGCACTGTCAGGAAACATTAACTGAAATGTTTTGTTAATCTGTGTACAAGAGCTCAGAGACTTCCATGGCCGATATTATTTCCGACTTTGTTACATCATCTTTCGCTACATAAGCATTAAGATCACTGGGCTTCACATCATCTTTCACAACATAAGTATTTGAGTCATTAGACTTAATATTTTCTAGAAGTACTGATTCCACATTTCCTGAACTTGTTGATGGCAAGAGATAGTTATTACAAAAAGAGTTCTTTTTCACAGAGCAAGTGAAAGAAGCAAGACTGGGCTGAGACATTTTAGCACGGATGTTTTTCAAATGATTAGGGCCATTTCCGTGGCTGGAGACTGCCCGACGCCCCATGTTGCTAAGCTTGAAAGATTTAGAGCACACTTTACAAAATGCTGATTCATTGTCGCCGTTCACAGCAGCTATCCAACCAGAAAACTCAGGATTTAATTGTTCGTCCAACCATTCTTCATTAAACACACAACGCTTTGACATTGCTGCAGTCTTAATTGCCTTTTAACAAGGTATAACTTATATCACAAATTTTCTTCTACTCCTTTGACCTAAAACAAAAAGAGAAATGTTAACAAGTAATGTAACACAACTTACAATAATAGGTAGGAAATACAAGGTAACATTAGTAGGAAGGGGAAGTTAGTGACTCTCTGTAACACCAAGTGTAAGTGTGCTGGGCGATGAGGGCGTCACTCCCCGACGCCGGGTTAAAACCAGTTGTAGTCTAACTGTGATTGAAATTCCCTTGACTTTTTTTTAAATATCACTGATTTCTCTCTTAGTTTTACCAACATTTCAGGCATTGTCCTGACTTTCCCTGACTTTCCCTGATATTCCAGAATGTAGACACCCTGTGAAAGAAGGCACCGCTACATTGGAATATCGTTGCCATGAAGGAATGTACTTGGTCTGAAAAGATGCTTAGGTAGGTGATGGACGTCATAGTTTTCTGCACAATGATGACTGAACTGCTGAGGGTTTCCAAGAAGAACATTACCCAAAGCATTGTATTTGCTCCACCGGTTTGTTTTCGTCCAACGGGGCATCCTGGTGCCAACACTTCCTCTGCTAAACGACTCACACGTACCCGGCAGAGATGGAGACGGGTCATGGGTCACCAGGTCGACAATTCCTTGCGGGTCAAACGGGTCGGGTCAAGGAGTTCCTGACCGGATTTCGACACGGTTTTATTTCCGTTTTATTTTTGAATTGAAAAAAAATGTTTCAAAGAACCCTTCAGTGGCCTTTGAAATAATACTTCAGAGCTTCAGAGTATGATCCAGGAATTTGCTGAGAAATGTTAAAAAATGGGTATTAAAAATGAACTTTCAGAAGACAAAACTGATGTACAATGCTTTTACAGGGAATGAAGATTTATCAGTTGATGGGGAAAAGCTGGAGATAACCAATTTCTACATTTACGTTGGACAGCAAATATCAAGCGAGGGTCACATTGGTGAAGAAATTAATTGGAGTATAAAACTTGTTTGGAGAGTTTTTCGAAAAAACTACAATTTTTAAAAGCAATATGCCATTATGTCTTAAAAAAAAAGTGTTTGATCAATGCATCCTTCCAGTGTTTACGTACGCAGCAGAGACGTGGACCTTAACTAAAAAAGACAAACAAAGACTGCAGCAACTGAAAGAATCATGGAGTGATGCATATTTGGTGTAACCAAGAAAGTTTAAAAGAAGAACTCGTGGATAAGGAAACTGGCAAGAGTGAAAGACATCGTGATCAGTGTAAAATCAATGAAATGGCAATGGGCTAGACATATTTCAGGAGAACGGACTACCGATGAACAACCGATATTTTAGACTGGATTCCAAGAGACAGGAAAAGACCCAAATAAAGACGACGTGGGAGATGGTTGAATGGAGGAGACTGGCCCTAGGCATTCCGTTGCAGAAGAAACGTGGGGAGACCTTCATCCAGCAGTGTATTGATAATTATTGACGATGATGATAATATATTCGAGTTTATAGCTCAAAGCAGATTTGTCCGGGTCAGGCCTGGGTCGGGTCCGAGTCGGGTCCAATTATGTGTCACTTTGGTCCGGGTTTCAAATGTTTTGACCCGTTTCTACCTCTGGTACCCGGCCGTCCAAATCAAGCAACAGGGAACGAGATTCATCCAACCAGAAATCCTTCCAAGGTCCAGTTTTGGTACTTGGTTGCCCATTGTAGGCGCTTTCGACTGTGAACTGCGGTTAGCCTGGACACTTTGAGCGGTCTACGGTTACGCAGCTCCATTTTCAGAAGAATTCGACGTATTATTGTGACACATTACTCCTGTCACCAGCATTCAATTACCGAGAGTTGCACCACAGTATCCGTTCTGTTGACTCGTACCATAAGGGATAACCTTCGCTCATCTCTAGCATCGACGAGCTGTAGTAGCGTCACCAGCATACTTTTCTCATTACTCTCGTCACCAGCATTCAAATTACGGGCGAGTTGCGCCACAGTATCCCTTCTGTTGGCTCATACCATACGGGATAGCCTTCGCTCACCTTTAGCATCGATGAGCCGTAGTCTCGTCACCAGCATACTCTCGTCATTAATCTCGTCACCAGCATACTCTCGTCATTAATCTCGTCACCAGCATTCAAGTTACCGGCGAGTTGCGCCACAGTATCCCTTCTGTTGGCTTGTACCATACGGGATAGCCTTCACTCACCTCTAGGATGGATGAGCCATAGTCTCGTCACCAGCATTGAACTTACGGGCGAGTTGGGCAACAGTATCCCTTCTGTTGGCTCGTACGATACGGGATAGCCTTCACTCACCTCTAGGATGGATGAGCCGTAGTCTCGTCACCAGCATTCAAATTACCGGCGAGTTGTGCCACAGTATCCCTTCTGTTGGCTCGTACCATACGGAATAGCCTTTGCTCACCTCTAGCATCGATGAGCCGTGATCGACCCACATCTTGCTGGCGGTTTGTGTTTTTTACTCCTCGGACCACTTTTTGAAGGTACTAACCACACTAAGCTCTTTTGGAATGGATACTAACCTAATACTAACCTTTGACCGTGAGCACCACAACCGCACTTTGAGGTTTTAACCGTTTTTTGGACCGTGAGCATCATACAAACCTTGCTGTCCCGTAAATGCTCTAACCCAGTCGTTTGGCCATTATGATTTGGCCTTTGACAAACTGCCTTTGATTTGACCTTTGACAAAATGCCTTACCAATCTGAAGAACTAGAATAACACTGATTAACAGAGCTTAGCACTAGGTGTTATTTATACCGTTTCATGACCTTCACACACGCCGTCGTTTACCTGCGGTTGCTTCTATTTGCATAAAGATGCGCCGGTCTTAATGTTTTAAATCTACGGTGCATATCAAGACCTTGCTGGTCGATTTAGTAAAATTTACCGAGGCAGCATTGCCTATACTGGGCCAACGTCAGAACAACTCAATACAATGAGCAATTCGTGGGCTCACTGTAAGCGTGTTTCTTTCCTTCGGGCAACATCTAGCTAAAGACATGTCTCAGATGAATTTATTAACGCCCACTGAAGTAGAAAATCATTAGAAAAAATCTATGGCCGTTCTTGGCCTTCGAAACACATTCTATTCGATGCGGAATGGATTCAACGAGGTACTGACATAGTTCTATAGGTATGTTCAGCTAAGCGGTTGTGAAGGCGCCCTTCAATTCCCGAATTTTCGCTTTTGTGTTACAAATGACGCTCTGAATCTAATTTCACAGGTGTTCAGTTGGGTAAAGAGCTGAGGAATGTGGGTACCATTTTGAAATCACTATCGTGCTCCTAGAACCATTATGTGACGATTCGATCCTTGTGTCATGGCGAATCACTCTTCTGGAATTAATCCCTTTTCATGAGGAGATACCTGTGTGGCTAGTCCACAGTGATTTTAAGATGCCACTTTGCATCCAAATGCTGTTCCAGAGGTACTAAGTAACCTAATGACTACCATGAAAGTAGACCCAGACCATTACACCGCCTCCACCAGCTTGTTAGGCGGCTGGGATCAATATATTCGCGCTGTTGTCGCGATATTTTGGACCGTCCATCTGCGTATATTAAGGTGGTTCCACCTAAAATCTCTGCCTTATGTTTCCAATGGTAAAACTTCTGTACATATTTTCTTCGCAATTAATGTATTCCCAAGGACGAAAATTTGCACATCGATAAAACTAACTTTAAGTTATAGCATGGGATACTTAATACTTGCTAAATCATAACCATAATTACATTAAAAATCAATCATTTTTCTTTCAGTAATGTTCAGACCTGTTAATAGATGGCGCGACCTGTATATTGATGACGTCAGTAGACAAACAAATGTTGGATTGCTTAATTATGGTTATGTTTTAGGAAGCATTAAGTATCCCATGCTATAACTTAAAGTTGGTTTTATCGATGTGCAAATTTTCATCCTTGGGAATACATTAATTGCGAAGAAAATATGTACAGAAGTTTTACCATTGGAATCATAGGCAGAGATTTTAGGTGGAACCACCTTAATTGAAAATGAGACTCATCAGACCAGACGACCAGTCCTGTAGGAGTTTGGTGCTCTTGTGCCTACTGCAGACAACTTTTTCAGTTTTTAGCAGAGATGAGTTGTACACAACGAGGACGTCTACTGTTATAGCACATTCGCGGAAATGTGCGGCTGAATGTGTATGCCGAAACTCCTCTAGTGTACTGCGGGGTTACTTGATGGAATGGCACTTGTCTGTTGCCTCGTACAATCCTCTCCAGGCACCGCTACCCTCCGACACTGACAAATACACTGACCAATCGTTTCCGCCCACAGAAAGACCGCTGACTCTTTGTATTATTATTTGTATATCACCGATCACTCATTGTACAGATTCGGTACAGTTGTTCTTGCATAGCCGAGAAGGTTTGTCGTTTCCGAGGTGCATGCATTTGGCCACCTACACTGTAAAAAAATAAGTGGTATGAATTCACGGAAAATTTCTGAAAATCGCGTGCAGAAAGTTGCCGGTAGATATCCGTCTTTTAACTAAATTTCTGTTTTTAACTTCCGTATTTTTACAGACTCTCCGTAGTCAGAAATTCCGTTTATTTCAGAAAAGTCAGTTTCAGGTTTTCCCGCATTTATAAAAAAAAAATTCGCAAAATCGAAGGCGCCGAATTTCACACCCCTCACACCAGATAATCCTCCAGCAACTGTTAAGATCGAACCGAAATCGTTTGGGTTGATTCAACAGATAACGCGCGTCCTAACCACTGGGCCTCGGAATTCCGATAACCTCAAAATTCTGCTTCAAAGTTCATGACAAGACTAATTCCACAATGATGATTTTTTTTTTGTCATTAATGCGAATAATTTATTCATTTTATTTTCTGTTGTTATTTTTTTTTTAGAATAAGTTTGTAATAATTTTATTTTTTTCTGTAGGAATGACTTATTACAAATTATTTTTTATTATTATCATTTAGAAAAGGTGCAATGTACTGTTTCATATTATTTCGCAAAACTCCTAAATATAAAATTTACTCTTGATATCTATAACAGCTTTTGTCTTAAGGACGCCATTGACTATTACATAGACATCCTACAATCACCTAACAATTCTACACACTGTTAAAAATTGGTACTTAGAAATAAGCAAAATGTACTCGTTTTTGAGTACATTCTATGCTTATAATAGCTCCGAGTACTTGTGTCTCATTTTTGGAAAAGACACGTACTCATTTTTGAGTACATACAGGGAACCAATTGTGAGTATATCTGGTATTTCTAATTTGAAATATATATATACTCATTTTTGAGTACATATACACTGCCGGACAATTGCTAAGGGCGGATGACAATAGCAACGATAGCAACCATAAAATGGAAGGCAGGAAAATGTGGAAATTAGCATAAGTGCGGGATACAGTAAGACGTGTTGTGCGTATGCAAATTTTGGAATGCCGAACTTGTTCGTGACGTCATAGCGCTAATAAGAGATATAAAGGATTTGACGCGTATTGACCGTTGTTTTTAAAACGCAAAGTTGAAAGGGAAAGAATCAATTGACGATCTTGCAACTTTCAGTATGTCTTCCCGACATCACCTAGATGATTTTACGCGTAGCCGTATTATTGGCAAGATTGAAGAAGGGCGAAAAATAACAGATGTTGCCAGGGAGTTCGACGTCAGCCACAGTGTTGTTTCAAGGCTTTGGAAATCATTTCAAACAAATGGAGAGGGTAGAAAACGTCACGGGGGAGGTCGTTTTCGCAGTACGACACCTGCAGAAGATCGGTACATAGTACTATCAACAAAAAGACACCGGCGCAGCACAGCTAGTGAGGTAGCAAATCAGTTTATGGCTGCTACTGGCACGCGGATCTCCCGAAAAAACTGTCGCCAGACGTTTACATGAAGGAGGACTATACGCCCGCCGTCCTGTTGTGTGCATCCCATTGTCCAGACGTCACCGTACCACCCGTTTGCAATGGTGCCATTAACATCGCAATTGGACTGTTAACGACTGGTCTGATGTCCTCTTCTCAGATGAGAGTAGATACAGTCTATCGTCTGATTGTCGACGACAACTGATCTGGCGTGATAGTGGTACTGCATATTGTCCAGCAAACATACAGGAAAGGGACCGATATCCGACATGTAGTGTCATGGTATGGGCTGCCATCATGATCATTGGCCGTACGTCCCTCCATGTGCTTCCAACTGGGACTATGACTGGCCAACGATACATTAATGATGTTCTGCTACCTCATGTTCGCATGTTCCGTGGGTTTGTCGGTGATAGATTCATTTTCATGGACGACAACGCAACATGTTATCGAACAGTCGCTGTCCAGGAGTGTCTTGAGAGCGAGGATATTCAACGCCTCGTATGGCCAGCATGTTCTCCAGATCTGAATCCCATTGAAAATGTGTGGGATGCTTTGGGGAGGAGTCTTGCTGGTCGGCAATGCCCTCCAATAAACAAGGACACCCTCATCCGTGCACTGACGGAGGAATGGGATAAATTACCCCAACAGCTGCTTGATAATGTTGTGCAAAGCATGACACGACGTGTGGAATCTTGCATCGCCCTCCATGGTGGCCATATCCCGTATTGACATCTTACGCCGGAACGCCTGCGGACGGTAATTGCATTTTTTTCACGTTTACGTATTCTGTACAAAATGGCCTGTTTGTCATTTGAACACGTTTCAAAGCCTTCTGGATTTCAGAGCACAATAAATTGTCTTTCTTGTAATGTCCTGGCATTCTGACATTATTTTATTTCACTTGGCATCCAACCACACTTACTTTTTTATGCGCTATATAGCCGTTTATGATCCGTCCTTAGCAATTGTCCAGCAGTGTATTTCAAATACCGTATTTACTCGAATCTAACTCGCACCTTTTCCCTCCAAAATCGAACCTGTTTATCTAGATGCGCGTTAGAATCAGTGACAAATACATAAATCGGGAGTCTCGCAAATGCCTGACTGTCTAGGTGTCGTTGTTGCGGCGCGCCATCGGATGGAATTTCCTGTGAGCGTCTGACTGTTGCTATGGCCACCGACAATCTCCAACTTTCCCCATTCTTGTACATTCGTTGAGAAGCTTCGATGAAAGATATAAAATACGGACAGTCGCTTGCCTCATAGTATTGTTCTCTGAAAGAAAGACTGCATTTTTTTACTTGAACGTGGGGTATACTGTCCAGAGATGTGTTCTAAATGGCAGCATTATTCAGCAAAGTTTAAACTGCAGGTGGTTTCCTATGTAGAAAAAAATGGCAATCACGCTTGTTTTAGGGAGTATGGAGTTTAAGAAGTGAATGTAAGGCTTTGGAAGAAGCAAAAGGAAAAGCTGAATCAGTGCTCCAAAACAAGAAAGACGTTCTCTGGACCTAAGATAGATTTCCCGAGATTGACGATCGTCTAGATCAAGGATGGCGAACCTGTGGTACGCGTGCCGCTGGGTGGCACACGAACACTATTTGGATGGCACCCTGATATGAAAACATTAAGTAAAAATTTTGTTTTTCGAAAACAATAATTTTATATTTAGATATTTTGATTTTATAGGTTAGATATTTCTGTTAGATTTCCTTGTGGAAATGTAATGAGGGAGGGATTAATTAAATTGCTGAGTTTGCCAACTATGATCACAGGGAAATATATGCACAGTGTGGCAAAGAATTTTTAAGACTGGGTCTGTAAAATGAAATAGAAACAAAAAATTATAATTTGTTTTGGTTTGTTATTCAAAATAAGTCCCTCCGATTTAATAATGATTCGAATGCCTGTTCCAGTTCACTTTGCGGAATTGCCTCCAAAGCACGCGTCGAAGTTGTTTGTATGCTCAAAATTTCATCAAAATAACACCCTTTTAGCGTCATTTTAAGTTTTGGGAATAAAGAAAAGTCGCAGGGTGCTAAATCAGGCGAATGCGGTGGATGATTCAACACACAGACGTTATTTTTCACCAAAAATCTACAAACAAGAAGTGAGGTGTGACTGGGTGCATTATCGTGCAACAAATACCTACTGTTTTCATCCCGATATTCTGGACGAATGCGACGAATTCTGCCCATCAAACGCCTCAAAACATTTAAATAAAACTCACCAGTAATTGTTTGTCCACTTGGAACAAATTCTTTGTGGATAATAACCTTACTATCGAAGAATGTAATGAGCATTGTTTTGATTTTCGATGGAACTTTTCTCGTTTTTTTGGCTTGTGGTGAGTTTTTTGACTTCCATTCCGCACTTTGTCGCTTTATTTTAGGATCATATTGAAAACACCATGTTTCATCACCTGTAACAATCGATTTTAAGAAGTTTGGATCATTTTCAGCGGCTGAAATGATGTCTCTGCAATGTGCACTTCTCCTTGATTTTTGTTCATTGGTTAACGTGTGTGGAACAAATTTAGCACAGACTTTTGTTTTGCCCAAATCTTCATGCAGGATGGTTCGAATCGTTTCTTTGTTGATGTTTAAAGACTCTTCCATCATTCTTAGTGACGCACATCGATTGTTTGCTACGAAATCACGCACTTTTTCAATAATCTCAGGTGTCCTAGATGAACTTGGTCTTCCTGTATGCTTATCATCTTGTAGCGTATCTCTTCCGTCCAAAAAACGTCTGTGCCACAGGAAAACATTTGATCTACTTAAACAAAACTCACCGTAAGCTTGTTTCATCGTTTGGTACGTTTCCGAGGCAATTTTACAAAGTTTTGCGTTAAATTTAATAAAGCCCTTTGTTCCATCTTAATAATTCAACATGAAACAAATTTTACTTCTCTAATGAACGGCCGTTTCGTTTGAGTTACTTTAACAACTGCGCAGTACTTTTGACAGAAAGCAAGCAGATGATCACGGTTTATAACGCATTCGCGATTACACTGGTGGCGCCACCGTAGCCCAAAATCTAGCGCCAGTCTTAAAATTTTTTTGATGCACTGTGTAATGTGTAAAGTGAAGCAGAAATTTGTAGTAAAAATGGGGATTGATTTAAATAAAATAGTGTCTGTGACTGCTGATGGTGGCCATAACATTGAAAACAATAGGTTATGAACCGAGCATGAGCGAGTAGCCTTGGCGAGTAGCATTCAGCAACAAGTTTCACACACCAATGTGATTATATAAGTATGATTTTTTTAATTATCTTCTTACAAATTAAATCAGGTTCAAATTGAAACTGTCTTAGTCTTAAAATTCACCTTTCTGTTAATGCCATTTTTATGTTATTCGCAAAAAGTTTCATGACGAAAAAAAATTTTTAAAACAAAACAAAAACAAAAAATGCAAGAGAGGTGGCACCCTAGACACTTGAAAGCAGTAAAGTAAACTTTAAGTGGCACACTAGTCAGAAAAGGTTTGCCAGCCTTGGTCTAGATCATTTCGTGAAGCAGTAGCGTGCATCAGGTTTTCCTGTTGTTATAGAAATTCATCAGGAAAAAGCACGAGAAATTTATCGTGAACTTGGATCCAGTGTAAGGTTCACTGCTTCAAGAGGATGGATTTGACGTTTTATGAAAAGAAAAGGATTTTTCTCTGAGGCAGCGTACTTCAACATGTTAGAGAATGCCATCTGACTTTGAAGAAAAGCCAGAGAGTTCTCTCTCAAGCACGTCACATCAGTAAGAAAGCAAGGGCACCATGTTTTAAGCCAGATTGGGAATGCTGACCAAACACCATTGTATTTTGATATGCCATCAAATTACACTTAAGAAAGTATTGGTGCAAACCAAGTTAAAGTGCGAACAACAGGAAACGAGAAGCTCCGAATGACCGTCATGCTTTCCATTACCGCCGATGGGAACAAACTACCACCGTATGTTATTTTCAAGAGAAAAACATTTCCGAATAAAGAGACTTTTTCTCAGAAAATTCATGTCAGAGTTCAAGAAAATGGCTGCATAACCGAAGAACTGGTAAAAGACTGGCTTCAAAAAGTGTGGTGTCCATGCTTGTATTAGATTCCTTCAAGGGGCATGTAACCAACTCGGTGAAAACCAGGATTGTTGAAAACAGAACTGATCTAGTTGTTGTGCCTGGAGGAATGACTTCCCAACTTCAGCCCCTTGATGTCTGCATAAATAGGCCTTTTAAAGCAGCAATTCGATCACGCTACAATGCGTGGCTTACATCGAGAAACACAGAACTGACAAAAACTGGATGTGTTAAAAAAACCTTCACTCTCTGTAGTAGAACAGTGGATTGTACACTACTGGCCACCCAAAATTCAACACCAAGAAGGAAGCATCCGATTGACCTGAAATTCGCAGCATGCGTCGCCCGCGAGAGGACATGCGAACGATTAGCTTTGCAGGGCATATGCAAATCACGTGAGCCCGGCACGCCACCGAGAAGCACTATAAGAAGGGTGCACAGAAGTCAGTAGTGGAAGTGGGTTGTGCTGTCGGACCTGTCCGTCGTGGGAAGCTTTCTGATGCCTCGTCGCACAATACGACAGTCATTCCAGCACGTTTCGGAGTTCGACAGAGGACGAATAGTGGTTTATCACGACAGCGGTTTATCGTGCCGAGACATCTGCGCCCGTGTGGGACGACATCCAGCCACAGTGAGGCAAGTATTCATTCCGTGGGTGCAGAAGGGACGGGCGGACCGACGTGAGAGATTGCCGCAGCCGCGGCACACCACCGAGCGAGAGGCCCGTCATGTTGTGCGGCGGGCATTGACGGCTCGCACCGCCACATCACGAACGTTAGCGCAGGAATTAGGGTGTGTTGCGCAACAACCTGTGTCAGCACGTACCGTTCGACGTCGTCTGCAGTAGCGGGGACTTGTCGTACGGCACCCATTGCTCCCATTATCATTGACTTTACACCACCGGCGAGTGAGGCGGCATTAGGCCGTTGAACACTGCAACTTGACTACGGAATGGCACGACATTCTCTTCTCCGACGAATCCCGCTTCTGTCTACAACACCACGATGATCGGATCACCGTGTGGTGGCACCGCGGCGAGAGACTGTATGACGCCTGCATTATGCATCGCCATTGCGGTCCGTCGCCTGGCGTTATGGTTTGTGGCGCAATTGGATATGACACCTGCACCTCTCTGGTACGCATCGCCGGTACACTCTACAGCCGCCGTTACATCTCCGACGTTTTGGGGCCTGTAGTCCTCCCTTACCTGGAGGACCTGCCAGCGGCCACTTTTCAACAGGACAATGCGCGCCCGCACGTGGCACGCATCGTGCAACAATTCTTCACGGCCCACCAGGTGTCACTGCTGCCGTGGCACGCATCGTGCAACAATTCTTCACGGCCCACCAGGTGTCACTGCTGCCGTGGCCAGCCTGTTCCCCCGATATGTCGCCCATCGAACTCGTCTGGTCGCTGATCGGCAACCGTGTGGTCCGGCATGCGCCACCCGCGGCTACGCCTGATGAACTGTGGCAACGTGTGGAAGCAGCCTGGACCGACATACCCCAAGCCCACATTCAAAGCCTCTTTCGTTCGATGCCGCGGCGTGTAGCGGCCGTTATTGCCAGCCATGTGGGCCACACGAACTATTGGTGTGTGCGTGTTCCGCAAGTCGCACGGGCCTGTAAGCTCAATCGTTTCATCTTTGTATGTGTTGTTATGTGTCCAGTAAATCTGGTTTTGCTATCTCGTGTCCTTCTTGGTGTTGCATTTTGGGTGACCAGCAGTGTACATGCCTGGGAGTTCATTCCTAATGCTATGGATGGCACTGACGACGACGCTATCTTTGAACAATCCAGCAGTGAAACCACAGCCAACAACAGCAATGAAGGTTCTTGCAGTGAAATATCGGAGAATGTATGTGAGCAATGCATAATTTGGAATAATGGAAAATTTAAATAAATTCAAGAATTGCTATATTTCGTAAATTTCATAAGTTTGTATTTCTTTCAAGTTTTCTTGCATCTTAGTATAAGAGTATTAAGAAAAAATACGCATTTTCGTAGCTGAGAAGTCAGGTGCGCATTAGATTCGAGTAAATACGGTATATGTACTAAAAAAAATCCATATGTTTCAATATATGTGTTCTAACTTCATTCAGTTTCCGTGCCCTTTCGGGCAGGGCACAGAAACTGAAGAAAGTTAGAGCGTATCTAGCGATTCTAACAGGATAGTTTGTATGTGTGAGAGAGCACACTAGATGGCGCCACCGTACAAGCGTACAATTAGGGGGCTTAGGAATGAAAACATTTACATGTAACTAGGGAATCCTACCCGGGGGCCGTCACTTAACGTGTTCGTTCGATGCACGTCGGATATTCAGTGATTGTTAGAAATTCACACCACCACGGAGAGCCCCTAGGTTCAAGCGTATTAGGCAAGGTTTGAACCTGGGGTCCCTCCACCAGTAGTCTGAATCTCTAACCACTAAGCCATCCGCGGCTCGATTTCAAATTTGGAATACGTGTACTCCACACATACTCATTTATTCATAGAATCAACTGGAAGTATATTATTCAATGGCCCATCTGGGATGATAGATATACTCGTTGTCATATGCTGGGCAAATGGGCCGCACGATTTTATGACAAATATAAGGATGAAACGACACTATATTATTTATGAAATTGACACAGGTATAGTTAATGTAAATCGTTATTACTTGTGATCAGTGACTTTGTTGTACTAGTTATTTATGTGTGTCACTTTACACATTTATTAAACAATTTCTCTTGAAATCTATATTTAAAATGAAGTAATACGAGGTTATATTTATATCTATTGACGCAGTTATTTGTAAGCACGTATGGTTACTTATATTTAAGCATGTCATGTACTCGTTTACGATACGATTGTACTAAAAAAAAAACGAGTAGGTTCAGGTTCGCATTTTTAAGTAGATTTTTTTAACAGTGCAATCATATATACTTGTATACCGACATCCTACAGTCTCCTACAATCACAATAATTTAAGTACCCGGTTTCTTACAGTAACACAATATATATTAGCTGGTGCACAAAATGAGGGCAAAGAGAAGAAACATCCTGTGCCATAATAACCAAAATTAATGCGATATGCTATCCACAATATCAGATCTCGCTGCGGAACTTCAAAATCAAAGCCTTCGACAGACTATTGAAATTTAACAGTTAATCAAACCTCAAGTATTCTCACCAATTTCTCCTATTACCGTAAATTCTTCGTCATATGGATACGGAAAAAGGGAGAACGGAGTTTTTCCGTTAATATACGAAATGAATTGCGGAAAGATCTCTGAAAATTCAAAATCTTCCGTTAACACGTCTTAAAAACGACAATTTACCGTCAAGGTAAGAAGGTAATTGCGGAAAGATTTCTGAAAATTTAGAATTTTCCTGGCATACGAAAAATCCGTGGAATTCCGGTTTCTTTCCGTCATTTCACGGAAAAGGTTGTATCAGAAATATGCTTCCTTAATTCACGAAACTAATCACGGAAAGTGACGCGTGAATTTCGGAATTTTTTTTTTACTGTCTCAGAGTTACTTAAATATCGTCTTTTTCATATTGCCACTATCTACGTTTTGCACACGTGTGAATCCTTTGAACTGTGCTATTTAGCCCGCCATCCCAACGTCATAGTTAATGAAGATGGCGCGTGTCTGATTGCTATTGGGTGTTCTTAATAATTTGTTACTTCACAGTAGATTGCAGACCAATAAACTATGATCAGCTCACGAATGTGCTATTGGAGAAGGTTTAGAAAGTTGATGGCGAATTTTTCGGGATATTTAATATTTATACACACAAATTAGAGGTAAAATTTATTTGTTCTTTGGCTTGCAATACTCTGCCATCCGTTGGCCTTACGTATATGTACGACTGGAAAAGTTTCCATATTCTTTAAATGTTATACACCGCCGGACAATTGCTAAGGACGGATGACAATAGCAACGATAGCAACCATAAAATGGAAGGCAAGAAAATGTGGAAATTAGCATAAGTGCGGGATACAGTAAGACGTGTTGTGCGTATGCAAATTTTGGATTGCCGAACTTGTTCGTCACGTCATAGCGCTGATAAGAGATATAAAGGATTTGACGCGTATTGACCGTTGTTGTTCAAACGCAAAGTTGAAAAGGGAAAGAATCAATTGACGAACTTGCAATTTTCAGTATGTCTTCCCGACATCACCTAGATGATTTTACGCGTGGCCGTATTATTGGCAAGATTGAAGAAGGGCGAAAAATAACAGATGTTGCCAGGGAGTTCGACGTCAGCCACAGTGTTGTTTCAAGGCTTTGGAAATCATTTCAAACAAATGGAGAGTGTAGCAAACGTCACGGGGGTGGTCGTGCTCGCAGTACGACACCTGCAGAAGATCGGTACATAGTGCTATCAACAATAAGACACCGGCGCAGCACAGCTAGTGAGGTAGCAAATCCGGTTATGGCTGCTACTGGCAAGCGGATCTCCCGAAAAACTGTCACCAGACGTTTGCATGAAGGAGGACTATACGCCCGTCGTCCTGTTGTGTGCATCCCGCCCATTTGCAATGGTGCCATCAACATCGCAATCGGACTGATAACGACTGGTCTGCTGTCCTCTTCTCAGATGAGAGTAGATACATCTATCGTCTGATTGTCGACGACAACTGATCTGGCGTGATAGTGGTACTGCATATTGTCCAGCAAACATACAGGAAAGGGACCGATATCCGGCATGTAGTGTCATGGTATGGGCTGGCATCATGATCAATGGCCGTACGTCCCTCTATGTGCTTCCAACTGGGACTATGACTGGCCAACGATACATTAATGATGTTCTGCTACTTCATGTTCACATGTTCCGTAGTGCTGTCGGTGATAGATTCATTTTCATGGACGACAACGCAACATTTCATCGAACAGTCGCTGTCCAGGAGCGTCTTGAGAGCGAGGATATTCAACGCCTCGTTTGGCCAGCACGTTCTCCAGATCTGAATCCCATTGAAAATGTGTGGGATGCTTTGGGGAGGAGTCTTGCTGGTCGCCATTGCCCTCCAATAAACAAGGACACCCTCATCCGTGCGCTGAGAGAGGAATGGGATAAATTACCCGAACAGCTGCTTGATAATGTTGTGCAAAGCATGACACGACGTGTGGAATCTTGCATCGCCCTCCATGGTGGCCATATCCCGTATTGACATCTTACGCCGGAACGCCTGCGGACGGTAATTGTATTTTTTTCACGGCATATTCTGCACAAAATGGCCTGTTTGTCCCTTGAACACGTTCCAAAGCTTTCTGGATTTCAGAGCACAATAAATTGTCTTTCTTGTAATGTCCTGGCATTCTGACATTGTTTTATTTCACTTGGCATCCAACCACACTTACTTTTTTATGCTCTATATAGCCGTTTATGATCCGTTCTTAGCAATTGTCTAGCAGTGTAAATAAGTGATGATAAATTTGAATTTTTTACTATAGTTTCTTGCTTCAGTACACGTTCGTATCAGAATAATATGACCACCTACCTAATAAAGGGAAGAACCACATTTGGTCCAGATGACAGCGGCGAGACGGAGTGGCATGAATGAAATGAAGCCCTGGAAGGTTGCCCGAGGCACACGTGCGCATTTGGACTTCAGCAGAGCACGGAGGTACCGGAGATGACGTGGTTGTGGGTCGACACGTCGAACCTGGTGATCAAAATAGTCCCACAAGTGCTCTATGGAACTGAGGTCGGGCGACTTCGCTGGCCAAGGGATAACGGAGACATCGCTGTCGTGTTCCTGGAACCAGTCACGCACCCCCTTAGCGACATGGCAGTGTGCATTGTCCTGTTTGTAGACACCACCACCACCCGGGTAAACGTCCAATATGAAGGGATTCATGTGGACAGAGAGGATGGACAGGTAGCTATTGGTGTACAGAGACCCATCCAGTGGTACCAGCGGTCCCAGGAAAACATCCCCCAGACATGCACACTGTCACCGCTGGCTTGTCCTTGACCGACAAGCACCCGAGCGTTGGTTCTCGTGTGCCTGATGCCGTACCCGCCACAGCCTCTCACTTCTGTGGAGTAGAAACCTCGATTCGTCGGAGAAGGCAACCTTTTCCCACTCACCCACTGTCCAAAACGGTAGTCCCATGCGAACTGCAGACGTCGTTGCCGAACGACCTTGGTAAACTTGTGCATCTTCACCCAGCGTTGACATCGGAAAATCATGAGTAACAGTGTTCGCTCCACTGTTATCGGGGACACGTACGTAGGCGCCCCAGCGTGGTCAGTTGCTGCACTATTCCGCGTTGATTGCCCTTTACCAGTCGACGGAGGCGACATTCTCCTCTGGGGTCGTTGGCCTTTAGAGCTCCACAGTAATGACGTCCGGAGGTACTCGGTGTACCAGCGGTCCATTCTTGGTACACCCTTACTACAGCACCTCGCGAACAGCCCACGAAGTTTGCTGTTTCTGAGATGCTTCCACATTTGTGGCGGTAACCGATGATCATTCCTGTTTGAACGTCCGTCAAATCACTGCTTTTGCCCATTGGGCTCACATGACGCTCTATGGCTCCTCTGTCCTGGCCGGCCGCTTATATCTCCGTATAGTCGACCTTGTCACGTGCACTCTGTGACGTGCCTGGGCGGGTACACTATGATTCCAGGAGTGGTCATATTATTCTGATAGGACTGTGTATTTCTTCAAGTGTTTTTTGCTTTCTTCAAATATCGTTCAAGCAGCATTTGCATGTTTAAGCTCGAAAATATTACTTCTAGAATTATCCCGCCTGTACATGATCCTTTCTATAGACATAATATGAGGATATTCAATAAATTGATAATAGTTTTGAGAGATTTAGGTGCAATACTGTTTTTAATGAGCTTAAAAGATCCTTATTCAAAGTATTTTTTCGAAAAGTCCTCAGTTTCGAATCTCATTAAAGCCATTTTTTTCCTCTCTCTCTCTCTCTCTTTATTGCAGGAAAATTTAGTTCTGGTGTTCCTGTTATTTGCTACCTGCACTATTTCAACAGACGCACAATGCTTTAATGACGTAGATCTGCTACCATCTGAGAGGACGCTTCTCGAAGGAATGGAGAACTTCTTTCGGGCGTCGACATCTTTCAGCATCCATCTGCTGCAATCCGTAAACCACGTGACGGACGTGTTTCTCAGCCCATTCAGCGTTTGGTCCACTCTAGTGTTGGTCTTCTTGGGATCCAAGAGGTCAACCGAACGGGAACTGCAAGTGGTCTTGGGACTCAAAGACATCGATAAGGTTGTTGTAGCTCACAGCTATCACGCGTTGCAGAAATGGTTCGAGAGCCGCATACAGTCGTCGTCGTCGACTTTCAGCGTGGTCAACAAACTGTTCATGAGCAACGATGTGATCGTTCGCCAGTGTCTCTTGGATTTCATAGGCGAGGATTTGACCTTCGTTGATTTCGATACTGATCCGGAGCGAGCTCGACGTGCCATCAATTCTTGGATACGTCATAAGACGAACGATAATATTAAGGCTATTTTACCACCACAGAGCGTTAACTTCTACACAAGATTGGTAGTTACCAGTGCCATGCACTTCAAAGGCAAATGGCTTCAGCCCTTTGATCCGCACAAGACATCACCACGACCGTTTTACTCATCTTTCGGCCATTACATGATGGTTGACATGATGGTTGCCCGTGACACCTTCCAGTACGCTAGTAGTGAGGAACTCCAGTGCTCAGCCATCGAGCTACCTTACGTGGGAAGGTCTCTATCAATGGTAGTCATGCTTCCAAAAAATGAAATCCATGGATTGCAGATCCTTATTAACTCACTAACGCCATCTCGCCTGAACAACCTCACGGAAGAGATGTTTCCTCATGATATGGTGGTTCAAATGCCTCGCTTCCACATGGACCACTCTCTAGCAATGGAGACTGCTCTGTACAAGTTGGGGCTGAGAGAACTTCTAAACGCCATGAAAGTCGACCTATCGGGATTTACCGGCTCCAGAGACTTGGAAGTGAGCACTGTTCATCACAAAGCCCACATCGTTGTCAATGAACGTGGCACAGAAGCATCTGCAGGAACAGCCCTCGCTCTTTCTAGAAGTTCTCGACCCAGACGACTCTTGACCTTTGTGCTCGACAGACCATTCCTGTTCTACATCAAGGAAAACTATTCTGGCTCCATTTTATTCATGGGTGTAGTTCACAATCCTAAACCTTTAGAATCACTAGACTGACGTTTAGGATAGATTTAAGCACAGCGTATTACCAAAGCTATCATCCCTAAATTAGAATCAATTACTGATTTTTATATCTAACGGATTTCTTTCATTCAAAGCTTCCTGCATTTCTTTTAAAGACTTTCGTTATTATCAATTCATGAGTGTCATTCGAAAGAAAACAGGCTTAGGCAAATATGTAAAACGAAGAAAAAAAACACTTCTAAATATTTCCTTCATAGTTTTGAGACGCTTGTTCTACTATGTCACAAATCGCTGTATTGTTTTTCTATAAAAATTTTCTTTGATGCTGATCGAACTACGAGTTTAATGTTTCATATCTATTGTCGGCCTGGCGGAAATGTCGCTCAAATTTCTGGACGACCGAATTGCTTTTACTTGAAGTATCCAAAGAGCTCCAATTGAAGTCACCAAATGTAGTCAATGAGCCATCTTCCATGTGGAATTCTTTCGCTGAAATACTCTAGATACCACTGTAACGACACTGGGATATATTGGAGTGAAATCAAATGAAAATCTTGGAGGAATTGGAAGACGATTTGTGAGAAGCAATTCGGTTTTTTTCGTTTCACAAAAAGCGAAAGATATTTCATTAGATGAATGCAGCGAATTTTATTGCAGTGGTGTAAGTGTTTAAACATGTATGAGGAATGCATGTAAAAGAGACTATTAAATTCAATTTATCTCAGCGTGTTTCCTTTTGACGGATGCTCATATTTTATTTTATTCTATTTTATTTAATTTCACTTTATTCTGTTTTATTTTACTTGATTCTATTTTATTTTATTGTATTTCATTTTACTTTACTATATTTTATAGAAAATTTACCGATGCTTAGTGTATAAAAAGAGTTGATGCAATACTCGTTTAACCGTTTTTGATCTCTTACAATTCATACTTTCACACTTTTTTTTACGGAAAACGAACAGTATTAACTGTAGATAAAATAAAATAAAATAAAATAAAATAAAATTAAATTAAATCTGCTATGGTACGAAATTTGAAAACAGATGTTTTAGCTTATTTTTCAGTCATGTCCCAATTTCTGATATTTGCTTCTTATGCCATTTTACCGAATCAAAATGAATACGGCGATGTCGATATACATAAGATCTTTCCGTAGCAACAAGGAGAATTTTATTGCAATCATTGTGTTTATTCTTTTGAATTTCAAAACTATCGAGACGTATGGATGTCAATAAAATTTCTCAGTGTGTCATTCTAGGCCAGGGTATTACTTAAGGCAATGAAATAATATCTCTATTGATTTTAGATCCATATTGTTTTGAAGCGCAGAAAGAAAGGAACACAGTAAATGCTACTTCTTTTACGAAAAAACTGTCCACTTTTTGCCAACAACGGACCAATTTAGGCAGAGGTTAAACAGACGGAACAGATGTCTACACATAGTCATTGTTTATAGAATTTCGCGTCACAAAACTAACCGAGTTAGCGATAAAAACATAATTGTTTTGAATAGTGACATATTTCAGCGCCTCCTACACTTGTGCTGTACCACAAACCCAGTAGGTTTTGCTATACAAAATACTACAAATGCTGACTACATTTCCAAATCTGTTGTTCTGCCTTTTCAGACTCACCAAGAACCTCGTATTCTCTTTGGCTGACGAGCACTAAAAACAAACGTGCGGTCCTCTAACAATGACCTAATGAATGAGGTTGTTAGGTTTTCAATTACAGGGGATTTTTCACTTGCGTGAGCTCCTCTTTTGTATTCTGTTGCTGGATGGTTGGAATGCCATTAAATTTTTGTATCTTCGGCTTCACTCTAATACTAGGAAGGATACCAGGAAAAGTCAACCTTTACTGTAATTTATATCCTAGACTACTCATGTGTTTCACCGATAACGATTAATATTTGGTTACTTCTGCTGTTCACTACACACGAATGGCATTCTCTAAATACAGTGAAATCCACTTAATACGCTCACGGTTTAATACGATTTCCCGCTTAAAACGCATTTTTCGCGCAGTCCCTAGAATTGAGAGGCAAATAAGTACAAATACACCCTACTTAATACGCTTCGAATCCCGCTTAATAAGCGTTTAGTTTTGTAGCATCATGTATATTTTAATTCGGGTGAATAGTAATACTATGCAAAAAATGAGTCCCTCGCGTGTTACATGAGTCACTGGATAAACATCCATCAACTTTGATTAGACTGAAAACTCCCCTATTCCTCTGCCGCTAAAATATCGTATTGACTAATGTAAAAATCAATTTTCTACCTCCAAACGCCACAAGTTCGCTGCAGCCTATGGACCAGGAAATAATAAAAGTAGTGAAACATCATTATCGTAAGAGACTGGTCCACAGGTACTTATGTGCCATGAAACAAGCTGATCCTTCATCTTCTGCAAACGTTTTCGACGTAATTCATTACGTCGCTGCCGCGTGAGATGCAGTCCGCCCCGAGGTAATTAAGAACTGTTTTCATTAAAGCAGGCGTCAAATGGTCACAAAATGAACCGGCACTGCAAGTTGATGACGAAGTCCAAGGGGATCCCGTTTTCGTAAATTTTCCTGGATACGTGTCTGTCGATGATGATATCGCAACTTGTGAGATTCGAACAGTACAAGAAATTGTAGAAGATAATGCTGCGAGTGCTACTACAAACGATGAAAGTGAGGAAGAAGGAGAGCCTGTGCCACCGCCAGCCGCAGCATTAAATTCACTCACTGAAGGAAGGTGTTTTGTGTCCAACATGTTTGGAGTTTCTGACGACACCATCAGTAAAATTAATCAGCTAGAAACAATCATTCTGGATTCCGCTTTTAAAAAAATGAAACAAAATGAGTTTGAGAATAATTTTAAGAAACTATAAAAAAGTGAATTAGTTTATATATACTGTACAAGAACAAAATAATTTTTATAATCTACCTGATGTTTTTATTATTTTTTTATTAATATTGTGCGGTAATACAGTTTGTAACTACAGTAAATTGTGTTTTTTCTGGTGTTTTTTTTAATGGCATTATATTTGGTGCTCTCCAACAGTTTCGTGAATATGCAGCCGACATATACAAAGGTACGCAGCGTAGGTTTTATTTATTTTCCATTTCCGGCTACGACGCTTTCCCGTTTAAGACGCTAATTTGCTTCGGTCCCTTGAAAATCGTATTAAGCGAATTTCACTGTAGATAGAATGATTGCATTTCCTTCACTTCTCTTTCTAAAAACATTTGAAGATTAAGAAGACAATCTAATCTTTTAGATCTCTTCCTTTAGCAAACGTAGGCCGCTTTTGGATTCAAAAAGAAGGTTAAAGAAACTTAAAGAATGCTAATAAATATATGCTGATAACAATAACGAAAAAAAAGATCTAATTTGTTCATGATTAAATCTGCACATTAAATAGTCTGGGTTTAGGGATATTCCTATGCTGAAAATTTGAAATAAAATTTACTTGAAAAATTATTATTATTATTTTGTCATTTATTTGTCTACATGCTTTATTTTCCAGATCAAAAGACACTGAGCGTTTTTAAGCGTTTTTCTCTTTTTCATTTCAAAGAACTGCGAGAAATTTAGTTAATATTCCCCTACTTATGTACTGTAGCATTTTCCCTTGTGCCTCTATAGAAAAGCGCACGAAACAGATGAATACTAACAGGCGTACCCGGTATTTCCCGGGTAAATATTCGTGGAATCATCAAGTTCAGCGGGTGAAATTTTATGAATGAAAAAAAGAATGGAAATGCTTACCTTCGAGGAGACATCTATAGAACTGCCGTACATCTGGCGTGCGCTTCTGAGAATCCCGAGACACTGAAATGCAATGTACTTGTGTCATGTCGCGTGCATGCGACTTGACATTGGCATTGATCGTCCTTTTGTGTATCGTTTTGAATTTTGAATATCTAAAACTCTCTATTTTCATAACATTATATTTCTGCCTGATGGAGCAACCTGTTGGTGGTGAAAACTAGCGTAAAACTAAAAAACGGAACTTTTTATGAACATTTTGTATGAGGGCCCCTTGACCCCGGGCTCCGACCCCTTACAAAAACCGTCTATGGTCAAAGTACCATGACATAGTATACCAAATTTGGTGGTTCTAAAATGAAAACTGTAGATTTTACAAAAATTTTGTGTGGGGACCTCTTGACCCAGGACTCCGACCCCTTCCCCAAACCGTCTACGGTCTAAATCAGAGTACCATGAAATAGTATACCAAATTTGGTGGTTTTAAATTGAAAACCGTAGAAATTTAAACTAAAATAACGAAAATTTTGTATGGGGGAACTTTGACCCCCAGCCCCTTTGACCCCCGGGCTCCGACCCCTCTCCAAAACCATCTACGGTCTAAGTCAGAGTACCATGAGATAGTATACCAAATTTGGTGGTTCTAAATTGAAAACTGTAGAAATGTTAACTAAAATAACGAAAATTTTGTATGGGGGCCCCATGGACCCCCTTCCCCCGTCTCCGATCCCTTCCCGAACCCTTCCTACGGTCTAAGTTAGAACACCATGAGATAGTATACCAAATTTGGTGGTTCTAAGTTGAAAACTGTAGATTTGTATAGCGGACAAACAAACAAATATACAAAATTTCACTTTTATATACAGATGATTCTTTATGCATACATTTCCAGCGTTTCACAGTCGAACAGATATTGTACTCAGGGTTGGATTGGCCAGTTGAACATATCCACATATGCAAAACAACGCGCTTTTGCAGAAACAGACGCGCACGTGCACTGTGTGTTGGATGTTGTATATGAACAGAGCCCGATTCACACAAAATCGGGCTCTAGGCACAGCACAAGATGAGGCCCATCCCTCACCAGTCCGCATTCTTGAAAGAGTAAGTACATTTGTCGCCACTTAATAGTGTCACTTAACAAGTTTATTTAATAAAGTGGACATTGCGCGGGGGAAAATAGGAAATGATATCTACCTTTACTAAATCTTAATATTACCAAGGAAATTCGCACTTAAAAATAGAGACGGGTAAGTAAAACACTATTTAAAAATTTAGTATTGCTATCTTCGCATTTAATTATATCATCTTCATCATTGTCAAACATTATCAATCCACTGCTGGACGAAGGTCTCCCCAAGTTTCTTCCACAACGGTCTGTCTTGTGCCAGTCTCCTCCATATCACTCCCACATACTTTCGAGTTTCATCGACCCATCTCCCATGTGGTCTTCTTCTGGGCCTTTTCCCGTCCCTCGGAGCACAATCTAAAATTTCGGCTGTCCATCGATGGTCTGTCCTTCTGGCAATATGTCCAGCCCATTGCCATTTCAGGGATTTTACTCTGATCATGATGTCTTCCACTCTTGCCATTTTTCTGATCCACGAGTTCCTCTTCTTATCTCTCCTGGTTACACCAAGCATGCATCTCTCCATGCTGCTTTGAGTTGTCTGCAATCTTTGTATGTCTCTTTTAGTTAAGGTCCACGTCTCTGCACCATACGTAAGCACTGGAGAGATGCATTGCTCAAATACTTTTATTTTAAGACGTAATGGTATATTGCTCTTGAAAATCATACTGTTTCTTCCAAAAGCTGTCCAGGCAAGTTTTATACGCCGAATAATTTCTTCATCAATGTGACCCTAACTGGACATCTGCTGTCCAAGATAAATGTAGGTATTGATTATCTCCAGCTTTTCCCCATCAATCGATAAATCTTCATTTTTTGTAAAAGCATTGTTCATCACTTTTGTCTTCTGAAAGTTCATTTTTAATCCCACTTCTTTACTCTTGTCAACAAGTTCCTTGATCGTACTCTGCAGCTGTGATGGGGTAGTTGCAAAAATGACTACGTCATCAGCAAAACGAAGGTGAGTTAGATAATCTCCATTAATCTTTATCCCTTTGCTTTCCCAGTTTAGTGATTGAAAGGCATTTTCCAAAGTGGTATTAAAGAGTTTGGGTGATATGGTGTCGCCTTGTCTCACTCCCTTTCCAATTTCTAAGGGTGCTGTATTCTCAAATAACCGAATCTTTGCACTTGCATTTTCATAGATGTTATTAATAATATTAATGTATGCAACTTCAATACCGCAAGATTTCAAAGCCATTGTAACTGCAGATGGTTTTACCAAATCAAAGGCCTTTTCATAACCCATAAAAGCCATGCATAATGGAAGTTCATATTCCCTCGCTCGTTCAATTAGTTCTCTCAGTAAGTGGATAAGATCTATAGTGCTGTAGCCACTCCTGAATCCAGCTTGTTCTCTCGGTTGAGCCATGTCCAATGTTACGTTCAAGCGGTGTGAAAAGCGGTCTGTGAATTTAATTATATAATAATTCAAACATCCACAGATTGTAAATTATTCATCCCCTTTTATTTTTATTCTTAACTGATGAAAATTATTTAGACTTGATATAGATGGATATTTGGGGGACAAGGTGAACTTCTATGTAGCTGATTAAGTACCTGTGATGTGTTCAATATTATAGTATTCTATTAACAGAGGAATGATACTACATTTGAGCAAACATGCATAACTGGATAGTTCTTACACTCATAAAAGCACATTATTTAGCTTAATTAATTTATTTAGACCCAAGCAATTTTTAAATCTGATACTTTACAATATGAAGTACTCAGAGCTTCTACAAAATGTCTTAGCAATGCAAAACCTTAAGAAGCAGCGTTGCGGTTATAGAATGGCTGCTCCCGTGGGCTACTCTTGTTCCGACACGACATGACGTCACTGAGCTGCAGTTGAAATGAGGTGTAGTGAAAAAGCCTAGTAAAAACACCAGTCTTAATCTTCATTTCAGAAAAAAAGGACATTTTCCCCCAAATGGGTTTTTTTTCCATTCATAATAACTAATTAATAAAAAAACTTTTTTTTTGCATTGAGATTCTGGGGCCTCCTGAAATGCGAGGCCCTAGGTCCGGGCCTCGCGGGCCTAGGCGCAAATCAGGCCCTGTAGAATTGGAAAGGGAGTCAGACAAGGTGATACCATATCTCCCAAGCTCTTTAATGCCACATTGCGAAATGTCTTTCAATCACTGAACTGGGAAAACAAAGGGATAAAGATTAATGGAGATTACCTAACTCACCGTTTTGCTGATGACATAGTCATCTTTGCAACTACCCCTTCAGAGCTGCAGAGTATGGTCCAGGAACTTGCTGACAAGAGTAAAGAAGTGGGGTTAAAAACGAACTCTCAGAAGGCAAAAGTGATGTACAATGCTTTCACAAGAAACGAAGATTTATCGATTGATGGAGAAAAGCTTGAGATAGCCGATACCTACATTTATCTTGGGCAGCAGATATCAAGTGAGGGTCACATTGATGAAGAAATTAATCGGCGTATATAATTTGAATGGAGAGCTTTTGGAAGAAACATCACAATTTTTAAGAGCAGTATGCCATTATGTCTTAAAAGAAAAGTGTTTAATCAATGCATTCTGCCAGTGCTTACGTATGGAGCAGCGACATGGACCTTAACTAAAAAAGACATACAAAGAAGCATGGAGAGATGCATGCTTGGTGTAACCAGGAAAGATAAGAAGAGGAACTTGTGGATAAGGAAAATGGCACGAGTGGACGACATCATGACCAGAGTGAAATCATTGAAATGGCAGTGGGACATGCTGTTAGAAAAACGGACCACCAATGGACAACCGAAATTTTAGACTGGATTCCGAGGGACAGGAAAAGACCTAGAAGAAGACCCCATGGGAGATGGATGGATGAAGTTCGAAAGTATGCTGGAGTAACATGGATGAGACAGGCTCAAGACAGACAACTGGGGAAGAAACTTGGGGAGACCTTCATCCAGCAGTGGACTGATAATGGCTGATGATGATGATATGGAGAGCGTTGAAACATGTGTCACAGCAGGTCGCGAGCGGCGTAGCGGTTAGATCAACGGCCTTTTGACTGGAGATTGGTTGGAAACCACTTTACTGTTATTTGTCACCATTACTGAAAAATCACTGTCACCAATATGACCAGTGACAAAAAGTAACAGTTCCGAATTCACTTATAAGAATGTCACCTATCGCTGTGTCAGAACAATGCTTGGGGTCCCAAATCACTGTTACGTCATAGTTTCCGTTACCGTATCATCACATCTAAACAATTTGTCTCCTTTTCTGTTGAAACACCATAGAGGTCGCTAGAGATGTGAGCTTTCTTTCAGTCTTCCCTTTTTCCCATGCTTCAGACAGTTCTTAGTTTGGTTTCCGGTGTGCGTTCACACGTACACAAAAAACTCAATGCGAGTCAATTGTAACAGTAATTTTATCACTGTTACAAGCGAACCGGTGACTCGCCGTGCCTTTACTGCTCTGTCATTCCTGTCGTAAACAGTGATTTTGTCACAGTTGCAAGTAAGACGGTGACTCGCAGTTTCGACTTTTTTACAGTTCCGTCACACCTGTCGTAAACGATGATTTTGCCACCGTTTGAAGTCACTGTTACTTCCGTGGAACTGTCACCGTTATCACTGTGACAGGAAAATCACTGTTAAGCCCACCTCTACTTCTGACCAAATGGTCGCGGGATCGACTTCATTTAAATTTAGTTTCTCTGAACCACTGAAAACTTGCCTTGCGTTGGATGGGTACGTTAAGTCGTCGCTCCAGGATATTGGACCCCATTACAAATAAGGTAATCTGTTCTTTCACCCGACCTTGTCTCTCCTTAGAAATGCTTGTTGTGGCGTCATAATCGCAACTCGCGCTTTCAATCTGGCACTCCTACTTCTCTGACCAGTCTACCCTCTGTCGTTCAATCTAATGTAGCTTCTTGTTTCTCATACACAGTACAAAAGTTCCATGGGACGTAGGAAGTTGCGTCTAAACCTTCCCTGTGAGTGAAAACTCTACGAGACACCTGTCAGACAGTATTGGGAGCGACAGTGGGGTGCGGAGCTGAACTGACGCTAGTGGCTTATCGTTGGGGTCCAGACTTCTTCTCACCCCCCCGGTCTACGATTCAGCGTTTTTATTTTATTTTTTAAATTACTTGCAACATTGCCTGAAACTACCGGAGTAAGTGAATGATAATCAAAACGCTACAATCAATGACTCGAAAGGCGAAACGTATATTCGCAACACAATGAAAATCACAGTGAAAATCGATTAAATGGATTAGCAGTATTAAATACACATAGAGATATCACGATGACAACTGATGAAATATCTAAAACAGCACGTAGAATTGAATTACGTTTAAAGTAAGTCAACAAATAAATACACTGCTGGCCACCCGAAATGCAACACCAAGAAGGACACGAGATAGCAAAGCCAGATTTACTGGACACATAACAACAGATACAAAAATGAAACGATTGAGCTTACAGGCCCGTGCGATTTGCGGAACACGCAGACATCAATAGTTCGTGTGGCCCCCATGGCTGGCAATAACGGCCGCTACACGCCGCGGCATCGAACGAAAGAGGCTTTTGGATGTGGGCTTGGGGTATGTCGGTCCAGGCTGCTTCCACACGTTGCCACAGTTCATCAGGCGTAGCCGTGGGTGGTGCTTGCCGAGCCACTCGGTTCCCGATCAGCGACCAGACGTGTTCGATGGGCGACATATCGGGATAACAGGCGGGCCACGACAGCAGTGACACCTGGTGGGCCGTGAAGAATTGTTGCACGATGCGTGCCACGTGCAGGCGCGCATTGTCCTGTTGAAACGTGGCTGCTGGCAGGTCCTGCAGGTTAGGGTGGACTATAGGATCCAAACGTCGGAGATGTAGCGGTGGCTGTTGAGTGTACCGGCGATGCGTATCAGAGGGATGCGAGTGTCATATCGAATTGCGTCCCAAACCATAACGCCAGGCGACGGACCGGTATGGCGATGCATAATGCAGGCGTCATACAGTCTCTCGCCGCGGTGCTGCCACACGCGGTTTCGACCATCGTGGTGTTGCAGGCAGAAGCGGGATTCGTCGGAGAAGACAATGTCGTGCCATTCCGTAGTCCAGGTGCGGCGTTCAACGGCCCACTGCCGCCGCACTCGCCGGTGGTGTAACGTCAATGGTAATCGGAGCAATGGGCGCCGTGCGACAAGTCCCCGCTCTTGCAGACGACGTCGAACGGTACGTGCTGACACAGGTTGTTGCGCAACACACCCTAATTCCTGCGCTAACGTTCGTGATGGGGCGGTGCGAGCCGTCAATGCCCGCCGCACAACATGCCGGTCCTCTCGTTCGGTGGTGTGCCGCGGCTGCGGCAATCGCTCACGTCGGTCCGTCCGTCCCTCCTGCACCCACCTAATCCATACTCGCCTCACTGTGGCTGGATGTCGTCCCACACGGGCGCTGATGTCTCGGTACGATAAAGAGCTGTCGCGATAAGCCACTATTCGTCCTCTGTCGAACTCCGAAACGTGCTGGAATGACTGCCGTATTCTGCGACGAGGCATCAGGAAGCTTCCCACGCACAGGTCCGGCAGCACAGCACACTTCCACTACTTACACCCCGCCTTCTGCGCACCCTTCTTACAGTGCTTCTCGTAGGGGTGCCGGGCGCACCTGATTTGCATATGCCCTGCAATGCTAATCGTTTGCATGTCCTCTCGTGGTCGACGCATGCTGTGAATTTCAGGCCAATCGGATGCTTCCTTCTTGGCGTTGCATTTTGGGTGGCCAGCAGTGTATATCACAGTGTAATTGATGCATTGTTTATTTTTAACATTTAGCACTGTTGGGGTGTGAAACGACAAAAAATTTTAATTGATTAATCAAAATTCGTTAGTCGATTAATCGGTTGATTAATCGTATTTAAGTGTCCTTTTAAAAAAATCGCCTGCAATGCTATTTCTGGGAAGACTTTTTTCCCCCACTAAACCCTTCCCATCCTGTATAAGACACTGACTGACGCACTTTGAAAGTGGCATGGAGGTTGGATGCCATCTGCATATTGAACACATGCAAAAAAATATGTATGTACTTCAGCATATTATATGCGCTTTAATTTCATTTATAGGGTTTAAGATGAGCCGTGATTTTTTAAAGAAGTTTATAGTTACCCCAGAGCTATAGCTAGGACTTAGAATCGGGGGTGGGGTGAGGGTGAAGACTCATCTGGGGAAGGCTCTGTGTTCAACGACAAACTATATTAATCCACGAACACAAATGCTAGTGTTGCTTTGTATTTTCGTTCCTTTTGTTAATTTGTTTCACTAGCGAACAATTTGTCCATGACGAAAAGAAAATATGAAGGGGGATAAAGCCGCTCGAGTGGCGCAGTGGTCTAGGCAATGGCCTCTGATCATTCGTCCGAGATGGGTCCGGATTCGAATCCTGATGAGGTATGGATGTTGTGTTTGTCTTATGGCACTGTCTCTCTCTCCCTTCCCTGGAACCAGTGGCCCTAAGTTAGGGACGGGCGAATGCTATAGTCCCCTGAGTTGCCAACCGTGGTCGTTAAACCACCAATAAAAAAAAAAAGAAAAGAAAAAAAGAAGGAATAAAACTGAATTCTTTTGAAATGTCAAAAAACATCGCATTATCAGAATTTGTTCAACTGTGGCTGAATTGCAGGGTCATTATTACTGGAGAAAAGATAACGTCCAACCAGCATGGAAAAAAATATGTATTTACTTTACACTTCTGGTTCCTTGGTTTCTTTCCAAGCATCAACGCAGGGGCATCAAGGAGTTATTGATGCCAAATTTCGGCTCTTTCTTTTCCATATTTAATTGCGCATTCTGCTTCGCTGGTGCTTGGAGGTAGCCTCTTATCGTGGTCAACAACCGAACCTCCCTTCCCCCTCAAAATTAAAAGCCCTCACATTCACGCCAATAAACATTTCTCCCACACACATATACATCACAAAACCCTCCTTCTCACTGCAAAACAATGAACAGGAAGAAGTTAAAAGCTTTCTCTCTCTCTCTCTCTCTCTCTCTCTCTCTCTCTCGCACAAAGATTTCCCTCTGGCACTGTTTTGCGTCACCTAGGGGCACACATTTAGCTAAAACGTTCTCATGAAAACACATCTTTATACGCAATTAAAGACTTTGCAGACTTTTAACAGCAGCTTAGCTTCTCGTAGTCACTTAACAAGCGGCGAAAATGTTTCCATCCGTCAGCGCAACAACCCATCAACCTCCGCTTCTCTCTGTTTTTTCTTTTGTACAATGTTTTTTTTTGTATGCTATACCACTCCGCAATAAAAAGGGGGAGAGGCATTTCTCTCTTTCCTGACCTTTAGCAGCAACAAGTCCGGCACCCAGGGACGTCGCCAAGGAGATGCGAGCCCCAGAAATTTGTCTTGCCCACCCAGTTCAAAATGGGTCATTTTTCAATATATTTAACTTCAAAATATAATCTGGACTTTTCCATGTAATAAGTCTTGTGTTTTATGCCATGTAGCCCTACGTATATTCTATTTCTCCCTAGAATGTGCGTTGTTTACATCTCCGTAAAAAGATTATCAAAATAGCATCCGCAGGGCCATGAAAATTCAATTGTTCTCCACTTTTCCAATTCCTTAGTTTAAGCCTCTTTTTCATATTTGTATGGCCAAGGGGCTAACGAGGAGGGTGGACAGGAATTCACTGAGGAGGTCACTACTAATTGCTCTGTTTGTTTTCTTTACAAAATAGGGGATTCCAACACGGAAAGTGGAGTTGTGAAAACAAAATTTGGCGGTGACAGTAATCGAAAGCGCGTCTCCTCGCTCCGGAGTAGCTACACCGACACTGAGTAAACTACACAGACGAAATTTATCGCTGCAGATTTGTCGTCTTGGCACGTGTTTCACCTCTGTAGCACATCACAGAGTCTTAAGTTACTGTCCCGGGACAGTGAAAGTGCAGGAAGCGGCCGAGGATTGCTTTTTTTTTGTAGGAGAGGAGTGCAAGTCAAAGTCGCTGGCTTGAAGGAGGGGAGTTAAGGAGGGGGGAGGTATTGTGTCTGGGTGGCACGACATTAAAATATGATTTAGATGAATAAAAAGGACGTTTTCCTTTAAATTGTTCAAGTACAGTACTAATTTCGTAAGTAAAAAGGCAAAATTTCGAAAAGCAATTTAAGGCAATACATTCAGAGCAAGCAAAAAGTTGAAGGCGGACATTTTAGTAACATTTGTATCTTACACCAGTGTCGTAACTAGTCATATCAGTGCATGTGTGTGTGTGTGTGTGTGTGTCCATATGGAAGGAGTGAGGACTGCACGAATTCCTTTGTAGCGGGTAGAGGAAAGCATTACAAATTCATTCTTTCGGCGTTTCGTAAAAAAAAGATTGCTATCAAGCTTGCCCCCCCCCCCCCCAATAATGCTCGCCCACCCGTCGCCCATCCTGATTTCGAAGTCGAGCGACGTTCCTGCCGGCACCCATGTGGCAGAGAATCATTGGCGCAGCTGTTCCTACTGATTCACTTCCAGAAGGAATTTCCTTTAAGTTATCAATCGTTCATCCTGTATCCTTTCAATTTCGATTTCGTTTTTCTAAAAACGCGCAATACACAAATAAATAAGGTAAAATGTTTATAATGAAATACAAAAGTCATTTTCATAATCCACCGAAAATAAATGTTCAGAGAATTTGCAACGTCTATTTCTCAGGGGAGGGCTTAGGTGCCTTGTAGAGGTGAGGGGGATGAGGTGAGCCCCCTACTAGCAGTGCTTCCTTCAGGCATGCATCCAGGGGGGCGAAGCCCTCCCGGAAACGACCATTACCCCCTACCCCGCGACATTTGCGGTTATCGAGCCAAATTTTAATAAATTCAGGCTTTGATGGAAAAGGAAGTTTCGTTTCTTTTTATGATACAAATATTTCTTCAATTTTATTTTTTTAAATATTTGCTGAAATGGTACTAGTTATAGTTTATTTTATTAAAAAAATGTAATACGACGCATGGTATTCTTCAAAATATAATAAGTAGACTAATCATACCTAATTGTCTGGGAATCGTGATTCAGGAACAAGAGTGCGTTGAATGCATTTTAACAGAAAAAATTCAAGCCTGCGGAACCTCCCCTTCCCTTCTTTAGCTGAAAATAGTTTGTTATTCCTGAAATGTTTGAAGAATTAATTACTATATCAGGTATGTATACAGAATTATTCTTCGGGGGGGGTGGTGAAAAAAGGAAGTTTTTAAAATCCACCATCTGGAACAAAATTAAAGTTAATGAAAAATTGAAGAAAAATTAAGGCATTTGTTTCTAACGTAAGTTGATACATTTTTATTAAATTAAGGCATCTTTTTCTAATGTAAGTCGCATTTTAACCAAAAACAAAAAAAAAATGAAGCATTTTCCTGGGGGGGGGGGCGCTCTAAATTTTTCCCTGTGCTAGATATGTAGTAATTACTTCTATACATACGAATATAGTAGTTAAAGTTATATATACACTATCTACCAACAAGTAATTGCCCACCCCTGCAGTCGACGATATCTGCGGTCCTGATACACGTCACGGCCGCCGCCGTTAAATATCGTGTGGGAAACAACAACGCAACCAGTCGCATGCAAGATGCCACGCAGTTCGGAGCTCTCTGATTTCGAGAAAGGTGTAATCATCGGGTATCACAGAAATGGCCGATCCATACGTGACATATCCAGGGAGTTGAAGTACCCAAAATCGACAGTGGCCTACGTGATTGGCAAGTGGAAGATGAGAGGTGACTGTCGGAATGTGCCCCGACCCGGCAGACCCACAAAACTGGGAGTTAGAGACCGACGGGTGCTGGCCAGAGAAATTCGGAAGAACCGCACCAAATCGATGGGCCACATCTGCGAGGAGTTTCAACAGGCATCCGGGAATGTTCTTTCGATGAATACCATCCGTAAGGAAGCCCATCTGCTCGGTTATCATAGACGTGCTGCTGCCCACAAGCCTTTGATCACCAAGTCCAATAGCGCTGCTCGGCTAACGTGGTGCAAAAAACGTCGACTGTGGACCGTTGAACAGTAGAAACAGGTTCTCTGGAGCGACCAATAAAGGTTCACCCTCTTCCGTTCGGATGGCAGGGTCTGCGTTTGGCGTCTGCCTGGAGAACGCCTCCTGCCGGAATGTATTGTGCCAACTGTGAAGTTCGGCGGTGGTGGAATTATGCTATGGGGGTGTTTCTCCTGGTATGGCACGGAACCCAAGGTCGGAATTCCTGGTAGACTCAACGCCGAGACCCACTGCACCATTTTGGATGACCATGCGCTTCCTACGTTGTGGCAGTTTTACGGTGTGGACCCATGTTACTTTCAGGATGACAATGCCACCTGTCATGTTGCAAGGTCCACCATGGCTTGGTATGGTGACAATTGGGTTAATCGAATGGACTGGCCTGCGCAGAGCCCGGGCCTTAACCCTATCGAGCACCTCTGGGACGAGTTGGAGCGTCGACTTAAGGGGTGCCCCCACCGTCCGAGATCGGTGAAGATACTGACCTGTCTTCTCCAAGCCGAGTGGAAGAAAATACCGCTAGCCGTCGTACAACGCCTGGTTGAGAGTATGCCCCGGAGGGTCGCAGCTGTAATCGCCGCTCATGGAGGCTCCACCAACTATTGAAGGTGAAGAAACTTTGTTTTCCTTTGCTATCACAGGTGTCTAATTACTTGTTGGTAGATAGTGTATATAGCAAATGGAAAACTTGACCCCTCTAAGGTTCCATTTGCCCCGCCCGGCCAAAAAGTCCTGAAAGAAACTCTGCCTACTAGAAGCTACGGCTCTGAATGACCCAATACTAAAATTAATTTTAGGCTTACAGAGTGGATGCTTACTTTCTAAGAAGGAATATTTTCACACTAGCCGCACGCACCGGTCACATATTGATTAGAGAACATAAATTCTGCAGTCATTTAATTTTTTGTTTTTTTATACAGATTACAACTGATGACGATTTATAACAACCGCTGGGAAAGGAACACTGGAAGCTTTATTTCGGTTTTTCTTTTCTAGTATCTGAATCTGGCTTTGTGCACAATTCTACTACTATTCTGAATCCTTTTGTTTATCTAGTGCGGAATTCTTTACTTGAGAAAAAATAATAATTGGAAAAAGTCATAGATAAGTTGAGAAACGTGTGTCGTAAAAGGCGGGGGGGGGGGGGGGGGGTCACTCACGTAATTGGTTTGTCATAGTTGTTAGTGAGGAAAAATGAGGTGCTGAATGAACACGTCTTCAGGCTTCAACTACTGGTCTGATAAAAGGGAGCATTCGACGTGTCTCGTGGGACGAAGAAACAAGGTCAAAGACATCATCAATCAGCGTGGCCTAGTGACGCCACCTGACCTAATGAAAACGAGAATGGAGCTATCGACGCGGAAAAAGTCCTCATGACCCTCTAAGCTTAAGACACTCAGCTTCCTTTCTTAATCCCTCTGATGGAATAGTAGACAACGATCTATTCATAGTGCGGCCTTGCTTGCGACTCTAGTTTTGTTAACAGACTTTGTTTGTAAACAAACGGCAAAGGACATCTACGCACCATTTACATGAAATTACGTTCAGTAACAGATTAAAGGTAAAACGAGGAAAGTAAGTTAACTGTCTGAGTAACTGGTTGAATAGGTGAGCGGGATCAAAACGATAAAACAATCTGTCATGTACAAGGATATAGAAAAATTAACTGCAATGAACAGCTAGACAGCAGTCTTCCTAGTGAACCAAACAAATGAAATGTCGTCATTCTAAGACATTTCACAATCTTGCTTTGTTTGTAAACAGACGGAAAAGAGCGTCTAATGTGCCTAGCACAAGATATGTAACAAGAACAGAGTATCACGCGCTGCATATTATCTGTGCATCATAGCGTGGACACGAAACGAACTTCGTTCATAAATGCGTACTTGAATTTTCTTGAGATAGGATTCTGAGACTTCATTCTCCCGAAAACAGCCCTTTATGATTATTATTGCTTTAAAGCAAAAGTGGGGTTCGCATTCTTACACGTTTATAAACTGACGCGGTTACACAGCGGTTAGACAGAATAATGTGAACACCACGCTCAGAGACGTGATTTTTAATGCAGCTGCGTACGTCGCAGTACGCAAAGGAATCTACCACTTTTTTGCTTGTACCGTTAATAGCTTTGTTTAGAACCTCAAAGTCCTGTTTAAGTGCATTTAAAGTGTCTTATTGCAAAATTTCTTTCAGGGAGACGATGAAATGAGCTACCCAACGGACTTCGAAAAATGGCTAATTGTTGGTGGCTCCGTGACAACAATCGCCAGGGTAGTGGGGGTATCAAGAGCTACTGTGTCTAGCGTCATGACAGAATACCCTGTTCTTGGTATCACCTCGTCTGCGAAACACAAGAGCTGCCTGAAAACGAACCTGATTAATAGAGACAGGAGAGCATTAAAGAGGATTGTTACCCATAATAAAACCACGTTGTCGAAACTTAGTGCGAAGCTCAATCTGCATCTCCAGACCCCAGTATCAAAGAAAACAGTGCGCAGGGAACTGCATAAACAAGATATTCATGGCAGAGCTGCTATTGCAAAACCTCTGGTGACCCGGGTAAATGCACAACGGCGACGGCAGTAGTGCCAGGAGCATACCACGTGGACTGCCGATGCGTGAAAGAGTGTAATGTTGTGGGATGAATCCACATTCACAATATTCTCCACCGCAGGACGTGTGGAGAACACCGTCAGAAGCTAAGTGGTCTTCCAGACTGTCTGCTCCCAACAGTGCAGCACGGTGTCGGGTCTGTCATGCTCTGAGCGGTCATATCACGGTTTCCAGCAGGTACCCTGATCACCTTGAAATGACGAATGACTGGCAGGACGTATGAAACCAATTTGGCCGACCAAGTCCACCCAATGTCTCAGGCATTGTCTCCTGCAGGGGATGCCATATATCAAGAAGATAACGTCCAATTCACAGAGCTCGGAATGTCCAATCATGGTTTGAGGAATATGATGACGAACTTTCACACCTCCCCAATCACCAGACTTAAAACATCATGGAGCCACTGTGGCCTGTGTTGGAAAACAGAGCAAGGCCGAAGGAAATTTGTAGTGTAGAAGGTGAGGGGGCAGTGCACCCTACAACAGTAAGAAAATGGTTCCAACGCTTCCGATCCGGAGGCACAGAGCTCGTTGACAAATCGAAGTGGGAGAGACCAGTCACCACCAACACCGAAGCCCTGCATCAAGCTGTCGAACAGCACCCAGGAACCGAACCCGACGATTAGCAGAGGAGGCCCATGCATCACAAACCATCATCGTTCGTCCCCCACATCAGCTCGGTTCTCATTCCAGACGTCCGCGAATGGTTCCCCATGAGTTGAGCCCAAAGCAAGCTGAAGAGCGTGTAACTCTGTGCCGAGAATTGCTACAAAATCAAAGTGACGACCGGTTTTGGCCGAAAATCGTAACAAATGAGGAGAAGTGGGCCTTCCTACGTTATCCTGACACCGGAAACAAATGGCTGCGGCCAGGGGATGAGGCTCAAAGAGGGCGTTTTAAAGTGAAGACAATGTTGTGTATGGTGGAATTTCAAGGGTCCTGTCCACTGGGAGCTTGTGCCACATGGTTGGGGTATCGATGGGAACCTGCATGCCGACCAGCCGCAACACGTATACGTCGTTCAACGCCAGCGTTAACCCGCAATGGTGAATCGAAAGAAGAACCTCCTGCAATTCGACAAAGCCCCATGTCATACGTCACGGATTGTCCGCCAGAAAATTCAGGATTTGGATGTCGTCGATATTCTCCCACACCCAGCCTATAGCACGGATCTTGCCCCCCTCGGATTTTCACCTGTCTCGCTCCATGGCTCAAGGTCTATGACAGAATAATCTTGAGGAAAATTTATGGTTCTAAATTTTGTTTTATTTTTTGATTAGAGGTTTAGCGACCACCGTGGGCAACTCAATGGGCTATAAGCAGTCGCCCGTCCCTAGTTTAGGGTCACTGGTTCCAGGGAAGGGAACGAGCCAGCGCCGTAAGGCAAACACAATATCCATGCCTCACCGAGATTCGAACCCGGTCCCTTCATGAACGAATAATCAGAAGCCATCGCTTAGACCACTGCGCCACCGGAGCGGCCCATTCGGTAAAGATCCGTGCTTCAAGGAATAGAAACATTTAATGTGTACAGTCTGAACTCCATGGTTAAATTTGATCAAGGAATAGAAATGTTTATTGAGCACAGTCTCAACTCCATGGTTAATTTTGAACATTTTCAGGCCACAAAATTAACTCCTCAAATGCAACCGAGAAAATCTTGAAATAATATTCGTTTTTCTTATTTATTTGTTTGAGAGTTTAATGACCACTGTAAGGGTAGCCCACAATCAAACTGTCAATTATGAATTTATTTAATTTTAATATTGTGATGAGCACGCGCGGACGGACGCTTCATTCTGCCATTTTGTTGTTTCAGCTAAGAACTGACATTCATCACCACGTGGAGCAATTTTAATCCTATGTGAGGATCAAGGGAGTGGTGCACGAACGCCTGGAGCACCTGACCTTGAAGAGTCGGCTGCTCGAGTGCTTCTGTTAAAAGAAGTTGTCGTACCGCTTTTGGTACGTACAAGGTTGTAATCGCCTGCGGGTATCCGACGACATTCCTGAGCTCATGTATTTCACGTGCTGACCGGAGTAACGAATTTTTCTTGCGCATGCGTGGTAGAGGACCGAAATGGCCAGGAGAATTTAGTGAGACAGTTGAGCTTCGGTCGTCAAGGAGAGTGGGTCCTAGTTTGGACACCGGTTTTTGACGGAAGGGCTGCGGGTATCGCAGAAGTACAGCGTGGTGAACGGGAAGGAGGATTCCTTCGTCCACCGGTTATCGCGGAAAGAATTGTGAAAAAGTAGCACTTGGTCAGAACGGGGACCCTGAGCGGGAAGCCATCGGAAACCCATAAAGCAAATGTTCTCGGAATATTGAAATCTTGCTGTTTTTATTTCCGTGTGATGTAATTATTGTTCTACGCAAGGATGCCTTCAGCCGCCTTGATAGGCAGATCGTATAGTAAAGGCGAGGCGGTAGCTCGCTACACGGCGAGAAACAAAAGGTATTATCTAAGAATTGATATGTCTGGCCCTACAGCCAGATAAGTTGGCGCAGTCTATCGGCAGGATCAGCCTGAAAGTGAGCTCGTGAATAGCTACACGTGCGAAGAAGGAACAACGGACTTTTTGTGAAAATTCCAGTGACCGAATGACAGAACTCTGACGACGTACCGACTGGAACAAGGAGACAACAGCGTGGTAGCCGAGATAAGGCATCCAGCGTATCGACCGAGACAAAGACAGTGTGCACCTGAACGTACGGAAATTCCGAGCCGGACGAGGACTTACAAGCAAGACAACAGAAGAAGCAGAAGAGGGACCGAGTGCTCCGGTAACGTACCACATTTTTTTTTCTGCGATTATTTTTGTGTCTTTGCCTGTGCATTTGGTATAGTTTAAGTTTAAGAGTAGAAGTTCTCACCATGGTACTAGAAAGAAAATGGAAAGCTAATAATTAGATATTCTCAGAGTAAAACATTGTAAAGTAAATTTTTGCAATAGTTAATTTTATGTCAGTTACTAGAGAATGCGGAGTGTCAAAATATTTTCTTTAAGCAATACGTGGGTTTAGATAAGTCGAGTTTTCATGTTTGTGATTTAAGGAATTTGAAGCTAGAATAGCGTAGTAAACAAAAACAAAAAAGTAACGTGTAGCGAAAGAGAGAAAAGGAATAAGTAATCTGAGTAAAATAGGATAAGAGATGTTCGGGTAATGCATGAAGGTAGAGATAGGTTAGAAACAAAACAGGAAGGAGATTAACCTTCTATTACATTAATACGGAAGTTTGCATGATTCCGTTTCTTATTTCTTTGCACGAGTGTATTTTTTGTATGTGCATTGTAGTGTATTATCATGACTGAGCTTTTGGAAGGGAAAGTTGATGATAATTTAGATGCGGACAACGAAGAGAATAGTATTCTTAGCGATCCAGAATTAGATTCTAGTAAAGAAGTAAGTATTAATATGGAAGACAAGGAAAATAATACAGCTAGAATGGATTTTGGAACTTAAATTTAAAATGCTTGAGTTAGAAGAGAGAAAAGCTGAGAGAGAGAGAGAGAGCAAAGAAGGCTGGAATTAGAAGCTGAGAGGGAACAAAGAAAACTAGAATTAGAGCAAAGAATGCTAAAATTAAAATTAGCGGATAGAAAACAGAAAGGCATTTTGAGTTAAGGAAATTATAATTAATTAATGAGAAAGAGAAGGAGTCCACCAAAAGTAAAAATGAGGGTAAGTTGGCCGACTACATGAGAATCTTAGAAAGAACTTTACCCAGAAGTCCTAGTAAGCCGGAAGAAATTCTGGACTTTGATTCGTTAGAAAGGGCATTTGTATTACACTCAGTACCGGAAGAAATGAATGGTCGTTTGGTGTTTATTCAATTCAGAATGTGTGAACCCCTTGTTTCGTCGTTTGACTATAGAGCAGTACGAAACAGTTAAGGAGGCAATTTTGGTGGAATGCCATTTGACTCCGGATATTTATTTGAAACAATTTGAGAATATTAGGAAGAACAAAGGGGAAAGTTACTTGCAGTTAGCGGGACGTATTAAGAGGGCCCTAACATACTACATCAACAGTAGTGAAGTGAAAGAATTCGATCAGTTGGTCAATTTGTTGGTATGTGACAAATTCAAAACTTTGTTGTCTCCAGAACTGAAGGCCTACATTCTTCAAAGAGGCTCCGTAGGAAAGTTAGTTCCTTCGACAGAAATAGGAGAGCTTTGTGATTTATACGAAAGTCACGTGGGAGCTATGGGAATCGAAGAAGGAAGATACAAACCCAGTCATCCCTCGGGAACGTATTTCAAAGGAGGCCAATCTGAAGCCGGGAAGAAGGGAAGTTTTCCGACGGGCCGAAATCAATTGAAAGGAAAGTTTTCCGGGATATATCAGAGCTTCAGAAATAAGCCAGGTTACTCAGTAGCGAGGCCTATTGTAGGGAATTCCAGTTTGGATAAGGGAATTATATGTTTTAGATGTGGAGTAGTGGGGCACCATAAAGCAAATTGTACGCAGAAGGCATCCCAGGGTACTCCCAGCTCTTACTCTCAGAATTGGAGAAAAGACCCCCCCCAATAAGGTAAACAGAGTAGCGGTGGGACAAAGGGGAGCCGAAGATGTTTCAGAGAAGGGTAGAGGTAAGGAATGATAAGATGATAAGAGAATGACGGCTAAGGTAGATAAGAGTTTTAGGCCAGGAAGGAAGTCAGAACGAGGTAATAGAAATTCCGGTAGGAGAAGTAAAGAGGGTTAAATCGGAATGCGGAAAGAGCACCGAAATCCTTATTGACTCAGGCGCGGAGGTGAGTTGTGTAAGAAGAGGGTTACTTGGCGAAGAGCTGTCGGAACCAAAGGGTAGGATAATTTTAAGAGGCTTCGATTGTAGTAAGGGAGAGTTTGTCATTAAGCAATTGAATCTCCGATTAGATGAAGAGGGATTAGAAACAGGAGAAGCGCCACAAAGCTTTTGTGAAGTGATGTGTGCAATTTTTCCTAATCTGGTAAACAGGGTAATTATAGCACCGGAGGATTACCAGCGCATGAAAAGTTTAAGGGACGCGACTCCGATGTGGGCAACCTCGTATGAAATGGCGTTAGAGTTAAGGGCATAGGCCGGATGTGCATCCAGAATCTGAGACTGGCGAAGCGCTAATCTAAGAGGAGGATATTCTAGGATTTGAAAGCCACGCGGTCACAGATATTTCAGCGGAGGAGGAGCAAGCGTGCTTAGTTGGTGGAGCGTGGCTTGAAGAGCAAAATAGCCCCAGGATATAAGCGCTCAGTGCTGGAGGCGGCGGAGAGAATCAGCAATGGCAACAGCAGGCCGACCAATCAGCGGAGACAAGGACAGCTAGCGAGGGAACAGGAGATAGGAGATAACGTTACTGAGTTGGATACGAGTGCTCAGACAGACGCTTGTTTACGGAGCAACAAAAGAGATGTGTGACGTTAGCAGCCGCTAGGAATGAGGCGGAAAATGGAAAAGGAGGTTATCTCTATATGGATAGAATGTTGTATCATCGGGAGCAGGTGTTTGGACAAGTTACGTTACAGTTGGTAGTTCCTGAAGAGCGGAGGGCGCAATTGTTAAAGCTGGCACACGATTCAGTTTTTGGCGCGCATTTGGGCTACAAGAAGACCCTAGAGCGGATTAGATATTCTTTCTATTGGCGTACCTTGAAGAAAGATGTGCGTATATACTGTGATGTATGCGAAGCGTGTCAGTTGAGATGTCCCATCACGAGGGCAGGTAGGGTTCCGATTGAGGCAGTTAGGAGACCCCCCCCAGACCATTTCAGGTCGTTAATGTGGACTTAATATGACCGATTGAACCACCGTCGAGCAAGGGTCACCGGTGGATATTAGTGATGGTAGATCAGCATACTAGGTGGCCGAAAGCCGCATGTCCGACTTTTTTTTTTTTTTTTTTTTTTGATTGGAGGTTTAACGACCACCGTGAGCAACTCAATGGGCTATAAGCAGTCGCCCGTCCCTAATTTAGGGTCACTGGTTCCAGGGAAGGGAGAGAGCCAGTGCCGTAAGACAAACACAACATCCATGCCTGACCGGGATTCGAACCCGGACCCCGTTCGGACGAATGATCAGAGGCCATCGCTTAGACCACTGCGCCACCGGGGCGGCCATGTCCGACTTCATTGAATGCCCGGAGTACGTGCGACGCACTACTAGAAATTTTTCAGCGCATAGGGATTCCGGAGGTAGTACCGATGGGCTGGGGCACAAATTTTGTGTTGGGGTTGACACAATAGATCCTAAGGCGTCTAGGGTAGACTCCTAGGTTCTCCGTCCAGGGAAATCCCGCCTCGAACGACATTGTCGAGCGATTCAACAGTTTTTAAATTAGTGATGGTAGAGAAAGGAATGCTTCATCATGTGATAAGGGAGGAGCCTTGGCAGTGGCATAAGGCTTTGCCATATTTATTATGGGCCTATAGAGAGGTTCCCAATGTTATAACGGGCGCGGCCCCATTTCAGTTGCTATACGGGTGAGAGCCCATTAGACCGCTCTCCATTCTGAATAAAAATTGGGCGGGGAAAGGTAGGCTGCCCGTTGGCGTACCAGTACCTGCAGCAAATGAAGGAGCGCACGGAGAAGGCGGATCACCAAGTGAAGGAGGTGGCGCAGTAACAGCAGCGACGGTATACGTCGTATTATAACCGTTGGCTGCGACAGAGATCCTTTCAGGTGGGAGACCAGGTGATAGCCCTGATCCCGGACCCCAAGAACAAGTTGTATGCTAGGTGGACCGGCCCAGTACACATAACTGAGAAACGGAGGTCCAATAGCTATGTAGTTGATGAACTAGGAAACGGGCAGCTTCGGCATGTACACGTGGGAAAGCTAAGAGAATTTAATCCACGGAGTGATTTTTGAGTCCGATGAGGAGTTCGGCGAAATTAAGGAGGCTCCAATGAGGAACACGGAAGAAGCAAAAGAATCTGAAGAAATTAGGATGGACAGGGAGAGGATAACTCAGGAGCAGCTTAGGGAGTTACAGGAGCTGGTGACCAGCTCGAAGAAGTTCTTTTCGGGAGAAGTGGGAGAGACGTCAGTGGGGAAGTACGCAATTAATCTCATGTCGCCGGCAAACTAATCCCTCACGCCGATGCGTTGCCAAGACTCAGTTTTAAAGAGTAGTGCAGCGCCATGGTGAGAAGGTACCACGACACAGATGGAGATCCACAGGTCTCAGGGTGGTACAAGTGTATATGTTACATAAAGTGCGACAGAACGAGCGAGAAGTGATCAAGTGTATTATGTTATGTCACCCAAGATCCGCAAGCAAGTGAAGAGACTCGAGAATACGGCAAAAGACCGTATCTCTCGTTCATTTGGTGGGGGGCCTGTAAGGGTCGCCCGAAATCAAACTGTCAATTATGAATTTATTTAATTTTAATATTGTGATGAACACGTGCGGACGGACGCTTCATTCCGCCATTTTGTTGTTTCAGCTAAGAACTGACATTCATCACCACGTAGAGCAATTTTAATCCTATGTGAGGATTAAGGGAGTGGTGCATGAACGCCTGGGGCATCTGACCTTGAAGAGTCGGCTGCTCGAGTGCTTCAGTTAAAAAAAGTTGTCGTACCGCTTTTGGTACGTACAAGGTTGTAATCGCCTGCGGGTATCCGACGACATTCCTGAGCTCAGGTATTTCACGTGCTGACCGGAGTAACGAGTTTTTCTTGCGCATGCGTGGTAGAGGACCGAAATGGCCAGGAGAATTTAGTGAGACAGTTGAGCTTCGGTCGTCAAGGAGAGTGGGTCCTAGTTTGGACACCGGTTTTTGACGGAAGGGCTGCGGGTATCGCAGAAGTACAGCGTGGTGAACGGGAAGGATTCCTTCGTCCACCGGGTATCGCGGAATTGTGAAAAAGTAGCACGTGGACCCTGAGCGGGAAGCCATCGGAAACCCGTGAAGCAAATGTTCTCGGAATATTAAAATCTTGCTGTTTTTTATTTCCGTGTACTGTAATTATTGTTCTACGCAAGGACGCCTTGATAGCCAGATCGTATAGTAAAGGCGAGGCGGTAGCTCGCTATACGGCGGGAAACAAAAGGCATTATCTAAGAATTGATATGTCTGGCCCTACAACCACCATGAGCAACTCTAGGGGCTATAAGCAGTCGCCCACCGGTTCCAAGGAAGACAGCCAGTTCCGTAAGCAAGCACACCACCAACGCCTCATCCGGGACTCGAACCAAGACCACTACGATAAGCGGTCAGAAGCCAGCGCTTAGACTACTATGCCATCGGAACGGCGAGGCCAGTTTTCAAGGCGTTCCTTTCCCCCACTCACATCAAGCAAATATTGGGCGAATCGTACAAGCAGAGTTGAAAATAAACTACAAGCTTCCAGGGAAAATCCGTATATAGTTGGGGCACATATAGGTTTGCTCTGCTGTTTGCTTGTGCTACTGTAGGAGATTTTAACCCAAAAAGTGGGGTCTACTATACCATGCCGCCTTAGTGGTGCATTGGTCTAAGCGCCGGCTTTTGACTATTCGTCGGAGGTGGTCTGGGTTCGAATCCCGATGCGGCATGAATGTTGTGTTTGCCATAGGGAACAGGCTCTCTCTCTTCCTTGGAACCAGTTGATCTAAATTAGGGATGGGAGACTGCTCATAGACCATCTAAGAGTTGCTCATAAAACCGCAAAGAAATAAAAGCTATACTAACGCTCTTAAACATTTCTCAGAGCAGTGAGGCAGCAGAACGTGGCTGACGACTGCTTTGGAGAAGAGTGAAAGATAAAGTCGCTGGCTTGAAGGAAGAGAGTTAAGGAGGGGTTAGGAGGTGTGTCTGCGTGTCACAAAGTTAAAATTTGACTTAATTAAACAAAAACAACCTTTTCCTCTTAAGAAATTGTTCACGTACAGTACTATTTTCATAAGCTAAATCAAAAATGAAAATTTTTGAAAAACAATCAAGGCAATGCCTGCACAGCAAGAAAAAGTTGAAGGCGACATTTTATCAGCTCTTGTGTCTTACGGCATAACTAGTCAAATCCGTGTCTCTCTAGAGAAAGGGGTGGGGATTGCAAGAATACACCTTGAAGAGAATTAAAAATTATTATTTTTTATTAAATAAAAAGAATTAAAAATTATTTTTTTCAGCAATTTTGTAAATAAATTTGCTCTCAAACTTGCCCCACTAAAAAATAATACTTGCCTACCCTGATTTCGAAGTCAAGCAACGTCCCCGTGGAGTACTTGTATATACAACAGACAGATGTACCTAAATACTGTGTTTATTTTCACATATTGAAATTTTTCACACCAAATGGATTTGGATTTCAGCATCTTTGTAAGTTCCGAGTTACTTCTTTAAAGCAGGTTCTCCTGTAATTAAAATTACTGTGAAGGCGTGAAGCTAAATAAATGGCTGTTAGAATGAAAGCTACAACCAACCAGGAACTATTTAAATGTCTGAATGATGAATAGTTACTTATTATTTCCACAGATGCAAATGCTCTAACTAAAGAAATTTTCTAGAATAAAATAATTTTATTATAAATATGAAACTATATATACACCTAGGTAACAAAGAATAAAATCCCATCTTTATTGAATAAACTTTAAGTACACTTGTTACACTCACAAAGTGACAGACATGATCACCATTGTTAAAATACTTATGTGAATAGTTTTGGTCTACACTGGACTGCACATATTTTCAGTGATAAACAGCTTCAAACTCCTTAATACTTGGAGTAGAAACCATTGTGATTTAAGGACTAATATTTTGTGATGGATAATGTTTCAATAAATAAATATGTGCATAATTTTTGAAATAAATCACAGAACCACATTAAAATATTTTTACAAGTAATGCACATATACACATAAACTGACATACATTTTGTTTAAAAAAAAATCATGGCTTTACTATCAACAACAGTGAATACAATATATATATATATATATATATACCACCCCACAACAAAAAAGTTATAAAACTAAAATCAATTTTTCCTCTTTCACACAACAGAAATTTGGTTAACTATAAGCAGAATATTTGATATGCACGTTCATTTGCCTTTCAAATAAAAACATTGGTGAAAATAATAAATTTTGAACAACAGAAGTTGAATATCTGTTTATGTGCCTACAGTCTAATAAGACAAAAATAGAAATATTTCTCCACTGCAAGATTTTTTAATGAGAAAAATCTTTCTCCCTTTATGTGAGTACAGCTGTAACCATTACAGACAAATTCTGTTAGCAAACATTATTAAAAAGAACATGCACACCAATAAAAATGGTGTAACACTGGTTTGCTATTCAGCACAAAACATACACATTAAACAGGATGGCACAACATGTTCAAACAGGTATTTATTTTGGCTTAACAGATTGTATAAGGAAATGTTGAAATTTGTAGTATATCCAATGACAGATGCCATTCAGAAATAGCAAAGCTTGAAATCATGCACAGACTGTGAAGCCTTCATGAGTGTCCAGTGTATCATATGCAAAAACTATTATAATTATTTCCAAAGTTACAATGAAAATCATAATTCATACAACAGATTAAAACATCGCCTCCTCCCTTAAAAAAAAAATAATAATAAAAAACATCTGTTTTTGAGTTTTCATCAGCAAAGAAATATTTCCCATACACCAAAAATTGGCCCACTGATAAACATCCCAACTTAGATTGTACAATTGATGTTTTTTTGCAAAAAAACTTTCCTGAACTACATTAAAAAACAATAACTTTACTTCCATGTAGGCACCACTCTTCCTTACCACTACATCAAAGTACAGTTATTAATTTTTAATATAGTTCAGGAAAGCTTTTTGGAAAAAAACACCAATTGTACAATCTAAGTTAGGATGGGTTTTTTTGTTTTTTTGTTTTTTTTATCTTTCTTCAATGAGGAAATATGGTCGAAATTTTTTCCATTGGAAATATGAAGAGCAAAATTTCTAGACGTCCACTTTAAAATAAAAAAAAAAGCTTTTCATGGTTCTGTAATAGTGGAGCTACAATGATGTATTCTTAGGCATATGTATATGACATGCATAGCACACTCCTAAATTATATGGTTTTCTAAAGAACGGCTTCAAAATAAACGCATAAAATAAATTTCAAAATGTTAAATACTATTGTTAATAACATGATAAAAATGGACATACGCATGTAACCAGTAGCCTCCAGTAAAACCCATTTGAAAATTTGCACTTCTGTGGATCTATCCCTTACCACCCTTCTCTTGCCTACAAGCTCAAGAAAATTTTCAAGAAGTTTGGATATCATCTGGCCATCAGTTCCAACCCTTCTATTATCAAATTAATTTTGGATGATAGATACAAAGTTACCCCCTTCAATCTTTCTGGAGTTCACTCCATTCCAATCTCAACATCTTCTGGTGAAAATTATTACACTGGAAGCACTTTCTAAAGCATCAACAGCTGTTTGTTGGAGCACAAAAATGATGTCAATAAAGGAAATTTTGAAACTTCATTGGCATCCCTAACTTTGGGGGACATTTCTGCTGAACCTTTTTGGAATGACACCAAACGAATTGCCCCATTCGTTGATCATTTCTCATTACCATATCAGGAAACTTTGGAAATTCTCAGCTCCAAGAACTGCAATTCTGATTCCCTTTCATCATACCATTAATATGTAGGTGTAATTTTGTGGGAGATTAGAGGGTCAATATTAAAAAAGAAATAACATATACGACTTTACGGATCTGGTACCCACTACTATTGTCATCATTTCCATCTATCAACAAGGCTGACAGACTGAAGTTATCCATTGAAAGCTTCCTTAAATTAAATTTTCTTATATAACTTACGCATGTTTTTTTTTACTTACTATTGTTAAGAGGCATTCATTAAGTTTTGAATGCCTCCAAAAAGGAAAAACAACAACAATTTTATATTATGTTAATTTATAATGTAAGACATACATTAAAAGTGGACATTCTTATGTTATCCTACCACTGCAAACCAGTAGTGCAAAGAAGGCAGCTCAATACATATAAACACAAGTACTTTGTTTGTTATCTTAATCCTGCATCTATTTCCACTTTTGTATATATTTTTTATTCTAATTTTATTATAAGAATGAGGTTAAGAAATTTTGTACAATTTCCAATTTGAGAAAAACCAAAAAAAAAAAAATCCTTACCTTTGAAATACAGACAGTAAAACTGAATATGATGATTTTGAAAATAACTTGTACAATATTCTAGAGGATAATGCTTACCTTGGCATTCCTTGCTAGCGATGAGAAACATTTCACACACATGTTTTCCGGTCTTTGTTGATGTTATTGTCCTAAAGTCCGTTGTATGAGATGACTAGCTTTACTTCACACACTTTAATTAGCTTACTCGGGTATACACACACACATCTAACAACAGGCTAAAAAATCAAGAACTAGAGTTTATCTCGAAAATATCACAAGAGTATGGTTACCCGAGTAAGCTAAAAAAAAATGGATACATGAGAGTAAAAAGCATATGACTCAGAGTAAAGAAGGCCAAGAAGTGCACAACCAAAGGAAGATGAGGAATAAAAAATTGAAATACATTGGTGCTTTCCCATACTTGGAAAGAGTTAGTAAAGAAATCAATAAGCAATGTGCTAAATATGACTTACAACTAGGAAGCTCAGTGAACACCTTGAAAAATATGACTGTTAAAAAAAAAACAGAGGAAAAAATACTAGAAGAATCAGGATCTTACGAAATTCCAATTGCACACAAACCCCCAATATCGTACATTGGAAGTACAAAAAACAGATTAAAAAAAAAGACTTAAACAACACATATCTAACTGGCAAAAAAAAAAAAAAAGAGGCCAAAACTGCTTTAGTGCAATTCTGCACTGAAAACCAGACTTTCCCAAAATTCGATGAAATTAAAATGCTAAAAAAGAATAAAAAATCTGAAAGGCAAATGAGGAGGGAAGAAGCAATCTTAATCTATAAAAATAAAGCAAGGGTATGTAACCAGAACTACCCTAGCACATTATCTAGCCTGTGGAAAGAGCTAATAAGGCAAGAAAAAGAACAACAAAAGAAAAACCGACAAAAAAGACAAGAAAACTGGGATAGGAAAAGAAATTAAAAAATAAATAAATAAATAATGGTATTTTAATGAAACATAGATGGCGCTAGCCAGGCTTGATAATGAAATATATCCAAGAAAGTATATCCGACGAATGGCAACAAGGAGTATCGGACTCCATTAGCGCGATGTTAACCACGAACATTGGTGGAAAAGTCGCCACGCTCCTGAGGATGCCCAGAGACTGGGCGAAAATTTCGAGTATAAAGAACGGTAAAAATTGATGTGTTTGAATCCTAAAGCGAAGATCCAATGAGTATACCCCGCGAAAAGTGTATGAAGTAAAGCTATTCATCTCATACAACGGACTTTAGGACAATAACATCAACAAAGACCGGAAAACATGTGTGTGAAATGTTTCTCATCGTTAGCAAGGAATGCTTAGGTAAGCATTATCCTCTAGAATATTGTACAAGTTATTTTGAAATATTGCACGTAAAAGAGAATAGTAGAATGATTAGAGCTATCTAATAGTCAGAATTAGAACTACTAATAGGAAATGATGATTTTGTTTTACATTCAATACCCCTATTACACACCCTTTACTTATTTATAAGTACTGCTCTTTTCAAAGCAGTTTGTCCACTGGTTGATTTAGCATCAGTGCTGAGTAAGATATTCACTAATGTTTGCTTCTTTCTGGGCTTTTTTTTGTTCCTTGGATTGCCATTTCATTGAAGATGTTACATCTTCAATGAAGTGGCAAAATTTCCCCGTTTAAAAATTGCTCTGTCCAAAATTCACATGAAGCAGTGTGTAACATAAAACAATGATAATAATACAAAACAATTCTGCCACGACATTGATTCCCCCACACACTGGCACCTGGAAGGCCAGATATCAATTGCCTTCAGTGAAGAAAGTGTATGCCAGAAGAAACAGCCATCTTGGACTCACGAGCTGCTGTCACTCCAATTGCACACAACTGCTATACTACAAACCAAGGTCGCTGGAAATATGGCACCCAAACATATTATCACATGAGATGATAAGAGATGGCATCGTACCTCCATACTCTATGGAAAGAAGTGATGCCATCACGAGCAGACGCCACAGGAAGCTGAAACAAAGTGACACAATCAGTCCAAACATTTTGACCAATTTTTTTTAATTGAAGGAAAAAAATCGAGGACTATTCCAGGATCTCTCACAAAAATATGAAAAATCAAGGACTTTCCAGGCCTGCAAAAAAAAAAAAAAAAAAAAAAAAAAAAAAAAGGAAAAAACAAATTCCAGGATTCCAGGCTCTGTGTAAACCCTATAATTAAAGTGTTTGCTACTGAATTTTTGAGGAAGTAAAATAAATATCAAGCATCATGATAATTAGCACAGCAATCAGACATAGCTGAATTGACCATAATTACTGTTTCACATGTAATATAAATCATGCCAGAAAACTTTAAAATTTCATCGCCCTGGAAAGGGAATCGAATCTGCATCTCCTGATTACCATTCAAGCATGCTATCCATTACACCACCCAGGATGACAAAGTACCAAGTATCCGAGTTTTAAGAGCATCAGAATATTCTCTGTCAACATTCTTAATGGAAGCAAATTGTGCTGCCATCTAGTGTTGTTAAGCAATCTCCATTTGTTCAGATATACATATACAGTATAGTGTGGAAGAAATATATTTCTTCGAAGAGATATATTTCTTCACCCCAATAAATATAAGAAATATATTTCTTCCACCCAATAAATATCAAGCATGATTTTAGAAATTTCAATGCATGAATCCTTTATATTTTTTACCCTAATGCTTGATGAGAACAGTTAGGTGACCTCCAGCTGAGACCTAATGACTTACTTTTCCTGTTAAGTGTGCTACTTTATTCTGCTCATACTGCAACCTAGCCTGCAAGACAAGTTTCTTTAGCAAAATTATTTATCCCACACTTCCACTTTTTTTTTTTTTTTTTTTGATTGGAGGTTTAATGACCACTGTGAGCAACTCAATGGGCTATAAGCCATTGCCGTCCCTAATTTAGGGTCACTGGTTCCAGGGAAGGGAGAGAGAGCCAGTGCCGTAAGACAAACACAACATCCATGCCTCACCGGGATTCGAACCCTGACCCCTTTCAGACGAATGACCAGTGGCCATCACTTAGACCACTGCACCACCGGGGTGGCACTTCCACTTAAATAGGTAGAGCCATTCTCTAACTGGAAGAATTACAAAAAATTGTAAGTTTACATATGTGGGACTGTTTGACCTCTTCTTTGACTGACTCCGTTGCCCATTGACAGCTGTTGAGAACTTCCGCTATTCGGAACTTATCATTACTGTTTATTCTACTACAGCTGCTCTATATTAACTGGAACTTGTTGTTGGAAGGTTTCAGTTAATATGGGTTTCACTGTATATAAATATATACACCGAATGATCACTGAATCATGACCATTCCAATAAAAAAACGGATGTGGCATGTTAACCACATGATTTCCGAGAGGGCACAATTAATCGATCAACATAGTATATATAAAGTGTGAGTGGAGAAGTAAGTAGTAAATTTTGGAGCGTGATGGGTAAATGAAAGGATTTATCAAAATTTGGGAAAGGAAAAATTGAGGAAGATTTCCCGAACAGCTGAACTGGTGGGTTGCTCATGACCCACCACAGTTAAAGTGTATCAGGACTGCCATGAAAATGGTCAAACAATGACCCGGAAGAAAAACTGCACGGGACAGCAAAAGGTTGATGTGAGAGGTGAGCGCCTGGTCTGACGACTCGTACAGTTCAACAGTTGACCACCCAATACAACAGAAGTCAACCTGGAACAGTATCTGTCATGTCCATGCGTCGCACGCTCGAACGTATGGGTTATATCAGGAGACAACCTCGACGACATCCTCTCCTAACCACTGTTCATCAGCGCAAAAGACTCGCCCAGTGCAAAGATCATGCAGGTTGGATATCGGATGACTGAATAAAAAAAGTGTGCTGGTCTGAGGAGTTGTGTTTTTTCCTCCACTCCATGGATAGTCATGTATATGTATTTGACACAAACAACGCGAGGCACTTAATCCACCCTGCATGGTCTCCACAGTTAATTCATCGGATAGCTGCTGTACTGAAACTAGTGGATGTGGTCGAATGGTGTAGGGTATGCCTACCTGGCAGGAACTTGGACCCCTGGTGCACGTGGAACAACGTATGACTGATGCCCACTATCATGAATTGTTTGCCGACTCTGTACACCCAGCAACGTTACACTTTTCCCCAAATGGCGACAGTGTCTTCCAAGATGACAATGTGCTGTGCCACAGGTCCAATGTTGTGAAGGAATGGTTTGAGAAACACAGTTCAGACTTCCAGCATACTGATTGGCCTCCGAACTTCCCCGATATCAATTCCATAGAGCACTAGTGGGACACCATGGAATGGCATATCAGGCATCTATCTGGATGCACCAATTACCTCCATACCTGCATTGAAGGCTGCACGACACACAGCTTGATTGGATATACTTCCCAACTGCTTTCATCATCTTACTGAATTGATGCCACAGTGGATAACTGTTGTACTGAGAGTGAAAGGAGGAGCTACAAAGTATTACATGGGTGGTCATAATTCAGTGATCATTCAGTGTATTGTTTTTCAATCAAAGGAGACTTACCATTTCCTTTTGCATGCCAGAAATTATATGGAAATTGTTCCACAATGGAACAATTTCCATATAATTTCTGACATGTCCAGCATGGAAAAGGAAATGGTAAGCCTCCTTTCTTAATGCGAATAAATTGGCAACATCTACACCATGGGATTTTGTGCGGTTGTTACCTAATGTTGGCATAGAAAATACAGGTAGATAGGCAATCTTTGTATAGTAAAAATGTTTTGGAAAGCAACACAGAATTTCTTTTAAAAGTTTTCACAAATTGAAAGGTGGTCTGGCAACTTGCTTAATCATTGATTTAGCCAGTTTTTGAGTGATTCTTCTAGTTTTGGGATAATTGGGCCATCTGGACATTTTACTATTTTAAGTGTTCCAGTCTACTTTGTGACCAGTTTGTTGTAAAACACAATCAACTAGTCACAAAAGTGTAAAATCCTCCTGTGATTTACCTTACATAGGTGAAACGGACACACATTACTCACCAGGATGGAAAAACAAAGCAGCTATTAGGAATATTTTTAATAAAAATAGGACTTGATTGTCACTTTCAACAAACAGGTTATAAAATAGACTGGGATTCTGTTAAAATAATAAAATATCAAACCACACCAATTATCTGAAAGCTAGAAGAACCAGTTGAAAATATTCACTCAAAAACTGGCAACATCAACGAAGTTGGTAGATCTATCCAGCGTGTTGCTAGTTCTCTGAAATTATTCCATCTAATATCAAAATGTTAGCTTAAGAAACACAGAAAAATTCTTACATTTGAATTTGGGGGTGGGGATGGCACAAAAAAGTACCACATATATACAGAATTCAACCATAGTTAAAAAAATAAGAGACCAATTTATTCATATAAAATACATTACAAGATAAATTACAATAGGACTTCAAAAATCCACATGATTTTACTATCACAGCATTCACAAAACAAAAGAATGCCTCCATTAATACATATAATTACCACATGAAAACAACAGCATAATAATATCACTGTTTTTCTTGTCATGCTTTAGATAAAAGGATGAAAATTTCATTCACAAGAAGTGCCTAGATGTGGTGCTCAGGATTTGAAATCTGTCTTTAAATCTGAAACAATGAACTCTGCATTTTTATATTTTTTCATTTCTTTTTCACTACTGCTGGCATTGTGATATATCTACATGTGATTCATGTATAACCAACACATATAGAACTTAATACAGTGTACAGACAATTCTGAATATTCATACTTATTTTTATCATCGCACAAGTCAGAGTACTTGGGGGTCATATGTAGCGAGCTCAGAGGAATAACATGTACCGATCAACTGCAATTCTTTTTTGTTCATTAATCCTTTAATGACCATAACGTCCAAAACGCCCGTACTTACAAACGGCCATAGTCGCCCGAAACACCTGTCTAGAGTGAGTCAGATTTCCTACTCTTACCTGTTCTTCAAATTTTCTCGACCTATGAGGTATCAGAAGGAGTCTCCCTTAGTCACTATTGTTGTTATTAACAAAGAAGTCAACCCACAGCCAATTTTGGGCGTTGTGATATTTGGAGTGATAAAAGATTTTTGGGTCATGGTCGTTAAAGGGTTAAATGCAATTATTAAAAAAAATAATTATTAGAAATTTCCTAATAATTTTTTCCCTCAAATCTGAACTATACATTTTCTGAAATAACTGCAACTACACAACAATTCATTGTGTTCCTCTGATACAGACATGGATAACAGAAATTTCACATTAGAAACAAGAAGTACAGTAAGGCTATATATCAGAAAATGTTTTATGAGCATTTAAAAAAAAAATATCATTGACAAGGACCTTATGAATTATCCTCATATTTTAAAATTTTCTTTTGGGGATGGAATTAAGTTCATGTCATTTTCATTCTTCCATTTACTTAAATATCATACAACTAGAATATACTGAGAATCATGACATCAGCCAATCTTGCTCATTGTGGCTATTATTCATTATACATGTGACTGTAAAAAGTATGCATGCATACATACATCCATAGTAAAGCTTACAGTATCTCACAGTAACAAAATTGCATTAAAATCAGGTCTCTGAGCACACATACACATATGCACACAGTGGTGGCTCACGATAAGCTGAGATGGAAGATGGGTAGGGCTGCAGTTGTGGCTTGTGGCAAGCCAAGAAGGGGGGGGGGGAATGTATACCAGTTCCGTAGATATCACTTCTAAAGCTAAATTATTGCTAGCCTGTCAGTGCCCTATGGGTTTTATGCTGTAAAATAGTGTCTACAACATACAGTTAAGGTTTTAGTAGATTTACAACGTCAGCATAGAACAAACGAAATCGTGACATATAACATTCAAGCTATTAAAACAGCACCAAGATTGCTTTATTCCATAGCCCTACCATTTTCTTTTACTCCTCTACCATCAACAGAATTGATTTTTTTGACTTATTTCTAACTAGTGGAATTGTACTCATCATAGTCCAGGTATACTGTTTAAGATGCAACCCCCAATATATATATTTTTAATGCAGTGAATGATTGTGCTATTACCCCCCCCCGAACCTTTAGTCACAAACAATGTTTGCTTCATATGCATTCTATATGTGCAAATGTTGTTAGAATTGCAGTAAAATCTCTGAAACACACGAATACAGAAAAATCTCGTTCATAGCACCTCTTTTCAAACTATGCTAATAGTCTTTTCCCGTTATGGGTGGAATTGTTGTTGTTCTCTGAATTTTTTCTTTTATCTCCACAGATCTAGTTACAGCAACAAATTTCCTCTTTCTGAAAGGACACAAAGAAAATTGAGTTAAACAAACATGCCATGCATATTTTTTGTCCACCGTAGGTAAAATAATTTACCCCAACTCGAGGCTGATAGGGAAACACTGAATGCTTCATGAGAGTGACATACATTCGTGTTCACCAAAGTTTGCAACCGCAGATGTAATAACAACACCTAATTAAAGGAATTCACTTTGCTTTTTGTGATGCATATGTGACAAAAGCATTTTGTCATATATGCATTCTCAGATTTCACTGGGTCCCCTAGAAATATCAAAATAAATAATTTAACTTCTGATATGTCTCCCTTTGGAACTTTGACTTGAAACTGGCCCATGGAACTCGGATGTCAATGCAAAACATTGTGCCGAAGATAGTACGAAAAAGATGCCAATTGCCAGTTAATGCCTAAGTGTTTGATTAAATATTGATCCTTGAAGAATTTAGCATAGTTCACTGCCTGAACTAAAAAGTGCAACTTGTTTAGGGGTGGGGGAGAAAAATAAAATGTGCCCAATGGAGTAACTTTAATGATTTTTGATGAATAAAATTTTATGAGTTAAAAAGTGAAAATTTCACTCTGCTAGGTAAGTGAAAAATCAGTTTTATGCAAGTATTTATTTCGTAGTGGAAAATTAGTTATACTTTGTTTTGTTTGCAATTCATTCATAATGAAACTTTATTTTTAATTTTATAATTTAATTGTTATTTATTCATATGCTCATTTTGACTAGAAGGGAATATATATATATATATATATTTTTTTTTACAAGAATTATGGCAACTGAGCATTTGTTATCAGCAAACATAGAAAATTTTCTCTAGTTTGAAAGGAATCACACCTCTGTTAGAAATATTATCTTCAATAAAAGCAGGACCAAACCAACAATTCACTGAGTGTGTGTGAGAGAGAGAGAGAGCAATTGGGTGAAACTATCAATAATATATTTGGCACTACTTCTTTTGATTTTATAACTAATTTCACAATTTTATTTCATATTTGGCAACACAACAATTATATTTATCAACAAAGCTCACAGGACAGGTAAAACAGAGATGCATTCCAGCCATGTCACTAGCCACACTCCAAAGACAACCAATTTACTGTATCACCCACCTGGGAAGGCAAGAAAGACATGTGCAAGAAGGCTTTTCCCTCCATGTAAACTAATTGATGTGGGAACAGGCTGCCATTCCCACATGAGTTGGTTTCAACAATCTTCAGGGTTAAGACCAGTTTAGTCCATGTAGTTCATGTCCCTGGAAAAGGGACTACACAGACACGATAGCGTGTCATGCAGGAAAAACTCCCAGCTGAGTTCAGAAAACTTCCATATCACATGAAGAAAAACAACGACTTTGGGTGAGTGGAGGGAGCTGCAAACCCAAAGCTTCACAGCACCATAGCCACCACTGCACACACACAAATATTTAACAGAACACAAATGACCAATTGACTTAACAGACTTTTAACAAAGGTAATCTTGAAATTGTAGCATGCTTAACAGATCTTGTTTTCAAGTATTACTAATATAGTTTTACTAAAATAGTAAAATTAAATTAATAATCCGACTTTACTGGTGTAAAAATAGAAATAATGGCTATGCCTATTTTTGCGCCAATAGTCAGATTACTTATACAGTTTTACGATTTTAGACTCCTTTGTCTTCATTTGAATTGCATTTTCTGATGGACAGTCATTTATATATCCACATGGTAACAATATATACACTATATTGACAAAAGTCACCAGACACCCCTTCAAAAGCAAACGAACAGATCCGCAGTACAGCTGCAAACAGTATAAAAACAAGCCTGCAGCTGACCGCGAACATACTGCACTGTGAGGTTGAGTGAAAATGTCACGGCGGGAGAGAACTGACTTTGATAAAAGAAAGATCATTGGGTGTTATATTAGTGGATTGTCCATAAAAGAAACCGAGAGGCCTTTAAACATACCCAAGTCAACTGTTTTGGATGTACTGAATAAGTGGAAGACAGATGACGTGCCTGAAGCAGTAAAACGTACTGGCAGACCAAAGAAAATCAGTGATAGAGAACGTCGAAGCCTCAGGAGAGTCATTACAGCTAATCGACGGAGTATTGCACAAGACCTCAGTGTACAGGTGAGTAAAAATGCTGGAACCTCGGTATGTACACATACCATTCATAGAGAACTTCATTCCATAGGTTATCGTGGTTGTGCGGCTGCTCATAAGCCTTTCATCTCCACTCAGAATGCTACTCGTTGTTTAGCATGGTGTAAAGAACATTTATGGTGGACCGTAGATTAATGGAAATGGGTATTATGGACTGATGAATTCAGATACACGATCCATCAGTCTGATGGCCGTGTGTGGGTATGGCGGGAGCCAGGGGAACGCTATTTACTACAGCGTACTGTTCCTATGGTCAAGTTTGGAGCTGGCAGTGTACTCTTATGGGGGGGGGGGGGGTGTCTTTCGTGGTACGGTCGCGGCCCATTGGTTATCATGGACAAACCTGTTAACCAGCACATCTACTTTAATATTCTGTACAATCATGCCCTACCAACTAAGTGGCATTACTATGAAACCGAGCCTTGTTGGTAGCAGCAGGATAATGCACCGAGCCATAACGTAAAGCAAGGACTGTTACTGTATGGTTTGATGATAATTCCGTATCGTGTGTAGACTTGCCAGCACAGAGCCCTGATCGGAATCCTATAGATTAGATCATATGTACAGGATTTTAGGAAGGGAGTGTCTGACCCCAGATCTTAAACAACCCTTAGAAATAGGAAGCTAGGAGATTTGAGCTAGAGTGCCCGATAGTACAGTGACACAGAAGTGAGGTGGAAAGGGAGAGGAAGACACCCTTATTTATTACTGGGGCTAATTCCATAGAGCACTTATGGGATGAATTGGAGCGCTGAATACGAAGTTTGGAACCAAGGCCTACTACTCAACAACAGTTAGCGACAGCATTATATACTGAATGGAAGCGTATACCTATCACTGTTCCAAAACCTTGTCGAAAGCATGTCTCGAAGAGTCAGTGCATGCATTAAGGCCAAAGGTGGACCAACACCGTACTAATGTATGTCAATAAATGCTATGTTGTGTTTCTCTTCTAGGTGTCTGGTGACTTTTGTCAACATAGTGTTTACACAGGGGTCATGCTGCCATCGCATTCTTCGCAATTTGTGAAAAAAAAGGTTGTTTTGGTGATAGAAAAAAGTTTTGGCGATTACCTTTTTGTATTATAGCACTTTGGCGAAAAATAAAAAAAAATTTAACGAATGGGTTGGTGAAAACTTTACAAAAGCCAGAGCAACAGCTGTGAGTATGTATATATATATATATATATATATATGGCTTTGCACAAACCCATTTTCAACTAGGTCTTTGTGGAAGTGAGAAAAAGCAGAGTTTTGCTGGTCCTTGATAAAGCCAAGGCTCGGCATTCTCGACACTTTCTGCATTCTGGTTTTGTTATTTTTTATTATTTTTTCTCTTGCCTGTTGGGTTTTGAGTTTCAATTTGTATTTTTTATCATAGTTAAAAAACTTTTTTGTTTCAGTCTCTGCTTTGTAGTTGTTTGTTCTGAGTATTCATCACTGCTGCATTGCGCGTCATGATCTTCAGAATGTAAGTTCAAAAAAATTTATTTTTAAATTTTGTCTTTAACTCTGCTTTTATTTTAGATATTATATACACACTCATGGACAATGAAATTCGTGCACGTAAGAAAACATGTCACAACTGCGAAACTTTGCAAATAGCTAGAGTGCGTGCTAGAAGAAAACAAGCTACAACCATGAAATTTTGCAAATACCTAGTGTGTGTGCTGAAAGATCTTGCTACTTGTTTTTAGCTGGTTTTAATTGTAAATAAAAAAGTATCGTCTTTTAAAGTTGCAATTATTTCCATTATTATTCGTGTCTCGACAGCATTAAGGATCTTATTAATGTTTAAGATAATAATGATTCCATTTTGTTCGAAAATGTATGGTAGATGATGACAAAACCAATACCTTCTATGACCACTGCATTACCCTACCATCAGTAACTCTCAAGTACTGGCAATATTTGCACATGCATATAACTAGCTAGTAGAAATGCTTACAACTAGCTGGTAGAAATGAAGGCAAACATTTGCATGGGGAAAGGGGTTCAAAATTTCTCTGATTTTTTGCATCCAATATGTCAAAAAGTTGTTCAAAATCAGCATTTACTATGAATTAATCTTTTTTTTCTTCAAAAGAAATCTAAGGACACTGAAGTCGTAGACGAAATTCGTGCCAATAACATCAATTGCTAGAATGCCGTTGTTGCACGATATAAGATGAAATTCAAATTTAACGATGAAAATTGACTTTTATTTACACTGAATCAAAAGCTTTTGACTTTCAGCTTTTGATTCAGTGTAAATAAAAGTCAATTCTCATCGTTAAATTTGAATTTCATCTTATATCGTGCAACGACGGCATTCTAGCAATTAATCTAAGGATAGAGAATTTAATAATTGAAAGAATACTGACTTTTTAACTAATTTTTTTGCAGATGTTTTATTTAATACATAAGTGAATATGCTCATAAAAAATTTGATAGTTTTGTTGATAAATATCTATGTACTATAAACATTTGCTCACCACATCTGTGACATCATAATACCCATAATTGCTATGAATTCATTAAATACAAGCAAACATCAAAATTATAATAAAGTACAGAGACAATGGGTATCAAACAATGAATTACATAAATCAGTCAATCTCTATGTTGTATTTAATTAGACAGAATTTTATTTTGAACACTCATACATTGTACTTGGCACATATATTTTTTTAGTTTGTTTTTTTCCCTAGAATTTTAAGTAAATTAAAACATTGGTTCATATAATGGAGTAGAACTGGGCACAAGAGTTTCATTTTTCTTTATTTTTCTTTTCCATACCTACTTCCCCAGGGAAGGTTTGTGTTTCCTTTCACAACTAACTCAGTCTATATGCTTCCAATAGATAATCGTTTAATAGTTCCCCAATGGAGGTCATATGTATGAGTCACCAGTATTATGTGTGCATGTGTTTGTGCATGACTGGAATAGGGAAACATGACAAAATGCATTAATTTCATAGTTAATGTCATATGGCACTTGCCAGAAGATAAATAGGAAATATTTATTAACATGTATCATAGACCAGCATGTCTAGATTTTTTAAACTATGAATCAAATATCACCTATCAAGTGAAATCATGTAATTCTAAAGATAGATTAATGTAGTTAAATTGTGTATTACAGGGATTACTAGGATATAAGTTTTCACTTTGTCAAATTTTTGGGTTGTACCCCAACCCTTTGTCAGGACTGACTAAGATAGAAGGTGCTGCCACTCAAGTGGTAATGCCATACTGCTATGTTCGTTTATCCTAGTAATCCCCGTAATACACAATTTAACTACAATAATTGTTCACTAGGATTTGCCGTCTTCATTAATTCACAAGATAGATTAAGTTAATGGAGTGACTTTCATACAATCTTACAGCCACATGTTTGCAAAAAAGGCTAATATTGCACATATACGATAAGGAGGGGATAATAAGAGTCAACAATATCCATGCATGAGTAAAAATAGTAGAAATTTCTTGACTAGGAATAAAAATAGCTATGCAATACTTCTTTCACATAAAAAACAACAACCCCAAAATGACCTATGCGGAGAAAAGGCATCATTAAACTTTCTCATTTACCTAAACAATGACTGAAATCAGCATTACTATGCACAAAAATGTTATGGTTTAATCACAAATCTTCAAACACATCACTTATTTTGAAATTACATTCTTCAAAGAACATGTTAAAAGTAAAATTTATTACCAGATAACCTAAAAGGATTAATACCATTAAATCAGATTATTTTCATGACATTTTGCATACTTTTGTAGAGAGAGAAATATGTGTGCTCTCCATAACAGTAATTACTTAGTTTAAATATAAAGAAGAATCATAATGGCATGGATAACTGGTTTGATGCCAACAAAATATAAACATATTATTGACAAAGATATGAAAATTAAATAACAATCAGTCAGTATAAAATTAAATAACAATCAGTCACTAACTTTAATCACAAAGAACAAAAAAAGATAATTAATTAGATACAACTTATATGCTCTTTTGAAAAAAAAAAAAAAATTCACAAGACAGTTCATTTGCGCTATCCTTTAGGACCGCATTATTGATCTTAATATTACTGAACATTAGCATTTGAAGTATACAGTACCTCTATTATCCAATTTATGCACAGGGAAAGGGTGGGACCGACAAGTCCAAAAACAGATAAATGCAGAGGTTCTATTGCTGCAGACTATATAATTACGACACATACAAGAACACCTGTAGAAGCTGACAATTTTAATATTTTCCAAGTTGTTTTTCCATTATTATGCTCACCAACATCAATTCTCATTTGCATTTCCCTTCCTATTCCTTTACTTTTAGATCTCTCAGTACAGTTAACCCAATACCATAAAGTTACATTAACAACAAAAAACAAAAACAAATACCTCCCCCCCCGATTTTGAGGAATTCTCAATTTTTGAGAAACAGTGAGCCATCTACACTTTTCTTTAATTTCACCCTTTTTCAGAAATTATATCCAATCACCTATATTTAGGTGAAATGCAAAGTTATCACTTTCACAGTGTGACCGCAAATCACAATTAAGTGATGGGAGATTTTCACAAAACAATAGGTAAGGCACTGTGTTTGCCTCATTGTGAATTTCTTCCTTTTTTGCTTTACAGGCAGGGGGCGGGGAAACAAGTATTATTGAACCTCACCAAACAGGTGGCTTGGATTACACGAATTCTTGCCTTATTCAACTCTTATGCAGATTACATGAAAGCATCTGCCAAAGCATCAAGACCAGTGGTAACTTAAACTTAGTTGGATAATTGAGAACTGAAATTTTCAGGTATCTCTGCATATATGATTTTTTTTACTTGGTCTCTATACAAAAAATATGAAAAGCAAAAACAATCATAAAAACAATATTATACTCATCTGATCACGGCAAGAAGAGAAACGGGCATGATATTTCAGTTGTGTAGCACAATCATTTCATAGTTTAAAATACCAGAGTTAGGGGAAATATATAACAATGGCACATTCAGAAAATTGCATGGAAAGAGTGTTGCAAATTTTCAGTTTTGGTTCAAAATATATGTGCGTGTGAGAGAGCAAATGACCATAATAAATCACTAACTGCACACACACACACACACACACACACACACACACACACACACACACACACACACACACACACACATGCAGTGTTAGAATTAGAAATAATGTTATCTTCTACTGGCCCAGCGGACTACTGGAATTTGCAAACCACTGGTCCACCAAAATGCCCACTAATCCGTATGAAAACTTAAAAAAAACTCAGACATATATATATATGGGGGGTGGGGGGTGGGGGGGGGCTTAACGACCCCATGAGCAACTCAATGGGTTATAAGCAGTCGCCCATCCTTAATCTAGGACCGACTCCAGTTTAATCAGTTATAAATTTATATGGTAGCTTGTATTTCTTTGTGGAGCTCTCAGAGAACAGCTTAGTGATATGTGTATATATGTATGTATGTATGTATGTATGTAATGTATGACTCTACGAAAGGGAGAGAGCCAGTGCCATAAGACAAACACAACTTCCATGACTAACCGGGATTTGAACCCATCGCTTAGATGTGACACCGGGGTGACAGATTGGTCGAAAAATCATGATGGATAAGAAAAAAAAAAAAAAAACTGTTATCCAATAGCATTTGATGAACCTATCACTAGTTGGAAGCCAAAAAAAGAAAACTGTACAGCAAGATAAAAGGAATAGAAATTCATTTTTTAACTTATGGCAAATCAGAAAAAAAAAAAATTACTGGCCATCCCAGCGAGTACAATCAATACTTTAGTGGCCCGGTGGAAGTTTTACTGGCCAATGGCCAGCGGACCACTAGGTAATTCGAACGCTGACATGGATCGATAAGATTATCAGCCACCACTGGCATGGCATACTGCAATTACTTAACACACTGACAACTCCCGCACTGCTGAGGTAGACATTTCTGGTTGGAGTTAGAACCTCAGCCTGCTGGCCAGCTAGTCAGTGGTTCCTCTGGGGTCCTGCTCAGCATGGGGACATAAATGCAAGGATAGTTTTGTGTTAAGTTGGCCCCACACATACTTTACCCCCGAGTCCTCCCCAGCTTCCGGCTAGCAACCCAATCTGGATATTGGCTTTTTATACCTCCTTCATAGCTTGCTTCAGTGGGAGCAGTGATGGATTGGAATACATCCAAAATGCCACTACAGTAAGGTTAATGACCATTATATATGAAATACGGGAACACAGAAAAGTGCATGGTGCCACAATTGACGTTATGAACTTTTCTCAACAAATTTCACAAGATTTACCCAGCATGCTGACTAATGTGAAGATAAAGCAAAAGATTAGCATTCATAGTTGCTTCAACAGAATTTCAAGGGAAAAAGAAAGAAAAAGAAAACAAAATACTCAAACCCTACCTACTATGTTTACCCCATTTAATTAAACCACCAAAGAAAAACTCAAGACACTACATTTCCTCCATTTAATTGAACATATCCACGATTTCCAATTTTACCTTCAAAAATTTACTGAGAAACGTTGAAGGACACGTGTAACTTTACTTCTTTTGTGTTAGAGTTTGACAACCTCTATGGGCATGAAGGGTCATAAGGAATCACACACACAAAAAAAGCACTGCCTGACAAAAACAACATCTTGCCCTAAAATCTGAACAGATTTGAGGGCAAGACAGAAGCTTGTAATCTAGCCTTGGATCTCACAACATTTAAGTGGCCATGAGCAGACTGGGAGGGGGAGGCGGGTAAGTTAAATGGCGAGATGGCAAAATGCACAGTAGTTTATAACATTCACATTGTAAAAGGTATAAATCTGCAAAGCTGATAATACAATTCATTCTATGGAAACCCGTATTTTATGTTGATGATCCAATAATGTAAACGCTTTTTAATTTGAAATGCATATGAAGATGTGCAAGTGTAAAAAAGACTTTTTCTGAAGTTAATTCCAAATTTATTTACACAGACAGCAAATGCTATTTCAACATTATGAAATTCATCCACTATCACAGTTTATGTAGTGTATGAAACAAAAAAAGTATGAAATGAATTTATGTGAAGATCAACGAAATACTTCCATTAGAACACTTAACTGCTGTCAGCTACAAATATAACTGCAACACTTCGTAATACAATATTCATTTATCACTAGCCAGAACAGTTTTTCCTTGCAATTACTCAATGAAAACATAAAATGTTCATTTGAACAAAACACATACAGTGTTCTCAGAATAACCAATTTCGTATTTGGATCACTATTTACTAAACTATCAAATAAGTAATAGATATTATTTACATTTCTTTCATAACACTTTTCATCATTTCTTGCTTTTCCGATTTTTTGTAGCTCTGGTGATTGCCATACCAACACCAGTGGCAAGAACCAGTCCGCCAACAACAACAGCTGCAGCTCCTCCGAGTATGGCCGCCCCTCCAAGAAGAGCCATACCAACAATACCATCTGGAAGAAAAAAAAGCCAATACTCAATACATCTTGGAACAAATTAATATTCAAGAGAAACATATTTCATACATGGAAATTACCTGGTAATCACATTTCCAACATGAGCCATCCTTCAGAAAGCCTGAAAATTGTATTGCCCCAGAACAGAAATCAAAACCACAGCTCCCAATTGATGGCATCTATGTGCCAACAATGATATCTGTACATGCCTTTCGTGTAATTGTGAAGAATTTATTCTTCTGGAGATTCCCTTGCCATTTGTTTCTATGATCAGAAAAACTGGAAATATGTTGATTTATATCCATATGTGGATGAGAAGTGGTAATCGAACCTGGAATGTTGTTCGGATTGCTAATCTACATCTGCTTAGGTTCAGTTACTTGTAACTTAATTGTTGTCGGTGCTGTAATAGCAACAGGCTTGAACATAGATCAGGAGGTGCGAGCTTATTTTCTGTTCCCGGGCAATGTCATTTTTAAGTCTTTTGAAAGATACGCAGGGGTGGATTAACAGAAAAGCCCAAGAAACCTACGCCCTGAGCCCAGCGATGATAAAGGAGTCCTTCGCCCCAAATTAAGACCCCTGTTGTTCTTTTATATATTTGGCTACCGAAAAATAAATAAATAAATAAAAATGACACACTGAGCGATGGTTTCATCCCATTTCAAAAACATAACAGAGGGATGAACTCACTGTTACGGGTTTCAGGAGCATGATTTCCCTTGAACTCTACGTGCACCATCTACAAGAATCAATTTACTAGCCTAAATGCAGGCTGATGAAAAATCACATTTTGAGAGAACAATACTTAATACCACGCTACAACTGAGCTATTGAGCTCAGAGATTAGGGTGCAATTTTTGGAAGATTTTCTTAGAACATAATGGACATTTTACTTTTGAGTTTGGCATTTAATACATGCATCCACCCTTTCCCTTAAAATCTCTTATGTCCCCATTAAAATTTAAGAGGCAATCACAAGACTGTTACCATGCGAGTGAAATGACAAAGGAAAAGCTGGTTTTACAAGACATACTAACTCATTTCATCCCGGCTCCAATTCTATAGAAAACTAAATGTCAGTGGAGTGGAATCTGGTGATATGTGACAGAAGATCCCACAACACAATAGCATAAATGGCAATTACAGCAGTGCTATGACAGGGGTCGATCCAGGTGGCATTTGATACCGTCGGACGGTATCTTCACAAAACAATTTTTAGCTTAAACGGTATCTTCACAGAAATATTTTGAACTGTGATGGTGTCTTCACTTTCAGTTAAATTTTATCTTAAGAAAAATATTTTTGTGTGAGAGAAATCTTGAATATTGTATTTTACTGTGCTTTCTTTTTTTTTTTCGTCGTTATGAACTGTTATCAGTAAAACGGTCTCTTGATGAATGCGTATCAATCACTGCATCATCACTAGCGGCAGCTGAGGTGAACCTCACTGAAAAGAACCCCAAAGCATTATGGGATAATTTTTTTCCCTGCAGGCATTTTCCAGGGCTAACTCCAAAGTAGGGATGGGCTTCCTTTCCTTACTTTTTATGGGCACATTAGTGGATACTCATTCCCGAAACATTCACGCATCGGTAGTATCGGTGGAAATTTTCGATGTATCAGTGAAAACCTCAATGTTTTGCTAAAGAGCCGAAGAACTCGCATCTTTCCCATCTGCAGCAGTTACGAGCACATCGATGAATGAATCGCTGTTCAATATATCGGTGACAGCTCACTAATTCAACATTGAGTAACCATGATATTTGTTAAACCGCTTGATGTATCATAAACCCTCAATGTATCGGCTCTTGTAACATCAAGGATAAGAACTCTATTTTTGGCGACGAAAGAAACATCGGGGAAAAAAATGGCAAAAAAATAATTAATTTGCGACATAGAAAGGTGATATTCCCTTTCTCTTTATAAGAATACAAAAAGATAAATTCATTTATTTATTGCAGAGAAATTTTGAGTGGATTACCCTTTTGCAGTTTCAAACATCAGTCACGAAACCTGGATTTGGGGAGGGGGGATGTATCAGTTCCTGTTACATCGAGGAAAAGAACTATTTACGGCGACGAAACATCAAGCAAAACAGCGAAAAAATTGCTAATTCATGACATAAAAAGATTATATTCTCTTCCTCTTTAAAAGAATGCAACAAAGTAAAATTCATTTACTTCATGTAGTAAATATTGTTTTGCAGTTCCAAACGTCGGTTATCGCTTGGAAAAACATCGATGCTCAAAAACACAGATATTTTTTGCCCATCCCTACTCCGATTAATCTTTGCTGTACCTGCTGGGATTCCTGCATGAGCAACTTTTTTTTTAAATATTATTTTAGTTATTTCTTTTCCTTGGAGTACTCATAAATTTTGACCTTTGATGACTTTCCTGGTGGTACACCCTGGAGTATTGTTATCATTACTATTATTATTTTCCGAGATCTCAGCTGGAGCATAATCACAGAGTTGTATTAAAAAAAAAGAAAGAAAAAAAAACTATCTGCGTACACAACATTAAAACAAAAAACTTGCTCCAAATTCAGAAAGCTTGAACCATGATTAACAACAGAATAAGAATAAATTAAAATAAAACATAACTGAAAAAAATTACTGTCAGAATAATTATAGCGAATTAAAATTACTCTAAACACAAAAATAGGCAGAATTTCACAAAAATGGTTGTGAACTTTAAAAACCTGGATCGACCACTGTATACATATGTAACACATGAAATGTTAGTACTTTGCTTCAGCAACCAACCTTATTAAAGTTCTGACATTTCTTTCTTAACAAAGGCATTCCCACTTGTAACTTCAGTATTTTTTCCACATTAAGGTACCACAGAACCTCTGAATGTTAAATTCAACCTTAAATAGCTATATTAGGTTGTCGTTATGGCAGCAGCAGCATCTCTCTCTCTCTCTCTCTCTCTCTCTCTCTCTCACTCTCTCTCTCTCTCTCTCTCTCTCTCTCACTCTCTCTCTCTCTCTCTCTCTCTCTCGTGTTCCTGTTGAAATCATGGAATTGAATTTTTTGCACTAATGTAGTGTGAGAAAGCATTCGTACATTAGTAGTTCCAATGCTTCCTCATACATTAGTATGAGAAAATAAAAATGAAGGGAGGTGGCGTACAACAAAAAAAAAAACATGATTTTTTAAGGATAGCGGGTAAAGTGAGGGAAGCTACAAAACCAATGCTGTGTGTAGAGCACTAGCAAATCTAAATCTGCAACTGGGATGGCTACATGGGAAACAGTAGAAAATACAGCACCATACCAATCAGCCAAAACATCAAAACCACCGACCTAATATGACGCAGGTCCTCCTCTCGCCACCAAAAGAGCTCTCACCTGATGAGGCATAGATTCAATGAGATGCTGGCAGGTGTCTCTTGATTAATTTGGTACCATGGCAGCAACAGAAGATTTTGCAGTTCCCGTAAATAATGTGGTTGGGGTGATGCTGCTCGTACTCATTTCTCCAACTCAAACCACAAATGCTTGATAGGATTCATGTCCAGAGAATTTCAGGGCCACAGAAATAAATGGAATTCCTCTTCATGTTCTTGGAACAACTCCTGAACCTTCTTTGCAGTGTGTGGAATAGAGCATTGTCTTGTTGAATGACTCCATCTATGCCAGGGAATAGTCACCATAAAGAGGTTTACTTTGTCAGCCATGATGTTCAGGTGTAGAGTGAATGTGACAGCTGTCAGAGTTCAGTCTACAGGGATAAAGGGTGCAAGTGTTTTCCAAGAAAATATTGCCCATCACACTTCCTCCAGCTGCCTGGGTCCAGGTGAGAAGGCTTCCTAGGGTAAATGTGGCACAAGAGCTCATCTGTCAATGTGGTGCAACAGAAAATGGGATTCGCCTGACCATGAGACCAACTTCCAGTCTCCTATGGTCCTATGACGATGATTGCGTGCCCACTGCAAGCGTTGATGACGGTGAACGGCTGCAAGCATAGGCACATGAATGGGTCAGTGGCTGCGGAGATCCATATCCAAGAGCGTATGATGAACTGTGTGTTTGGACACGTTGGGCCATTCACCACAATTGAAATTATGACTAATGTCAGCCACAGTAGCTCTCCTGTTGCTGCGGACAAGAGGAGACAGCCTGCGCTGACCTCTGGCACCAATGAGGTGTCACGGTGGCTCAAAATATCACCTGTTTTAGACCATCTTTGATAAGTACTAACTACTGCATAGCATAAGCAGCACAACCAGTGCCACTGTTTTGGAGATGTTCTCACGAAGGCATCTTGCCATAACAATCTAGCCTGTCGAAATCAGATAAATCCTATGCTTTTCCCACGACGAGGCAAAATGAAATACGAACTGAGAGAGCTCCGACCCATGTATTATACATTCAGGACGTTGACACGGGATGCTGACTGGCTGCACGTGCACTTATTTGCATGATGCAGAGGTGGTTTTAATGCTTTTGCTGATCAGTGTATGTGCCAACAATGTTATCTGTACATACCTTTCATATAATTGTGAAGAATTAATTCAGCGAGGGATTTATTTCCCATTGGTTTTTAGATCCACATTATTTTTTCAAAGATAACATCATTTGAAAACACTGTTGATAACTTCTCAAAACATAAAAAAACAAAAACACACATTTCAATAACGTACCACTCCTTATACAGCGTTATAAAATAAGTTTCATATATTCAGTAAACAGCTTTCTATCAACACAGAACTGAAGAAAATTTTTTTGTCAAACTGAACAGCTTCTCCTAGGGAGCTTTCCACTGCATGAAAGCAATTTAATTTTTCTGATCCTTAACAATACATTATTTGTCTTTTTTATCTGAAGGTGGACACAGTAATTAAAAATTCACGAGCATCAAGCATAACTGTTACCATAATAGCAGTTTGAATTCATACGTAAAACACCTATTGTGTAGCTCTGACAGGTCATTAGTACTGTCTATGATAATAATATGCATTAGCACAAGCAAAGTGCCAAAGTGTATTATTATCATAAACTGTTCCTTTATATAAGGGAAAAGGTGATCAGACTGAATGCAAGAAATATCGTGGTTGGTATCAGCTTACTAGTATGCCAGGGAAAGTGTTTGGTAAGGTTTTTATTGATAAGGTCCGAGGTCTTACATCAGATAAAGTGTGGGATGTACAAAGTGGTTTTATGCCTGGTAAGGGCTGCACTAACCAAATTTTTGCATTGTGCATGACGATTGAAAAGTATCTGTCTGTTGGTAAGAAGGATTTTGCTGCCTTCACAGATTTAGAGAAAGCTTATGACAGAAATAAATAGGATACTTCTGTGGAAGGTACTGAATAAATATGGTATTAATAGGAATCTACTTAATAGTGTGAATGTCATGTATGCTGGCAGTAAAGCATGTGTATGAGTGAATGGTGTCGCATCGAAATAATTTCCTATTGCAACTAGAGTCAGACAAGTATGTGTAATGTCACCATGGCTGTTTAATAAATTTATGGATGCATGCAGGTGTGATGCCAAAGTGGGAAGTACTAGTTTGTGTCTTGGTAATTTCCGTGTGTGCAGATTGCTGTACGCTGATGACACAGTCCTGTTGGCAGAGAGCAAAAGTGAACTAATAAGTAATAAAGGTATTACATACCTATTATTGAAACATATGCAGTATGTTACAAACTCAGTGAAACGTGCTCCCACCCCAAGAGAGGCACAACATATGCAACTATTCTTTGTTAGTTAAAATTTACAAACTAAAACTTTTGTTGTAGTTAATTGTGCATTACAGGGATTACTAGGATATAAGTTTTCACTTTGTCAAATTTTTGGGTTGTACCCCAACCCTTCTTCAAGACTGACTAAGATAGAAGGTGCCGTCACTCAAGTGGTAATGTCATACCGCTGTGTTCATTAATCGTGGAACCTCTTCTCTCAATGTGTAGACTTTCTTCAAGTTTCCATTTTAGATAGTGTTGTTGGTGTGCAAGAATTTTTAAAGAATCCCAGTTCATTGAATGTCCAGTACTTTGTACATGCTTATCTAAGCCTGTTTTGCTTGTAATGTTCTTAATTGCGGCTTTGTGTTCAGCTACACGGGTGCGGAGTTGTCTTCCAGTTTCTCCTACATATATGTTACCACAATTGTAGTTTACACTGTAGATAAATCTTTGTAGTAGCGTGTTATTTTCTTTTTGTTTAAACTGAGGGAAATTTTATTTTATTTTATTGTGTAAGTGAGGAGCAAGACGAATATGGAAGTTAAAGCTAATTCTCTGTCAGTCCTGAAGAAGGGTTGGGGGTACAACCCGAAAATTTGACAACGTGAAAACTTATATCCTAGTAATCCCCGTAATGCACAATTAACTACAATAATCCTTCACTAGGATTTGCCATGTCTTCATTAATTCACAAGATTAAAACTTTTGGTTAAAATTTAATTTATAACTCTCAATTAAATACATACCCCCACAAACATTCATACATCCCCCACAGACATTCATTTAACCATAAAAATATCCTTTAGGATAAGTTTCATGACATGTAAATATGAGCAAAAGTTAGTTGCAGAGTATGTTGTCCCAGATGTATGAAGTCTGTATAAATTCAAACTGAGTATAAATAAGGGAAAAACCAAAGTTATGGTTTTTGGGCGAGGAACTGTTAATAGTGAATGCAATATAAGTCTAAATGGGACAATGATTGACCAGATGAACAAGTTTGTGTATTTAGGAAGCATGTTTGACAGAGAGAACACATTAGATGGTGAAATTAGTAGGCGAGTGAACTCTTTATTGAAAGTCATAGCTGCTTTAGGAGGATTTCACAGGAATGATGGATTCTCAAGCAGTCCCGAATGGCTGTGTATCAAAGTGTAATTGCTCCTACTCTGATGTACGGCAATGAAATTTGGGTACTGCAGAAGAGACATAGGAGTTGTTTGCATCCTGGAGCAATGCATTACTTATGGGGGGTTTGTGGCAGGGACGACACCAAGGGAGTCCCACCCTGAAATTTGCCTTGCCCACGCTGCCACCCACCCAATTCATGATGTGCCATTTCTAAAATTTTTTCAACTTTAAAATACAATCTGGACTTCGCTGAGTAATAATAAGTGTCATGTTTTTCATCATGCAGCCTTATGTATTTTCCATAGAAAGTGCTTTGTTTACGTCTGAGTAGAAATCTTATCAAAATAGCATCCCTAGTGCCATGAAAATGCACTTTTTCTCCACTCTTCCAAATCCTTAGTTTAAGCCCTTTTCATTTTAGCGTGGCCAGGGGCGAATAGACACAGTGGATAGGCATTCATTGAGGGATGTTATTACTAATTCCTCTGCTGTTTGTTTGTGCTGCTAAGTAAGATATCCCAACACACAAAGTGGAGTCGACTATACCATGTCGCCCCGATGGCGCAGTGGTCTAAGCGCTGGTTCTTGACTATTCTTCCAAGATGGATCTGGGTTCGAATCGCGGTGTGGCATGGATGTTGAGTTTGCCATGAGAAACAGGCTCTCTCCTTTTCCTGGAACCTGTGGCCCTAAATTAGGGATGCAAGACTGCTTATAGCCCATCCAGGAGTTGATCATGGTGGTAGTTAAAACCGCAGATTCAGAGGTTAGCTCCAAAAAGAAATACAAACTACCAGATAATTTTTACTTACTGTTGCCGTATCAAACTTCACCATTTACAGCGATCTTGATATACAACTCGGGCTTCACTGACATCCATTACACGCCATACACAAGATCTTCTATACTTCATACTCATAGCTCAGCTAGTTATAAGACTCAAAACTTGAAATTCCACCACAAATTGGGCCTTTGAATGCCAAAATCATTGCTTATGAGAATCAGCTGCGCATGGTATGAGGCTCAACAGACACATCACTTGTTGCCAAGATTTGGCTTTTCTATCAATGTGCCTTTGTTGACATATGATTTTTTAAAGGAATAAAACTGTTCTTAGCACATTCAATGAATTTAACCCAATTGGCAAGGTTTTTATTATTTAAAATTCTCTTTAGAAGATAAATTTACAATCTCACTCAGAAACCCGTACAACTGCTGAGGAGAACCCACATTTATAGCCTTGGATAAGTTTCTTCCCTCTATTACTTTACTTTAGTGACATTAGCTGCCAATCAAAGCAAACTCAAAAGGAAAGAGGGTCTTAGGAAGATAAGTAAATGAGAAAGTGAGTGAGTAGAGGTGCTGCAGAGTCAGTTTAATGTCTGTAGCCAATGGTTCTTCCTATGCACTTCATTACTGAAAACAGAACATGCCTTATGATTTACTGGGAATGGAATGACCGATTTCGAACATACAGGCCTGAGAGCGTAAGGGTCATCATTTTATGATGTGCTCTTTATAGAGAGCTGGCATTCACTTGTAGTACATACAGCATGAGTTTCTGTCTGTGGTCAGTCCAGTACACCCTTCATAGAAAGAAAGCATTTTAAAGGTCCCGAAAGGCATTTAGCTTCTTGGAGAGGCAGCTGATTCTAAAAACTATGATATGCTTTTAAAATGAAGTCATAGGGATGATGCTTTGAAACTGCATATTCTACAAACCAGAACAGGTAAATCTTTGAAAGCATGTAATAAAATCATGGCTGAGGTTGCATCAAATGGAAATCAAAACAGAACAAGAAAATGCAAAGGGAAATATGATGATGTTGAAGTAGCTTTTTCCCAGTGGTCTAAGAAAGTGAGACTTGTGAATACCCCAATTAGAAAAAAAAAAAAAAAAAAAAAAAAAAGGTGAAGATTTTTTTCAAAAAATTTTCAAAGAAGGATTTCAAAGCAATTCATGGATCACTAACAAAAGCAAATGAATAACAATGTACATAAACAAGCACTTGGTGAGAAGGGAAGATGCTAACAACCAAGCTACAGAAACATGGATGTCTGTTTAGCTGGAATTCTTAAGCCTCACATAATTTACAATGAGGATGAAACAGGTCTTCAGAGAGCCTCCACTGCCTATGATGTTTAAAAATAAATTGGCACCTGTTGGTAAAAGGAGCACAGTAACTTGATCAGATCTGTTAAAATGACACAACTCGCTGCAGGGAAAAACAAGAGGTTGGAGCACTAAATGGTTTTCTCTACATTTTGAATATTCAAACGATGAATGTATGTATGACCAGCAAAATTCTTTTTGAATATCTTTTGAAATGGGATAAGAAATTACTGGAGAATTACTGGGAAACATGCACATGTTGTATTGATGTTAAGACAATTCCTTAGCTCATCCCAAAGTGAAGTTAACAAACATAAAGATTAACTTTCTGCCCTGAAACAAAATTTCAATTACAGACAGCCTCTTCACCAAGAAATGATAAAGACCTTTAAAATGCATTACTGAAAGAACACGAGAAGAGAAATTACAAAAACAAACTATCTTTGCTGTACGCAATTCACATAACTCTAAAGCCTGGAAAAATGCAACAAATATTTGAATTTCTAACACCTTCCTTAAAGCAAAAAGTGCAAAAGAGGCAAACCAAGTTCTTCAAATTCTTTAAAAAAAAAAAAAAAAAGCAATTTGAAAAAAAGAAGCCAAGACTTATAATTTTTCTCTTTTCTTTTTTTTTTTTGAGTCTCTAATCAACAGTCAATAATGCATAAATGTTTTGGACAAAATGTACATTTTTTCATATTTATGCCTGTTCTACTGGAGATAGGTAAGTCATTTTACAAAACTGATTGAACTGTAAATATATCCATATCATATAGGTAAGCATTATTAACTTGTTTCACTCTATTGCATATACGTGCTGATATAAATAAGTACTGCAAAAGCACAAAAGCAAAATAATTTGCTACATTCATACTTTTTTTTAGATTCTTTATGATTTTTAAATAACTAAATTTCTTAAGATTACAAAAAAAAATATATTATTACTACAGGGGATCCAGTAAAACACTGGATATGCATATTTGAAGGTTTGAAAAAATTTACTGCTTTTTTTAGGAACTGGCCAATTGTGAGAGTTAAAATGAGCAGCCACAAGTGTGAATCTTATAAGTGGTGGACATTGTGTAGCATGCATGAAGATAAACAATACTATCCACTTCATAGCTTACCATTTTGTAAAAATTCAAAGAAGGATATCTGTGACTACTGTGAGAAGGTTTCACCAACAAGGGCTCTAACCCACGCAATTGTATATCCCATAAAGGGATGTGTTTCTGATAAATCTACCTTCACTTTTTGCTGGTCTGCATTTGAATGTTTCAATTGCAGCAACTGTGCTTTAAAAATGTAAATCAGCACTGCAAGTAAATAAATTTTAAGTCTACTCTTTGTTTATGCAAACTCTTAGCAACAGCAAAAGCATCACTATTTTCTATAGCAATACTTTCTAGGTGAAAAGTGACACATTTTCAGTCTTTCACAAGAGAACACTGAAGGCACCAATTTACTACCCATCCATCTTACATCATGTAAATCTTTGAATTTCTCTGTGCTGATATGAAGTCTTTCAGCTACTTGTGTTAGATGTTACATTCTCTTTGGGGAAAATTAGTAAAAATGGTACAGCTGTTTCAAAGCTGAATCATGATCAGCAATAAATTTCTTATTTTTAACTGCACTTAGTACAAGGAATGCAATTCATATGTAACAAATAAATGTGGAGAAATAAGATTTCAATACGCTATAGTTACGTTAAGAAATTAAAAACACAGAAGTACTTTCAACCTCCCTGAGGTCTTGGAGCAAGACTGGTTGCCAGATTTTAATTTACAAATTTTTCTACACTAAGAGAATCCAGATATATCACAATGTGATGATAAGAATTTGAATGCATGTTATAAAGTGCGAGTTACACAGCATGCATATCTACTGTAAACATCAGAGACTCCAATGGAACCTCCTCAACACAGACATCATCAATACATGCAAATGACAATGTGGTAACAATACTGTACATCAATAAATGCATACTTAAATAAAATGAGGATAATGATTTGATGTTTCTACTATGCAGCTGTGAGTTCTGAGGTAGATACACAAGTTACAATGTTTGTAAATGTGTCTCTGCAATAAGATTTATCTTGTAAATAATATTGAGGATTCTGAATAAATATGTGGTAGGATAATATGGCAAATAATCATTTAGTGATGTAGTTGACAGCACCACTGTACATTAACATACACAAACTTAAGTGAGGATAATGTTTTAATGTTGCAACTACGCAGTTGAGAGTTCTGAGCCAGATACATGAGATAGAGCATCTGTAAATAGGTCTCTGTAACAACAGTTATCTAGTAAAAAAATACTTCTGAATAAATATGTGGTAGGATGATACAGTAAATAATCATTTAGTAATGCAACTGATCTATCAACCATCAGTCACACCACAATGCTATCTGCTTTCAAGTCATCTGTCTATCTTCCTTGAAAAAGCCATCTGGTTGATGTGCAAAAGCTTGGAAACTTTTGATTTCTATTCTATGCTAAAAAATTTGGATCATTAGTATAGTTATACTATTTTGAGTATTGGAATAAAGTTATAGTGTGGAAAGATTGGTGCCTGGGACAGAGCTGATGGGATGATATTGTAGAAGATCTGGGCCATGACAACAAAGCAATATTAACCGGAATGCCGCAACGGTACCTCAGAGGCTCAACAAAACACCTGTTTGATCCGATCAACGAAATGCTGATTCCTCAATCTTCTGCTATGGCTGACATCTGAAGACAAAATGTAGTACATACAAAAAGCACATGCAGTGCATTCAACCCAACATATGAACTATGTACGGTAGAGGTCCAGGAAGCACCTACACACAAATGCGATCCTATAGTAACACAGTGTTCAGGGTCCGGGGCACCAATCAATGCGAGTTAGGACATCTCTAAGTATATCTAACAACTGACCACATGACCACAGAGCCATAAAATGTAAACTAGACTGAGGCAGTCCTTGATCTTCACTGATGAATTACCTCCAAAGTGAGTCATGTGGTCAGTTATTAGAGTTCAGACCAGGAACACACCATCAGGGCACAAGCATTGGTGACTGTGGCAGGCACCCATGATGGTGGCAATGTCAGGGTGTGTGGAGGAATAGATTTGAGATAATTCTGGTTTGTAAATGTGAGAGAATGAAGGCCTAGGAGCACCAAACTGAATCAGAAAAGGGGATAAAGGTGATTAAAATTACAAAAAAGGTGTCAGAAAGGTGATGTAAAAATGACGGTAGTTAAAAAAAAAAAAGATAAAAGGTGATGTAAAAATGACTGTAGTTAAAAAAAAAGATAAAAGAAAACTACACAAAAGAGATTAAAATGACAAATAAAAGGCGATGTAATTCAATGGTGATCAGCTGATTTAATGTACTTATTTTAAGTTCATTTTAAAGAATATTTTAACTGATCAAATATCTTGCAAACAGTGCTGTGGAAGCCATTTTACGGGCAGAAAACAACGAGACTAAGCAAGCCTGTGCATCTCACAACAATGTGCTTTGCTCTGGAAAAAGAGTTCTAAAAAAACACACACAAAAAAAACAACAAGAAAGATGACACCAAATTTTCAGTTGTAATGAGCACGTCTTTTGAATCTGTTTTAATGTGAATTAAATTTGTCAGAGTTATTCAAAGTCAATGGAAAAAGTTAGGAAAACAATCGACCAGTTTTAACAATCCATAAAACATCCAGAAATAGAAACATCTGTTTAGTTCCACCAGTGCCTAAGAAGCATGATTTCAAAAATTAACAAATGGCACACAAAAAATTTCTCATAGCACAAGGAAGGAAGGTATCAGAAACAAACAGATTTTCAAATTGAACAGTTAAAAGAAGAAATATACGAGAAAAGGAAACATTATATAACTTTATGCCTTCTAGTGGAATAATTTTGCATAATGGAAAAGTTGAAAATAAGCAAAAATATTCTGCATGGAAAAAGCTATGCTAAGGAAAAACAACTTTTCAAATATGTCTTCTGGAAGCAGAAATAGTGAGAAAAAGGTTTTTCGACCTTTATGCACCCTAGCAGGAAATCTGTGCATCATTTAAAGAGGATAATGCTCCACATCTTCAGTGTAGCAAATGGCACACAGTAAAGAAATTTCAGTAGTGTTTTTAGAAGCAGCAATACAGCTGCAAACTGAAGTACACAAACACCACCTACAGACAGAAATGTGAACTACAAAATTCCTCATATACGAGCCTAAAGTGTTCTACAAGGTAAATGGCATCTGGTGTTGAGAGATTTTTTTTAAATAGCATGTGTAGAAGCAGAGATATTGAGTAAAACAGATTAAGCATTTGCTCCCCGTAGTGGCAAAACTGTGCATTATTTTGGAACGAAAATACGCACACAGAGTTTGCATAGTTAGTAGTATCTGACTAAAGGAAAAAAGTTTTTCAATCGGGTTTTTAGTCCTGCAGACATTGCTGCAAACCGAAACGTGAACTTACACCCTCTGGTGGCAGACTTGTGCGCTAAGAAAATTTTGAAATTATATGAGAAACACTTCGCAGGGAAAATGCTCTCCAACAAAGAAAGAATTTTTCAAATCGGACTTTTGGAGATATTGCTAAAAATAGGATATGCATCTATGCCTCCTGGCGGAAAAGCCATGCATTAAGAAGAAAGTATTCTCAAAAGGTTTTTCGGTGTGAGAGATATCGGTCCACGGAAAAAAATTCAATCGAGATTTTAGAAGCTCAGATTTTGCTGCAAATGCAACAGAAGCAGAAATTAACACTTATGCCCTCTGGTGGTGGCCAAACCGTTTATTAGAAATTATATGCAAAAGATTTTCCATCAGGACCTGTATCCACTGCAGAAAGAATTTTTCATATCGGAGTTTTAGAAGCAGATATATCGGGGGGGGGGGAGTTTACTTTATCGCCCCCTAGAGGGAAATCTATGCGTAACTTGAAAAAGTGACTATACCTAAAATAGTCTTTGACATAAATGGAATTGAAAGGTAAAAGAATTTTTTCAATCTAACGTTTAGAAGCAAATATATGGAATAAAATGTACTTTGAATTCGATATTGTCTGCATGTTTACGCCCTATAGCGGCAAAATTGTGCATCATGAAAAAAAAATAAAAAAATAGAAGACCCTCATTTGCACATTTCAAGCTTCCCAATGCATAATAAAAAAAAAAATCAGATCAGGCTATTAGTTTCAGAGATATGGTGTCCACAGACAGATGGGCGCATGGACAGACGGATGGACAAACCGATAACATAAGGCACGATCGTTTTTACAAAAGACGTGCTAAAAAACATACTATTGTGATCTTCGTTTCAGCTTCATCTCAAATTACATACTTTAAAATATGTACATAACTTTTTCTCGAAATTTTCAGCCGAACCATTTAGGCTAAACCAGGGGTGCAGAAAATGTTCGGAACCCAATATTTTCCCAGAACACAATTTTTTTTTGTCTGAAATTTCCCCCAAAACTGTAGTGGATTTTCATACAAGTTTAAGCGATTATTAGAGTATATGTTGATGACTAAGAACTATCCTTAAAGCCTATTACTTAAAAATTTGACAAAAAAACAACAACAACTAATATTTATTCCAATGAATAAATAAAAAACAATTTTACATTGATGGGCAACATCAGTTGTCACCAATAAATGGCAGCATTCCCGTCTCTTTGTGAAGGTTGTCAATCACCTTTGACATCTTATACACCTTGAGACGAGATGCTGAAGAAAACCGTGTGAAATGATATCTTCCACCATGGAAATGCCTGTCCAAGGATTCTTTTAAAAGTTGTGAAGCCTTATGAACAGGAGGTCCATTCTAAGAAATGAAGACTTCATTAAAAAGGGTGCTGAACTGGATGTTTCGATTGTGTAGATGGTTGCCACTTACAGATCCAACTGATTCGCAAACAGCTTCACTACAGATTTTTAAAAAGTTTTCAAGTACGTAAATTATTTCAGGGATGTGGGCATACACTTCAGGATGAGTAAATGTTTCTTTTATTACTGTGTTATTTCTTGATGATTAAGTTTGGTTTTTGATTTTCTTCTGAAGAATCAAGTACTTTTTAAAAAAAGAGCTGTGTTTAAAAAGTTGTTTTTTCATAATTTTCAACTGGGAAAAAGAACTTTACTATCCAACTTGCACCCTCGGTTTTTGTTGACCCATGTTGTAAGTGTTTCTAAAGGTTTCTTAACTGTATGTTCATATGTTGTACCTGGAGGGCTTGTTATGTATCCGCTACTGAAACACTGCCGCATATTTTCTATAATTGGAGGTTCAGAAATTCTAAGTGCAAGTTTTTCCAGTAAAGTTACACAAAGATTTTCTTATTTTTTTCTTGAACTTCTGAAACCTTCACCAGTTGTTTCTTCATCCTCAGCCCGCTGCTGAGTCTGGGAATGGCTTGATCTTTGGTAGTCTTCATCAACCAATAGACAGTCTTGGTAAACATAATTTCTTAAAGACTCCATTTCCCTAAAAACTGATGAAAGTTTTCTTTGGTTAATTTTCCACTGAATAATCAAAGAATGTCCAAATACAAGCATTAACGTTTTGAGAGGCACAACTGAATTTTGTGATCAACTCTGATATGTCAATCATCCCAAGGAGTTGATATATAAAACAAGGTTTGAAATTTTTTTGAGTTCCAATGAGTAATTTTTAGCATCAGTATTGTTGCCTCGTCGGATGCATTCAGTACGCTTTTTTTGTAAGTCAATAAAAAACAACTTAAAATATTTTTGGAATGTTTTGTACACTCTTAATTCACTGTGAACAAAATGGGTTTGTTGGAATGATTTTGGATTCAAAACACCCACTACTTGCATTTCATCTGCTAATGCAATCAATTCTTCATAGCCAATGTCCCAATTGTAATTTTTCATTAGATTGCCAACAATTTCAGCTTGATTATTAATCCATGACAATGACTGAACTTTACGAACATCATTTAAAACACACTCTAACCTATGAGCTAAGTCCCACATAGAAAGTAACAAGTCATGATTGACATTTTCACAAAAACTTGCCAATTTTTTATCTACACCAAGATCAAAATTTGGCCATCAGAAGCCATTCCGTTTAGCTGTTCCTTTAACTTAATTTTAAAATTTTCAAGGGCACATTGCAGTTGTTGAACAAGAACATTACCAGTGTGTGAGGTACCACATGGTGAAATGTCAATCACAATACAAGTCTGAACCCCATCTACAAGCGTAATCAGACAGGTTATTTGGTATGTCCGGTGTAATTCTGTGATTTTGTCGGCTGTGACTGACACGAGAGGTAGATGATTCATCACGGGAGTTTTTTACATAAAAAAAAAACCACATATTTTGGTGTTCATAGTAAAAAATATGTTTTTCATAAATTCTGTGAAAAATTCTCTTGAGTGATTAAGTTCACCAAACTCAGCATCATTTAAAATGTTTAAACTTAATAAACATTAAAAAACTTGCCTCCCTAACTGCCCTGTAAGCAGCTCTGGCAACTCACAGTCCCACCTTGCCATGCTCTTTCTTTATTAAGATCTCTTTCTTTTCCATGGCTTCAGAAAACTGTATACACCATTTATGTGCACTTGATTGTAAATGATCAATGACATGGGTTTTAAAATTTCGAAATTCAATACTTTGAGTTGGTTGCATTAACTAGTGTTCACTTGGAAGAGAAAAAATATCAAAAGTTCTGGTTTTAAGAACGGCTACCTCCTTAGGAATGTTTTTATAGTTTTCTACACATGGAGAGCATTGCACTGTCTTTATTCCCCCTTCTAAACATGGCATCAGCTGATAAATTTCTGGAACCAATTTGCTGATTCTAATTAACTTAATTTTTACTTTAAATTCTTCTTCTTCTTGTGCTAAAGTTCTGGGACCGGATAGGCGTGGTACACTTGGTACAGCTAACACATGTTTTATATTAGAAGGAAGAACCTTGGACTTGGCTACAAATTGTTGGATGTTAGCGTCCTTCGCTCGTTTATTTTTATTTTTTCATCGGTCACCTGCTGCAAGATTGTTTACGATTTGCGAGTTTCAGTTGCGAGGATGCAGAACAGAACAATCAGCGGTGCGCTGCAAAGAATTATGGGATCCCGACCCTGGACAATTGTTGAGAAGGAAAGATGAGATGACGGTGTTCCTTTGCTGTGTGTGAACACGCTGTATTGTTGTTCTTACAAAAGTGCTCTAGAAGAGTACACGAATTATGACGTCCTAAAAGGATTCTCGCTGGAATAAGCTGTGTTGCATGAACTCCTAAAAGGAATATTAATCATGGTAAGACTGTTTAAAACAGACGAAATAACCTTAAAGCACGGTGTCATTATTGTTAATAATAACTCATTCATTATTGTTAATAATAACTCATTCATTCTATGTTTATTATATATCCGTGAACCATCATTAGCATCTTAGTTGTGTGTTTAGTAAAGAATAAATAACGAAAAACTTAAATCAGGAGTCTGTCGATTATGAACATAGTTACCGTTGCAAATCATTTCTTAGTTTTTTAACTTACACTATCACAAATTGATTCGGTTTTAATAACTTATCAACTTTATGGGAAAGGCCAGATAATACTTGAGATATACTGTAGTTAATAACTGTTCATTGATATCAGTACGTTTTTTGGTGTCAACACCAACATTGTCCACTGACTGTAATTCTGGACTAAGTGGTCCATTAAGTTGAATTTCATCAAGTTTTCTTTGTTAGTTTGAATGTTCACAACTACTACTGCAAGGCAAAACATTTTCAATTGCATTAACTTCAAGATCACCAGTTTTAGGTTTAAAGAATCCGGAAATACTACTCTGATCCCTGGTTCTAGGCTTATCATCCGGATGTTTATTTGAAACATGACTTATGAGTTTATCATGCCTGCCATGCCAATCACAATAAGTGCAGTTCACTTCTTATTTACTTTTAAAGGTTGACATAATTACCAATCACCCCGATATTTTTGAGCACACAATTAATAATAAAACACAAAATCACACTTGTTGTATATTCACCAGTAATACATTTATAAATAGTTACATGCCACCACACATTTTATACACACTTTATTACAGAATTTTTTAGCTGTTTATTTTTCAGCCTCTCTGCCCCACCACTGTTTTCACCTAGACCCAAAAATGTTTCAGACAGTTTAAATCTAAGTTTGATGTTTCTATTCCCAGGACGGCATCACTTTTATTTGGAACGACGGGTGGGGGAGCCACCCAGCCTTCTTTGCATGCATTGTCTGAGAGGAAAGATAAGAATGCAAAAGAACAGCACCACACACTTTATAATAAACTGCATGCAAACAACGGTACAAATAACACGCATAGCATGTAAACAGCAACTGAAGAAGGGTGAATGGCTGCCAATGGAGCTTACTGACTGTGCATGCGCTTGGCGTTGTGCATCTAAGCTTATATATAAATACAGCAGAGCGTCCAAAATCAGAACTAATTGGGGCCACTGGTAGTTCGGATTTTTGATGTGTTCGGACGAGGACGATTTGATTTTACTTTCCATCTCATCATTCCATAGTTCTGGCTTTTAGATCAAAAGACAGAGTTTCCTTATGTGTTTACAAGAAAGGTCTCTGGGTCAACCTTTTAATGACACAGTGGGGTGCAGCATTTCTGCCCTCCCCTTCCCTTCCTCCCAACCACTTGGCTCTGAGCGATTTATCCCCCCCCCCTTCCAGTCTACAAACGGTGACACTGTTCCCAACAGACTGTTCGGGATTTTAATCTGTTCTTTTGCATTCTTCCTCTTCCTCTTGGACAATGCAGGCAAAGAAGGCTGGGTGGCTCCTCCACCCGTCGTTCCAAATAAAAGTGATGCAGTCCTGGGAATAGAAACATCAAACTTAGATTTAAACTGTCTGAAACATTTTTGGGTCTAGGTGAAAACAGTGGTGGGGCAGAGAGGCTGAAAAATAAACAGCTAAAAAATTCTGTAATTAACTATAATTTATTTCATTCTAGCATTCCGGGCGTCTAATTTTGCCAGATAATTTTACTGAATGAAATTAAATTAGACTTAAATCCTTTGAAAACTGCATGGGTCATTCGCTTTAAAATGTCCGGAACCCCCAATAATTTTTCAAATTGGCGCCTATGACACATTCGCTGCCATTAGTTTTTTTTTTTTTTTTTTGATTGGAGGCTTAACGATCACCATGAGCAACTCAATGCGCTATAAGCAGTCGCTCATCCCTAATTTAGGGCCACTGGTTCCAGGGAAGGACGAGAGCTAGCGCCATGAGACAAACACAACATCCATGCCTCATCAGTATTCGAACCCGGACCCATCTCGGACAAATGATCAGAAGCCATCGCTTAGACACTGTGCCGGCCCATTAGTTTTGGAAATGTTTATTAGCATTACTAGTGGTTGTGTCGTAGTTGTTACTGATGCCACGCTGTCTCAGCCTTGGCATTAGTAAAGTCATTTGGGCTAGGTGAATCGTTTGCGAGCAGCAGTTCACAGTAAGTCACAGCGCTCATAACCTCTTGTATTCAGAACGACACATTTTTCAAAATGATTACCTGATTACCATGAAGTAAATTACTCCTATTTTTCACGTTATATTTGTTGTTAATAAATCAATTTTTCGTTTTATTATTACTATTATTATTTTACCCCAGGGCAAAATTTTTCCCAGAGCTGCCTTAATTTCCCCCGAACCTTGTCCGTGCGTTCAGACATATTCTGCACCCCTGCGCTAAACTACACAACAACTGCAGATTCCAGAAAACCTTGTACCTTGAAACACAAAAGTCTCGGCACAACAACAGGCATGGAAGTGGTCATGGCAGAAAAAGACTGAACTTTTCCCACATAAGAATATGCAAAAATAATTAACCTTTCAGCATTTATTAACTACCCTAGGCACAATATATGCATATATAAAAGCCATAAAATTGTCTAACATTTCTTTAGGAATGCATAAATTTTTTTATTTTAGTCAATGTGCTTACATCAAACCAATAATGTCAATCCCATATTTATACTGATCTAATTTGTTTTATTGCAATTATTGTATTTCTGCATTGATATCAGAAACTCCCCAGACAACTTCCAAAAAGGTGGAACTCTTTCATCCCTGCAACAAGGTTCTCAAGGATCAAACAGAAGTCACGTGGTCCTTATCCTGGCACTGTTGGTACTCGCTTTGGCTAACTCTTATCTCGGCACTAGGAAACCTCACTTTGCTGGACTTTTCTCCATTTACCAAGTTTTTTTAAGAAGAGTATAGTGCTGTTAGTGAGTTTTCTTATATAGATGCAAGCTACTGTTGTTGTTTTTTTCACATATTTCACCCCTTAGCAATATGCTGCAAGTCGAATTACATGCAAAATCACGTTTTTCTAGCCCAGTCTGCCCTCTGATGCACATCGGTTTCTCACTTTTAACTCTTATTTGGTGTTTACTGGTGTTTAATTTTAAGCCAAACCATTTAGGATGCTAAACTACAACTTCACCACACAATCTTACCTAATAGCTAGTACTTACAGTGAAAACAAATCTAACAATGATAAAACATGAATAAAGGGGATCACTAAGTTTATACAATTTGATGGTACAGCATAAAAATTCTAAATGATTAAACATGTTACTTAAGTCTCAGAATGAATATATATTTAAACATAAAGAACTTTAATGTAGAGCAAAGCTTACCTATACAGAACATATATAGGGGTGTTGGAACTTTTTTATTAGCTTAATGTGAGCAAATAGTTAATTAGGTCTCTCCTGGAGAGACCTAATTAACTATTTGCTCACATTAAGCTAATAAAAAGGTTAATTTTGTCACTCCAAGAGCACATCACCTCCTTAAACAACTGGTTTTTTTTTTGGGGGGGGGCTTTTCTTTTGTTTTTCCTATTTTAGTACTGTATAACTGTCAGTGTTAGATGACGATTATGGGCAAAACACGTAACAATATTAACAAAGAAAGGTGACTTGATCACGCTAGTTACGTTAACTAAAACTTTTACAAAAAGTTCGTAAGTTGGAAGCTTTCGACCTTATCTTAGGTCTTCATCACGCCAATGGAGGACTAAGATTGTTGCCAGATTCTACATTTGAATTTTTTCTATTTTTGTTGCCAAAACTTAGAATTGATCTCCAGATCAACGGAATGTAGAGAGGAGATTCGGAGTTGCAAGTCATTGAGTTGAAAATAATTTCTATGCTTTCACGGTAACGGAGGGCAAAACGATTGTCAAACGAAGCAATTCGTTTTGCTTCGTTCCAGTGGAACTTTTTGTAAAAGTTTTAGTTAACGTAACTAGCGTGATCAAGTCACCTTTCTTTGTGTCAGTGTTAGGTATTTTTCTGCAACACGTTTTGTCAGCATGAAAATACTGATCCATTTCTCCAGTTATTTTGCTTCTAGAGCATTTAGTTTTTTAATTACAAGTGGAACACTCTTTGCCTATGGGTGGTGTTTACCTTTTCGGTTAGCTAAGAGAAGTGGCTAGGTTGCTCTTTGTTTAAAATTTTATAGTGCTATATATTTTTTGGTGAGTTATTATATTTGGGGATTGTGGGATACTATTAGCGCAGAGACATTTTAATCCCAAGCTTGAGTTTTCCGTATATCTCAGTACAAGATCGGCGAAGAACAGTGACATTTGAATAGGCTAAATATGGGCCAGTGGTCCAATCTATCTTTTTATCAGCTCAAAGTTCCTTTGGCTCTCCTAGTTTTTTCTAGGGCTGGAGCACACCACCTCTTTGGCTTGCCTTTTTTGAAATTTTTGACTTTTCTCTTGATTTTTCCAATTTTGAGGCAATATAACTGGCGGTGTTGGGTATTTTTATGTGACAAGTTTGGTCAGCAAGAAAACATTGTGAGTCTCCACAAGTTATTTTATTTCTAGTGCACCTAGTTTTTTATCTGTGGATGGAGCACACTTTTACATAAATTTGTAAAAATTAGCTAGAATTACTGTCAGATTAAAAAAACTTTTTGCTGTGCAGGCGTGTTAACAAACCAGGATTCCAATGTTAAATTTATTTGAGAGAAAATCCCAGCAAAATTACTGAAATTTTTTTAAAGCAAAAATGCAGAGAAAAATCTAATTTTGCTAATGGCCTTACTATTTTGAAGAATAAGAAGGGCAGAGGAAATGTAAAGGGTTAGACCAAAAAGCAAGGTTGCTAAATGTAAAGGTTAGACCACAAAGCAAGGTTGCTGAGTGGCGGGATAAGCCATCATATAAGCGGTGCCGTATTGCCTTGAGCTACTGTGGCGCAAAGACAACAGCAAAGTGAGATTTGAGTGTCGGAATAAGGATCATGTGATTTACGTTTGATCCCCGGGGGACCTTGCTGCGCCGAGACGCCTGTCCTTGAAATCCTTGAAACACGTCATAGCATAAACGTCATGCAGCTAAACAACGAATAGAGGGGCACGCAGAAAGGAACATCGCGAAACGAGGGGAAGAGAAGCCTGGATGCAGGAGGAGGACCTATGAAACACTTTACGGGAACGAGGTCAGTCATACTCTCGTATCCCTGCGACACAGTTTAGCAACTAGTCTGTGCACTGTTTACTGGACGGCAGTGAGTGGCATCAGGTTTTGAAATCGCGATTTCAACGAAAAAGGTGAGAAAGGTGACATGTCCCAAAAAGGTGACAAAGGTGACAAAAGGTGAGAAAGCCGACTCGCTCCGAGGCCTGAGAATGGCATATTCAAGCTAACAGAATAGTTTGTTCTGCTTAAATAAAAAGTATAAATTAATGACACTTGGATTTTTGTAAATACCATTCATTTATGAATTTCAAACCTTCTACACAGTGGCAGTGCAAATAAAACTGTTTATTCAATGGTAGGAAATCAAAGTATAAAACATGTGTACCTTTTTTCATAGTTTTCTGTATATATTCATCCAGTTGCTGAGCCTGTGTATTAGCTGGTTCAACACTAAGGAATGCTTTAATGTATTTCTTTGCCAATGTGTAGTCCTACAAGAAATTAACAACTCAGTAACTGATAAAACATTTTGATAAATAAAACAAAGAAAGGGAAAACAGCAATTTTTGTATATATAAATCTGCACTATACAATTGTAAAAATTATAACATTCACTCAATACAAGAAGTGGAAATCTCAAAATGTTTTTTTTTTTAATTAAAGCATCAAATCACACATAAATTTAAGTCTTTAAAGATGAAACAAACAAGAAACATAACACCAGAAAAGATATAAAAAAATTCTGAAGAAAACTGAACGTTGAAAAATGAAGAATAAGACACATTGAATTTGCTTCACTGTTAACAGAGCAGCACACCTTACACAGTGTACTTAGTTTCAAACTGAATTAAAATATGAAACAGCTTTCCCATACAAAATCCATTCATATAGAAACTACACACAGAAACAAGTGATAACAAAAATTAAGAGTACACCAGCATCCTGAGGAACACTTCATGAAAAGCAGTGTCAAGGCAAAAGTTGAAAGTATGGCTTTGGATCATAATAAAACACACACACACACACACACACACACACACACACACACACACACACACACACACACATCATAAGGTGGTACCTTCATTAAAGGTCAGCACAAGTCTTAATTTGGAAAGCTCTGCCCAGCTCAGACTTCCCAATTCACTGCCCAGCCCATTTCAGAACTTCATCCTGTGTTCTCCTCCACTTTAATAAGTGGAGGAGAACACAGGATGACACACTGCTTCCACTGGAGAAACAAAGCCGCTCAACTGAAAGAACTACCTCAATAGTAAATGGAATATAATGCAGAGTGACATGGCATTTCTTGTAGGAATTTCTCCCACAGATAAGGTTTAAACCAGACTACCTACTTCTGTCTGTCACTGACAAAAATCACGCCAGAAGCTCAGTATCTGGTTTCGTGAAGCTGAAAAGTCTGTTTATGAAAACATTTCTCAGAAAAGTAAAAAAGCCACATGTTTTAGTTATAGCCTAACTCTCAACAGCAACAACATTCATCACCTCCCTGTGGATTAAGAGACCCAAGATCCTTAAAAAAAAAATTATAATTTTCTTTTCTTTTAAAATAAATTCATAATTTACAATTCTTTGGACAAGTTGTTGCCAAGGACACCACTTTCCATAAATTAGGATGGTAACACCTCTGCAACAGGCAGCTTAGGCAACTCGTGTTGATTTTTTAAAAGGTTGTGTAGAATTTTTTCAAACCATTTTATTGAAAAAATTAATGACGTTCTGCAAAGAATGTTATTTAAATCAAACAGACTTAGCTTATAAGGTGGGGTCTTGTCATTCAGAAACAGCACAGAGATAGAGGGGGAGGCAATATGATTGTGTCAAGCATTGTTCCATTGATGGTAATATACCATCATATAACAATTCATCCTATGTAAGAGCCAAGATCAAATGCATCAAAGTATTGGTTGATGCGTTGTGCAAGGGAATTTGATACTAGTTTTTTGCTCTTTCACAAAGTCCTGTAATTGAAAAAAAAAATATTCCACACAGAATTATCCTTCAAAAACAGACTTACTTCAGTATAGCTCACACATATTTATTCTTTTATTATTATTTTGCCCTCAAATAACTTCATCTCAATTAGATTAACCATTTTTTTAATGTTCAAAGACATGAAGCAAAATTTTAAAATTTTAGACCCCTCCACACCATTTACAGGGCAATTATATAATTGTGCCATATGGCACAATGGGATTCCAAGAACATAGTTTTTCTGTTTTTAGGCACATGCTACAGCAGTTGCTCTGTTTTTTTAAAAAAATTCCCCAACTCATTTGCCAAATTCAATTTTTTTTTTTTAGCCAAATGTAATCTGTAGTCACCAATTTTTTTCACTCTCCATTGAAATCACAAACCATAAAAACATAAAATGTTATTAGTAGGCCTTACGGGTCTTATGTCAGCGATTGCATAACTCTTTTCATGAAATCGCTTTCCATTTCACACACAATGCAAACAATGAAAAAAGTAACTAAATTCAAATTTCATTTTTCAACGCCAAACTGAATAAATATTAAAGCTTGTGTTTGCTCAGACATTATTAAAAAAGGTAAATGCCAATATTTTCACCAAAAACCTTTTATCAATCGCTAATACGATTTTTTTCTTTGCAAATTGCAAAGAATGCAATCAGCAGTGCGACCTCTGTGTTATATATCTGCACCAAAATAGTTTTATCTTGATTAAATATTCTGTTGTTTTCAATTTTTGAAGCTGGAAAGTGAAATTTTCATGCATTCCTAATTTTTTGCTCCATTTCCAAGGCATATAAATGTGGTACCCAGGGAGATTACTTTTAGAGGTTTTAACATCTAGATGGCTTTATTTTGACAACAGATGCACTGATACCTTTTGATTTTAAAGGAAAGGAAATTTTTGCCAATTTTTACAATGGCTGTTCCGTAAAAAACTGAGAGTAAAATCACACAAAATGAAGAAATATACGTACAGCAAAATATATGTTATTCTTTCTGAAAGTATCTTCCTTCGGATGATATGCAACGGTCCCATCGTTCAGTTCATCGAAGGCAACTCTGGCTAACAATTGTTCTCTCATCAGGTGATAAGACACCCATCTGGAACAGACACAATGCAGCAGTAATTTATCACGTAGAATGCGGAACGCTGACGTTTTTGAAATATTAGTTGACGCCGCTATGTCTTACACATCATTCATTGATCCTTTTGCAGGATTACTCAAACAGTGTTAACAATACACTCCGTAACAACACTTTCAGATCGACCAGGCCTACAGCGAGTTCTGCCGACAAACACTAATTTTTGAAATTATGGTGCCATCTAAAAATCGTTGACTTACCCAAACATTTATCTTCGTAAGGTTTTTTCATTAAATAAACTGTTTCTGGAGCTGGTTTACCTAAACGATAGCAAAATTTTATCTCACAACGCATTTCACTTCTTAACTCTGAAGCACTCACCTTCATAAGCTGTATGGCAAAATGCAGACATACCTTAAACAACTGTGCAATAACAAAACCAGAATCATCTCACATGTCTAATAACTGTTGCCACAGAAACTTCCTTAATTCAGTTAGTCGTCTGCGTGACTATTTTCCCCCTTCACACTGTTGCCAACTCAAAAAAAATTTATGAAATCCCAATAAACCAGCAACCACCTGTGTCATATATAGGCAGCACCAAGAATAAATTAAAGTATAGATTGAACCAGCATATTAATAATTGGAATAAAAGAGAGGCTAAGACAGCATTGACCCAATACTGTATGGAAAATCAAAAATGTCCAAGGTTTGAAGATATTAAAATTATTAAGAGCTGTAAAAACGAAAAGCAGTTAAGAATTGCAGAATCAGTGTTAATTGAAAAAAACAGATCAAGATTATGCAACATTAATGAGCCAAGTAACCTAAACGAACAATGGAAAGCCCTAATAAAAATTGAACAGCAGCGTAAAAAGAAAGAGGGAAAAAAGAGCAGCAGGGACAATAGATGGCGCCAGAGACAACGATTCAGAGATAGCGACTGGAGCCCAGGCCTCGATGGCTCTGCTCACTTGAGCTGTGGTGGGCGGGTGAGACACACCTGCCTCCTGAAGATGACAGGGGCCTGTCGAAAGTACTAGAGGATTGGATGTGCGGGGCTGAATGGGTGTGACACTTGCAGTGGGAGTAGCAGAGGTTGTGAAACAGAAGGAGGAGTTTGATAATTAGAGTTGACCAAGGTTTAATCACCTGTGAATGTAAGGTTATGTACATAGTTTTTACTTGAATTGTATGAATGAGTTGTATGTGTGATTTTTATCGAATTGACAAGCATTATAGTAACATCTTATAAGGCAAAGGAAAAAAAAAAAAAAACGATGTTTCACACCCGAAAATAAGAAGCGTAAGCAAGAAGTCTGTAAACCTGTGGAAGCCCAGTTACATCACGATGAATGACGTGTTGGAAGTGTGTGGTCATTGGAGGTTACCATGATCTTTATGGTGAGTGAGTGGTTATTCCTAATGGTTTTTTCATTTATGAATTGCACGTAAACTATGCGCACTTTGCAAGAGGTTAATACCTTAAAAGTGCAAATATAATAATAAAAAAAATTACTCTCAGTTTTTATGGAATGGCCTCTGTAATATTGCTCCACCCCCCCGATTTCCAAGCAATAGTTATCCATATATGTAATTGCTTTAACTTCTTTTTAACCAGATACCTCCAAATGCTAGACTGAATGTTATTTCTTACACTGAAGCTAGGAAGTGATATTTTTAGATGTTTTTAACTTTCCCCCCTTCTCCGTTTCCATGGCCATATTACATGATATCTCAGAAGTAAACTGCCACTTTTGTTTTTACTACCAGATAACTTCATTTCAATTAGACTGAAAAGCTGAAGTTTTTTTCACAAGAACCAGAGTATTTTTTTACTTTAATTTTACAATTATTTTATAAGGCATTTTAATGATATCAATGTGCAAGTGTGAATGCCCCTCCACCCCCACTACATTTTCTCAGCTTAACTGAATTTCTCTCAGAACTGTTTGGTAAATTCACAAAATGGGCTTAAGATACAAAATCTTATACACACACCCCTATTTAACAAATCAAATTAAATGTGACATTCATAATGTACATATTTGCTGTTTTGATTGCAAGGAAATTTTGTTGCCCAAAAACTTTTGCATAATCATGTGCATAAAGTGGTGAATTTGAAACAGCAACACGATAGGAAATTTTGGCATTTTTAGAATGAAACAAACTGGTCAAATACAATTTCAAAAAAGTGAAATGTCAAATCATTGTTGTTTCCAAAGTTGGCTAGGTGTCACTACTGTGACATAGTCACCCAAGTAGTCACCTGATGGGCTCCCTACTACAACAAAACTGCTACAGGAAATAGTGAAACCAGAAAGTCTACATCAGATAAAATATCCTTTGATGGAGGAAGTTAAAAAGTTTTATTGGTTAACTAAATGCATACACACATACATATCACTAAGCTGTTCTCTGAGATTAGCTCAAAAAGAAATACAAACTACCAGATAATTTTTACTTACTGTTGCTGTATCAAACTTCTCCATTTACAGCGATCTCGACATACAACTCAGGCTTCATTGACATCCATCATACGCCGTACACAAGATCGTCTATACTTCATATTTGTAATCTTTTTCTCATGCAGACACTCCTGAATCCGATCCACCCATGACTTCCTTGGCCTTCCTTTGCCTTTCGTTCCTGCCATTGGGCTAAAAAGGTTTTCTTAGTAAGCATCTCATCACTCATTTCTTCAACATGGCCAAACCACCGAAGCATATTAGTCTCCACCTTGCTAACAACATTTTGCTTCATATTACACAACTGAAACATCTTTATTCCTCAAAAATCAGAACATGTCTTGCCACAAACCCCGCATAAGTAACGCATTTCTCCAGCACACAAATGACTCCTATGTTTCTTTTGTAGTACCGATGTTTTACTGCCATACATCAGAGTAGGAACAATTACACTTTCATACACAGCCATGCAGGACTCTCTTGAGAACCCATCATTCCTCTGAAAACCTCCCAGAGCAGCCATGACTTTCAAAAAGTTAACTAAATGCAATTCATTATTATTAACTAGACTATCTGGCCATGATTTTTAAAAGTCCAGAAGCATCTAAGAAATGACAAAGTTTAAATTTTGAATGAAAAATTAGATCTTTCTTTTTCCTTCCTTATTTCCTGTCAAGGTACAGCCAGTTTTTGATTATTACAACTAAATGTTAATTTGTACAGTTATGCAAATCTTAAACTGGATCATTAAATAAACAAAAAAAACAACAACAAAAAACAGGTAGGCTCAGTTCTAATTGAGCCAACAGTTTGGAATGCAAGACTACAACTTGCAGATTGGAGAGTTGAAATGAGCTAGTTGAGTATGGTTTCAAAGTGTTTATTTAATTTGTTAAAGCCAACATCTATTATATGAAAAGCAGCTTACATAATTTTTGGAAATAATGCTGGATACATTGCGAACACAAAGCACAGTTCGAGATGGGCCGGATATGGGTTCGATCAGTGTGTTGGATTTTGGTTTGGTGGCGGCTGTTTTCAGGCATTCTCGATACTCTAGTTTGTTGGGCTGCAGTCTTCTTGGGCTTCTTACATTCCTCATCACTTGCACTTGCCTCTCGCTTTGATTTTCTGCACTTATGCTTGCCTTCATTCTGCAAATTCTGCGGCATTGTCGAAAATGTTAAACCATTCACACAAAAATAATTTTTTTTAAATTATAGTTTAAACCACTGCGATATGTTCTTCACATATTTGAATAGATCTTGTCGAGAGCTTTAAACCATACACAGTCGTTTTACACTCATGGTTGTCCAGATAAACCATGATGTTGTCAAAAGTGTACACCAGTTCACTAGAAAACGATTTTTTAAATGTTCAGTTCAAACCATAGTGAAATGTTCTTTATATATCTTAATAGATCTTGTTGAGAGCTTTAAAATGATACCACACACAGTGGTGTTGCACTCACATTTGCTGAGATAGACTGAGTCAAACACTGCAGCACACCCAGAAATAATGCATCTTCTTCCCCGCGCACAGGGGAATGAAGTGTGCATGATGCATTGCACAGTACGCGGATGAGACTCCATGCTGTTTACGAATATGCTAACACGCTTAGAGTGCAACACATATTTTTAACGCTAGAATGATTTCAATTGGGATCTATTTTTGTCACAGGTGGTTGGTAGCAAGTCACCCCATGCTATCCGTGTAGTCCTACGTCGAAATCCCTACTTTTTGTCACAGGTGGTTGGCAGCAAGTCACCCCATGCTATCCGTGTAGTCCTACGTCGAAATCTCTGCTTTTTGTCACAGGTGGTTGGCAGCAAGTCACCCCATGCTATCCGTGTAGTCCTACGTCAAAATCCCTACTTTTTGTCACAGGTGGTTGGCAGCAAGTCACTCCATGCTATCCGTGTAGTCCTACGTCGAAATCTCTGCTTTTTGTCACAGGTGGTTGGCAGCAAGTCACCCCATGCTATCCATGTAGTCCTACGTCAAAATCTCTGCTTTGCTACTGTATGGTGTAATTAATTTTATGGAAATTATAATATTTAGGCATCCCTTTGCACTTTGCTGAAAGATTTTTTTTTGCATTGCAGATTTCTGATAAAGATTTTGCTTCTGGAATAGCAACAGAAGAGTGTGTTGCTATTACTTTTGGCGCGTGTGTTGCTATTACTGCTAAAACTTTTTTTTTTTTTTTTTTTTGCTTCTAAGTTATAACAGTCCAATCTTTACTTCAATGTGTTTTAGCACATTTTTGGCATGGTGCTCCAAATTATGGATATAACCCTTATTCAGAAAACTGCAGGTCCCACAGATTCTGTATAAAAGATTTCATACTGTATGAACAACACATGTAACACATCACTAGTACGCATTTGGAAAACCACAAAAAATAGTTTACTTCATGCTCAGCAGAAGTGTAAATAATATTAGAAAAATATATCTTCACATATGGACCTAAATACTATTACGTACCTTATGATAATCCATAGTCGATATGAAACACATTGATGAATCTCAAATATGCCGCGACTCTTCCAATTATAACTCCATCGGTAGGTGAAACATCTGAATTTATTATTTCATTCATGTACGTTATTGCACGTTGATTACAACACTTTAAATGCTAAGTATGTACATGCCGGTAGCATTGCTTAATCCATCGTTGTTTACATGCAGCTGTTGCACAACCAGTTAAAACTTGGAAGTCCATAACATTTCACCATTAAAATCCAAAAAACAGTCTAAAAATCATACCATGCCCAAGACTACCACTATTCCACTATCAAACTCCCATTAAAACTATCATGAAAGCTTTTCAACTTATCCAAAGCCATCACCATAGCTTTTCAACTTTTCGATGGCTTTGGAAAAGTTGAAAAGCTTTAACAGGAGTTTTGATGGGAGTTTGATAGTGGAGTAGTGGTAGTCTTGAGCATAGCATAATTTTAAACTGTTTTTTGGATTTTAATGGTGAAATGTTTTAGACTTCAAGTTTTAACTCGTTGTGCAACAGCTGCATGTGAACAACGATGGATTAAGCAATGTTACCAGCATGTACATACTTAGCATTTAAAGTGTTGGAATCAACGTGCAATAACGTACATGAATGAAAGAATAAATTCAGATGTTTCACCTACCGATGGAGTTATAATTGGAAGAGTCGCAGCATGGTTGAGATTCATCAATGTGTCCACAAAAAAAAAAAAAAAATTAACACACCAACAATGTGCTTCATATCGGCTATGGATTATAAGGTACGTAATAGTATTTAGGTCCATATGTGAAGATATATTTTTCTAACTACAGAATTTTCGGTGGGAATTATCAATACAGGACCCAAAAGCACAAATTTTGAGTAAATAATATAAGAATGAAGTTTTCACCTGTCAGTACTACATCCACTTTGCAACTTATGGACCAGTGCCTCATCATATTATTGAAGCAAAATTATTACGAACAGGCACAATCATTGTATCACTAACACAAAAGAAACAAAGTTTCTGTATTTCATACCACATAAATGTTGGCAGCATTGTAGAATATTGTAAGTCAACATATCATTTCAAATTGTTTTCACAAGTGTTTTTTTTTAAACTTAAGAGAACCTCAATGGAAGTCCATGTATCAGGGTAGATGTACAAGACAGATCTAAAGTAACATAGTGTTCTCCCCAGATTTTTTTTACAGTCCGGGCAGAAAGAAATTTTAGCTGGGTGGTACTTTTAACGACCTCTTCTCCAATCGAAAAAAAAAAAGTGTTTTGCTTAATATTATTATACTTATTAAATATCTTTAGTGGTGTGGTAGCCATTGATGTAACATAACATGATAAACAAAGTTAGAAAATTGTACAAAAATGGTTAAAAAAAATGAGTATTTACTAAATCATATTCAACACAGATTCCTTTTTCTTTTTTTTAAATATGTTGAAGGTTTAACGACCAATGTGAGCAACTTAACTGGCTACAAGGAGTCACGTGTCATTAATTTAGGGTCACTGGTTCCAGGGACGGGAGAGAACCAGTGCCGTAAGACAAACACAACATCCATGCCTCACCGGGATTCAAACATGGACCTATCTCGGACAAATGGTTATAAGCCAGCACTTAAGACCACTGCGCCACCAGGGCGGTGACACAGATTTCAGCCAGTTTTCATCAACACTGATGAGGTATGTGGAAATAAGTTTTCCATTCTCACTATTATGTGCATTGTGAAAACATTCATCAAAAATATAGCTGAGCAGCAGACAAAATTAACTGGGCAAGCTGCCCAGTAAAAAGGCTCTAGATCACTATAGCAAATTATATCTGAAAACTATGCACACGATAATGACTACTACTTCCCACCATGTGATGTACAAGATACAGATTAACTTGGGGAAAGAGAGAGGGGGCTGTAAAAATGGCACCAAATAATAAAATGAAGGCAATTGTAAATGCAAAAGAGTCTAACTACTCCGGATAGGTTTTTTAAGAAACCTGACATTCAGCCAAACAGAAAATCTGAGGTCATTTAAGAAGTAACGAGACTGAATTTACATGGGGCAGAAGAGTAATGCAGTGAACATAATTACTTACATATTTACTTTTGAAGTATTTTCCCTCTACCTTAATATCCACCAGCTCCACCATTTTATCCACTTCCAGAAGGTATGTTCGAAGCCCAACATGTAGTTCAGGATACCCAACACAGCATCAGTATTTGATGCAAACCGACGATCACAAAGTTATTTTTTCACTTCAGGAAATAGATGGAAGTCAGATAGCACCATGTCCGGTGAATACAGAGAGTGTGCCATCATTTCAGTGCCTAGATCTTGGATAACTTGCTGGGTAAGCAAAGCACGATGTGCAACGGCATTATCTTGATGCAAAATCCAACCAGTTTATGCATATTCTGGGCATTTTGGGGAAATTTTTTTCTTCAGAGGACCTTTGAGAACTTCAGAATAATGGGCACTGGTAACAGTTATTATCCCTTGTGGAACAAAATGGTCATACACAATTTCGTTTTTATCAAAGAAAACCAGGTGCATGACCTTCCCTGCACTTGCTTGAACCTTTACTTTCTTGGATCGGGGACTCTGTGGGTGTTTCTATTGGGTGCTCTGTTGTTTTGTTTTGGATTGAAACGCTAAAAAAAATGTTTCATCACATGTGACGACTTGAACCAAAAAATGTGGCCCACGTCGTAGCTGCAACTTTTATTGGCAACAAGTGATAACACAATTTGCCATGAGTTCATCCAAGAGCAAGTGGGGAATCCACCCTGCAGTGACTTTTTGGCACTCCAACTGGTTTCTCACAATATCATCAACAGACATCTGCATGATATTAGCAACCTCCTCAAAGTTCATTCGGCAGTCTTTGAGCTGGAGTGCCTCGATGGTATTGACATTATCCTTCGTAGTCAATGTCAAAGGCGTACTAGAGTGTGGTGCATCTTCCAGACACTCTTTACCATTCACAAATTTCTTGTGCCACTCTAAAACTCTTACACAGACAAAGCATTATAATTATAAGTTTTTTTCATTTTGTGCATTTTTGCATCAGTTTTATTCAAATGCACACAAAATTTTATAGCTGCTCTTTGCTCCAGTTTTAAATCCATAATTAATGAACTACAGAAACACGTCTGACCTCTATGCCATCTACTACAAGAATGAACTAATGGAGCACTGTAACGATATGTTGCCATGTGACTGACCTTGCAGATGTTTTGAAACAGGCAGCTGCATTTTTCTGCATGGGTTTGTTTTGGCACTATAATGTCAAGTCTCGTTACTTTTTGAATGACCTACATATTACACTGGCGTGCAAAAATTAAGTACGAGATGGTTTTTCGAATGTAACGTTGTGCAGAAGTGCTCCACGTCGACTCAAATCCTACCATAAGATCCCCAAGATGTAAGAATATGGGACAATTGAGCAAAACCGTCCAAACAAGGAATCCAAAGGACACGAAGGCACTTTATTGAAAAGGTAGCTTCGAGCACAACTGGACAGAAGACAGAAACGTCCATGTGACAGGGGGCTGCCAAGAAAAATCCAGTCTTTAGTAGGGGATATGATCACCCCTGACTGCGTTGCAGGATTTACAACGTCTGTCCATGCTGAGGACGAGGTTGTCAAGGAGCTGTTTAGGCATCGCGGCCCATTCCTTTTGTAGCGCCAATCGCAGCTGCGAAATTGTTGCTGGCGGCTGGTGATGTGCTGCCAAGTGTCTCCCGAGAATGTCCCACACTTGTTCGATTGGTTTTAGATCCGTGGACCTTGCGGGCCAATCCATGCGTTGAATATCTTCACTCTCCAACAGCTCTGTGACAGCCACTGTATGATGAAGTGTAGTGTTGTTGTCCATGAAGAGGAACTCAGGACCCACAGCACCTCTAAACAGACACACGTGAGGCAAGAGAACCTCGGTACAATAGCAGACACCAGTGACTGAACCTCCTTGGAAGATGTGGAGGTCAGTACGGCTATCAAGCATGATACCGCCCCAAATGAGAACTCCGCCACCTCCAAACTGGTCCCTTTCCATGATGTTGGAGGTGTGATTGCGTGTTCCCTGCTCTCTCCACATGTGTATGCGTCCAGAATCGCTCGTCAGACTAAATCGGCTCTCATCCGTAAAGAGAACTCGACCCCATTGCTGATGTGTCCAGTTCTTGTGTTCCTGGCACCACAGAAACCACCGTCTCCGATGAGCAGGCGTTAATGGCACACACTGTACTGGTTGTCGTGCAAATAGATACAAATATATATGAAGAGGTCACGCTGCTAATCACATTCTTTCGCAATTTGCGAAAAAACTCGCTTGGCAATTGATAAAAAATTTTAACGAAAATATTGGCGATTACCTTTTTTAATGATGCCGGAGCAAAACCAATCTTTAAATTTTATTCGATTTGGGATTTGAAAAATGAAATTCGAATGTTAGTTACTTTTTTTCGTTGTTTGCGTTGCGCGTGATATGGAAAGCGATTATGTGAAAAGAATGATGCAATTGCTGATGTAATACTACCTGATGACTTTACCTGCACCGTCAAAGTGCTGACTTCGCAGGGAAATGCGGAACTCTCTCGAATAGTTTGGGATTGATAGGATCCCTGATGGCGTCCCGACAGTTAGCCTGTCAGTCACCGGAAACCACAGTCTTCCACTCGGACAGATTCGGTCTAGTGACCTGTGGGGATCTGCCTCCCCCACGGGACCGGTACCTTACACCCTTCTGTCACAACCCGTGTGTGCGACGTGCTATGGGCAGTTGGGGCAAGCAACTTTTTCAAAATATCTCATCTCGTGGAAGGGAGATCGCCCGCCAACGCGAGTTTTTTTGGGACTACTGTCCTTTATTTTGAAACTCAGCAAAAGTACATGCACATTCACTATGAGGGTCTCATGCACCCCTCTCACAATATTCAGACACTAAAACAAAAATCACACAAATTGAAATATTTACATTGTTCACAGTGCTAGGGCCAGTGCTGTGGTGATGACCCCGGGCCAGGGTCAACTCAAACACCTTGGTCAATAGACCGAAAAACTCATTATCGAGAGCTGCGTAAATCCAAGGGTACTACCATCCGTCAACAATAGTTGACCCGACTCTTCCTTTGCTCAAGTTCCCTAATAAGACTAGGGCATGTCTTACTGAAGCTGGAGTGTGAGACGTCCAGTTTCAGGCAGAACTTGGCATTCGCAGCAGTGCAGTTGCTGCAGTTCGGTGCGGCGGCACACTGGTGGTGCTGGTGCCCAACTTCACCACAATTGCCGCACCTTGCACCTGTCTCGGGGCAGTTGCCTCGGAAATGGCCGAAGCCATTACACCGAAAGCACCTGACCTCCCTCAAAAATTCCTTTAGACGGAGCACTGACCAACCCAAGTTCAGTGTCTTCCGCCTCACCAAGTGCTTGAAGGCCTTGGGCTCCACGTCTGCCACCCAGTGGACCCTACCTCCCTTGCCCCTGATGGGAAAACAGGCTTTGAACCCGTTCTCGAGCTCTGGGTTCTGCCCACAAACCACCTGCTCGAACTCTTTCCCTGAGAGATCCCCGTCGACCCCATACACTATCAACCGGGGGTTTCTCTTTCGTGGGGCCATGGGGGATGTGCAATCCTTGGTCATCGGATTGCTTCTCAACTCCTGGGCTAGGCGGTCGAGCTCCCTGGGATGGGAACATTCCACCACGACCCCTCCTTTCCTGATGCTCCGAATGCTCTTGACCCCTATCTGCAGTTTTGTTGGGTTTACTGCAGTTTTGAGGGTCCTCTTCGTGTCCTCTGAGGACACACTCTCGACTGTCGGGTAGACTAAAAGCACGTGTCTCCTGTCTCCCGACTTTACCTTCTTTTAATCTCAATCGGGGCGGGCGAAGGCCCTTTCGCCTTGCTAGCCCCCTTCCTAGCCACTTTGGCGTAGGAAGCCGCATTCACGTCGGCTTCGCAGCGTGACTCATCCCGCACGGACAGCCTGCCTTCGACATAGGCTACCCGTGCTGCTTGCTCGTAACAAGCGTCTCTAACACTGCTCAGGGCAGCTTTCACCTTCTCTCTCCCTGAGGAAGTGACCTGCGAGTCCAAGAGAACGGACTCAACTTCCCAGGTGAGGTCGAGGATGTGGTTCACAAACGCCTCGGGTGTAAGCACCGGGGGTGTCCTGGGATGCGTACCTCCCACCAAAGGTACCTTTGGGCACCCCGCGGACGACCCTCAGGAGCCCGAGAGGGTTCGGGCTGGGGTGATGTTTTACCCTTCCTTGCCATGGGCGGAACAGGCAAGGGGGTGCTTACACCGCTAGCTGGCTGAGATTTCTCAGTCGAGGCTCCCTTCATGGGTGTAGCGGCTTTAGAGCCCTTCGCTGGGGGAAGCATCTTTGACGGTTTCCCCCAGTAATGGGCTCTACCTTCCGGCTGTTCTCGGAAGAAGGGCTAAGACCCTTAGCACTGCCGACAGGGCTTGGTAGTGCTTTTGCCGCTACCTTCTTCGTCCGGGTTGTCCCCGGACAATTTGGGGACGGACCCCTTTGGTTTCACTCTACCCTTCTGGGTAGTTGACATCTCTGTGAGAGAGATGAAAAACTCAAAATTTTCTTCTAAGTACCGAGTGGGCACCCAGAGGTTCTCCCACTCTAGTCAAACATTAGAAGCCGGGCTCTTGGGCTTTGGGCGGGCGAGGGATCAAATGGCCCCTTCGTCCGCGGGACCAGAACGGCGACGACCTACCCAAAACTGATACCAGAGATCTCAATGCGGGTTGAACGGAACTTCGCCCTCACAAGGGCGTTTTCACTAAGTCCCGTCACTGCACTAATTTCTAGGGAACATAAGGGACCCCATTTCTTAAAAGAAAAAAATCACGAGATCGGGTTGTAACCCCGTCTGGTGGTTGAAATCTTCAGTTCTGCTTTTGCAGTGCAGTATTGCTCAGCCAAGTCACACACTAGGAACTCTCACCCGGTCGGTATCAGAGTGACTGGTCATTGCTGATGTAAGACCTATTATAGCACTTTGTTTCTTAATGGTTTTTATAACTCCAATGGAGGGTGAAAAAAAATGGCGTTTTCAGATTATATCTGGCAAAAAAAAAAAAATTGAATTTTGTGAATGGTTTGGCGAAAACTTTTAAAAAGTCAGAGTGACAACTGTATATGTATTGTATTTTATCTTCAGGTACAGTGCTCATTAAAATATTTATCAGTTATGGTACCCAAACACAATGTTCTCTTACAGCTGAGGCTGACTAATAAGCTACAATAGTTTTTAATCTCTTATTGTATATACACTATCTACCAACAAGTAATTGGACACCTGTGATAGCAAAGGAAAACGAAGTTTATTCACCTTCAATAGTTGGTGGAGCCTCCACGAGTGGTGATTACAGCTGCGACCCTCCGGGTCATACTCTCAACCAGGCGTTGTACGACGGCTAGCGGTATTTTCTTCCACTCGGCTTGGAGAAGACAGGTCAGTTCCTTCACCGATCTCGGACGGTGGGGGCACCCCTTAAGTCGACGCTTCAACTCGTCCCAGAGGTGCTCGACAGGGTTAAGGCCCGGCTCTGCGCAGGCCAGTCCATTCGATTAACCCAATTGTCACCATACCAAGCTATGGTGGACCTTGCAACATGACAGGTGGCATTGTCATCCTGAAAGTAACATGGGTCCACCCCGTAAAACTGCCACAACGTAGGAAGCGCATGGTCATCCAAAATGGTGCAGTAGGTCTCGGCGTTGAGTCTACCAGGAATTGCGACCAAGGGTCTCGTGCCATACCAGGAGAAACACCCCCATAGCATAATTCCACCGCCACCGAACTTCACAGTTGGCACAATACATTCCGGCAGGAGACGTTCTCCAGGCAGATGCCAAACCCAGACCCTGCCATCCGAACGGTAGAGGGTGAACCATGATTCGTCACTTCAGAGAACCTGTTTCCATTGTTCAACGGTCCACTGTCGACGTTCTTTGCACCACGTTAGCCGAGCAGCGATATTGGACTTGGTGATCAAAGGCTTGTGTGCGGCAGCACATCCATGATAACCGAGCATATGGGCTTTCTTACGAATGGTATTAATCAAAAGAACACTCCCGGATGCCTGTTGAAACTCCTCGCGGATGTGGCCCATCGATGTGGTGCGGTTCTTCCGAATTTCTCTGGCCAGCACCTGTCGGTCTCTAACTCCCAGTTTTGTGGTCTGGGCACATTCCGACAGTCACCTCTCATCTTCCACTTGCCGATCACGTAGGCCACTGTCAATTTTGGGTACTTCAACTCGCTGGATATGTCACGTATGGATCGGCCATTTCTGTGATACCCAAAGATTACACCTTTCTCGAAATTAGAGAGCTCCAAACTGCGTGGCATCTTGCATGTGAACGGTTGCGTTGTTGTTTCCCACACGATATTTAACGGCGGCGGCGGCTGTGACGTGTATCAGGACTGCAGATATTGTCGATTGCAGGGGTGTCCAATTACTTGTTAGTAGATAGTGTATAAACAATTGCATAAGGAGCGCCATCAGAATATTAAGGCAAGGTTCTGTATACTAATGCCTGTGTGTGTGTGTGTAAGTTTGCATTCATAAAACTATCAGAATATGCCCCCTGCCCAATCATTTTTTTCTTCTTTTATCACCGAGAATATTATCCTAACAATTTTTGGACTATGCTCTTAAGATGCTTACTAACTAACAAAGGTTATTTACTCAGATCCCATGGAAATGTTCCTCAGAAGAAACCACTTTCATAGTCATGTTTTGCTTATTTCTTCATTTTTCATGTGAGACTAACAGTTAAGAGAAGCTTCTTATACAGAATGAATGCAATCAGGATCACCGTACAAAAATGTAACAATGAATAGAGTTCACAGACATGTTTTTAGATGTGAGCGACACCTTATTCTCACTGTACAGGCGGAATTTTGGTACCTCGCACATTCATAGCCACTCTGAGAACCATGTGCTAATTGTAGAGAAAACAAAAATAAAATAGAAAAACAACAACATAATTACCTATAGAGTTGATTCCTGTTTTAGCAAAAACCAACATAACAAAAATTCTGATTTAACAAAGACAAGACAAATATCAGGCAAAATTTGCATTAAGGTAACATATTTTGATGTATAACAAAATTCATTTTTATGAATATTTTGTTACAATGAAAAAGATATTCATATTACCAAGAAAAATGGCCATTGAGAACAATATTTACAACTTCAGCAAAAATGCTGAATTCGGTTTCCTGCTCTCTTTTGTAAAAGCAAAATCCTTCCCAGGCAGGTCATTTCCTGCCTCCCCTTGTGTCAAAAGCAACTTAAAGCCATTTGGGGATAAAAGGAATGTTGTGGAATCATAGCAACTAGACCTCAGTTTTTCACACTTGTTCGTGTTCTTTACACCATTCATAGCTCAATTTTTGAAAATACCAAAAAAAAAAAAAAAAAAACCCTGACGATGTTGCTTCTGGAGTGAAAACCGGTACGTGGCTGCTAAAACATATGGTACACTATATCAGCATTATTGACATTTTAAAAGACTGAGAAAACATTTAACACCAACTGCAAAAACCAGTTAGTGGGTCAGGAAGGAAGAGAATATGGCTGGCACAATGTCAAGATGTCAACTCAGTGCTGTTCATGTGGTTCCAAGAAGTTTTTTTTTTTTTTGTAACTATTTGGGGATTTAACGACCACCGTAAGCAACTGGATGAGTTGTATGCAGTCTTCCATTCTTAATTTGGGGTCACTGGTTCCAGGGAAGGGAGGAAGCCAGTTCTTCAAGACAAACACACCATCCATGCCTCACCCAGGACAATCGCGGATGATTGATCCAAAGCCAGTGCCTAGACCATTTGGTCAACAGGGCAGAGTTTTCAAGATGTCCATTCATAAAGTGTGCCAGTTAGTCTATTAATCCATGAAAATACACTGCAGTTTTCCAATGCTTCTAGCCAAGAGGACTTTCAGGCCACTGTTGGATGGCAAAATCGATTCAACAAACATTATATGGCACTGCCACAAAAACAATTTCTGGTGAGACAGGTACTGTGCTAGCAGAAAGCATGAATGAACGAAGAACAGGAGAAGTGGCTCTCTTTTAAGCTCACATAATCCAAATGATGTGTTTAATGCTAATGAGGTGGGATATTTTTTCAACTTGAGTCAAAGAAAACATTGGTTCTTAAAGGAGAAAAATGCACTGGAAAGGAAAAGAAAAGAGAAAGAAAAAAAAAACTCAAAGCAACACCTAACTCTTCTGCTACAATAAGTCAGGAACTGAGAACATAAAAATGTTGATGGCTAGCAAATCTTCCAAGCTCTGCTGTTTAAAAAACATTAATTCACTACTGTTCTAGCATAAATGAAGCAAACAAGCATGGATGGAAGCAGAAAATTTGGCATTTCAGGAATTTTACTCTGATCATGATGCCTTCCAATTAAGGCTTACAACAATTTCAGTGGTTGTGCTGCTAATTGCATTCTTCGTGATCTGTGACAAAAATACTGTTTTGGCCATGGAAAAAAAGTTTTTGCAGTTACCTTTTTGTACTGTTATAATACTTTAACAAAAAAAAAAAACTGAATTTGGTAAATAAGTTGGCAAAAACTTTAAAAAAGCCAGAGCAACTGCTGAATTTAATTATGTTCAAATCTTAACTTATCCCAAAATTATGTTTTATTCAAATTTCCCCAAATACTACAAATTCAGATTTAGTCATTTGCATAAAATTATGAAATTCTTGAAATGTAGAAAAGTTATATACAGTGGATCCCGCTTATGAAGTTTTCGTTGGGACGAAGCAATGAAAACTTCTTAAATGGGAAGTGTCTAATTGGGTTTTGTAAGACTTCAGCTATTAAAAATGTTGCATAGATTAAATCCAGAAATTACATTTTAGCTAATTTTAAAGTAACATAAAAGATTTCACAACTTACCCATTTAAAGTTGAATATGAAGATTGAAAGCTACATTTATTATGCTACAGGATTACAAAAATACTGATCTAAAAGCATTTGTTTTGTCCTTTTTTCTGCTAGATTCACAAAGTACGTGTCCATTTCCCTCAAATTTCTCATTATGTCTGCTGGAACACGTTCGTGGCTTTCTATAAAGCGGCAAAAAGTTTCTAATGCTTTACCAGCTTCAGCTGAAGTTGGAATTGGCATGCACTCATCTTCTTGCGTTTCTGGTTCATCGTCCTCTTGCGTTTTGATGTAGCAAATATCTTCGATATTTTGCATTTCAAAAGTGGGAACATCTTTGTCAACGTTTAAAAACTCTTCAAAGGAAGATTTGAAGTTGAGTTGTTTTTTTTTTGCAAACTTTCCCAAGCTTCATTGTTGTCATAACTGTTTTCTTCATCAGAAAAACTAAGCTCATCAGCGATGAAACCAGCTTTCCTGAAGCAATTTGTGATAGATGATACCTTTTCCCACGAAGAAACAATAAAATACATAGCACCTAATAAATTCAATTTCAGTGTACATCTGGTGTAACTTGAGTCTGATTCAAGCTTCTGCAGTAGCCAATATACTAAACGTTTCCTATAGAATTGTTTCATGGTTTTAATTATTCCTTAGTCCATTGGTTGTAACATTGAAGTCGAGTTAGGTGGCAGGAAAACTACTTTTACATTTTCCAGATGATGCATGTTCTTTGGATGGACTGTGCAATTATCCAAAAATAACAAAACGTTTCTATTTTCTTTGGCCATTTTCTTCTAAAACTCCATTAAAAAGTCTTAAAAAATCTGAACTGTCGTCCATGCGTTTTTGCTATTTCTGTAATTGCATGGAAAAGTTTTCACATTTTTGAAGCACCTCGGATTCTTTGATTTTCCAATGACCAATAAAGGCAACTTTTCTGTTCCATCCATATTAGCTCCTACTAGAACTTTCAATCTTTCTTTATTTACTTTGACTCCATAGCTGCTATCTCCTGTGAAAGAGTAGGTCTTGTCAGGAATAAGGTTGTAAAACAAAGCACACTCGTCAGCATTGAAAAAATCTTTTGCTTCGTATGCTGATAAATGTTCTGGTAAAACATTAGATTTCCAATCATCCACTTCTTCGACGCCAACGCTTTTTGATTCTCCACAAACTGTTTTATAAGTCAGTCCTGCTCTTTTCTTAAAATGGTCGATCCATCCATTGGAAGGATTAAATTCAACATTTAATTACTTGGAAATCTTTTCTGCTTTCTCACGAAGAATTGTCCCGCTGATCGGAATGTTAGCGTTTCTTGCTTGTTTAAACCACACAAGAAGTTTTTCTTCAACATCCTCGTACTTACCCTTCTTAATCTTTTTGATTTTTAATGAATGGGAAGCATTTGCAAGCACAGTGTCTCGTTTTGCCACTATACCGTTGAGGGTTGCAACAGGTAAATTTAGTTCTTTTGCTATCTGCACCCTAGTTAAATGCAGGCTTTCATCAACTTCCATAATAATGTTTTATTTCTCAACCACAGATAAAACTTTTCTTTTGATGCCTTTACACGCCACATTTCTAGCTGCGCATTTCAACAATAAAACTAAGCGTTTAACTCCACGTATACAAGGTGCAACATTTGAGCATAACTCTGACAGAATGACTAACTTTCAGCAGGTATTTCCTTTCCCAGCCCCAAAGATAAGGCGATTGTGATACACAAAGGGCAGACGCAGAAGATGGGGGGAGTAAACATGATCCCCTGTGTTGACCGTAGGAAGCCGGCAGGGGCTTCGCTTGCTACATGTGCAGGGAGAACAAAGAAACGTTTCCTCCCAACTTCTTTGACATGCACTTATCTGCTGGACAAGTTCCAAAATCGTATGTTTTTACTTAGAAACTTGTGACACTTACAACTTCTTAAGCGGGAAAACTTGAAACATCGTTACTTCTTAAAAGGGAAAAATTAACATTTAGCACTATGGTAAAAAAAATAGAGACTTTAAAATCAAACTTCTTAAACTGGAAAACTTCTTAAGCGGGAACTTCTTAAGTGGGATCCATTGTATATACAGGGTTCTTAGGAAAGTCTGTTTACCCCCTCTAACTTCTAAACCACGTATCGTACCGCCACGGAAGTAACGTGTACTTATAGGAAAGAGACCATGCGCAATCGATTGGACATGCTTGTAGTGCCCCTAGTGGTGAAATACGGAACTTAGCAAAACTGACTCAGAAATCAAGAGAGATACGCAAAAAGTCCAATAACAAAATGAAAGAGCGGTGTTTAATTAGTACAAAACAACACTTCGTTCAACAGAAACACTTACAGAAAAGACAAGAAAACACGAACGAAGCGTCAGATGTCTGGCTGCTAGCACGCCACAGCAACAGAAAAGTGGTTACATGATATAAAACGTAGTTATGTTAATTTCAAGTTTGACGTAAAATGACATTAGACAAAGGGCTATAAATGATGGGTGGGTTCAGGGTGAATTGGAGTACGAGGTCGGGAGGTAGATGGCTATCTTCACGAATGACGAGCACTGTGATATGGTCTTGCTGTTCGGCGAATGTCAGCAGAATGCAAAAAAGGCTGCGAGGTTGTATAGAGTACAGTTTCCCACTCGTCAGCATCCAGCGGCACAGACAATTGCCAAAGTTGTCCGGTGCCTGCGAGAAACAGGAAGCGTTACTGAGCGCTCACCGCTCTGGACGTCCCATTGGTGCCGGTGTGCAAGTACATCCTGCGGATGTTTTGGGCTATGTTCTTGCAAATCCCAGAAGTAGTACGACGGCAGTGAACTCTGTGTGTGGATTATCGGCATCTCGGGTGTGGCAAATCTTAAACAAACATGGTGCACATCCCTACCATGATGCTGTCATGAAAAACTTGATGCCTGGGGACCTTAAACGTTGGTATGATTTTTGTAACTTCGTCTTGAGCACCTTACAGGAAAAGCTGTGGTTTGTGGACAACATCCTATGGACTGACAAGTCAACATTTTCAAGGGGCTGGATCATCAATCACCCACTACTACCCCCACTACTGGGATGTGAGAAATCCACACATGACGAGACAAGCACGCAATCAAGTACGCTGGTCACTTAATGTGTGGTGTGGAATGTGGCAAACATCCGTAATTGGACCTATGTTCAATGAGGGAAATTTAACAGGTCAGCGTTACTTGCAGCTGTTATGTGGTCCAGTTAGTGCTAGGTTGGATGATGTTCCTTTGAATATGTTACCATGTATATGGTTTCAACATGACGGCTGTCCTACCTAAAAACCTTTCCAGTTCACTCGTTCTTATCTCACACGTTCGGCAACAATATTATTGGGTACGGTGGTAGCACGGAATGGCCGCCGCCACGGTCACCCGACCTAACACTGATGGACTTCTTCTTTTGGGGATACCTGAAAGATCAAGTGTACTCTACGGAACCTTCCAGTGTGGTAGATTTAATGCAACACATCGTCAGGGCCTGTAATTCTGTAACCCCTGTGATTCTGCATGCTGTTCGAGAAGCATTTCTGTCCCGAATTCAGATGTGCATCGTCGCTGATGGTGCACACTTTGAACAGTGTATACAGTAGACTATTCGCCAGGTTAGTTGTACCTGTACTACACGAACTGTGCATTGCGTCTGTGTTGTTTTGTGTGTAATTTAAAGTTTACTCATTTTACATGTCTTGTCTTTTCTGTAAGTATTTCTGTTGAACCAAGTGTCATTTTGTACTAATTAAACACTGCTCTTTCATTTCGTAATTGAACTTTTTTGCGTATCTCTCTTGGTTTCTGAGTTAGTTTTGCTAAGTTCCGTATTTCGCCACTAGGGGCACTACAAGCACGTCCAATCGATTGTGCATGGTCACTTTCCTATAGGTACAAGTTACTTCCGTGGCGGTACAATATGCGGTTTAAAAGTTAGAGGGGGGTAAACGGACTTTCCTAAAAACCCTGTACATATATATACCCATAGTTATTGCATAATCACTGTATATTTTTGCTCTCACTGTTTTGGGAGCATCTGGTGAAAAATTGAAGATTAAACAAATTAAGAATTGTGAAATTGCACAACTAAAAGAGATTTTAAAAATTCTTGTAGTGTTTTGACGATAGCCTGATCTATAGAACACTGCATTTGGATGAATAACAGGCAAATTTGGTGAAACAAAATCAAAGTGAGTCACTTGATATTTCGTGCATTTTCAATGTAAGACAAAATCATTTCCTTTTAATTTTTAAATGAGATGATATAAATTATAATTCCTATTTCCAGCAAAATAAAAAGGTAAATAGAAGCACTAGTTTCTAAAACATAAAGCAATTTTACATAGTTTGTGTGTGTGCATGCATGCACGTTTTTGAGCATCCTCATTTTAACATGAAAATAAGTATTAAAACTTTTAAAACACGCTTAAACTTTTAATGTAATTTAAGTGTGTTTTAAAGATTTAATACTCATCCTTATTTTATCATGAGTCCTAAAACAGAATTTCTCTCTTTGAATATGTACACCTGAAAAAAAAGACAAATCACACAAAAGTAAAATAAGAAAAAGAGATTGATTTGGGTGACAAAGTACATTTCTCCATTTTTGAACTAATCCATAATTATGTATTGGATCACTCATAGGCAAAACTAGTTTTACGATACATGCAAAGATTTTGCTTACATCTTGAAAATAAAACATATGGATCTGAATAAAGAACATACCTTTAGTTTTGTCTGTGCTACTGCTAAATAGAATAAGCTGTCTCTTTTGGTTTTCTCATCACCAGTTTTGAATAATTCTACAAAATTATTAAAAAATATATATGTGGACTTATAAGTTTATACAAGCAAAATTGTTAATTTGTTCACATAAAACATATAGAGAGAGCATTTGCAAAAAGATTATTTTTTTGTGTATAAAGAAAATTGTCCTAATATCCCCCTGCCTTTGAAGTATGTAACTGACTCTGATGTTGAATTCAATTACAAAGTTATCTAACCCAACTTCCTTCCTCACCTCTTCTGCACTTCCTTGATTCATATTTAAAAACAAAAACATGGCATCAACAGTCATTAACAACAGAGATGAAGTGTCAGAATTGGCCGCTCCGGTGGAGCAGTGGTCTAAGCACTGGCTTATGACCGTTCGTTCAAGTGGGTCTGGGATCAAATCCCGGTGAGGCATGGATGTTGTGTTTGTCTTATGGCACTGGCTCTCTCCCTTTCTTGGAACCAGTGGCCCTAAATTACGGACGGGTGACTGCCTATAGCCCATTGAGTTGCTCACAGTGGTCGCTAAAATTTCAAAAAAAAAAAAAAAAAAAGTGTCAGAATTTCCTTTATGGGAATTTTTGTGCTCCAACACATGGCTGTTGATGCCATGTTATGTGCTTCCAATGTAGCATGTTTCATTTCAGAAGATGTTGAGATCAAGATGATGAAATCTCCAGAAAGATATTTAAATTTCCTCAATCATCCAGGAGTTTACCTCATTCTAATTTCACCGTCTTCTGGTGGAATACATTATATGTTGAAAGCACTTAACACAGCACCAACAGCCATTTGTTGGAATGCAAAAATGTCCATATGGGAAATTTCGACACTTCATTGATTCACTTCTGCTAAACTGCTGTCGACTAACTCCAAACAAATTGACCCACTTGTCAATCATTCTTCACTTTGTTATTGGGAAAGCTTAACATTTTTTTGCTGCCCCCAAAACTATAATTATGATTCTTCATTTTGCATTCCATTATTAGGAAAGTCAATTTAAAAAAAATAATAACAAATACAATATTACAGATCTGGTAACGACTCACTGTCCATCCTTTCTAAGGTTGAAAAAGACTGAAATTATCAGTGGAAAACTTTCTTACTTAACATGTTTTTTACATAACCTAAGTATGTTCTTTTAAAGTTTTAACACTTGTTAATCTATACTTGCATACTTGTGTCCAAATTTATTTGTAATTTCTTAAACTATGCATAAATTTGTAAAAAATCTGATTATAGCAAGCTGAACCCATATTGTTCATTTCTAACATAAGCTAAATTTAACATACCCCTTTGATCAAGTGTGAATTGGGGGGGGGTAATTATATCTGATGACTGAAAACCACTGACTAAGTACACAATAATAGTAAATTAATAAAAAGTAGCCATTTGGGAAAACAGGTTTTTGTTTTAAATAACATGTGTTGGGGACTGAAGAATAAATTTGCCATATTCACTCTAAAACTAGGTGAAACTCTGAATTTTGAACAAATAAGTTTATTTTATATATTTAGTGACACTGGCTATCAGAAGAAAAAAAAAACTTTTTTTATCAGTATATATATTATGTAATGTTTTATTTTTTTTATCTTACCTTTTTTGAAAATCAAATTATACAGTACAACCCACCCCCACAACTCTCTTCAGAAGGGCCCTATCAAACAGTGTTAGAATGAATGATGAATTAAAATTAACCTGTTGAATATAGTATAAAAAATGAATTTGTTGAATACAAATACAGTATGTTTCAAATCAATCTGCCAAATACAGCATAAGTGTTTATCAGGAAACAAATGTCAGTTATATAACCTACTGGAAGATTACATAAAATAAACATTAACTGACTCCATGAAGAATGTTCATATTAATCATCAGAATCCACTCATTACATCATCAAAATATGTATACCTAGACTGTTAAATATCTGTACACATGTGAAAAAAAAACCCATAAAAAAAAAAAAAAAAACATGGAAATTTCAACAACTGAAGATATCTTCTGATAAATAAACAAGGCATTGGATTTTATTAGAAGACAACACCAAGTGTCTTTTGATAAAATCAAATGTCTGATAAGGCACACTAGTATTGAACAGTAATCTCCAAAGTCAAAACAAGGTTCAGCACAGAAACATTCATGTTGTTTTTATTCTTGGAGTTAAAGTAAATAAAACAGCATACACTAAATGTAGCAAATGTGAACAAAAAAGATATTTCCTACAGAAATAACATAAATGTAGAGAAGTATTTTTACCTTCTAGCAAAAGCAAAGCCTTCTTGATGTCGGAAGAATCTTTGCTATGCACAAGGCACCATGCATACTGGAACTTTGTATTAATATCTACTTGTCCTTCAGATGCTTCTTTCTCATAAGCTTTTTTGTACATCTAGAAGTAAAACAAGGAAACAATGTTCACTGTCACAGGTACCATATAAATAGTACAATTTTTGCAATTATTTTTGACGAAAAATAAGAGTCCTTTATGAAAAGGTTCTCTGTTTGTGATAAAACTTTCTGCATGTTGTCTCCAGGTCTCTGTGTATGGCCCATAAGGAGGAAACTCATTGATAACTTTAAAATCTCAATAAATAAAAACTTTAATCTAAAATCCTTAAAAATACTGTAGTTCCTACTAAAATGAAGTATGATATAGCAAAAACGAATTGGGTGAACATACACTGAACTGATACGAATTGGAAAAAAAAAAGAAAAAATTGGACTAATTGGAACGAATTTAAACAAATTGGGATAAAATAAAAAATAATACATCAAAAAACGAATTGGGAGAACATACCTTTCACTGTAGCACCATTCGTTGAGTGACTACATTGTTCCAACAATGTCTTCGACATGACGGGATTCCCTCAAGGCATGTCCATACACCACACTGAAATTCTATTCTCAACCTAGTATGTCACCAAACTTCACAAAAAAGAATATGAAATAATCCACACAAGCACCAACTTAAAACACTAAAATTCTTGAGTACGAAAACGATTGAACTCTTGTCGTGTACGACATAAAAGCACAGCTGAAACATTACAATACTGCCCCAGAACGAAGTGGAAAAAGATACTGAATAACACAAAAACCTCCCGAAATGCCAAATTACGATGATCTAAGCATAAGGAATGATGTCCTTCCGATATTCTTTTCCTATGCATTTTGGTAATGTAAGCATTACCATCTTCAGGGACAATGTCTGCTGTGTCCTTTGTGATCACACTCACTCTGCCACTTTCGACTAAACCGCTGCCTCATCAATGAGTTTCCTCCTTATGCCATACACAGAGACCTGGAGACAACATGCAGAAAGTTTTATCACAAACAGAGAATCTTTTCATAAAGGACTCTTGTTTTTCGTCAAAAATGACACTTCAGCATGTTATTGGAAACTTAGAATATCATATAGGTGAAGTCACGTACTTGGGTTATGACTCAGGATATCTAAAAAGATTTTCTGCGTTTTGCAATTATATTTACACATGGAGAGACAAGGTAACAGAATTCACAGATAACACTACAATCGGAATTATAAACCAAGCACAAAACAATCAGAATGAATGTCACACAAGTCCATGCACCAGGTCCAGAAATATGGTAACTGTAACTCTGACAGAATATGATTCTTTCTACAACCTTTTCTTCAGTCTTAGATCTTAAACTGGCACTACTTACTAAAAACACTAAAGCTCTCAAAAATGAAAAGATATTGCCAAAAAACTGAACAGAAGAAAAAAAAAACAAGGGGGAGGGAGAATTCACACTACTTAGAAAATACTGAACTATGGCAAAATCTTAAGTTAGTCACCCTAGACACAATGCAATACATTGCCAGATAATGGTAAAAAAAAAAAAAAAACTTTAGATGCCCAAAACAAACTTTTTCTTTCATGAATGAGTAAATGGAGGAGTGACTAAGAGCTATGAGTATATGTAAATGACATCTACGAGGAGTATCCCATAAATATCCGAATTTTTATTCCTATCAATCACAGAAGAGAAATAAAAAATACAGAATGCATAAATATGATACTCACATGTGTAATATAGTGGTACGAACAGTCAAAGTAACTTTTCCATGTATTCTCCGTTCAGCACAATGCATTTTCTCCACCAACCAACAATGATTCATTCCGGCAGCGAAGAAATCAGCAGGGGTGTTGCGAATCCATCGACGGACAGGCGCTCGCAGATCATCCATACTCTCATAGTGGTGGCCACGTAGACAATCCTTCAAGGGCCCGAAAACACGAGAATCAGAAAGTGCCAAGTCTAGATTGTAAGTAGGGTGCGGAAGAACGATCCACCTCGGTTCCCCGATTTCTGCTTGCACTGGTTTAGGAATATGCAGACTTTTAGAGTTACTATGCTGAAGGAAACACTTGATTGTTTTTCAATGCTTGTCATTTGGCTCAGATACACTGTGCAAGTTTTCTTAGTGTCTTCACATAAGCATTTATTGTTTCATTTTTTGCCAAGTACTCAACCAGAAGGATATTGTGTTTGTCTAAGAAGACAGTAGCCATGACCTTGGATGCGAACGAACCAACTTTGAACTTCTTTGATGGGTGAGAATTCGGATGGCGCCATTGCAGACTTTGCCGTTTTGCCTCTGGTTCGAACTGATGAATCCCCATTCCATCGCCTCTGTGATTATGCATCCCAGGAATACGTCACTCTCTTCATCATAGTGCTGTACCAGTTTATTGCAGATGTATAACCTTTGGTGTTTATGCACCACTGTAAGCATTCTGGGTACCCACCTGGCACAGATCTTCCTATAGTTGAGATGCTCGTGAATAATTCGTCCAACAGAATATTTACTGATTATCCAATTCCATGACAACATCCTGAACACGAACGTGTCTGTCACCTTTAATCAAGTCGTCAACCTGTTTGATCGTTTCATCAGTAACTGACCATATCTCATCTTCAAGGCTCTCGTGGCTAGCTTTGAACTTCATAACCCCTTCATAAACACTGGAATGAGACACAGCTGCATCACCATACATTGTCCGAAGTCTTCTCATAACGTCCATGGCCTTTACACCTTCTTTCATTAAAAATTTCACTACTGCTTGCTGCTCAAACTGAACAGTTAATTCTTAATGTAGCCGCCATTGTTTTTGATCGACAGCACCAATGCACCACCTAAAATGTAATGCCGTAAAACCGGAGCGGTTCAAACCGCTCCGGTTTTACGGCACTTCATTGAAAGTAGTTGTAATAGTTTGATGCATACATATGATCATACACACAGTTTTATATTGATAGGAATAAAAATACAAATACTTATCGGACACCCAGGCTCGTATAAAAAGCCACAACACAAAACAGGAATAAAATATCACCAGGTTACACTGGAGGAATTCATTCTCCTTAACACAGAAAAAAAAAAAAAAAAAAAAGGGGTCTCAACCTCCCAAAACAACTTGAGCAAAGACCAAACACTAAGTGAGTGCAACCATTACCATGTACTTTTGTTCAAGTCATGGCATGGCCACAGTCTCAGCTTGTTGCTCAGCCTCAGCTGTTTTATGCTCGTTTTGCTAAAAAAAAAAAAAAAAAAAAAAAAAAACTTGCAGCATTCCTTTTCCAAATGAAGAGATAGGGGGACAGGGGAAGGGGGAGGGCCTTGAAACAGCTAAACCAAATATTTTTGCAAAAAGGAATTCCTGTTCACCAGCGACTGGAAAACTACTTTCTAAAAGTAGCTAGCTACTGCTACAACTACATGCTTGAAAAAATAGCTTGCTACAGCTACAACTACTTTTTCTGAAAAGCAGCTATTTTTGCTACTTTTTCTTCATTGTCTTAAATTAAAAATACAAATTCTGAAGATGATCTTTATATATACATTCTAACATATGGCATTCACAGCTAAATACCAAGGTACATTATACACATAATTTATCTTTGCATTCACCTTAGCTCTCTCATCATTACATGGAACACGTTTTACCACATTCGGTGTCTTATATTCCAGGATAGCTGACATGCCCAGGGTATTCAAATAAAAACAATTAACAAGTATCTGCAAATTCATTTTCTTTACTAAGAAAATTGAATCTCACTCACCTACAAAATTGCTAGCTCAATCATCTCAAATGCACTGTTTTCTCAGTCTGAATGAGAAAATTCTCATGTAAAGGAAGATGATACTGTACTGTTAACAGTTTGGCTAACTTTTACAATACAAGTTAGGTACATGATTGTAAGCAGGGCACACTTAGCATCCCTGGGATTCATCCTAAGACCAAAAAAAGGGCAGGGTGCTTGTCATGAAAAAAAAAAAGGGGGGGGGGGGGGAGGGGAGGTTGCAGCTTACACTTTCAAGAGCATGAAAGTTATATATCGATCATACAAAACCAAGACCATACAAGCAGTGTTAAATAACCAGAAAAGTTTAACAATAACTCACTGTGGATATTAAATTATTATAATAATCATCATCATCATCATCATCAACCATTATCAATCCACTGCTGGACGAAGGTCTCCCCAAGTTTCTTCCACAACGGTCTGTCTTGTGCCAGTTTCTTCCATGTTACTCCTGCAAACTTTCGAATTTCATCAGCCGATCTCCCATGTGGTCTTCTTCTGGGTCTTTTTCTGTCCCTTGTAATCCAGTCTAATTATATACAACATCATCATTGTCAACCATTATCAATCCACTGCTGGACGAAGGTCTCCCCAAGTTTCTTCCACAACGGTCTGTCTTGTGCCAGTCTCCTTCATGTTACTCCCGCATACTTTCGAATTTCATTTACCCATCTCCCATGTGGTCTTCTTCTGGGTCTTTTCCTGTCCCTTGGAATCCAATCTAAAATTTCGGCTGTCCATCGATGGTCTGTCCTTCTGGCAGTATGTCCAGCCCATTGCCATTTCAGGAATTTAACTCTGATCATGATGTCTTTCACTCTTGTCATTTTTCGGATCCATGAGTTCCTCTTCTTATCTCTCCTGGTTACACCAAGCATGCACCTCTCCATGCTACTTTGAGTTGTCTGCAGCCTTTGTATGTCTCTTTTAGTTAAGGTCCACGTCTCTGCACCATATGTAAGCACTGGAAGGATGCAATGATCAAACACTTTTCTTTTAAGACATAATGGCATATTGCTCTTGAAAATTATGCTGTTTCTTCCAAAAGCTCTCCAGGCAAGTTTTGTACGCCGATTAATTTCTTCACCAATGTGACCCTCACTTGATATCTGCTGTCCAAGATAAACGTACGTGTCTGTTATCTCCAGCTTTTCTCCATCAATCGATAAATCTTCATTTCTTGTGAAAGCATTGAACATCACTTTTGTCTTCTGAAAGTTCATTTTTAATCCCACTTCTTTACTCTTGTCAGCAAGTTCCTGCATCATACGCTGCAGCTCTGATGGGGTAGTTGTAAAAATGACTACGTCATCTGCAAAACGAAGGTGGGTTAAATAATCTCCATTAATCTTTATCCCTTTGTTTTCCCAGTTCAGTGATTGAAAGATTTTCCAAAGTGGTATTAAAGAGTTTGGGAGATATGGTGTCACCTTGTCTCACTCCCTTTCCAATTTTTATGTGTGTTGTATTTTCAAATAGCAGAATCTTTGCACTTGCATTTTCATAGATGTTATTAATAATATTAATGTATGCATCTTCAATACCGCAGGATTTCAGAGCCATTGTAACTGCTGATGGTTTCACCGAATCAAAGGCTTTTTCATAATCGATAAAAGCCATGCACAATGGAAGTTCATATTCCCTTGCTCTTTCAATTAGTTCTCTCAGTACGTGGATATGATCTATTGTGCTGTAGCCACTCCTGAATCCAGCTTGTTCTCTCGGTTGAGCCATGTCCAGTGTTACCTTCAAACGGTGTGAAATAACTTTAGTGACGATTTTATAAACCACTGATAGGAGGCTGATAGGTCTGTAGTTCCTGAGATCCTCAATGTCACCTTTTTTTATGTTGCAGGATCATTGTAGCATTGTTCCAATCCTCAGGAATCTTCCCTTCATTAAGGCATCGAGTGAAAATTTGGGCGAGTACTGTTTTGATTTCTCCACTTGCTTCTTGTATGATGTCTACAGTAATTCCATCTTCTCCTGGAGCTTTTCCCCGCTTCATGTTGTTGATTGCATGTGCAACTTCTGCTGGGAGGACTGGAAGAACTCTGGTACTGGTACCTTTCATGATGTCTGGATTACATGCATCATCCCTTTCATATAATTTGGAGTAGAAATCTTTCACTCTTGTCAAAATTTTGCCTCTATTTCTTGTTACAGAACCATCTTCTTTTCTCAGTGCCATAATCTGTTTTCTTCCCTTACTGAGATGTCCTTTTGCTATCTTTAGGCTTTGGTTGTTTTCAATTGCTTTCCTTACTAGTTCACAGTTGAATTTCCTTATGTCTTCAGTGATACTTTTTCTTACTGTCTTGCATAGCTCTATATATTCCACTTTGGAAGTCACATCTTCTTTAGTTGTCCTCATCTCTCTTTTTTTGCATCAACATTTTGGTTTTTCCTGATAATTTGTTCACATACAACTTGTTCTTAGACCCAGCTAATTTTGTTGCTGTTTCCATAAGAGCTTTAGTTACTTTTCTGTTAACTTCAGAAATATCCACTTCTTCCGATGTTAGGCCTTCTAAAGCAGAGAATCTGTTCTTCAGTTCCAACTTGAAGGTATTATGGCGTTTATTAAGGTTGGTTATGTCAATATATTTTGTTAGTTTTATGAGCTTGCCACGTTCGAGTTTAGTGTTGAGGTGCATCTTACATCTTACCAATCTATGGTCACTACCTGTGTTGAATTTGTTTAGCACACTGCAGTCTTCTATGATGAATTTTTTGTTACACATAATAAAATCAATTTCACTTGTCCTATTTGGATGTCTCCATGATGTCCATTTCCTGTGTGGCTTTTTCTTGAAAAAGGAGTTGAAGATGAAAAACCCTTCTGCCTCTGCAAACTCAACGAGAGTATTTCCACGCTGGTTTCTGTTGCGGTGACCGAAATTACCTACTGAAGTTTCATTTTGTTGCCGTTGTCCAATTTTTGCATTGAAATTTCCCATAATTATCTTCAAGTGTTGCTTACCTTTATTATTTAGATGGCGAATTTCCTCATAAAATTCTTCAATTTCTTCTTCAGGATGATTTGTGGTGGGTGCATAAGTTTGAATAATCTGAGCCTGGTATCTTCTCGAGAGTTGGATAACGAGTCTTGCAGCTCTGTCAGAGGAACTTTCAACTTCTACAACTTTATCCTTCAGTTTCTTGTTTATTATAAATCCAACACAACTAGTTCTGCCAGTATCTGTCCCACGATAGTAGAAGAGATGTCCACTTTTCAGTTCAATGAGATCTTCTCCTTTTCTCCTTACCTCACTTAGCCCGACAATGTCCCACTTGATCCTTTGTAGTTCCTCTTCCAATTCAAGAAGCCTTGAATCAGAAGATAGGGAGTGTCCATTATACATAGCCAAGGTCAGCATCAAATGGCAGCCTAGTCTGGTCCTCCGGGGATTCTTAGCACCCTCTGCCTTCATGTCGCACTGGCCGCTGCCTTGGCCAGGTACATTCCAGCTGCCGGGGACTGAGGGCCAAGATTTAAGTTGTGGAGTCATTTTGGAGGGGTTTGGCCATAACTCACCACGCTGGCCAAGCGGGTTGGTGAGTGTGGGATAGCATTTCCTCTAATTCCGATGGTATAGTTATACCGTTATTGGCTGTCGTCAGAGCCCCTTTAGTGGGAACAGGATGCACCACGAGAAGGCGGGGTTGACATTTGTCAAGGAGAAGCTGTGATGTTACGCATCACCTGACCTTACATCCCAATTATATACATACATATATATATATATATTGCTACAAGTCAGTGGTCGTTTAATTTGAGAAAATATTCTTTCTACTTCAGCATTTGAAATTGCTAAGGTACATGAAATGTTTAAGCTCCTGTATCAGTGGTCCATTAGTTTTCCTAGTCATCGAATGGCTAAGAATGTGATGGATAGCATCTGATGATTTGGTGTAAAATGATCCTTTAGTAATATTTTACAGTTATATTATTTGAAATGCATTTCAACATAACATTATTTAACCATCCTTCCTCCTTCAAGAATCACATCAAATGATTGTGTGATCTGACCAACGTGCGCAACAGTGTCTTTATCTGCCGCTCGTCTAAAGGCTAACTTCGACTCCCGATGCCGTTTGACTGGCTGCACAACGCTATTCGCCGTGTGTGGTTTCACAGCGATAAAATATGAGCCATGCATTTAAAAATTATTTTCTCAGTGCGCACGCGAAAGCCCAAGGTTTTGTTTTCTTCACTTGTTAGACTAAACTTTTCTTTAAAAACGAAAACAATTGCGACTTTCTAACTGCTGTACTACATTGCTTTCTTACGTTTTGAAAAAAGGCTCACCCGTTGCATGTAACTCAAAATCTAAAGAAGATAGAAATTCATGCATTGCAACAATCGATTCCTTGGGGGAAATTACGAAGGAGTGGCGACTTTAGTACTTCTTTTGATCCAAACAACAGAGATAATTGTGTTTTTTAGTGATTAAGGCCCGCCATGCATTAGAATTTGAAAATTAATTAATATCTTCTAATCTATGGGTAATAAAAGAATGAAACTTTTGGGATTTTCATACATTGGGGTGATCTATTCATGGAAAAAAAAAAAATCTTAAGAATCAGAGATGGTGTGGTGGATTGCATCTGATGATTTGGCGTGGAATGACCCGGAAATCTTCCACCCACAGTTCCTTCTGATTTTGACAGAATTGAACATATTTTCGGAATTGACAAATTACTACTCTCAATATCAGTTTGAGATAGAAACATTAATTTGTACTCATCCCATTCTAATAGGGTTAGCATCTTCATCTAGGTTGAAGTACTCAGCCAGCTCCCTTACTTCTGCAATGTCATTAAAGCTCAGAGTGGTCTGACCCTACTTTTCTAAGAAACCAAGATTTGTAATAAGAGACTGGTTTTACCTAGAAATGGTTTCACGAAAATGATCAACAAATACATGCACATCTCTTTCCAATGGACTGTTGGAGGTGGGTGGTCATTTTAGGCTTGAGGGTAGGCAGGGTAGAATTTTTAAATTAAAAGGCAGGTGGGGTACAGCAGAATTCTAAAAAACAGCTTGAATGAACTCTGGCATTCCTGTTTCAGCCAATTTCTGTTTAAGAAATCTGGAAATATCACACAATTTGTAGACTCATTTTTATTAATTGTTTTCTAAAGTTGCACAGCTTGTAGCCAAATTTCCTCCTACAAGCTACTGTATTTTGTAGTGTGCTACTGCTACAACTACATAAATCTTCTATTTTTAGTGATGCTATGCTCCATGCTATTGTAAATGTAGCGTGCTACTTCTGATCACCGCTATTCACATCTAGCTCACTCAGATTTAATTCCCTGTCTTAGTATTATCTATCAATCAAATTAGCATTAATTCAAGGGATACGAGTGGGAAGCTTAGGCAAAGCTTTCTTCGCTCAAATTTTTTTGAAGTCCAAAAATCTAAGAAACTCCCACATGCAGTTTAAAAGAAATTTCTTTTACGGAGGAGGAAAACAACAACAAAGAACAACCAGCACTTTTAAGAGCTGGCTGAATGGTTTTACTTGGAATTTTTGTGTGGTTACCTACAATGCACTTTTTTTTTTGTTCTTTTTCTTGGGTAGTCTTCCAATTACGTACGAAGGCTTTCAAGTAGTTCCCAAGTTTGTGGTATCGATGCACCACGCTTACCATCAACGAGCAAAGAAGTACACGATGCATTTTATGTGAAGCTTTTTTTTTTTTTTTTAATAATAATAACAGATCAGCAATGCAATGATTTGGGTTTTTGAAAGGAGAAGACTGTAAAAGTATTCTATGAAGGAAAATTATCACATAATAATAGAATAGACTTTTGCATGTGTGCAAAAAACAATGTTTAGATACTTTTGAGGAGTCAAAAGTTATTCAATATAAAGAGTAGAAAAAATGATTTTGAAAGATATTTACATAAGAACAGATTGCTATTCATCTGTGGAGTTGTTCTGCTTAATTTCCAAAATTAGTGTTGTGCATAGTTCTTTTTACAAAGGACTTTGCAGCTGCAGAGAGCTACAGGTAAGTGGAAACCAGTAGCATATCAGAATGAATGGACTCATGGGTAAAGTTAAAAATGGAATAAAATGTGTTTCATTAATATTCTGTATTTATCTAGAATAAAACAAACTGCATTTTTGCATATAAAAGAAATCTGCATTATTACAGTGTTGAAATTATTAATAAGTATTAAAACTTCAAAGCACACTTAAGTTACATAAAAAGTTTAAAGGTAAGGAAGCTTTCAACCGATACCTTCAGACTTCATCAGCTTTCTGAGGGACGAATAATAACAATGGTAATTGGTTGCCAGATCTATAATGTCATATTCATTACTTCTTGTTTAAAATTGATTCTCCTTTATCATTCCATTAAAATGAAGATCAATTTTAAGAAATAAATAATGAATATGACTTTACAGATCTGGCAACCACTTACTATCGTCCATCCGTCAGAAGGCTGATGAAGACTGGTTGGTTGGTTGGTTGGTTGATGAATTTTAATGGCACAAGGGCCAGGTTTGGCCAAAGAGCGCCAGACAAAGAACTATCAGCTACAGATGTTTAAAAGCGGGGAAAAGGATTAAGAGAAAACAGGCTTGGTAAAAGTTGGAAAAGAGGATGATGAAAGCTGTGAAGACACAGTAGTGAATTAGGTTTATATAAAAAATTATGTATTTAATAATGAACTAATAGAATGATCATCAGTAAACACAACTACACAAAGGATGATTCACCAGGAGGGGGACGAACCGTCACTCTCCTCCCCCCACACTCCTCTGCAATGCTGGCAGAGGGCGGGGACGAACTGTCACTCTCCTCCCCCCATGTTCCTCGGCAATGTTGGTTGAGGCTGGGGACGAACTGTCACTCTCCTCCCCCCTATGTTCCTCTAGAATGTTGGTTGAGGGTGGGGACCTCGCTGAGGCCGAGACAGTTGCAATGTTGGTCAGGTGGACCGCGACAGTTGGATGAACACTGCACACCTTTGCGGATAGAGGGCCGGGTCTGCCGCACGTGCAGACTTTCGGCTGGAAACTGGAAGAGACGGTCGGCTGCAAAAGAGAAGGCCCAGAATCAGGTATTCGAAAAATCTGGAGCTCGGGGAAAAACACCTGTGTCGCTTGGTCAGCTGTAGATCGCTTGGCAAGGGCGGCGAGAGCTACAGGGCGCGGAACAAAGGGCTGCACGGGTTGTGGTGGGGACTGAACTACTGCGGCAAAAGTACGCTGTCGGGTGGTGGGTATACCCAACTTGGCCTTGGCAGCAGGGTACGAGAGGCCGTCCAGGGTCTTGAGGCGCTGGATCGCCATCTCGTCCTTCCATTTCATACAGGTGCGGGAGTAAGCCGCATGGGCCTCACCACAGTTAACACAGGAGGCCGCAGAAGTGCAACCTTCCCCGTCATGTTCACTGGAGCCACAATTTGCGCAACGAGCGGAACTCTTACAAAAACGTTGTGAATGCCCGTACCTCTGGCACCTGAAACAGCGCAGAGGACTGGGAATGTACGGGCGAACTCCACAGACCAAGTAACCAGCCTTGATTTCGGTCAGAACCTTCGGGGAGTTAAAAGTCAAGATAACATTTTTAGACTTAATTAAAGAACCATCGCGCCGGAACATCATACGACGTGCAGCAATAACACCTTGATCTGCAAGTTCAGTCACCAATTCTTCTTCACTGCATGGCAAGAGATCAAACTCAGAAATAACACCCCGAGAGGTGTTAAGAAACGGGTGAGGTGCCACTTTGACAGGAATGCCTTGAAGACTAGTGAGGTTCAGAAAAGTGTTACTCTGAGAAACACTGCAAGTTTGGACAAGCAGGTCCCCAGAGCGAAGCTTCCTCACAGACTTCAAGGGGCCAACTGCAGCGTCCAAAGCTTTAGAAATGAAAAATGGAGATCTGGTGGACAGTCTCTCATTCGGATCGACGGATTCTACAACTAAGTGTGTAGCATGCGTATTCACAGCAATCGAGGGAGACAACGCTTCGGAGCGACTGGTACAGCTGCCGAAGAAGAGGTTCCACATTCTTGGTCCAGGTCATGGTCTAAAGATCGTTTAAGGGTATGAGACTTGGTAGGTTGAGAAGACGAAGGAGAGTCGTTGTCAACTATCATATTCACAGGTGTCCGAAATTTGGAGTTTTGTTTTTTGTTTTCTACCCATGGAAAAAAGAAGGAAGATTCGTCTGCAGACTACTCCACCCACCACCGAGCCCTACAAGGGAGAACTGGAGGTCCGCAAGCCAAGAAAATGACGCTAGACACAGTTCTGGAGCTTATACGTTGCAGATATAGTCCGTTGGCTGTGATCACACGCACTCGGCGGACACTTCGGCCTCCTGGTACCGTCATGCCAACGCCTTTGGCATGATCCCACAGCCCCCGGGCTCACCCTGCCGTGCCATACGACAAAAAAGCCGCTAAAGCCCTGTGCACAACTTGGTACATGACTTCTGACTAGAGGTGGGTTAGTCTCTAGCCTCCCGTTTACAGCGAAGCCGGGGTCGAAGAGGAGTGTTGGTACACAGGAGGCACTTATCCGGTCTCCTGCGACCTCAGCCGCCAGACATCCCATTTCCGCCTCACGGGTCTCCGCACGCGGCAAACATGCAGGTAGGTCTAGCACCCAAACCAGCTAAAAGGAAAAAAAGAAATCTAAAGAAGACAAATCCTGGCAGGGAACCTAAACGGAATCTCAGCAACCCACGAACTGAGCGGTTAATATAAAACAGTTAGTGGTGGAGGGTAACAAAACCACAAGACCGGGGTGTTAGTACATAACGTGGTAGCGATTAGGTACAGAATACAACACGGGCAACTAGCCAGTGGAGAAAACAAATAAAAACGAAAAAGCGAGACACAAGACCAGCTCGAGAACGTGGGGACGCGACTCCCCAACAGCTGGATGAACAGCCATCCCTGCAAACACCAAAATAAAAAACAAGCGGTGGCATGACATCAGATGTTGACCAGTCACAAGGTCAGCTCGGGCCGTGGGGGCGCCGCTCCCCAAATAACTGGAAAACCAGTTATCCCCGTGCGGGGATGAAGACTGAAGTTAACAGTTAAAAGCTACCTTACCTTAAACTTTTTAAGTAGCTTAAGCATGTATCAAAGTTTTAAAACTTATTATTTATGGTTACGTGCTTATGTCAATATTTCATTATGTTGAAATTATTATTTTTGTTTATAAAAATTGCTTGCATGCAACTTGTGTGGAGCTACTTCCTTTGCTCATTGATAGTGGGTGTGGGCTGGCTGTATGAAAACATAGCAGAGATACATGCAAACGTAAGAACTTCGTGAAAGCGTTTATAATCGGAAGACCACCCCCATTTTTATTTTCAGTTTCTGTCACTCATTGGTGGGTTCTTTTTTTCACTGCTGGTCTTGGAGCGGTCTGCGAGCTATGTTTGGCAGGTATGTGATACTAAGGGAAGTACAGATCTGAGCATGTAAGGTAGATCTCTTTTATACAACTTTCTTACTTAAAGGGCAACTATATACTCCTAAAACTCTAAGTTTTCTGCATTTTCCTATTATTTATTTCCCTGTCAGGGCACACTGTTCCCACTTCTAAATTTTGTATTTTTCCCTGCTCGCAAAAGGACTAATGGGTTGTAGGAATGCAGGGTCTAAACCTATTTAGTGATCCTTGACTGCTGAATAGAGGAATCAAAAGAATTTGCCAAAGTGCACAGAAGTGAAAACAAGTTCAATAGTTTTTGTTTTGTTTTTTTTGGTTGGAGGTTAAATGACCACAGTGTGCTGCTCAGCAGGTTATAAGTAGTCACCCATCCCTAATTTAGGGCCACTGGTTCCAGGGAAGGGAGAGAGCCAGTGCTGTAAGACAAACATACCATCCATGCCTCACCAGGATTTGAACCCGGACCCATCTTGAACAAATTGTCAGAAGCCAGTACTTAGACCACTGTGCCACTGGAGTGGCTAGTTTCATAGTTAACATAAAGCAAATAATAACTATGAAGAAGTAGAGCTAATGATAAGGTCACAGCAAAATTATCACCATAATCAAAGGAACTAATAAAACCTATCTCCAGCATAGAGTGGAGAAAACATGACATGTCATTAAATTTATTAAGGATAAGTAAAAAAGAAAACAAAAAATGTGTTTTCTATAAAGTTCAAATTGAAGTTTATATGCATAAGGATACCTTGGCTATACTTCTGAGGGCAAACTACCAGATACATGTACTTGGAGTGCCACTTTTCCAAAATAAGAAATCAACGCTGCCAACGTTTTGTACTAGTTTTGTACACCCAAAAGAAAATTTTGTACACCACCGGAAGTGGTACTTTTCGGCTCTTTAAAAGCGGCACTCCAAGTACATGCTGGAGTGCCACTTTCTCAAAATCGAAAATAAATACTGCCAAAGTTTTGTACTAGTTTTGTACAGTTTTGTACACCCAAAAGAAAATTTTGTACACCACCGGAAGTAGTACTTTTCGGCTCTCTAAAAGTGGCACTCCAAGTACATGCTGAGTGCCACTATCTCAAAATCGAAAATAACTACTGCCAAAGTTTTGTACTAGTTTTGTACAGTTTTGTACACCCAAAAGAAAATTTTGTACACCACCGGAAGTAGTACTTTTTGGCTCTCTAAAAGTGGCACTCCAAGTACATGCTGAGTGCCACTTTCTCAAAATCGAAAATAACTACTGCCAAAGTTTTGTACTAGTTTTGTACAGTTTTGTACATCCAAAAGAAAATTTTGTACACCACTAGAAGTGGTACTTTTTGACTCTCCTTTGTAGCCCTTGAGCATGTACTTGGAGCGCCACTTTTCCCAAAACGAAAATAAACACTGCCAGAGTGTTGTCCTAGTTTTGTACACCCAAAAGAAAATTTTGTACACCACAGGAAGTGGTACTTTTGACTCCCCTTTGTGGCCCTCGAGCATGTACTTGGAGTGCCACTTTTCCAAAAAAGAAAAATAAGCACTGTCTTAGTTTTGTACAGTTTTGTACACCCAAAAGAAAATTTTGTACACCCAAAAGAAAATTTTGTACACCACCGGAAATAGTTCTTTTTGACTCTCCTTTGTGGCCCTCGAGCATGTACTTGGAGTGCCACTTTTCCGAAGACGAAAATAAACACTGCCAGAGTGCAGTCCTAGTTTTGGGCAGTTTTGTACACTCCAAAGAAAATTGTGTACACCACCGGAAGTAGTACTTTTTGATTTTTCTTTGTGGCCCTCGAGCATGTACTTGGAGAGCCAATTTTCCAAAATTGAAAAAAAAACCACTGTTAGAGTGTTGTCCTAGTTTTGTACATCCAAAAGAAAATTTTGTACACCACCGGAAGTGGTACTTTTTGACTCTCCTTTGTGGCCCTCGAGCATGAACTTGGAGTGCCACTTTTCCAAAATTTAAAAAAAACACTGCCAGAGTGATGTCATAGTTTTGTACACCCAAAAGAAGATTTTGTACACCACTGGAAGTGGTACTTTTTGACTCTTGATTTTTGAAGCAGTAGCTTAAATGGTTAACTAATTTGATTAATATTCCTAGTTTGTTGCATATAAAACACACTTTTGTAATAACCCAGAAGCCGAACGGCCAAGTTGGAAGAATCACCAAAAGAATTTATGTTTAAAATCTCCTTTCCCTTAATTTTCCACTCAATGAAAGTTCGAAGTTCATCTTTATAAAAAATCGTCACATTGTGATTCATCATTTGACACAAAATAGCTCTTAGATCAACATATAGCAACAATACGTATTCGTTTAAATCTCTTTCTTTATATCAGTTCCCCACAATTACTTGCAATCTTTCTCTCTACAACCCCTCCCCCCATTTTTACAATCAAGGTTGTCTATAAATTTTGCTGTGACTCACTGTCAGTGTCGCTAAAATGTACAAGCTGTTTAGAGAAGTAGCGGACTCTTCAGTGGGAAAATGTTTAGTTTAGAAGCAACTCGAAAGGAGGGTTAAGTTACAGGTATAAGTCACAGACTGAAATTCAAGCAATTTGAATTTCTGCGCAATGTTTTTTCAATCTAGCGGTTTTCAGTTTAAACAAAATTTTTATATTTAAGCATTGCTTTGTAGAAATAAAAAGATATTCAGTGAAACTTCGGCTATGCGTACTCCAGTTATATTTTTTGACATTTATATGTAATTCTGCATTAGTCCCAATATTTTACTGTATTTTCTAAGCTTTTCCAATTCGATAATAGCTATTTAATTCATTTAAACGCTTTTTCGATGTACATAAATTTTGTAATTTCTGATTATCACAAACTCACAGTTCTTTGATTCGTTTACGTATACGTAACCGGTATATCACAAGTTTGAGAGAATCGAGACAGCGTTACTGAGTTCTTGGTGCAGCCAAAGTTGAACCTTCATCCCATCAGAGAAGGGTATGCTGTTTACTTTCGGTTAGCACCTTGATCTCATCAGAAAGGGATATGTTGTTTAGTTTCGGTTTGGATGAAAAATTTATTTCGCAATCTTTGCTCTGAATAAAACGTGCACTTAGGCAAGCTACAACTCTTGGCATGGTGCGGACGTTTTTTTGTTGTTGTAGTTCAGCCATGAAATAGATGGTGCAAAACTTAATAACGTTCATAGTTATGTTTTTTCTCTGACTTTGACAAATTTTAAACAAGCAAAGATTAGAGAATATTTTACTCAATACTATTGAGAAATCAACTTGTAAACAATTTGCTTTGAAAAGAGCGATGCTAATAAAGAAGGAGTAATAGGGGTATGAATATAAAACAAAATAACATTCGGATTTACAACAAAGTTTTTAAAAAGTAAAGATTTTTTTTTCATGTATTGAAAATGCGAAATTGTACATAATCATTTTGTCATGTAGTTTTTAAAATATTTGGCCAAACTTTGGGAACTTGTTTAACCGCCATTTTGGTGATAAAAAAAATCATATAACGGGCCGGAAACTTTTTCCCGCAGCGTTATCCCACATGAGCATGGGCGTCCGCTGCAACTTTTCCGGGGGAGGGGGCAAACTGGTATACTCCCACTATCATAATTATTGCTTAAATTTATAGTACCCCTGCGTCTTTATATGGCATAGTGGAGGTTGGGTCAGGCGAGTGCATCGAGCCCCTAAAGCTAGGGAGTGGGTTCGAAGCACTGTTAGCTTCCCCCACCCTCCGCCCCCAAAGTTTGGGAACTTGGACACATCTTTCTTTCTATAGTCAATATTTAGTATTGAAATAACGGACAATAATAATAATTATGTCATTTACCAATTACTGGCCACTGATTATTCATATCTGAGTCAAAAGTTTAACCTTACTGTAGGCTTCTTGCTAAATTTAATAATCAACTTAATAAAGTCTTTTTGTATGGAAACATTCACTTGGGGTTACATAAAACAATTGCACTGCTCCATCGTCCTTTATTGAGTATGAGTATAAACCCCCTTTTTTTATAGACATTTATCTGTCAATTTTTATATCCCCTTCAATTTTCTGTTTCTTGCACTTTAGAAGAGATACTATGAAATAAAAACTGCAAACGTCTTGGGTTTTGTCCAAATCTATCAATTACATTTTGAATGAGTTCATGTTTATTCTCAAAAACCTTTCCTCGATGAATACTCATCATGCGCAGTCCAGATAAACGTCCATCTGCCATTTTTGACCTTAACCAGGTTTTTAACCGTTCTCATAGTGCTGAAGGACCTCTCCACTGGGCAGGTTGTTACTGGTAATGTTTGAATAATAAGAATAGCCTGTCGAACAGAAGGAAACAGATCACTGTGTTTGAGCACGTCTAAAGTTCGTCTTCACATCCATCATCTTGTTTTTTCCTTCCTGACCACATTTCAAACTGTTATGGATAGGTTTTGCTCATGTGTGTAATTAATAGTTAAATTTAGCAAATGTTAAAATTAAGGTAAATATTGACTTTAGGTGAAAATTAAAATTTGGGAGATGGGTGGATGCATTTCTAAACAAAAAGTAAATTCAATCAATTAAGGCCATGATAAATGAAAATAAAATGCAATGGAATTAAGACATTCCAAAAGTTATTATTGAAAGATTGCGTTATTTGAATTTACGATGAGCTGTGACACCTGCAAGTGTAAAATAAGTAATTGTTTACATGTGTACCAAATTTGTGAACACTAAAAAATGGATGGTACACTTTGGAAGCACTGATATCCTAAGTGAAAATCTCCCAAATACGTGGCGTCAGTTGAATAAACAAATACATCGCACTTTCCACGTTTTATCAACACACGGCATAACAATTTTTCGGTTGCTGGATGTCTTACACATTGAAGCTATTCGACCCTTTGGCTCCGGGTTGTGATACGATCGCTCTGCAATCGCCTTATTGGTGCACTGCTGAAGGAAAGTGTGAGGCCACATGGAGATTCCTCGTGGAGGATGTGGATCCTACAATTGTCGGTGGTTGTACTAAACTATGTAATTATTGCCTTGATGTTTTTCTTAACACTCACGGCTACCCGTCACAGTAGCATCTGTAAAGAGATCGTTTTCCAAATTAAAATTTGTAAAAACTGTTTGAGAAGCATCATGTCACAAGATAGGCTGCAGGAATTGTCACTGCATAGAAAGGCAGTTTACCAAAAGAATGGACCTCAACGCTCAATAATTTCGCCAAAAAATGAAGGCTAGAAAGAAAGACTTAGGCCTAAAAACATGAAAATGTCCACATCGCATAATTAATTTTCCACTTGTATTTTAATCATATAATTATAATTTCTATTATATCTATATTATGTAGTTATGTGGTACACCCAGTGGTCGAAGTGGCACAGAGCTACTGCCAGTATGGTGTAGACCATAGATCCACATAGTATAAATAGGAGGTTTCGAAAGAAATACATTCCATTCCGCATAATTCCTTTTTTTTTTTTTCGGTATTGAAAAATTAATGTATATAATTTTATAAAATTAATGTAAAAATTAAAAAAACTTGATTGAAGGGTTTGTGGTCGGTCTTTTTCAGTCTCAGCTGCTAATTATCAATTTTATCTGTTAAAAATGCCATTTGCCGTTTTTTGTGTTAAAATTTGTTCTTTCATCCTGATATCTTTACGTAGTTTGTGAAGGGTTTATAATTTATTACATACCGGGATGGTAAATAACGTTTTTTTTAACTGCCGGTATGCTCACTTCCATTTTGTTAACTACCGGTATGCCATACCGGCCCATTTCGAACACTGGGTATTATAGTACTCGTATATTTGTAAACAACACATACCTGCACATTGCATTTCCACAGCACTTTTTTTTTCCTGGCCTGCATTGAAGTTTTGTTGTACATGCAAATTAACATCTGCAGCTACGAAATCCATATTGCATTCTTGCAGTGTAGAATACTGAATTCCCTGTTTGTATACAACCATATCCAATAACGATCACTAAAGTCTCATAGTTGTTAACCTTAAACATTTAAATATATTTTACCGAATTCGTTTCAATGCGATAAAACGTACATTCATGATTATGCATCTGACAGCTCACCGTGTTAAATCTGACTGGCTGATTGATAACCTTGCATTATGTACTTCTGTTCCAAAATTTATTTTAAAAGTTAAAACTACAGGGCTCTATAGGTAGTTCCTTTACTTTACCAGACATCAGTCTCCCTAACTTCCTGACATCCCCATTTTCCCAAAACAAACACCGTGAAAAACACATCTTCCCTAGTGTCCGAAATTCTGGAAAAATTATTATGCTTAGGGGTGCTGAAATAAACTTTCCGGGGTTGCACAAGTGGTGCTAGTTATGCCACTGCGAATGCGCCGAGGTGTTTTGCAACTAACCCCTCCCCCAACCTTGCTCGGCATGGCTGCTAGACTGGAAGCGATGATATGCGCTGATTTGAATTAATTTTGCTCGCATTTCCGAAATGCTTTTGCCGAAAGCATTGCTTAACAAAGCAACAAAAAACTGTTTCTTTTCTTCCTTTGCTATAAAAATGAAGGCTCCGACAATGTCTTAGTTTATACAAGACAACCGCACGAAAATTTGCGACCTTGAACAAATAAAAGTTGTGTATAATGAACACAAAAACAGCTGGTTGTGTATAATTAACAGGAGTAAAAGTATGTAATAAACTGGAAAGAGATAGTAGTGTTAACTTCTGGATTTCGAAAGATGACACTCTAAGAGCATGCTGGACAACCAAAGAGAACCATCGCCGGAGGAGTACATAACTCTCTTTTGTCTGTACAAAACTAGTACACCATTCTGGCAGTGTTTATTTTCGATTTTAGAAATATGGCACTCCAAGTACATGCTCGAGTGCCACAAAAGGAGAGTCAAAAAGTACCACTTCCGGTGGTGTACAACATTTTCTTTTGGGTGTACAAAACTAGGACAACACTCTGGCAGTTGTTTTTTTTTAATTTTGGAAAAGTGGCACTACAAGTACATGGTCGAGAGCCACAAAGGAGAGCCAAAAAGCACCACTTCCGGTGGTGTACAAAATGTTCTTTTGGGTGTACAAAATGTTCTTTTGTGTGTACAAAACTGTACAAAACAAGGACAACATTCTGGCAGGGATTTTTCTTTTTTCAATTTTGGAAAAGTGGCACTCCAAGTACATGGTCGAGAGCCACAAAGGAGAGCCAAAAAGTACCACTTCCGGTGGTGTACAAAATTTTCTTTTGGGTGTACAAAACTGTACAAAACTAGTACAAAACTTTGGCAGCATTTATTTTCGATTTTGAAAAAGTGGCACTCCAGCATGTACTTGGAGTGCCACTTTTAAAGAGCAAAAAAATACCACTTCCGGTGGTGTACAAAATTTTCTTTTGGGTGTACAAAACTAGTACAAAACTTTGGCAGTAGTTATTTTCGATTTTGAGAAAGTGGCACTCAGCATGTACTTGGAGTGCCACTTTTAGAGAGCCGAAAAGTACTACTTCCGATGGTGTACAAAATTTTCTTTTGGGTGTACAAAACTGTACAAAACTTTGGCAGTATTTATTTTCGATTTTGAAAAAGTGGCACTCCAGCATGTACTTGGAGAGTGCCACTTTTAAGAGCCGAAAAGTACCACTTCCGGTGGTGTACAAAATTTTCTTTTGGGTGTACAAAACTGTACAAAACTAGTACAAAACGTTGGCAGCGTTGATTTCTTATTTTGGAAAAGTGGCACTCCAAGTACATGTATCTCAAACTACCAAATCTTAGCAAGCAACATTTTAAAAATTTAACTCTAAATTTCTTGGAGATTAAACAATGAATTCTCATCACAATTTAAGTTTAAACTATAGTTAGATTTTTAAAAATGTATTTTGTGAAAGTAATAAAAATATAGTTATTTAGAAGGTAAAAAATACTGGAAAGTTAGTTGTCACCTTGGCCTCCCAAGTCATGCCTATTTTTATAGGTATATGGGTCATAAAGAAATTAAAGCTAGCTAAGAGTTTATATCATCTATAAAAATGGCAATTCGCCTGAAGAAATAAACAGTAACACAACTCTTCCTCCATCTAAAGATTTTGCAACACCATAGTCAAGCTTTCTGAATCCACTCAACTGTCTTGCCATACTTAATCGCACATGCAATATATAATTTATAGTTAACATATACAAATTGTATACAGTATACTAAAGAGCAAAGCCGAAAACATAAGATAAACTTTAGAATTTAAAAAGAAAGTCGCAAAATAACCTGAAGATCAAAACGCGCAACGCAGCAGTTATGAAAATTCAGAATTCACATTCTATCAAGAGACTGAAGCAAAAGAATTTTTTGACTCATACCAAGTACAACATAGAAAAGGTTATGTATTGACCGGTGTGAGTAAAAAGAGAAAAAAATAAAGCAACTGAATGTAGAAAGTGTCGAGAATACAGAGCCTTGGCTTTATCAAGGACCAGCAAAAACTCTGCATTTTCTCACTTCCACAAAGACCATTTGGAAATGGGTTTCTGCAAAGTCATAGATGCAAGTAATAAGCCCACCAAAAATATATAAATATGTCATGACCTCCGCAGAGTTGTATGACCAAGCTTTAGTTAACAATTTAGCTTACATCCATAACCTTCCTGGCCCGACCCAGGCTCTTCATCTGTTACTATTAAACAGAAAGAAGATTATTATAGAAAACTCAAGTTGTAAGAGTGTCATAATGAATCAGAAATAATGTTCAGCAATAACAAATTGCCAAGTTCCCCTGAGAGAGAATTTAAACCTGAATAGCAATACAAAAGCATTACAAATTCTTAATATTGCAATAAAAAAGGAAACAATTTTTTCTAAAGCACAGATTCTTGAAAGAAAACTTGGTTATAAAACCCCCTACTCCACAACTTCTGACAACACAAAAACGAGAATAAAATAAAGACAATAATAAATTAAAGAAATGCTTTGTGAAGGTTATGTGACATAAACAAATAGTTGCAATATGTACAAAGTATTTCAGAAGTGCTTTAAGTGCATTATTAAGTAGTTATTAAGACCTTAAGTATATTGAAAACATGACATATTTATATATTTTTGGTGGGCTTATTACTTGCATCTATGACTTTGCAGAAACCCATTTCCAAACAGGTCTTTGTGGAAGTGAGAAAATGCAGAGTTTTTGCTGGTCCTTGATAAAGCCAAGGCTCGGTATTCTCGACACTTTCTACATTCAGTTGTTTTATTTTTTTCTCTTTTTACTCGCACCGGTCAATACATAACCTTTTCTATGTTGTACTTGGTATGAGTCAAAATTTTTTTTTGCTTCAGTCTCTTCTTGATAGATTGTATACAGTATATATATATATACTAAAGAGCAAAGCCGAAAACATAAGAAAAACTTTAGAATTTAAAACGAAAGATGCAAAACAACCTGAAGTTCAAAACGCGCAACGCAGCAGTTATGAAAATTCAGAATTCACATTCTATTAAGAGACTGAAGCAAAAAAAAAAATTGTTTTTGACTCACGCCAAGTACAACATAGAAAAGGTTATGTATTGACCGGTGTGAGTAAAAAGAGAAAAATAAAACAACTGAATGTAGAAAGTGTCGAGAATACTGAGCCTTGGCTTTATCAAGGACCAGCAAAAACTCTGCATTTTCTCACTTCCACAAAGACCTATTTAGAAATGGGTTTCTGTAAAAGGTTCGTTTAGCGGTAGCTTTCGGTCATCCTACGACATTGATCACCCGCGATCGACTGGATGGGCTGGTTGCCAGAACTACAATTTGAAGTTGGGGGTGTTGGAAATGTTGCCAGATTTTAGAAGAGAGATCCAAATAAATGGGATTTGGTGAGGGGTCTCTAAATTGCAGTTTTTGGTGAACAAAATCTCAATGCTCTCTTGCAAACACAGAGATGCCTTGTTGATGAATGGGGCAACTTTTTTGGTTTCTTTCCAAATGGGAACTGCAGAGGTGTTTTCAAGGGTTAGTGCAGAAGACAGCTTTATCTGCACTAACCCTTGAAGACACCTCTGCAGTTCCCATTTGGAAAGAAATAAAAAAAGTTGCCCCATTCATCAACAAGGCATCTCTGCGTTTCCAAGAGAGTGATATTTTGTTCACCAAAAACTGCAATTCAGAGACCCCTCACCAAATCCCATTTATTTGGATCTCTCTTCTAAAATCTGGCAACATTTCCAACACCCCAACTTCAAATTGTAGTTCTGGCAACCAGCCCATCCAGTCGTCGCGGGTGACCAAGGTCGTAGGATGACCGAAAACTACCGTTAAACGAACCTTTTACCGTATGTGACTCTGTGTATTTCGCTCGTTTTATATGTTTATGTGTTATTGTCGCGTGAAGCCTGAGTCTTAAACCCTTTGACCTCTCAGATTTTGATGAAACTTGGTGTGTCAAGTGTCCTTACATAGTTATGAAGAGAAATCTTAAAAAAAAAAATAAAAAAAAATCTGCCTTCCATTCAAAAGTTATTCAGTATTCATTATTTTAATTTTTATTAAAAATTGCTGCCTCTTGAAATAGTTAACTGCCATTTTCTCAGGAACCAGATGAATTAGACCTGTGAAATGTTTCATTTTAAAGCTCTTTTGATGGGCTTTAATTTGATATTAAGCATGACAGTTAAAAATAAAAAAAAATCTTAAAAACCACATCTAATTTTAAAATTTAAATTTTTCAAAAAATGACAATTTTAAAATTTTGAAAAAAAAAATCACAAAACTACTTTGCACTATTCTTTTACACCTCCTACAGTTTCATTTTGGGATCAGGTGATACAGGAAGCACAAGTTCCACATGTGTGGAGAAAATATCAATTTCATTTTTAAAATACAATGGTAAATTTATGACGGGAAAATATTATCCAAATTTAAATGCTTTGGATTGTAGAAAGCAGAAACCAGAAGAAATCTTATTTGACTGTCCGCTCCACCCTCTCCTCTACTTAGCTTGAGGACTATTGGACAAGCAGGCTGCTTGTGCCTGTTGAAACATGCTTCAGTCAGTCCACCATTAGAGCTTCTTCTAGTAGGTTTACTTAAGTTGTGCTGTGCCATTTTTGTCCCCTTAAAATACAGAACTGTGCGTGGTTTTAATGTGATTTGTGAGTGTTCATCATACTACTTGCAAATTATTATTATTGTTATTCTATTATAATCATGAATCCCAATGGAAAGACAGTGGGCACTTTAAATTGGTTTAACCCTTTAAAAAAGCCTCATCACTCCCATGTAAGAAAGGGATTAAGATCTGTTATACCATGGATGTGTTCATTGATACCAGGAATGCCTGAAAATTCCAAAGTCTGTGATAGCTGTAGAAAGGAGCTTTCAAAGCTGAAGAATGAGAGTAAGCCTACCACAGAGAATTTCCCCAGCACCAGCCAGTGTGACCCTCAATTTGGGAATGATGGAAGACTTGATGATGATATTGGGAAAAAAATGGAGACAAAAATGAAGTCATTTCTTCATCCATCAAGACCACCTCCTCCTTTTTCTTACGCCTCAACACCTGATGTGCTCTGGATTCCTTCTACTGATGTAATTGGCAAAGTAAATCCCGTCACACCAACTGGCCGGTCTTATATTCTACCACAAGGTGAAACAAAGATTTCAAAAGTCATTAAACACTTTCTAGATTCAAGAAAAGACTGATAGACTTGAGTTAGCAGCAGCCACCCCTTACTTCCAGCATACTGACAAATACTATGTTAATTTCAGTGAAAAGCTGCTAAAACCAATGTTTTCCTCTTGTAAATTGAATTCATTTTTTAGTACGTCTTTTGTAAATAAAGATTGTGCTTATGTTATCGGTTTGTCCGTCCGTCTGTCTGTACCCACGATATCTCTGCAACTATTAGTCCGATTTGAAAAATTCTTTTTGCATTGAGAAGCTTGAAATATGTGAATGATGATCCTTTATTTCCTTTTTTTTTTTTTCTATGGTGTACAATTTCGCCGCTAGAGGGCGTAAATGCAGATGATGTAGAATTCAAAAATATGTTTTATTCCACATATTTGCTTCTAAACATCAAACTGAAAAAAATCTTTTATTTTTCGATTCATTTATGGCGAAGAGTATTTCAGATATAGTTACGTTTTCATATTACGCATAGATTTTCTGCTAGGGGGTGTAAAAGTAAATTACATTTTCCCCGATAACTCTTCTTCTAAAACTCTAATTTGAAATTTTTTTTCTTCAGAGGATACACCTCCTGATGGAAACATTTTTGCATATAATTTAAAATTTTTGGTAAAGAATACTTTGGCCACCAGGGGCATAAGTGTTAATTTTTGCTTCTGATGTATTTGCCATAAAATCTGAGCTTCTAAAATATCGATTGAAAAAAGTCTTTTGTGGACTGATGCCACTCACATCGATAAACCTTTTCGGAATAGTTTCTTCTTAAAATATTCCACATTTTCTCTGCCAGGGGCGTAGACGTACATCTTATTTTTGTCAATATCTCTACTGTTACGAGTCCAATTTGAAAAATTACTTCTTTGTTGGATAGTGTTTCTGTGTGACATGTTTTTCATATAATTTTAAAATTTTCAAGTAATAGACTTTCCGCTAGGGGCGTATAGGTAAATTGCTTTCCCCCTATATCTCTGCTTCGAAATCTCCGATTTGAAAAATTCTTCCTGCACCAGATACAGCTCCTGATAGGAAATCCTTTGCACCTAATTTCTAATTTTTGTAAAAAATGATTTGGCCACCAGGTGGTGTAAGTCTTAATTTCCGCTTCTGATGGATTTGCAGCAAAATGTGAGCTCCTAAAATCTCGACTGAAAAAAAAGTCATTTGTTGACCGTACTACTCACGTCGACAAACTTTTAAGGAAAATTTTCTTCTTGAAATAATGCATGGTTTCTATGCCAGGAGGTGTAGATGTATATCTTATTTTTGTCAATATCTCTACTTCTAAGAGTCCGATTTGAAAAATTCTTTCTTTGTTGGATAGTGTTTCCGACGTGAAATGTTTTTCCTACAAATTTAAAATTTTCAAGTAAATCATAGACTTTCCGTGAGGGGGCACAAAGGAAAATTGCGTTTTCTGCGTTATTTCTGCTCATGAAACTCTGATTTGAAAAATTCTTCCTGTATCGCATACCAGACACGGATGGAAAATATTTTTCACATAATTTCTAATGGTTGGTAAAGAATGGTTTGGCCACCAGGGGTCATAAGTGTTAATTTCTGCTTCTGATTATTTGTAGCAAAATCTGAGCTCCTGAAAACTCGACAATTTTCTTTTTCTTGGATTGATACCGCTCATATGGATAAACCATTTGAGAATACTTTCTTCCTAAAATAATGCATGGTTTTCCCACCAGGGGACGTAAAGTCACATATTTTTGTTGATATCTCTGCTTCTAAGAGTCCGATTTGAAAAATTCTTTGTGTTGGAGAGCGTTTCCGGTGCGAAATGTTTCTCATATAAATTCATATTTTTCTTAATGCACAAGTCTTCAACCAGAGGGTATGATCTCACGATTCCGTTTACAGCAATATCTGAGGAATTAAAAACCCCATTGAAAAACGTCTTTCTTCCGTCAGATACTATTGTTTTCCATACCGGTTCCATTGACTTTGAATAGCTTTGATAAATTTAATTTGCGTCAGAATGAATTTAAAGACGTGCTTATTACACCCGAAAATTCGTTGTCATCTTTTTTGTTTTAGTTCAATACACTTAGAAAATGTAGAAAAAAATGTGTATTAAGCACTATCATAATGTCTTAAACATCAGTAATAAGTCAGCAAGATTCATCTAAAGTTAGACTTTTGTGTAATGCTAGATCTGATATGTTGGCTATTTCTTCGTACATGTGAAACTTTAACTCCCTGTGCATGTATCACCTGATCCCATTATGATCCCAAAATGAAACTTTGGGTGGTGTCAGAGGATATTACAAAGTAATTTTTAGAATATTTTTTCAAAGTTTTAAAATTGTTTTTTGAAAAATTTAAAATTTAAAATTAAATTTGGTTTTTAAGAAAAAAATTTAATTTTAACTCTGTCATGTTTAATATTAAATGAATGCCCATCAAAAGAGCTTTAAAATGAGACATTGCCTATGTCTGTATATAATCTGGTTCCTGAGAAAATCGCAATGAATTATTTTAGGATGCAGTATTTTTAATAAAAATTAACATTACATTACATATCACTAAAGCTGTTCTCTGAGATACGGAGGTTAGCTCCACAAAGAAATGCAAACTACCAGATAATTTTTACTTGCTGTTGCCATATCAAACTTCTCCATTTACAGCGATCTTGACATACACCTCAGGCTTCACTCACATCCATCACATGCCGTACACAAGATCTTATATACTTCACACTCATAATCTTTTTCTCATGCAAACATTCCTGAATCTGATCCTCCCATGACTTCCTTGGCCTTCCTCTGCGTTTTCTTCCTGCCACTTGGACTAAAAAGATTTTCTTAGTAAGCATCTCATCACTTATTTTTTTAACATGACCAAACCACCGAAGCATATTAGTCTCCACCTTGCTAACAACATTTTACTTCACATTACGCAACTGCAACATTCTTCATTCCTCACACACAATCAGAACATGTCTTGGCACCCCCCCTTCCGGTAAGTAACGCATTTCTCTAGCACACAAACAACTTCTATGTTTCTTCTGCATTCTGTGGTACGAAGGTTTCACTGCCATACATCAGAGTAGGAACAATTACACTTTCATACACAGCCATGTGGGACTCTCTTGAGAATCCATCATTCCTGAGAAAACCTCCCAAAGCAGCCATGACTTTCAATGAAGAATTCATTCACCTACTAATTTTATCATTCAGTTTGTTCTTTCTGTCAAACATGCTTCCTAAATACACAAACTCATTCACCTGGTCAATCACTGTGCCATCTAGACTTACATTACATTCAGTACTACCACTTTCTCTCTCAAAAACCATAACTTTGGTTTTTCCCTTATTTATATACTGAGTTTGAATTTCATGCAAACTTTGTACACCCGGGACAACATACTCTGCAACTTACTTTTGCTCTCGGCCAACAGGACAGTGTCATCAGCAGAAAGCAATCTGCACACACGTATATCACCAAGACACAAACCAGTATTATCTATTTTGGCATCACGCATGCATGCACACATCCATAAATATATTAAACGGCCATGGTGACATTACACAACCTTGTCTGACTCCTGCACCAATAGAAAACCATTTTGATAAAACACCACTCACTCGTACACAAGCTTTATTGCACTGCAGCACACATGGCTTTTACAGTTAAGTAGATTCCCAGTAACATCATATTCATTCAATACCTTCCACAAAAGTGTCCTATTTACTCTGTCATAAGCTTTCTTTAAATCTATGAAAGCAACAAAAACTTTCTTATCAACAGCCAGATACTTTTCAATCATCATGCGTAATGCAAAAATTTGGTTAGTGCAGCCTTTACCAGGCATAAAACCACTCTGAACATCCCACACTTTCTCCGATGTAAGACCCTGTATTTTTTCAATAATGACCTTACCAAACACTTTCCCTGACACACTCAGTAGGCTAATACCACGATAGTTCTTGCAGTCAGTGTGATCATCTTTTGGTAAATGTGTACTTTAGCGTCCTAAATTATTTCGTCTAAAAAATTTAACTGTGTGGGAAAAGTGCGATATACAATTTTTTAAGCATGCAAAATAATGGGGAAAGGTGCAAAAATATAGTATTTGTAGAGAGCAGGAAAGAATTTTACCGAAGAATTTACCTGGGAGTACGATGGTTTGGAAGAGTACGCGCAGTAGGCCTAGGACGACAGAGCGGAGACGGCGTCAAGGTGTAGTTCGGTGAATGGAAGCTTCATTGAGAAGGGCAAGTTACGGGTGAAAGACGTATGTAGACATTGATGCATCTTGTAGGAATGCGCTGAAGGAAAGAGGTTCACTTTACACAGCATTGTAAGTGGTGTTAGTAGCTTTTTTAATAGGGTTGGTGGCTCTTTCCAAAGTCGTGAGTCTCCATACTTCATTTTGGATTTCGTCTGGGCTTAAAATTTCATTATTCGGCACAATACGACAACAAGCTCTTGGGCTCCCTGCCATACTACAATTTTTGAATTAAAGAAACTCCTTTATTTTAAAAAATATCCGTTTCAGGATGAAAAAATGTGAGCTATGATGTACGGAATAGCAGCACAACCACAAATGAATTGGTTGAAGAAATCAACTATCCCTGTACATTTTCGAAACCATAATCAAAACTTGCGATTCAAATAGAAACAAAATTTCTTACTGAACACTTCTGTCGTACATGAAAACATTTACATTCCTTCATTTCTTTCCATTTGGAGACATTGTGAAACTAATAATAACAACATTCCACACATTTCTTTCTCAAAAATTAATAAAACATCTCTGAACTACTTCTACTTGCACACAATTACACGATGCATCACACCCCTCCGAAAAATAGACCCCACTCTTGTTGTATTCTTCTGCACATTCATTACCAACTCTTACTCTCTTTCGACACACAGAACCTTCAAGTCGTGGCCATTAAAGCATCGCTTCACCCTCCCGCACAAACTGCTTCAAACCATCGTACTCGCAGGTAAATACTTTCAAAAAATTATTTCCTTTTATCTAAAAATAATATATTTTTGCACCTTTCCCCATTATTTTGCATGCTTAAAAAATTGCACGTCACACTTTTCCCACACAGTTAAATTTTTCCGACAAAATAATTTAGGACGCTAAAGTATGCATTTACCCATATCAGGTAAATGTCATCTTTTCCCTTTTACAAGGGAACAATGATAGCATCCTTCCAATCCTGAGGGACCATTCCTAACTCCCAGCACAACTGGCAAATTTCAGTTAATCAGTCAATTACAGAGTCACCACCATATTTCAACGTCTTGGCAGTTATGCCACCAACTCCCGAAGAGATTTTAAAGCTTTACACACCTTTCTCTTGAGATCCCTTCTGTGCTTCCATGATATCATCTGCTTCTGCCTCTGAATCATCATTGCTTTCCTGATCTAATAACTCACAGAAGTATTCACCCCATCTTCCACTTAACTCATTGGCTCCCATATCATTTCCCCAATCCTATTCTTCACACAACTTACACCTTTGTTTCCCCTATTTTTCCCGCTTCTCATGTACTTCCGGGAAGTCTTCCTATCTTTCCAAAAAGCCAATTTGTGTCTTTCCACCTTCTCCTTCCTATCTTTTGCCTTACTCTGGCGAACCAGCTTAGCGGCTTCACGCTTCCTACATCGATATTCATCCACAGAAACTCTACCTTGCAACATCCCCAAATAGTCTTCCTTCTTTCTCTTTACTGCCTCTTCAATCTCACTATTCCACCAAGCAGCACCTCTATTGGTACCCACTATTGTGGTGCCACAAAACTCTTCAGTGGCAGTGACAACACAGTTCTTAAAACATTCTCACTTCTTTTCTACACCCCTCTCACAAGATTTCAGCTCCTTCAGTTGTTCTCTGAGTATGTCAGAATAACACTGATGATCTTCAGGAAGCCTTTCAACCTTTATTCTTTCCATCCTGGGCCTCTTCCTATTCCTGCAACCAACATTCACTTTCACTCGTGACACTACCAAGTAATGATCAGAACCAACATCCGAACCTCTCCTCACACAAGTGTCAACAGTTAAGTGTTTCAGAAGCTGATCATAAACAACAAAATCTATCACACTCTTTCAACCAACAATATGATTTTCCCAAGTATATGTGTGGATATACTTGCAATTGAAAAACGTATTAGATACACATAAACCATTCTCAATGTAGAGTTCAATTAATCTTTCACCATTATTATTCACACAAGGATCACTAAACTTACCCAAAACATTGTCAGAAATTGCATTCTGCACACCTACTCTAGCATTGAAATTCCCTGCTATTATAACTTTCTCTTTAGCACCAAACTGGCTCAAAGCAGCTTTTAGCTCATTCTAGAAATCTTCCATTTTTTTTTCTCTCTCTTTTGGTTGAGTGTTTAATAACCACCGTGCGCAACTCAATGGGCTATAAGCAGTCACTCGTCTCTAATTTAGGATCACTGGTTCCAGGGAAGGGAGAGAGCCAGTGCTGTAAGACAAATACAACACCCATGCCTCACCGGGATTCGAACTCGGACCCTTCACGGATGAATTATCATAAGCCAGCGCTTAGGCAACTGCGCCACTGGGCCGGCAAAATATTCCTTCCTATCAGAAGGTTCTGAGTCACAAGGAGCATACACTACAACAGTTACTATTATCTGAAGTTTTACTTTCAAACAAATCCAAAGAATTATCTCACTTATGCAGTTATAGTGAATCAAGTTGTTCTTCATCTTTTCACTTAAAATTACACCTACACCAGCCTGTCCTCTTACATTACCCAATACTCCAGACCACACACTCGCCGTTCCATTTACTACTTCTATCACAATTTCCTTCTTTTTGGTTTCTCTTACACACAGCATATCCAATCTATACTTATTCATCTCTTCAATCACCTTGTTCATCTTGCCATTTATACCTCTAGTATACCATACACCAATCTTACACTCACTCAGCCGAGATCTCTTTCTCATATGCCGTTTAGAAAGTCCAGGTCGATTCTGTGGTGGACCGTCCTTCTCAAGTGTGGTAGGTCCACCATATCCCCACACTTGAGCCAGTTTTTATATTTTTTTGTGTCTCTTTAATCAGGTAAGTACATCAGTGTGGAGGATTAGCTCACACTGATGACAGTTGAAGTTCATTCAGCCTAAGGATTCTGGAACAAAACACAGTGAGTTGGGGTCTTTTCACCAATGTCACACAGAACTAGCTGCACCTTTCCAAGATTCACAGAGGCTCTTGCTGCTCTTCTGTGTGCCATTGTTTCTATGGAGTGACTAATTTTAGTGAAAGAAAAATTACTTCCATTGCTGACAAGCAACAGCCATTCTTTGAGGGAGGCTAAAGCCTTTATTCCATTCTTATTAATTTTATTGAGGATAACTAAATTCAGAATTTGTAATCTCAGGATGTCAGTCAGAATCAGTGTGTTGATTTGACATGGAATGACCCTTGATGAAATGTGTCACATTAAAATGCCTAAAAGATATAATCAAGCAGGAAATTAGTATTTTAGTTATGAAATAATTGATTGAAAAGGGATAGTATAGATAATAAAATACCGTTCTAAACAGAAATGCCAAAAAAGTATTAAAACCAGTACTCTGCTTTATCATGATGGATCTACTCAAAAGAATGCTAGTTTGCACATTAAGACATATTTTTAATTTTATATTTCTATCTAAAAATTATGGATCCTTTCTCTTTGGTCCTCATAAAGTAATACAATCCAAATAATTTAGTATTAACAACAAAACTGCAAGTAGGTTTAAAAGAATACTTACAAATTGAGGTATTTGATCCTCGATTTTTTTTTTTTTTTTTTTGTATTGAAGGTTTAACAACCATTGTGAGCAACTCGATGGGCTATAAGCAGTAGTCTGTCCCTAATTTAGGGTCACTGGCTCCAGGGAAGGGAAAGGGCCAGTGATGTAAGATCCCAAGTAGCACACCGACATTGGCCAACGGTTGGCCTAATGATATTTTTGCGTCGGCAGCGTTGTTTATCGAAGATTGGCCAACAGTTTTTCCAACCACACATGACCAACCATTCATCAACAAATGACCACTTAACGATTGTCCGATGGTTGTCCAACAACACATGATCACATTGGAAAACTGTTTGCAACAGTTTTCCAATGTGGGTCCAACCGTTGAACCAACACATATCCAATTGCTGGCCGTCGAGTCGCTGGGCCGACCGTTGAAAGCCCATGGTTGGTTCAACATATTGCTACCTGGGACAAACACAACATCCCTGCCTCACTGGGATTCGAACCAGGATCCTTCTTGGATGAATGGTCACTGCGTCACCAAGGCAGCTTTTATTTATTTATTTTTTTATATACGATTCACATTTCTGTTTATTAGTTGACAACGAAATCGTTCAAATTATGCCAAGACAGGAAATATGAAAATGTGTGTGCAATAATTTATTTACCAATAATTCTTTCAATACAGCTTTAAAAGATTCAATTGTGTCTAATGAATTATCCAAGTACTAAAAGATTGAGGTTTACTCTGATCCTTACTAAAACATTCACATTTCGTGAAAATTTACCTGTGTTCAGAAGCACCTGTTTATGATCTACAGAACGTAATTTAAATATCAGATTTAGAATGAAATAAGCAAACGTACTGTTTTATACAACAAAGTTTACTTGAGGCAGATAAAATTTCTTAGCGCGTACTAAAAACACAGCAGACGAAAATACTAACAAAAGCACTTCTTTTAAAATTATTTGAACTCAATTACCTCTATGTCCTCCAGAGATACATTATATTTTACTAATGCTTCTATTCCACCCAGATCATCTATTGACGGCAACGGAGATTTTTGAACAGCCATTATGCAATATGGGGTAAGAAATAAGTATTGCAGGTGACTGACACGTAAGTATTTAACCTGTAACTACAATAACGATATACTACGAATTTAAAAACACTTCCCCGTCGAGTGATCATCACATGTCGTTTTGCAATAACAATAGCAACAACCAGAACCTCTACGCAAACGTCACAAGGATTTGCCTATTTCCATCGTTCTTTAAGGTAGTTTTGCTCGATTTTGCTCTATTTCTAATGATGTAAACATTAATTACCGATAAATAAGAAAGAAAAAGGTAGAAAAGAAATTAATAAGTTTTGGTAGAAACCATGCGCAGTTAACATTGTACAATTAAATTGAAATGAATCAATCAACGTTTAGCTGTGGCACACACAGGATTTCTTTACGGCGTGGCCGAAAATATTAAAGATGTAATTTTTTGGTTTGTTTAGAAGGGTACCCACCACCGTGAGCAACTCGATGGGCTTTAAGAAACTTCCTTGGCTATAAGCAGTCGCCCGTTCCTAAAAGGCGACTGCTCCTTGTCGGATGGGCACGCTAAACCGTCGGACCCCGGGTACTGCCCCCCCCCAGTTATAAATAAAAGCGTCTTCTTCCCCCTTTTACCTCGCTTCCCTGTAACTTTCCTGTTGGGCACTTCAGCCTAAATCTCCTACTTCTAAGGGTTGTTTAAGATCTGGGGTCAGACACTCGTTCCTTCCTAAAATCCTCTACATATGATCTGATCTTCCCCATAGGGATTCGATCCGGACCCATCTCGGCCGAATGGTCAGAATCAGCTCTAAGAACACTGCACCACCCGGGCAGCGAAGATGCAATTAAAAATACGCCGGAGAAAACATCTCCCAAAATATTGGGAAGCGATAAAAATATCTCTAATAAATGATTCCTAAAATATAGACCGTATGCATTGACGGCACGAAACTGCGGTTCGCGTCACTTTTTCGTCTGCTGCTTTCTTGCAGAACAACTGGTGTACAAGTGAAATCAAAGATGCATTACATGGGCTACGTAAGTGGGTTATATTACAGCCCATCGAGTTGTTCACAGTGGTAGTCAAACCTGCAAACAAAAAAATGCTTGACAGATTTTTGTGAAATAACTGTAAATCTATTTATGGCCGCCCCGGTGGCGCAGTGGTCTAAGGCGCTGGCCTCTGATCATTCGTCCGTAAGGGGTCCGGGTTCGAATCCCGTCAGGCATGGATGTTGTGTTTGTCTTACGGCACTGGCTCTCTCCCTTCCCTGGAACCAGTGACCCTAAATTAGGGACGGGCGACTGCTTATAGCCCATTGAGTTGCTCACGGTGGTCGTTAAACCTCCAATAAAAAAAAAAATCTATTTATGAAAAACGACAGTGCTTGATAACTTGGTGGCTGTATAATTCAGTAATTTTCCGGTGCTACGTAAGTGGGTTATATTACAGCCCATCGAGTTGTTCACAGTGGTAGTCAAACCTGCAAACAAAAAAATGCTTGACAGATTTTTGTGAAATAACTGTAAATCTATTTATGAAAAACGACAATGCTTGATGGCTTGGTGGCTGTATAATTCCGTAATTTTCCGGTGCGGTTATTGTATCGTATCGTATCGTTTAAATTGCAATATTTGGTGTAGAAAATGTTTAATGTCACCATAGAAACCGCGCTTTTTTTGTTTGTTTGTTTTTGTCGCTATGAACACTAACATAGAAGCTCAGTGTCGCCACTAATCACTGTTTTCGTAACACCTACTCGTTTATAATTAATAATTATCACTTGCAATTTTTATGAAGTTATTCCATGCCAATATTAAAAGCTCCGAAAGGTATACCTTCTTCGTTGCGTAGTGAATTAGCGTCCAGTAGGACAGGATTTCGGCCCATAGTTCGTGATGGTCGAGGAACTAGTTATACAGGAGATTGGTTAAATAACAAGCGACACGGTAGGACCTTTTCTCGTCTTTACGTTTTTACTCACTTCCGTAAAAGGGGAGGCAAATAAGTAACTTCTGTTTATGATGTGTTCGAAGTGAGTTTCCTAACGCACTTCATGTATCTTTAATGTCTGTCATATTCTAGTAACATAGTGAAACATGTATCATATGCAGCATCTCAGCCTGGATTTCTGCTTGGGAGGGAGGGCCTAGGAAAAATATCTGAGCCGCCACATATATATATTTCATAAAACTTTGAGAACGTGAATTGAGGGAGAAAATAAAAATAGAAGCGTGCCATTTGTTTATTCAGCGGAGCTCAAAATCGAAAGAAAAGTCATTGAAGTGTTAGATTTTGTTCTTTTATTGCAAGTATGCTTTGTGTTGGAAAAGACAGGTTTGTGCAGTAATATATAATGGTGGTTGACATGAGTTTGGAGGTATAACAAGGGATGTTTTACATAGAGCACGTTTGTTCAGACCCAAGGGGTCGTGGTAAATCGAGGGTTGCCTGTATTTTTAGTTGTTCTGTATCACCTGAATTTTAGCAGCATTGATATTTTAATGGTGTAATTTAAAATTTAACTACTAAAATGTGTAAATGTTGCTATTAATACCATGATACACTGCTGGACTAAGGACGGATCATAAACGGCTACATAGCGAATAAAAAAGTAAGTGTGGTTGGATGCCAAGTGAAATAAAATAATGTCAGAATGCCAGGACATTACAAGAAAGACAATTTATTGTGCTCTGAAATCCAGAAGGCTTTGGAGCGTGTTCAAGGGACACTAAGGCCATTTTGTGCAGAATACGTAAACGTGAAAAAAATGCAATTACCGTCCGCAGGCGTTCCGGCGTAAGATGTCAATACAGGATATGGCCACCATGGAGGGCAATGCAAGATTCCACACATCGTGTCATGCTTTGCACAACATTATCAAGCAGCTGTTGGGGTAATTTATCCTATTCCTCTGTCAGTGCACGGATGAGGGTGTCCTTGTTTATTGGAGGGCGTTGACGACCAGCAAGACTCCTCCCCAAAGCATCCCACACATTTTCAATGGGATTCAGATCTGGAGAACGTGCTGGCCATACAAGGCGTTGAATATCCTCGCTCTCAAGACACTCCTGGACAGCGACTGTTCGATGACATGTTGCGCTGTCGTTCATGAAAATGAATCTATTACTGACAGCACCACGGAACATGCGAACATGAGGTAGCAGAACATCATTAATGTATCGTTGGCCAGTCATAGTCCCAGTTGGAAGCACATAGAGGGACGTACGGCCATTGATCATGATGCCAGCCCATACCATGACACTACATGTCGGATATCGGTCTCTTTCCTGTATGTTTGCTGGACAATATGCAGTACCACTATCACGCCAGATCAGTTGTCGTTGACAATCAGACGATAGACTGTATCTACTCTCATCTGAGAAGAGGACAGCAGACCAGTCGTTATCAGTCCAATTGCGATGTTGATGGCACCATTGCAAACGGGCGGTACGGTGACGTCTGGACAATGGGATGCACACAACAGGACGGCGGGCGTATAGTCCTCCTTCATGCAAACGTCTGGCGACAGTTTTTCGGGAGATCCGCTTGCCGATAGCAGCCATAAACTGATTTGCTACCTCACTAGCTGTGCTGCGCCGGTGTGTTTTTGTTGATAGTACTATGTACCGATCTTCTGCAGGTGTCGTACTGCGAACACGACCTCCCCCGTGACGTTTGCTACACTCTCCATTTGTTTGAAATGATTTCCAAAGCCTTGAAACAACACTGTGGCTGACGTCGAACTCCCTGGCAACATCTGTTATTTTTCGCCCTTCTTCAATCTTGCCAATAATACGGCCACGCGTAAAATCATCTAGGTGATGTCGGGAAGACATACTGAAAATTGCAAGTTCGTCAATTGATTCTTTCCCTTTCAACTTTGCGTTTGAACAACAACGGTCAATACGCGTCCAATCCTTTATATCTCTTATCAGCGCTATGACGTCACGAACAAGTTTGGCAATCCAAAATTTGCATACGCACAACACGTCTTACTGTATCCCGCACTTATGCTAATTTCCACATTTTCCTGCCTTCCATTTTATGGTTGCTATCGTTGCTATTGTCATCTGTCCTTAGCAATTGTCCGGCAGTGTAGTAACCATATCTATCTTTAATATCATCATCATCATCATCATTGTCAACCATTATCAATCCACTGCTGGACGAAGGTCTCCCCAAGTTTCCTTCACAACGGTCTGTCTTGTGCCAGTCTCCTCCATGTCACCCCTGCATACTTTCGAATTTCATCCACCCATCTCCCATGTGGTCTTCTTCTGGGTCTTTTCCTGTCCCTTGGAATCCAATCTAAAATTTCGGCTGTCCATCGATGATCTGTCCTTCTGGCAGTATGTCCAGCCCATTGCCATTTCAGGGATTTAACTCTGATCATGATGTCTTCCACTCTTGTCATTTTTCGGATCCACGAGTCCCTCTTCTTATCTCTCCTGGTTACACCAAGTATGCACCTCTCCATGCTTCTTTGAGTTGTCTGCAGCCTTTGTATGTCTCTTTTAGTTAAGGTCCACGTCTCTGCACCATACGTAAGCACTGGAAGGATGCATTGATCAAACACTTTTCTTTTAAGACATAATGGCATATTGCTCTTGAAAATTATGCTGTTTCTTCCAAAAGCTCTCCAGGCAAGTTTTGTACGCCGATTAATTTCTTCAGCAATGTGACCCTCACTTGATATCTGCTGTCCAAGATAAACGTACGTGTCTGTTATCTCCAGTTTTTCTCCATCAATTGATAAATCTTCATTTCTTGTAAAAGCATTGAACATCACTTTTGTCTTCTGAAAGTTCATTTTTAATCCCACTTCTTTACTCTTGTCAGCAAATTCCTGGATCATACTCTGCAGCTCTGATGGGCTAGTTGCAAAAATGACTACGTCATCAGCAAAACGAAGGTGGGTTAGATAATCTCCATTAATCTTTATCCCTTTGTTTTCCCAGCTCAGCGACTGAAAAACACCCTCCAAAGTGGCATTAAAGAGCTTCGGAGATATGGTGTCACCTTGTCTCACTCCCCTTTCCAATTTTTATGTGTGTTGTATTTTCAAACAGCCGAATCTTTGCACTTGCATTTTCATAGATGTTATTAATAATATTAATGTATGCATCTTCAATACCGCAGGTTTTCAGAGCCATTGTAACTGCTGATGGTTTCACCGAATCAAAGGCTTTTTCATAATCGATAAAAGCCATGCACAATGGAAGTTCATATTCCCTCGCTCTTTCAATTAGTTCTCTCAGTACGTGGATATGATCTATTGTGCTGTAGCCACTCCTGAATCCAGCTTGTTCTCTCGGTTGAGCCATGTCCAGTGTTACCTTCAAGCGGTGTGAAAGAACTTTAGTGAAGATTTTATAAACCACTGATAGGAGGCTGATAGGTCTGTAGTTCCTGAGATCCTCAATGTCACCTTTTTTATGTAGATCTTTAATATATGATTGTAAATATACTTTCATTTTATATGAATAATGCAAATTTTAAATGAAAAGTTTCTAAACATTAGAATATTTACTTTTGAGTAAGTGACACAAATAGTAATTTTATATTATTATTATTTTGGAGGAAGTTGCAAAACTTTTATTAGAAGTAAGGATCTGTGATTATCAAAGGTGTGAAAAAACACTACTTTAGTAGTAATCATATACACCGATGAGCCATTACATTGTGACCACCCCCGAGCCTAGAGAAATGAGTGTGCGTGGAGACCTAACAGTGGTGCAAGTGAAGTTCACAGAGCAGTATATATACAACCTGAGGACCAGCTTTCAGTTAATAGGGTGTTCGGAGTCACAATGGGTAAAGCTGCCAATTTATTGGAGTTTTAATAAAGGACAAATTGTGATGGCACCTCGCCTCGGAACTGTGATCTCGAAAACGGCGCAGCTTGTAGGTTGTATATGTGCCGCTATAGTGAGTACGTATCAAAAGTGGTGCACAGATGGCCAAATGATGAATTGTTCAACGGTGTGTCATCCGCAGTTCATTAACGCCAGAGGGGAGCGGAGACTGCCGTGCATTGTTTACAGCTACAGCAGGGCCACAGTGTGACAAATCATCCGAAGCTACAACGGTGGTGATCAAGGCAATGTGTCAGCGCACAGTTCATCGCAGCCTTCTGCTCGTAGGCCTGCGTAACCGAAGACCCAGCTGGGTTTCCACGCTCGCTGCACGTCATCGCCAACAACACACGAAATATGTCCAAGGGAAGAAAGTGGCCCGGTCTGACAAATCAAGATTCCTGGTGCATCATGTAGATGGCCGATCGCAAATGATATGCCGATTACCAATGGAGGTTATGGCACCTGGATGCACTGCCCCCTCCCTCCCCGAAATTAAGCTGTTAGAACATATGGCTGGTGCAACAGTCAAAGATTTTTAGGAACTTGGATAAACGTATCTGAATTTTTTGTATTCACAGAAATTTTGTTATACAAAAAGTAAATTTTTTTGTTAAATTTAGTGTTTGTACTTCTGCAAAATGAAGGAAGGCCTCTGAGTAAATTTCTAAGAGAATAGTAGAAAACCATACATTTTTATAATTATAGTTTAAAAGATGAGAGAGAGACAGAGATTCCTTGTCAGGTTACAAACTAAAATTTATAAACAGCCTTATGACCCCAAAAGAAAAAAAGAAAGAAAAAATGATGTTTAGCTAGAATTGTGAAGAAATAGTAACTTGCCATAGAGATTCGTATCCATGGTTCCCATACTACATACATTGAATAAATACTACATACAGTATATGCACCTGAAAACAGTTTTTTTGACTAGGAATATAATTATCAGTGTCAGGTAAAATCTGCACAAGCTGATTTTTTTGCCGAAATTTCTACCCCTTTTCCCTCATGTTTAGCCTCCCCCAGTTCTGGTGTTCATAGTTCAGTTTCCTTGTATTTTTGTAGGGACTTCCATAGTAAGTTTTAGTTACCAATATCTATATATGTATTTCGGTGCAGCATTTGGCAGGGAATCTCTGTCAGAAGAACTACATTGACCCTGCAGTCAAGTTTGCAGGGAATCTGAGCTAATGTGGGGGTTGTTTCTAGGTCTATTAATTGATTTACCCTCCAGCCTAATGGCTGCTACATACAAAGACATTCCAACCAGATTTCTCACCATCTACATTGTGGCAGCCCTACACCACAGATTTCCCTGTGTTTCACCAAGAGTGGGCACCTTCTGTTACTGCAATTTCTGTCCAGGGTCTAGTTTGAGGAGTGAGATGTTTAAGTGGTAGACTGGCTGGCCTAAAGTCCCAATCAGAACCAAATAGAACATCTGTGGGACAATATGGAACATTGAATCAGATGTCTGCCGAAAAGATATAACTCTAAGGCAGCTCAAGCTGAAGCTTTGCTGGAGGGCTGGATGAAATTTCTGGTACAAATCTACAGGTATCTCATGGAAAGTATGCCTTGAAAGGTCATTGCAGTCATAACAGCCAAAAGTAAGCCAAACATGCACTGATTTTGTCAATTAAATGCTCATTTTTGTTTAGCCTAGGTGTCCAAATACTTTATTCTACATAGTGTATATATGTATCCTAAGAAGATTTTTTGTGTCAGAAGAAATTTGAAATTATTAGATGCAAATTCAACATAAGGTGTTGAGATGCAAGCTGAAGAAGAGCTAGAACTTTTTTTTATAATGGGGTGTCTACCTTGACCACAATTATCATGGCAGGTGTTCAGTAGCATCAGGACTTGAACCAAGAATATGTTTCACAGATGAGTGCCTTAGCCATTAGGCCAGCTGTGACCCTCTGTTTGTTTTATATAAGATGTCTTTTTCCTTTCTGTTATTTTTTTTTTTTTTCAAGTTCTGTGGGGATCAGAACTTCCCCACCAAACTTAAAAATTTAGTTAGCATATAATGTACATATTCAACTGCCTGTTGCACTGAAAACAAGCTCCCCCTCACACACACACTCCAACATGCATCTTCCACTAAAATGATTCTGTGTGTGCTACTAGCCAAAATAATCTTTGTGTTCCCTTTCTGTTTAAGTTCACCTGTTTGGCTCCATACAGTTTTAGCACAGCCAAAACTCACTAGTCATTCCTTGTCTTTTTTATTTAATCAGTTTTTAGTTATTTTGTCAGAATAGCAGATCTTTAGAATTGATTGTAATGTTAAGGTGACCTTAATAAGGTGTCCTGACAAATTTTTCATGAGGGACTTAACCAATTAGGCTTTTCATTGTTAGCTAAATATCAGAAAACAACAACAAAAGCAACAGTTATTTAACGATGATGTAGATAATTTTTTTTAAATCTTTGCTTTCTCATTCAATATATGTTAGTTTTTCAGTGGGGAAAAAAAAAGAGCTCATTTTTTGCCTATCTTTAACAAAATGCAGAATCCTTTGAATAAAGCTCATGCTGAAAACTGGCTTAATAGTTACTTAAATTAAACACTTAATCAAACATCTAATATGGGATTTTTTCTTCTAGAAAAGTAAATTAATTAAATAACGCAATTTTATGGAGAAAATTCTTCTCCTTCTTCAGGCAGTCTTTTGTTGTTTCTCTTTTGTCATCACTATCACAGTTACTTGTACAAAATTCTAGCTGATAATGCTTACCTTGGCATTCCTTTCTAGCGATGGGAACATTTCACACACATGTTTTATAGTCTTTGTTGATGTTATTGTCCTAAAGTCTGTTGTATGCGATGACTGGCTTTACTTCTCACACTTTTCGCTGGGTATACTCATTGGATCTTTGCCTTAGGATTCAAACACATCAATTTTTACCGTTCTTTATGCTCGAAATTTTCGCCCATCCTCTGGGCATCCTCAGGAGCGTGGCGACTTTACCACCGATGTTCGTGGTTAACTTCGCGCTAATGGAGTCCGATACTCCTTGTTGCCATTCGTCGGATATACTTTCCTGGATATATTTCGTTATCAAGCCCAGCTGGCGCCATCTATGTATCATTAAAACAACTTTTTTTTTTTTTAATTTTTTTTTTTTTAAATTTCTTCTCCTATCCTGGTTTTCTTGTCTTTTTTGCCGGTTTTTCTTTTGTTGTTGTTTTTCTTGTCTTATTAGTTCTTTCCACAGGCCCGATAATGTGCTAGGGTCGTTCTGGTTACATACCCTTGCTTTATTTTTATAGATTAATATTGCTTCTTCCCTCCTCATTTGCCTTTCCGATTTTTTATTCTTTTTTAGCATTTTAATTTCATTGAATTTTGGGAATGTCCGGTTTTCCATGCAGAATTGCACTAAAGCAGTTTTGGCTTTTTTTTTTGCCAATTAGATATGTGTTGTTTAAGTCTTTTTTTTAATCTGTTTTTCGTACTTCCAATGTACGATATTGGTGGTATGTGTGCAATTGGAATTTCGTAGGTTCCTGATTCTTCTAGCATTTTTTCCTCAGTTTTTGTTGACAGTCATACTTTTCACGGTGTGCACTGAGCTTCCTAGTTGTAAGTCATATTTAGCACATTGCTTATTGATTTCTTTACTAACTCCTTCCAAGTATGGGAAAGCACCAATGTATTTCAATTTTTTATTCCTCATCTTCCTTTGGTTGTGCACTTCTTGGCCTTCTTTACTCTGAGTCATATGCTTTTTACTCTCATGTATCCATTTATTAATTATGAGATGAGAGTAAAAAGCATATGACTCAGAGTAAAGAAGGCCAAGAAAGAAGTGCACAACCAAAGGAAGATGAGGAAGAAAAATTGAAATACTTTGGAGCTTTCCCATACTTGGAAGGAGTGAATAATGAAATCAATAGGCACTGTGTTAAATATGACTTACAACTAGGAAGCTTAGTGCACACCGTGAAAAGTATGACTGTCAACAAAAAAACAGAGGAAAAAATGCTAGAAGAATCAGGAACCTACGAAATTCCAATTGCACACATACCCCCAATATCGTACTTTGGAAGAACGAAAAACAGATTAAAAAAAAGACTTAAACAACACATATCTAATTGGCAAAAAAGAAGCCAAAACTGCTTTAGTGCAATTCTGCATGGAAAACCGGACATTCCCAAAATTCGATGAAATTAAAATGCTAAAAAAGAATAAAAAATCGGAAAGGCAAATGAGGAGAGAAGAAGCAATATTAATCTATAAAAATAAAGCAAGGGTATGTAACCAGAACGACCCTAGCACATTATCGGGCCTGTGGAAAGAACTAATAAGACAAGAAAAACAACAACAAAAGAAAAACCGTCAAAAAAGACAAGAAAACCAGGATAGGAGAAGAAATTAAAAAAAAAAAATTAAAAAAAAAAGTTGTTTTAATGAAACATAGATGGCGCCAGCCGGGCTTAATAACGAAATATATCCAGGAAAGTATATCCGACGAATGGCAACAAGGAGTATCGGACTCCATTAGCGCGAAGTTAACCACGAACATCGGTGGTAAAGTCGCCACGCTCCTGAGGATGCCCAGAGGATGGGCGAAAATTTCGAGCATAAAGAACGGTAAAAATTGATGTGTTTGAATCCTAAGGCAAAGATCCAATGAGTATACCCAGCGAAAAGTGTAAGAAGTAAAGCCAGTCATCGCATACAACGGACTTTAGGACAATAACATCAACAAAGACCGGAAAACATGTGCGTGAAATGTTCCCATTGCTAGAAAGGAATGCCAAGGTAAGCATTAGCCGCTAGAATTTTGTACAAGTTACTTTGAAATATCGCACGTAAAAGAGAATAGTAGAATGATTAGAGCTATATAATAGTCAGAATTAGAACTACTAATTGGAACTATCACAGTTGCGGTTATTTTTAACCAAATCTTGCCAGATGTTAGGCAGGGATAAACCTCTGCAGTCATTGATGATCAAAGTGTGATTTTTCTCAATTTCTATTCATCTTTTTAATTTTAGTTTTTGATAATTGCCCTGAAACTGATGACTTTTAGTGAATTCCAGTTCACGTTGCATCCAGATTCTGTAGCATGTCTATTTAATCCTGTCTTGTTGGAGCAATTTACATAGGTGAGACAGGTCACAGACTAGAAACTTGAATAGCAGAACATAATGCAGCTATAAATAAATTGCTCCAGCAAGACAGAATTAGGTAGACATGTTACAGGATCTGGATCCAACATAAACTGGAATTCACTAAAAGTAATCAGTTTCCAGGGCAACTATCAAAAAATAAAATTAAAAGAAGGAATAGAAATTGAGAAAAATCAGACTTCCATCATCAATGACTGCAGTGGTTTGTTCATGCCTAACATCTGGCAAGATTTAGTTAAAAATAACTGTAACCATCGGAGTTAATCGTAACTGTGATAATGACAGGAAAAGAGAGACAACAAAAAACTGCCTGAAGGAGAAGAGTTTTCTCCGAAAATTTACGTTATTTAATTAATTTATTTTCCTAGAAGAAAAAAACCCCATATTAGATGTTTAATAAAATGCAAAAGTTTTCGAAACCCAAAATAAGCATATGAATTATCTCACGTAAGATGGTTCCTAGTATTATGAAAATTTAGTGAGAAGTGAGAAGAAAGAGTTCTCTTAAAATAATATAATAGAGAGTTCTTTTGAAATCTGTCTGTCCATGCCATACGAGGCTTGTGACAATGCCGCCAATAATGAAAATGATGACGATGATGGGCAAAACACGTAACAATATTAACAAATAAAGGTAACTTGATCACGCTAGTTACGTTAAATGAAAACTTTTACAAAAAGTTCGTAAGTTGGAAGCTTTCGACCTTATCTTAGGTCTTCATCATGCCAATGGAGGACTAAGATTGTTGCCAGATTCTACATTTGAATTTTTCCAATTTTTGTTACCAAAACTTAGAATTGATCTCCAGATCATCAGAATGTAGAGAGGAGATTCGGAATTGCAAGTCACTGAGTTGAAAATAATTTCCAGGCTTTCACAGTAACGGAAGGCAAAACGATTGTCAAAAGAAGCAATTCGTTTTGCTTCGTTCCAGCGGGGAACTGCAGATGTGTCTTCCATTGTCAAAATAGACAAGGCAGTATTAGGATTGGCTTTCGAAACATCTTTTTTATGTTCTAAAATTCTATGGCTAATGCTCCTGTATGTGCTTCCAATGTATAAGTTATCCCCAGTAGAAGAAGAGCTACAAAGGGATAGGGACAAAGTTGAAAGCCTGAACCTCCCAGGAGTTTACTGCATTCCTATCTCTTCTTCTACTGGGGATAACTTATACATTGGAAGCACATACAGGAGCATTAGCCATAGAATTTTAGAACATAAAAAAGATGTTTTGAAAGCCAATCCTAATACTGCCTTGTCTATTTTGACAATGGAAAACACATCTGCAGTTCCCCGCTGGAACGAAGCAAAACGAATTGCTTCTTTTGACAATCGTTTTGCCCTCCGTTACCACGAAAGCCTGGAAATTATTTTCAACTCAGTGACTTCCGATTCCGAATCTCCTCTCTACATTCCGATGATCTGGAGATCAATTCTAAGTTTTGGCAACAAAAATAGGAAAAATTCAAATGTAGAATCTGGCAACAATCTTAGTCCTCCATTGGCATGATGAAGACCTAAGATAAGGTCGAAAGCTTCCAACTTACGAACTTTTTTGTAAAAGTTTTCATTTAACGTAACTAGCGTGGTCAAGTTACCTTTATTTGATGAAAATGATGAAGAAATCGTCTGAGCTACACAGTATAAGGTGACATTGAAGAGAGTGGAGATGAAGGTTCACTTTTAGATTTCTAAGGCCATGTGAGGTGCCCCAAAACTGATGTTAAGTTTAACTCAACAGGTAGGAGAGAGGACTTTTACTGAGAGTGTGCAGAGGTTGCTGAAGAGCAGCAGCCACCACCCCACCCTCCTCCTTGCTTTCACTCTGCATTGTAGTAGGAGCCTAAATGCACCCACTGGGTTACTATACAAACAGTGTAAGTTACAGCATCTCCCCCTTTCATTTGTGCATCATTTCAAGCAAAAATGAAAAGGAAGTTTTTATGTGTTAATAGCAGAGCCAGATTAAAGTCCTAGTGGGCCTCTAGGCTAAGGAATCTGAGTGGCCCCCCAAAGAACTTATGAAGGAGAATCATTATGAAGTCCATTAAAACATAAAACTGTAAGAGCATGCTATTAATACGTAGTGCATTTTCAAGCTGATTGCCTGCAGAATTTTTACAATAACTCACTGAATTTCCCTCTGTTCTCCCAAGACGATGAGTTAAAAGCGTAAGATTCCTAGATTTTATCTTGAATTTTTTAATGATTCAGCATTGTACTATACAATATACTTTTCTTGGTGCATCTTTTTCTTTTTGCAATGTGAAGCTACAGTGGACTTGGACCATTAATGCTCCCAAATGCAAGTAGGGAGGTGTGGGTGGTGGATGGTTAGGAAAAAAGCTAAAACTGTCTCTACAACCCTGATGTACACAGCCATATAAAACCTTTACCCTTAGTGAGTAACTGCCTTGAAATTTGTTTGTCTTCTAGCTTCTGTTTGTGATTGAGTGGAAATAATACGAGACAAAACTAAAATTATTTTGAAATACTATTAAAAAGCACCAATCACTTACCCTAAAGATCATGGTAATTTCTATCAACAACACACTTCCAGCACATCAATTTTGTTGTCGATAGAAATTACCATGATCTTTAGGGTAAATGATTGGTGCTTTTTAATAGTATTTCATTTATGAATTGCACATAAACTATGCGCACTTTGCAGGGTTTTAATACCTTAAAAGTGCAAATATAATAATTAAAATTATTTTGCAAACTTCTGTCTCTCTATTAATATATAAGCTGTGATTCATTAGGGGTAAAGGTTCCATGTGATGCAGCGGCATGCCACCTGGGCCCATGACAATGGTGGGCCCTTAGGCTATAGCCCTGTTAGACCTCCCCCTTAATCCGACCCTGGTTAATAGTAGAAATTGACTTCCTGTTTCAACTTCAAAATTGCCTGAAACTATAGGACTTAGAATAGACAAATGGGAACCTGAACCACAGTAAACCTTTTGATTCATAGAATAAACTGGAAAAGAAAGAAATTGTCAGCTGTCATTATTTCCCGAGTTGTTTTCTTTGGAATAGTGCTCACGTGGTTTAACCTAAGAAAAAAATTAGTTCGGAAGCTGTACCTTAGCTGTACCTTTACTCCACCAATCTGGTATCTCGCCAACCGTGATACCAAATTGGTGGAGTAAAACGTTTTTTCCAATAAATCAAACTGTGACATCAAAGTACACTTGTTCTTAAATTATATTCCCTTTGTTAATTGTTCCTGAAATGCATTTTCTCTGATTCTTCCGTTTCAGGAAGAGGTAAAGCTTATTGGAAGGAAGGCAAATTCATGTATGACGGTGACTGGAAAGATGATATAATGTGTGGCAAAGGAAAACTCTTCCAGTATGACCCACATCAGGGAGACTATGTATGCATTTATACTGGACAGTGGGTTGCTAGTCAAAGAAATGTAAGTTTAACTTCCTCTAGAAAAATTATTTTACATATTTAAAGATTTATTGGGTTTGTATGTTCATTTCATTTACATTTTCTGTTTTTGATTCAGCCTGCTAAATTGATATGCATCTGAACAGAATTTCTCTTAGCACAACATGAAAAGAATTTATTCTCAGGGCTAGAAAAACACCATGCCTGGGGCATGTGAATTATTGGCCTAGGCAGGTAAACAAAAAATCTAGTTCCTGATCTGGGCAACTAAATTTAAAAATAAAAAGTTTTGAATAGAATTTCATATTAAGAAAAAAAAGTCATTGTATGTCATGTTTCATTTCACTGCTAATCACCAGAAGTTGTATTATTGTTACAGAGTGCCAAGGACAGAAGAATATCACTTCATTAATTATATTGTGCTCTAGGTCCAGAAATTGAAACCATATGTAGTTTTGTTCTAAATGTTGTGTATAGTCAGCGACAGGATGCATGCCTCTGGTGGAACTAGTCTCCGGTGTTTAGTGACAAAGGGTGAAAGCTTTGACAAAAGGAACATGGCAGAATCACTAAATTTCTCGAATACCAATTTCCTCATACCATTTCATACTAATTTCAGCATCATCTTAGAACTACAGATACACACTTTTGTGCATTGGACATTTTCAATACTGACCCTTAAAATATAAATGCAAAACATGTAAATAAAAAAAAAAAAGCTAATATTTGTAACTTAAAAATAATGAGGGTTCTGATTTGTTACCTTAAAAGACAAATTTCCTGGGCATCTAGCTTTTACTGCATTGGCAGGAAAAATAATTTCTGCACATGCCCAGCTGGGCATGTAAATTTTCAGATATTTCTCAAGCCCTAATTCTTACTGAAGACAAACTGCTCACTTCTGACTGTTATCAGGGTGTGCATGGGTGCTTGAAAACCATGAAAACGTCTTCAAGGCCTGGAGTATCCTGGAAAAACAGTGTTTTCTTTGAAGCTGCCTTGAAAAGCCTTGAACTTTGAAATTAGTGCTGAATGGGGGTGCAAATGCTTAATCTGTTTTTCCCAATATCTCTGCTTCTACATATGCGATTTAAAAAAAAAAAAATCTTTCGACACCAGATGCTATTTACCTTGTAGAACACTTTAGGCTAGTAGACGAGGAATTTTGTAGTTCACAGTTCTGCCACTAGGTGGTGTTTTTGTACTTCAGTTTGCAGCTGTATTGCTGCTTCTAAAAAGTTCTGCCACTAGGTGGTGTTTTTTTACTTCAGTTTGCAGCTGTATTGCTGCTTCTAAAAACTCTATTAAGAAATTTCTTCTTAAGTATACCATTCACTACAATAGAGATGTGGAGCATTATCATCTTTAAATAATATAAAGATTTCCCTCTAGGGACATAAAGGTCAAAACTTATTATTATTATTATTATTATTTTTACTAACTCTGCTTCCGGGAGACATATTTAAAAATTTCTTTTTCCTTAGCATAGCTTTTTCTATGAAGAACATATTTCTCCTATTTTCAACTTTTCCATTATTTTCAATTCTTTCGCTAACAGGCGTAGACTTATATCATGTTTCCTTCTTACATTTCTTCTATTAATTGATTAGACATGTGCCCTCCCTATTCTTAAATTCTGGATCTGCCCTTGCTTTATTTTATAATTTCAATTGTTATCAATAATAGACTGATTACATGGGAAGATAGTATAGAATAGTGATGCAGCTAAAATGACTGATTGAATTGATCATTTTCAGATTGAGAGAAAGGATTTTCTGAGATAGGCCTTGTAATAATTGCCCCACCCTGATTCAGTTTTGCATTATTGGGTAATTCTCCAATTAAAACCAGTAAGAAGAAATGCAGTGAGTAAAAAAGCGTACTCATCCATTTACATCTTTCATTTTTTTTTATTACTTAAAACAGAAATTACTTTTAAAAAATAATTTGACCATGATATTGTAAAGCGGAATAATCATGGAATTTTTTAGCATATGTCGTGGAGAAGTCCTTGAAAATTTCCCCCCCAGAATTGTACGAACCCTGTGTTATTCACAGGTAGACTGAACATACATGTACACTCAGTAGACAAAACATTAGAGATAGCGATGATTGGAAGTTGACATGGCATCCCCAGTGTAGACTGGAATAGAACCAAACTGAACACAGGTGATAAATAGGCAGATAGCAGGGCTTCCCAGCAGTATATTGAAATTAACAAACATGGGTAAAAGTGGTGATCTGAGCGACTTTGATTGTGGTAGATGGGTCATTCTGTTGCCCAAGTGGTAAGAACCCTAGGGTTTCCAAGGGTAACCATATCTGGGGTGTACCGCGAGTATACCATCAACAGATGTACCAGTGCCCAGAGAACAAGCGGTAGCCAATCACGTGCCACTGATGACCGAGGTCATCATAGACTATCCAGGCTCATACAGCCTATTGCTTGGCAGCGGTGGCACAAATCACATCCAGGTTACTATAAAATATTCAGCGATGCTGTTGCACGTACGGTCATTCACAAACATAATTTCCAAATTGCAAGTCAAGATTAAAACACTTTATTTCCAATTAAAAATTAATATTTACATGCGAGATCTTTCGGGGCTGAACATAGCACCCATCATCAGGCACCAAGCGCCACGAAACACAAGAGCAGACATTATATATTGTCAACACGACCCACAATTCACTCGGTCTTCTCAATCACCGGTGATGCCATCAACAAATCTTTAAAATCCAAAAATCAAGTCTTTAATTTTTTATCAGATATATTCCTCTTCTTCAGAGTTGTACAGAGGAGGCAACCATCCTTCTCCACTGTTTTGGAACAAATATCGGGAGTTCAATGTTACAGCATGTAACATTGAACTCTATTGAACACATTTCAGTTAAATGTTTCCATGCAATATATCATATCCATAAATTCAAGAAAGCTTGAAAAACACTGCCCCATAAGCTGATTCATGTTTTTTTTTTGTTAAACCCGGGCAATGCTAGGTACATCCGCTAGAGGCATAACATTTTTGGATCTGTCAGTTTTGCACACAATAAAACAGTCAGCCTTTCCTTGCTTCTTTTATCACCATAGCATAGATCACATTTAAATGTGAGAGTCCTTAATGACAATAAAGAATAAACAAAGTCCAGTTTCATCAATATTGAAAATATTTTTGGATTTGCATTTTTGAATTTGTTCTACTAAAGCATTTTCCCATTCTCCACTGTTGCAGGATATACAGTATCATATTGTCCACAGACAATTTTACCTACAGTACCACGATGAACCTTAAACTTGTGGAGCTATCTTGGAAAATGAAATTGAATTATCTTCAATGTTCATCTTGAAAGTGATTTCTTCAGCTTTTTCTATAATCATTGGTCCACAAACAGGAGCTTTTGCTGCCCAATATTGATTAAAAAACTGTAGAACTTCTTCAATCTCATTTCATTTACCACCTTGAACATGAATATGTTTTAAAGCTTATGGCTTGCAGGGAACAGCAATTTTTTCAATTTCCTTCCATTTGTATAAGATAGCCAATGTCATAGAAGCTACCATTCCTAATTTTTTGCTAAGTCAGCTTTTATCAGTTTCATATTTGTATCATTTTCTTTAAGAACATTTCATTTTTCTTTCAAAGGCAGACATTTTCTTTTTTGAGATGTCATCTGCATGAAATTCAAACAGTATAAATAAGGGAAAAACCAAAGTTATGGTGTTTGAGAGAGGAATGGGTAGCACTGAATGTAATGTACGTATAAATGGCACTGTGATTGACCAGGTCAGTGAGTTTGTGTATTTAGGAAGCATGTTTGACAGAGAGAACAAGTTGGATGGTGAAATCAGTAGGCAAGTGAATTCTTCTTTGAAAGTCATAGCTGCTCTGGGAGGTTTTCACAGGAATTATCTGTTCTCTAGAGAGTCCCGCATGGCTGTGTATGAAACAGTAATTGTTTCTATTCTGATGTATGGCAGTGAAACCTGGGTACTGCAGAAGAAACATAGGAGTCATTTGTGTGCTGGAGAAATGCGTTACTTACGTGGGGTTTGTGGCAAGACACGATCTGATTGTGTGAGGAATGAAGATGTATTGCAGTTGTGTGATGTAAAGCAAAATGTTGTTAGCAAGGTGGAGACCAATATGCTTCGGTGGTTTGGCCATGTTGAAAGAATGAGTGATGAAATGCTTACTAAGAAAATATTTTCAGCCCAAGTGGAAGGAAGGAAAGGCAGAGGAAGGCCAAGGAAGACATGGGTGGATCAGATTCAGGAGTGTCTGAATGACAAAAAGATTATGAGTATGAAGTATAAAAGATCTTGTGTACAGCGTGTAATGGATATCAGTGAAGCACGAGTTGTATGTCAAGATCGCTGTAAATGGCGAAGTTTGATACGACATCAATAAGTAAAAATATCTGGAAGTTTGTATTTCTTTTTGGAGCTAACCTCTGAATCTCAGAGAACAGCTTAGTGATATGTATGTATGTATCTGTGATTTTCAAAATGCAAAGAAGGTTAAAACTTTTACTACTTGGAATGCACAGTAAAGGCTAAAATACTCTTAGACTGGCAAGTCGTTTATCCATTCTGTCCTTACATGAGTATTTTGAAGCATTCTTTATGGGATATCACTGAATGCAAAGTTTATAAACTTGATTTGTGGTGGGAGAGTGGAGGTGAGGCTCATGATATTTCCTGGCATCATTAACCAGAGCATAGAATGCAAAACCAATTTTTCATCAAAACCGAAAGTAAACATCACACTCTTCTCTGATGGGATCAAAGTTCATCTGTGGCTGCACCAAGAAGGAACACAGCATCACTGTCTCAATTATCTCAAAGTTGTAACATAGGGGATTATGCAGGGGTTTATCCAGGAATTTCAAATGAAGGGAGGGTGGGGGGAGGTTGCATGAACGCAAATTTTTCTGAGGCTAGACATGAATTGACTTTTTGGAAAGATTGAAAGACTTTTTGGAAGTACATGAGACTCAGGAAAACTAAGGGAAACAAAGTTGTAAGTTGTGTGAAGAATAGGATTGGGGAAATGATATGGGAGCCCAATGAGTTAAGTGAAAGATGGGGTGAATACTTCTGTGAGTTATTATATCAAGAAAGCAAAGGTGATTTTGAGGCAGAAGCAGATGATGTCACAGTGAAGGATGGAAGCACAGGAGGGATCTCAAGAGAACAGGTGTGTAAAGCTCTAAAATCTCTTCAGAATGGTTAGGCTCTGGGAGTTGATGGCATAACTGCTGAGATGTTGAAATATGGTGGTGACTCTGTAATTGACTGGTTAACTGAAATTTGCCAGTTGTGCTGGGAGCTAGGAATGGTCCCTCGGGGTTGGAAGGATGCTATCGTTGTTCCCTTGTGCGTAGTGCAATAAAAAATTTCTGAGACTAGGTACGTAGCGCGCCAACAGATGGCAGTATGTGAATGCACGAGCAGCAGTCAAGGGCAGTGACTTTCATGTGTCATTGTGCCGAGTGGCGTCGTTCTGTGAACATCGGAAGCTGTGCTACACAATATTTAGTGACCGTGTGCAAGAACACAGCTGCAATTTCAGTATGGACTGCAAACTGGAGCAGCAAGCGAACGACAAATTCTGCATCAAATTCGGCAAATCGGGAATTGAGACGCATGAAATGTTGCGGCAGGCTTATGTCAATGAAGCAATGAGTCATGCAAGGTCTTTTGAGTGGCACTCGCGCTTCAAGAGCTGCAGAACGGCACTGGGAGACAACGAGAGGTCAGGGCGACTGTCCACGAGCAAAACATCCAAAAATGTGGACAAAATTAGGGAACTGGTGCATGAGGAATCGCCGGAGAATCATTCAAGACATTGTTACTTTCGTCAATGTGTCATACGGAACAGTGCAAGAAATTCGGACGTCGGTTTTGAACATGCACCGCATGGCTGCAAAGTTTGTGCCAAAGATTCTAAACCCCAAACAGAAGGCGCTGAAGTTTTAATAACTGCACATATTTTTCTGGCAACATTTTCTCTATCAGGCAATTCTGTATTCCCTGCCTTGACACTCTATCATATGCATTCTCCGTATCTATAAATACCATTTGTTCCTTGACTGAAAATGAAAAGTGAAGCATTTGCAGTAAAAAAAAAAAAAAAAAAAAAAGGGAAGGAAGAAACTAAAAATGTGTTTAGTCATTTTGATTGGTCTTCCTGTATGTATCACTCCATAAGTTTTAAAGTATTGTTTTATCTGCATGACTTGTGTCTTCCTGCTGCTCTGTGTAATTCATCAAGCATTATGCAGTGCAGTTCCTCCTCTTTTGTACCTTCTTTTTTATGTTACTTCATTGTTATTTGTAAGAAATTGTGTAAAATTTTTTGATAAGCTACTGTGATAGTTTTACACTTTTAAAAGAAAAAGCAAACGAAAAACCCTCTTGAGGTTTTGAAGTACATATTCAAACACAAAATAAAATTTCCTTTGTTTGTGTTTATTACTTGCCCCATTTTAAAAAGAATTCTAACATGAAGTATAGGTTTTTGCATTAAACACATCAGCTAGATTTCTAAACAAAAACCTGGATAATCTGCCCTAATGTGTACTGTAATTGTTTTTTTTTATTTCTCGAAGTCGTGATTTAGCAGTACGCAAAAATAGAAATTCTGTTATTCTTTTTATAGGGTTTTGGTACTCATAACTACAGTGCTGTGTCAGCTTATGAAGGCGAATGGGAAAATGATCTGAGACATGGGCATGGTAAAATGGTATATGAAAATGGTGATATATATGAAGGACAGTGGCATCAAGACACTCCACATGGTCGAGGTTCCATGACATATGCTGATAATAGTTTATATATTGGTAGTTGGCTAAATGGAAACAGATGTGGTGAAGGCTGCTATGAAACTAGTAAGTTCTTTTATTTGCATTTTTGTATTATTAAATTGAGATTTGCTGGTGCCTATACACATTCCTGTGTATCATGAAGAGGTTGGTTTAACTGACTGCTAGAGTTAAGTATAAGTTTTGGTGACCAATGTGAACTAAAAATGGAGGTAAATGCAAAGCCATATGGGCCATCACATTAATAGTTGAACAACTAGACCTACCGAGAACATCTGTAATACTTTTGGCTACTCAAAGAAATAGCTATGTAAGACAAGTGGCATGTTAGTCATGCAGATGCCAGAATAATGCAATATTAGAGGTAGTACAATTTGAAACTGTACTAGCCAGTATGATATCTCTCCATGTATGTCTGTCTGTCTGTCTGTCTGTCTGTCTATCTGTCTGTCTCTCTCTCAGGAAAAAAATATTCAAGACAGATAGTTGTGAAAGTAATTTAGGGAGACCTTCACACAGCAGTGGATTGAGAATGGTTGATGATATGTGAGAATTTATTATGTCTGAAGAAGCAGACTTAGCTTAGCACTGGCTTCTGACCATTTGTTTGCGACAGGCCTGGGTTCTAATCCTGGTTAAGTATGGATGTGATGTTTGTCCTACAACTCTGGCTCTCTCCCTTTTCTGGAACCAGTGGCCCTAAATTAGGAATGAATGATGGCTTATAGCTGATTGAGTTGCTAATTGTTAATGTTACACAGTGTGGTTTTTCTCATGTCACATGTGCCTAACAGGAAATAATCAGTCTATTACATAATGTTCTGTGCTGTATTGCACATTTGTTGTACAAAGAGTCATTTTCATATTTCCATTATTTGTATTGTACCCAAAGTATAAATTCTGTGTAAAAAGCAAGTTCTGTTTGTACTAATATACTTTACTATTTGCACTGTGAAATTTACAAGTTGCACTCTGGAATGATGAATCATTACAAGTCAATCTATAGTACTGTGATTGAGGCACTTGTTTAGGCCTAAGTAATAATACTTTTTGTAATTTGACAGCATTTCACAATAGAGATATTGCATTCAAATTGTATAGAGTTCACACCATCATTGTAAATAGATCATTTATTCACTTATCTTTCAGATATTGAAAAGCATAAGCCTTCTGCTCTTTTCTTCTTTTTTTCAAGATTGCTCACAATATACATGTTTCTTTTTGCACTGTAAAATTTATAGTTATACCTTGTACTTGTGTTCACCTATTAGAGATGGCACTCTGCTGATGCACATTGCAAACATTTGATGTACATAGAGTAAGTCAACCCTTAAGTCTAGTATTCTCAGTGTTATGAATTCGCTTACATTGCATATAGTGTATCCACATAGTGTAAATATCTCATCGTCATTGTAAATAGATCATCTATTTGTTTATCTTTTGGCAACTGTTAAGCACAGGCCATCTGTATCTTCCTGTCCATGTTTGCTCCAAATAAAATTGTTGAAGCTCATAGTGGTAGTTAAACCCTCAAACAAGAGAAAGAAAGAAAGAAAGAAAGAAAGAAAGAAAGAAAGAAATTCTGAATATTCAATCAGAATTCTTTTGAGTGCTTGAAAATAATGTTTTCTATATAAGTTGTGCTGAAAATTAATTTAAGAGGTTATGCTGAGAGAGAAAGGTTTTCATATTTTTGAAAGTAATCCATTAAAAATAGTTTAAGTGGATTTATAAATAAACTGAATTACTTAAATGGAATATTGCTAATCGTATTGGCTAATCATAGTGCTTGTAGTGCAACAATAGCCCTAATGTGTGGAAACAAGTTTTAAATTCATAGTAGGTACACTGTTTCACTCATAATTTTGTTCATCACGTAATAATATTATGGTTAATAGCATGAGCAGTTGCTAAAAAAATGGTTTAAAAACTTCCTCATATTACACGGGAAGTTGATAGAATATTCAAAGCAAATAGACTATAATTCTGAATATGCTTGTAACACATACAGGTCATCCATGTAACATCTTTCAGAAAACTTCCATCATCCTGGAGCGATAATCAAACCCGCATCTCCCTATTTCCGTTCGAGTATGCTAACCATTACATCACCCATGACAGTGAAGTTCCAAGTAGCTGAGACTAAGCAAGTCAGTTGCTTGGAACTTCACTGTTCTGGGTGGTGTAATGGTTAGCATACTCAAATGGAAATCGGGAGATGCAGGTTCGATTCCCGCTCCAGGGTGATGAAATTTTCAAGTTTTCTGGGAGATGTTACATGGATGACCAGTAAGTGGTACAAGCAAATTCAGAATTTATATTCTGTTTGCTTTGAATATTCTATTGACATACCTACTTTGTCCTGGACAACCTTTAAAGTAAATGATGTTTCATTGTCTTGAGTTAAGATCACTTTTTATAGTTGTCATTTAGGCTTGAAGATGTTGGCCTGAAAAAGAACCTGCAATGAAGACTTCCTTTAAGTAAGGTTGTTTCAACATCTATTAGGTAATAAATGGAGATTTAATGTTGGTCTCAGACATTGGCGTAGTAACCATGTTTCAAAATCTGAGGGGGGGGGGGGTCTGATACACATACACACATTTTATGTATACATATATATACAATATTCTATACATACTGTATAAGATAGAGTTTGAGACCCCCTCCCCTACACATGAAAGAACACAGGAGCAAAGCAGTTGCTGAGCTGAGACACAATCTAACAGGGCACGACATAGGCGCCTATGTTGGCGAACTGTGGAACATAGCAAACACAATTGTAAAACCATGATAGATAGGGCAGAAACGTAAATTACAAAGTTATAGAACTGACTTTGCTTATTAGGAATCGATATCGCTGTTTTACTAAGTACACATTATACACGTGTTTGCATTCTGCAAAAAAAATTACAATCTTATATTATTAAATGTAGTTGGTTCACATCATAAAAAAGTGTGCATTACATCATTATATTCCCGAAAAATTTGGGAAGGTCCTTTACATTGGGGATCCCCGACTCTGAAAATCTGGGAGGGCCCTGACCCCCCAGTGGTTACTCCTATGATCTCAGACACAAAATGTTGTACAAAGTCATCCAAGCATGCGATTTAAGCCACATGCAATAACTAAATTTCAGTTTATGGACATCAACAGAAAATCAGATGATATTGCAATGATAGATTAATCAACTATTAACACTTAACCTTTCTTTTAATTGCTTTTAATATTTTACTGATTTTAATTCCCACTTCCTTTCAAATTCTGTGTTCATACTCCATTCTCCCTCAGGGCCATAGCTACCAGGTGGTGGTGGTGGTGGGGGGGATGCTCTCCCATAATGGTAATACCAAGGGCGTAAATTCATGCTCTCAGGGTGTAAAAATATATGGGTTGACAATTGATAAGGAACAACATCATTTTAGAATGAAACATCAATGGAACACACTGTAAATATGGCAGAAAGCCAATAGATGGCGCTACATAGTGTGTCTAACCAACCTCAGACATAAATGAACTGTCTGTCTGAATATTTAAGGGCTAACACTCCCTCCAAGTCAGACTTTCGTAAAAGTCATGACAAGAGCTTACTATTCTTGCAACAAAATTTGATTGGTGACTCATTAATTTTGTTTCGTTGGGGACAAAATGGGTCACTGTTGTCTTTCAAGCACTTATTAATGCGAAAGGGTCGTTGGATGGCTTGAGGTGGAACAAAGAGTAACAGCAATTGCTTGAGACATGGGTGTAGCGAGAAACATCATTGTGTTTGAAAAAGGCTGTAGAAGCCAGTGGAACAGGACTCTGGATGCAGGGTGGAGGCCAAGGGCAACAACAGCACAAGACAACCAATATGTGTCCCTCATGGCCTGACGAAACAGGATTTCTACACTAACACACATTGCTGCATGCCTCGATGCTGCAACTGGAACCCAGGTGTTGAGTCGAACAATCAGTCATCAATTGAACAGGATCAGATTGTTTGCCTGAAAGCCTGTGAAAGGTGTCAAGTTATCATACCAGCATTGTGATGCCCAGTTAAGATGGTGTAAAGCACGTAGAGAGTGGAAAAGTCAGAGGTGGTCCACATTGATGTTCTCAGATGATAGTCGTTTCAATTAAGTGACTCAGGGCATCAGCTGCTGTGGAGGAGCATGAAACATGCTATCAACCTCATAACATCCATGAACAGCTCAGATATGGTGGCCATGGAGTCCTATTTTGGGCCAGCATAATGGTGAATGGAAGAACGTCGCTGTATGTGTTCAATATAGGGACTGTCACAAGAGACAGATATTGCAGAGAAGTCTTAGAGGGCCATGTTCGCTTGTTCCGTAGTGCAGTGGGTCCTAGCTTCATCTTCATGGATGATAATGCCAGACTTCACAGAATGACCCAGGTATCTGAAGTACTGCAGAGCAAGGATATTTACCGAATGGACTGGCCTGCCTATTTGCCTGACCTAAATCTGATAGAGCATGCATGGGATGATGCTCTTGGAAGGTGTATTGTTATGTGATCACCGCCACCTCTGAGAGTCTCCAGGAGCTGAAAATAGCATTGAAAGAGGAATGTGACAAAATCCCGACAGAACTTTTAAATACTCTCATTCTAAGTATGCCCAACAGGTGTGATATGTGTATTGTGATAGAGGCTATATTCCCTATTGATGATATGTTGTTGATAGTCAATGTTATTTAAAGCTTTTGTTTTGGTCATCGAGTCAAACCATTTGAAAGCTCACATCTTGCATTTGTGTTTGTTTAATTGTTTGTTCTTCTGCATGAATAAATAATTCACGGTCTCTGAATTGTTTCTATTTTGATTTTTGCCACAAGAGTTGCACCCATTTGTTGTTTTACTCTAAAATGCAATTGTTCCTTAGCATTTGTCAGCCAGTGTATAAATGCACAATGTGTTAATAAATTTACTGAAAATTGTAATTAAAAAAGGGGGGATGGAGAGCTATACACTCCAGTATTTTCTTTTTTAAAGGTTTTAATTAGCCACACAGTGTATTCTACACAACTAACCAGGATACAGAGTAGCCTTTTTTATGAGATATATGCACAAAGGGAATGTCCAAATGAGTGGAGAAAGGTACATAAAAGAATATGTGGATGTGCCTATCCTTTGTGAGCTTTCCACATATGCCGTAAGGATGAAGAGCTAATTTGTTAAAGGTGCTGTGTCGCAGAAAGTCCCTTTGAGCATTTAACCTTGAACAAAATTTTTCCAAGCCCTACCCCAAAAGCATCTTCCTATTATTATGTTGATTATCTGATACTCATTTGTTCTGTGCTGGTTTGTTTTTCATTCTGCACTTCTTCAGAATGTTCCCATTTTCATGGCCTAGCTTCCTTTTAATGCTAGATGATCTCTCAATCTTTTGAGCTCATCTTCATGTAGTTTTGTAATTTATTGTGAAATAGGAAGGAGTAGCATTACTAAAATAAGTGGCCTAGGTACGAAGCTTTTGACAGTTTTATGCAAGTAGAATAAACTTACTAATCAAGGGGAAATTTTCACAAGTTTTTTCCCATATTTATTATTATTTTGTATTGTCAGTTTTAATGAACACTGGACTGATGCAGTTGTTTCCACAGAATAAAAATAGCTGAAAGCTTTTCAATATTCTTTTATACATACATACATACATACATACATACATACATACATACATACATACATACATACAGCTGTTCTCTGAGATTCAGAGGTTAGCTCCAAAAGGAAATACAAACTACCAGATAATTTTTTACTGCCTTTTAAACAACCAGATAATCTTTTATTTGTCTTGTCAGGGGAAGAGATAATTCTTCAGGAAATTTGTCTTGTCAGGGGAAGAGATAATTCTTCAGGAAACTGTGCTCTGTTGAAAAATCTAGGAAATAAAAGAGAATTGATGAAAACTTAAGCAGAGAGTCACACCCATTTGTAATGAAGTCATTTATAAAGTGAATTTTAGTTTATAACAAAGAAGCTGTCATCCATCTTGATTTAGGAAGAAATATGCATGGTGGACTATATATTTATAACAAAGTCAAAATTTCCAGTTATGGATATGTTGAAAATCCTTTATCTGCCTAAAGTTTGTTTTGCTGTCTATAAGAACTATTACATATGTATGTACTGTTGTTATATACATTCTATGTAGTACTACTGCATTTAATCAAAGGCTTTTTATTGTATTGAAGTTACAGGTATAACAATGTTTGCATCAGGTTCGTCGGACTTAGTTATAAATGGGTGTGACTTGACTTCACTTTTCTGAAGTATCAGGTGAAAACCTTGTGATTGGATAACTGTTAACTTTGTAGTTGTTTCCTTTCCCAGAATCTGATTTTTTTTCTTTTCTTTTTATTCTTTCCTTAGAGAGAAGATCATGAGCAGCAAAATCTGTCATACATAGTGGCCTTTTTTGTTCTACATTGATAAATTTTCATGTCCTCAGCACAAATATTTAAATATTTGATAGCTAATTGAAATGAGTATTCCAAAACATTGGATTTAGCAGATGTTAAGTAATTTTAGGCTATGAAGCCCATCTGTATTTATAGCAATAAGAATAATGTATAAATGATAAAATTAAACTTAAGTGGCTGATTTGAGGTGAATGTGAACACAGAATTTTGGTTGCCACAACTGCCTTTAAATTTAACATTATTCTTGTGTTCACTTGAATTGTGATGTGATTCTGCATTGGAGAGGACATGTGTTTTTAATGAAAGTACATGTGTATCAGACTTTGAGGAAATGCTAAAGTAGAGGCACTTACGAAAAAAACACACACAAAAAAAAAAACTGTGTTCCTACAGTATTGTGTTTCTGTCAAATAACAAGTTTACAAATTTGAATCAAAGTGACTTAATTCTTTCACTTCGGATGCATGCATAAAGTACGCAGATAGCTGGATCCTATTTTCTATGAGTTTTTCATAGTCTTTTGTAGAATAAAGTGAATATGAGAATAGTTCCTACATAGAATAATCCTAGATTATTTCTTTATATATTGTCCATCAGTTGTCAAGGAAAGAGGCTTGGGTCTGTAGCTAGAGTAGTGTCAGTTAAATTCAGTCAATTAGATATGCATCATGCAAATGAAAAGCTAAGCTTGTACTTTTGCTTGATTGATTTAAATAGGCTAAATGAGCTTGCAAGTTTTGCTTAAGAGAAGATATGTAATGCGAGAGAGAAGAAAAGAAAAGAAAATATTTAAGAGATAACATGCAGATACCAATAAAAATATCTTTAAGAAATAATAAGTGCACACACACACACACACACACACACATGCAAATATTTAATATATGACATGCGATAGAAGAAAACTGATCTTTGGGAGATATTATAGTATGATCAAAATCAAAAAATAGAAGTTTTGATGACCAGTCATATAGAAAACATTAAGAGTTGAGTTAACACAGCTTTAATTGCCATTTAGATGGCTTTAAAACTATGGTTTTTCAAAAATATATCGATACACATATGTCTATGAGAAAACTCAGCTTTTTAAGGATTTATCTCATATAGAGTGATCTTTTTAGCACATCTTTTGTAAAAAAGATCATGCTTATGTTATCTGTTTGTCCATAGCTCATCCGTCCCTCTGTGGACACCATATCTCTGCAACTATTAGTCCGATTTGAAAATTCGTTTTGCATCGAGAAGCTTGGAATATGTGAATGATGACCCTTTATTTCTTTTCTCTTTTTTTTTTTTTTTTTTAACGATGTACAATATTGCCACTAGGGGGTGTAAATGCAGATGATATCAAATTCAAAATACATTTTATTCCATATATTTGCTTCTAAACATCCAATTGAAAAACTTCTTTTACCTTTCGATTCTATTTATGTCGAATAGTATATTAGGTATAGTAATTTTTTCAAGTTACATATAGATTTTCCGCTAATCAGCGTAAAAGTAAATTGCATTTTCCCCGATATCTCTACTTCTAAAACTCCGATTTGTAATTTTTTTTCTTCGCAGGTACAGCTCTTCATGGGAAATATTTTGCATATAATTTCTAATTTTTGGTCAAGAATGGTTTGGCCACCAGGGGGGCATAAGTGTTAATTTCTGCTTCTGATGCATTTGCCACAAAATCTGAGCTCCTAAAATATCGATTGAAAAAATTCATTCGTGGACCGATGACACTCGCATCGATAAAACCTTTCAAAATATTTTCTTAAAATATTGCATGGTTTCTCCACCAGAGGCATAGATGTATACCTTATTTTTGCCAATATCTATGCTTCTAATGGTTCAATTTAAAAATTTCCTTCTTAATTAGATAGAGTTTTCAGTGCAACATGTTTTTCATATAATTTCAGAATTTTCAAGTAATTTATAGACTTTCCACTATGGGGCATAAAGGTAAATTTTGCGTTTTTTCCGATATTTCTGCTTCTAAAACTCCGATTTGAAAACTTCCTGTATCTCATATAGCTCCTGATGGGAAATGTTTTTTATATAATTTCTAATATTTGATAAAGAGTGGTTTTGCCACTAGGGGGGCATAAGTGTTAATTTCTGCTTCCAATGTATTTGCAGCAAAATCTGAGCTCCTGAAAATTTGACTGAAAAACTTCTTTCCTGGACTGATACCACTCACATCAAAAAACCTTTTGAGAATACTTTCTTCGTAAAATAATGGATGTTTTCCCCGCCAGAGGGCATAGATGCATATCTTATATTTATCAATATCTCTGCTTCTAAGAGTCCGATTTGAAATTTTTTTCTTTGTTGGAGAGCGTTTCCACTGCAAAATGTTTCTCATATGATTTCAAATATTTCTTAATGCACAAGTCTGCAGCCAGAGGGCAAGTTCATGATTCTGTTTATAGCAATATCTGCAGGATTAAAAAACTGATTGAAAAACTTCTTTGTTTGGTCAGATACTACTGTTTTCCGTACCAGTTCTATTGACTTTGAATGCCTTTGATAAATTTAATTTGCATCAGAACGGATTCAAAAGACATGCTTATTACACCTGAAAATTCAGTGTCATCTTCCTTGTTTAATTTCCTGATATAGCAGTCATTCAGTTGTAATGCTTCTTAAAAACCTAAAGTGAAATAGCATTGCTCTCTTTGCTTACATTGATGAATTCAGGTCAAAGTTATTTTCCTCATATGTTGCAGGTGATGGAGTTTATTGTGGGTCATGGAAAAATGACATGAAAAATGGTCCTGGAAGATATACATATCCTTCCGGTAGTGTTTTAACTGGTGTGTGGCTAAATGATGTCTTCAGATGTGGAACCTTTGTAGAAGCAAAGGTTGATAAACTTCCTGTGGTAAGCAAATTGAATTTTTTCTTTTCTTCCTTTCATTTTATAAAAGATAGAAAGTGCAACTTTTATATTAGCATGTCAGTTTTGAGTTGAATCTCAGAGAAGTTGAAGGCTTATCATTTCTATTCATTATCTTGTCTAAGTCTACCTGAGCTAACTCTAGAGATTTGAACCCAAGCAGAAACAACATGTGGGAACTTTTGTTACACTGATAATATGGTCATGAAAGTTTGAGATGGATTTTAAGCTGATACTTAAAATGCAGGTAATATAATAAGCCCATTTGAAATATGATTTGTGTGAGCAAGTGTAAAGCCACAGGTAATAATCACTCTCTTCTAGTCCTTAATTCTATGCTCCATGTTTTAAGATATAATGGTGAAGGGCAGTGGCATATCAGTACTCCACCCCTCCCTCCATAAACAAATCTTTAAGGCTCTTTGGCAAAAATCTATTAGCTTTCAATTACTGAATGTTTTTGATTTCATATTATTGGCTAGGTTTTATGGGCATTTTAATAATTAACATTTTTTTGGAACTTATAGGTATTTTTCATTAACCAAAATTATTCAGGGTTCCCATGGTCCTTATAAATCCTTGAAAGTCCTTAAAAGCTGCCCGGTGGAGCAGTTGTCTAAGCGATGGCTTCTGATCATTCGTCCGAAAGGGGTCCAGGTTTGAATCCCAGTGAGGCATGGATGTTGCATTTGTCTTACGGCACTGGCTCTCTCTCTTCCCTGGAACCAGTGACCTTAAATTAGGGACAGGCGACTGCTTATAGCCCATTGAGTTGCACCCTCACTTGATATCTGCTGTCCAAGATAAACATACATGTCTGTTATCTCCAGCTTTTCTCCATCAATCGATAAATCTTCATTTCTTGTAAAAGCATTGAACATCACTTTTGTCTTCTGAAAGTTCATTTTTAATCCCACTTCTTTACTCTCGTCAGCAAGTTCCTGGATCATACTCTGCAGCTCTGATGGGGTAGTTGCAAAAATGACTATGTCATCAGCAAAATGAAGGTGGGTTAGATAATCTCCATTAATCTTTATCCCTTTGTTTTCCCAGTTCAGTGATTGAAAGACATTTTCCAATGTGGCATTAAAGAGCTTCGGAGATATGGTGTCACCTTGTCTCACTCCTTTTCCAATTTTTATGTGTGTTGTATTTTCAAACAGCCGAATCTTTGCACTTGCATTTTCATAGATGTTATTAATAATATTAATGTATGCATCTTCAATACCGCAGGATTTCAGAGCCATTGTAACTACTGATGGTTTCACCAAATCAAAGGCTTTTTCATAATCGATAAAAACCATGCACAATGGAAGTTCATATTCCCTCGCTCTTTCAATTAGTTTTCTCAGTACGTGGATATGATCTATTGTGTTGAAGCCACTCCTGAATCCAGCTTGTTCTCTCGGTTGAGCCATGTCCAGTGTCACCTTCAAGCGGTGTGAAAGAACTTTAGTGAAGATTTTATAAACCACTGATAGGAGGCTGATAGGTCTGTAGTTCCTGAGATCCTTAATGTCACCTTTGTTATGTAGCAAGATCATTGTAGCGTTATTCCAATCCTCAGGAATCTTCCCTTCATTAAGGCATCGAGTGAAAATTGATTTCTCCACTTGCTTCTTGTATGATGTCTACAGTAATTCCATCTTCTCCTGGAGCTTTTCCCCGCTTTATGTTCTTGATTGCATGTGCTACTTCTGCTGGGAGGACTGGGAGAACTCTGGTACCTTTCATGATGTCTGGAGTACATGTATCATCCCTTTCATATAATTTGGAGTAGAAATCTTTCACTCTTGTCAAAATTTTGCCTCTATTTCTTGTTACAGAACCATCTTCTTTTCTCAGTGCCATAATCTGTTTTCTTCCCTTACTAAGATGTCCCTTTGCTATCTTTAGGCTTTGGTTGTTTTCAATTGCTTTCCTTACTAGTTCACAGTTGAATTTCCTTACGTCTTCAGTGATACTTTTTCGCACTATCTTGCATAGCTCTATATATTCCACTTTGGAAGTCACATCTTCTTTAGTTGTCCTCATCTCTCTTCTTTTTTGCATCAACATTTTGGTTTTTCCTGATAATTTGTTCACATGCAACTTGTTCTTAGACCCAGCTAATTTTGTTGCTGTTTCCATAAGAGCTTTGGTTACTTTTCTGTTAACTTCAGAAATATTCACTTCTTCCGATGTTAGGCCTTCTAAAGCAGAGAGTCTGTTCTTCAGTTCCAACTTGAAGGTATTATGGTGTTTTTTAAGGTTGGTTATGTCAATACATTTTGTTTGTCTTGTGAGCTTGCTACGTTTGAGTTTAGTGTTGAGGTGCATCTTACATCTCACCAATCTATGGTCACTACCTGTGTTGAACTTGTTTAGCACACTGCAGTCTTCTATGACAAATTTTTTGTTACACATAATAAAATCAATTTCACGTGTCGTCCCATTTGGATGTCTCCATGTCCATTTCCTGTGTGGCTTTTTTCTTGAAAAAGGAGTTCAATATGAAAAACCCTTCTGCCTCTGCAAACTCAACGAGAGTATTTCCACGCTGGTTTCTGTTGCTGTGATCGAATTTACCTACTGAAATTTCATTCTGTTGCCGTTGCCCTATTTTTGCATTGAAATCTCCCATAATTATCTTCAAGTGCTGCTTACCTTTATTATTTAGATGACGAATTTCCTCATAAAATTCTTCAATTTCTTCTTCAGGATGACTTGTAGTGGGTGCATAAGTTTGAATAATCTGAGCCTGGTATCTTCCCGAGAGTTGGATAATGAGTCGTGCAGCTCTGTCAGAGGAACTTTCAACTTCTACTACTTTATACTTCAGTTTCTTGTTTATTATAAAACCAACACCACTAGTTCTGCCAGTATCAGTCCCACGATAGTAGAAGAGATGTCCACTTTTCAGTTCAATGAGTTCTTCTCCTTTTCTCCTTACCTCACTTAGCTCGACGATGTCCCACTTGATCCTTTGTAGTTCCTCTTCCAATTCAAGAAGCCTTGAATCAGAAGATAGGGAGCGTCCATTATACGTAGCCAAGGTCAGCATCAGATGGCAGCCTAGTCCGGTCCTCCGGGGATTCTTAGCACCCTCTGCCTTCATGTCGCACTGGCCGCTGCCTTGGCCAGGTACATTCCAGCTGCCGGAGACTAAGGGCCAAGATTTAAGTTGTGGAGTCATTTTGGAGGAGTTTGGCCATAACTCACCACGCTGGCCAAGCGGGTTGGTGAGTGTGGGATAGCATTTCCTCTAATCCCGATGGTATAGTTATACAGCTATTGGCGGTCGTCAGAGCCCCTTTAGTGGGATCATCAGGATGTACCACGAGAAGGCGGGGTTGACATTTGTCAAGGAGAGGCTGTGATATTACGCGTCACCTGACCTTACATCCTGTATATACTCGTATATAAGTCGACCCCCCCCCCCCCCACACACACTTTCAGAGAAAAAATCGTAAGAAATCGGAAACTCGCGTGTAAGTCGATCCTGGAATGAGAGAAAAAAAAATTCAATGAATTTATTCAAAAACATTTGAAAACGAAAAAAAAAATATATATATAATACTAAATTTAATTTGCATACCCAAAAACTTCATCAGAACCCTTCAAAATCCGATTCCGAGTCAGACTCGCCAAACAGTTAAAAAGTCTTTCTCCGTCATTGGCGCGTCATCATAAACATCAGTATTCCCATCTATGCCTGTGTCATCAGAATCACTGTCATCATCACTCATAAAGATCTCATCATCCTCTGTGCCATCAAGTTTGTTACTAATGCAACATTTCTTGAATTATTTCACGACCATTTCCGCAGGTATCGCATCCCAAGCATCCTTGACCCATTGCGCAATCAAAACGATATCCGGCTTCTTTAGATTTCCGCCCTTGGTTTCAGTCGGCAAATCGGAACTTATCCAATCTGCCCAATACCTCCGCACATTGTCTTTGAAGGGCTTATTAAGGCAGACATCTAGTGGTTGAAGAACAGATGTCAACCCACCTGGGATAACAGCAAGAGTTGTTTTTGAATTTTCTGCAGTTTTTTTCACTTCTGCACAACAGTGTGCAACAAACATATCCCACACCAAAAGAGAAGGTTTCCTCAAAAGTGCACCTGGCCTTTTGTTCCACACATTCTTTAACCAGTCAACAGTCAATTGTTCCGGATTCATTCATGCATCCTTTTTCATGGGCACGAACGAGCACACCAGACGGAAAGACAACGCTTTTCAGCAGAGTTTTGCGTTTGAAAATAATTATCGGAGGTAGCTTACTGCCATCGGCCAAACAGGAAAGAACAACCGTGAACTGGATTTTTCATGGCCAGTCATTTTGATCAAGATATTTTTTTCGCCCTTTTGGTTCACCGTCTTATTTCCAGGAAGGTCGAAACACATGGCAGTTTCATCCATGTTCCCTATTTGGGAAAGTTCAAAAGCAGTCTCTTTTTCTCTTTTGAATTACATACTTTTGAAATTCCATTATCTTTGCTTCGAGGTCACAAGCTAACTTTTGTGCAATTTTGGTGCGCTGGCGTAGACACAACCCATAGCTGTTCATGAACCTTGTGCACCAACCTGGTGAGGCACGAAAAGTGTTATTTGCTGCTGCAAACCTTTCATCTTTTGCGAGCTTCATTGCTCGCAAACATATACCAGTTCGCGTTACAATGTAACCATTTTGTCTGCAGCCCACAATCCAATCATTCAAGACACTTTCCAGCTCTGGGAAAGATGTCGTTCCACGGCGCAGCGCCTTTTGCGATTTTGGGATTTTCACCAAGTCCGTTTTTTACGCCAATCTCGAATCAGTTTTTCGTTAATGCAGCACAGTTGTTAGTATTTTCTGCAAAAGAAACCACTTTCAACTTGAATCCTGCGTTATATGACATCCATTTCTTTACACAATCCGTGTCACCCATAATAGGAGAAGCGAGACACGTGCGATTAAGAACAAGAAAAACACGTGCGATTAAAAACAAACAACACCTAACACTGGCTGTCGCATGGCTCCGTTACGTCGAAGGCCAGCACAATCAACTGATAGTAGGAAGGGCAGAGCTTTCTATGTGCGGCTGTGACTGCGCTGTGGATACGCAAAGCCAGGAGAGAGGAGACTTTTTAAAGCGCAGAGAAATTCGGAGGGTCGCGATTTCGTAATTCTACCACATCAGTGTTTTTTCTTTCTTTCTTTCTTTCTTCCTTTTTTTTTTCTTTCGGAGGGTTGCGATTTCGTAATTAATACCGCATCAGCATTTTTATTTCTTTTGGATGGATTGCCTTTTGCCTCACGGGAAGAACTTTTGGAATTACGATTTTTTAGACCCTGCGTATAAGTCGACCCCATTACTTTGAAGCCCTCATTTTGTCCCAAATTTCTCGACTTATATGCGAGTATATACAGTAATTTTTTTAGGGTGCTTAAAAATCCTTAATTTTTGCCAAAAATTTTGCAAAGTGCTTAAAAAGTACTTATCCTCCCCCTCCCCCAACTGCCTGTGTGAAAGGCAGAAACTAAACTAGTGCATACAACTTCTGCTGCTGGTTGGCTATTTTGATGGTGACGCTGTGTGATGTCGATAAAAAGCCCATGGGAGAGCACGACAGGGCAGGGGAGCTCTCATCAGTGACTCATGGCGAACTTGTCTTTGACTTTGTAATTTTGATTTTACTTTTACAATTCAAGCCATGAGATAATTATGTGCAATACCCAAATCTAGATCTTGTTACTTTAACTACAGTTTTATGATTTATTGGGTTGGTGTGAATGAAATGTCCGGCGCGAACGAGCAGTGAAGACAGGCTCCCACCACAGCGGAATGGAACCGCCCACAGATGTTGCGGGTATTATGTCTCAGAGTTACTATAAATAGCTAGCACGTATGCGAAGAACAAGGTTCAGGTGTGGTTTGTTTGGATGTAACGTGGTTTGCAAAGGCAACATGCAGATGCCAGATTTGAGAGTCATCTTCTTGTATGAATTTAAACTGGGCGATTCTGCAGGAATTGCTGCTCGAAATGTGAACAAAGTGTTTGGGGAGAATACAGCCAACGAACGAACATTCGGCGATGGTTTGTGTAGTTTCGAAGCGAAGATACGGACCTGTAAAACGAAGCACTTGGTCACCGACCTGTTGCTGTTTTTGACGATGTCCTGTTATGTGTGGTTGAAGCGGACCTCTGAAAAACATGTCATGAGATAGAGGAAGAGGTAGGTGTCCGCCACACGACAGTTGTTCAGCGTCTGGCTGTGCTGGGTAAGGTCAAAAAGCTGGACGTGTGGCTGCTGCATGAGTTGACAACTGCCAACAAGACTAGGCATTTGGAAGTCAGCACGTCGCTGCTTGCCAGGAATAAACAGGAGCCTCTAATGCATTGAATTGTCACCTGCAACGAGAAGTAGGTCCTTTATGATAATCTGAAACGATCTGCACAATAGTTAAGCAAGGCACAGCCTGCTGGACGGCATCCTAAGCCACCCCTACACACCAAGAAGATGATGCTACTTGTTTGGTGTTCCATAGCCAGGATAGTTCATCGGAGTTTCTTGGCAAGAAGCCAAACCATCACTGCAGAACGTTATTGTGCTGAATTACACCAAATGCACTGGAAATTGCTGCAGAAACAACCCCCTTTGGTCAACAGACATGGTGTTCTTCTGCTCCAGGACAACGCTCGCCCTCATGTTGCACAATGAACGATACTGACACTAAGTGCCTTGGGCTATGCAGCACAGCCTCATCCTGCCTATTACCCGGACTTGTCTCCGACAGACTATCATCTGTTTCGTCGCCCGGATCACTTCCTGTCCAGGAAACAGTTCACAGCAGACAACGAGGTTCAACGTGCAGTTGATGACTTCTTTGGGTCCCAGCCACAAGACTTTTTCGTTCCAGGATCAAGGCCTTGTCAGACAGATGGCAACTGTGTGTCGATAGCCGAGTCTGGATAATTTTCCTAGGTAAGTTGTCCTAGTTTTTCGTTTTTGCCGTCCACATGTGCTGGTCCTTTGCCGGACATTTCATTCGCACCAACACAATGCATTCTTTTTGTTGCACATGTGATTATTCTCTCATGTGAAAACTGTTTGACCAGCAGAACTGTCTTTTAAATTACATAAATTCGAATTTATTACATTCACAAATTGAATTATATGAAACAACATTGCAGGCTTCATCAACAGACTAATTTAGTCTGTATAATTAAGTTGTGCAAAAGTATGTTGTGTAAAAGTATAAAAATTTCAAGTTAAAAATTTTCAAGTTTTCCAAATGAAATAAATATGTGGTGTACAGGAAAAAAATTTGCCAATAATCCATGGAATATTCCTCTAGCCATGATTTGGTTATTGTGGATGTGTGCGGAGGCACGTCAGCATTAATGCCTACCATGTATAAATGAAGAATTATTTCTTCAGAGAAATTCGTTTCTCAAATGTATGACAAATGTTCATGTGGTGATTAAGATGATTGTCCTAGTTTTATACCAATAGAAAGTACTACAAACCTAGTTACACCAAAGTTAACCACATTATGCATATATGGTATCCTTTTAGAGAACTAAGGCCAGCTAATGCCTCACAGTCACACACAAAACAAGCAACTGCTATGTGACAGTGTCTGATGACCTTTTCTGATTTATATGAAAATACAGAACATAAGTAAGCAATAAATAAATAACAACTAAAAATTGTGGTAAAAAATAAAACTATGTAAATTATTTTCTCTTGAATATGAAAAACAGGCTTAATATTTCTCTCGATTCTGTTATAAAAAAAATGACACAGGTCTCTGTTTCTAGATCACTGTGAAGAACAACTTTTAGTTCATTTAATTTTAAAGGATGCTTATTTATGTGCAAACAACTGTAATATACATAACACCACTTGAATTATACTACTTGTCATATAATAAGGTTATCGTAAAAAAATGTACTTCATCATTTTAATAATTTAACATTTATATTTCTAACTGAATAGCATTTGCTTTTAGTTGTAAAAATAGTTTTTAAAGTATTTTAATGTGTAACAGAATGGGTGTTAGCATGCTATTCAGTTGGAAATGTAAATGTTAAATTATTAAAATAGTACTCTCAGCAATGAAGATGAGAATAGTTAATATGACAAATTGGCCAAAAAACCTGCTAAGAAGGCTTCCTTGGACTATCACAACTGAACAAATGTGGAGCGGCAATGATGATGAGGTACGTTTTTTACGATAAACTTATTATATGACAAGTAATATCATTTAATTAAATGGTGTGCAAGCAGATGAGTCTTTGTGCAGCTCAATATTAAATTATATTTATCCCCATTCATATAAAAATTTCAAACTGATATTCTTTCACATTCTCTTTTTAATATGCATGTATAAGAACTGTTGTTATGACTGTGAAAAAGGGCCTCAAGTCCTCTGGAATAGCTGTTTTTCCGTCACCCAGTTTTTATACACTAAAACCACAGATAGGAGGAGGGAGAAACCCAGAACTTGCTTTTCTTTTTAGCACCTCATTCAAAGCTACCATGAAAAATTCCTGGCTATTTCTTTAACTAGTTTCAAATGAAGTTTCCACAAAATATTTTGTAAAATCTTTTTACTGAAGCTAAAAGCCCCGTTATCCATGAGCCCCCCCTCGATCGAGCTTTCAGTACATCCTGGTGTGAAGGGCTTGTTCCCATGACAAGAACACTTTGCCGGTGGGTAGGAAGAAGTAACTCAAACATCTCTTTCCGTTCTTAGATTCATCACCATTGTTATAACAATTTTAACAGCTAATCAGTCAGAAAGGATTAGTGTAAATCTGTCCCATAAATGACCACTTTGTATAGCTGTATAGCTAAGGGGAAAGCAGCACTTTCTAATGTGCAAGTTCATTTATTCCAGTTACGTTTGGCTCGCTTCTCAAACAGCACATATATTCGTTTGAGCTGATTTCAGCCCATTTTCCTAACCCTGAGTTATTTCATTCCAGTTGGTTAAAGGGTTAACAGAGTTCTAGGAGAACTGTAGTTAACATTATGTTAAAATGTTAAAAGTTGTACATTGGCACTCTGAAAGGCCTCATTTATCCCAAAAACTAAAAAAAAAAAAAAAAAAAAATCCCGACCCTGCTTTACTTTAGTACAAAATGTCAGAGTATTGAAAGGGAGGGAGACAAGGTGATACCATATCTCCCAAACTCTATAATGCCACATTGCAAAATGTCTTTCAATCATTGATCTGGGAAAACAAAGGGATAAAAATTAATGGAGATTATTTAACTCACCTTTATTTTGCTGATGATGTAGTCATTTTTGCAACTGCCCCTTCAGAACTGTAGAGCATAATCCAGGAATTTGCTGACAAGAGTAAAGATGTGGGATTAAAATTGAACTTTTAGAAGCCAAAACTGATTTATAATGCTTTTACAAAAAAATGAAAATATATTGATTGATGGGGAAAAGCTGGAGATAAACTGATACCTGCATTTACCTTGGACAGAAGATATCAAGCAAAGGTCACATTGATGAAGAAACAGTACAATTTTTAAGAGCAATATGCCATTATATCTTAAAGGAAAAGTGTTCAATCAGCTTTAGTATTAAGCAGAGACATGGACCTTAACTAAACAAGTTAGTAAAATCATGCAATGCATTGATTATGATACGCTTTCCAACATACCAGAAATCATTACTCAAGTTATCACTCAAGTTATGAGAATTATAGCTGTGGAATAAATCTTGGTCCTGTGCCCTGACCTTTGATCCCATTTCGATGATATTCAACAGAACCGGTTCGGTATACCTCAGAAATAACATGATAAAGTTTTGTCGCAATCGAAGCATTTTTACTTAAGTAATGATGCATAAGGGCTATGGAATAGATCCCGCACCTGTGACCTAACCTTTGACTCCATTTCACCCATTTTCAACAGAATTCGTCCCCAGGCAGGCCCCTACAACATACTAACATTTTATCCAAATCGAAGCATTTTTACGTAAGTTATGACGCATAATGGCGATGGAAATTATTCCGCTCCTATGTCGTGACTTTTGACCCCATTTCGCCCATTTTCTATAGGGTTTGTTGCCAGGTGGTCCCCTACCACATACTAAAATTTCATCAAAATCGATCTTTTTTTACGTTAGTTATGGCGCATAACAGCAGTAGAATGGATCCCGCTCCTATGTACTGACGTTTGACCCCATTTTGTTCACTTTAAATAGGGTTCCTTCCCAGGTGATCCCCTACCAGATACTAAAATTTCATCGAAATCAAACGATTGTTACATGAGTTATCGTGCGGACGGACATACGCACACAACGCATGAGGTAATGAGGCAGATGGGAATCGCGACCATCTGCTCGCCGCAAGAGTGTGACGTAATAAAAATTTAATAGGATCCACACACAACGCTTGACGTAATGAGACCGATGGCGTGACCACGCGCCAACATTCTCAAACGCGATATTGTGATGTCATAAAATTTCTAAGCATTGGTAACATTAATGGAACGACGCCATGCCAATAAAAACGTTATAATTTGGGGTGGGTATTTAACCCACTAAATAAATTCTCCTAAAGTCGAGATCAAGCTAAATCGATTTCTAGTACCAGAAAACTGTAGGTTAACGACTTTCATCAAAATTCTTCGAGCCGTTTTCAAAATAAAATGTACATACATACATACAAGAATTGCTACTTTAAGGTGGACGTCAAGTAATTTTGCTTCCTATACTTCCAATGGAAAGACTTCTGTACACATTTTCTTCACAAACAATGCATTCCCAAGGATGAAAATTTGAACATCCATTAAGATAGCTTCATTTCATAACTTGGAATACTTAATATTTTCTAAACCGTACCATAATTATGCAATCCATCATTTATTTGTCCACTGACGTCATCAAAGCACAGATCGCGCCATCTTTTTTCTGGTTTCAACACCACCAAAGGAAACATTATTGTGTTTTAATATAATTATGCTTATGTTTTACAAAATGTTAAGTATTCCAAGTTATAGTATGAAGTTATTTTAATCGATGTTCAAATTTCCATCCTTGGGAACACACTAATTGTGAAGGAAATGTGTACAAAAGATTTTCTATTGGAAATATAGGAAGCAAAATTACTTGATGTCCACCTTAATAGTGTGGGATAAGGGCGATGGAATGGATCCCGATCCTATGTCCTGACCTTTGATTCCATTTGTCCCATTTTCAATAGGGTTACTCTCCAGGTGGTCCCCTACCACATACTAAAATTTCATCGAAATCGAACCATTTTTACGCACCTTATGCCGCATAAGAGCAATGGAATAAATCCCGCTCCTATGTTAATTTTCAATAGGGTTTGTCCCCAGGTGGTCCCCTACTACATGCTAAAATTTCATTGAAATCGAACCATATTTACGCAAGTTATGACGCATAAGGACAATTGAATGAATTCCGCTCTTATGTCGTGACCTTTGACCCCACTTCACCCATTTTCAACAGGGTTCGTCCCCTGGCGGTCCCCTACCACATACTAAAATTTCATCGAAATCGAACCATTTTTACGTGAGTTATCGTGCCGACAGACGGACGGAAAAAGCTGGAGCATATACGCTTCTTCAACCTACGGTTGGAAAGCGTAAAAAAGACATACAAAGACTGCAGACAACTGAAAGAAGCCTGGAGAAATGCAGGCTTGGTGTGACCAAGAGAGATAAGAAGAACTCATGGATAAGGAAAATGACAAGAGTGGAAAACATCATGATCAGAGTAAATTCCCGGAAATGGTAATGGTCAAGACATGTTGCCAGAAGAATGGACCACTGATGGAAAACCAAAATTCAAGACTGGATTCCAAGGGACAGGAAAAGATCCAGAAAAAGACCACACAGGAGATGGGTGAATGAAATTCGAATGCATGCAAGAGTGATATGGAAGAGACTCGCGCAAGACAGACCGTTGTGGAAGAAACTTGGGGTGGCCTTCATCCAGCAGTAGAATGATAATGGTTGACAATGATGATGATGACGATAATGTAACTTTAAATGTTCAAATGTTTCTTAACTATTTGGTGATTGAATGTAAGAGCTTAAAACTTTTTATGCTTAGTTTTAAATTTCTAAATTTTGTATTGTCTTTATATCATTTATGGACTTTTTAAATATGTTATAATCAGCTTTGCTGTTCTTATTCTGACTCATGTCATCGCCATGTGAATTTGTTTTTATTCTGAAAATTTGTGTTACAATTTGGAGTTCATTGCATCAGCATAACTCAACCAGTCATTAGTCATCCATAGTGCTGTGTCATTTGGGTGTGAATCTCAATGCCTTACACTGCTGGTATTTATCAAGAAAGTCCTGACAGTTACAACCATGTGGTCAAGAAAGATGCTACACTCAAAATAAAGATATACTCAGTGTGTGTGCAATAAATTTAATTCATAATGTTAATAAAACATCTAAGCTCTATTAAGCATCTTGGATATCAATGAAAAATGAATTTTCCTGAAGAAATAATTCTTCACATATACATGCATGGAAGGTAATACAAATGTCATTAAATTACATCGCTGTCAAGCGCAAATCAAATCTGCATGATATTTGTGTTGCCTTCCATGTAAACCTGAAGAATTATTTTTTTCAGGGAGACTGATAACATTGATATCTAAGGTGTTCTCTGAAGCACTAGAACTTGTGACAATGTGAGAATAGGCTGTGTTGACCTTTTCTCAAATCCAGATATGGATGTATAGGATTGTTTTGACTAGCGCAAATTTGAACAGTACTTAAATTTCCAAGCTATGTCTGTTTATCTTCAGCTGCTTGAAACTTTGTTGTCCTGAGTGGTTTAATGGTGATGTGCTTGAACATAAATTGGGAAACGCTGGTTCCCCTGGGTTTGTAATTTTCAAGTTATTTTGAAGTGGCTATATGAGAAATAATGAAAATACAACACATTTGTGCTGATAATGATATTTTAATCAAACATATGTTATTTATAATTTTTTTGTAGATCAGCTTCACTGTGCTTCCAATTTGAGCATAATTCTTAAGGGCAAGTTGCCCTTAATTTCAAGATGGCATCTAATATATTTAAAATTTATTGATTATAGGATCTAACGCTTAATTGACTTCATTTAATATGAATATCTATACAAGAGGGGAGTATTGGGGATTCAAACCCTTGTGAAATTTCACTTGAAACAAAAATTTACCATTGTTTTAATAATTAGACATTGCACTTTCACAGGATCTGTAAAGTGCTTAGAAGTCCTTCTGAACTTCTTATTTTGAATTTGCATTTCTAAAGACTGTAAAAGTTCTTAAAGTCCTTACTTTTTAAAACTGCTTAGTTTTTATCTGTTTACTCTGTTGAGCACGTAAACATGTTTGAAGTTCGCCATGTTTACCTGCAGTTGAATTCTGCCATTCTGAGGCTTTGTGTGTCAACAATGGAAGTGGTTTTGTAGTGAAACATTCCATGTGAATTTACTAGTCAGAAAGCAAGAAACTATTTTTTGGAAATTGGTGCAGGAGGATGTCTCATGTCTTTCTAGTCTGGTTATTGCCACTGCCAACCCTCTTATTTACATACCTAGCTGCCAACCCTTCTATTTTACTCAGAAAATTCATGATATATTGCCAGAATCTCTGGGTTTTTTTGTGGACTTTTTGTTGAGAGCATAAAAAAGTACCATTTTCTTTATTTTATTTTATTTATTTATTTATTTTTTTGCTTCATTTGACATTCTTAAATTTTCATATTTCAAAAAAAAAAAAAAAAACCCCGGAAAAAAAACTATTTCTAGTCATTTTATTTTTCATGTAGGGTATTTATATAGTGAAATTTCTTTGGATATTGTACAAAACAGCAAGTATTTCTTTTTACTTTTTGGTGAACATATGTACACCGAGTGATCACTGAATCATGACCACCCCTATAAAAAGAGGACGTAGCCCGTTGACCACACGATTTCCGAGCGGTCACAATTAGTCGACTGACATAGCATATACAAGGTGTGAGTGGAGCAGTAGGTAGTAAAATTTGGAGTTTGAAGTGTAAATGAAGGGATTTGTCGGACTTTGAGAAAGGACAGATTGTGGGAGCTTGGAAAGCAGGTGTCGCGATTTCCCAAATGGCTGAACTGTTGGATTGTTCGCGAGCCACCGTAGTTAAAGTGTATCATAACTGGCGTGAGAATGATCAAACAATGACCCAGAGGCAGAACTGCACAGGTTAACGAAAGGTTGATGTGAATGGTGAGTACCGGGTCCGACGATTCGTACAGGCCAACGATGCAGCACTGTTCAACAGTTGACTACCGAATACAACAGAGGTCAACCCGGAACAGTATACGTCACGACCATGTGGTGTACACTCGCACATATGGGCTATAACGGCACACAATCCAGACAACATCCCCTCCTAATGATGGTTCATTGGTGCAAAAGACTCTCCCGGTGCAAAGATCATGCAAGTTGGACATCGGATGACTGGAAAAAAGTGTGCTGGTCTAATGCATCGCGTCTTGTACTCCACCCCATGGATAATCGTGTACGTATTTGGCACAATCAACTTGACGCACTTAATTCATCCTGCATGGTCTCCACAATTAATTCATCGGATAGCTGCTGTACTGAAACTGGTGGACGTGATTGAATGGTGCGTGGCATGTTTATATGACAGAAACTCGAACCCCTGGTGCATCTGGAACAATGTACGACTGATACCCACCATCATGAACTGCTTGCTGACTCTGTACACTCAGCAATGGTGCACTTTTCCCCAATTGGTTATGGTGTCTTCCAAGATGACAATGTGCCAATGTGTGCATGAATGGTTTGAGGAACAGAGTTCAGACTTCCAGCATATCTGTTGACCTCCAAACTCCTTTGATATCAATCCCATAGAACACTTGTGGGACACTGTAGACTGGCATATCAGGCATCTGGATACACCAATTACCTCCGTATGTGCGTTGAAAACCGCATCTTATTGAATTGATGCCACATTGGATAGCCACTGTACTGAGGGCCAAAGTAGGACCTACAAGGTATTATAGAATACTTGTAAGACACTGTAGAATGACATATCAGGCATCTGGATACACCAATTACCTCCGTACCTGCGTTGAAAACCGCATTACACACAGCTTGGTTGGCCATACCTCCCAACTGCTTCCAGCATTTTATTGAATCGATGCCACATTGGATAGCCTCTGTACTGAGGGCCAAAGTAGGACCTACAAGGTATTATAGAATACTTGTAGGACACTGTAGAATGACATATCAGGCTTCTGGATACACCAATTACCTCCGTATGTGCTGCGTTGAAAACTGCATTACACACAGCTTGGTTGGCATACCTCCCAACTGCTTCCAGCATTTTATTGAATTGATGCAACATTGGATAGCTGCTGTACTGAGGGCAAAAGTAGGACCTGCAATGTATTATAGAATACTTGTAAGACACTGTAGAATGACATATCAGGCATCTGGATACACCAATTACCTCCATACCTGCGTTGAAAACCGCATTACACACAGCTTGGTTGGCCATACCTCCCAACTGCTTCCAGCATTTTATTGAATTGATGCAACATTGGATAGCTGCTGTACTGAGGGCAAAAGTAGGACCTACAAGGTATTATAGAACACTTGTAGGACACTGTAGAATGGCATGTCAGGCATATAGATACACCAATTACCTCTGTATGTGCGTTGAAAACCGCATTACACACAGCTTGGTTGGCCATACCTCCCAACTGCTTCCAGCATCTTATTGAATCGATGCCACATTGGATAGCCTCTGTACTGAGGGCCAAAGTAGGACCTACAAGGTATTATAGAATACTCGTAGGTCACTGCAGAATGACATATCAGGCATCTGGATACACCAAGTATTTCCGTACGTGCGTTGAAAACCGCATTACACACAGCTTGGCTGGCCATACCTCCTAACTGCTTCCAGCATTTTATTAAATTGATACAACATTGGATAGCTGCTGTGCTGAGGGCAAAAGTAGGACCTGCAAGGTATTATAGAATACTTGTAAGACACTGTAGAATGACATATCAGGCATCTGGATACACCAATTACCTCCGTACGTGCGTTGAAAACCGCATTACACACTGCTTGGTTGGCCATACCTCCCAACTGCTTCCAGCATCTTATTGAATCAATGCCACATTGGATAGCTGCTGTACTGAGGGCAAAAGTAGGATCTACAAGGTATTAGGTAGGTGGTCATAATTCCATGATTATTCAGTGTATATCTATGAGTGAAAACCTTCTTTCCTTGGGTGGGCACAGAATTTTGTCTTTGAAATATTCCAAAAAAGTAAATTAGATGGAGCCAGAATTTCTCACAAAACTGTAATTTTTTTTTTTTTTTTGATAACTTTCTCTTTGCCCGTTATTGTTGTTAAATTTAATGTTTTTCCATAAATATTTGTATTTCAGCTTGAAAAATGGCTCAAAAATGCCACAAATGAAAGTTAAATGGGATGAAAATTTTCCCCATAGACGTCATTTCTTTTCCCTTTGATATTCCCTCTACCCAGCATTGTTAAATGTCATTTTGTTTTCTTACTGCTAATATTTGCATTTGAGCTTGGAAAAGGAGGCAAAAATTTCCAAAAATGGAAGTTAGGAGGAACAAAAATTTATTTTGTAGTCATGATATATTTTTTTTTTATCTCGATGTTCCCTCTGTTTTGAATTGTAGTTAAGCACCATCTTTTCAATAAATGTTTGTATAACAGCTTGTAAATGGAAAAAAAATAATTCCAATAAATTAGATGGAGTGAAAATTTCCCATAATTGTAATTTTTTTCTCATGATGTTCCTTCTGCCCATAATTGTTAAATATCATTCTTTTACCATAAATGTTTGTATTTTAGCTTGAAAAAGGAAAAAAAAATTCTAAAAATAGAAGTTAGGACAAAGCGAATTTTCCTCCAGAAGTGTTTTGTATTTTTTTCTCTTGATGCTTTTTCTGGTTTCAAAATTATACAAACTGCATGTGTGTATGTGTGGTTTTATGCACAAACCTTGTTTATGCATAAATCCCCCCCCCCCACCACACACAAATGAATTTGAAACTTCTATATACCAGGTTAGACTGCTTTTAGCCCCAATTACAGCACATGTATGCAGGTTTGGTGTAGTTTCTACAAGGTGTTGGAGTGCATCTACATATGTAGCATACCAGGCATTCACCAGAAATATTTGGTGGAACAGGACATCACTCCAGGGTCTGTGTTTTTAACATGTCCAATATATTCTCAGTGGGGTTTAGATTTGGGTTTTGTGGTGGCCACACAAAGAAGATGGTGAAAATTGCTGTCATGCTCACTGAACCACTGCTGAGGACAGCAGCATTGTTGTTTTTGAAACAGCTGTCACCTGCTGCATAAAAAGTCAACACTGCAGGATGGACTTGATTGGCAACAATGTTAAGATAATCCTTGGAGGGCACCCGACCTTCCAGCAACATCAGGGGACCCATTGCTGCATAAAAAGTCAACATTGCAGGAAGGACTTGATCTGCAACAATGCTCAGATAATACTTGGAGGACACCCGACCTTCCAGCAACATCTGGGGACCTGTTGCTGGATAAAATGCCAACATTGTAGGATGGACTTGATCGGTAACAATGTTCAAATAATCCTTGAAGGACACCCGACTTTTCAGCAACATCAGGGAACCCGTTGCTGGATAAAAAGTCAACATTGCTGGATGAACTTTATTGGCAACAATGTTCAAATGATCCTTGGAGGACACCCGACCTTCCAGCAACATCAGGGGACCCGTTGCTGCATAAAAAGTCAACATTGCAGGATGGACTTAATCGGCAGCAATGTTCAGATAATCCTTGGAGGACACCTGACCTTCCAGCAACATCAGGGGACCTGTTACTGGATAAAAAGTCAACATTGCAGGATGGACTTGATCGGCAACAATGTTAAGATAATCCTTGGAGGACACCCGACCTCCCAGCAATATCAGGGGACCCGTTGCTGCATAAAAATTCAACATTGCAGAATGGACTTGATCGGCAGCAATGCTCAGATAAACCTTGGAGGACACCCAACCTTCCAGCAATATCAGGGAACCTGTTCCAAATCAATAGAACGTGCACCATGCCATGACACTATCTCCAGAACCTTGAAGTGCATTTACAGTGCAAGCCAAGTCCATTGCTCCAAACTCTCTGCCATCCATCAATACAGAACAAGGTGTAGTACAACTCAACTGACCACATGACTTTTTCCCAGTATCCAGTCGTGGTGCTGCTGACACCACGGTCGATGAACTTTGTGGTTCTTCGCAATTTTTAGTTCTTTCCATATAGGCATGTGACTGCCAATACAGATTCTCTTCATTCCTTGCTCATAGTTCCTTGAGATATGGTTTGGGAAGAGCTTACATTTAATGCTTTGGTTTGTTGCTGTACACAGGAAGCCTTCTCAGATGACGATGAACTCATTCCTGACACTTTTCATCGCACCACAGTTATGCAAGCAATGTATGTTATTTTTCCACTGATTAAAGACCCAGGATATCTAACCTTCTGAGAAACTAGTCGCTGTGCTGTTAAATCGTCGCTTCAGCCAGACGGACATCCATGATAAACTATTTATCGAACTCTGAAGATCCTTTGTTTTTCGTATTGTGATCAACACTACTGATGAGCAACAATCTTAAATATTTGCCTAGATTATGTGGTGATGTACACAGCCCAGTCCAAAAATTACAACTATCCCTAATGTAAGAAGGAACAGTAACCAGCTACCAGATGGTGTGCATAGCAACATATGCAAATCATGTAAGGCATTTAAAAGGACATGGGCATGCAGTTTTGCCTGAAAATGTGAAAAGGACATGGCCTAACAGAGCTTGAAAGAGGACTGATTATTGGTTATTGACTGAAGGGTGGCAGCATTACAGAAACGGCCGATATTGTGGGCTGTTCAAGTGGTGCAGTAGTTAAAGTGTTCCAGGATTAAAAGGAAACTGGCAAGACTGCAGTAATCAGGGTAATAGTGGACACGCACAGATCATTGACGACCATGGGCATCAATGGCTGTCCTAACTAGTACAATCCAACAGACAGTGGAACAACTGGCCAGATCATTTGATGCAGGCACATCGAGGTGTGTATCACAGATCACAGTCCAACGAACTCTGTTCTCTGTTGGTCTCTGGAGCCCCTGTCCACTCAAGGTATTTATATTTTGCTATTTATCTGTGCAGTAAAAGGTACTTATATTTTTAGTACACTTATATTTGCTATTTATCTGTACACTTATATTTTGCTATTTATCTGTGTTAAAGAAATCAGATAGTATATACACATGTAATTCAAGAGATTAGCTCTATTTCTGATTTTTGTTATGCTGACTATGAAAAGAAAAAATGCTAATTTCTATTCCAGAATTCCTGGAGATATTTTTTGAGCTTTCAGGTAAATCTGCATAATCACGAAGGGAGCCTGTGAATTTCAAAGATATGGGAAATAACTGACTTTTTCTTTAGCTACAATTTTTTTTATGAGCTTGACAGTAATTTTCAAAGGGTTAAGCTGATCAGGAACTATTTTCAAGATGGTGTTACATTCCTTCTGTAAGGAAAGAGAATCACTGCAGGTTGGGTTTATATAGTGGGTAAAGAGCTTTACGCTGTAAATTTCTAAGAAAAGCAGTTTATATATAGTAGAAATGATCTGATAACCATGCTTTTTTTAATTTTTATTTTATTTATTTAGACTAATCCGTGTAGAGTTTTTTTTTTTTTTTTTATTCGTTCTGTATGTGTAATTTAGACATCTAAGAAATTTCTGCTGTTGTTGATTGCAAATATGACAGGGAATTTAGTAGAAATGAAAAAAGGATAAGACAATCTTTTATATTGTTGCCAAATTACAATGGTATTATTAATATTATGCAGCTGGATTTAGGTTGGGGAGGACTGAAATTAAATAGTTGGATCCATTATAAAAACTTCCGGTTATCTAGCAATCATTTTGTATTGTAACCTGAACATAATAAATCTTTTAAGATAGCAATAGGAAATGCGACTTTTTTGTAAATATAGAAGCACATTTTCTTGAGCTATTTTATACACTGTATAAGTTTTTGTAGGTATTTCTGTATGCAACAAATTCATGTTTTAGGAACAAATATAGTTTTTAGGGATTCTAACTTTCTAAAAGCTATATGTCTTTGTAACATTGTAGTAATGATATTTTAATAATCTTTCATCTTTAAGATATAATTCAAACCACTGGGAAAAAGTATTGGGTGTATCTTAATGACAGAAAATTGCATTACATTACATGTAAATCGTGGAAAATGGTATGCTATACAAAGAATGGTTATGTACAAGCATTACTTAAGCGTGTAGCAAATGGGATATTCTTGTAAAACTATTCAAATAGTTTTTTTTGTTGTTGTTGTTGCAATGTGTTACCAGAAATAAATGCCGAGAGTGATTCTTGCATAGTTGAGAAACAAGATTTTTTGCATAGGCAGACAGTAATTCCCATTGAACCAAGTTATTATAAAATTTACAGTGTTTTTTTATAAAATGAAATTATTATATTAAAAATATTGATCTTTGATTATCTTTTATCACCATACTACATACATGAATTCTATTGATTAGTTAGTTTAAATTATGTTTTAGAAAACCTGAAAATATTCACAGATCTCCACACACAACTCCAACATGCATGCTGTTTAGGCATGTATTTTCATTTAAGAACCACTGAAGGTAGTATGTATCACATCTTATTGGTGTAAATTTCTTCTAGATTCTGTTAAATGTATTTTTTTCACATGTTATATTTTTTTACTGCTGCAGTTTTCATTACAAAATATCTACTTTTCCTTTATCCCCTACAAAATGTTTTTTGCAACAAAATAACATTGGTTTTTGATTTTTTATAATGTTTTTGTTCTGTGTTTTGTTTTGTACAGTGCACACTTGTTGATTCTGATGGTGTTGTTGATGAGGCAACCAAGTTCTTTTTAAAAAAGGTAGAAGATATGTCCATATTAGATAATGAGGAATTCAAAGATGGAAATTAGTGATCATCAAACATCATGTAATTATTTGTACATAAATTCATATTATGTGAATGAAGAAAGGTAGAAGAGTACAATAAATTTCCATATCTTGTTTTAGCATTTTGAAGGAATCATTTTATATTCTAATCTTAGTCCGAGGACTGTATGTAGGCTGAAGTAGTGTAAAATAAAGCCAAGAACAAAAAACTTGGTGATACATTTCTTTTCTTTTCATTCTTTCCTTTTTTTTTTTTTTTTTTTTTTTTAATTTGATATTTACTACAAAATTGGGCATGAAATGTTATATTGTTATACACTATCTACCAACAAGTAATTGGACACCTGTGATAGCAAAGGAAAACGAAGTTTATTCACCTTCAATAGTTGGTGGAGCCACCACGAGCAGCGATTACAGCTGCGACCCTCCGGGGCATACTCTCAACCAGACGTTGTACGACGGCTAGCGGTATTTTCTTCCACTCGGCTTGGAGAAGACAGGTCAGTTCCTTCACCGATTTCGGACGGTGGGGGCACCACTTAAGTTGACGCTCCAACTTGTCCCAGAGGTGCTCGATAGGGTTAAGGTCCGGGCTCTGCGCAGGCCAATCCATTCGATTAACCCCATTGTCACCATACCAAGCCATGGTGGACCTCGCAACATGACAGGTGGCATTGTCATCCTGAAAATAACATGGGTCCACCCCGTAAAACTGCCACAACGTAGGAAGCGCATGGTCATCCAAAATGGTGCAGTAGGTCTTGGCGTTGAGTCTACCAGGAATTGCGACCAAGGGTCCCTTGTCATACCAGGAGAAACACCCCCATAGCATAATTCCACCGACGCCGAACTTCACAGTTGGCACAATACATTCCAGCAGGAGGTGTTCTCCAGGCAGACGCCAAACCCAGACCCTGCCATCCGAACGGTAGAGGGTGAACCTTGATTCGTCGCACCAGAGAACCTGTTTCCACTGTTCAACGGTCCACTGTCGACGTTCTTTGCACCACGTTAGCCGAGCAGTGCTATCGGACTTGGTGATCAAAGGCTTGTGGGCAGCAGCACGTCCATGATAACCGAGCAGATGGCCTTCCTTACGAATGGTATTCATCAAAAGAACACTCCCGGATGCCTGTTGAAACTCCTCGCGGATGTGGCTCATTGATTTGGTGCGGTTCTTCCGAATTTCTCTGGCCAGTACCCGTCGGTCTCTAACTCCCAGTTTTGTGGGTCTGCCAGGTCGGGGCACATTCCGACAGTCACCTCTCATCTTCCACTTGCCAATCACGTAGGCCACTGTCGATTTTGGGTACTTCAACTCGCTGGATATGTCACATATTTATCGGCCATTTCTGTGATACCCGACGATTACACCTTTCTCGAAATCAGAGAGCTCCGAACTGCGTGGCATCTTGCATGCGACTGGTTGTGTTGTTGTTTCCCACACAATATTTAACGGTGGCGGCCGTGATGTGTGTCAGGACCGCAGATATCGTCGATTGCAGGGGTGTCCAATTACTTGTTGGTAGATAGTGTATATTGTATTTTGTGGAATATAAAACACTTTCTCAAAAAGAAATGGTATCAAAGGGTTCACCATGCATTTTTTTTTTTTTTTACATTTTCTTGCTAAAACTGATTCGTCCATGAATCATGGGATGTACACTTCAATATGGCGGGGATATTTTTATGGCTCTCTTGTCATATTTTGGAAATGTTTTCTCTGGGGTATTTTTATTCCGCCACCCATAGTCAAATCCTAGATGTGCTACTAACACTGGGGCCCCAAAATACTGCCCAGCCCCCGGCTGTGTCTCCTTAAATGAGCTCTGATACTTTTATATTTATTCATCGTTAACTTCATGTGTGCCTACTATTATGCATATTATTAATGAGCTGCATCTACTATCATGCTAGACATGTGTATTTGTGCACATGTCCATATCATGCATATCATTAGTGAGCAGTGCCTATTATCATGCATTTGTTATGTATTTGTGCACATGTTCATACTCATGCATTTATGAGTTACTAATTGTAAAGAACAAGCTGGATTCAGGAGTGGCTACAGCACAATAGATCATATCCATGTGCTGAGAGAACTATTTGAAAGAGCGAGGGAATATGAACTTCCATTGTGCATGGCTTTTATCGATTATGAAAAAGCCTTTGATTCGGTGAAACCATCAGCAGTTACAATGGCTCTGAAAACCTGCGGTATTGAAGATGCATACATTAATATTATTAATAACATCTATGAAAATGCAAGTGCAAAGATTAGGCTGTTTGAAAATACAACACACATAAAAATTGGAAAGGGAGTGAGACAAGGTGACACCATATCTCCGAAGCTCCTTAATGCCACATTGGAGGGTGTTTTTCAGTCACTGAGCTGGAAAAACAAGGGGATAAAGATTAATGGAGATTATCTAACCCACCTTCGTTTTGCTGATGACGTAGCCATTTTTGCAACTAGCCCATCAGAGCTGCAGAGTATGATCCAGGAACTTGCTGACAAGAGTAAAGTAGTGGGATTAAAAATGAACTTTCAGAAGACAAAAGTGATGTTCAATGCTTTTACAAGAAATGAAGATTTATCGATTGATGGAGAAAAGCTGGAGATAACAGATACGTACATTTATCTTGGACAGCAGATATCAAGTGAGGGTCACATTGATGAAGAAATTAATCGGCGTACAAAACTTGCCTGGAGAGCTTTTGGAAGAAACAGCATAATTTTCAAGAGCAATATGCCATTATGTCTTAAAAGAAAAGTGTTTGATCAATGCATCCTTCCAGTGCTTACGTATGGTGCAGAGACGTGGACCTTAACTAAAAGAGACATACAAAGGCTGCAGACAACTCAAAGAAGCATGGAGAGGTGCATACTTGGTGTAACCAGGAGAGATAAGAAGAGGAACTCGTGGATCCGAAAAATGACAAGAGTGGAAGACATCATGATCAGAGTTAAATCCCTGAAATGGCAATGGGCTGGACATACTGCCAGAAGGACAGATCATCGATGGACAGCCGAAATTTTAGATTGGATTCCAAGGGACAGGAAAAGACCCAGAAGAAGACCACATGGGAGATGGGTGGATGAAATTCGAAAGTATGCAGGGGTGACATGGAGGAGACTGGCACAAGACAGACCGTTGTGGAGGAAACTTGGGGAGACCTTCGTCCAGCAGTGGATTGATAATGGTTGACAATGATGATGATGATGAATGTAAAATACAGTTTAAGCACATACCTCATATGTTGTATGTACTTAGAGATCTGAAATGGACATAAAGGGATTATCATAATTCTTTTAAAAACCAAAATGGTAGAAAAAGAAAGGAAAGAACAACAACTCAGGACGAAACATCACAATAGATGCTTATGATATCCACCAGCAAATTGAGAATGCAAAAGCATTAGTTCCAGCTGCATTAGTGCAGCTGCAAATTCTTTCGATTGTGCAAATTTTTTGTAGACAAAACACAAGCAAGTAAGATGACACTGAATTTTTGGGTTTAATGAGCACATCTTTTGAATCCATTCTCATGCAAATTAGATGTATCAAAGCTATTCAAGTTCACTGTGACCAGTATGAAAAACAGTAGTACATGACCGAAGAAAGAAGTTTTTCAGTCGGGTTTTTACCCAGCAGATATTGCTGTAACTGAAATCGTGAGCTTATGCCCTCTGATGGCAGACTTGTACATTAAGAAAAATGTGGAATTATATGAGAAACATTTCGCTCTGGAAACGCTCTCCAACCAAGAAAGAATTTTTCAGATCGGACTCTTAGAAGCAGAGATATCGACAAATATAAAATATGCATCTACACCCCCTGGTGGGAGAAACATGCATTATTTTAAGAAGAAAGTATTCTTAAAAGGTTTTCCAATGTGAGCAGTATTGGTCCAGGAAAGAATTTTTTCAGTCGAGTTTTCAGGAGCTCAGATTTTGCTGCAAATATATCAGAAGCAGAAATTAACACTTATGCTCCCTGGTGGCCAAAACATTCTTTACCAAATTTTAGGAATTATATGAGAAACATTTTACATCTGGAGCTGTATGTGATAGAAGAATTTTTCAAATGGAATTTTAGAGGCAGAAATATTGAAGAAAACACAATTTACCTTTACGCTCCCTAGTGGAAAGTCTATGAGTTACTTGAAAACTTTGAAATTATGTGAAAAACATTTCACACCAGATACGCTATCCAAGAAAGAAGGAATTTTTCAAATCGGACTCTTAGAAGTAGAAATATTGACAAAAATGAGATATACATCTATGTCTTCTGACAGAAAAACCATGCATTATTTTAAGAAGAAAATATTCTTTAGATTATTAATTCTGTACAGGTTTATTGACATGAGTAGTATGGGTCCACAAACAAATTTTTTTCAATCGAGATTTTAGAAGCTCATATTTTGCTGCAAGTACGTTGGAAGTGGCAATTAAGACTTACACCCTCTGGTGGCACCATTTTTTACCAAAAATTAGAAATTATATGCAAAAGATTTCCCATCAGGAGCTATATCCGGTTCAGAAAGAATTTTTTAAATTGGAGTTTTAGAAGCAGAAATATCGGGGGAAATGCAATTTACTTTTACGCCTCTAGCAGAAAATCTATACGTAACTTGAAAAAGTGACTATACCTAAAATACTTTTCGACATAAGTGGAATCGAAAGGTAAAAGAATTTTTTCAGTCAGATGTTTAGAAGCAAATATATGGAATAAAGATATGGTGTCCACGGGCAGACAAACGGATGGACAAACCGATAACATAAGCACAATCTTTTTCTACAAAAGACTTATTAAAAAATGGGGTGGCATCTTCCACCAGTTTATGATAGAAGATGCCACCACATCTGACGGTCTCACTTCCTTGCTGTTTGTCAACATTGTGTAGAGGTTAGCCTGTTTGCTTTTTTATTATACTTTTTATTTTAAAGGATTATTGGCAAGCTTTAGATGAAAAAAAAATTTAAAAAAATCCCATTCCTAGGAATTGTTTGTATGTCTCAGAATGCCAATAGACTTCGACCAAGGCTCCTTTACTTTGACACATCAGCCAGATGGTGAGGATGACCATCCGAATCAATAACGAAGACCATTCATTGGCTGTATGAAGGTGTGACACTGCAGGCAAATCCTGCAGTGCATGTATGTCATTGGCTGATGGGCTGAATGGCATTCCTCTATGGTGTTTTAATCACGGTATTGTACGTTGCTAATCGCAAGGACTCAATGATTCATGAGGTGCTGTTTTTATCCAATAAACAATTGTTTTCTAAATAAAAATATTTAAAATGCTGTTTTATTTTTTTCTTCTTAAATTTCTCTCTAAAAATAAAGGTGCATAACGCATTCCAAAAAAAAAAAAAAAAAAAAAAAAGCAGTAAGCAGGGCTGGATGGAGCTTTTGCGGGACCCGGGGCAAAATTTCATTGCTGGCACTAGGAAATAAGTCTTATATTTTAATAAAGTCGTTACACAAAAAATGTCCGTAAAGAACACACAATGTGAAATCCACAAATTTGCTGGTGTGGCGACGAATCTGTATCCCTCTACTCCGGAGCCAAATGCTGTCCCAATTAAGCTGCACGACAGAATTTATCGCTGTAAGTCTTCCGTCTTGACATGCGTCTCACCTCTGTAATACATCATAATGGAAACTATCATAGAGACATGATGATTTCAAGAAAGTTTTTGCTTTAAATGTAAGAAAAAGACCATAATATGGATGAAAGTTCAGAGAGAGTAAAATGTGTTAAAATCTACGATTTTTTTCTCCACAGGGAGAAGAGGATTGAGGTTGTATTGTGACTCTTATAAAAACTTCCTCACAAAATGATAAAAACTTACCTGCGTATTGCACATATTTTTTAGGAAATGATAAGGATCCCTCTAAAATAAATTGGTATAAACAGTTTTTTTCATCTGATACATGCTTAGTAATTCATTTTTAATGAAAAGTGGAATAACTGACAAATTAGTGACTTTTAAAACTTTTACACACACTCATATATGATTTTTTTAAATGTCTAGTTATGTTTTTATAGTCCCTGAATAAATGGCCTCCATATGTATCCTGAAACTAACTTTGATATTATTCTTATATTTTCTTTAAATTTAAGTATCTGGTTTGCATGCAAATTGTTAAATATATAAAAGAAAGGGCCACAAAATGATGAAATTTAATTTGTAATTAATTTCAAAATGATGAAATTTAATTTGTGAAACCCACAAATCTTCGTGTGATGGCGACGAATTCTCATCCCTTTGCTATGGAGCTGAATGCTTTATCGATTAAGGTACACGGAATTTATCTCTGTAAAACTTTTCCTTTTTGACATGTGCTTCCCCACTGTAGTACTTCAAAACGAAAACTATTGTAAAAACAAAATGTTTATCTCAAAGAAGCATTTGCTTTAATCTCAAGAAAAAGACCAGAATATGCATTGAAAGTTCTCAGAGAGAGAGAGAGAGACAGAGAGTGTAAAAACTGTTATAATCTACGATTTTCTTTCCTAGGAAACTGCTTCACAAAAAGCTACGTGTGTAGTGAACATTTTTGGATTGCGAATATTTTAGTGTAGAAATAATAAATTCGTATAAATAGTTTTTTTCTGCTGATAATGTTTTAGTGATTGATTTTTAATGTAAAATGGAGTAACTGACAAATTAGTGACTTTTTAAACTTTATACGTGCTCATATATGATTTTTTTTTAAATTTCTAGTAATGTTTTTAAAGTCACTGAATAAATCGACTCCATGTGTAGCCCAAAACAAACTTTGATATACTTTTTTATTTTATTTAAATTTAAGTATCTGGTTTGCACGCAAATTGTAAATATATAAAAGCAAGGGCCACAAAATGATGAAATTAAATTTGCGATTTCATGAATTCGGAAAATATCAAGGCCGTTACAATAATCACTTGAAATCTACAGATCTCCGTATTCCTACGGCGAAGGGCGATAACCTATTCAACAATCGGGGATTAGAAACAAACAAACAAACAAAAACTTAAAAAAAAGAAGAAATATCTTTTTAAGGCCTCACACCCGAAAACTTACACACAAAAAATAATAATTGTAAAAAATTCAAAATATTTTTTTTTCTTAAGCTGCTTAAAGGCACGAGGCCCGGGGCGACTGCCCCGGTTGCCCCTATGTTCCAGCCGGCCCTGCATACAGTTTCTAAGTGATTACTAAATATGTGCATGTAATCTATCAGAATGAAGAATGAAACATCATTTATGACTGAAATGCATAAGTGCATTCTGTTAAATTGTAGAGTTCAGTAGTTGTCAGCCTTTTTTTATATAGGTTGGCTGCATTGAGCTATCACATGTACGTGAGGAAAGTTGCACTGTAAAACAGAAAGTCTGGGAGATTTCACTGGTATAAAATAAAGCAAAGAAATACAAGGTAGATTAAAGCAATAACATTACCATAATTTACATTGCATTTAGTTTGAAATAGTTTCCTTGGGTAGTTACACACTTTTGCCGATGTCTATAAAGCTGTTTGAAGCATTTCTGGCACAGGCGGCAGAAGGTAGGGGATATGGGTTTCCAGACACCCTTGGAATTTCACAGTCCCTCTCACTGGGGGGGGGGGGGCTTCCTACGAAGCATGCTAAAAATTTGTGGTTCACATATTATGTAATTTTTTTTTTTATGAAAATTTCCTGGAGATCGTCACCATGTTTTGCAGTTTTCTGAAAATTGCTTCAAGTACAATTTTGAAAATTCATTTTGCAAAGCCAACTCAATATGAAAAGCCAAATTGAAAAGCCAACTCAATATTGTGTTTTTCACTTTAAAGAAGATTTCAAAAGAATTCTAAAATAGCAATGGGCTGAATATATTGCTACAAGAACTGAGTACCGTTCGACAACTGAAATGCTAGCCTGGATACCAAAGGACAGCAAAATATCCAGAAGAAGACTATGTGGGAGATGGGTAAATGAAATTTGAAGGCATGCCGGAGTGACTTGATAGAGATTTACTGAAGACAGAAAGCTATAGAAGAGGCCTTTATTCAGCAGTGGATTGGTGACAGTTGATGATGATTTGTATTAACACCTACATAAATATAAATATCCCCCTCCCTCTCTCCCTCCCTCCCTCCCTCCCTCTCTCTCTCTCTCTCTCTCTCTCTCTCTCTCTCTCTCGCTCTCGCTCGCTTTCTTTCTTTCTTTCTTTCTTTCTTTTTAATTGTTTTAACTTTCAGGGAAGTTGGTCCGTCTCTGGAATTATTGGTTACCACCACCCATTATTTCTGGAATTCACTCTTTGGAACTTCTTTCATTGCCTTTGTCATGCACTCATGGTCACTCACAAGGCCATCATGGTAACGCGTATGCAATGCATAAACTTGTGATTTCTTCATTGGCATTTCACTGTATGCTTGCTAAAACATGGGTAATATCTCTGATGCTGATTTTTGAAGCGAAGCCCAAAATTTATTACAAATTTTGAAGATGACAATCCGATTTTTGGTGTAAATGTGACAAGGATGGTAAGTCAGATAATATCCTAAAACTTGAAAGACATGGGTTTGAGTCCCATTCCAGGATGATGAAATTTTCAAGTTTTTGGATATTATCTGACTTACCATCCTTGTCACATTTACACCAAAAATCGGAATGTCATCTTCAAAATTTGTATTATATGGTGTAACCCCGTATTTTTTTCATGATAAAATTTAAGTTTGCATGTTGTTCAGTTGACCACATTTAAATTTAACTATGATTGACATTACTAAACACATGGTAAATAAAGAAACACTGGTGCTCCACACAGACAAGAAATGGGATAACACCTATTGTCATCAAACGATGTCATGGGTGCTGCCAACTTCTGACACCAGAAATTTTGCTGCACTATTCTTCATTCTCACAGTTAGGAACAATTCTGTGAAATTTTTGAACCTACCTTATATTAGTTCTTTATTTAATGTGATCAGCTGGTATATATTTAGTACATAAACATTGAGTTGAAGGCCTGGTGGCACAGTGGTCTAAGCTCTGGCTTCTGACCATTTGTCTGAGATGTGTCCTGGTTCAAATGCCAGGGGGGCATGGATGTTGTGTTTGTCATACGGAACTGGCTCTTTCCCTTCCCTGTAACCAGTGGCCCTAAATCAGAAGGGCAACTGCTGATAGCCCCATTGCTCACGGTGGTCGTTAAACCCGCCAAACTAAAAACAAAAACACATCCAGTTTGGTATTAGTCACAAGCAGTCTAAAATGCTCTGTAAATTATGACCAGTAGGTCTTGGACTTTATAATTTTCATCCTTGAAAATGTTTGCTGAAAACACTTATGAAGAACTTCCCACCCAGTACCTGCTTTTTGAAAAGGCTGAGAGCCACTGTGTGCTGCATGCAACTCTTGAAATGTAGGTTGATGACTACTGGCTTAATTGTTACACTGTACAAGGTTGTCCCATTTTTTGTATGTGAGTGTCACTGAATCTGTGAAACCCTTCCCTTATTTTTGATGCTGTTCCGTTAGGTCACAATTTTTTTTTTTTTTTTTTTTTATTAAGAGTTTTGATGGTGCTATTGAGGGGGACAACTTCCATTTGCTCAAGAAAATGTCTGCCTTAGTTAACTATTATAAAGAAGATGTACAAAAATTTGTAACGACGTAGTTCATGTAAACATATAATTTCTTTTAACAAAGGGAAGGAAAATTATCTTGTTTTTCCTTATGAGAGTATACTTTTCTTAAGTGCTCAGTAAAGAGCTCAGTTATGTGAGGAAAGATTTTCATTGAAAATGTTACTCACATTTTAGGCTTCAGTGAAAGCTGCTTTATTCTTATGGATCTCTCATAGATTTTCTTAGCTGCTGTGATACTGTTAAATATTGGTGTAAGCTGTTAAGTGTTGCTGAAGATTTTCTCAATCCTGTGTTGTGGTCTTTTTTTTTATAATTTTTTATATACACTGCTAAACAATGTAATTGCTCCACCTAAAAAGAGTGAGCCAAAAATTACCAGAGATAGAATATGAAATGGATAATACACGACTTAATTTGAAGGGCAACACATCAGTTTGACAGGCTACAAGACAGTATCACATGACAACAGTCAATGCCTTGTGTGACCACCAGGTTGTGCAATGCAATCTGACTCGCATGGAGTGATACAGCCCTCCAATGGTGTGCTGAAGTTTCTTGGACTACGCTGCATTTACCTTGTCCTGTAATTCAGCGACATTCCTGGGTGGCCAAGGAGAGTTTTGCAGATGTCGTACAATGAGCCCTCATCTGTGCGCAATGGGTGTTAGCTCCAGAGATCTCACTCGCCATGTAAACATATGGACCCCTTTCTGGCACTCTCAAGATATGTTAACAGTGTGTGATCTAGTGTTATCTTGCTGTAAAATGGCATCTAGAAAACTACACAGAAATGGCAATAACACAGGCTGTAAAACATCATCCACATACTGCTGGGCTGTCATGTTACCCTTCATAAAAGTTGTATGAAGCACCCCATAAGAAGATGCCCAGTTGGTGAGCAGTGTGCTGCTCATGGACAACAGCTGGATCCTTCCTAAGGACACATTTTTGCCAGATATGGACCTGGTGATCGTCAGCACTGAAACAGAATCAGAATTTGTCACTAAACACAGCACGGTGTCATGCCTGTCCTCATGCAGCTCTTTACAGTCAGTGGCTGTCAGGAGTACAGACTTGATGCAACCAGGCTTTGGCTTCCTGTCCAAATTGTGATGGTGGCGACTATGATGATAGCATGTAACAGAGACTATGACGATTTCCATAGTCGCTGCTACAGCCCATCAAATGCTGTATGCAAAAAAAAAAAAAAAAAAAAGAGCCCTTGTGGCTCTACAATTGCCTGACAAAATACACTGATTGATGCATGCTGTTGTTTTCATAACTGTACTGGTCTTGCTACAAGACTGGCAGTGCTTTATTGCAGATGCTGTTGCCAACAACATCTAACTGTTCTGACATCCTGATGGACATAGGATGCTATTCAGCAAATCATCAATCAAAAAGCTTGACAGAGGTGTATGATCCTGCCTCTCTCAAGCATATTGTCCAGTTGGTGATAGGGTTGATGACTAAGTCTACAAGGTATCTTTGGGCCGCCCCGGTGGCGCAGTGGTCTAAGGCGTTGGCCTCTGATCATTCGTCCGTAAGGGGTCCGGGTTCGAATCCCGGTCAGGCATGGATGTTGTGTTTGTCTTACGGCACTGGCTCTTTCCCTTCCCTGGAACCAGTGACCCAAAATTAGGGACGGGCGACTGCTTATAGCCCATTGAGTTGCTCACGGTGGTCGTTAAACCTCCAATCAAAAAAAAAAAAAAAAAAAAAGGTATCTTTGGTCCCTTGATATGCTGCAGCAGTTCCCAACACTTTTATCTCTCCCACATCTCACATGATTGGGTACTTACTTGAATGATTTGCATATGTCACCTGCTTACACACACATACCAATTTAAATGCTAAATTTTTTTTTTTTTTTTTTGATTGGAGGTTTAACGACCACTGTGAGCAACTCAATGGGCTATAAGCAATCGCCCATCCCTAATTTAGGGCCACTGATTCCAGGGAAGGGAGGGAGCCAGTGCCATAAGACAAACACAACATCCATGCTAGGCCAGGATTTGAACCCGGACCCCTTTTGGCCGAATGATCAGAGGCCATCGCTTAGACCACTGTGCCACCGGGGCGGTGAATGCCAATTTACCAACTCCTTCTGAATGGGGCAATTTCAGTGTCAAGCAGTGTAGTATTAGACATTTATTTTTATTCCTTCCTCATTATTTTGTTAGGTTCTGGGTTCATAAGATTCTCTTAAAATGTTCTTTAATATCGATTAATTTTTTGAAACACTTGCTTTTCAATGCACTACACACTAATAAGTAACTGAATGCAATAAGTAATTGCAGTACTTTGATGAAAATCTGGATTTCCTTTTTGATTTAATTTTTGTTTTTGTTTTAAATCAGGAAGATCATTTTGAGTTTTGTTCAGTGGTAGAACAGTTATTTAAACCTGGTGTAATTAAAAGTGGGCAATTATTTGAACCATGAAAGATTTCACGAAATTTTTGTGAATCATGCATATTTCATATTAGACAAAAATTCTTAAATTGTATTTCTGTATCATTAATTAAACATGTTTAGTAAAAATGAAGATTGTTTTAGAACAAATGAATCCAAAAGGAAATCCAGATATTCATTTGTTATTAATTAAATTGTACCTAGTGGTTAGGAAGGATTATTTTTGATCAAGTTTTCCTCAGTTATCTCAGAATAGCTTGTTTGTGTGCTGCTAATGAAATTCATTGTTGTGATTTACCAAGGTAGTAAAGTACAGTGTAACCCATGGATTTTCCAAAAGAAAATGCCTGTGCAGTTTTTCTGTACAGATTAGACAAGGCATCCCTAACATTTTCGAAGTCATGATTTGAGTGATTATGCTGTTAGAGTAGAAGGTAGGAGTTTGTTCCCCTAATTGACTAGCTATTCCAGCTGTAATTTTTTTTTTGCTGTGTTTTAATGAAAGGAATGGAGATTACATACAGTACATATTCCAATATTTGTGAAGTTTGTTCTGCCTGGCCCGGAAAGAGCTAGCAGTAAATAAAATGATTGAAACGAAAGTAGAGGCAATGTTACCATTACAAAAAGAAAAAAAAATCATTTTGTTAATTGTTGTTTGATAATACAACCTATGTCCAATAAGTTCCAGGTCTGACCACATAGCTGACGTCACAGTAGTGGAATAAAAATATCACGTGTATGCCAGAAGACAGCAGTTCTTGACCAATCAGCGAACAGCTGGAAACCGGTTTATACCGGAACCGACTGGCGACAGACGGACATTAAGGAAGTCATAGCAAGCGTTCTTGTCGCATTTTATTTTAGCCTTGGAAAAGCAGAGAGTAAACGTCCGTGTTTGCTGGAAACTTGGTAAATTAGCTACTGAAACAGAATGCTAAAAGAAATATGGAGACACAGCATTATCCCGTAGCGTAGTTTTCGAATGGTATGCACGGTTTCGTGACGGCCGGAAATTCTTTGATGATGATCCGCGATCTGGGAGCGGAAAAAATCGAAGAGGTGCTTAATCAGTTAAAGAAAGATCGCTGAATTACTGTAAGACTTTTGACTGAGTCTGTGAGCATTAGTAAGTCCATCTGTCACGAGATTCTGCACGAGCCCACACAAATAGCGACGCCTAATGCTCGTCTTTATTACATCCACCTGTCGTAGTAGACGTCATGGATAAAATATAGACGTACAGTGGACGTCTGTGTATAAATATCCATTAGATATCACGTATAGATCTCCAGTGGATGTCCTTATAATGGACGAATTCTGGAGCTACCACATTTGGACATCCATTTTTTTTTTTTTTTTTGATTGGAGGTTTAACGACCACCGTGAGCAACTCAATGGGCTATAAGCAGTCGCCCGTCCCTAATTTAGGGTCACTGGTTCCAGGGAAGGGAGAGAGCCAGTGCCGTAAGACAAACACAACATCCATGCCTGACCGGGATTCGAACCCGGACCCCTTACGGACGAATGATCAGAGGCCAACGCCTTAGACCACTGCGCCACCGGGGCGGCTGGACATCCATTGGATGTCATTCATAGGACATCTAATGGACGTCCTTTATGGATGAATTGTGGAGCTATTCGCGCATGCGCACCTTAAATATCAATAAAGTACGAGACCATTGAGCCAAACGGAATAGAAGTTTGAAGTTGCTCACTTATTTAGCGCTAAGCCAGGTATTATCTTTTTTTTGTTGTTGTTGTTATTGTTTATTATTATTTGTTTTTCTAAGTTTATTTGTGGTCGTGTTTAAAGTTGGCAAGAAGCAGTTCTGTACAACCTGCCAAGTGCTCTGATTATAGACTTCTAACGAATTCAAATCTTATAAGAATTTCATAAATTATCAAGGTGATACAGTTGGTTGTAGCCTTGGTGGTGTAATCTATAAATATCAAGATTTTTTTAATACTCATGTATGTATATTGCGAATTTTTTTCTGAAATTCAGGAACCATTTTTGTGATTCCTTTCTTAAATTAACGAAGCATATTTCTGATGTAACCTTTTCCGTGAAATGAAGGAGGGCGGGGGGACTTGAATTTCACGCCAAGAAAATTCTGAATTTTCAGAAAACTTTGTCCTTTCTTATATTTACGATAAACTGTCGTTACTAAGAGGTGTTTACGGACAGTTCTGAAATTTCAGAAACTTTTCAGCAATTCTTTTCATATATTAACGGAAAATTCTTTTATCACTTTTTCCATACCCACATGATGTAAAAAATTCCGGTAACAAGATCTATTCGTGGGGATACTCGAGGTTTGATTTAACTACTAAATTAGTTATATGATGTTTATGTATGTCTGAGGTCCCTTAGGACAAAAGTTGTTATAGCTATCAAAAGTAAATTTGTTACTTATAATTTGTAATAAATCCTCCTACAGAAAAAATAAAATAAAATAATTACAAGCGTATTCAGAAAAATAATAAGGTCCAACAGAAAATAAAATGACTAACTGACCCACATTAATAACAACTAAATAAATAAATAAGCATCGTGAAATTAGTGTTGTACCTTGCACGCGAGCTGTGTTAACAGGAATTTGTGGCTCCGTGGTAAGACACCCGCTTCACAATCTCAAGGTTCCAGGTTCAAATCCCGCTGGAGCGAGTGAGGAAGGTTTCGTTGTGTCAGACTGGTACGGTGGAGGTGGGAATTTCCCGTGGATTCACACCACTTATTTATTTATTTATTTACAATGTAGCACACATGACGTGTGATGGACGTATCTAGACACGTCCATTTAGCGTCTATACGTAACATCCAGATTACGTAGATTAATCGCAATCTTGTAAGACATTGGATAGCCATTGGTTCTTCCGATTACTTTTAATAGACATAATCTGGACTTTCATGGATGTCCATGAAAGTTCCATACGTAACGTGGTAAACGTAAAATGGACGTCTGTTAAATGTGATTGTGCTGTGTGGGCAGGGCCCGATTTACTACATGCGAGGCCCAGGGCACAAAACATTTTCGGGGCCCCCTCCTTATTCTCTATCGACCAAATAATAGTCACTGTGTGCAGAGTAGCAGAATGTAGACGTACATGCGTACGCATGATAGTTTCCAAATCCTTAGCAGGTTTGCAGATAGTTTTTTTCATGTAGATTAAAAAAAATAAAAATGCTAGGCCTATATACAGCAATTAAAACACTTACTCAACACTTTACTCAGATTAATATACTTAATTCTATTTTAACTGAAGAAAATTATTTTTCACATCTTCTGAGTTCTTTTGTTTTTACAGACATTTCTGGCCTCTAGATTTTATCAAGGCCTGTTCTCAATGTATACTAACTGTATTAAAAGTTTTGTTTACACAGAATTTAAATTTTATTGCCAGGTTCCTCTTTCAGTTGCCAATTAAATAAAAATATTTCCTTATGCATTTTGTAAGTCCAGTATTTTTGAATGAACTTGTTGAAAATCATATTTATAATTTTTGAAGGTTCATTGATAGAACTGCTTTTCTGGATATAAAAACTTTCTTTAATTAATCTCTTGTTTTTATGAGGTAGGTAGTCCAATATTTTAATATTTTGCCATAAAAGTCCATTTTACACACATTGCTGCACATTCAATTAGAATGTACTATTTTGTCCTCATTGGAATCTGTAATGTTCTAATAATTATTTGTTTTATTAATTTTCCTTTAAATTATCTTATTCTATTATCATGGTATGCAGGTTGGCAGCGAGTCTTCTGTTTCAATAGCTGTGCATGCAGATGCATTTTATTTTTATACAACTCTGGCTGTGCGGGTACAACTAGTTGATCAGTAGTTTGTGGTGTTAATGACCCCCATAGACTCTAACTATAACAATATATTTATGACAAAATGGATGGATATCTTAATTTTAGTGAATATTGTGGTCTTGCAATGTACTGATTCTTGCGTCTAGAACATGAGAGCAATGCATCCAACAAAAAAATGTGAACTAAAACAAGAAAAAAAAATCCATGGTGACCTCCACTGGACTTCCTCATAAATAGAGGTGTGAAACTGCATAAAAAATTGAAAAAGTGCTATGGGCTTCACGGTTTCTGCTAAGATCAAATCAGCGCATCATGATCAATATATCAGAAAACTGCAAAACATAAAATTTTGTGTTGATGAGGAAGAGTCTGAGTTACACAAAAAAAAAAAAAAAAAATAATAATAATAATAATAATAACAAAACAAAAAACATAATAATCTGAAAAGCTGAGGGGAACACCTAGTCCGGTTCAATTTTTGGTAAATGTGTTGTACTTCGGCATCCTAAATTATTTGGTCAGAAAAGTTGTAAAATTAAAAAAAAAAAAAAGCATATTAAAGATGTTTACCGAAACACTTACCACCAAGTAGGATGAGTAAACACATGCTGCGGCGACAACCTGAAGCTTTGCTCCATTGAGAGGAAGGTTTGCTGCGGCTGGGAATTCATGGGCAGAAGAGTACAACAGGAATCAGGTACGCTCTTGTCAGGAAAGAGTAGCAGAATATACTGCTATGCTAAAGAATGAAGTTTGTAATTTCTGTCTCACTTTTTAAAAAACATGCAGAGACTGTCTTCGTTCTTTGGTATGTAATTCCGTGATACGAAATAGTAAGTATGCACATGCCTTTCTTGTTTCTAGAAAAGCGTTAGAGTAGGTGTCGCATTCTCTCTAACGGAAGTTAGATGGCAAGTCTCAAAGTGAAAGTTTGATTACTAAAAAGAAAAGCTTTCGCAGAGAAATGAGTTCATACATTCAGCATCAAAGAATCCCATGTGAAAAAAACAAGAAACTGTCCGATTGCGATGTCAAGAACTGACACCGAAATTAACTATTTTCTGTAGCGTAGCACTACACTCTTTCCTGACAACAACGTACCCGGTTCCTGTTGTACTATTCTGCCCGTGAATGTCCTGGCTGCAGCGATCCTTCCTTTCAACGGAGCACAGCTTCATGTCAACGCCTCAGCGTTGTTTAAGGCCTCCCGCAGTGTCTGCTGACTCGTCATACTTGGAGTTCAAGTTTTTCGGTAAACATCTTTAATATTCAATCTAACGATGAAATTTTTTCACCATTTCCCCTTAAATTGCATATTTTAGAATCTGTACGTCACACTTTTTAGAAATTTTACAACTTTTCCGACCAAATAATTTACCACGCTAAACTACACATTTCCCCAATTTTTACCAAAATCTAATGAGCACATAATGCCATGAATGTATAAATTGTCCAATGTCAAACAAAACTGACAATACGATGACAAAGTGCTGTGTTTGGGCACCAGATCTTTTTATTTGTAATAACTCGTTTACTATTCTTTATTTTTAGGAATGAATAAAAACAATTGAAAATTTACCTCCATATCAGGACGAAACAGTTGGGTTGAATATTTTTCTTCTACATTTCCTAGATGCAAAGTCATGTATCAGAGAATCATAATTTAAAGACTGTGTCACATCACTCTCCAAAGACAGCAGAGCTAATGATGCCAGTTTCGTTTGTCTCGTGGTTGATCGTAAGGGATTTTTCAGTCTTTTCAGCAAAGAAAATGATCTCTCACTTGTACAATTTTAAATCGGTAATGTCATGAACATTCTAAGTGCAGTCTCAGTGTTCGGAAATGTGGCTTCTAAATTGTTTACCTTCAAAGTTTGCAACATCTGGGGAATGGTTGCATGCTCCCCAATCATTGAGGAGAATTGCAAAAACTCATCTGCAAACTGGTCGTCAAGGTCATTGTTATAGTATTCCTGCAATGCTTTTTGCACCTTCAAAAATTTCACATCTTGATTTTTTTGTAAAAAATTCAAATTTTCTCATGATATTTTCATAAGCACTTTTTCTGCTTGAAAGCTGAGTGACTAAAGCATCACAAAGCACATAATAAACTTGAGTTCTAAATATATCCCTTGCACTGAGTTCTATAAGTTCAATGTTACATTCATCTAGGTGTTTATTCTGGGGCACCTTCTTTCTTCGGGAATCATGACCATGGTATTGCACATTTTCAGACACTAATGTTTGAGCTTCCTCTTCATAGACTTCAAAATTTTCCCTCACGAACTGAATGAATTCAATTAACGACTGGAAAATTTTAGGTACTTCAGAAATATTTCCTTTTGGATTCTGGCAAGTTTGATTTGCACAGTTTAATCTCTGAAGTATTGTGTCCCAAACTACTGTGCTGATCGATATTTCCATTGTTCTCATTTTCTTCAGCAGTGATTTTGCTTCATCTCTTGTTTGTGGAGAATCATCAACATTTTCTGACAGAAATACTAAAACTTTCTCTATTTCACGATAATTTTTCCTCACTGATCGTGTAGCTGCAGCATCTGCACACCATCTGGTAACTGACCGACTCTTCAGTGTGAGTGATGAATTTCCATGTGCTTCCTGGACTTTCTCCTGAAGCATCTTCCAACGGTGAGTTGATGCAGAAAAAAAAAGTATAGAGTTTTTGCAAAAATGTGAAAAAAGAGAGAACTTTACCACAACTATCTATGCTATTCACACCAACTAAATTTAAAGTGTGAGCAGAACATGGCACATATTCCGCTAGTGGATTGATTTCCCTAATGCGTGTTTGAACACCAGAATACTTCCCAGACATGTTGCTGGCATTGTCATAGCTTTGGCCTCTGACATTCATAATATCCAAGCCAGCTTCTTGTAGAAAAGATATCATGGTATTTGTAATGTTTTCTGCAGTATGTCCATGGAATGGAATAAATGTCAAAAACCGTTCTTTTGCTTCAAAATCTTTGTTGACATACCTTATGATAAAAGCCAGTTGATCTATGTGTGTAATGTCTGGAGTAGAGTCGACTATGACAGAAAAATATTTTGACATTTTTATTTCATCAGTGATGGCATTAAAAACACGTACAGCCATTAATTCAACAAATTCATCCACACATGTTGAAGATAAGTAATTGGTGTTACCACTTCCTGGATTCCCACATTTTTCCAAGTGTTGAGCTAAGAATGGATCAAATTCTGCAATTAATTCTAAGCAGCCCAGGAAATTTCCATTCTGAACTGATCCAATTGTTTCATCATCACCATACATTGGCAACCCACGAACTGAGAGATACTTAACTGTTGCAACAACTCTATGCAAAACATCTTGCCAGTACTTGGATTCATTCCGATACTGCTCAACTATCTCACAGTCAATGTGCAGAAGCATTCATGCGTGATGAATAGTCACATACTGCTTGCCTGTGTATGTGTGAATTTTCATGCTCTGTAAGACGTTCACTTGCATGCTTCCAGTCAGAAAAACCTGTGGATCCTAATGCTGTAGTGCTCCTAGCATACAATTTGCATATCCAGCAGAATAGTAAACAAGTTGATGGGGATAAAAGAAGCCAGTCGCGTTTTACCTTCTCATTATTTTTTTTTATTCTGAAAAAATTACCTTCTGTTAGAAAACGTTTTTTACCACATATATCCTTCCCTGTGAATGCCAGCAACTTCAAATCTTGACTGGTGGATCGCTCAAAAAGCATTCGCGCATTTCTTCTGTAATTTCTCCCCATAAGGCAGGATCCACTGCATTCATTGTGGAACTTGTGCTCTCTTCATTAGATGAATTCAAAAGATTTCCCAAATTAGGAGCACCTGTGATGTTAGATGATTCTGAAGTCAGATTATTATGCTCAAGAGACTCACCAGTACTAAAATTAGATGAATTTGTAGAACGTTTGGGACCAAGTGAAATATCCAATTTTTTAATGGCAAAACGTTCAATGCTACCATGCTGCAGGTCATCATCCTTCAGTTTCAATTGTTTGGCTTTCCGTTTAGCGCTGCCTGATAAGTATGTACGTTTTGACATAATTTAACTGTTAAATAATTCAACTTAAATATATTGTTACAACTAACTAAATTTGATTATATATAAATTTAACAAATATTCAACATTCCATCAGACTACAAGAAACGCAACGCAAAATACAACCAAACCTTCGTGGTTACAGTTACGACAACGACAAGCCATGTGCAGGAAGTTGAAGGATCAGTTGAGTTTAGGTGCGTTCGGAAACGCAAGAAAAGGCACGTGACTCAATGGAAGCGATCCTTCTTCTCACTGGCCACCTGAAGGCTATTAAACCACTGAAACTCATTAATGGCCACGTGTTTACGTGAAATTCGAACCTCAAACTCACTGTGTGTAAGTACCACATCTATAAACACATGACTCATGAGCATGCAAAAGTAAAAATAATAAATTTTGAATATACACACACAAAATTCCCATTAACTAAGTACACATTTAATTCAAATTTGGGGGCCCCCAAAAATCGGGGGCCCTGGGCACGTGCCCCGTGTGCCCTCCCGTAAATCGGGGCCTGTGTGTGGGAGGATCTGGGAAAACGAAAACTTAATGCCAAATTGGTACCCCGCATTCTGAATGCTTACCAAAAAGAAGGCTGGTTCGTCGATCTGTTCCGATCTGCTGGGTACTGCAGCTACCCAGCAAATCGGAACAGATCAGAATTGTTGCAGGAGATGCAACATGTTGCCCGCTGTATGATCTACAATCTAAACGACAAAGCGCTGAATGGATACGTACTCACTCACCGTCGACCAAAAAAGGCCGCACGCAACCGTCAAACACAAAGATGATGCTGATAGCCTTTTTCGATTCGAAAGGTATAGTCTACTAGGAATTCGTACCAGTGTTATCAATCGGTTAATCAAGAACTCTATATATAAGCAAGTCTTTCGACGTTTACGCAGCAGTATTCGTCGCCGTGGTCCCCAGTTAAGAGAATCCGGAAATCGGTTCTTGTTCCATGATAACGCAAGACCACATACTGCGTTGTTAGTCCAACAGATCTTGACTCACCAACAAATCACTGTGTTGCCACATATTCCGCTGATTTACCTCCCTGTGGCTTCTTCCTGTTCCCCAGGATAAAACGTGCACTAAAAGAACAATATCATGCAGACATTACATCATGTGGACATCCCCGAAAGGGCCTTCTAGAACTGTTTTGAGGATCTTCAGAAATGCTGGAAACTGTGTGTTGATTCAGAAGGGCGGTATTTTGAAGCTGACCAACATTAATTATGAGTATGGTACTTTTTTATATTTTGTATTGCGTCAGTCCTGAAACTTTTCGGACGTAGGTTGTATATTGCCTTTATAGTACATACTGACCTACTGTATAATGTATTCAATACCTTCTCTGACTTTTAATTTTCTTTGAAAAAGTTACAAAATAAACCACATAAATGCAAGATTTCTGGTTGTGTTTAGATCTCCGTCGAACGTTTTTAGAATTTGACAATTTCTTTTAATAATATGGCGAGATGTTTTGCTGTCGTGGTTAATACTGCAATTTCAAAGCTGTTGTGGATAACATTGCATTTTCAAACGACATTTTGTGATCAAGTTCTGACATACGGAAAAATATAAGATTTTTAATAGTAGCCATTTCCATTAAATGACTATGTTAGGGGGGAGAAAGAAAAGTGTGCTGGTTAGGATTATGGATTGATTGACTATGATACCAGTGTGCATAGTTCAAAATGCACATCTTACGCCATACTGTTTGGTTTCAGTGCTGATGATATGATATTTTTGAAAGACAATTATAAACAGTAAAGCCTGATGAAGAAGGAACTGAGAGCCGCCCCGGTGGCGCAGTGGTCTAAGCGATGGCCTCTGATCATTCGTCCGAACGGCGTCCGGGTTCGAATCCTGGTGAGGCATGGATGTTGTGTTTGTCTTACGGCACTGGCTCTCTCCCTTCTCTGGAACCAGTGACCCTAAATTAGGGACGGGTGACTGCTTATAGCCCATTGAGTTGCTCACGGTGGTCGTTAAACCTCCAATCCAAAAAAAAAAAAAAAAAAAAAAAGGAACTGAGAGGGTCTTGTGTATTTATTGCAATTAAATCTGTGTCATCAGCATAGCACAAGTTTTTAATTACTTGGTCATTTGCGATTCTCTTGTATTTCTGCTACCTAGAGCCTTCAAAAGTAAGACTTTTGAGTAGATGTTGAAGAGAAGTGGGGATAACACACAGCCCTGTGTCACTTCTCTTTTAATTCTGATATACAATATACTGGCACTCATGCAATCTGTTAAGACTTATTCTGTCTCCCCCTGACAACACACCTGATGAACTTCAGCTTGAATTAATAGACTTTCAGCGTGATTCTTTTCTAAAAGAAAAATTCAACAGCTGCAATCTAACAGAGTTTTACCACTTAGTTTCAAAGGACAAATACGTAAACATTCATAACCTAGCTGCACGGGTTCTGTCTGTGTTCGGAACAACATACTCATGTGAACAGTTGCTTTCAAGAATGTACCGAGTAAAATGTTTTGAAATGAATAGGTTAAATGACAGTCACTTATGCTCACTTTTAAAAGTAGCATGTTCAAAGGACATTATTCCAAATATCGATAAGTTAGTGACAGAAAAGCGAGCCCAAGTTTCTAGTCAGAACATGCACTATTTTCTGTACCGGTACCGTGTTCTATTGGTAAAATGTGATTGTTTTAAGATCTAAGTGAAAATAATTGTTACGCAAAAGTGATTGTTTTCAGCGATTGATGAAGCATTTGTTTTTATTATTTGCCGATAATTAGAAATAATATTCCACTCTATAGCCAAGCCATTGGTGTAGTTTTGTAAAGTTGATATTTATTCATAAGAAATTTATGAATATTCATGCGGCCCCCTAAGTTCCTTCAAAACTGGAAACTGGCCTTTCCAATGGTCTATGAGTTTTAGACCACTGTTCTAAAATGTCGAAATGCTTGCTGTGATGTGATAGCATGCCTAATGGAAATGTTCATGTACGTCATCCTGCAAAAGATTGATTTTCACGTGAAGGGGAAAGCCGGAAATACCTGAATAATCTTGCTCATGGCGGTGCCTGTCAGCCATCCTTTGTACAGAGAATTTCACCGTAGTCGCTGGAAAAAATGGTTTTACATTCAACACCACTACGTGCTACCCTGTCTGGCCGAAATGTTCTACTCCTGGTAAATTGGAAAGTTCTGAAATAACACTGATCGATTTCAGCTATCCGACGCGTAGGAAAATTTTCGAATCCAACTTTATAAGCGGATTTATCGCATGAAATAAAGATATAAATTTGTGACACCTAGTGGGAATGCTTATATTAGAGAAACTAGAAGATTAATTCTGTGGTTTCATCTATAGGATCCGAAGAGCATAGATATGTGAAATGTAAATATATGAGTGCACATATGTCACCATACAAAGAAGCGAATGTTCGCTATCTAGCGCAAAGACTGAGCGTCTTGCAAAAGGGTAAATGCGTGGAAAGGTTTGCTCGTAATTCCAGTAAACGAATGCGAAAGGGATTTTCTTAGGAGGAGAGATACCGTGCCAATTACAAATCCGCGGTTACGTCATTCCTCGTGCAAAGTGAAAAATTCCGGGATCATTGTTTTCGTAGTTGCAGCTCTCGACTGCAAAAGTCTTTTTCGAATGTTACTTATAGATGGTGAGATATCGTGCCTGAAAGGTGGACGTCTTTTGGCCATATGCCAGATGAAGTGCTAAAAAATGTTCAAAGAAGACGAAGGTCCCACAACAGAAATTTCTGTGGTGAGAAGTATAGAAGACATGTACGTCTCTTACGTACACATACAGTGAAAAACGAAACGTTGAAGTCTTATCTTTTTTCCTGTTCGGTTAAGTACAAAGAGAGGAACTGCTCTTACGGACGATGGAATCACAGTGTACATCTATACAAAAATTATAAAAGTAAAAACTACTTTTGCGAGGGTGTTAGTGAAATAAAAATTACAGATTACTGAACAATGTTATCATATTTAAATAACTTAAAAGAATGACTGAACAATCTCAAGAACTATAGATTTATGCGCCTCTTCTTTTGTGCTTACAAAATATTAAACTAGTCTCTGCAGTATTATCATTTGGTATCTATCTGTAGGTGGGGGTGCAGTAGCGATTCTTCGTTCTCCGTTCAACTGCCTTGCATCTCGCTATTTTTAAATTCTTCGTAACGTCACTCTATTTATATATAGTTCGTCCATCTCAACTTAGGTCTTCTTCTGATCAGTGGTACCGTCCTGAAAAAAGAAATGGCCTAGCGGTTCGAATACCAATCCAGAGTTATCGACTCCAGGAGGTATGCGGGGGGAAGGGGGCGCCAACAAACCTTTGAAATCGAATATATAATATATATATATATATATTGATACAGTCCTAAAAAAGAGTACTATGGCAGTCTCCTACATCCGTTCTGACACTGTCAACTATGCTAAATTGCGGGGAGGATGTGTTAAATGGAGCAGTGGGTCAATCGCAATTTGAAATTTCAAAAACTTTACAATATTCTCTATTGTCAGGAATACAGGAAGCGACTTAAATTTTAATTTTGTCTTTGTGACTGATTACTTTCTTTGTGCGGATTACCTGATACCCACTTCACTGGATATTGTTTTTCTAGGGTGTTTTCGGTAATAAGAGGTCTAGGGATTTGTGCATAGCCACCATGAAAAAAAAAATAATAAAGAGAGAGAGAGAGAGAGAGAGAGAGAGAGAGAGAGAGAGATTCTCTCTTTGTGTCTTTACCCGATTCCGCTAAGTAAAAAGTAGCCTGGCGCTGTCAGGCCTTGAAAAAAGTGGCCTGGCAGCGCCAGGCCTCGACTGAACCCCCTGAGTAAACCTGACATTTTCTTCTAGTTTTTTCATCCCACTTTCTATCTGCTACTGACCTCCGTTGTATTTCTATCTGCTTTAAGTCTTCTTACTATTTTACTAATTTTTTTTTCTTGGATATTGAAACCATTAATTCGATTCTCCCTCTGTTCTTCACTCTCGATTTTGGGGTTTCTTATCTTCGGCTCTCTTCCCGTCTTCTAACTCTTATCTAACTCTAGCTTTTATTCTACCATCTTGCCATAGGGCATTACATCATCTGCGAATTACGTGGTCTATGGTACTACTTCCCTCACATCTACCATTAAGACCACATTCATAGCGATGTGAAATAAGAGATGGAGGAATGCTAATCCTTGTGTAGACTCAGATTTTCCCACTAAATTTTCGTGTCTGTGTTACCCCACTTCTGATGCATGCGCGGGATCTCTATTTTCCACCAATTATCTCAGAGCAAGTATGGTATTTGCTATACTTCTTTAGGGCATAAATTTAAAATGTTCTTTTGCATTCTTTGCTTATTCTGTGTCTTTTAATCAGTTTCCTTTTCCATACCTTCATGATGCGTGAAATTAAGTTTATGCCCCAGAAGTTGCAGTCCCATTTCTTAATGCACTGTAACTCAAGTCAGTGTCTTAATGCACTCTAACTCATACAAAAATCTTTACTACGGTGATGTGGCTTCACTCGTTCTTCTTTTTTTATTTTTTTATTTATTTTTATCGCCAGTGGCTCAAACAATATAACTATTTGGATTTAGGAGTGACTGTAACCGTATCATAGCCCAGTACGAAATACACTTAAGTAAAACTGAACAAAAAAACGTATGTACGCGCACGCACACACATGTATATACAGGGTGTCCGAAAAATAACTGTGCACTGAAAATAACACCATGTCGAACTGGTTCCTACAGGAGATGTTGGAAATGGGCCTCACCGACGTCCAGACATGTCCGCGCACGCTTCTGCATGTTGGTGAAGACCTTTCTCAGGGTATGTGGTGTGATTTGTTGGATGTGGGTCGTTATTGCAGCCTGTAGCTCTTGAAGTGTATGCGGATTACCTGCGTACACATTCCCCTTCAGTGCTCCCTGCAGAAAAAAGTAAGCACTGTCTTGCTGGAACCATCCTTCGTTGATTTCCCGTTCCGTGTGTTATGATATGAATTGTTGGATAGTCTGGGCACGTTACCGTTCTGAGTTAATGGTTTCCCTGTAAAAAAAATGGCGCCCAGTAATGCGCTTACGAGTCATGACACACCAAACACCGGCATTCTAGTTGTGGAGAGGCACTTGCTTAAATTCGTGGGGATTTTCAGTACCCCACAGACGAGTGTTTTGGCTGTTGATGTACCCGGACAGGTGGAACCATTCCTCATCTGTAAGGACAGTCACATCCAGAATGTCCTCACCTTCTTCAGACAGGAAGTCTTGGAACCACCTGCAGTACCGAACACGGGTCACGTGGTCTGTTTCTTTCAGATGATGCAAGACAGACACTTTGTTCGGGTGGAAACTCAACTTCCTTTTCAGAATATCGTGGGCTGTACTCTTTGGCACGTTAGCTTGTTGTGACAGCCGCCTCACGGACTTGTGTGGACTCCTCTGTGTCCTGTCCTGGATATCCTGTACGATCTCGTCTGCCGTGGATAACCTACCAAGGCGGGGAAATCCATAACACTGCCAGTTTCCCAAAACTCAGTGGCGTAACTACCACCCCCGCAGCTGCGGGTAGGGGGCGCAGGTAACTATTTATAGTTTTATAAAAAAATTTAAACACGCACAATAAGTAACCCAAAGATTCACATTTTGCTTTAAGGTATATTTAACTTTGCTTAAATAAATGCCTAGTTTCACTTTTAAAACACAGAATGTACTACAGATTGAAAGTGCTCGGCTCCTTGACTTCGGGTTGTAATACGATTGCTCTGCAATGGATTGTAAATAATACGATCGCTCTCCAATCGCCTGTCTCTGCGCAGCTGAGGAAAAGTGCGAGGCCACAGCGGGATTCCCCGTGGAGGATGCTGGAAAGCTAAGTTACTTAGGATTACGTGCACGACAGGCGTCAACATGTATTCACAGCAGCCGCAGATCTGCCATGTGTAAGAGGGTGATTTCTTCAAGTGATTTATTATAGTTTTGGGCAAATCAATTACACGTATTGTCAAATCTATTACTTAAAAAGTTAAAATTACAGGACTCTAGGTACAACCATTACTTTTGCAGACACTCTCCCTGACTTCCTACCCCCCCCCTTCCCCAGCCACCACACACACAGCGAAAAATGCATTCTCCCTCGTGTTCAAAATCTTGGGAAAATTACTGTGCTTAGGGGTGGTGAAGTAAATCCTTGGGGGGGGGTCACGTTGTGCTATACTTCGATTCACCGTAAGATGACACTGAAGGGGAAGGTACGTGAGATCTATCTCCGCGACTAAAAGTAGTTCCCAACATTTTCCGTGAAAGCCAACACATTTATTACCCATGCAGAATCATACTTTATATTGTCCTAGCTGTTTACTTATACATATAGTTATTTTAGACAAATCTAAAAATGATCTATTTTCAGAAACTAAGTTTTAAAATTAGATCAACACACGCATGCGTAGATATGAACAGTGTTTGGGAGACACGGATGCCAATGAGTTGATGGGGGAAGTGATTGACAGCTGCTAACAGCAAGACACAGTGGGGAATGACGCGGATGAACACAGAACTCTAGGCCGTCCCCGAAGGCTCAGTGAGTGCGTAGGATCTTGTACCTTAAACTGCAGTGTCATCTTAGGGTGAATTGAAGTATAGTTACGCCACTACAAACTTCGCTATGAGATGACGTACCGCATTCCGGTGAGGGACGTATGCAGCACGCAATTTCCTAGCGAACTGTTTTTGCAGTTCGTCCGTGTACTCTTGTCGTCATGGCGAAATACATGCTCCACCAAAAACACTGTTTAACACCATTGTCCTTGTGCCGAGACGTGTGATCAATCGACACGTCTGCCTCCGTCGACCAAGTGCTCGGGAATGACCTTCGCTCGGAATGACAGCTGCGCGCGTCTCTGGGTGGGGAGACATGAAGGCTACCAGACACAGAGCACTTCCACGTGGCGGGTCACTTTTACTGTAATTCCATTCAAAATTTCTTTATTATTATATTACTGCAATTCGTACATTCAGTGCACAGTCATTTTTCCCACACCCTGTATATAGATATGTTAAGAATGGATTTTCTGTCCAACGCGCGCGCGCGCACGCAGAGGGGATTTTTTCAAAATGTTTCCTTGAAACAGCGATGTCATGACATACATACACTTACGGCAACTAACGGAAAAATTCTGACCCCTCAAAAGAAAGAAAAAAAAAAAAAAAAAGAAAAGAAAAGAAAAGAAAAAAAAACGTAAAAGTTTCTGAAAGTTCCTTGTCAAACATTTCCTTCTTTCACATTCTTTTTCTTTTTTCGAGGGAGGAATACAAACAGATGTTTTCAATGGCTCCTAGAAACAGAGAGATAGAGACAAATACAAATACATATGTATTCATGCAAGCAGGAAAAGGCTGGATAATGTATGGAATTTGGTCAGGTGTATTGGAAAACAATTTTCTCAACTTCCGATGCTAGAGATTTGGTGTCAAGAGTAATAATATACATGTACATCTCCGCCACCGTATACTGAAAAAGTTAAGCTTCGGAGGAGGGGAGGGACGTAAAATTCAGTTGAAACGAGCGAAACAGGTCCAAATCGTTCTGCTTGATATAGCCGTCATTTGTTGTGCTTGCTAAAGCATGCGCATGCACATATACAGGGTGCATAGGAAAGTCTTTTTAGCTTGAAATAACCTGCGAACGGAGAGAGGTACAGTTATGCAAGTGAAATAACGGTACAGTAAAGCGACTACGCCCGATCGATTGCAACCTATAGCAGCGCCCCTAGTGGCGAAATGCGGAAGTTAGACATTGCAAATCGAAAACGAAAAGAGATCAACATTTCCAATTACAAAGTTGTAGAGCATCAATTAATTAGTACAAAACGACATTTGTTTCACACGGATAGGATACATTGTCGCGTGAATACCCTACAGTGTCCGAAATCGATGCGCGACGATTCAAATCTGCATATTCACATTTCGCAAATGTAGCCGTATGCAAATGCAGATTGTGACGTTGTACCGTACGTACGATATAAAGACCAGTAGCAGGATGCATCCTGATCAGAAGTTTAGGTCTACGTATGCTGTGTGAGAATGGCGAGCTTCACTCACTCCCAATATTGCGAGATGGTGCTTATTTACGGCGAATGCCAACGAAACGCGGCGCTAGCTGCACGGGAATATGTCGTCTGGTTACAGATGCTTGCAATAATATGACACCTTCAATGCTGAGGAATGTGCATGCAGAGTTACTTTCACGAATACAAATGTGTATCGTGGGCAATGGCGAACTCTTCGAACATACTCGACATCACTGCGCCAGTTTGCCTTTTTTGTTTTTGTTTTGTCTGACGTCTTTAAAGTGTATTGCCATTAGTACGCATTTATGCAATAAATTGTGTTTATTTGCTCATACTTATGCCTGTTCCCTTCAAACGTTCACACAAAAGGTTGCGCATCGATTTCGGATATTTTAGAGTATTCAGGCGACAATTTATCTTATCCGTGTGAAACAAATGTCGTTTTGTACTAATTAATTGATGCTCTACAATTTTGTAATTGGACATTTTGCTCTATCTCTTTTCGTTTTCGATTTGCAATGGCTAACTTCCGCATTTCGCCACTAGGAGCGCTGCTATTGGTTGTATTCGATCGGGCGTAGTCGCTTTACTATACCGTTATCTCACTTGCATAACTGTACTTCTCTCCGTTCGCAAGTTATTTCATGCCAAAGGGACTTTCCTATGCACCCTGTATACAGTATATTACCATACTTATTCAGGATAAATCAATAAAAGAAGAAATATTCCTCATAATACATAGGAAGTCGATAGAATATTCAAAGCAAACATAAAATAAATTCTGAAGCATACTCAAACGGAAATCGGGAGATAGGGGTTCGATTTCCGCTCTAGGACGATGAAATTTTCAAGTTTTCTGAGAGGTGTTACATGGATGACCAGTAAGCAGTACAAGCAAATTCAGAATTTTTATTCTGTTTGCTTTGACTATCCTTGTATTCAGGATATTTCATTAATAATGAAGTATTCATAATGGGTGTAATGAACACGTTTATGAGCAAAAAAAAAAAAGAAAAAAAGCATAATGGACGAAAAAGATCAAGGCGTTTAAAAATAAGCAACGAAAAAAAAAATTGAAAGAGTAACTTCCCGATGTAAATCCTTAGTCACTACCTTTTCGTAAAGGTACTTCATAATCGAGGCCTATTTCGTCAGAGGTAAATCATAATCGAAACCTTTTACCAAAAATATCCAGAAATCTGTTTCAATTCATTGAAGATAATTCAAAATCGAAGTCTATTTCGTCAAAGGCAGGGACGTAGCAAGTTTTTCTTATCTGGAAGGGCGAGCCTTGAAGTTGCGCCCCTTTGAGCTCGAAGGTTCCTTACTTCCACTGAAACAGACAGTAAGCAGTTCTTATTCTCTCATATCTTCGTTATAGGAAAGTATTGTGATCGTTAAAAAATCTCACTTCCAGTTTTCGACATAATTTTACTCAAAATTTAAAAATTGGTGAATTCGCAAGAGCCGACGGTTTTAAATATAAAGTGAAACGTAAAAGTTATGTCAACACCGACAACACAACACGTGCAGAAATCGAGAATGGAAACAAACCAGCACACAAAACGAATATTACACAGTAAACGTAATAATAGAAAGTGTCTTCGGAGTAAGGCTTAGAAAACTTCCGTTCAAGGTTAAACGCTCAGAGGAACTTTCGTCGACAGAACACAAATGACTAAACATTAGGTGTACAAATAAGTTTTAAAGCGTTTTGTGTGTGACGTATACCGCTAATTTGCATACCCGACATTCTCCCGCGTTGTTGTCATGTGACCGTAACTGGTCCCGAGTATAAAATGTGACACAGAAGTTTGCTCAACAGTCAAACGTGCTGTGCTTGCACATCAGTAGGTGAAAGATGGCAAGCGATACTGCATTTATTCGACACTGCATTCATTACGAATTTCATCAAGGAAACAGTACTGCAAACGCAGGTGCATCGATTTGTTCTGTTCTGGGAGAGAATATATTGTATCGAAAAGCACGTGTGAGCTTTGGTTTAGACGGTTTAAAGCAGGTAATTTTGATGTTACCGATCGAGAACGTAGCGACGCCCCGCAGAAGGTTGCACACGAGGAACTGCAAATATTGCTGGATGAAGATGCGTCTCAAACGCAAAAAGAACTAGCTGAACAACTGGGGGTAACTCAACAAACCATTTTCCAATCGTTTACGCGCAATGGGAAAGATTCAGAAGGGACGAAAATGGGTGCCACATGACTTCAGCCAGAGAAACAAGGATGAGTGTGTCATGAAATGTTTGAATCTGTTGAATAAACAACACAGAAAGTTTTTCCTGTGTAAAGTCATTACGGGTGATGAACAGTTGATACGGTACGACAATCCCAAATGCAAAAAACACTAGGTAGCCCCCCCCCCCCGCGAATCAACGACTTCGACACCGAAACGCAAGTTTCACTCGAAGAAAGTTCTGCTGTGCATCTGGTGGGATATGAAAGATGTGCTCTATTATGAACTATTGGAACAGAGTCAAACTGTTACTGCTGATCGCTACAAGCAACAATTGCTACGATTGAACCAAGAAATTTGTCGGAAACGTCCATTCACAGGCAAAGGATTGCATCCCGTGAAATTACTGCATGACATCGCTAGGCCGCATGTCGCGAAATCGGTCAAGGAAACGTTATTGACCCTTGGCTGGGAAGTTTTTGGAGCACCTGGCGTATAGTCCTGACAAAGTCGCTTCAGACTATCATTTGTTCCGATCGATGCAACATGGTTTGTCTGCCGTAGGGTTCCGGACATGTAACGAAGTGCAAAACTGGGTTGACGACTTCATCACGTCACACGACGAAGATTCTTCATGGCTGGAATCCGTCACCTGCCCGACCGATGGCGGAAGGTGATAGATAATGACAGCGCATATCTTCATTCGTAAAGGTATTGTTTTTCTTCTCTCAAATTACGTGTTGCGTAGTCTTAAAGCGCTTTTTTTTTTGATTGGATATTTAACGACCACCGCGAGCAACTCAATGGGCTATGAGCAGTCGCCCGTCCCTAATTTAGGGTAACTGGTTCCAGAGAAGGCAGAGAGCTAGTGCCGTAAGACAAACACAACATCCATGCCTCACCGGGATTCGAACCCGGACCCCTTTCGGACGAACGATCAGAGGCTATCGCATAGACCACTGCGCCACCGGGGCGGCTCAAAACGCTTTAAAACTTATTTGTACATCTCATAACTCTTCATTCCTACGACGTATTCGGAGAGGTCACAGAGGTGACGCTTATCAGCATATTGTTTTACGTACCGCCATCCACTGTTTCGGAGAATTCCATGCATCTTATGAGGTGGTCCACAACTCACAGTGTAAGATCTGTACGCTGGTTACACTGAGAAAAACGTTTTGTTAATTCAAGAAACAATTTTGTCGATATACACTCAACAAAATTTTTTGTTGAATTAACAAAACGTTTTTCTCAGTGTAGCTGAGGGTAATAGTAGAGGAGCAGGTCTAAATATGGGCTACCACTTTCATTTGAGGACCTACAGGCATACCCGTTAAAGATTTTCTAGATTGAACACATCACAATATATCGGAGACTTGTTTCCCGTGTGGTATCGGGTTGACGTAATTGTTAAAAATATTGGTTCTGTTGGAAATGAAGGTTTTACAATGAGAGGCAAAATTATGACTTTTGAAAGCAGGGTCCAAATATGGGCTACTCTCAAAATATCCATAATAAGAAATACAAAAATAGCAATAAAGAGAGGAAAACCTTTTTTTAATGCAAATAAATACTTCAGAATGCATTTGAATAACAAAATGAACTTGATAATCCAAACATCTGCTGTTTCGAACATAAAAATAATTCACATATTTGTCATTTTAAATATGTAAAAAAAAAAAAAAAATCAAATTGCCTTGAAAAGGATACTGTCCTTCGATGTTAAAGGTCTATTTACAAAAGTCCCAGATGTAATGATACTTTTCGGCACCTGCACAATCACTGTGCGCTCACATATTGCACTGTACACACGTCACCCATAGTTTATCCTTTGAGTCTTCAGAGAACAGTCCACCGCAAAATATGCAGCTCGCATCCTTGTCGTTAGGATAGTCCCCTTGAGGTATTTTAATTGTTGCTGTCACTGTCATCCAGAGGAGGATCTACAGGTCCAAAATCATTTTCTGATTCCGATCAGAGACGTTTTCGTTTTGAAGACCGTATTCCTCAAGTAGGCGCTATTTCACTAGTTGACGCTATACCTGCAGTTGGAGTTTTTGAAGCAGCCAATCGTTTATATTGATCAGTAGGTCTACATGTCTACATTTCACCCTCTTCTTGCGTTTCTTGGCTGCACATGTTTCCAAAGACAGAGACAATGCTGCTTTGTACGGTTCTTCAGTGATAATTTTATTTAGACCCCGCCGGGTAGCCCGTATTTAGACCCATTGCATACGGTCTATTTGAGGTTTGACAGCCAGTACCGTACATTACTATTGAGTGAACCATCTATGCTAAAACAAGCTCAGGATATCTTTAATGTTGTGCCCATACTAAAATAGCTTTAAGTTTAACGGAGTGTTGTACATAAAATAGAATACACATACCTATCGAAACTTCCGCTGTGATGCAATAGGCAAAATGACACGTTATCAAATATTGCTTCTCGATCGCTCGCCTGCTGACAACAAAATAACCACGTACACGTCGTATGTTCGTGAGGCACCGTTTCACACTATTTCCACCAGGTTACAGCAACAATCAAACGCTGTACTGCCACTAGCCCGTATTTAGACCCTAGCCCGTATCTGGACCTTCTCCTCTATATGCGGCTACCTAAAAAAGTATTTACCAAAGAAGATACTAAAGTATATAACTTTGTTTTTGAGTTTAAATGTTCGGCAAATTTATTCATTTTTACGCCCCTCAGAGTATGAAATTACGCCCCTGGGATGACCATCCTGGGAGGGCAGCCACCATCCTTGCCCTCCCGGTAGCTACGGCCCTGGTCAAATGTAATTAAGAAATGATTGTGAATCAGAATCTATATCTGTATCACCAAAGACGATTCAGAATCGAAATCTATTTTTTTGATAAGTAATTCAGAATCGAAATCTATTTTTTTGATAAGTAATTCAGAATCGAACTTTGTTTCGTGAAATGAAAATCAGAATCAAGGAAGTCTGTTTCTCTAATGATAATCCGAAGTCGATGTAATTTTCTTGAGTTTCACTTTCAAGTTTGTCTCTTTTTATTACTTACAACAGTCGGGTTCTGTGTCTGATTTAGAACTCTTCTCCCAAATGTATACTTCTAGCAAACTTTTTCGTCTACTTGGCTCTCAAATGGGTCGGTTTCTGGTCTACGCTTTGTTGGCCACTGGGTATTTATTTGGGTAATACGGCATTATTCTGTTCGTGTTGCAATATACATTCACGGACAATGAAATTTCCGCACCAAGAAGGAAGCATTGGATTGAACTGAATTTTTATGGGCGTAGTGATACAGATGAATGATACACATGATGGCAAAAAGAGAGCTGCAAGGACAATTGCAGGGGGATCTGTGGCACGCAGTCCGACCACAATAGCGCGTTGCACCGTCTCGTGCGGCGATTCATGCTGCAATACGGTCCGGCATAGAGGCGAACAGACGCCTGATGTTGTCCTGCGGCAGAATGGCTCACAAGTGTTGGATGGTGCGCTCCAAATCCTGGATAGTACGGCACGGCGGCAGCTGGCGTTTCAACTGATTCCACACATACTCGATAGGGGACATATCCGGGGAGTAAGAAGGACATGGAAGTGTCTGGACATGACGTAAGCAGTCCTGGGCAACCCGAGCCGTGTGCGGGCGGGCATTATTCTGCTGGTATAGCGCACCTGGAATCCTAACCAGGAAAGGGAGCAGATGGGGCCGTAGGATCTCATCCACATACTGCTGGACCGTCAACGATCCACATACCGTTACTGATCGGCTATTGTAGGCAGTGGCTCCCCAGATCATAATGCCTACAGTGGGGGAGGTGTGGCGCGAGATTGGGATTGTGCCGTTGACCCGGGGACCTCCACACCGGGACACGATGATCATCTGTCCCCCAAACGAAGCGGCACTCATCGCTAAACACCACGCGTCGCTCTGGCCTGGCACAGGAATCCGGATGTTCCGCTGTTAATGGCAGCACACGTATGGGACGCTGGGATCGCAAATTCGCTTCCTTGAGGCGTCGGCAAATGGTTCGTGGGCACACAGGAGCCGCTACATCTGCCTGTATAATGGACCGGGTCCCCGTGGGATCCGTTCGTGCCCGGCGCACGATCCGTCGATCCTCTCTACCGGTGGTGCTCCTGGTCGGTCCGGAGCCGCTCCGCCGTGTGGCAGTGCCGTCACGTGTCCACTGCTCCCAACACAGTCGGACGGTATGGTCAGAACGATCCACGTGGTGAGCTATACGGCATGCCAACCACCCTGTGGTTTTCAGCCCGATGACCAGGCCTCTCTCAAAGTCCGTAAGTTGCGTAAATCGACGTCTCTGGGGTCTACCGGGAATTCTTATCACTCTGTACTCTTGCTTGCGTCGGCCGATGTTTTTCGCTTTCATGGGGCATAGACTACACGCCGGTTTATAAGGCTGCCGGTTCGTGCTTGCAGCGCCACCACAGAGTGTGTGGTCATGCACAATCGCACCAAACGTGGATCATTTGCATACCATCACACAATCTAGCTATTTGCAAAGTTTCGCGGTTGTAGCATGATTTCTTCTAGGTGCGCAAATTTCATTGTCCGTGAGTGTATAAGAGTCGTTCAAATGAAACGCAGATTTAGGCTGCATTTCAGTGTTGATTTATTAAGGTGATACAGTTACAGTAAAAAGGGTAAGGAAGGACATCGTTGCTGTTCTATTTGTACCTACTCACCTGCGTTAAGACATGTGTCCCATCGCGGCACAAGTTTTTGTATACCTTCTGGATAGAGGGAGTGCTGCTGCCTGAAAAATCAGTCCTCGACCGTTACGTCGTGAATTGTGGAAGAATATAGAAATCGCATGGCCACAACAGAGTTGGAAACGGATCAAAAAGTTTGGACCCGGATCCAACGTCACATAATTTGACCCGACTCGGAAGAATCTGCTTTGAACTACAAATTTGAAAGCCAATTTGTAATAATACATAATCATATAGATAGACAGGCGCGCGCGCGCGCACACACACACACACACACACACACACACACACACACACACACACACACAGGGCTTTCGGAAAGACCCTCCGCAGTAATGTTAATGTTGCTCCACTTAATTTTGATGGTGCTACAGTGAAAATGTTTGAATTAAGTAACTTGTTGTATGCTTAACTTCAGTTTTTGCTGTTTCCTTGATAACATATCAAGCTTCAGAATATGTTTCACAGCAACACCAATTTTCACAACCTTCTGATGAGTTGAAGGTTTCCAAAATGTGGATGTTGATTTCATCATTGCCCTTCAGAAGGAAGTAACATTCATGAAATCAACATTCACATTTTGGAAACTTTCAACTCATCAGAAGGTTGTGAAAATTGGTGTTGCTGTGAAACATATTCTGGTTTCTACCAAACAACTTCCAGCATTCACTCCTCCCGCCCCCCCCCCTTTTTTTTTTTTTACAAAAAGCACGTATTTGTTGGCCTCGACGTCTTTTTCAATCTGCGTAATATTAAATTCATCCATATTAATAAATAAGGTATTATTTCCGACACGATACGCAATGAAACGGGATGTTAGCACGTCAAACGAAAACCTCTGAATGCTCAAAGCAAAAGATGCGATGTGAAAAGTAACTCTCAGTCTTCCCATGTGACACGCGGAGTGTGAGAGAGTGAATCAGCAGAGAAGCAGGCAACAGGCGTTTGCCTGTACCTTGTTCTGGACAATCGAACTGAAAACAAACGCGAAGAAAATATCGTTTTACGATATGGTGTCCGCGTGTCTAGCGTCTGCGCGTATCATCGGTCGGTGGAAATCTTTGCTTTAAGAAAGAGACGACAATATTTTTGCATGAGAAATCATTTCTCACTCCGCTGGCACCAGATGTATCGAGCACAAAATTACACAGTACGCATTTTTCTTTTCAAAAATAAAACGGAAATAAAACCGGGTTGAAATCGGGTCGGAAACATCATGACCCGATCCGTTTGACCCGCAAGAAATTGTTGTCCCGTGACACGTTTCCATCTCTGGGCCACACGTCGGGCCTGTAGGAAGGATGGGCAAAGGCTTCCACGCTGCAGTGTCTCTGTGCTGCGATGGTCGACGTGATACCGGGCCTTACCATGAAGCAGCACAATACCATGTGTCAGCATACCTGGATGCTTGTTTTTGATGGCGTTGGAGTCTATGCAGAGTGTCGCAGTACCTAACAACCTTAATGGTCTCACCACGTGGTAGCCACTCAATGAGCAATGGACCCTATCGGTCTTTTTTTTTTTTTTTTTTTTTTTTGGTGGCCCCCTGATGCATCGTACCTCCACAGCATGCTCACGCGTTTTGTCGCTGGCTCGAAATGGTGACACCAACTTTCGTTGCCGGTGATAATTCGTGACAGAAACTCGCTTTCTGCTTCCTGGTAGCATCCAAGGTGTTCCAAAGCGACGCACTTGTGCTCTACTTTCTGGTCCGCCAGTAAGTGTTACGGAAACCCATTGCGCACACATCTTCCGATACCCGAAATGGTCATGGATGTTACTGCAGAGAGATCCCATGTTGAAGTGTGAACCCAGAGTTTGTCATCGAAAGGTCACTCTGCGGTTTACCTTCACCACACTGCATATTACTGCAATGATTTCTTGCATGATGGGGTAACAGTGTTTCCAAGCGTGGTTGCCATTCTGTCCTGGGGACGAATTTCCATCTTTTGAAAATTTTGGAAACCTGTCATGATTGTCAGATTATGGAATTCTCTTCCTTCTCGTACTTTTTTTTTTCCATTTGAAAATTATGCAGAATCGTGTTTCTGTGATCGCTAAAATTATGGAGTTGCACCTAATATTTTAGAAGTGTTAAAAATGCTTTAAAAAAATCGACGCGCAGTTGTATACTTATCAAATTTTCCGGATTTTGCTGTTGTCTTTCGGTAGGAAAAAACTTTTTACCGGATTTCGTTACATTTATGGGAGTTCATGAGATGTCCGTCTCCCGGCTGAAAATTTTTGGAACAGGCTGAAATGTCCGTTCTAGCGGGGATGAAAACATTCTGTGATTTCCGTTTTGAATTTTTCTGGCCAATTTTTGTTTATTATTATTATTATTTCTTTTCCTGAGTGCATTCCTCATTTTTAATTGTTTTCTGATAATGTTCATTTCTTATTGTTTTCGTAATTGTCCGAAAGCGCGACTGGATATTTCTTCTTTTTTTTTTTTTTTTGAATGAAATGCGTGTTTTCCTATTTTGACAGTCTGTCCTTCAAAATCAATCAACGGAGCTCATATATATACAGGGTATCCATACAGTTTTTCCCTCATAACTTACATAGAATTTTTTAAAACTTTATGGACGTATATATATGAGCTGTAAGGTCAGGATGTAAGGTCAGGTGATGCGTAACATCACAGCCTCTCCTTGACAAATGTCAACCCCGCCTTCTCGTGGTGCATCCTGTTCCCACTAAAGGGGCTCTGACGACCGCAAATAGCGGTATAACTATACCATCGGGATCAGAGGAAATGCTATCCCACACTCACCAACCCGCTTGGCCAGCGTGGTGAGTTATGGCCAAACACCTCCAAAATGACTCTACAACTTAAATCTTGGCCCTCAGTCTCCGGCAGCTGGAATGTACCTGGCCAAGGCAGCGGCCAGTGCGACATGAAGGCAGAGGGTGCTAAGAATCCCCGGAGGACCGGACTAGGCTGCCATTTGATGCTGACCTTGGCTACCTATAACGGACGCTCCCTATCTTCTGATTCAAGGCTTCTTGAATTGGAAGAGGAACTACAAAGGATCAAGTGGGACATCGTCGGGCTAAGTGAGGTAAGGGAGAAAAGGAGAAGATCTCATTGAACTGAAAAGTGGACATCTCTTCTATTATCGTGGGACAGATACTGGCAGAACTAGTGGTGTTGGATTTATAATAAACAAGAAACTGAAGGATAAAGTGGTAGAAGTTGAAAGTTCCTCTGACAGAGCTGCACGACTCGTTATCCAACTATCGAGAAGATACCAGGCTCAGATTATTCAAACTTATGCACCCACCACAAGTCATCCTGAAGAAGAAATTGAAGAATTTTATGAGGAAATTCGTCATCTAAATAATAAAGGTAAGCAGCACTTGAAGATAATTATGGGAGATTTCAATGCAAAAATAGGGCAACGGCAACAGAATGAAACTTCAGTAGGTAAATTCGGTCACGGCAACAGAAACCAGCGTGGAAATACTCTCGTTGAGTTTGCAGAGGCAGAAGGATTTTTCATCTTGAACTCCTTTTTCAAGAAAAAGCCACACAGGAAATGGACATGGAGACATCCAATTGGGACGACAAGTGAAATTGATTTTATTATGTGTAACAAAAAATTCGTCATCGAAGACTGCAGTGTGCTGAACAAGTTCAACACAGGTAGTGACCATAGATTGGTGAGATGTAAGATGCACCTCAACACTAAACTGGAACGTGGCAGGCTCATAAGACAAACAAAATGTATTGACATAACCAACCTTAAAAAACACCATAATACTTTCAAGTTGGAACTGAAGAACAGATTCTCTGCTTTAGAAGGCCTAACATCGGAAGAAGTGGATATTTCGGAAGTTAACAGAAAAGTAACCAAAGCTCTAATGGAAACAGCAACAAAATTAGCTGGGTCTAAGAACAAGTTGCATGTGAACAAATTATCAGGAAAAACCAAAATGTTGATGCAAAAAAGAAGAGAGATGAGGACAACTAAAGAAGATGTGACTTCCAAAGTCGAATATATAGAGCTATGCAAGACAACACGAAAAAGTATCACTGAAGACGTAAGGAAATTCAACTGTGAGCTAGTGAGGAAAGCAATTGAAAACAACCAAAGCCTTAAGATAGCAAAGGGACATCTCAGTAAGGGAAGAAAACAGATTATGGCTCTGAGAAAAGAAGATGGTTCTATAACAAGAAATAGAGGCGAAATTTTGACAAGAGTGAAAGATTTCTACTCCAAATTATATGAAAGGGATGATACATGTACTCCAGACATCATGAAAGGTACCAGAGTTCTTCCAGTCCTCCCAGCAGAAGTTGCTCATGCAATCAAGAACATGAAGCGGGGGAAAGCTCCAGGAGAAGATGGAATTACTATAGACATCATACAAGAAGCAAGTGGAGAAATTGAAACAGTACTCGCCCAAATTTTCACTCGATGCCTTAATGAAGGGAAGATTCCTGAGGATTGGAACAACGCTACAATGATCCTGCTACATAAAAAAGGTGACATTGAGGATCTCAGGAACTACAGACCTATCAGCCTCCTATCAGTGGTTTATAAAATCTTCACTAAAGTTCTTTCACATCGCTTGAAGGTAACACTGGACATGGCTCAACCGAGAGAACAAGCTGGATTCAGGAGTGGCTACAGCACAATAGATCATATCCACGTACTGAGAGAACTAATTGAAAGAGCGAGGGAATATGAACTTCCATTGTGCATGGCTTTTATCGATTATGAAAAAGCCTTTGATTCGGTGAAACCATCAGCAGTTACCACGGCTCTGAAATCCTGCGGTATTGAGGATGCATACATTAATATTATTAATAACATCTATGAAAATGCAAGTGCAAAGATTCGGCTGTTAGAAAATACAACACACATAAAAATTGGAAAGGGAGTGAGACAAGGTGACACCATATCTCCGAAGCTCTTTAATGCCACATTGGAAAATGTCTTTCAATCACTGAACTGGGAAAACAAAGGGATAAAGATTAATGGAGATTATCTAACCCACGCTTCGTTTTGCTGATGACGTAGTCATTTTTGCAACTACCCCATCAGAGCTGCAGAGTATGATCCAGGAACTTGCTGACAAGAGTAAGAAGTGGGATTAAAAATGAACTTTCAGAAGACAAAAGTGATGTTCAATGCTTTTACAAGAAATGAAGATTTATCGATTGATGGAGAAAAACTGGAGATAACAGATTCATATGTTTATCTTGGACAGCAGATATCAAGTGAGGGTCACATTGATGAAGAAATTAATCGGCGTACAAAACTTGCCTGGAGAGCTTTTGGAAGAAACAGCATAATTTTCAAGAGCAATATGCCATTATGTCTTAAAAGAAAAGTGTTTGATCAATGCATCCTTCCAGTGCTTACGTATGGTGCAGAGACGTGGACCTTAACTAAAAGAGACATACAAAGGCTGCAGACAACTCAAAGCAGCATGGAGAGGTGCATGCTTGGTATAACCAGGAGAGATAAGAAGAGGAACTCGTGGATCCGAAAAATGACGAGAGTGGAAGACATCATGATCAGAGTTAAATCCCTGAAATGGCAATGGGCTGGACATACTGCCAGAAGGACAGACCATAGATGGACAGCCGAAATTTTAGATTGGATTCCAAGGGACAGGAAAAGACCCAGAAAAAGACCTCATGGGAGATGGGTGGATGAAATTCGTAAATATGCGGGAGTGACATGGAGGAGACTGGCACAAGACAGACCGTTGTGGAGGAAACTTGGGGAGACCTTCGTCCAGCAGTGGATTGATAATGGTTGACAATGATGATGATGATGATGATATATGAGCTTACAAAAATTTATATAAAAAATTCTATGTAAGTTAAAATAAGATGGTTGGCAACATATATAGCAGCACTCATAAAGTTTTTTTCTGTTCTTTAGGTAGGCGCTACTGCTGAATAAGAAGACCATTTCGTTGATAATGGCTTCCATGCAAGAAAAAGTGGGGTGCGTGTTGTGGTTCCATGAGACCAAATCGGCGGTTACTGTCCAACGTCATTTCAGAAAAGAGTACAGACGATCACCACCGGACTCAAAAAGCATAAAAGCTTGGTATGAAAAGTTTAAAGCGACGGGTAGTGTTAGCGATCTCCTCCGAGCGGGCCGATAACCGGCTGCAGCTGTTCAGAAGACATTTCTGCGAAGCCCCAGGAAATCCATTCGTCGTGCTTCACTGGAAACTGGTATTTCCCGTGCCATTGTTCATAAAATTTTAGACTAACGTCTTCATCTGTATGCTTATAAGCTACAGTACTTTCAAGCTCTTCAGCCTGATGACCGGCCTCGCGTTGCTGCGTTTGCCACGATGTTGCAGCGCATAGCTCATGATTGTGATTATCTGCACCGTGTCTGTTGCTCAGATGAAGCCACATTTCACGTCTGTGGTACAGTAAATAGGCACAATGTGCGAATTTGGGAATCAGAAAATCCTCATTATGTCATCGAACAACAGATTGCTAGCCCGAAAGTGAACATAGATGGTGCGGCCTGATGCATGACAGAATCATCGGAACTTTCTTCTTTACAGAGCCCACAGTAACATGTAACGTGTACGTGGACATGCTGGAACTTTTTGTAACTTCTCAGTAGCATGCACTTCAACCTTCGGTTATTTTCCAACAAGTCGGTGCTCCACCACATTGTTCAATAATGATTCGTGAGTTCCTGAATGCCAAATTTCTGAACAGATGGATTGGCCGCGACGGTCCCATGACATGGCCACCTCGATCGCCCAACATAACCCTTCTAGACTTTTTCCTGTGGGGTTATGAGAAAGACCAAGTTTACTCTAGCAGGGTTCTGGATGTCGAGACGTTGAACAGCAGAATAACGGACGTCATTGGTTCGGTCTCTGCTGAGATGTTAAACAAAACATGGCGTGAAATCGAATATCGCTTAGATGTCCTCTGAGCCACAAATGGCGCCCATGCGGAGATGTACTGACACAGGAAAAGAACAAACAAACTTGTATACTTTCATTGTTGAGCAATCCCTTCCTTGTACCTGTAATATATTTTCTATTGTAATTTTTGTAATGTGAGAAAGACTTTACGGACACCCTGTATTTCCTCCCCGATCCCAAATTTTTTTCAGCGAAATTAAATTTTAAACCATGTGTTTAACCTGTCCGTGATACAGAATCGGCGCCATTTCTGTAACAATTAAATTGTTTTCACGATAGAGTGAGTTACGACACTAGCAATTTTTGGAATTGATTTAACTTCAAATGTGGGTTTTTGCCATTTCTTGGTCACCTCTTGCTGTATCAAGAAACACACCAGGCATTTTCTCAACGAAATTAAAGTTCAAAAACACCACTTTCTTCTCATTTTGCGGAGAAAAGTGCATACTATGTATGTCGCGATAGACGGCGACTGACTGTTGGAAGTTCCGATTTTGAAGTTCCATTTCTCTTTAAAAAAAAGATATTTTATAGCAAATGGTGACTAAATAAATGGGAAAAATTCATTTTTTCAGCGAAATTAAAGTTTAAAACGTGAAATTGCCGCTTCTCACTCTGCCGTAAAAACAACTGTAAGGATCACGGAAATAGCGCTGTTTCTAGAACGCACAGGGTAAGTAATTTTCAACTTGAACTGTGTTCTGAAAATGAATAAGAAGAAAAAATGTTTTCTCTTGTAATGGGCATAGCAGGGAGGAACTACAAAGGAAAAAAGAAAAAAAAAATATTCATTTGTTAAGAAAATTCAGTAAAAAATATAGTCGTATTATATTCGTCGTATTTCCAGTGATACTGGGTCAGTCGAACAACCAAACGAAAAACGTTTCATCTTCAAGAAGGTTGTTTAATCTGTTACCCTTAGCTTTCTTTAATGACCCCTTAACAACTCTACTGTTGTCGGTTACAATTGCGTTTCAAAATATACGTCAAATCTTGTAATCCCCCCCCTTTTTTTTTAATTTTCCTTCTGACAATGGAAGAGACGTGCCACTCCCACGCCTGATCTCTTCATACCTGACCCCCCCGAATAATTTGGTGAAGTCAGCGCTTTCTCCTGAAATACATCAGATCAAATGTGCATGAACACTGTGAAATCTTTTCCGAAATTCATGAGCCACTTTCCTTGATTCCTTTCGTGAATTAACGAAACATATTTCTGATTCAACCTTTTCCGTGAAATGACGGAAACAAACCTCAATTTCACGGATTTTTCGTAAGCCAGGAAAGTTGAATTTTTCGGAAATCTTTCAGCAATTCCATTCTTAAATTGGCGGTAAATTGCCGTTTTTAAGATGTGTTAACGGAAATTTTTGAATTTTCAGGACCTTTCCACAATTCTTTTCGTATATTAACGGAGAAGTTGTGTTATCACCTTTTTCGTATCCATATGACCCAAAAAGTTCCGGTAATAGGAGCGATATGGGCTCAACAGTACATGTCATGGTATACAGAGTGGCACCATGTACTTTTCACGGACGAATCCCGTTTCGCTCTTTATCCTGATACTCGGGGTGGACTCGTGTGGAGGAGATCCGGCGCACGAATGCAACCACACCATCTGCAGTCCGTCCACCCTTAGCAGTGGCAGTCATTTCTGGGCAGGGGTGTGTTTTAATGGTAGTACTTCCTGCGATTGGAACACACTCCTGTCCAGACAAAGGTAACATGAATGCCTCAGTGTACGAAACGAAATCGTTGTGCCCATTGTGACACCACTGTTGCATTCAGAGAGTTTTTTCCGGGTGGGGGAGGGGGTTACAAATTTCGAGAGGGCTAAAACTTGTTGACTGATTATATAATCACAGTTTTGTTATTTATACATCATCATCATCATCATCATCATTGTCAACCATTATCAATCCACTGCTGGACGAAGGTCTCCCCAAGTTTCCTCCACAACGGTCTGTCTTGTGCCAGTCTCCTCCATGTCACCCCTGCATACCTTCGAATTTCATCCACCCATCTCCCATGTGGTCTTCTTCTGGGTCTTTTCCTGTCCCTTGGAATCCAATCTAAAATTTCGGCTGTCCATCGATGATCTGTCCTTCTGGCAGTATGTCCAGCCCATTGCCATTTCAGGGATTTAACTCTGATCATGATGTCTTCCACTCTTGTCATTTTTCGGATCCACGAGTTCCTCTTCTTATCTCTCCTGGTTACACCAAGTATGCACCTCTCCATGCTTCTTTGAGTTGTCTGCAGCCTTTGTATGTCTTTTTTAGTTAAGGTCCACGTCTCTGCACCATACGTAAGCACTGGAAGGATGCATTGATCAAACACTTTTCTTTTAAGACATAATGGCATATTGCGCTTGAGAATTATGCTGTTTCTTCCAAAAGCTCTCCAGGCAAGTTTTGTACGCCGATTAATTTCTTCATCAATGTGACCCTCACTTGATATCTGCTGTCCAAGATAAACGTACGTGTCTGTTATCTCCAGCTTTTCTCCATCAATCGATAAATCTTCATTTCTTGTAAAAGCATTGAACATCACTTTTGTCTTCTGAAAGTTCATTTTTAATCCCACTTCTTTACTCTTGTCAGCAAGTTCCTGGATCATACTCTGCAGCTCTGATGGGGTAGTTGCAAAAATGACTACGTCATCAGCAAAACGAAGGTGGGTTAGATAATCTCCATTAATCTTTATCCCCTTGTTTTCCTAGCTCAGTGACTGAAAAACACCCTCCAATGTGGCATTAAAGAGCTTCGGAGATATGGTGTCACCTTGTCTCACTCCCTTTCCAATTTTTATGTGTGTTGTATTTTCAAACAGCCTAATCTTTGCACTTGCATTTTCATAGATGTTATTAATAATATTAATGTATGCATCTTCAATACCGCATTTTTTAGAGCCATTGTAACTGCTGATGGTTTCACCGAATCAAAGGCTTTTTCATAATCGATAAAAGCCATGCACAATGGAAGTTCATATTCCCTCGCTCTTTCAATTAGTTCTCTCAGCACATGGATATGATCTATTGTGCTGTAGCCACTCCTGAATCCAGCTTGTTCTCTCGGTTGAGCCATGTCCAGTGTTACCTTCAAGCGGTGTCAAAGAACTTTAGTGAAGATTTTATAAACTACTGATAGGAGGCTGATAGGTCTGTAGTTTCCGAGATCCTCAATGTCACCTTTCTTATGTAGCGGTGTTCCAATCCTCAGGAATCTTTCCTTCATTAAGGCATCGAGTGAAAATTTGGGCGAGTACTGTTTCGATTTCTCCACTTGCTTCTTGTATGATGTCTACAGTAATTCCATCTTCTCCTGGAGCTTTTCCCCGCTTCATGTTCTTGATTGCATGTGCAACTTCTGCTGGAAGGACTGGAGGAACTCTGGTACTGGTATCTTTCATGATGTCTGGAGTGCATGTATCATCCCTTTCATATAATTTGGAGTAGAAATCTTTCACTCTTGTCAAAATTTCGCCTCTTTTTCTTGTTACAGAACCATCTTCTTTTCTCAGTGCCATAATCTGTTTTCTTCCCTTACTGAGATGTCCCTTTGCTATCTTTAGGCTTTGGTTGTTTTCAATTGCTTTCCTCACTAGTTCACAGTTGAATTTTCTTACGTCTTCAGTGATACTTTTTCGTACTGTCTTGCATAGCTCTATATATTCCACTTTGGAAGTCACATCTTCTTTAGTTGTCCTCATCTCTCTTCTTTTTGCATCAACATTTTCGTTTTTCCTGATAATTTATTTACATGCAACTTGTTCTTAGACCCAGCTAATTTTGTTGCTGTTTCCATAAGAGCTTTGGTTACTTTTCTGTTAACTTCAGAGATGTCCACTTCTTCCGATGTTAGGCCTTCTAAAGCAGAGAACCTGTTCTTCAGTTCCAACTTGAAGGTATTATGGTGTTTTTTAAGGTTGGTTATGTCAATAGATTTTGTTTGTCTTGTGAGCTTGCCACGTTCAAGTTTAGTATTGAGGTGCATCTTACATCTCACCAATCTATGGTCACTACCTGTGTTGAACTTGTTTAGCACACTGCAGTCTTCTATGACGAATATTTTGTTATACATAATAAAATCAATTTCACTTGTCGTCCCATTTGGATGTCTCCATGTCCATTTCCTGAGTGGCTTTTTCTTGAAGAAGGAGTTCAAGATGAAAAACCCTTCTGCCTCTGCAAACTCAACGAGAGTATTTCCACGTTGGTTTCTGTTGCCGTGACCGAATTTACCTACTGAAGTTTCATTCTGTTGCCGTTGCCCTATTTTTGCATTGAAATCTCCCATAATTATTTTCAAGTGCTGCTTACCTTTATTATTTAGATGACAAATTTCCTCATAAAATTCTTCAATTTCTTCTTCAGGATGACTTGTGGTGGGTGCATAAGTTTGAATAATCTGAGCCTGGTATCTTTTCGAGAGTTGGATAACAAGCCGTGCAGCTCTGTCAGAGGAACTTTCAACTTCTACAACTTTATCCTTCAGTTTCTTGTTTATTATAAATCCAACACCACTAGTTCTGCCAGTATCTGTCCCACGATAGTAGAAGAGATGTCCACTTTTCAGTTCGATGAGATCTTCTCCTTTGCTCCTTACCTCACTTAGCCCCACGATGTCCCACTTGATCCTTTGTAGTTCCTCTTCCAATTCAAGAAGCCTTGAATCAGAAGATAGGGAGCGTCCATTGTACGTTGCCAAGGTCAGCATCAGATGGCAGCCTAGTCCGGTCCTCCGGGGATTCTTAGCACCCTCTGCCTTCATGTCGCACTGGCCGCTGCCTTGGCCAGGTACATTCCAGCTGCCGGAGACTGAGGGCCAAGATTTAAGTTGTGGAGTCATTTTGGAGGGGTTTGGCCATAACTCACCACGCTGGCCAAGCGGGTTGGTGAGTGTGGGATAGAATTTCCTCTAATCCCGATGGTATAGTTATACCGCTATTGGCGGTCGTCAGAGCCCCTTTAGTAGGAACAGGATGCACCACGAGAAGGCGGGGTTGACATTTGTCAAGGAGAGGCTGTGATGTTACGCATCAATATATATATATATATATATATATATATAAATTTTAAATAGAGTACAAAAATTTACTTATGTTCTTATATCGCAAATGCAGATTCCAAGCAATCAATACATACAAGTAATTAAAAATGTAAAAATATTATACCTTTGCTTTAATTCCGTAATAGACTACAGATTTTACCATGAGGTGGTGCAAAATATTGAGGACGCTAGTAAAGGTAAGGTTGTGCTGGAGAAAATCTCCCTAAGATATTTGGGGTGGTAAAAATGACCTCGCCTTACAGTGTGTGCAAGCGTGTTTCTGATTATTTAGGAATCATTACAGTGATACCTGAAAACGTAGGGTGTAAGCCATTCCCCTACCATTTGGTTTCAGCCCCGTTAGATTATTTAGATTAGCAAATAGTAGTAAAAAAACCAAAAACTAACTAGCCGTTCCGGTGCCAGTTTGAGGCGCCTCGACTTTTTTTTTTTTTTTTTTTTTTTTGTCACAGAGTGTAAACCACCACCGCCAGAAAAAACCCCCAAAAAACCCCTTATTATGGGAACAATTTCTAATAATCTGCTATTGTTAAAAATTAGGTGGCAAATATTTTGTTGCATTGGAAGCACTGACGTCACGTTAGCTACAATGAGGCTTAACTGTATACATGGAAAGTCGGCATCCGGAAGACTGAAATAAATCTGAAAAGCAGCTTCCAAAATATGACGATGTATTGCAGTGCAAACATCTCTACTCTGTGAAATTTGGCTTTTATGGCGGAGCGGAAGTAGTCCGAGTTGTCAGTGCTTGAAAAATTGCCCCTTGAGCGAGGACTGTTTGATGTTTTGTTAAAGGATGATAGGAATTTCAGATGTTTTTATTTTTATAATATTTTCCCTCATTTTCTGAATTTTTTAAATTAATTTCTCTAAATATTCAGTAATAAACGAACACAATTAGATTAAATATAAAGATAGATCTCCCAAAAACCTACGGGGGGGGGGGGTATTCATAGATTTTCGGGGGGGGGGGTGGTTAAGCACCTCCAAGAAAATGCCTGGATACATCACTGTGTGACACTGTTGTTTACGCTACTGTTGAAGATGCATTCTGTTTTCTCGATGACAATGCAAGAAGTTGGGTCTTCAGCAACGCACACCCACGCGCAGAAGGTTGTGATGAGCTGTGTTCTGTGACACAATGCCCTGATCACCACTGTTGTAGCTGCGGGTGATTTGCCGCATTGTGGCCCTGCGGTCGCTGTAAACAATGCGTGACAGCATTCCCAGTTGCCCTCTGGCATCAATGAACTCCGGACGACATACGGCTGGACGACGGTTCGTCGTTTCGCCATCTGTGCACCACTTTTGATACGTACTCACTACAGCTGCACGCGAACAACCTACAAGCTGCGCAGTTTCCGAAATCGTAGTTACGAGACGCCGTGTCATCACAATTTGTCCTTTATCAAACTCCGATAAACCGGGAGCTTTTCCCATTGTGACTCCGAATACTCTATACTAACCGAAAGCCGGTCCTCGTGTCGTATGTATACTGCTCTGTGAACTTCACGTTCGCCACCGTTCAGTCTCAAGGCGCGCTCACTTCTCTAGGCTGCGAGTGGTCATAATGTAAAGGGCTTATCGGTGCATGTTTATCTGTTTAACTGTGCTTAAGAACTGAAATGAATAAGAACAGTTGGTGTGGAAACGAGTATGGTGGTAACGTTGCTCTTCGGAGCGCGATAAAAGTTCTCTGGCTCAAAGGAAGATCGTTTTGGGCTTTAGAGGGGGATATTTGCAGGATGTTCACGCAAAGCTATCTCATCTCCCTTCAGAATGAATACCATGGTAGGAGGCAGGAAAGGGTTGAATTTTAGCACCATGAGCTGTTTGATTTTGCTCCCGCACTGACCTCAGTGAAGGTGACCCTTGACCACTTCACGTTCCTGTGTACAACTATTATAAGTTGCAGGCACCTCGTGAAAATTCCAAGAAAAGTTAAGGAGATGGGGAGAAGTACTTGATTGGCTCATGTCACTTTACAGTCACAATCGCAACCCCCAAAAGTTTCCGATACTGTTTTCTGGCGGTCCTTCTAATTCCCACTGTTGATCTATTGAGTACTGCATAGTTTGTTCACTATAGAACAAAAGGATAATTTTCGTTTCTCGAGACTAATCTATGAGTGATGGAAGGAATAGAGCTAGTGGAGCTCTCAGTGCACACACACACAAACACGCGCGCGCGCACGCACAAATTAGCTACTGCTACAAAAGTGAAAAGTGCTGAATTTCTAAAATATCAAAAATATGATAACACTTCACTGTTAAATGCATTGGATCAACTACAAAAGAAACCGCTTCAGTTGATGCTGATGCCTTAAATGCTACGAAGAATGTACCTGAAGGGAAAACTGATCAAAATGCATGTTCAGTTTTAGATCACGATGCACAGCAATACTTGTTGTGTAAGTGGTGATCTTGCAGAATGGGAGATAAAGGACCAAACCACTGTTTTTTTACTTTCTCATACTATAAAACAAAATTTAAAGGTGAGTAGAGCTGTAAATTTGCCTAGGCCTAACGACGGCAGAATCCTAAATCCGTCTGTGGCAGTATCCCTAACTTTTTGTGAACAGTGTATAATCCTCGCCGCATTGACAGATAAGGCCCAACTCCTTATGGTGAGTGCTACTCAATTTTCAGATTTGGTTTGAGTACCTTAGTGGCCAGGGACGTCGATAGACTTCAAAATCAGGGTCGGCGACCATTATTTTTGGTGGGACAAGTTTTATGGCAACTTTATTTATGAAACTCTAGAAAAAAAAAATCATTTTTAATGCTTTTCACAACCGGCAACAAAGAAATTCGTGCAATACCCACCCCCTCCAGCTGAACACTCAACACACAACACACACACACACACACACAAATTCGACTAGTTACGATACTGGTGCAAGATACAAGTGTTGGGTGGAATGTCCCCTTCAACTTATTTTTTGCTGTAAATGTATTGTCTTAAGTACTTTTCAAAAATTTGCATTTTTGCTCACGAAAATAGAAAATGTCGTTTTTGTTTATCTAAATCAAATTTAACATCGTGCCACGCAGACACAATACCTCCCTCTTCCTTAACTACCTTCCTCCACGCCACCGACTTTGCCTTGCACTTCTCTCCTACAAAGCAGTTGTCAGCCACTTCTTGCACTTTCACTGCCCCGGGACAGTTTTAAGAGCGCTAGTGTATAGCTTTAGACTCCACTTTCTGTGTTAGAATCTCATCTTATATATAAAACACAAAACGCCTGTTTGTCTGAAGCAGCAAAAACTCTCGAACGCCGAACTATGGCATCGTGAAATTTGTATAGCTTATTAATACTGAAATTTGTAGGTCAACGCAACTATTTTAAGATCTCTACGTTGTTGCGTTCGCGAGTTATGAATTAATTAATAAGCTCATCAATAAAGTCAGCGTCGTTTGCTACGTCATCCTTATCTGAAAGCACGTGACTGCATTCATCGCCGCCGCACATCCACAGGTGTTTCTATTCTTTGAGAACTGTGCATAAAAAATGCAAAAACGAGCTTTGCGAAATCTTAACGAAACGGGCTGAAATTTTTATCAACAACATGATTTGGTAATAAGAGGAGTCCCTCAAAATTTCACCGGAATCCGGTCAAAACTTTTAAAATAGGCATGGAACTTTTAATTAATCGGTAAATAGAAATATATACGCATAAACGGTTATAAATTTTGACGGCTAATTTAAAAAGTTATTTACCGATTCGGGCGAAATTTGGAAGTCATGTTCTTATTAACGATTTATGGTGTTTATTAAAATTTCAGCCAGTTCCATACAATATTCGAAAATATACGTGTTTAACTTTTTTATCCCAGAGATTCGCCCCTCAAAGACGTCTGAAACTGAAAACACGTGATGCATTTGATCGTCGATAACAAATTGTTAACGAATTTTGTTCAGTCAGTGTTCCAATGCTGTGTCTCCTGGACGCGTGTTAAGTAATTCGTAACGCTTTTGGTCAGTTTGATTATACAGCTGTATGTTGGAATGTCAAGAGCAAAGGATCCAACAAAGTTATACTTTCACCGATGAAGGAGAAACCAAAAATGTTGTGTTCGGCCAAGTGCTGAAATAATTACACTATAGATAAATATTGGGTTGTCGGAAAAGTCATGACGTATTTTGGCCCCCGATGGCGGTTGGGCGGTTTTTGAAGTACTAGAGGCATGAGCAGCTCTGTTATCGCTATGGCATTTGACAGGTGCCAGTTCTAGTTGCAGTCTAAAAGGAATAGTGAGCGATTTGGTTGATTTGCGGAGATTTGACACCAAGTTGAAGATGGAAGACCAAACTGTGCATTTTCGCCATATTTTACTGTTTTAGCTCCGAACGCGCGTCAAGCTTGTGAAAAGTTGCGTAAAGTGTACAGTGTTAATGCTCTACAAGAACGTCAGTGCCAGCAGTGGTTCACAAAATTCCGTGTTGGTGATTTTGACCTCAACGATGCTCCTCGGTCCGGGAGGCACACCGAGGATGATGCCGACCAAATCAAGGCATTGATAGAGTCAAGCCCACGTTACACGACACGAAAGATTGCAGACTCATTGCACATCCATCATTCAAGCGTTCACGGCCACCTGAAGAAGTTGGGATACGTAAGCAAGCTCGATGTGTGGGTTCTTCATGAACTCAAAGAAGTTCAATTGACGGCGCGTATAAACATCTGTGATATGCTCATTAAACGTGTGGAAAACGATCCTTTTTTGAAGCGACTAATAACTGGTGACGAAAAGTGGATTGTGTACAACAATGTGCTGCGCAAACGGTCTTGGTCCCGACTTGCTGCTTCGCCTCAAACGACATCCAAAGCAGACATTCATCAGCGGAAGGTTCTGGTCTCAGTGTGGTGGGATTTTAAAGATGTCGTGTTTTTCGAGCTCCTACCACGGAACCAAACAATCAATTCGAATGTGTACTGTCGGCAATTGGACACTTTGAACGAATCCATCATCCAGAAACGTCCAGAGCTCGTTCATCGTAAAGGTGTTGTGTTTCATCACGACAACGTGAGACCACACACAAGTTTGATCACCCGCCAAGAATTATTGGAGCTTGGGTGGGATGTGTCGCCACACCCAGCATACTCGCCTGACCTTGCGCCGTCAAACTTCCACTTGTTTCGCTCTCTTCAACAGTCCTTGCGTGGTGTAACGTACAATTCAGATGAGGCTGTAAATCAGCACCTTGTACAGTTTTTCGCCACGAAAGACAGGTCCATCTACGAACGAGGCATTCTGCAGCTCACTGAAAGATGGCTAAAGGATATCGAACAAAACGGGCATTATATCATTGATTGATCTTTGTTCTTTCTATCAATAAATGACCTTTGCAAAACATGGCTAAAATACGTCATGACTTTTCCGACAACCCGATAATTTGTAATGCCCGAATTTGTGAAATCAGCTTTTTTCTTTCTTGCAAGCATCAATTTTTCCCCCGATTTTTTCAGTGACATATAAGGGAATATGAAATTAATAAGCCTAAATCCCGGGCAAAGCCGGGTAGTAAAGCTAGTATTTAATATATAAAACAAACAGCAGAACAGTTAGTAATTGCCTCCTTCAGTGAATTCCTATTCACCCTCCTCATTTGCCCCTGGTCATACTAAGATGAAAAAGAGGTTTAAACAAAGGAATTGAAAGAGTGAAGAACAATTAAATTTTCATGGCCCTGCGGATTTTATTTTGATAATCTTTCTGCAGAGATTGTAAACAGGGCACTTCCTAGGGGGAAATACGTAGGGATACACGAAGAAAACACGAGACTTCTTAGTACTTGGAAAAGTGTACATTATATTTTGAAGTTAAATATGCCGCCCCGGTGGCGCAGTGGTCTAAGCGATGGCCTCTGATCATTCGTCCGAAAGGGGTCCGGGTTCGTATCCCAGTGAGGCATGGATGTTGTGTTTGTCTTACGGCACTGGCGCTCTCCCTTCCCTGGAACCAGTGACCCTAAATTCGGGACGGGCGACTGCTTATAGCCCATTGAGTTGCTAACGGTGGTCGTTAAACCTCCAATCAAAAAAAAAAAAAAAAAAGAAAAAAAAAGAAGAAGTTAAACATATTGAAAAATGGCACATCTTGAACTGGGTGGGAGGCAGGGTGGGCAGGACAAATTTTAGTGTGAGCATCAGCCCACCCTTGCATCCCCTTCCTGTTAGTGGCACCCATGTTTCCAACGTAGTGGAATGTCCTCTGTCCTTTGACTTCTTCGAAATTCTTTTCACCATTTAAACACCGTACTGCGTGCTAAGTAGGCTCCTCCGTATGTAGTCTGCATAGGCTGAGAAATCTCAGCTGGCAGAGTGGCTTCCATGGTCAGAAACCAGAGCTGAGATGCGCTGAACCCGAAAGCCCGAAGCAGAGCCCGGACCCGAATCGGGCTCGGGCTGTAGAATATTTACTGCGGTTCGGGCTCGGGCTCTTAGAGAGAGGGAGAGCTAGATAATTTATATATATATGTGTGATTTTATATGATTTAGCAAATGAGACAATTTATATTTGGTAAAGGGAATTCTTCGGCAACTGGTTCTGTTTGGGGAGCCGGCATTCTAGGTGGCTATTTATTCCGGCCGTGGGTAGAAAATGTCATAGCCCGCGCATTAGTGTGTTTCTGCAGAGAAGAAAAAGCTTTTTCAAAAACTATAGTTATTGCGTAGTTGATAGCATGCCGACGATAAGTTACCCCTTATCTCCACGCAGTAGCTCCCTGTTAACTCTATTTAGCAACGTACATATTAAAGCGCATTATGGCGCAATAATATTAGCATTATTTGAGCAACATACAATTGCAGCACCGCCCGATCATTTTGGATACCCGGCCGCCCGAAGCACTTCAGGTGGAAACGAACGGTCAAAGAAAATCGTACAGTTACACTGTAAAAATAGATAGAGGTCCCTTCCAACCACTCGGCATTTGAGAAATACATTGGTTAATTGCAGGAGGAGGAGAGAGTGGAAGTGTGGAAAAGGAGATGTTTTTTTTATTAATGATTGAATAGGTTAGCCAGTTTTTGTGCTCGTTCGGGCCCGGGCTCTATCTTGCAATATAAAATTCGGGCTCGGGCTCCAAATATTGAGCCCGAACTCAGCTCTATCAGAAACTACATGTAGATAACAGCGCGCTTTACTGCATGCATCCATGTCGTGGCGAGCGACCTGTATTCACTCAGAAGCTGTGTTACAATAATTTACCACCTGCCATGGCGCATTGCTTTTACATTTCTGTATACAGTGGCGTCACCACCGGCGATGACATGTCTACTGCAAAGTCGCCATATCCCGAGTTTAGGTTTCACTTGAACGATCCTTCCATATACCTAACCCATCGCCACTTAAGCGCAGTATTTCTCTGGATATGATACTCGAAAAATGTCCTAGTGCTGGACTACAGAAATCCTTAGCTGGCTTCAAGGAACAGTAAAAGGCCAGAAAGCCGCCCCGGTGGCGCAGTGGTCTAAGCGTTGGCCTCTGATCATTCGTCCAAAAGGGGCCCGGGTTCGAATCCCGGTGAGGCATGGATGTTGTATTTGTCTTACGGCACTGGCTCTCTCCCTTCCCTGGAACCAGTGACCCTAAATTAGGGACGGGCGACTGCTTATAGCCCATTGAGTTGCTCACGGTGGTCGTTAAACCTCCAATCAAAAAAAAAAAAAAAAAAAAAAAGGCCAGAAAATAAACACTTGAGTATGCGAATTAGAAAGTAGGTGGAAAACACTGCCGCCCGTTGACGTAGTGGTCTAAGCGATGGCCTCTGATCATTCGTCCGAAAGGGGTCCGGGTTCGAATCCCGGTGAGGCATGGATGTTGTGTTTGTCTTACGGCACTTTCTCTCTCCCTTCCCTGGAGCCAGTGACTCTAAATTAGGGACGGGTGTCTGCTTATAGCCCATTGAGTTGCTCACGGTGATCGTTAAACCTCCAATAAAAAAAAAAAGAAAACACTTCAAAGAACTCAATCAAAGAGGTGTGCAAAAATCTTTGGGAGATATCATCCACCAGTAGATCAAGAAGGATTTACACAGACAGATATAGATATAATGTCTTGAAATCGCAATGAATTCCATATACAGGGCTGCACTTGCGGTCATGCGCACTTCGCGAATGCTTGGAGCGGCAGAATGGTTGGACAGTTTCAGTAAAATCACACCGAGATGCGTAATAAAAATTATGTAATACGTAGCAAAAAATCTTCTGTTTTTAAATTGTACCACATGTAAAAACCTTAAGCAGAAATCAGTAATCTGCCCTAAAGTTGAAATGGATGAGGAGGTGCACGTACTTTCAACAATCTGTTAGAAATGAAAACAGAAAAAAAGAATGGTTGTTTAACTAGAGCACTTTGACATGCCAACTGTTCATCTCTTTTCCTCAAGGGTTCTAAAACTCCCATGACTTTCATATCCTGTAGGGAAATTTATTAACGGAAAGTACAAGAATATTTTACAATCACTCAAGTAGCAAAAGAATTTTTGAGATGGATGAAAAGGGGCACTTCATAAAGTTATTCAAAGCATTAAAACTTTTCTACTGAACGCCCCAAACGGGAAATTCCCAACGTAAATAAAAAAGCTAGTGCTTTAGAAAATAACCAGTTTTTATTTGCTTTAAAAATGAGTGTTGCTAGATGTAGAAAAACAAGAGTTTACACGCCGCGGATGGCTTAGTGGTTAGCAAGTCAGACTGTCATTGCAAGGTCCTCAAGTTCGATCCTGGGCTGATCTTTCAGTGATGGTGTGATTTATTAACAATCGCTGAATATCCGCCGTGCATCGGACGAGCACGTTAAGTGACGGACCCAAGGCTGGACCCACTGGTTAAATGGGTATCCTTTCCTATGCCCGCCCTCCCCCCTTAAATTCTCTCACCCCTCTATGTGCAACATCGTACTTGTACGGTGGCGCCATCTACTGTACTCTAATCTCACTACAAACTGTTCTGGCAAAGTCGCTAGACTTGCTCTCATTCCTTCCGTTTCTGTGTCCTGCCCAAAAGGCGATCTCGCTGTAGGAGGCTGGGACCTAAACTCTACTCACTGTGGACGGAAGTCCTACAAGAAAATGACAAATACAAGAGTTTACACTATTTATTATTGAAGCAATCTTTAAATATGCTGCACAGCTTTAAAAGTTTCTAGAGATAAATTTTAGCATTTATATGGAGAATGAAAACACTCGAAAATTCACTTTTCTGTGTGCCCTATCCTCCCCTTCTCTCTCTCTCTCTCTGTCACACACACACACAGAGACACGCATTTATTTATTTCTAACTGAAATAACCTTTCTCTACAACGTATAACGACGAAGAAGTCCTGTGTTACTTCTACGTTAACTTAAAACATCAACATACTAAGAAATAGTTCCTAAATGAAAGAAACCTTAACGACCAGACGAAACATGTAAACAACAGAAGTCAAACTTACGGAAAATGTGCTTTATTCAGGATGTAGAAAACACATCGTAGCATGGCATATTGCACTAAACTCTCCACACACCACAAATTATCACAACACTCCTATCAATAATCAGTTTACAACCCAATGCTCACAAGCAACAGATAGTCGTCGTTTTTATCTCTTGTTCTTATCAAAACTCAGGCATACGTCACGTTCATTCAACCTCAATTGTGTTGCCAAACGTATTCGTTTGAGAGAAAGATATCACGTTGAGAGTGAAGAATAACAGAATAAACTCAAGATTTACATAGGGAAAGAAACTAAAAAGGAAAGTTAATTTAGAATATACATCACAAACGTCAGTTCAAAAATTTCAAAATTCCGATTTCCAGAGTGAAAATTATGAAGCATAATTACGATTGTGAGTGCGACGTAATTTTAATGCATTAAAATTGCTATTTTTGATGTCTTGTTAACCACAAAAAAGATTTCGAATGAAAATTTCAAAAAGAAAAATTTTTGATGTGCACGGACTGAAAGAAAAAGTTATTATACCGACGCTTGTAAATGGAATGTGATAGTCAAATAGTCCCAGAATTAGAGGCATCTTTTTAGGCTTTTTATTTTTAAAAGCAAAAAATCTGAAAAAAACAAACAAACAAAAAAACCAAAGGACATTAGGGTGAAAGAAAAGTCGAATTAACTTGAATTCCTGGTGTGAAAGCATTGTGTGTTTGGGTTCAATATGTATAAACATTTTGGACACTTTGCTTCTTTTGTTAAGATTTGCACCAGCTCCACAGCTGTGCCATGAATAAGGAAATAATAACGACAACAATAAAAAAATAAACAAAATAAAAAAATAATAAGTGTTGAAAACAGACCAAAGTGGCACGTATACCTGTGTGGTGTGCCAGAAAGTGATTTTTCGGGGGGGGGGGGGGGGGTAAGAATCAGTGAACATCTGAGGCTAGTGGAAGTCTGTGAAACCAGTTTCAGGAAAATGAGATAGAAAAAATGTGCCCTCAAAACCAAAATGCAGCTTTCGTGTTTAAGACGGGATTCGAACTCAGGCCCCGGAATACGACATTAATTTTTATAGCTTTTGGGTTCAATATGCATAAACATTTTGAACACTTTGCTTCTTTGGTTAAGATTTACAGCAGCTGCACTGATGTGCCATGAATAAAGGAATAACAACGACAATAATAAATAGATAAAAAAAAAAAAAAAAATAAGTGTTGAATACAGACAAACAGACCATAATAGCACGTACACGTGTGTGTTGTGCCAGAAAGGGATTTTTCTTTTTAAGAATCAGTGAACATCTGAGGCTAGTGGAAGTCTGTGAAACCAGTTTCAGGAAAATGAGATAGAGAAACAGTATCGTCAAAACCAAATGCAGCTTTCGTGTTTCACACGGATCTTGAACTCAGACCCTGGAATACAACATTAATTTTTACAGTAGACATGTTTCTACTGGTGAGGGAAGTCGGACGGCTAATTCGGGGGGGGGGATTCTTTGAACTGTGGAGGCTCCGCGGAAGAATTTTCCAAAGAAAATATCTCTCTGGTCAAGTGGTCAGAACCGCTGGTTTCTGGCTGGTTGCCCGAGCTGGGCACGGGTTTGAATTCCGGATGAAACAGGAGTGGTGCGCTTGTCCGATAGCTCTGTCCCCTCCCTGGAACTAGTGGCCGCAAATTGGAGACTGCTTATAGCCCAAAGCACCCCCCTTCCTCCCTGCTAAAAAAAAAAAAAAAAAAATCTCCACACACTCAAATTAAACCAGTTAAGACCATTTTACGAGAATCACTATTGCAGTTTTGAATAACACCAAAGGGAATTAATACAAATTATCGTTTGGATTTTCTCTGCGGTTAATGTAGCGATCGAACTTATCCGAGTTTTCCGTACAAAAGCTTACATTTCCCGAAGCGCGCTTTCTGCGGCTTGATAATGTGGTATCAAGGGAAATATTGGCGAAACACAACAAACATCTCATTAATTCGATGATTGATTTTCTGTGGAGTATAATGCTCCCTCCTGTCACCTTCGCTTCGTGAAGAGAAATCGCTCACATAGCAATAATCTCAGGATTCTCTAGAATTATTGAAAAGGCATCACACAAAGCTGATTAAACATTCAGGAAGTGGCGTCCTCCCAAAGCGGATTACTTTTCTAGAAAATCCCTTTAAACGGAAATTTCCCAGGTCACCGCTGTTTGGCGTTGCATGCTGGCTGCAGGTAATGATGTCACCAGAGGATGCTGGGAAAGCAACCATCGTACAACAACCGTGTTTCTGAGGGAAGCGCTGGTCTCTGCAGCCCTTTGTTTTTCATCAGCTGGCTTCACATCTCGGCGTTCTTTCGTCATTCACTAAGAGCAAGCAGCTGTGAATCTGAGCGCACTGTTTACGCCAGAAGACTTCATCCCAGCCGCATTTCTTTGAAGGTAAGCTAAGATACTCGAGGACTTCTTCACATTATTTTTTTCCCCATCACGTGATTTTGCAGATTTAGTCCTAGCTAACGTGTGATTCTTGTGCCGCAATACCGATTTTGGTGAGAAATTGCCTTTATTCTGTCTCTGCTTCAGCTGAAATATAGATGGATGAGCAGGCAACGTTTCATTGTTACGGTTTTTGATTTAATGAAACGGATTTGTCAGTTATCCAGTAATGTCAAAGTCTGAACTTCAGATAATGGGATTTTGAGTGTCTGTCTGTCACTTTTTTTCCCTTTGCTAACGAATAATATGTTCTTACTTTCTATACAAGTTGCAGTTGATCCTCTTCGCGATCCATAGCTTCCTCTACTCGTTGGGACAAGCGAAAATTACATATACCAATACATTAGCTCATACATTTATATTGACTGGTTACTTTACTAGTTATAACTTCGTATCATGTTTGTGTAAAGGGACACTAATATTGTAAAGAAGACATGCAGTGAAGACAAACTGAACTTGAAATTTCGAAATGTGGAATAAATTATGTATTAATTTGCAAGAACATGCGAGTTCAAGCTTTTGAGACTAATATTTCCAGTATTTTTCTTCTGATTTTGGATAAGACGTTCTCCATCCACTTCTGCACAAGTACTGAATTCATGCATGTAATAATTTCGTTGTCTTTGACCTACTAGAGTTACGTTTAACAGAATCTGCGAGGAAAGTTACTCGTATATTTAAGTTTCAATATTCTTAAAATGCGATAAATAGTAATGATAAATCTGAGGATTTATTTTGTCAGGCCCAGTACCTTTTGAGCACAATTTTTACATGCAAATGTTGTTTCAACAATTACACCACTTCTTGCCTAGACATAGTATAAAGAAGTACCTAAATAAAGGGGAATGAAGAGAGATGAGTGGATTATAACAATCAAAGTAAGAGCAGAAGTGAGCAATAATATATAGGAGAAGGCATATACGCAAAACTATATGTTTCAGCTCAAGGGTATATGAGTTTCATTAACGAATAAATTAACAATGACTAGCTAACCGACGGACTAAATAAATTGCCGGAAGTTCTTGATCCGGTGTTAGCTGGCTTCAGTTCAGCATTCTTTCCCAGATTATATGATCACCTCCCACGCGACCATTTTTTTTCACTGCGGTCACCTTGAATTCAGCTATTTCTGTTGTACAGTATTGGACTGCTCTTCCAGCAAGATATTCATTCTTCACCCTTTGAAGCCCTTCTTACTTTCTTGTGCTGCCTCCAGTTTCTTATTGCGTATCTCTCTTGTTTAGAATAAACACACACTTCCCAAATTAAGGTTTTGCGCGGTATGTAGTGATCAAATTCTTTCCTTCTGAGTCATAGCGGAAATCTGGTCTGCCAAATTATTATTATTTTTATTATTTTGCCCAAGTGAGTTCTAACCATGTTGTACATATTTGTTGATTTATTACTTGGTGCTGTTCTTACGTGAAACTTTTAAATACTTCAACAGTCCCATCTTGGGCATTAAACAAAACGTTCTGGTAAACATAGACGCATGTATCAGTAGCGCACCCTGAAATTTCTCAGGGAGGAAGGGCTCACAGGATTATCCCAAAGTAAGGATGACCCCCACCCCTAAATTTACCGGGAAAAATAGTCAGGTGCCATAACAATTAAGAAGGAGGACAATTTTATTTTTTGGTACATTTATCCAGTTACTAGCATTATTACAGTACAAGAAGGTTAAATGATTAGTAGAAGCAGTTGATGAAATTCTTTTTCTGGTTAGATTTAACAGAACCACTCCTTTATAATTATTGTATGTTTTAATTATACTGTACATGACTAAGAAGTATATGTAGATCGCGTATCGTGATTTTTTGTTTCAAATTTCGACGTAATAATTTTCCGCTCTGTTAGCCGGGAAGGTGGGCATTGGCCCTCCCCGTGGGGTACGCCACTGGTATATATTATTGACAAGAACTGAAATTGGGTGGACTGATAGATAAATAGAAAAATAAATTGTGTTTTGTGCAGCTTTTATCTTTTTGTATATATTGTCATCATCAACAACAATGGCCTCAGTCCGCTGCTGGATGACGGTCTCCCAAAGTTTTTGTAGAAGCCTTCTACATCAGTTTTATCTTCTGTAAGTTCATTTTTTAGCCCACTTCTGACTCTTGCTAGCGAGTACTTGAATCATACACTGTAGCTCTGAGGCTATACTTACAAGCATGACTATGTCCTCATAAAAATGAAGGTTGGTTAAACTATCTCCATTAATCATTTGCCCCCTGTCGTCCCAGTTCAACGATTGAAAGACATTCTGCAATGTAGCATTGAAGATCTTGGGAGATATACTGTCACCTTGTCTCTCCAATTTTTATACATGCTTTGTCAGGGAACAGTCGAAACTTTGCACTTGCATTTTCACAGATGTTAATGATGTAGGGTGTGGAAGTTCAGTTCCGCAGGGTTTCAAAGACATCATAACTGTTGGCGGTTTCATGGAATTGAAAGCCTTTTCGTAATCGGTAAAAGTCGTACATAGTGAACGTTCATATTCATTCGCTCTTTCATTTATTTCTCTCAGTGCATAGATGTGATCTATAATGCTGTAGTCACTTCTGAATCTAGCTTGATTTCTGTGTGTGTTTTGTTTTTTTATCAAAATTTCTGCATTCCTTCCAGTCTGTTCCAACGTGGTTTCGATGTGTTAATAGGTGTTGAAATAATTTTTTGTTGTCAGTTTCTCAGAATTTTTTTTATTGTACTTCTGTATTTGAAAATGAGGAACACAAGTTTGCTGTCTGTAGTACGATAAGTTAAAACAAATCCCTAAAACTGCCGAATGAAACTCAATTTATTTACAATTTTAAAACCTATTTACATAGCCAGCACTTTCGGGGCTCACATGGCCCCATTTTCAAGCCTAAAAGCCCCGGAACACAGAGGCAACGACTATATACTATAGTTATTCGTGACCAGGCTGATATACGTCATAGAAATAATACAAGGTGATTGTTTGCTTTTTGTTCTTGAAAATTCTTTTCACAACTTCTACGCGGTTAGATTTTCAGTGTTTTTTTGCTATATATATCATCATCATGATTGTCAACCATTATCAATCTATTGCTGGATTAAGATCTCCCAAAGTTTCTTCCACAACGGTTTGTCTTAAACCAGTCTCCTCCGTGTCACTCCGGCATACTTTTGAATTTCATCCACTCATCTGCCACGTGCTCTTCTTTTGGGTTTTTTTCCTGTTCCTTCATATCCAGTCTGAAATTTTGGTTGTCCATCGGCAGTCTGTGATATAATATATATATATATATATGCATTATATCAATGCATCCTTAAGCATGGAAAGATGCATGCTTGGTGTAACCAGGAGAGATGAGTAACTCATGGATAAGGAAAACAACAAGAGTGCAAGACATCATCATCAGGGTAAAATCCCTGAAATGGCAATGGGCTGGACATGTTGCCAGAAGAATGGACAACCGAAATGCTAGACTAGATTCCAAGGAACAGGAAAAGACCAAAAAGAAGACCACATGGGAGATGGGTGGATGAAATTCAAAAGCACGCGGGAGTGACATGGAGAAGACTGGCTCAAGACAGACCATTGTGGAAAAAAACTTGAAGAGACCTTCATCTAGCAGTGGATTGATAAAGGTTAAATTATTTCCTTCTGAGTCACAGCGAAACAATAAAGGATGACCTCCTAGTCGTTGAGGTGCCTTAGACATACATTGAAATTAACGAACTAGTCAGAAATTTACCAGTTTAACGCACTCGTTAAAATTACTGTGACTCAGAAAAATTCCAAATTTAAAGAGATAATTTGTTTTCCCCATTCGGTCGTAAACTTTAAAGCAATTGTGAGCCTATCACTTTTTTCTACCATTCTGTCGTCACTCAGAATTCTGTCGTTTTAAATTTTTATCTGCTAAGTAAATTGTGCCAACAATTTACCACTAGAAAGTTTTCGCCAAGCTGGGGCTTGCCTGAAGTTTATTCACGCAGCGAGAGAATGGAAACAGCCTTGTGTTTGAATCACGCGTCAGTGAAAAAAATGACTACCTAAGCACGAAAGAAGTTTTAAAGATGTGAAAGAAAAGCGGCAGGCAATAATGCTAGGAGCTTGCAGGATATGCTAACCTGGAGCTGAAATAATCAAGAAACAGTGCACTGACTTATAGCACATTGCAATCAAGGCCGTCCTGAAAGCTCAAGGCCATGACATTAGAAAAATGAGTTAGCTCTTTTAGTGACGTCACGCGGAAACCAAGGCTTCCGATTGGTTTCCAACGCTATCGTGTATGACGTCAAATACGACACCGACGTCAGGCCGTGTAACACGAGAGTGACGTCACAAACGGAGGAACTCATCTCTCTAATGCCATGGCCTTGTACTTTGTGGACGGCCTTGTTGTAACACGGCATCTCTCCTTTCAATATCTGCAGCTGTTTTACTAGGTGAACTGAGTCGCACGTGCTTAATTTAAAATTGCAGTCTACGATAGTAGACAACCATCACTCATGTCATAGCTGGGACTTGAATCGTTCATTTACTGGAGGATTGATCATTCGTCCGAAAGGGGCCCAGGTTCGAATCCCGTTTGGGCATGGATATTATGTTTGTCTTACGACACTGGCTCTCTCCCTTCCTTGGAGCCAGTGGCCCGAAATTAGGGACCGGCGACTGCTTATAGCCCATTGAGTTACTCTCGGTGTTAAACCTCCAATCAAAAAAAAAAAGTGTTAAGCATCATGTAGGTGGTACCTATACCTTTCAGCAGCTCACTGAGCGATTCACTTTTCAAATATTTTTATATCAAATGTTTGTCACCTCTACCTGTGGTGACAGGTTTCGGTATGTGAGCCTTTTATCGATGGCGTGCAAATTTTCATTTACTATAAACAAAGACATCGCTCTTTCCACGTTTTAGCAACACACAGCAACCGAAAAATTGCTTTTCGGCCACTGCTGGGGAATCGAAACCCAGATCTCTCGATATCTAACCGAGCGCGTTAGCCTCATTCCTCGGATCTCGCCCATTTGGATTTAACTGCTATAATTCATATATAGCCAGTGCCGTTAATGCCCACCAGATGGAGACGTCTCAGCAACTGAGCCCATCTTACGGATTTATGATGTCAGAAGCTGACAAAAAAACATATATAGCGCCGTGGATTGTTAGCCACCGTGGTGTAAGGCTAACGCGATCGGCTAGATATCGAGAGATCTGGGATTTGATTCCCCAGCAGTGGCCAAATAACCATTTTTCGGTTGCTGTGTGTTGCTAAAACGTGGAAAGAGCGGTGTCATTGTTTATTCACTGACGCCACGTATTTGGAGGATTTTCACTTTTCAACTACATGTAATCCAAAATATATGGCCCATTGTTTTTGCTCACGAATATCTCAAAAACTTCAGAATCCTAAATTATTAATGAATACCCTGCTGGCCACCCAAAATGCAACACCAAGAAGGAAGCATCCGATTGGCCTAAAATTCGCAGCATGCGTCGCCCGCGAGAGGATATGCAAACGATTAGCATTGCAGGACATATGCAAATCATGTGCGCCCGTCACGCCACCGAGAAGCACTATAAGAAGGGTGCACATAAGGCGGGGTGTAAGTAGTGGATGTGTGTTGTGCTGCCGGACATGTGCGTGGGAAGCTTTCTGATGCCTCGTCGCAGAATAGGGCAGTCATTCCAGCACGTTTCGGAGTTCGACAGAGGACGAATAGTGGCTTATCGCGACAGCGGTTTATCGTACAGAGACATCGGTGCCCGTGTGGGACGACATCCAGCCACAGTGAGGCGAGTATGGATTCGGTGGATGCAAGAGGGACGGACGGACAGATGTGAGCGATCGCCGCAGCCGCGGCACACCACCGAACGGGAGGACCCCACATCACGAACGTTAGCGCAGGAATTAGGGTGTGTTGCGCAACAACCTGTGTCGGTACGTACCGTTCGACGTCGTCTGCAGGAGCGGGGACTTGTCGCACGGCGCCCATTGCTCCGATTACCATTGACGTTACACCACAGGCGAGTGCGGCGGCAGTGGGCCGTTGAACGCCACACCTGGACTACGGAATGGCACGACATTGTCTTCTCCGACGAATCCCGCTTCTGCCTGCAACACCACGATGGTCGGATCCGCGTGGCAGCACCGCGGAGAGAGACTGTATGACGCCTGCATTATGCATCGCCATACCGGTCCGTCGCCTTTTTGAAATTTTAGAATAATTATTTGCAAAAGGAATAGTTATATTCCGTAAAATTAATTTCTAACAAAGTCAGGGGTATTGTGAGTAGTTTCTAGCTATAAGTTTATTCATGGGCATTTACGCAAAAAAACTGCTCATACATGACGAGAATATTTCGTTCAGGATAGATTTTCATAAAAAATAAAGCAAAAACATAGCATATCAGTTCTTAATCTCTTCCTGAAAGATTCAGTTGTTCGAAAACATTGGTTTTGATCCGAATTCCATGACGATGACTTTTACTTAAACACGCTCCATGTCACCATTTATGTTCTTTTGCGAAAACTTATTAATGGTATTTAATGAAGTATGTTCTCTTACAAAAACTTGTTAATGAAACTTAAAGAAATATGTTCTGGACCTTTTATATAAATTCCACGAGAAGGAGGTTAGAATAATACTTCTGGAGATGCTCTGAGTCTCTTAACCGTGAAGCCGCAAACTATGGGAATTTGACGTTTTTTACATGATACCTATGTAGTTTCAACTGTGTGTATTTTGGAATAGTGTGGTTTTGGGTTGCAGAAACCGTGTTAAAATAAAACCGGAATGAATTATACTTCTTATACGAGTGAAGTTCTGAATTTTAACATTATGGTTTGTTAAAATTCGCACTAGCGTTCGTGTATTTCAGTTAAAAATAAAAATGGAAACGAGCCTCAAAATGATCAAGAATTTTATAAATTCAGCATTTTCTCACGCATTGGCAGCAAGTTACGATGCGAAATTGGAAACACTTGCGAGGAAAGAAGGCGATTCGGCCAACACAAAATGCATTGCAATAGCCTTGAAAACCATCAGCTTTCCCACACTTTGACGGCTGTCTCTCGCGGTTATAGGCTTCACGCAAAGTGGTAATGCTCCGTTAACAAGGGCATCTCCAGATATCATATTCTAACCTCCTCGTTCCACGCCAATATATTTTTTTCATTAATTCAGAGCGAATCGCCTAAAAATACGTTTATCCGTTTAGCTTATTGAAGTTATCGATGATTAGTGTTCTCTTATATTGCATACATCGGAAGTAGTTCAAGTGATTATTTTTTCTTAGTTTTTTCTGTATGAACAAATGAGTTTATTACCATTGTATGATAAAATTAAAGAAAAAACGAGGGCAGTTCAATTTTTTTCAATCTAAAGGAATTCTGCCTTCCAGTTTTAAGTGCCGCTTGAGACACGAAATGACTTTGGAACTAGGTAAACAAGACAGATGGAGATGTAATCTGCGTAGTTGTCGTTCCGAAAAACCACTCGTCCGAGATGGATCCGGGTTCGAATCCCGGTGAGGCATGGATGTTGTGTTTTTCTTACGGCGCTGGCTCTCTCCCTCCCTGGAACCAGTGCCCCTAAATTAGGGAAGAGCGACTGCTCATAGTCCATTGAGTTGCTCTGCTCTAGATGGTCGTCAGACCTCCAATAAAAAAGAAAAACACTTCGTTCGTACAGTTATTTAAAAGGTAGCAGACTTTCTTTTACTTCTATCGGCCTTTTCATTTATTCACGGGCAAATGAATTAACAACAATAAAATTCTGTGAAAAAGAATTAAATATTTCTAGGGGAACGGCTGCTAACTGGTCAGACTACACGCGAGAAATTTGTGCTAGTGCATTATTCAAGTTGTCAGAATGTTATAGGTGGTCCGAACACTCATGTTGAAGTAGATGAATGCTCTTTAACAGCCGTAAATACAATCGAGGACGAGATTTGCCCCAGCAATGGTTATTCAGTGGCATTTGCAGCGAAACAAAAGAGTGCTTTCTACGTAGTTGCCGTACATGGCCGATCTGCTACTACTTTGTGCGAAGCTATTCGTCAAAGAATTGCTCCATATACTACAATAATTTCTGATGAATGCCTACCACAATTTAAAAAATGAACCAAAATATACTCATTTAACAGTTAATCATTAATTAGAATTCATTAACAGTGATACCGGTTCACATACTCAGGGCATTCAGAGTTTGTAGGGAAAAGCAAAACCAGGAACAAAAAAATGTGGGACACCCATCGCTCAATGTTAGATAGTTATTTATGTGAATTCATGTGGAGAGAAAAGGTGAATACAGCAAATAGTGATGGCTTTGATCAAATTTTAACTGATATTGTATCGTACTGGCCTCCTAATGATCATCTATATAGAATGAACTGTTTACTTCTGTTATTAAATGAAAGTTTAATTTCGCATATGCTTTTGTATGATTTTATTCTAATGTCAATATAAACAAGTTAGTAAAATCATGTAACGCATTGATTATGATACGCTTTCCAACATAACAGAAATCATTGCTCAAGTTATTACCCAAGTTATGAGGATAATGGCTGTAAAATAAATCTCGCTCCTATGACCTGACCTTTGACCCCATTTCGATGATATTCAACAGAACCGGTAAAGTATACTTCCGGGACAACATGATAAAGTTTTGTCTCAATCGAAGCATTTTTACGTAAATTATAACGCATAAGGGCGATGGAATGGATCCCGCTCCTATGTCCTGACCTGCACATTAACCCATTTTTAATAGAGTTCGTCCACAGACGGTCCCTTACTGCATACTAAAATTTCATCGAAATCGACACATTTTTACACAAGTTATGACGCATATGGACAATGGAATGGATCCCTCTTCTATGTCCTGACCTTTGACCCCATTTCACCCATTTTCAATAAGGTTCGTCCCCAAGTAGTCCCCTACCACATACTAAAATTTGATTGAAATCGAACCGTATTTACGCAAGTTATGACGCATAAGGGCAATGAAATGCATCCCGCTCCTATGTCCTGACCTTTTACCCCATTTCATCCATTTTCAATAGGGTTTGTCCCCAGGTGGTCCCTTACGACATACTAAAATTTGATTGAAATCGAACCATATTTACGCGAGTTCTGACGCATAAGGGCAATGGAATGGATCCCGCTCTTATGTCCTGACCTTTGACCCCATTTCGTCCCTTTTCAATTGGGTTTGTCCCCAGGTGGTCCCCTACGACATACTAATATTTGATTGAAATCGAACCGTATTTACGTAAGTTATGGCGCATAAGGGCAATAGAATGCATCCCGCTTTTATTGTCCTGACCTTTGACCCCATTTCGTCCATTTTTAATAGAGTTCGTCCCCAGATGGTCCCCTACCACATACTAAAATTTCATTGAAATCGAACCATTTTTACGTGAGTTATCGTGCTGACAGACGGACAAAGCTGGAGCATATACGCTTCTTCAGTTCAACACAATTTTTACACTGCCGGACAACTGCTAAGGACGGATGACAATAGCAACGATAGCAACCATAAAATGGAAGGCAGGAAAATGTGGAAATTAGCATAAGTGCGGGATACAGTAAGACGTGTTGTGCGTATGCAAATTTTGGATTGCCGAACTTGTTCGTGACGTCATAGCGCTGATAAGAGATATAAAGGATTTGATGCGTATTGACCGTTGTTGTTCAAACGCAATGTTGAAAGGGAAAGAATCAATTGACGACCTTGCAATTTTCAGTATGTCTTCCCGACATCACCTAGATGATTTTACGCGTAGCCGTATTATTGGCAAGATTGAAGAAGGGCGAAAAATAACAGATGTTGCCAGGGAGTTCGACGTCAGCCACAGTGTTGTTTCAAGGCTTTGGAAATCATTTCAAACAAATGGAGTGTAGCAAACGTCACGGGGAGGTTGTGTTCGCAGTACGACACCTGCAGAAGATCGGTACATAGTGCTATCAACAAAAAGACACCGGCGCAGCATAGCTAGTGAGGTAGCAAATCAGTTTATGGCTGCTACTGGCAAGCGGATCTCCCGAAAAACTGTCGCCAGACGTTTGCATGAAGGAGGACTATACGCCCGCCGTCCTGTTGTGTGCATCCCATTGTCCAGACGTCACCGTACCGCCCGTTTGCAATGGTGCCATCAACATCGCAACTGGACTGATAACGACTGGTCTGCTGTCCTCTTCTCAGATGAGAGTAGATACAGTGTATCGTCCGATTGTCGACGACAACTGATCTGGCGTGATAGTGGTACTGCATATTGTCCAGCAAACATACAGGAAAGGGACCGATATCCGACATGTAGTGTCATGGTATGGGCTGACATCATGATCAATGGCCGTACGTCACTCTATGTGCTTCCAACTGGGACTATGACTGGCCAACGATACATTAATGATGTTTTGCTACCTCATGTTCACATGTTCCGTGATGCTGTCGGTGATAGATTCATTTTCATGGACCACAACGCAACATGTCATCGAACAGTCGCTGTCCAGGAGTGTCTTGAGAGCGAGGATATTCAACGCCTGGTATGGCCAGCACGTTCTCCAGATCTGAATCCCTTTGAAAATGTGTGGGATGCTTTGGGGAGGAGTCTTGCTGGTCGCCAATGCCTTTTAATAAACAAGGACACCCTCATCCGTGCACTGACAAAGGAATGGGATAAATAACCCCAACAGCTGCTTGATAATATTGTGCAAAGCATGACACGACGTGTGGAATCTTGCATCGCCCTCCATGGTGGCCATATCTCGTATTGACATCTTACGCCGGAACGCCTGTGGACGGTAATTGCATTTTTTTCACGTTTACGTATTCTGCACAAAATGGCCTGTTTGTCCCTTGAACACGTTCCAAAGCCTTCTGGATTTCAGAGCACAATAAATTGTCTTTCTTGTAATGTCCTGGCATTCTGACGTTATTTTATTTCACTTGGCATCCAACCACACTTCCTTTTTTATGCGCTATATAGCCGTTTATGATCCGTCCTTAGCAATTGTCCAGCAGTGTATTAACAAGGTTGGGTTCAGGAGACGAACATGGGCGTCCTGATACAGACACTGACGGAAAAAAATCCCAACACCACGAAAAAATAGTTGTAGAGGAATGAAATGGCGGCAATACATTTGTATAGGTAACATATTTAATCGATTAAGGTTTCAAGATCACAGCTTATTGTAAGCGCGAGAAGAGCCATTTTAAATGTGAAATACTGGTACATTAATAACCGGTGCAACAGCCAGAATGTTGAATGCAAGCACGCAAACGTTCATGCATTGTGTCGTACAGGTGCTGGATGTCAGTTTGTGGGATGGAGTTCCATGCCTATTGCACTTGGTCGGTCGATACAGGGACGGTTAATGCTGGTTGGGGGTGACGCTGGAGTTGCGTCCAATGATGTCCCATACGTGCTCGATTGGTGAAAGATCTGGTAATCTAGCAAGCCACGGCAACGTGTCGACACTCTGTAGAGCATGTTGGGTTACAACAGCGGTATGCGGGCCAGCGTTATCCTGTTGGAAAACACCCCCTGGAATGCTGTTCTTGAATGGCAGCACAACAGGTTGAATCACCAGACCGACGTACAACTGTGCCGTCAGGGTGCGGGGGATAACCACGAGAGTGCTCCTGCTGTCATAGGAAGTTGTGTCACTGTGGTGGCAACTGCAGCTCGAATTGCTGCAGCAGACGTGGTACGATGCGCTACGGCCATTCGCCGTACACGGCGGTCTTCCCTCTCAGTAGTGCCACGTGGCCAGCCGGAACCCGGTCTTCTTGAGGCAGTACCTTCCCTTGATCACCGCTGCCAACAATCATGCACAGTGGCTACATTCCTGTCAAGTCGTTCTGCAATATTGCGGAAAGAAAATCCACCTTCTCCTAGCCCTATTACACGACCTCGTTTAAACTCCGTGAGCTGTTGATAATGGCTTCTTCGGCTTCTTAAAGGCATTCTTGACTAACATCAGCACACTACGTCGAATCTCAACAATAACTAACGCTCACGAACGTTACAGCGCGTATTTACAGCAAACCTGCTTTGCATGTTCCGATGGGCGCTACTAGCGCCACACGTATGCGCCGAGCGCGAAATTTGCGTAGACGTCATCTTACAGATGTACTCTCACCGCCTATCAACTGACGTTTATCTAACACAACCCCTTCTTGGTGTTGGGATTTTTTTCCGTCAGTGTATATTGTACGGTAAAATATATAGACTCTAAAATGCTATGTACATTATATACAGCACGATGTATTGATTCACAAAGGAGCCTCGTGGTAAGAGGTGCAGGCATTTTGCGCAAGAACAATAAGAGAGATTGTCGAAACATTTCGTCTCGAAGCATGAGTATATTATAGTGCTGGCAAATAACAGAACGAGAATAATATAATGAAGCACTGTGCAAAAAGAGAACTGTAGATAACAAAGTAGACAATGTGAAACCTAAGGCAAACGGAATTACGATGTCTTAGTACTGGTAGAAAAAATTATAATCAAAGAGAAAACAAGTACGACTATACATTTGTACAGTATGGTGCATATTATATTCACATTTGTTAGAAGATATAAGCTTTATGTTGAAGTTTGATTCCGAAAACCAATGGTGAGCATGCACGTTGAACTGAAGTTCAACAGAGCTAGGAGCAAAGAGTTTATAAAGTACCGACAGTCAGTTGCAACGTCGCTGGCATGCCGGCGAACCAGGAAGCGGCTGGAGACCAGGTGGAACGGAAATGTTGTTTTCTCTGTTGGGCAACTGCCACAAGGTTCTCTAGACGAAGTCTTGAGAGGAGACGCTCCCGAAAGTGGCACAGCAGTTCCACAGAAGCTTGGTGGATGGTATAAGGAGATGAGATATCTCGGCAGCGCTGATGAAATACGTAGATGACGTGTTTCACCAGGATGAAAATATATGAGCAGATGGGTGGAAGCTTGACTGGCAGAGAGACCTAGGAGGAGTGTCTTATAGGCATCGAAAGGAAGATCAGTTGTGGCTGAACGTTGAGCAATGGAAAATGCAAGATGGAGTAGTGGAAGGAGGATGACACAATGTAGATAAACGTGAGAGACATCAGCTTCTTGAGCACAGAAGGGGCAAAGAGGTGAGTCAAGAATAGTCATGCGGTGGAGGATGGATGGAACGGGAAGACGGCGGTCGAGAAAAAGCCAGTGAGTGTTTATTTCAAGAGGAGCTTAAAGAGGAGAAAGGGTGGCAGACCAGACAGCGGTGAGAGAGGATTGGGAGACATCAGGGATGTGGAGGGAGAAGGAGAGTGGAATTTTGAAAGTAACCGATAGAGAATTTAGGTTGAAAGAGAGGAGAGTGGAAGTGTAGATCTGCCGACTGAAATAAAGAAAGGAAGGGGAAGGGAGGCGGAAGGAACAAAGGTTAGGCCGATGGGGGTTGCGAGATGAGGGAACTTAGCAATGATGGTAGAGAGTAGGGAATCATAGACAGAGCGAGAGGAGGGTGAAAGAAGAACAGTGGGGGTGAGGCTGGCGTAGGGTCGCCAGGACAGACCTGAGGTTACAAGGTCTTTGACGGTTACAACTCCGACTCGGAGCCAAGAAGGATAGGCGAAGCATGAAAGATGAGGGGGTGAAGAAGAGAGGAGAAGAACAGGGGTTCGGCAAGGAGTTCAGTGGTGGAATCGGGTGGGGATCGAGTGAGCGGGAGAGAGCGGAGAAAGGTAAGAGTCTCCCGTAAGGCAGGAGGAAGGCGAGAGTGAGTGGTAGTTCGGAGGTCCATTAGAATGAAGGAAGTGAAAGCGAAATTAGTGTTGTTCGAAGAGATGATGACATTCCTTGCGGTAATGGCGTCAGCAACAGGTGAAGTATGAAGACGGAGGAACGAAGAAATTCGGAGAGCTTGATAGTACAGTCGTGCATCAATTAGGCCAATGCTACCTTGGTCAGGAGGAAGGCTGAGCTTGGGGGCACTGAGCCAGTGGTGTCCGGTCCAGATAACTGAATTGAAGCAGCGAGTGATATCATTGAGACGAAGAAGTGGGGATTTAGTAGCAAGCCAGGAATGTGTGCACATGGGGAGAAGATAGGTTTGCGCAAGACGTGCACGTTGAAAATATGAAGTACAGAACTGCGCTTTTCGCCAAAACGCAGTTGACCGATGAAGACGTGGCTGGATGGTATTCCACGTTGGCTGGAGGCTTCACCTGGGACGCCAAGATGTACGCCAAGGAAACGTTGAGAGGCTGAAGACCAGTGCGCTCCCCATGGGGAATCCAAGCGGTCAACCCATGAGCCGCACCACAGGCCTGTGCTTTTGGTTGTATTAATCGCAGCTCCGGAGCAGGAAGCGTAATCGGCGAAAAGACTGGAGCAAAGAGAACTGTGAATCCAGGCGTATACAGAAGGTAACGTCGTCTGCATACGCCACGGAAGTGGTGAAATGGTGTCTCGTGCGGGGGATGAGTGGCGGAAGGGTGGCTTGAAAGGAGCGTTGAACGGAGCGGAGAAAATGTTCTAAGGCTATGGCGAAAAGTTGACCGGAGAGTGGGCAGCCTTGCCTCACTCCACGGCGGAAGAGGATTGGTGCTGTAAGAAAAGTGGGCAACTTGACATGGAAACTGGCGTCCTGGTAGAGGGAGGTGAGGAGAGAAATAAATGGAGGCGGAAATCCAAATCGGAGAAGTGTGTCAGAGAGATAAGTGTGGGAGATGTTATCAAAGGCGGACTGTTGGTCTAAAGAGAGGAGGGCGAGGGGTTCAGAGCGGGAGCGCGCAAGGTAAATTAGATCAGTCAGGAGATGGATGTTGTGAGATAGGGAACGGCCGGGAACTGTGTAAGTCTGGTTAGGGGAGAGGATGTGAGTGAGGATGGGATTTAGTCGCTGTGAAAGAAGCTTGGTATAAAGTTTGTAGTCGAGATTCAGTAGGGAAATTGGGCGCCATTTCACCAAGTCAAGGAGATCACCTTTCTTGGGGAAAAGGACAACGTATGCAGTTGTGAATCCCATCGGGAGAGGAGAGTAAGTAAAGGCAGCAGAGAAAGCGGATAGGAGAAACGGAAGAAGAAGATGCAGAAAAGTTTTATAAAAGCTAAAGGTTAGGCCGTCCGGACCCGGAGCGGCACCAGAATTCAGAGAAAAGAATGTAGTGTTTAGTTCAGAGGGCGTGGGGGAAAGGAGAAGAGAAGAAGCGAGATGGGGGGAACCTGAGGTAGATTAGAAAGGAGAGAATCCATTGCTGCAGAGGATGGTTGAGGAGGTTCACAGAACTTCATGGAAAAGTACTGACGGACATGGGAACAAAGGGCAATCGGCTCATCTGATACTTCTCCAGAAGAAAGGCGTAGATGATGAGGTATAGTCGAAGCTCGTCGGGTGTTTTCCACTGACGTCAGGAACTCATAGTTGTGAGCATCCGGCGTCAGGTGTTGCAAACGAAGTCGGCGGAGAGCTTGTTACTCCAGAGGAGTGAGAAGAGATCGAAGCTCTTCTTGAAAGGAGGAGAAGAGAGGATCACTGAGACTGAGCATGGATAGCATTGAACGAACATAGTCTAGGCGCATGTTCTGGAGTGTCTTTAATTGGAATGAGTAGTTTCGGACATACAGAACGAGTTGTTGCTTGATCTCCATCCAAGAATTTAATCCGCAGAGTGCAGATTGAAGCTGCGGTCGTCTGTCAATCAGGAATGACCGGACCGAAGAGCAGAATGCCGGGTCGGAGAGAAGTACACCATCAAATGTCCACGGGAGTATTATCCATCCTGGGTTTGAATGGTGCAGTATGGACTATGATGGCAATGGCACAGTGGTCAGATGAAGCCGTGGGATGCACACTCGATTCTGTCACGGCAGGAAGTAGAGTACTGGAGGCATAAAACCTGTCAAGGCGGGCTAAGAAAGGATTTTGCGCATGAGAGGAGCACCAAGTGTAATTAGTCGACCATGGATGAATATGCCGATGTACATCATGAAGAGCGTTGTTGGTGACAACTGTCTGGAGCAGGTTTGCCAAGGCATGGCGGCGCTCTCTATTGGTAGAAGACCTATCCAGAAGAGGATCCAGGGTACAGTTATAATCCCCACCAAGGAGAACATGGTCTGACGGTGGGATACGGTCCAGTGCTCTGCAAATACGTGTGAAGAGAATCGATAAATGAGTTGTAGTGCTTGGAAGATAGATATTGAATAAATGGTATCTGGAAGACGCGATGGTAAAGGATGCATGCTGTAAGAGATCTCGACAAATATTTCGCACAGAGAGGGATGTGATAATAGAATTGAGAGTATGACTAATGCCGATGGCAAGACCGCTATGAGATGTTAGTTCATAGGCGTGATGAAACACAAAGTTCCACTGGCGCCATCGAGAATAGACAGTAATTGGTTTGCAATTTGTCTGTTGAAGGAGGAGAATATAAGCCCCCAACGGATTGAGGTCTTCATATGCCAGAGAGTTGCTGAGGGGAAGCGAATCCCCTGCAATTAAGTGACACGATCTTGAATTGTGGGGTTCCTTGCCTCTAGCTGAAGATCTTTCAGAGCTGGAGGAAAAGACTTGCGACGATTATAGAAGATTTGTGCCCACGGATGGGTGGGGACATTCTGACGGCAGAAATGTGACACATTAAAGATCTGCTCCGGCACAAGTTGGCGAAGCGATGGATTATTGACTGCTAAGGCTCGTGCTATTGCGTAGCTGGTCGGATTCGTTAAGTATGTATGGAGATCAATGTATGAGAGTGGTACGGGAGGTATATTGGCTGTCTGGAGAAATGCAGCGAACTCTTCGACAGTGGGAAAGGAGACTTTGGCTGGCGAGGTGTGTCAAGGATAACTGCTGGAGATGGAGGTTGAACGAAGTGAAATAGAGTTTTGCTTCTTCGCTACTCGCCTGCTGCGGCCAGAGCCGCGGCGCTTCAGTGGAGGCTCGGTCGTCTCATCCTCACACTGTGTCTCTGGACCAACGGACTCCACATGAGCTATTTCGGAGGTTCCAGTGGCAATAGCTGGTTGCGAACCCTCTGAAAGGGACTCAGTGGTGGAGCGACGACGTTGCGGGAGTGTAAAGGCAATTGTAGGAAAATCCTCTAGTGAAAAAGAGGAAGCGGCTGTGGGAGCGTTGCGTTGACCAACGTCTGTAAGCGAACTTTTTTCATCATATCTTGGCTCCGAGGCCTGCTGTGCTGAAGTAGATGGTGTGGTACGCTTCGAGGTGGGAACAGTACCTGTAGGAGCGCCAGTCGGAGTCGGTGGAACTTGATGTGGGCAGTGCACGCGAAGATGGTTTTCGCCATGGCAAAGCGTGCAGTGCAAGGAGGTAATGACGTCGATTCTCCGACGTTGCTGGCCACACCGTACGGTTAGGATCTTTGGGCACTCAAGCAGGTGATCGTCCGACGGAAATATGACACGGACACTTCGACGAAACCCTGCAATGGATTTGTCATCGGGATCTCTGGGAGCCGCCGAAAGAGTCGTAATTGGTCCAACCACTCGGCCAAATTTGCTAAGTAAAGTGCATAGAGCGACATCTGAGACTTCAGGCGGGACTGGGTGGAAAGTGACCTGGATAGGTCGCTGCGCCACAGGTTCAGCCAGAAGATGCACATCTTTGATGAATAAGCCATCAGTCATCACAAGGCCTGCATGTTCCTTACGGGCAAAATACACTAATACGGTCCGTGGCTTTCGAGCCATATGAGTGATATAAGCTACTGTAGGAAGCATCTTCTTTAGGGCAATACTATATTCCTTGAGTTTCGTGTGTGGTAATGCATCAAAACAGACACCGAAATCCATTGTGGAGAAAAATTGTTTCCCAGCTGGGGAATCCTCTGGGATATCGATGGTGGCAGAACTACCCTCATCACTGACGTAAGAGTCAGGAAAAACTGGAGCAATAAACTTAGAAGGAACTCTCGCTCCGGAGGTCACTTTGGAGTAAGTGAGAGAAGTAGAGTTGGCAGTGGAAGAATGCGACACAGTGCTGATTGCTGGTAGCGGCTTGGTAAGCTGAGTTGAGCCAGTTGAAGGCAACGCAACCGTGCAATCGGTCACATCCATAGCTTCGACAAATGAACCAGGGACGTGCGTCAAGGTGACGTCACTCTCCTGGGCAGGGATATCAGCTTGAGCTTTTGCAGAGGAGTCGCGCGCCACATCTTGTATGCGCATGACGTCTCTGACGTGCATAAATGCTGATTGGTCTCCTGAGAGTGAGGAGGAGGAGGAGGTTGAATGAGCGTCACTGATGTGGGCGTGGATATCACCCTTATCAGTGCCCGCCATTGTAAATGGCGAGGACTAACTTAAGGATCGATCAGCTTGATCGAAAATAATAAAACGCTGAATTCAAACAAAATGTGCAACTCACCGACTTGGGAGCTGAGCTAAAAGAAAGAACAGATCTTCTTGAAGGGGAACATAAAAATAGGAACAAACAATCACTATACACTTCCAAAACTGTGCACAAACACAGAGCTCGAAATGAACGTGACTATATCGGCTATACGCTTCTTCAACCTACGGTTGGAAAGCGTAAAAAATAAACCTATATACTGTAAAATTTTCACTCTTTCAAGTGTTGTTATTTCGTTCTTTACAATGGTTATTTTTACAAGTAAGAAAAAAATTGTGGAAATAAATGCATTGGAAAGAAAAAACTGTATTTAACCTTTGAGCGGGGCGTATCATTTTCTACCACGAGCGTGCGCGCATAGTATTTTTTACGACAAACGATTGCTGACCTACTATGTGATACGCGATCAATATATGATATCGAACAGTTACTGAATGTTATTGTATAACAAATAAAACTTCATGAGAGCTATTGAAATAAGTCTTTTTATTTGCCGAAATAACCAAAGAAACCCATAAATGAAAACCCTGGAAAACAAATAGCAGTAAAATAAAATATTCGTATCATAACAGAAGTATTTTGTTACTCTAATTGTGAATTGTCCTGTGTGTGACATGTAGCACATAAAATATTGGTTTCGGAGTGCTGTTTACAAGTAAATGCATTACAATTGTGACATTTCATTGACGCTGACGTTCTTTTCTTATCCATGATACACAAACGACATACTCCGCGTCGTAGCTTCGGTTGCTCTTCATTTAGTTGGTTTACCGGTTGTCCATAATTTTCTTTGAGAAATGCACTGACATTGCACGGTATGTTTGGAAGCTTTGCTGTAGCAGTAAGGTGCTTCTTCATAAGACTGAGAGAAAGTTTTTTGAGAAATATTCTGCGATATTTCGGACAACTTCTTTTGGCAAAGGAATATAATACATGGGAATGTATTAAGGAATATAATACATGATGAATGAAAATATGCGATATTTACGTGGACGAGCGCGCCTCATAAATTTTACAACAAACCTCTTATCATATCTAAGTTTTTTCACAGACTAAATAAAAGGTCCCGGTACTAACTTGTCCCCAACAGTGTCTTCGATGAACGTTGTTCTAGGAATTCTTTCTGCCTATGGGAAAGCTGGGATTAGCAGAAAAGTCTTCCTCGGAAATAACTACATTTATCGTAAATTTTACGACAGCGGGCCCGCTCTAAGGTTAATGAAAACTACTGTTGTTTATATTTACGAATCGGACAAATTCTGTAAAAAAAAAATACTAATCATCGATAACTTCAAGAAGCTAAACTGATAAACATATAGTAGACTCTCGCTAATCAGGCCCTCGATAATCCGGCCTCACCGTAATCCGGCCTCCTTCTCCTTGCGTGGTTTTGAGTTGCAGAAATCGTGTTAATATCAGACCAGAATGAATTATACTTCACACACGAGTGAAGTTTTCAATTTTAACGCTATGTTTTGCTTTGAATTGGAACTAACGTTCATGTAATTCAATTTAAAATAAAAGAAGGAAGGATCCTCAAAACAATAAAAAATATTACAAAAAGCATCTTCATTAAAGTGGACAAAAATCTGTGACATGTTCTGAAGTGACCACACTGAGTAGAAAATGAAAGATTTCATCTGTGCTGTATTGCAATTGTACGTTTCTTTTACTGTGTGTAGTACGTACACACACATATTGTGATTTACTGTAATGATAATATGAAAAGATCATTTCATTGTTGTTAATGAGACAGTATAGTGCGTACTGATCGTGCTTTTTTACTATTATCATCTGTGTAAGAACGGACATATTAATTATGTTAAAATATAATGAACTGAACATTATGCTACTTTTGCACAAAAGAAAGTAAGACAGTACAAAGTCCAAGAAGGCGACAGAAGGTACGAGAACATTTTTTTTCTGATGTCGATGGCCTCGGACAAAGAACCTCAGTTTTCTCACGCCTTAGAAAGGGAGAGGCCTTTCTAACGGACCGATAAACATCTTCCATCATACTGCGACTATCGATGTACATTGTCAGCTTTGCACAGACGCCTAAAAGTCTGGAAAACCATCCGTTCACTTTTGTGTAGATATAACAATGTATATTGTGTTATTGTAAGAATGTACTTCGGCGGTAGGATTACTTTCTCAAAGGGTGCACTTCCTAATAAATAGATATGACGGACCGCAGGGACACGAAAGGTGGGATTAAAACCCATCAGTTAAGTACGCCTCACCGACGCCAGGGATTAGCAGGCGCGTGACGTCAAAGGAAGGGTGCGGGGCAGAAGAAGAACGCCACGTCAGCAGGTAGGCGAGAGAGCAGTGTCGGCGCCAGGGCTTCGCTCATGCGTGGTGTGGAAGAGTTGAGGAGAGCAGGTATCTTAGGAGGAACCTGTTAGTTAGTCTGCTTTCGTCTAGCGGAGAGAGTAGTTCTCCCGTAAGGGGAAGCGAAGCGTTTTCCCTTTTTTTTGGAGGAGCAGACGGACGCTCCAGTTATACGGAGGTCCGAGGCTCTGGATGAGATTAGCCAGCGCACTATCTTTGGAGAGATAGGGTTTTTGGTTGCAGCGGTACAGGTCCCAGTCAGAGAATTCCGCTTGCGTAATAGATATTCCTCTACAGCAAGGCAATTCTTAGTACTGGCTAAGATTGAATTCGTAACGACAGGGAAGCACGAGTTAGGCTAAGAATAGTATTCTCAGAGATACAGATCTACCTAATAGTAGGTAGATTCTCTCTGGAACGTCAACGCCGAAAGCTAGGAATTAGGTGTTTTTCTTCGGAAGTGATTCTACTAGATTTCCTATCTACACACCCGTCAGATCTAAGCCTTAGTGAAAACCCGATGCTAGAGAAAGATTAATCCACCGCTGTCAGAACCTTCCTGATTACTTAATAAGTGTTTGTGTTATGTTGATAAATGCTCTCGAGATCCTTCTATCTTAGTTGCGATTATTATTCTGTTCGTTCAGCTGTTTCGATCCGCCTTCCTGGATCACAGATATCATAACAAAGTGGGGGAGGCTTCGTTTATTCGCCTGAATAGAGTTTAGGGAGTGTTTCAGAGAAACAGAAACGCTTCCTTGTGTCTGTGAGAAGCACCTATAACGTTGACGGCTCAGAGTCATAAGTAGGAGGCCGGGCCACGGCCCGTGACCAGTACTTTCGCTCTCACAATCTGCTTGTCTCTTATTTATGTTTTTTTTAAATACATATGTACTACACATAGTAAACTTGTAACTGTAACATTAAAGAACGATAATATCCTTTTATTGGCATAAAACAGCACCTACGGATGCCTTTTTCAGGCTTAGACGTGGTTTAGAACAACGTTAGTTACCATTTAGTAACCATTTAGGTTACTAAAGTTGTTCTAAACCACGTCTAAGCCTGAAGAAGGCACCCGTAGGTGCTGAAAGCTTGCAACCAGTTGTTTGCTGTTTTAGGCCAATAAACGGATATTATCGTTCTTTACCTTAGTTGTTTGGCGTATTACTACCGGTTTTTATCTAGTTTTGTAACATTAAATTTAATGAAGAATTAAACTGAATTTTTATGGACTCAGTAATCCGGCACTCTCACTAATCCGGCACCCCTCTTGCAAGGAATGGCCGGTTTAGCGAGAGTCTACTGTATTTTCAGGCGATTCGCTGTGAATTAATGAACAAATGTATTGGCGGGGAATTAATATAAAAGGCCCTATGGTCTTTTATGAAAAGCTCTTAATGACATTCAAATATTTTAATGAAGGCCCGCAACTGCAGTTTTTCCTGACGGCCTACTTAGGTTCTGGTTCTACTTCTAGAACCTTATGGACATCATGCCATGCCGCTTATGTCATTCATTGTTGCACAGAGCGGACCTACAGTATCTTAAATTTTGCATGTGTTTCCATTTTTCTGTTCACTCACAGAATGACAGACTGAAATCGAAAATTCTGAACGTATAAAGAAATTTTCCGTGGACACCTAAGGAGGAATAGAACGAAGTAACAATTCAGAAGCGCCCCGTCCGCATTCGAATTTTGATGATCTAATGATTGAAATAAAAAGATCTGGAAATTTGAAAGTGATTTTAGGCTGCAGAGGAGACAGATGCTTCCGCAATTTCTTTTCCTTGAAAAACAAACATTTAGGAGCCTTTATTACACTTTAAATGTCAACATAGCTTTCTGTTCATTCATTAAATTGCCAAAAAATATAGCTGCCATAAAGTACAAAAATGATTTTCATTTTCCAAGAATATTATTTTCAAAGCGTGCATGCAGTATCAAGTTAATTACTGCAACGGAGGTACAGAAAGCTTAGTTATCTCCCACACTCTCTAAAGTACCTAGCTTACCTGGAAAGCTCAAGATAATATTTTAATCTTTGGTGTGGCGTTCTGTTAGCCCTCCAATTATGGATGCCAAAAATACTGTAATTAGGTCACTCCAGTGATATTGATTTTTGTGTTGGAGCTTTGTGACATAACATCGCTTTTTGCTGCGTGCGTCATCTGGTGAAATCTTGCGTCATCTTGTGAAACCGAACTTTATCCTTAGAACACCTCATCCTTTCTTCGGTGAATCATCTGTAGCTGCTGCATTTGGCGCGATGCTGTTGTTTCATGGATCGAATGCGTAGCATTCCCAATTAGAGGGCAACAACATGCGGAATGCCGCTGTAACGGAGGAAACACATTCTTCTGTTTACGTTGCAAAGAGCGATGCGCAGCTTAGTTTAGACCAGGACTTACAAAATGACAGTAATTATTTTTTTTAAAAAAGAAGATCGTTTTATCCTATTTCTTTAGGCTGTTAGATAATCCCGTGAATCGCGACTTTTCTGTAGGAAATATCGGCTCGGGATCAACATCGCAAGTGCAGATTACACCTCGATTTCTTTCTTCTTTTTTTTTTTTATGAATGGTCTGCGGAACATATAAAGGAAATTTTTTTCTCTACTGAATTTCACAGTCTGCTGATTATACGACGAAAATTGCGGTAAGTGAATGCGGCAATGACGAAAATAGTTTTATAGCTGAAGTCAGTAGGAGTTCGTACCAAGACAAGCGAACTGTGACTCCTTCTTGCTGCATGAATAAAGCGTTCTGGAAAGGCGTGTTGTAATTAGTTAAGTGATTCGTTCATTTCATCATTAGAGAAAGAAATTGTTGAAAGCTCTGAACTGCTTTAATTACCTTACGAAGGTCTAACGAGCCCCCGGAAATAAGTTGAATAAAAAGAAGCCCTGAAACAGTACTGTAACGACAAAAATTACTCTACAACACAAAATTATTCGGTCGTTGTTCGCGAATTAAATCAAAATGATCTCACATAAATTTGGACAATACATCATAATGCTAGAAACTTTTGAGAAGTATTAATCAAAATCCAGAAATGTTGTAGCAATTATAGAAAGATACGGAGCGAAAGACGAGCACTTTTCTTTTGTTGTTGAGACTGAAAACGTATTAACGAAGTGCAAAACAGCTCTATCTCAACCGCATTGGCTCAACATAAATGAAAATATGGCGCATTGTGAAAGCACACAATGAAATCAATTTTTTATCTGCGATCATGAAATAGTAACTGTCTTGAGCTCTATAATACAAAAATATTAATAATACGCAAGTTCTTCTTCCATTTTCTGCTGAAAAAGTATTAAATGAATGGAATAGCTCTTTAACGGCAGGGAGGAATCAAGCTAAATAACCAGCGGGCTTTCTTCTTACTGTAAACTGGTCGGTGCAGATTTGTCCGTCAAGGAGCAAAGTCACTCTTTTGTCTTGGCCAAGCGGGAGTACGCAGTCGGTGCAGATTTGTCCGTCGAAGAGCAAAGTCACTCTTTGTTGTTGGCCACGGTGGGTGCAGATTTGTCCGTCGAGGAGCAAAGTCACTCTTTGGTCTTGGCCATGCAGGAGTACGATGTCGGTGCAGATTTGTACATCGAAGAGCAAAGTCACTCTTTGGTATTGACCATGCAGGAATACGCTGTCGGTGCAGATTTGTACATCGAGGAGCAAAGTCACTCTTTGGTATTAACCATGCAGGAGTACGCTGTCGGTGCAGATTTGTCCTTCGAAGAGCAAAGTCACTGTTTGGTGTTGGCCAAGTGGGAGTGCGCGGTCGGTGCAGATTTATCCGTCGAGTAGTAAAGTCACTCTTTGGTTCAAGCGAGACTAAAGAGTGTCTTGGTCTTGGCCATGCAGGAGTATGCGCCGTCGGGGAGCAAAGTCACTATTTGGTGTTGGCCATGTAGGAGTACGCTGTAGGTGCAGGCTTGTCCTTCGAGGAGCTAAGTCCCTCATTGTTCTTCGCCAAGCGGGAGTACACGTTCGGTGCAGACATGTCTGACGAGGAGTAAAGTCACTCTTTAGTCCTTTGGTCTAGGCCATGCAGGAATATGCGCCGTCGAGGAGTAAAGTCTCTCTTTGGTGTTGGTCATGCAAGAGTACGCGACAGGTGCAGATTTGTCTGTCGAGAAGCAAAGTCACTCTTCGGTCTGAAAAGAAATTCGTCAATAGAGCTTTTAGAAGAGGAGATACAGCTGCAGGCAGAAGTACACAAACACCACCTAGCGACAAAACTGTGAACTACAAAAATATCTTCGAGTACAAACCTAAAGTGTTGCAAATGGTATCTGGTGTTGAAAGAATTATTTAAAACAGACTTTTAGAAGCAGAGATATCGAGATAAACATTTGCGCCCACTTGTGGCGAAATTCTTCATTCTTTTGGGAAGGAAATATACACCAAATGTTTTCATAGGTGGCGGTACCTGACTGAAAAATAATTTTTTCAATCGGGTTTTTAGACCCGCAAAATATTGTTGCAAATATGCTGCAAACGGAAACGTGACTTACTCTCTTTTGTGGCACGCTTGTGCGTTAAAAAAATTTGAAATTATATGCAAAACATTTTGCACCAGAAACGCTTTGCAGTGAAGAAAGACTTCTTCAAATCGGACTCTTAGAAGCTAAGATTTTGACAAAAATCAGATATACCTTTATGCCCTTGCAGAAAAACTATCCACTATTTTAAGCAGAAGGTATTCTTAAAAGGTTTTCCGAGGTGAGCGGCATCGGTCCACGAAAGAATTTTTTCAATTGAGTTTACAGAAGCTCAGATTTTGCTGCAAATACACTGCTCGACACACGCAAATTGGTCACTGAGAGGGACTGTGATCAGACCTCCGTGGTGTGACACCTGGAACGTACGGGAAAGGTCCAGAAATTGGGGTCTTGGGTGCCTCACAGACTAAGGACAACAAGAATCAGCCTATTGCCATTTATGGTTCTTTGCTCGCCCGTTATCGCGAATGTTCTCAGCAACACAAACCCTTTCTGTCACGTATTGTTACTGGAGATGAAAAGTGGTGCCTGTAGTGAATTTCAGCCATTGAACAGAACGGTTAAGCCCAAACAAGACGCTCAGGCCAAGTCCAAAACATGACCTTCATCCTGTGAAGATCATGTGTTTGTCTGGTGGGGCATGGAAGGCATTATTCTCTGAGAAATGCTGCCAACCAGTCGGACCATCAACGCTGCCCTCTATCGTGAGAAACTCCGCCGTGTGGAGGGAGCAGTTCAGCAGAAACGGCCACATCGGCGCCATGGAGCTCTTCTTCAACATGATAACGCACGCTCTCACGGTGCAAACATGACCAAAATGGCCATTCAGCACATGAAATGGGAGATCTGGCCTATTCCCCTCCGTGGCAGAACATTCAACAATTATGTTGATCTTCAGAATTTCCTTCATGATTTCTTCGCAGCAAAGCCTGTACGTATTTTTCAAGAATGACATTGTTGACCTATCCAGACGTTGGAACACCATCCTAAACAATGGGGGGGGGATATAGTTGATAGATTCCGTTTCCCTTCTGATGTTATACTTTCCTGTGGTGCAGTGAAAAAAACGGCACGAACTTATGGGTCAGCCCAATATTGTAATTTTGCCCTGTCTATTTTTTGCAATGTCCAAGTTTCAGATGCACAAAGTGCTACATTCCATATAAGAGGTTTTTTTTGTTTTTGTTTCTAGAGAGATGGACTTGGATGTTAATAGTGCTTTTTCTTATTGAAAGCATTCTTTGCTTGTGCTAACCTAGTTCTCACATCTTTTACATTTCTTCTATCGGATGTAAAAATGCTACCTAGGTACATGAAGCCCTTAACTTGTGTTACTCCTTTTCCTTCAATATGATATTAATCTCTTGCTTTCCGTGTCAGGTGCATTTCATCCCTTTTTTTTTTTTTTTTTTTTACATTTATATTCATTTTGCATTTATCTTCAAGAATCTTGTAAGTCTCTTTCATTATTGCTATTATTGCAATGCCACCAGCAAATCTTATAGTGTTGTAAATCCTACCATTGATATTTACTCCTTTGCCATTGTTTTCAGTAAAGTCTTTCATGGCTTCCTCAATGTAAACATTGAAAAGAAGTGGTGACAGACCACTTTCCTGTCTCACCCCGTTGCCTGTTTTTGCTTCATTTTCCTCTTTTTCTACACTACATATTAGTCAATAATATCATGAAAAGTTGACTAAGTTGTAAAAAAACAACAACAGAAGGCTGAAAATCCGGCTGAAGTAACAGTAAGTAAAAGTAACATAAGAATCGAATAAAATAAATAAAGATTAAACAAATACAGATAAGGCACCTTGAATTAAATGGTAAAAAGATAAAAATAACTCTAGAACGAAATGTAAATTTCTCTTCTAATGAAGTATTCTTTATCCGTAGAGTGTCGCTCTTTTACATCGGGGCTAACGAACCCTGACGACACTCATTTCCACACCCAAACTGCGCGTCGAAAAGAGTGTCGTCAGCTTCAGGGATCGTTAGTCTTGATGTGAGAAAGCAGCGCCGTCGTACACAAAGAATCTTTTACTAGAAGGGAAGCCTTCATAATATCGCGTTCCAGAATTGCTTTTTATATCTTTTTGTCATTTAATGGTAAATACAGCAGTATTCTTGTTTTCTGCACTGATAAAAATGATAAAATATAACTGATCAACCGACATGTGGTGAATAGGCTAAATGCTTAGTAAAGGAATAATGATGCAGCGATACTCTCACATAGCCGTTAATTAATTAGTGTTAAAACTGTGAAGTAGAACACACACACACACACACACACACACACACACACACACACACACACACACACACACACGAAAATATTATTGTGTTCGTTATACTGTATATGTTATTAGGCTCATGTAAAACAATATTGAAATATTGGTGTCAAAAAAACGTTTAATTATGTATCATAATTGGTAATGAGAATATTCACAGTTATTACGAACAAATTAACAACAGCTAGTTAAATATATTTACGCGGATGTTGCATGCATTTTGCAAGATGAACGTATAGCACATTGTTTTGTATCCAAAACAAAATAATTTATCCCCCCAAAAAAAGAAAAAAAAATCTGTGCACACCACTGGCCAGGTCGGTTTAAGACATTCGATTTATGATCCGGCCAGTTTAAGACTTTCAACTTATAGTCCAAAGCGTTTAAACTTTTCGCCTTACAGTCTGACCAGTTTAAGACTTTCATCGCATTGTGCAGCCCGTTTGCAATTTTCATTGTATTAATGCAGTCAGTTTAAGACTTTCAGCTTATTTGTCCAACTTATTCCCTGCCTGTTCGAGACTTTCAGCTTATTTGTCCAACTTATTCCCTGCCTGTTCAAGACTTTCAAATTACAATCTGGCCCATTTAAGGCTTTCACATTATACAGTGCGGACCGTTTAAGACTTTCAACGTATTAGTGCGTCCCGTTTAAGACATTCAACGTATTAATGCGTCCCGTTTAAGACTTTCAAAGTATTATTGCATCCCGTTTAAGATTTTCAACGTATTAGTGCGACCCGTTTAAGACTCTCAACGTATTAGTGCGTCCCGTTTAAGACTTTCAAAGTATTAGTGCGTCACGTTTAAGACTTTCAACGTATTAGTGCGTCACGTTTAAGACTTTCAACGTATTAGTGCATCCCGTTTAAGATTTTCAACGTATTAGTGCATCCCGTTTAAGATTTTCAACGTATTAGTGCGACCCGTTTAAGACTTTCAACGTATTCGTGCGACCCGTTTAACCTTAATCACCCAGATCCGGTGTCACGGACCGCATTGAAAACTAATTGTTTTCTTCTAGCCTACTTTCAAGAAAGGTTTGAGCCCAAGCTCTTGTATAGTTGTCCCCCTTTCTAAAAAATTAAAAGTTACCATGAATTAAACGATAAAAATGTGGCGGTCTAAGAGACCGGACGTATGTTGATATTAACAAACATAAGACCTGGGCAGTTAAGGGTTCAGACCTTCAACGTATCAGTGCGGCTCGTTTAAGACTTTCAACGTATTAATGCAGCCAGTTTTAGACTTTCAGCTTATTTGTCCAACTTATTCCATGCCCGTTCCAGACTTTCAACTTATTTGCCCACCTTATTCCCTGCCCGCTTAAGACTGTCAAATTACAGTCTGGCCCGTTTAAGGGTTTCACCTTATACAGTGAGGCCCGTTTAAGACTTTCAATGTATTAGTGCAGCCCATTTAAGACTTTCAACGTACAGTCTGCCCCGTTTAAGATTTCCCATTTCAGCTATCATTAAGCAACACATCTGGTTCGTACTGTACTTCCATTCCTTTCTTTTCAGATTGTATGATATTTGTCATCTTATGGGGAACTAAACAAAATAGGAAATATCACAGTGTGAAATTTTTTTATTTCAACTCTTCAGAGTTCAGTTTTTTTTATGGGAACAGGATTATAGGTAGTGGTAATGAGAAAGAAAGGCTGTAATATTTCTATTCAAAAATCTGTCATAAATATCTCGTAAAAAATGATGCTATTTTTGTTGAGCGTCTCTGATTTATTAGCCCGCATGATTTCGTATTGTGTTATCATAAGAACGTAGAAAGCAATGTCGTTTGTTTGGCGTTTCTTGTTTTAACCGGAATCGGTAACTCTTGTAGGATAGGATGTGTTAAAACGTCGTAGTAATTTTACATCCTGGGTGCTTATTTATTGATTTTCTGCCGGTTGTGAAACTGAAGTACCTAACTGTTGTCGCAGCTTTGGACCGGAAATGCATACCTTTGCAGAGACCGGAAGAATCATTCAAGGTCTTCGGGGGATTTGTTGTAAATGACATCCCAAATTTCTGATTAAATCTTTTTCATTTCACATTAGTGAAAGAAAGGCATTTAATGCGGAATAAACGAAAAACCAATGTTTAGGAATTTTTCAATAGCAGAAACATTTCTTTCGCATTCATTTTTTCATAAAACACATTTTCTGCAACTGATCGCGCGAATGAAATATTCCTAAACATTGGTTCTGCGTGCTCAACTTCGAAAGAAGAATTTCACAAGAATGTAATGCAGGAGAAATGTTTCTGAATTTTAATTTTGCAAGATCAGCATCAAAGAAAAAAATGCCTCGAGAAATAAGTACAAAAGAATTGTTTCTGAATTTTTATTGTATTTTGAAAAAAAAAAAGTACGTGTTTATAGATAGTATCAGTCCGTCCATCAAGCAGTCTCTGAACATCATAGCTCTGCACCTATCAGCCCGACTTAAAAAAAATTTTACAACTGAGTGGCGTGAATTGCCAGAATGATTATCCTTTGCATTTTGTTCTTTCTGCGTTGCATAATTTTGCAGCTAGGGGGCATGTATCCTGTTATATTATATCACTAAGCTGTTCTCTGAGATTCAGAGGTTTGCTCCACAAGGAAATACAAACTACCAGATAAATTTTTTAACTGATTATTTTCTTACTGACTGTTGCCATATCAAATTCCTCCATTTAGAGCGATCTTCACACACAACTCGAGCTTCACTGACATCCATCACACGACGTACACAAGACCTTCTATACTTCATACTCATAATCTTTTTCTCATGCAGACACTCCTGAATCTGATCCTCCCATGACCTCCTTGGCCTTCCTCTGCCTTTTCTTCGCATCTCATCACTCATTCTTTCAACATGGCCAAACCACCAGAGAACATTGGTTTCCACCTTGCTAACAACACTTTGCTTCACATTGAACAACTGCAACACATCTTCATTCCTCACACGATCAGAACGTGTCTTGCCACAACCCCCTCCCCCGTAAGTAACGCATTTCTCCAACACACGAACGACTTCTATGTTTCTTCTGTAGTACCCAACTTTCACTGCCATACATCAGAGTAGGAACAATTGCGCTTTCATACATAGCCATGCGGGACTCTCTTGTGAACCCATCATTCCTGTGAAAACCTCTCAAAGCAGCTATGACTTTCAATGAAGAATTCACTCGTCATAAACCAGTATTGTCCATCTTGGCATCACGCATGCACGTATCCATAAATATATTAGGCAGCCATGGTGACATTACACAGCTTTGTCTGACTCCTGCACCAATAGAAAATAGAAAACCATTTTGATAAAACACCATTCACTCGTACACAAGCTTTACTGCCAGCATACATGGCTTTTACACTGTTAAGTAGATTTCCAGTAACACCATATTTATTCAATACGTTTCACAAAAGTATCCTATTTACTCAGTCGTAAGCTTTCTCTAAATCTATGAAGGCAGCAAAAACTTTCTTACCAATAGCCAGATACTTTTCAATCATCATGCGTAATGCAGAACTTTGTTTAGTGTAGCCTTTATAATGAATAAAGATTCTCCGCTGGACGTGTAGTGCTGGGAAGTTTACGTTAAGTCACGTTAGGGTTATTGGAAGGTTACTTGACGTAGCTAAAGTGTACCTAATCTTCAAAGTGCTAGAGTTTGTTTAGGTAAGACTCGCACGTGCAATAAATTCATTGAATATGGAACATCTTTTTACTCAGCGTTCCTCATTATCTTGAATATCAGTACTATAACTTCGGTTTTAGTACATTAGTACCTTGAAGGCTCCTTATTAGAGCGGTAAACACAATATACCCTGGACTTAATGGAGACACTTAATGAAAGAGACTTAACGGCCAGACAGAGGTCTGACAATAATATGAACTGAGAAAAACGTACTCACTTTAAACCTTTTATTGGGGAACTCCTGGTATTATCAAACACACTCTCAACAAATCACACGACTACTGAATATCCGAACTTTCGTAGAATCGCGTAACAATAATTAAGAAGAACCTATCACATAAAACGAAGCTTACTTGGTATAGTTGAGCGCGCCTATATATACTGCATACCACCACGTCATGACTTACACTCGTTGCCACATATCATTCAGCGGGAGAAATAACATCTCGTTAAGTGAGAAGATAATTTGCATAGGAAAATAAAATAACAAGAGATAGTAAAATCAAAAGGAAACTGAATCTAGAGTATACGTTACACCTTTACCATGCATAAAATCAATCTGAACACCCCACACTTTCTCTGATGTAGGACCTCGTACTTTTTCAATAAGGACCTTACCAAACACTTTCCCTGACACACTCAGTAAGTTAATACCACGATAGTTTTTGCTGTGTCTGATAACCTTTTCCCTTATACAAGAGAACAATGATAGCATCCTTCCAATTCCTTGGGACCGTTCCTAACTCCCAGAACAACTGGCAAATTTCAGTTATACCACTCGTATTTTAAGTATAATTGGTGTACAGTTAATTGTTATGAATTAGTTTTTTTCAGTAATTAAAAAGAAACTATAATTTAGACTTTTCACTATTCCGAACTAAATATTCTTCCAGTAAGTCAGAATTAGTGAAGTTTTACTGTATATACAAATGCTTTTTGTTTCGAAAAAGTTGGAGGGCTCTGTGGCTGTCTAGCTTCCTTAATTAAAAGGAAGAACATTAGTCTAAAAATTAAAGCTCTGTTGTGGAAAGCGTACGTTAGTCTCATTTTAATGTATGGCAGTGCTATTTGGCGTGTTTATGCAAATTTGCACAGCAAATAATTCTCCTTATTTCAGAATATAACTCTCAGAATGATGACGGGTTTGGATGGTGGTAGTACCTCTAATAATGATCAAAACAATTACTTAAGGTAAATGCAGTTAATTACACTAAGTATGAACTAGCAAAAAGGTACTACGATAAAGCCGAGGATCACCCAAATAACCTCTTGTTAGGAATGCCCTTAATTGCGATATTAATGTCCCAATGACATACAAAAGACCAACACATTCTAGAGACTATGACAAAAAAAACCATTCAATTAGAATTGGGCCGAAAACCCAGCAGCTAACTGGGATTAATTAAATTTTTAATCTCAATGCTGATATATATATATATATATATATATATATCATCATCATCATCATCATTGTCAACCATTATCAATCCACTGCTGGACGAAGGTCTCCCCAAGTTTCCTCCACAACGGTCTTTCTTGTGCCAGTCTCCTCCATGTCACTCCTGCATACTTTCGAATTTCATCCACCCATCTCCCATGTGGTCTTCTTCTGGGTCTTTTCCTGTCCCTTGGAATTCAATCTAAAATTTCGGCTGTCCATCGATGGTCTGTTCTTCTGGCAGTATGTCCAGCCCATTGCCATTTCAGGGATTTAACTCTGATCATGATGTCTTCCACTCTTGTCATTTATATATATATATATATATACACACACCAGGGTTGTTATAAATTAGTTGGGCAAAAAGAAAGCGTTATTGTTCATAAGTATAAGGATGCATATGATAAGTACGAATAATATATAGTTAAACCCACCGAGTTTACCTTTTGTGGACCTTTTTGTGGACAGATGGCGCTGAGTCGTGCAAGGTCACGTATCGCCAGCACAGAACGCGCGATTACTCCCATCACCATTGTTTCATTGTTCCCGATACGATGGCGACGTTCAGCGGCGCAGAAAAAGCGAAGTGCTGCCTGTGGTTTCACGAGACGCATCCAGCAACACAAGTGCAACGATATTTTCGCCGAGAATACGGGAAAACTGAACCGAAAAGGGACACGATTGTAGCATGGCACAAACGATTTACCGAGACTGAATGTGTGGCTCTAGGAACAGCGGCCAAGGCAGAACTGGAATTTCCGAGGAGACGTTGGATGCAGTGCGAACAGCATTTCTGCGTAAATCGACGGCACGAGGAAGTCTGGAGCTTGGAGTTCCAAAATCTATAGTGACAAAAATCCTAAGGAAACGTCTGAAATTAAGGCCTTACAAATTGCGGCTCGTTCAAGCTCTGAAGGATGGCGACAAGAAGCAGAGAGCAGATTTTTGCAGTGACATGTTAAATCGCATAGAAGCTGATGATGACTCCTTGTCGAAGTTGGTGTTCAGTGACGAGGCGACCTTTCACTTAAAAGGCAAATTGAATAGACACAATGTGAGGGTTTGGGAATCAAAAAATCCCCTTACCATATTGGAATATGAAAGGGATAGTCCCAAGGTAAATGTTTTTCGTGCCGTGAGTTGTGCTTCCGCTTTAAATCCATTTTTCTTTGTTGAAAAGAACTGTTACCGGAATCACATACCTGGACATTCTTCAGATTTACCTAATGCAAATCCTCAAGGAAACAATGGAAGGAGGTTTCACTTACCAGCAAGACTGAGGGCCTCCTCACAACCGCAAGGACATCACTTCTTACCTCGATGATGAAATCCCAGTTTGGACTAGTTGCGGCGGCCCAATTGCATGCCCCCCGATCACCGGGCATAACGCCCCTAGATTTCGGTCTATGAGGTTTTGTTAAAGATCAGGTTTACCTTCCGCCGCTTCCCAAGTCCCTTCCTGAACTGAAATCAATAATCATTGCTGCACTCGCATTGGTCGATGCCAATATGCTGACAGCAATGTGGAAAGAACTGATTTTGAGATGGGACATTTGCAGAGTAACCAAGGGAAGCCACATCGAGCTTTTGTGAAAAAAGGTAAACTTGGTGCATTTAACTGTATAGTATTTGTACTTATTATGATATTAATCCTTATAACAATGCACAATAAAATTTTCTTTTTGACCAACTAATTTATAACCACCCTGTATCAGGGTGATCCAAAAGTTGCCATTTTCTGACCGTTGATGAAAACGTGTATAAATGCATAAATGTAAAAGTTCGATCTTTGAAATAGAGTCCATCTTACTCGATTGTCTTACACCATCGTGATACCATATCTCGAATCCACCTGCAAAACAATTCCTTTGATTTCGAGGCGAAAAAGTCTTGGCCCCTAAGTTCAACATCCGGGATGTTTTGGAAGTGTTTCGCGCATAGAAAACGCGCCATGGACCAGAACAAGTGGTAGTCTGAAAGCGCAAGATCAGGACTATAAGCAGGGTGGGGCATTATTAGCCCACCAGGAACAAGTGGTAGTCTGAAAGCGCAAGATCAGGACTATAAGCAGGGTGGGGCATTATTAGCCCACCAGGAACAAGTGGTAGTCTGAAGGCGCAAGTTCCGGACTATAAGCAGGGTGGGGCATTATTAGCCCACCCGGAACAAGTGGTAGTCTGAAGGCGCACGTTTCGGACTATAAGCAGGGTGGGACATTATTAGCCCACCCAGGACAAGTGGTAGTCTTAAGGCGCAAGTTCAGGACTATAAGTAGGGTGGGGCATTATTAGCCCACCCGGAACAAGTGCTAGTCTGAAGGCGCAAGTTATGGACTATAGGCAGGGTGGGGCATTATTAGCACACCCAGAACAAGTTTTAGTCTGAAGGCGCAAGTACCGGACTATTAGCAGGGTGGGGCATTATTAGCCCACCCGGAACAAGTGGTAGTCTGAAGGCGCAAGTACCGGACTATTAGCAGGGTGGACCATTATTAGCCCTCCCGGAACAAGTGCTAGTCTGAAGGCGCAAGTTCCGGACTATAAGCAGGGTGGGGCATTATTAGCCCACCCGGAACAAGTGGTAGTCTGAAGGCGCAAGTTCCGGACTATAAGCAGGGTGAGGCATTATTAGCCCACCCGGAACAAGTGCTAGTCTGAAGGCGCAAGTTATGGACTATAAGCAGGGTGGGGCATTATTAGCACACCCGGAACAAGTTTTAATCTGAAGGCGCAAGTACCGGACTATTAGCAGGGTGGGGCATTATTAGCCCACCCGGAACAAGTGGTAGCCTGAAGGCGCAAGTACCGGACTATTAGCAGGGTGGACCATTATTAGCCCTCCCGGAACAAGTGCTAGTCTGAAGGCGCAAGTTCCGGACTATAAGCAGGGTGGGGCATTATTAGCCCACCCGGAACAAGTGGTAGTCTGAAGGCGCAAGTTCCGGACTATAAGCAGGGTGAGGCATTATTAGCCCACCCGGAACAAGTGCTAGTCTGAAGGCGCAAGTTCCGGACTATAAGCAGGGTGGGGTATTATTAGCCCACCCGGAACAAGTGGTAGTCTGAGGGCGCAAGATCAGGACTATAAGCAGGGTGGGGCATTATTAGCCCACCAATACACTCCAGTTCCTGTATGGTTTTTTTCTTTGCTTAGTTGACTGGGCACGATGAGAAGGAGCATCATCCTCTTTTCCTGTTGGAGGATAACCCGTTTACGGTTCAGCAAAGCATGGCACTTTCGTCTTAAAGCGACATACGTACGTCCGCCCCAACTAGCCACAGAATAGCTGCGCATTAATGCCTTGGCATCTGGGACCAATAACTAATGAATGGGGCCCTCAAAGTTCTATCATATGCTTGTCACAACTTCGTGCTCAAATCGTCCCCTTTTTGGGACTTAACCACTGTTGTTTTCACGTCAAGATTCCAGAAAAATATCCACTTTTCATCACATGTCACAATTCGTCTAAAGAAATGGCCGTTCTGGGGATTTTTCAGCAATTGACGACGCACACGTCGCTGATCTTGAGCAGCAGTCAGTACTTGTCGACAGCTTCTTTCCGACGGTAATCGGCTTACCTGCGCTCGGCCGTCTACGTGATGCATCAGGAATCTTGATTCGTCAGACTAGGCCACTTTTTCCCAATCATCCACGGTCCAATCTCGACGATCTTGGGCCCATTTCATACGTTGTTGGCGATGACGTGCATTGGGCATGGGGACCCGGCTGGATCTTCGGCTACGCAGGCCCGTGCGCAGAAAGCTGCGATGAATTTTGTGTAGTGACACATTGCCCTGATTACCACTGTTGTAGCTGCTTGTGATTTGTCGCACTGTGGCCTGCGGTAGCTGTGAACAATGCGCTCGCTCCCCTCTGGCATCAATGAGCTGCGGACGACATACGGCTGGACGACGGTTCGTCGTTTGGCCATCTGTGTATCACTTTTGATACGTACTCACTACAGCGGTACGTGAACAACCCACATGCCGCGCCGTATCAAACTCCGATAAATCGGCAGCTTTTCCCATTCTGACACCGAACACTCTACTAACCGAAAGCCGGTCCTCGGGTTGTATATATACTGTCTGCTCTGTGAACTTCACCTGCGCCATCGTTCGGTCTCCAGGCGCGCTCATTTCTCTAGGCTAGGGGTTGTCATGATGTAAAGGCTCATCGGTGTATGTAGGAGGGACAAGGAATTCGAAACATCTCTGCCAGACAATAGCTTTGTGTCCTATGTCTGTACGTGGATAAGAAACATCTCTGCCAGACAATAGCTTTGATGGGTTGATGGACCATCAAAACTGTCACTGTCTCCTTCCACGTGCCTTGTCTTCAAGGCTGCAGTCTCCATTTTTAAATTGTTGAAACCAAAATCTTGCCGTTCTTTCAGCAACTGCTCCTTTACCTTCCACAGCACACATTTTCGTCACTATAGCGATCAATTTTTTTAAAGAAAAACCGTAACTGCACTCGGATCGTGTATTTCTCATCCGTATCTTTTGTCAACAGAAAATTTTTCAGTAAATCAAATCAGATCATAAGGTACGTCTCATAAATATAAAAACAACTATGTAACGTAGCCACATGCAAATGAGATGTACAAATTAGCATGTTGTACGCACGTGCATGGGCCGTGATTCGGTACAGCCTACAAAAGACAGCGGACCTGCCGTCAGATGCATTCATTTGCCGAGATGCCACGCAATAGTCAACTTTCTGGTGAGGAGGTGCAGAAGATTTGGAGACTGAGAGCAAATAGATTGCCTGTAGCGAAAATTTGTAAAGCCATGAGGAGGAGTAGGGCAGTCATTTATAAGAGTTTATCGAAACGCGGTGCGTTAACTGCCAGAAAACGGTCTGGAAGGCCTCGAATAACAACCAAACGAGATGATCGTACCATCATGCGTTTAGTTTCATCCCAAAGGTTATCACTACGTCAAGTTTCTCAGACTGTTGGTGTCACCGTCTCAAAGTACACAGTTCATCCACGAATCAAGGAAAGTCGCAACATTGTGCTCCGTAAAATGGGCCGTCTGCCACACCTCACACGGCGCCACAAGGAAGCTAGATTGTTATGGGCAAGCAGCCACACGCACTGGACGGACGAGTGGATCTCAACTATTTTCTCCGATGAGAAAAAGTTCAACCTGGGCGGCCCTGACGGTTGGAACTGCTATTGGCATGATTTACGACGCGAGCTACTCACCTTCTTCAGCAGACAGAAAGGAGAGGGATCTGTGGTCGTCTGGGGAGCTCTTGTATTCAATGGGACAACGGATATATCGCTTTCCTGCAAAGCAGGCAAAACTCCGAAACGTATCAGGACCTACTGAGCATCCACCTTCTACCGTTTGCCGAAATTCTAGCGGGTGTTGATTATCTGTTCCAGCAAGACAATGACTCTATCCATCGGTCTGCATCAACGAAAAGCTGGTTTAACACTCATCATGTGACCGTAATGGATTGGCCAGCACTCAGTCCAGATCTGAACCCTATCGAGAACCTCTGGAGTATCCTAGCTCGTGATGTGTATGCGAATGGACGGCAGTTCTCAAGTGTGATGGCATTGAAAGAGCAGATTGAACGAAGTTGGTACGCACTCCGCCCAGAACACATACATCACTTAGTGGACAGCATGCCCAATCGGGTTTTCAGTGTTATTTGGAACAACGGCTCCACTATTCGTACCGTAGGTGCTCATAACTAGTAAGTCTTTATATTTTTGAGACAGCGTATTTCTGTTTTTTCTTGTACTTGGCGTTGGAATTGTTATGTTTCCGTCAAACTATTGTGCAGCTGTGTGTCCTATGCTATTTTTGCTATAAATATAAGGTGTACATTTCAGCTCGTTGTTGTTTCTTTTTTATTCGCGAATTTGTTCTGTCTCTATATTTATGGATCGCACTATGTGTAGAGGATTTTAGGAGAGAAAGTCTGACCCCAGGTCTTAAACAACCCTTAGAAATAGGAAGCTGGGAGGTATGGGCTAGAGTGCCCGATAGGAAAGTGACACGGAAGCGAGGTAAAAAGGGCGAGGAAGACTCCCTATTTATTACCGGGGGCCAGTACCCGGGGCCCGACGGCTAAACGTTCCCATCTGACGCTTGGCGGATATTTAGTGGTTTGAGAGTTTGTACCTGCCTGAGATCGAACCTGATTTTCTCTCCGTGGCTGTCACGAACGTTGACCACTAGGCCACCCACGGAACTTTCTCAGTAAATCACGGCAGCGTGTGCTCCTATATATGCCAATTAGACGATACCTGTTTTCCAGTCATGCGTTGTTATTATCTGCATAACGCATGCGCACCTGACACAGGATGACTCTTATGGCAATGGCTTTTGAATCACCCTTATATACACTGCTGGCCATCCAAAATGCTACACTAAGAAGGAAGCATACGATTGGCCTGAAATTCGCAGCATGCGTCGCCCGCGAGAGGATATGCAAACGATTAGCATTGCAGGGCATATGCAAATCATGTGCGTCCGGCACGCCACCGAGAAGCACTATAAGAAGGGTGCACAGAAGGCGGTGTGTAAGTAGCGGAAGTGTGTTGTGCTGCCGGACCTGTACGTGGGAAGCTTCGTGATGCCTCGTCGCAGAATACGGCAGTCATTCCAGCACGTTTCGGAGTTCGACAAAGGACGAATAGTGGCTTATCGCGACAGCGGTTTATCGTACCGAGACATCGGCGCCCGTGTGGGACGACATCTAGTCACAGTGACGCGAGTATGGATTCAGTGGGTGCAAGAGAGACGGACGGACCGACGTGAGAAATTGCCGCAGCCGCGGCACACCACTGAACGAGAGGACCGCCATGTTGTGCGGCGGGCATTGACGGCTCGCACCGCCACATCACGAACGTTAGTGCAGGAATTAGGGTGTGTTGCGCAACAACCTGTGTCAGCACGTACCGTTCGATGTCGTCTGCAGGAGCAGAGACTTGTCGCACGGCGCCAATTGCTCCGATTACCACTAACGTTACACCACCGGCGAGTGCGGTGGCAGTGGGCCGTTGAACGCCGCACCTGGACTACGGAATGGCACGACATTGTCTTCTCCGCCGAATCTTGCTTCTGCCAGAAACACCACGATTGTCGGATCCGCGTGTGGCTGCACCGCAGCGAGAGACTGTATGACGCCTGCACTATGCATCGCCATACTGGTCCGTCGCCTGGCGTTGTGGTTTGGGGCGCAATTGGATATGACACCCGCACCCCACTGGTATTCATCGCCGGTACACTCAACAGCCACCGCTACATCTCCGACGATTTCGAGCATGCAGTCTTCCCTTACCTGCAGGACCTGCCAGCGGCCACGTTCCAACAGGGCAATGCGCGCCCTCACGTGACACGCATCGTGCAACAATTCTTCACGGCCCACCAGGTGTCACTGCTGCCGTGGCCCGCCTCTTCTCCCGATATGTCGCCCATCGAACACGTCTGGTCGCTGATCGGAAACCGAGTGGCCTGGCAAGCACCACCCGTGGCTACGCCTGATGAACTGTGGCAACGTGTGGAAACAGCCTCGACCGACATACCCCAAGCCCTCATCCAAAGCCTCTTTCGTTCGATGCCGCGACCTGTAGCGGCCGCTAATGCCAGCCATGGGGGCCACACGAACTATTGATGTCTGCGTGTTCCGCAAGTCGCACGGGCCTGTAAGCTCAATCGTTTCATCTTTGTATCTGTTGTTATGTGTCCAGTAAATCTGGCTTTGCTATCTCGTATCCTTCTTGGTGTTGCATTTTGGGTGGCCAGCAGTGTATATGGGTTGTCCAGAAAGTTCTGAGCGTTTGTGACAGGTGTATGGTTGAGCGTGACGTATGCAGTCGTACCTTTTAAAAAGACACGAGATGTTGGCAACAATGAAAGGTGGCATTTGGATGCGGCGTTCAGTCACGTGTTGTTGATGATAAATGGAATTTGTGTTTGTTTAGTACGTGTTAAATATGGATGATCAAAAATTTGCATTTTCAGCATGTGATGCTATTCCTCTGTAAAAAAGGGGGAAATGCTGCACAGAAGTGTAAAAACATTTGTGAAGTGTATGGAGAGAATGTTATTGGCGAACAACTGTTCAGAGGTGGTTTGAAAAGTTCAAAGCCTGCGATTTCCGTTTAGACGACGGAGAAGACATTCAGCGGTGGACGACGATCTCATAAATCTCTGAAAATGCCGAGGAGTTCTGTTGATGAACATTTAGTGAAGCTGGTATACACTTCTCATTACGATGTTTGGGTCCCACATAAGCTGTCAGAGAAAAACTACATGGAGCGGTATTCCATATGCAATATGCTCCTAAAACGCAACAACAGGGATCCAGTTTTGAAACGATTATGAGATGAAAAATGAATGGTTTACGACAATGTAGTGTGGAAGAGATTCTGAGATCATACTGCCAAACCACGTAAACAAACACCAAAGCCGAATATTCATGGACGCAAGGTTATGCTATCTGTTTGGTGGGATTGCAAAAGCATTATTTACTATGAGCTCCTCCAACATAATCAGACGATCGATTCGGATGTGTACTGCAGTCAGTTGGAACAATTAAATTGATACCTGCAAAAGAAGAGGCCAGAACTTGTGAACAGAAAGGGTGTTGTGTTCCAGCAAGACAGCGCGCAGCCGCACGTTTCTTTAGTCACCCGCAGAAAGTTGCACGCCATGGGCTGGGATGTCGTACCTCACATACCTTATTTGCTAGACATTGCGCCCTTCGACTTCCATTTGTTTCGATCTCTGCAAAATCCTTTAAATGGAAAATCATTCGGTGATCTCAGCGCTCTCAAGAAACACGTGGATGACTTTTTTTGCCTCCAAGGCAACCACATTCTACAGGGATGGCATTCTAAAATTGCCCAAAAGATGGAATAAAGTCGTGGAAAAAAATGAACTATGCTTTGAGGAATAAAGGTATGTTATTAAACTCATTGCATTTGTTTCATTGCGCATAAAAAAAAAAAAAACCGCTCAGTATAAAATAGAACAACAGATGGGGGGAGGGGGTGTTTTGTTACTTGCCCCGGGCGCAGAAATGCCAAGTTAAGCTTCTGGATAATATGTAAGCTCGTACTTTTCCCCCCAAAAGTGTTAAAAAAACAGTGTAAAAAAGCAAGTACAAAAAGTGTTCGAAAAAAAAAAAAAATCGTAGACTTCTTATACTCTTGGCTACAGCCCAGATTTCCGATACATTCGTATTACTTTTAAGTAGGACCTCGCATTCGTATGCTCATATTCCGTAATGTAACGCATACTGTATCCAAGGTTAGTAAAAGAGAAGGTTGCCTCAATCCCTATACTTCCCTGCAGTCACATTTCGGGTGGGGGAGTGACGTCAGTGACAGACCCGTGGTCAAGGTTTCCAACGCCCACCTATCCCTTCCCGGAAGAGCTAAATCCTATGTAATCTCACTTTGAGCTCAGACGTTTTTTGTGTAGCAGCATTTTTCAGAGTGATCTATTAACTGTGAATCTAGGTAAAAAAGTCCGAGAGTGTTTAAAAAACGCGGAAAAAGAGTCCAGAAAAAAAGGTCCGAGGAAAAAACGTCCAGAAAAATAAGTCCGAGATGGGCGTTTTGATTGCCATCCATGATATGCAAATAAGTCGATTTGACATACTCTTTGAATGTTGGTATAGAGGGGGGGGGAGGCATAATTTCATTATTTATCTAGTGTGGTGGGGTTGCCGGAAAACCTCCACACAGGAAAACTGCCACACGTTTTTCATTAAGGGGCTGGGGACAAATTGCTGTTCCTCCGAGGAACACTTTGAATGTGTGGCAGTTTTCCAAGTTTCCGAATTATGTGTGGCAGTTTTCCTGTGTGGCGGTTTTCAGTGAACTAAATAATGAAAGTATGTCCCCCCACCCCCACCCCAACATTCAAACAGTATGTCAAATCGACTTATTAGCATGGCCATGATGTCAATCAAAACGCCCATCTCGGACTTTTTCTTGGACTTTTTTCCTCGGACCTTTTTTCCTGGACTTTTTCCGAGTTTTTCAACAGTCTCGGACTTTTTTACCGATCGCCATTAACTGTTACCTAGTAACATTCAACATTCATAGCTACTGTTTTATGTGACTGACTATCAGTGATGCCAGGGATGAGAAGTACTGTTGCAATTTGCAACAACAGTTTGTCGAAAACTAAAAAAGATCCTGATGAAAAGAACGTAATGTATCATTCTTTTCCAAAAGATACAGAGCTCAGGAAAAAGTGGATTCATCTTTGTCGCAGAGATGGGAAATAGAATCCAGCATCCTGTACTGTGCGTTCAGAACATTTTGAACTCGAAGATTATGAGTGGGATTTGAAATCTGAACTTTAAAATTTGTCACCCAAAAGAAAATTAAAAAGCTTTGCCTTCCCTTCAAAAAATTTGCTGAAAAGTTGTGAGGTTATGAAACACGTGGATTTCTGCAATAAAAATCGCATTGAAAGACTCGCTCAAAGAGAAACTAAAAATATGATTTCTGATTTGTTACAAGAAAACCATTCAAATAACAGTTCCGAGAAGCAAAATGCAGTGGAATCCGATGGAGTAACAGTAATCAGAGATATAGAATACGGTGCATTAATGTGTAAATATAGGCAGCTGCTGACTGAAAATATTGCGTTGCGCGAAAAGGTGTGCAATTAACAAAAAGAAATAAGGGATTCAGCTCTAAAAATACGCAGATTGAAATATGAAATTGTTGCTATGAAACGAAATAATATTTGTAAAAATTGAACTTCAAGTTCGTTCAATACTACAAGATGTTTACAATAGGTCAAGCAAATATGCTTTTGAATAAAAAAAAAAAAAAAGGTCCAGTGAGAATATATCGATCGCTTTGACTCTGCGATACCTGAGTAAGAGGTCATACATTTATTTACGAAGTGAACTGAATTTTCCCTTGCCTCGATTATCAACTTTGCAGAAATGGGCGTCCAAGATTTATCCCCAACAAGGTACCACGACGGACGTACTAAAAATTATGAAAACTGCTGCATTAGGTATGCAACCTTACGAAAAAATAACTGTATTACAGTTTGATGAAGTCAAATTAAAAAAAGTATATGAATATAGCCAAAAACCTCTAGTTTTGCGGATTGGTGTGATTAAATAAATTATAAGTATATTAATTGGATTATAACTCATGTTCCTAAATCATTAAAAGCCAAAGAAACAGAACTGCATCTACAGTAAACGTAAGTATAAAATAATACACTTTATGCTTCAGACAGAAATGTTCAATTTTTATAACGCATATGCGTGTTTTTCTTTCTTTTTCCTAACCTTTTAAATGTCTTTAATCTAAAGCAGGTTATGTCTATTGTAAGGGTCCTAAACTTTTTCAAAATAAACAGGCTTTAAAAAAAAAAGAAAAAAACTCAGTTGATTCCACACTCCAGACGGGCGGGCGAGAACTCGAGTCAAACTCTACGATGGGTCTGTCAGTGACGTCACGCACTCTCCCTCTCCTCTCTAAAGATTTTTGGCGGTCGAGACAACCTTCTCTTCTACTTGTACCGTATCCGCTGGCTGGTATCATTCGTCGAATCTGCGTCAGGCTGATTTACGATGCAGCACCGTCGTAAAACCGGGGTACGGTAAATATGTAATTCGCATACCAGTTTATGAACGCATTTATCACAGCGTCGTAAAACTGGGGTATCGCAAATCGGGCCGAAGTACACTAGAGCAAGATTGGGCAATGGTTGCATCAGATCCTTTCGTCTCTCCTTTTGTGGACACTTAATTATTGTAAAAGGTGATCTAACTTTTCTTGCGCAAAATACTGAAAGTAGTAACTCCCCTGTTTATACAGATCTAGAACACTCTGCCGAAAAAAAAAAAAAAAAAAAAAGGAATGTAAAAGCGGTCATGATTTTTCCAGAATCAGGCGTTCCGCGGGAGAACTGCGTGATCAGCATACGCCTGCGTCTTGTTTATCATTTGCCTCTCGACAGTCAGCGACACCATTTCAGTTTGCTCAAATGTCTGCTGACACATTCTGCAAATAAATGTGCTTTTGGCTACTGAAAATTCATACGGTGTTACCCAACTCTCTAAATATGTTCAGGTTATTTATATATTTCATGTTTTAGTGGAGAAACCGAATGTTCTGAACGATGTTTGTATCATTACTTATCGAGTGTCTTGAAAAAAACATTTGCAGTTGTGTAACAAGAAGGCGAAGTTAATCCGCGATGTCCTTGATAGGAAGGTAACTTCAGCTGGCCGTATTTTCACTGAAAATATTGCAATGCTATGAATATTTCAGAATACACCAACTTGAAAGCTGAGTCTATAAGTGGCAAGATCGCACTTACTGTTCGTACTGCATTTCATACGTTTCTTCTCCTGTCTGTATCCATGGTAGGAGAACAAAGAGAAACTGCGAAAGTTATATTTTAGAATTTCATTTCGCGTGGCATTCATTGACTCGTGGATTGCTTTTAATTATATTTCATGGTGAGTTGGGCGGGGCTTACGCACTGGGGTGACATTGTAGAACAACGAAAATTGCTCAACACCTTGATGTTCTTCTGATGTGGACAGAAACCGGAGACGCCGCGCTTAGAATATTTCGAGAGAAAGTAAAGTGTCGCCAGAAAATTATTAAAAACAATTCCTCTTTCATTTGTATGTATAATATGAAATATTTTATACTACACCAAACTAGAAACGAAATATTGATAAAAACTATTGATTTCCGTCTAGTTTTTTTCCATACTTTTTTTATTTTGATGCTCTAGATGCATATTTTTTTTGTTCAATTTAAGAATATTTTAGAAATTCCTGAGTGATTGTTTTTTTAATTGGCAGATGGGTTTTTATACATAAACTACTGTTTGTGAAAATTGCAGTACCATGAAGGGATGATGGCAATCATGTATAACTTACAGGATATGCAGAGCAGGGTAGGACATGCAAATGATTAGAAGTGCAGAGTCATTGCGCATGTGTGGGCCCAGCAGCGCCCTCTGGACAGTCGAGTTAGGGGTATAAAGAGAGGGCTGTTTAGAGGGCCGCGGGTGGCCTACTGGGCAACGTTCGTGACTGCCACGGAAAGGACCTCAGGTTCGATCCCAGGCAGGTACGAACGCTTGATCCACTAAATATCCGCCGTGCGTCGAATGGGTACGTTAAGCCGTCGGACCCCTGGTACTGGCCCCCTCGGTAACAAATAAAGGCGTCTTCCTCCCCCTTTCTACTTCGCTTCCATGTCACTTTCCTAACGGGCACTCTAGCCCAAATCTCCTAGCTTTCTATTTCTAAGGGTTGTTTAAGACCTGGGGTCAGACACTCCCTTCCTAAAATCCTCTACAGATGATCATGATCATACACACCAATAGTGCATCGCGGAAAGCGAGTTATAAAAGGGTCTCGAGGATTCAATAATGCCTCCTCGACAACGAAGGGCGCAATATAACCATACGACAGAGTTTGAACGGGGACGAATGATTAGTCTGCGTGAAGGTGCATTTTTGCGGCCCTGGTGGCGCAGTGGTCTAAGCGATGGCCTTTGATCATTCGTCCGAAAGGGGTCCGGGTTCGAATCCCGGCGAGGCATAGATGTTGTGTTTGTCTTACGGCACTGGCTCTCTTCCTTTCCTGAAACAAGTGACCCTAAATTAGGGACGGGCGACTGCTTATAGCCCATTGAGTTGCTCACGGTGGTCGCTAAACCTTCAATCAATAAAAAAAAAAGAGAAGGTACATTTTCGTACATTGCGGCTCGGACGGGACATAACGCCACGGCACCGAGGAAAAATAGTGGACCGAGGAGAACCTGTGGACCGAAGAGAACCAGTGGACCTAGGAGAACCAGTGGACCGAGGGCACCTAGGAGAACCAGTGGACCGAGGGCCAACAACAGGAGGACCAGTGGACCGAGGGCACCGAGGAGAATCCGTGGACCGAGGAGAACCAGCGGACCGAGGAGAACCAGTGGACTGAGGAGAACCAGCCGCATCGACAATCCGGCAGTGGACCGAGACGTGTGAGGACACCTTGTCCGCATGGCAGTAATGAACAGTCCCGCATCTTCGCAACTGTTAGCACAACAGTGGAGCACTGCAACAGGTGTGGCATTGTCTGCCTCCACAGTTCGACGCCGTCTGCTGCACAGAAGACTGGTTGCACACATCCCTTTGCGGCGTATTCCTTTGTCCCTAAACCATGGACGCTTGGGGCTGGAAGGTGGTTTTCAATACAGACAATGGCGTGCTGATTGGCCACATGTCGCGCTTTCTGACGAGTCCCGATTCAACTTGGACTACCATCATGGTCGCATAGGCATTAGACGGTAATGTGGTGAGCGCCTTCTCCCAGTATGCATTGTTGAGCGTCATACGGGCCGAACGCCGAGTGTGATGGTGTGGGGTGTCATTGGATACCATTCGCGATCTCGGCTGCAACGACTTGAGGGCAATCTCAACAGCGACCGCTACATCAGGGAAGTTGTGCAGACAGAAGTCATACCCTTCTTTCAGAGCACTCCTGGCGCTATATTCCTGCAGGACAATGCCCGACCTCATGTTGCCAGGAATGTTCAAGCTCTCTTCGCAGCACAGTAGATACGGCTTCTTCTCTAGCCTACACGTTCGCCAGACATGTCGCCTGTTGAACATGTCTGGGTCACTTGGCAACTGGCCCATCAAAGTCCTCCAGCGGTCAGTACCAATGATCTGTGGACTTCGCCTACATGTCGCCCGGTAAGCAATTACCGAGGACACCATCCAACGCCTTTTCGATTCAACGCCATGCCGTTTAGAAGCTCTTATTGCAGCTTGCGTAGGCTTCACAAGATACTGATTTTTCCAGGTAAAAATTGTATTGTTCTAAAAATTAAATCGCTCATGCTCAGTCATATCAGTAATGTGTGGTATAAATTTCATTCAAATCTCGTGGTTCCTTCTTCGTGGTGCAATTTTCACAAACAGTAGATTATTATTTTTTTTTTTTTTTTGGTTGGAGGTTTAACGACCACCGTGAGCAACTCAATGGGCTATAAGCAGTCGCCCGTCCCTAATTTAGGGTCACTGGTTCCAGGAAAGGGAGAGAGCCAGTGCCGTAAGACAAACACAACATCCATGCCTCACCGGGATTCGAACCCGGACCTCTTTCGGAGGAATGATCAGAGGCCATCGCTTAGACCACTGCGCCACCGGGGCGGCACAGTAGTATGAGGACATCTCTATATTATACCACTACACGATTTTTAATTAACCAAATTGCTGTTGGTTTGCGAGTTGTTTTCTTTCGTTTCGATTTGAAACAGGACATCCTCTGCATAAGCAGTGAGTATGTTTGAGCTTACAGGTACTTCTAATGTAGATCAGCAATAATTTTAAAAACGATGCAATAATAATTTCCGAATCAGAAAGCAATCGACGCTTACAGATTTTTTTAATTGTGATTATTTCCCAAGGCGAACAATTTTGAAGGAAAAGCTCGATGCAAAACTGTGAAGTTATTTCTTATGCAGACATCACAGTTCTTTTTGTAAGACAAAAATTGATTCCCGTTCAGCATTACATCATCGTAAAAGTGAGTTCCGCGAATCAGTTTGCACGGAATCTTGCACAAGAAAACGCTTAAAAATGTAACTTTGTTCTAGGAAGGCAGAGAAACTAAAATATTACACTCTAATTTTTGTTTGCGGAAGTAATTGAATGATATTAAAACGAATTGGCTTATTTGCTCAGTGGTGCTCTCCGGCTTATTTTATGTGCAATGTGAACACTAAGTAATTTCGTTTCGCTCCTTTTATTTCTGCCATACATTTGAAGCTGTTTTTGTGTTACATTATTCAGTTCATGAACTACGAACAGTTAAAGGAAATCCTTCCTTTCGTTGCGCAATCGTGCTGAATCTCCTCATTCGAGGAAAGTATGTTCCACTTTGTGCCCTTATTATTTTTTTTATGTAAATATGAAAAGAATACTTCGTTTGTCATGTGCAAGCGGAGGTTGTAAGAATTCTGTCTTTCGGTTATTGATTAATGTTAATACCAAAATTGTAAGCTCTTTTGTTTTTTTTTATTTAACTACATATTAACAAAATAGAGATAAAAAATTGGTCCCTACCCATATACACTGCTAGCCACCCAAAATGCAACACCAAGAAGGAAGCTACCGATTGGCCTGAAATTCGCAGCATGCGTCGCCCGAGAGAGGACATACAAACGATTAGCATTGCAGGGCATATGCAAATCATGTGCGCCGGGCACGCCACCGAGAAACACCATAAGAAGGGTGCACAGAAGGCGGGGTGTAAGTAGTGGAAGTGTGTTGTGCTGCCGGACCTGTGCGTGGGAAGCTTCCTGATGCCTCGTCGCAGAATACGGCAGTCATTCCAACACGTTTCGGAGTCAGACAGAGGACGAATAGTGGCTTATCGCGACAGCGGCTTATCGTACCGAGACATCGGCGCCCGTGTGGGACGACATCTAGTCACAGTGACGCGAGTATGGATTCAGTGGGTGCAAGAGAGACGGACGGACCGACGTGAGAAATTGCCGCAGCCGCGGCACACCACTGAACGAGAGGACCGCCATGTTGTGCGGCGGGCATTGACGGCTCGCACCGCCACATCACGAACGTTAGTGCAGGAATTAGGGTGTGTTGCGCAACAACCTGTGTCAGCACGTACCGTTCGAAGTTGTCTGCAAGAGCGGGGACCTCTCGCACGGCGCCCATTGCTCCGATTACAATTGACGTTACACCACCGGCGAGTGCGGCGGCAGTGGGCCATTGAACGTCGCACCTGGACTACGGAATGGCACGACATTGTCTTCTCCGACGAATCCCGCTTCTGCCTGCAGCACCACAATGGTCGGATCCGCATGTGGCGGTACCGCGGCGGGAGACTGTGGGACGCCTGCATTATGCACCGCCATACCGGTCCGTCGCCTGGCGTTATGGTTTGGGGCGCAATTGGATGTAACACCCGCACCCCTCTGGTACGCATCGCCGGTAAACTCAACAGCCACCGCTACATCTCCGACGTTATGGAGCCTGTTGTCCTCCTTATCTGCAGGACCCGCCAGCGGCCACGTTTCAACAGGACAATGCGCGCCCGCACGTGGCACGCACCGTGCAACAATTCTTCACGGCCCACCAGGTGTCACTGGTGGCGTGGCCCTCCGGTTCTCCCGATATGTCGCCCATCGAACACGTCTGGTCGCTGATCGGAAACCGAGTGGCCCGGCAAGCACCAGCCGCGGCTACGCCTGATGAACTGTGGCCACGTGTGGAAGCAGCCTGGACCGACATACCCCAATCGCACATCCATAGCCTCTTTCGTTCGATGCCGCGGCGTGTAGCGGCCGTTATTGCCAGCCATGGGGGCCACATGAGCTATTGATGTCTGCGTGTTTCGCAAGTCGCACTGACCTGTAAACTCAATCGTTTCATCTTTGTATCTGTTGTTATGTGTCCAGTAAATCTGGCTTTGCTATCTCGTGTCCTTCTTGGTGTTGCATTTTGGGTGGCCAGCAGTGTATAAAAATTCTTGATGCTAAGTCGGGGGCGTATATAGATTTTTTCGGGGGCGGTTTTTTTATTGGAGGTTTAACGACCACCGTGAGCAACTCAGTGGGCTATAAGCAGTCGCCCGTCCCTAATTTAGAGTCACTGGTTCCAGGGAAGGGAGAGAGCCAGTGCCGTAAGACAAACACAACATCCATGCCTCACCGGGATTCGAACCCGGACCCCTTTCGGACGAATGATCAGAAGCCATTGCTTAGACCAATGCGCCAAGGTGGTCGTTAAACCCCCAATAAAAAATAAAAACTAGTTATAAACAGACGCTGCTTTATCTGTTCGAACTACGTCTGAATCTTTCTACCCTTGTCGATAAACAAGCACGGGGAATAAAAATGTGGTCCACTTATGATGACATGATGAACGAATTGTTTGTCTTTTAGTTACGGGGGCGATGGTTCTTGGAACTCAGAACCATCGCCACAGTAACTAAAAGTCAGTTACTAGTTTTAACAAATTAGTAAAATCATGCAATGCATTGATTATGATACGCTTTCCAACATACCAGAAATCATTACTCAATTTATTACTCAAGTTATGAGGATAATGGCTGTGGAATAAATCTCGCTCCTATGACCTGACCTTCGACCCTATTTAGATGACATTCAGCAGAACTGGTAAACTATACTTCCGGAACAACATGATAAAGGTTTGTCTTAATCGAAGCATTTTTACGTAAGTTATAACGCATAAGGGCGATGGAATGCATCCCGCTCCTATGTCCTGACCTTTGACCCCATTTCACCCATTTTCAATAGGGTTCGTCCCCAGGTGGTCCCCTACCACATAATAAAATGTCATCGAAATCGAACCATTTTTACGCGAGTTATCGTGCGGACGGACGGACAAAGCTGTAGCATATACGCTTGGTTCAACCTACGGTTGGAAAGCGTAAAAAAGAAAAAGATTTCAAGAAGAAAAGGTCCGTACTTAAAATAGTAACTTTAATGAACTTAAATGCTAACGACAGGTGAAGCTGTCTTGTTTTTTGTTTTTTTATACGGAAGTTAAGTTTGGATCCTTACTGCTATTTAATTTTTTGCGTAAAATGGTTCTGCGTATTACTAAAAATAAGATCTGTATTCGTAATTTTCTAATCTTCCATTGCTAGCTTTTCGCTTCTTGTACAGATAGCGGCCACTGAATTAGAAACCTTCATGCAGATGTACGTAAATGTCACTTACGCAGCGTATATGCAAAATACGTGGTCACGTGCGTCACCACGTGATCTAAGCAACTATTTAAGATTACCGTTCGTGAGTAGTCTTGACCACAATAGGAAAAACAAAGGATCTTTCGGAGTTCGATTAGGGGCCAGTGTGGGTGCCCTTTTGGCTGGAGCGACGATTTTGAAACAGCTGACTGGTTTCTCAAAAGGTGAGATATCTTGGGTCTTTAATCAGTGGAAATATAACCCGCATTGCTTTTCCAAGAGGCGTAACTGTATCGTGACGACAATCTGTCAGAAACGAGAACGCCGTCGTCAGAGAACACTTGTACGGAGAAACAAATGTGCAGAAATTGACCGAAGCATTCAACAAAGGTTGTTCCCGACCCATATCTTAGCAAACTATGCACACGGAATTGAAGAGGATCAGTATTGGCAGTCACATGCCTAAACGGAAAACACTAATTTCTGCGAAAAACCAGGAAGTTCGTCTATAGTGGTGTCAGGAACAATGTGATTGGACAGCCTGGAAAACAATCACGTTGTTCGACGAGTCGCAGTACACTTTGTTCTTTATCGACGGTAGGCAGAGAGTTTGGTGGGATCCCATGAAGCAATGGACACAGCTTGCCTTGCAAACACAACTCAAAATTCTGGAGGTGGTGTCACGGTGTGAGGCGCATTCTGTTGGTAAGGAGCGGATCCTTTGTTATTGCTGGAAGGTCCAGTGTCCTCCAAGGATTATCAGTCTGAACATCGCTGCCGATCAAGTCCAGCCTGTAATTTTGACTTTTTATCCAGCAGGTGACGCCTGTTTCGCGTATGAAAATGCTGATGTCTATCGCGCAAGATATGTTCAGTAGTGGTTCAGCGAGCATGACAGTGACTTCCACGATCTTTCTTGGACACCACAGAACCTCCGAACTGAACCCCATTGAGAATGTATGGAACATATTACAGAAACAAATCCTGGAACAAAGTCTTCATCCCTGAAATCTGAGACAGTTAACGGATTGTCTGGTGAACGCCTGGTATGCTGTAGATGTAGATGCACTCCAACACCTAGTTTCTAATTCAGTGGCCGGTATGTGTATACAGGATGTTTCAAAACTAATGGAACAAACTTTAAAGGGTGATCGAACACACCGAAGCAAGCACTTTTTGTCATAAAATGCATGGTCGCAAGTTACGCGGTTAGGCGCTAGAGGGCGCTTTCAGTTTCCCCACACACGCCGTCTTTCGCAACGCAAAGACCCATATCTTTTACCGGAACGTCTGGATGGGAGAACGTACCTTATTTTCCTTCAACAAGTCTTGCTTTAATTGATCCAGCATGTACTAGCAGCCGTACGCTGTAAAATGTGGTTCCAGCATGATGGAGCGCCAGCTCATTTCAGCACTCAGGTGCGTGATTACTTGAACGCCACATTTCCAGGCCAATGGATTGGCCGAGGTGGACCCATCGCTTGGCCCCCACGATCACCAGATCTGTCCCCTCTGGATTTCTTTTTTATGGGGACATCTTAAGTCCGTAATGTACGACACTCCCATTGATTCAAATGAGGAACTAGTAGCTGCTGCTGCTGTCCGGGAAATGCCTGGTATTTTCCACAACATACGGGCATCTTTACGCTGACGTTGCGAAGCGCGTATCAGGAGTGGCTGTCGCCCTTTTTAGAGCAGCTTTTGTAAATGTAATTAATTTCAGTGTTTACTTATTAATGTTTGCAAATTTGATGTAAGTTTGTGATATCACGTTTTGTTTTTATTTTGTTTGCAATAAAGCTTTGTTTTGATTTGTTGTGCCATTCCTGTCTTTGCATTGCGAAAGACGGCGTGTTTGAGGAAACTGAAAGCGCCCTCCAGCGTCTAACAGCGTAACTTGCGAATATGCATTCTATGACGAAAAGTGCTTGTTTCTGTGTGTTCTATCACCCCTTAAAGTTTGTTTAATTAGTTTTGAAACACCCTGTATATATACTAAAAAAATAGTTTCCTAGTACTATGGATGTAGCGAATTTCCTTTCCAGCTTATTATATGACTAATTTGTGTGTTTGAATGTTTTACATTTTGTGTATTTTCCGAAGTGTTTTTCATTCTTTTCTGGACCCATCTCCAGTATCTTCTCATTGGCCTTGCGCCAGTGACCTGACGAAGCTGCTCTTCGTCTTATTTAAGCTTAATAAATAATTCTCGCATTGGTTTATGTTGTTCATTTATATTTTCCTTTTTCTCAGAAACAAAAATAAAGAAAACAGCAATACAAACTTTTCAGTCATTTCCGAAGCACATAGCCACCCACTCGCGGCATTTATGGCGCAACCACATCAACGACGTGAGAAAGTTAAGTGCTCAAAAACGGAGAAATAAAAAAAAGGCTTAGCCTTTACGCAAACATGTTTCAGCATTTGATTGTTGTAAATATCGCTACGCAGTCCACTAATCTGTATGCGTCTTCCATAACAATGTACGAAACACAAAACAAATCAAATTTCTACATCCACATAACTTATGTTGTTACGTCAGATTCAGCAACGGCCCTGTGTTACGAAACATATAGCGCGGTCTGTCCTTCGTATCAGTTTTGTTTTCAATAGCAAAGACCTTGCAGCCTATGGCAAGTACGCTAAGATCGGCTAAGGAGCTTAGTCTCCCCGGTGTCCGAGTAATATGAGGCGCTGGTTTCTGGCCGTTTGTCTGAGATGAGTTCGAGTTCGAGTCTCGATGAGGCGTGAGTGTTGTGTTTGCCTGATGGCGCGAGCGTTGTCCATTCCTTAGAACCAGCGGCCCTAAATTAGGGACGGGAGACTGCTTATAGTCCTAAGAGTTGCTCATGGTGTACTTTTTTTTGGATTGGATTTTTTTTTCAATTATTTATTGGATTTGTTTGACAGATACATTGCCATGCATATTGAACTTCGTGGACAGATATATACAGTATAGACAGTCTGTGCCGCCCCGTTGGCGCAGTGGTCTAAGCGATGGCTTCTGATAATTCGTCCTGGAGGTGTCCGGGTTCGAATCCGAGTGAGGCATGGACGTTGTGTTTGTCCGACGTCACTGGCTCTATCCCTTCCCTGGACCTAGTGGCGCTAAATTAGGGACGGGAGACTGCTTATAGTCCTAAGAGTTCTAAATGTTCTTTTTTTTTTTTTTTTTTTTGATTGTAGGTGGGTTTTTTTTTAATTACTTATTGGACTTGCTTGACAGATACATTGCCATACATATTGAACTTCGTGGACAGATATATACAGTATAGACAGTCTGTGCTGCTCTAGTGGCGCAGTGTGGCCTAAGCGATGGCTTCTGATAATTCGTCCTTGAGGTGTTCGGGTTCGAATCCGAATGAGGCATGGACGTTGTGTTTGTCCGACGGCACTGGCTCTATCCCTTCCCTGGACCTAGTGGCCCTAAATTAGGAACGGGCGACTGCTTATAGCCCATTGAGTTGCTCAAGGTGGTCTTTAAACCTTCAATCAAAACAAATATATATATAGACATTCTGTGGTTCAATGACGGCAATGTAAACAGGTGAACAAGAAACTTAGCGAATAAACCTTCGAAAGACAAACACAAATAACCATGCCTTTCCCGGGATGCGAACCCAGACCCTCCTTTGGGCGAATGATCAGAAGCCATCGCTTAGACCACTGTGCCACCGGGGCTGCATCGTGTTCTTTAAACCCCGAAGCAAAAGAAAAAAAAAAAGCGCTCAAATCTGGGCATTCGATAATAAACACACAGTGCATTACTAGCAACTACTCTGGTGAGTTCCAGTGTTATTGACGCTTCATGCATATATGAATTTTCCGAGGAACGTTGACTACAAGAAATTGCTCATCTTTTCTGACAAGGTTGGGTGAAAAGTTTCTTTTCAGACCATTGTAACCAGTCTTATAGTGTGTTGCGATACCTGCTGTTCCAGTGCAGGTGCCTTCTAGAAGTGTTGCATTGACATTCACTAACTTGCAAGATTTGCTGATGCAAATGCTGATAAGTAATAATGTAAACTGATAGATATCCTTGACATATATTCTGCCGCTTTTGTGTGTGTGTGCGTGTGTGTGTGTGTGTGTTAAGTCTAAGATTAATTATTAGCACGAAGAACTCACCGAAGCGTTAATCTGTCCGACTGCTTACACACTCTAAAAACGTAACTTTCAGTGCAAAAGGTCTAACATATGGCCACAATTGGGAAAGGGGAAGAAATTACTCTATCTTTCGAATATTTAGAAGTATGTGACTTCAAAGTAATGTATAGAACCGGCAAATTCAAAGTTGGGCTACCCACCATAGTGAGCAAGTGGTACGAAACGTTGGCTTCTGATCATTCGCCTGAGATGGGTCTGGGTAAGGCGTGGATGTTGTACTTGTCTTACGGCATTGGCTCTCTTTCCCTTCCCTGGAGCCAGTGGCCCTGAATTAGAGACGAGTGACTGCTTATAGCCAATTGAATTGCTCATAATGGTCCCTAACCTCCCCCCCCATCCAAATGAAAAATGTAGGCCGTTTTCGTTAGGTAGCATGCTTTGCACGGAGCTTCTTTCTCTGCTGAGCGTGAATCGTCAGTTGAACTATTTTTGTGTGTGTGATTGAAGGTTTAGACCCCCGTGAGCAACTCAATGGGCTGCAAACAGTCGTCCGTCCCTAATTTAAGGCCACTGGTTCCAGAAAAGACACAGAGACAGTGCCGTGAGACGAACACAACAACCATGCTTCACCGGGATTTGAATACAGAGCCTGGTCATAAGCCAGCGGTTGGACCACTGCGCCACCGGGGCAGCGTTGAACTATTTCGACTCTGAGCGTTCGAGATGTGGCCCGAATTCCAATGTTGTACTATGTGAATTACACTGAAGTGCCAGAAAAACTGGTACACCAGTCTAATACTTGGTAGGTCCCTTACGGGAGCTCAGGACTGCAGAAATACGACGGGTCATGGACTCCACTAGCTTCTGGAAATATGCTGTAGACAATGCACACCATACTTCCTGCAAAGCGTTTCACAATTCGGGTGTATTCCGAGGTCTCGGATTCCTGTGTTCGATAGCGCGTTGCATGGCATCCCAAATGAGTTCTATCACGTTCAGATCTGGGCATTTGGGTGGAAATGGCAACACTCCAAACTCCGATGAATGCTCCTCTAACCATAACGTTGGGTCCCGATACTTGTGTGGAGGTGCATTGTCCTGTTGGAACAGGCCCAACCCATCAGCATGAATGCAGGACATGAACGGGTGTACCTCGTCAGAAAGGATACGCACATAGCGTTGGCCGGTCACAGAAGTTTGTAGGCGTACTAGGAGTCCCAGCGAAGTCCAGCTAAACACACCCCATACCATTACGGACCCCCACCAGCCGGTACAGTTCCCTGTTGACAGGCGGGATCCATGACTTTTTTTTTTTTTGATTGGAGGTTTAACGACCACCGTGAGCAACTCAATGGGCTATAAGCAGTCGCCCGTCCCTAATTTAGGGTCACTGGTTCCAGGGAAGGGAGAGAGCCAGTGCCGTAAGACAAACACAACATCCATGCCTGCCGGGATTCGAACCCGGACCCCTTACGGACGAATGATCAGAGGCCAGTGCCTTAGACCACTGCGCCACCGGGGCGGCGATCCATGACTTCATGGGGTTTTGCGCCACACACGAATCCTTCCATCTGCCCGATACAGTTGGAAACGCGACTCGTCAGACCAGGCTGCTTGTTTCCAGTCATCAAGTGTCCAGTGGCGGTGATGCAGTACCCAAGCGAGGCGCATAGCTCTGTGTCGTGCACCCATCAAGGGGACTCGAGTTGGGCGTCGGCTCCCAAAGCCCATATCGTGCGGGGTACGTTGCACAGTCCGGACCCTGATGCTTGTTGAGGCTCCAACATTGAATTCCGATGCTACCTGAGAAAGTGCCGCGTGAAACGATTCTTGACAGCCGACGATAGTCACATTCACCCAATGTCTTTTTACAACCACACTGGTATCGTAGGTTGGAGGTTTTGCCGGAATTCTTGTAGTCACGGTGCACCTTTGCAATGGTCGTCTGTGAAAATCCGAACTTCGTTTGTACCTCCGAAATACTGTGGCCCATCTCGCGAGCGCCAACTATGACACCGCGTTGAAAATCGCTAAAATCGTTATCACTTGTCATTCTCATGCCGCAAACAGCTCTGACAGCTGGCAAGGATGGCTATCGCTTTATAAACACACTGGCGAACACAACCGAGTACGCGCATAGGAGACGTTGCTATGCATTTTGCATAAGCTCGTCTGTACCAGTTTTTCTGGCACTTCAGTGTACGTTATAGTGTTATATTTTGACTTTCAATATTTTCTGACACCAAACAACGACAAAAAACATTCAGTTTCCTAATAGATCGAGAGTCGTTAAGGATATGCACTTTGTTTGTAAGCTCCATTTATTCTATGTGCAATGAATAAATTTTTGTTACTGAAGCATGCATTTTAGAAATCAGGTAGAAGTTGATTTTCAGGAACAACAGTGAAGGTCAGTTTTTTTTTTTTTTTTTTTTTTTTTTTTTTTTTTTTTTTTAGAGGGAAGGTTTTAACGACCACCGTGAACAACTCGATGAACTGTAAGCAGTCGCCCGTCCCTAATTTAGGGTCACTGGTTCCAGGGAAGGGACAGAGCTAGTACCGTAAGGGAAACACAACATCCATGCCTCACAGGATTCGATACCCGGACACACCTCGGACGAATTGTCAGAAGCCAGCGCTTAGACCACTGTGCCACCAGGGCGGGGTGGCAAAGCTTAAGCTTTCCACAAATTGTATACGTACAGCTTTCATCTGATTGCATGATAATCCATAGATGTTCCTGATTATGTAGGAACAGGACAAAAAAGCCCACTTGGTCACGACAAAACGCAATGTCTCCGATAGCTAAGTCGTAGTTTTATTGGGTTTCCCTGTAACTAAGTGTCTTAGGGCGTAGACCTCTCGCTCTGGTACTGCTATAATCTCTGTTTGATTTCACAGACGATGTTGTATTTCTTCTTACGACCCAGTAATCTTCTCATAGAACTAAATCAGGCTCGGTTCACTCCTCTTAAGTTTGGATGCTCATAGAGGATTACCCCCAGTTACCGAGTTCATCTCCCATGATAGCTTTCAGAAAAATGAACCCTGACTGATGAAACCTGGCAACTTCCGTTATATTTTTAATCGTGGACTATTCAACGGTGATATATATTGTCACAAAATGCGTCGAGAAAAAAGAACAAAATAAGAGTAAATGAGAAAAGAGATTTGTTCCTCGTGATGCGTTTAGAGCGAAATCCTTAGTATGCGTAATGGCTGTTTCTTCCACTTTGGAAACAGGATTTCCAGAACTCTCTAAGTGAGGTTAAAACAATCAAAAGAAAAAGCGGGCGGAAAATGGACGTGTTAATGATGCTTTAACGGCTTAGTTCGAGGAGAGCGTTGAACGTCTTGATCATCTGCCAAGAATGGTCTTGCAGTAAAAAGTGTTTTGTCACAGTTTCATGTTATGCAATAAAAATGGAGCACCCCAATGTGAAAGGCAGATGGTACAACAATGCTATTCTTGGGCCGCGTCGGTCACAACCCTTGTACAGGATTTATTGCCGTTTTCTTGACGATGGATTAGCTGATGTATTTACATCAGATGTGGAAACGCGTCAAAATTTTGTGATTCAGGTCCGTAACTGGTTTATCCTCATCCGAAACGATTAAGAGGCGTGTGCTTGAATTTCCGAATATCGCAAATTAAATTGCAAGCATTTATTAATCTCTCCATGAAGATTTAGAATATTACTCTCTATGACTATGAAGACTTATAAAAGACTTAGAATATGACTATGAAGAAGACTTATAAAAGACTTAGAATATGACTATGAAGACTTATAAAAGACTTAGAATATGACTATGACGACTTATAAAAGACCTAGAATATGACTATGAAGACTTATAAAAGACTTAGAATATGACTATGAAGATTATAAAAGACTTAGAATATGACTATGAAGACTTATAAAAGACTTAGAACATGACTATGAAGACTTATAAAAGACTTAGAATATGACTATGAAGACTTATAAAAGACTTAGAATATGACTATGAAGACTTATAAAAGACTTAGAATATGACTATGAAGACTTATAAAAGACTTAGAATATGACTATGAAGACTTATAAAAGACTTAGAATATGACTATGAAGACTTATAAAAGACTTAGAATATGACTATGAAGACTTATAAAAGACTTAGAATATGACTATGAAGACTTATAAAAGACTTAGAATATGACTATGAAGAAGACTTATAAAAGACTTAGAATATGACTATGAAGACTTATAAAATACATAAAATATGACTATGAAGACTTATAAAAGACCTAGAATATGACTATGAAGACTTATAAAAGACTTAGAATATGACTATGAAGACTTATAAAAGACTTAGAACATGACTATGAAGACTTATAAAAGACTTAGAATATATGACTATGATGACTTATAAAAGACTTAGAATATGACTATGAAGACTTGTAAAAGACTTAGAACATGACTATGAAGACTTATAAAAGACTTAGAATATGACTATGAAGACTTATAAAAGACTTAGAATATGACTATGAAGACTTATAAAAGACTTAGAATATGACTATGAAGAAGACTTATAAAAGACTTAGAATATGACTATGAAGACTTATAAAAGACTTAGAATATGACTATGACGACTTATAAAAGACCTAGAATATGACTATGAAGACTTATAAAAGACTTAGAATATGACTATGAAGATTATAAAAGACTTAGAATATGACTATGAAGACTTATAAAAGACTTAGAACATGACTATGAAGACTTATAAAAGACTTAGAATATGACTATGAAGACTTATAAAAGACTTAGAATATGACTATGAAGACTTAAAAAAGACTTAGAATATATGACTATGAAGACTTATAAAAGACTTAGAATATGACTATGAAGACTTATAAAAGACTTAGAATATGACTATGAAGACTTATAAAAGACTTAGAATATGACTATGAAGACTTATAAAAGACTTAGAATATGACTATGAAGAAGACTTATAAAAGACTTAGAATATGACTATGAAGACTTGTAAAAGACTTAGAACATGACTATGAAGACTCTATAAAAGACTTAGAATATGACTATGAAGACTTATAAAAGACTTAGAATATGACTATGAAGACTTTATAAAAGACTTAGAATATGACTATGAAGACTCTATAAAAGACTTAGAATATGACTCTTTTTATGAAGACTTAGAATATGACTCCCTCTATGAAGATTTAGAAAATGACTCTCTCTATGAAGACTTAGAAAATGACTCTCTCTATCAAGACTTAGAAAATGACTCTTTCTATGAAGATTTAGAAAATGACTCTCTCTATGAAGATTTAGAGAATGACTCTCTCTATGAAGACTTAGAATATGACTCTCTCTATCAAGACTTAGAAAATGACTCTCTCTATGATGATTTAGAAAATGACTCTCTCTATGAAAATTTAGAAAATGACTCTCTTTATGAAGACTTAAAATATGACTCTCTCTCTATGAGACTCAGAATATAACTCTTTCTATGAAGACTCAATACTCATTCAATTAACCACATTTTATCTTACCGGTTTGGTCGCTTTTTACCGCATAAATTGTATAAATTGTAATGCACATGCACAGGATGTTCTAGAATAAAGTACACAGGGAAACAGAAGAAAATGTTGGATGATTGAACTTCAGTAGGTCCCAGGGCTGTAGGCAGGGCAAGGCCAGGACGGCGGCTCTTGACCTGCGTTGCCTTTTGCCCATCCTAGCGACTCATACTATTGTCCAGTGCCGGACCTCTTTTATATCTTTCGCCCGACCTCCTTTATATCTTTTACCTGACCTCAATCATGCGCCGCCCCTCCCAACTTCCGTATCTGGCTACGGGCCCGGTTTAAACAGAACATGGAAACTCGCCGCATTAATGGAGATAAAACTGAACAGATGCAGTTACACAAACACACTCGAAATGCGAATCAAGACCTTTCAAATAGGTATCGTATATGAGACAGAGATTGTCAAATATTCCTGGATGTACCGAAGCGATACAGATTGCACTTTACATCGGCCTTAAGCTGTTCAAAGTCAAAAGACACTCATGTGGCTGTCCTTTAAGTGTGCTCCACCAATAAGTATTGAGCCGGATGAAGTCTGAGGAATTTGAAGAAAATGGATAAAATTCTCCCTGCGTAAAACGATTTTAAAAGCGCTTCTAGCAGACTTGCAGTATAATCCCTAGTCATGTGCGCTGTAGCTCAGTCTTGTTGGAAAACTGAATACGAAATGCACATTTCTTACTGTGCAGAAGCTTTTCAGATCGTGCAGACAACAGCTGATAATTTACTGTGTGTAACGTGTCCATTTCATCATGGCGCATCAACCCATATTATCTTTAATCAAATAAGGTGTGAAGACCATTACCGAAAATTTACACGAGGCAGCTATACTTTCTCGCTGCGATGAGGACCGTCTACGACCTAATATGCTTGCTAATAACTCAACCTCGGTGTATTCTTGTCGAAACTCTCGTGTTCGTGGTATTCATAAAAAAAATCGGACATCGTAGACAAAACTGTGGTCTTCGTAAACATTAGACTCTTCGTAATCTACGCACATACACTATATTGGCAAAAGTCACTGGACAAATGAACGGATATGCTGCGTTGTTAAGATGCGCGGTACAGCTGCAAACTGTATAAAAACAAGCCTGCAGTTGACCGCGATCGTATTGCACTGTGAGGTTGAGTGAAAATGTCGCTGCGGGAGAGAATTGACGTTGAGAAAGGAAAGATTGTTGGGTGTTATATTAGTGGGTTGTCCGTAAGAGAAACTGAGAGGCGTTTAAACATACCCAAGTCAACTGTTTTTGGAAGTGGAAGACACATGGCGTGCCTGAAGCAGCAAAACGTACCGGCAGACCAAAGAAAATCAGTGATGGAAGGTGTCGAAGCCCGAAGCCTCAGGAGAGTCGTTACAGCTAATCGACGCAGTGCTGCACAAGACTTCAGTGTACAGGTGAGTAAAAATGCTGGAACCTCGGTATGTACACGTACCACTTGCACAGAACTTCATTCCATAGGTTACCATGATCGTGCGGCTGCTTATAAACCTTTCATCTCCACTCGGAATGCTACTCGTCATGTAGCATAGTGTAAAAAACATTTATCATGGACCGTAGATCAATGGAAACAAATCCTATGGACTGATGAATCCAGATACACGATCCATCAGTCTGATGGCCGTGTGTGGGTATGGAGGCAGCCGGGGAAACGCTATTTACCACAGTGCACTGTTCCTACGGTCAAGTTTGGAGCCGGCAGTGTACTCGTGTGGGAGGTGTTTTTCGTGGTATGGTCCCGGCCCATTGGTTATCGTGGACAAACATGTTAACCAGCAGGTCTACCTCGATATTCTTGACAATTATGCCTTACCGACTCTGTGGCAATACTATGGAACCGAGCCTTGTTGTTACCAGCAGGATAATGCACCGAGCCATAAAGCAAGGTTTCAAAATCGCTTTATTATTATTCATCATAAGACAACATAAGAGGGAGACGTACAGCGTTGGGCATCTCACTGGGAAATAATACAAACGGTTAATACATGATGGTATATACACTGCAATGACAATGGGGATGACTAACAAATGCTGCAAGCAGAGCTTATTGCATAAAAATTGCAGGAGAAGTGACAGAGAGAAACACATCGTGTCACATGACACTGGCTGGGCATGATTTACAGGATAACACAGGCGAAACAATAGTACACAATTAGAAAAGGAACAGCACAAACACCTCCGTGAAGGTAAAACATTACATACATGAGATAAAAACACAGCGTGCACAATTGTGCAAGTTATTTAACGAGGGCACCAAAGCAACATAATACAGGCGGGGTGAAGGTAATTAATGTACACGAGTAAGCATGAAAATATACTGAGATGACATTAACATTCACAATTCAACGGTAGCGTGGATTGCACGAAACAAAAAATGCAGAAGGAACAGTAAGATCACAGGACAAAACTAGGAATGCACACTGGGATGACAAGAGGAATTAACGTAAATTGAAAGCACTGTACGACGCAATAGATGTAACTGATACATTAACAAGACATGATGAACCATATTGTACACAGGGATGACCAAATAAAGTACACAATGTGAAGACACGATACAGCGCAAGAAATGTTACAAGTACAGTAAAAAGCACACGATAAACCATGAGTGCACTCAGGGATGTTATGAGTATATGCATAAAGTGAAAGCACAGGACAAGCCATGGGTTCTGACAGATGACAGAATTTATCATAAATTTGTACGTGCACGATCAAAGCATTTACACAATGTGAAAGCACGAAAATAATATGTACACAATGTGGAAGTATAGAACTGTACAAAAATCAAACAGGTGCAAGGAAATGGCTAAACACTAAGAAGGTGTGTGAGTGCGGCAAATATAACAAATGAGAGATAGAGACGTACACCGCATGACATCTCAAAGTAAAACACACTACAGGAACACGGTGTAATACACTAGGTGCATAGACAGAAAGCACTTAAGGTGACCAGGGTACAGCCCCAAGTACATAAAAGTGACGGGAGGTCACGGAATCGGAGGGCACACTGATAACAATGTAAATATGGTAAAGCATAGTATGACACGAAGAAACAACAATTAAAATGACAAGATCACAATGATATGCACACTGAAAACGAGAAAACAAAAACTTGGGTATTACAGCACAGGCTGTAGCTCGATCACATGATATACATGGAGACGAGTCGTAGAGTGGAGGAGGAGCACTAGGGTGCCACGGAACTCAGAAAAGGAGCTGTAGAATGTCCAAGGATACTGATAGGTGTAGCAGTCCAGAATCAACCGCAAACCATGGAGCGACCGGCGCCCAGGTAGCATAGAAGGTGGCTTCTCGACGACTGGAAGAAGCCGACTGGTACTCCAGGTGGAGTCGAGAAAGCAATCAATCTTGAAAATGGCACAAAAGTGCTGCGCTGGCCTGGTGTAAAGAGACCGGCGAGGAAACGCTGCGGAGTTGTTGAAGGTATACGTAAATAACGTGTTTAACCAGCACGAAAAGATAGGCACATACTGACGGAAGAGGCGTAGGTGGATGAGCCCGCAGAAGAAGATGTCTGTAGGCAGTGAACGGAAGATCTTGAGAACAAGAGCGACTGGCAATCCGGAAAGCCTGGTGGAGGAGAGGCATCAGGATGGGACAGTAAAGGTAGACGTGAGAAACGTCTGCCTCATGTGCGCAGAAGGAGCAGAGAGGGGAGGAGAGAAGGGACATGCGAAAGAGAAAATACGGAACAGGGAGGCGATTATGCAAAAAGAGCCAGTGGGTATTAATTTCAAGAGGGGCGGATAAGGGTGAGCGGGCAGCGGCCCAGACAAGAGGAAGAGAAGCAGGGGGAACCTCGAGAATAGAAAGCGGTGAAGGGATGGCAAGGTGCACTAGAAAACGATAAAGAGATTTAGAGGAGAGAGAGAGGAGAGAGGAAGAACCGAGTCTGAGAGTCGGAGGAAAAACGGCAGCGGAAGAGGGGCAGAAAAGACAGAGACGAGACCGGTGGGAGAGACAAGATCAGGGAAAAGCGAAAGAAGTGCAGTTAGCAGAGAGTCATAGACCAAATGGGTGGATGGGGACGAGAGAATAGCAGGGGGAGGCCAGAGAAAGGGCGCCAGGATAGATCCGAGTTACTGAGGTCTTGTATGGTTACTACATCTGCTCGGAGCCAAGAGGGGAATGAAAAGCAGGGAGATGGGGGGATGAACAAGGGAGTTGAAGAAGAGGGGTTCAGAAAGAAGCTCTAGAGTTGAAGAGGGAGGGGAGCGAATGAGGGGAGAGAGCGAAGGTGAGTGAGGGCTTCAGAATATGCAGGTGGAAGTTTGGAGGGGGAAAGGACAGCAATCCATGAGAACTAAAGAAAGAAAGGAAAATGTGGGTTACGCAAGGAGGCAAGAACGTCACGTACCTGAACTGCGGAAGCCACTGGAGCCGTGAAAAGGTGAATGAAGTTGATCACTCGGCTGGCTTTGTAGCACATCGGGACATCAGGTAGGCCAGCACCACCATATGAGGGAGGAGCACAGAGCTTTTGGACGTTAATCCAGTGATGACCCGCCCACATTACTCGAGTAAGGCAGCATGTAACCTCCTGGAGACAGAAAAGCGGGGTCGTAGATGCAATCCAAGAATGCTGCAGATGGACAGAAGGTATGTCCTGGTGAGATTTGCACGCTGGTAGTAGGAAGTAAAAAACTGCGCACGACACCAGAACGCAGCTGTGCGGAGGAGGCGAGGATGGAGTTCCGTGCGAGTTGCACTGGATGTAGCTTGTGGTGCGCCTAAGTGCACACCCAGGAAGCGTTGGGTAGTGGATGACCATGTGGCCCCCCATGGAGCATCCATGCGATTGGACCACGACCCGCACCACAATCCAGTGCTTTTAGACGTATTCAGTTCAGCTGCAGAACATGAAGCATATGCGGAGAACAAACGACGAAGCAGTTGGAACTGTGAGTCGCTACGAATGCAGACGGTAATGTCATCTGCATAGGCAGAGTAAATGACTGAGTGATGCCGTGAGCTGGCAACTGGTGGTGGAAGTTGTGCTAGGAGAGATGTTTGCAGAGAGCGTAGAAAGGGCTCGACGGCAATCGCAAACAGTTGACCAGAAAGCGGGCAGCCCTGACGAACTCCCCGCTTGAAGGGAACATGTGCTGTGAGAAAAGATGCCGTCTTGACATGGAAAACGGCGTCCCGGTAGCGGGAGAGAAGGACAGAGACAAATTGTGGAGGAAAGTCAAAGTGTAGCAGGGTTTGTGTTAAATAGGCGTGTGAGATATTATCGAAAGCGGAACGGAGGTCTAAGGAAAGGAGAGCAAGAGGTTCTGAATGAGTCTTGGCAAGATGAATGAGATCGCGAAGAAGTTGAACATTTTTTTTTGATTGGAGGTTTAACGACCACCGTGAGCAACTCAATGGACTATAAGCAGTCGCCCGTCTCTAATTTAAGGTCACTGGTTCCAGGGAAGGGAGAGAGCCAGTGCCGTAAGACAAACACAACATCCACGCCAGACCGGGATTCGAACCCGGACCCCTTACGGACGAATGATTAGAGGCCAGCGCCTTAGACCACTGCGCCACCGGGGCGGCAAGTTGAACATTGGAGGAAAGAGAACGGCCAGGAACAGTATAGGTTTGAGAGTCAGCAAAGATGTGAGGAAGAACAGAGTTTAGTCGACGGGAAAGAAGCTTAGTATAGAGTTTATAATCTTGATTGAGAAGAGAAATGGGGTGCCAATTTCCCAATTCAAGAGGGTCACCCTTCTTGGGAAATAGGACCACATGTGCGTCCGTGAAACTCCTTGGGAAGGGGAGCAGTTAAATGCAGCAGTAAAAGCGGAGAGGAGAAAAGGCAACAGAAGAGGCAAGAACGCACGATAAAAAGGAAAGAGAGGCCGTCCGGACCCGGAGCGGCATGGGGGTTAAGGGAAGAGAAGGTGTCGGACACCTCCGTGGATGTGGGTGAGAGAGACAGGGTGTGAGCAAGATGAAACGGAACTTGAGGCAGATTATTGAGAAGATGGGGGAGAGCAGAGGGAGAAGGGGGAGGAGTTTTACTGAACTTGGTGGTATAGAACTGACGAACGTGAGAGCAAATCGCTGCCGAATCGGATGTGATTTCGCCAGAGGGGAGGCGAAGATGACGAAGAGAGGTAGAAGACTTACGTGCAGATTCCATTGATGTTAGAAAATCATAGGTGCATTCTTCCGGATTGAGATGTTTAATACGCAGACGTAAAAGTGCTTGCTGCGCAAAAGGTTTCAGCAAAGCCTGGAGCTCCGCCTGATATGCTGGAAACAGCGGATCTGACAACCCAATCAGTGCGAGCATCTGCCTGGTGTGATCGAGGCGCATCTAACTAGAAGTCGTCATGGTGAAGGAAAGTTGCTTGATATGTAAGAGGAGCTGATGCTTGACATGAAGCCAATACGTCAAGGTACAGGGTGCGGAATGCAACCCTGCGCGACGAGCAGCGAGGAAAGAACGGACAGAGGCACAAAAGTCAGGATCAGTGAGGAGATTGGAGTCAAACGTCTACGGACGTACAGTCCGAGGGAGTGACGCCGCAACAAACACTGTGAGGGTGACTGTGCAGTGGTCTGAGGAAGCAGTAGGTTGATGTCGCAACTCGGTAATAGGCGCAAGAAGCGGTGTGGAAACGTAAACCCGATCCAAGCGTGCAGTCGATGGAAGCTGACTCCCAGACGAGCGCCACGTGTGTGAGGTCTCTTGTGGATGAAGGCGCCTATAAGCATCGGTGAAGGAGAAATAAGCAACAAGGTCACGGAGTATTGCGACGAGATCCGTCCGACGCTCTCGAGACGAAGGAAAGCGATCCAGTGCCGGGTCAAGGGTGCAATTGAAGTCTCCACCCAAGAGCACACGATCCGAAGGCGAGACTTTCGAGAGAGCTTGACGGAGTTTGGTGAACAAGATGGATAAATAAATAGAGGTGCACGGAATATACACATTAAAGATGTGAAATCGAGCTCCGCCAACTGTGAAGGAGACTTGCTGGAGTAAATCCCGGCATAAGTTCTTCACTGAGAGTGCAGTGAGGGAGGATCGGAACTGCTGATGTATTCCGATAGCAAGCCCACCATGAGATGAATAGCGAAATGCATGATGGAATACATAATCGCTAGCACGCCAGCGAGTAAACAGAGTGGAGGAATGGCAGTTTGTTTCTTGCAGTAGTAACAGATCGGCCTCGAGGGGCGAGAGGTCTTCCATTACAAGAGCATTCGCTAGGGGGCTAGCGAACCCTCTGCAATTAAGGGTCGTGACCTTGAATGGACTGGTCAGTCGTTGATTGGAGGAGTCGCGGAGCAACTTTCAGGAGTTGTTGTAATCGGTTTAAGCAGCCAAGGGTCCATGAGTGGCGCAGCGGGTCATGTACAAACCCACGAAGGTATTTAGCAATGCATCCGGCTTGCAGGAGCAGAGCGGGAAGAATGTCTTCGCGCTCTCGGAGGTAGTCATACGTCGACTCCAGGTTCGTGGTGTGGGTGCAAAACTGATAGTAATCTCCAAGATTGAGAGGTTCTGAAGGAGCACCACATTTGGAGAGTACACTTGAAAAAACCTCAAACGAAGACGGAGACCCATCATCATCAGTGTCCCTTTCAATTTCTGTTGGCGCAGGAGAGGGAAAAAATCTCCTGAAGATTTGGTAGCACGGAACGGTTGCCCATCCGCAGAGGAAGATTTCTTCTTCTTCTTCTTCTTACGTCGGGTACCTGTACGAGTGCCAGAAATGCGTTTTCCAGGGAGCGACGATGCTCGGGATGCAGACGCAGAGTCAGAGGAGTTATCGGCGCCGCCGTCACACTCGGAGACACCAACAGTGAAGACTGGTGGGAAACAAGCGGCGAGGTCTCCCGATGTTGCCACGTGATCAGGAATAATAGGTGAGGCGAGCACTGGAAAGTGAAGGTGGGAGGTGAGGTCAGCATCAAAAGACGCTCGTTGACAAGAGGCTTTAGATATACTTTTTGTGTAACTCGGCCCAGGGGCAGTTGGCATACTAGAAGACGGTGCAGGTCGAGAGCGAGATGTAGCAGGAGGCTGCTTAGAAGCGGTAGGCACTGTAGAAGCCGTGGGAGCTGGATACTCATTGTTGGGGCATCGAGCACGCTGATGCCCAAGTTCTTTGCAATTAGCACAGTGTTCTGATGTTAGCATGTCAATTCTGTAGGAGAGCTGCCCACATCGGACGTTTAGGATCCGTGGGAACTTACGGAGATGCTCCTCTGATGGAAAGATGAGTCGAACACTCCGGTGAAAACTACGAACATTCTTATTTGCAGGATCCTTGGGCGCAGCTGAATGTGTGATAACAGGACCAACAATCTTATTACACTTACTAAGTGCAGTACATATCATCGCATCCGAGATTTCGGGGGCACCGGACGCATGGAGACCTGAACAGGGCGCCTGGCGATCGGTTCAGCTTCAAGGTGGTGGTCTCCCAGGTCAAGACCAAAGTTTAGAAGCGTGTCTGCATGCTCTTTGGATGTGAAATAAACAATCACCGTCCGCGGCCGGCGGGTGAGGTGAGTAATGGCTCCGGTTGGAAGAAAAGCAAGGAGCGTATCACAATAGACCTTTAACGGTGCATTCGGAAGAGCATCTGGGTACACTCCCAACTCACGGGTGGAGTGAAGTTCCTGCGCAGCCGGTGAGAAGTGCGGAACGTCCAATTGAAGTGAGTCACCATGTATCTGGACATGGGCATCCGCAAGGGGAAGGCGAGTCGCTTGCGTCGGTAGGGACACACCTGAGGTAACGCTAGAATAAGAGCGGGAAGGCAAACCTCCACTGGAAGGCAGAGGTGCAGCGCTGGGTGAAGGAGCTGACACAACGCTGGGCAAGGCTACTGAGGGCAGAGAAGCAACGCCCTCAGAGATATCCATAACGTCATCGGCAGCATCAGAAACGAACGACGTAGCCTCACCACCAGGAGGGGTGGTGGAGTCAGAGAGTCGAAGCGTAGAAGAAGAAGAGCAATAGGCATCAGGAGGAGGGCGACATTCCTTATCATCAAGGACGGACGCTGATTGGTTTGCTCCGTCAGAGATAAGGATCGACGTAGTAGGAGAAGCTGTGACGAGAGCGGGAATGCTGCTCTTATCAGCAGTCGCCATCGCCGATGGCGAGGCCTAATTTAGTAAACACGACCAACTGGTCGAGAAAATAAAATGCTGATAGCCAACTGAAAATAGTACTCACCGACTCGGGAGATGTCTTAAATGAAAGATACAACCTTCGTCTTGAAGGCACGCACAAAAGTTAAACGACAGAGCACACAAAACACACTCAGTAGACGGCGAAACACGGAGCTCAAAAGAGACACGACTTACGTCCCATAAAGCAAGGACTGTTACGGCGTAGTTTGACGATAATTCCATATCGTGTGTGGATTGGCCAACACAGAACCCCGATCTTAATCCCATAGAGCGATGAATTAGAGCGCCGCATAAGAAGTTTGGAACCAAGGCCTACTACTAAGCAACAGTTGGCGGCAGCATTATGTACTAAATGGAAGCGCATACCTACCGTTGTGTCCCAAAACTTTGTCAAAAGCATGTCGCGAACGGTCAGTGCGTGCATTAAGGCCAAAGGTGGACCTACACCGTACTAATGTAGGTCAATAAATGCTATGTTATGTTTCTCTTCTAGGTGTCCGGTGACTTTTTCCAATATAGTGTATGTTAGTCATAAACATTAGTAAGCTGTATATTAGTCCAACTTTATTTCTGTATTCCGGACTATTGCCTTAATAGGTATGTCAACAGACTGGACTAATAAATTACGCTATACATCAGATCCAGTGGCGACGCCAGCAGTTTAGACCTGGTGGCTATTAGGGGGCCCAAGTATCAGACGGGATGAGGGCAATATGTAGAAGTGCTTGGCAGAAATTTTCTTGGGAAAAAAATATCCGTTTCATGGAGATTTAGCCGTACGCTGATGATGTTATCCACAGTAAATAGAAAAAGTTTATAGATACATACTTGTAGTATTTATTCATTGTATGCAGTACTGGGAACTATGGATACGAACCACCTTGGTCTTTAACAAGTTACCATTGTAGTTTGCTTACGTCAATTTTTTTAATGTTTGCTGTCATAAGAGTGTGTGAGTTTTAGTTTGTAACCTGATAAGGAATATCAACTTTTAAAACTATAATTGCGAAAATGTTTTCCTACTGAGCTCCCGGGCATTCCCTCAGTAGATTATTACCCCCAGGAGAATTAAAAAAAATCATGAATGAAGTACGGGTGTAACGTATACTCTATATTCACTTTCCTTTTGATTTTACTATCTCTGGTTATTTTATTTTACTATGTAAATTATCTTCTTACTGAACGAAATATTATTTCACCCGATGAATGAGATCTGGCAATGAGTGTAAGTCATGACGTGGTGGTAGCCAGTATATATAGGCGCGTTCATCGATAGCGAAGGAGAGCGTTTGGTGTTGTACGGAGAGATTTTGTTGTTATAAGGAGATCGTTTGTTGTTATACTAGAGGAGAGAGTTTCGTTCTATGCCATTAGTTGGATTCTTCATTATTGTGAAACAAGTTGTGTGTGTGAGCTTTGGACGACCAAGAGTCGCATAATAAAAAAAGATTTGAGTAAGTACGTCTTTCTCAATTAATAGTTTTTGTCAGACCTCTGTCTGGCTGTTAGGTTTATATCGTTAGTTTATTACCATTAACAACCAGCGTTAAGACTTTATACATTCTAATTACTACACTACTAGCAGGAGACTTTATTCATGTTCTTAATTAACTAGTAACAACAACCATTTGAATTCACTATTTGAAGCTCAGTAGGAAAGCTTCATTATTATCATTAGCTAGCTGGTAGAAAGAGCTTATTCATTATAATTATCTTAGCGGAAAGCAAAATAAAGCTAATTCATTATACGGGATTATACACCATTGTACAATACAAATTGGGAAGATGTGAATCCGTTATTTGTGTAAATATGACTTTTGTTATTTAGAATGGAGGTTTAACGACCACCGTGAGCAACTCAATGGGCTATAAGCAGTCGCCCGTCCCTAATTTAGAGTCACTGGTTCCAGGTAAGGGAGAGAGCCAGTGCCGTGAGACAAACACAAAATCCATGCCTCACTGGGATTCGAACCCGGACCCCTTTCGGACGAATGATCAGAGGCCATCGCTTAGACCACTGCACCACCGAGGTGGCAAATATGACATGGATTTTAAGTCAGATAATATCCGAAAACTTAATCGGAAACTTGGTTGTTCTGGGTGGTGTAGTGGTTAGTATACTCAGGCGCTATCCGGGAGGCCGCGTATTCGATTCCCGCTCCAGGACGACGAATAGTTTTCGGATATTATCTGACTTAACATCCATGTTATATTTTCACCAATAACGGCAAATGAAAGAAATAACCGGTAAATCGTTATTTCTTTTATGATATACACGAATGAGCCTTTACATTATGGTCACCTACCTAATAAGTTGTAGGACCCCCTTTGGCCAGCAAAACAGCTGCCACTCGGCGAAACATCAATTCGATGAGGAGGCGATAGGTATCCTGGGGTATCTGGTACCATAATGTCAACAGCAGGCCCTCCAGTTCCCGTACATTTCGGGGTGGTGGTGATTTAGCGCGAACCTGCTTTTCTAAGTACAACCACAAATGTTCGATTGGGTTTACGTCAGGTGAATTTGAAGGCCACAGAACGTCACCCGCATGTTCCTCGAACCATTTCTTGACGATTCTGGCACAGCGCATTATCTCGTTGGTGATGGTCATCACTAGCAGTTGCCCCACGAATGGGCGAACTTGGTCCGCAACAATGCTCAGATGCCTGACAGCTGTTGGGAATTGTGTTCTTGGGACAATGGGGCCGAAAGTGTCCCAAGAAAACGTCGCCCACAGCATAATAACACCGCTGCCGCCCGCCTGTTTCCACCCAATAGTGCATCCAAGTGCCATAGTCTCCGATGGTAATCGGCGTATCTGCGTTCGGCCGTCTATGTTATGCATCAAGAATCTTGATTCGTCAGACCAGGACATTTTTTCCCAATCATCCACGGTCCCATCTCGAAGATATTGGGTCCATTTTATGCGTTGTTGGCGATGACGTGCAGTGGGCATGGGGACCCGGCTGGGTCTTCGTCTACGCAGGCCCATGCGCAGAAGGCTGCGATGAATTGTGTGTAGTGACACATTGCCCTGATTACCACTGTTGGAGCTGCTTGTGATTTGTCGCACTGTGGCCTGCGGTAGCTGTGAACAATGCGCTCGCTCCCCTCTGGCATCAATGAGCTGCGGACGACATACGGCTGGACGACGGTTCGTCGTTTGGCCATCCGTGCACCACTTTTGATACGTAATCACTACCGCGGTACGCGAACAACCCACAAGCCGCGCCGTTTCCGAGATCGTAGTTCCGAGGAGACGTGCCATCACAATTTGTCCTTTATCAAACTCCGATAAATCGGCAGCTTTTCCCATTCTGACTCCGAACACTCTACTAACCGAAAGCCGGTCCTCGGGTTGTATAAATACTGCTTTGCGAACTTCACCTGCGCCACCGTTCGGTCTCCAGGCGCGCTCATTTCTCTAGGCTAGGGGTTGTCATGATGTAAATGCTCATCGGTGTATGTAGGAGGGACAAGGAATTCGAAACATCTCTGCCAGACAATAGCTTTGTGTCCTATGTCTGTACGTGGATAAGAAACATCTCTGCCAGACAGCTTTAATGGGTTGATGGACCATCAAAACTGTCACTACTGTCTCCTTCCAGATTACAAAAAGTCTACCAATATCCCTTTAGCTCCAAGTGCAATGATCTGCGCTTAATCATAATTAACTTACTTTATTTATAACAGCGTGCTTGGTCCGACTGCAATTTTTTCACTGAAGTAAAGAGAATTTTGCATTTTCATGTTAGAGCAAACGCCCAGCATATATCACCATCAACCATTAGCAGTCCACTGCTGGATGAAGGTCTCCCCAAGTTTCTTCCACAACGATCTGTTTTGTGCCAGGGATCTCCATGCTTCTCCCGCATGCTTTCGAATTTCATCCACCCATTTCGCATGTGGTCTCCTTCTGGGTCTTTTCTTGTCCTTTGGAATCCAGTCTAGAATTTCGGTTGTCCATCAGTGGTCCGTTCTTCTGGAAACATGTCCAGCCCATTGCCTTTTCAGGGATTTTATTCTGATCATGATGTCTTCCACTCTTGTCATTTTTCTTATCCATGAGCAACCTCTTCTTATCTCTCATGGTTACACCAAAAATTCATCTCGCCATGTTTCTTCCAGCTGCCTGTAGCCTTTGTATGTCTTTTGTAGTTAAGGTCCACGTCTCTGCTCCGTATGTAAGCACTGGTTTCATTGAGGGGGGGGGGGCATAACTCACTATATATATATTATATATACATCATCATTGTCAATGTACTGCTGGATGAAGGTCTCTCCACCACCATGCTTTCGAATTTCATCCACCCATCTTCCACGTGGTCTTCTTCTTGGTCTTTTCTTGTCCCGTACTCTAGATATTACGAAAGGTAACAGCACTAAAGCCCCTCCAGTCCTCCCGGGAGAAGTTACACATGCAATTAAGAACATGAAATGGAGAAAAGCTCCAGGAGAAGAGGGAATTACTGTGGACTTTATACAAGAAGCAAGTGGAGAAATTGAAGCTACACTCACCCAAGTTTTCACTAGATGTCTTCAAGAAGGGAAGATTGCTGAGGATTGAAACAATGTTACAGTGATCCTGCTACATAAAAAAGGTGACATTCAGGAAATCTGTAGCTACAGACCTATCAGACTCCTATCGGTGGTTTATAAAATCTTGTTCTTTAACATCGCTTGAAGGTAACACTGGACATGTCTAAACCGAGAGAACAAGCTGGATTCAGAAGTATATATACAGTATATAAGCTACCCGAGTAAAGCAATTGGAGTCTGCTTGTGCGACGGCTCTGAATCTATCCCGTTCCCTGGAACCAGTGACCCTATATTAGGGAGGCGACCCCGTAGCCATAGTATCTCATGGGTGTCATTAAATTTAAAAATACTATGGTATGCTCTTTTGAGGAAATCTGAGTTATTGTTATAATTTTTTCCTGATTCTGAAACCAGAAGTTCTACCAATTTAAACTTTTTGCCTTCGAAGTTGAAGATCTGTTTCTCATCAGCGACCCGTCCGTCTCATGTTCCCTATACCACACGAATCTCTCGTTCTCCGTTATGCTTAGCGTTCCAGTATGCAAACATCCGCCGAGTAATCTAAAATAACGTATTTTCTGGGCTAATGGAGGTTGTAAAAATACTTTCCACGCTCCACTTTTTTGTAAAGGTCCGTGTTTCTAGGTAGTTGGGTCCCGTTTGTAACATCGCCGGGCATGAACGTCTCTGGTTGCTGTAAACAAGTGGTGGCGTTTGGCAATGTCAGCTTGGCTCATTCTGTTCTGTTTCCCCCAAGGTCCTGTGAGGCCATAGGCGGTTAAGCCGCCTGAGCTATGACGTCACATCCGTCAGCTGTTGTTATGCCAGGATCCATCGGTGTCTGAGTTGGCTGCCAAGCGGCAACAAGGTGTGCAACCTCGGCTTGACTGATTGCTCCTCTCTCTCTCTCTCTCTCTCTCTCCTTGCAGTTACAAATTGGGGTTTCTGACTGTGCATAACGGAACGCTCAGGGCCATCTGCGGTGATCTGACGTGCAATTGATTGTATTTTGTTTCCCCCGTGATTATTATTTTTCGGAAAGAGCTATACGTTTGACGCTACTCGTGTTCCATATTTAGATGATAAATTTGGATACGGTAGAAATATGACGCGCCAAGAAAGAAAATTATGGCACACAGCCGAAATTGCGCTGAGGCAACCGTGACAAAACAGGAATTGATATGCCTCATCCAAGAAGTGTGCAGAGAAATCACGCTCAAGATGTGTATCATTTCTTCTCCAATATGGTGACCGGAATAGAAATACCGTTCAGAGATTTCTATTTTTTGAACAGACATTTAGGAGTGAGGTCGGTTCAAAAATGTGTATCTCTTCGTATCTGTTCCTTAGTGCTTGATGTACAAAAGTATGCTCAAACAAATGTCCAGATCCCTTAAAGAAAAAAAAATATTGTAAAATGCGAAACTTTTCCAGTGCTTTAATGATTCAATAATAATGATCAAATTTAGGTATATCGTGCCTACAAGCTCTTTAGCAATGGGTTCAAACTGAAGTTAACGCGTTTATATCCACAAGGTAGACAACTAAGTACTCTCAAATCTAACTTCGAGAAATGCTGCCGGAATCATCATTGAACGCTTCTTCCGTTTTTTTTAAGTCTTCTGCGTAGCATCTTTATCAGTTAGCACGAGCCACTCACATATTCATACTAACAATATTAATGTTTACATAAATTACACTGAAGTTATTGAAAAGTAACAAAAATACTAGAGGCATCCAGAAAGTATTGCCTCCTCCTTAATAACATTTGAAATTTTGAAGTTATTTTAATGAAACTGCACTGACACGTATTATGATATACAGAGTGTGTATTACCAATGCGAGAACAAAGTTTTTTTCAAAATTGGAAATAAAGATCGTGAATGACAGCGAAAAGCAGCGAGCCGTAATTGAATTCCTGGAAAAAGCGGGATGTGACGCTCCAGAAATCCACATTAGACTCCTGGCGGTGTATGGAGCTATCATAATCGATATCAGTAATGTCCGAAGATGGATGAAGAGGTTTCGAGAGGGAGAAAGTTTAGTGTGGGACAAACAACGGAGTTCAAGATCCACAACTGCAGTGACACATGCCAACACGCTACGAGTGAAAGACCGCATCACAGCTGATCGCCGTGTCACCATCCAGGAGTTGATGCAATTCATTGTGGTCATAGTGCTATGGAAACATTAATTAGGGATCAGGGCTACAGAAAAATTTGTTCAAAGTGGATCCCAAGAAACCTAATCCGTGAACAAAGTGAGCAAAGGGTCGGCACCTCTTGGACCGTTATGAGAGGGAGAGTGAGGTGTTTTTCTCTTATGTTGTGACGTGGGATGAAACCTGGGTGTTCTTTCATGACCCAGAAACAAAAAGTGCGTCAATGGAATGACACTGCACATTTTCACCTCGACAGAAAAGAGTGTAACAACTCGTTCCGTAAGGAAAGTGATGGTGACAATTTTCTGGTACAAACGTGGTGTTATTTTGACTGATTTCCTTGAAAGGGGTGCAATAATAAACAGTGCTCACTATGTGCAGACATTGAAGAAGCTAAAGGAAGCTATCGGAAGGAAAAGACGTGACATTCCACTTCATAGTGTTGTTTTACACCATGATAACGCACGTCCCCACACCTCAATGGAGACTTCACAGGCTATTGCCAAAATGGGGTGGACGGTGATGCCCCAACCCCCCTACAGTCCTCATTTGGCTCCCTCAGACTTTTTACTATTTGCCCCTTTGAAATGCAACCTTCGTGGGGAACGTTTCGATGATGTGACAGACGTTAAACTGGCTGTGAACTCATGGGTGAAAAGACAGCTTCAGAAATTTTTCCAAAATGGATCTTACCAATGTGTTCAAAGTTGGTAGAAATGTAAAGAAAGTGATGGACAATACTTTGAAAAGGCTAGCATTATTAACAATATGTCCAAGTATTTTGCCACCAAGTTTCAGATTTTCGCTGCTACAAAGAAAACTCTTATAAGAGTAAATGCATTCTTTCAGGATGCCCTTTGTAACATAGGTGTAAAGCACGAGCATAGTGTTACGGGGATTTTGGAGATTTTAAAGGGTTTTAGTATTAATTCATTTTCAAGCAAGCTCAACCGACATAGGGTTGTTTGGGGACGCTTTCAAAACCGGTAAGGGTAATTAGAGGTTGTAAAACAGTATTCACGGGCAGCCTTTCTTAGTACTTAAATCGTTTTGTTGGCCTACGCTGCAATCATGATGAATTGTAATTAAGCCCGTCTGGAATCGCCTTGGATCACAATGCATATGATTGCAGCGTAGGCCAGTCAAACGATTTAAGTACTTAAGAAAGGCTGCCCGTGAATACTACTTTACATTCTCTAATTACTCTTACGGTCTTTGAAAGCGTCCCCGAACACCCCTTATACCGGTTGAGCTCGCATAAAAATGAATTAATACTAAAATCCTTTAAAATCTCCAAAATCTCCGTAACAGTAGAATCGTATAGGGACTGGGCGGAGAAGTGTCCCTCTCGACTTTTGTGTAATCACAACAACATACCATACTTCCCTAAATTTTTTAATTTCAAAAGCTAATAATTTCTAGAAAGCTCTTAATTTCGCATAATTGGGTCGGGCAACCTCTAATTGGGCCAAAGTATTCTAGTCCAGATGTCTTCTAGTTAACTGGAATCTACTGTGTATGATTTAAAAATAATTCTTAAATGAACAATAATTATATATACAGTAGGGGAAAAATTAATAGCAACTCTGGACATTTTTGAAGTTTTTGATATTTGAGTGTTGCTACAAAAGTAAATATGACAGACAATATGTGCATCATTGGAAAGCAAATTTTATGCAGAATCCAAATCAGGTTACAGAATGGGAATAGCTTAAATAGAACTCAAGTTATGAGCAGAAATGTGCTGCGAAGGAAGCACACGTCATGATGTGAAATGTCATCGTCGTGTACAAGGCGACGGAGCTTTCTCCGACGTCCGGGTACATGCGATATAAAGGGCAGCCGAGGTGCCTGGGGTCATTTCCAGAGCCGCGGATGGCTTAGTGGTTAGCGATTCAGACTAGCGATGCAAGGTCCTCAGGTTCGAGCCTGGGCTGATCTTTCCGAGATGGTGTGATTTACTAACAATCGCTGAATATCCGCCGTGCATCGGACGAGCACGTTAAGTGACGGCCCCCAGGCTGGATCCACTAGTTAAATGGGTATCCTTTCCTATGCTCACCCCTCTGTATGCAACATCGTACTTGTACGGTGGCACCATCTACTGTACTCTAATCTCACTACGAACTGTTCTGTCAAAGTCGCTAGACTTGCTCTCATTCCTTCCGTTTCTGTGTCCTGCCCAAAAGGCGATCTCGCTGTAGGTGGCTGGGACCTAAACTCTACTCACTGTGGACGGAAGTCCTACAAGAAAATGACAAATCGGACATAAGATAAGATGATGGGGTCATTTCCGAAGTTTTCGGCGTGCTCGTAGGTAGTCGGTTGCATTGCTGTGTGTGTAGGCGTGCGTGCTCTGGACTGCAGTGCAAATCTGATGTTTGTCCTTTCCGATTACAAACTGTGTTGCAGGTATGGGAAGATTAGGTGATGTTTCACCACGAAAGGCTTCCAGAATGGTGGCAGCAATGCCGAAATTGCCCGCATGACTGGGGTGCACAAGAGCACTATTGGACGGCACCTGGCGAAGAACCGTAATATGGGTGGTATCAACAATTGCAGGCTGGTTAAATGTAGCCGAAAAAGGAAAACAACGGCAAGAACTGATAGGGCCTTGCAGCAGTTATGTCTGCGAAACAGGTTCCAATCGTCAACAGTTCTTTCCAAAGAATGTGGAAGAGCAGTGGTGTTGCTGTTTGTCCTCGAACAGTGAGGAACAAGTTACATGATGTGGGTCTGACGTCTCATAGGGCGGTTAATAACCCTTCATAACCCATGAGCAACGTAAGAAACGTGTAGAATGGGCTAAGGAACATAAGGACTGGAGCACTGATCGGTGGCGTCAAGTTTAATTCAGCGATGAGACCAAATTGAACATTGAATGTAACGACGCGGGGTGCCGAGTGTTTCGCCGACGAAACGAGGCGTTGAATCCCTCTTGCACACTGAAGACCACAAAGTACCCAGCCAGTGTTATGATTTGGAGATGTTTCGCTGCTGCTGGAGTGGGCAGAATCCATGTGTGTGGACAGCACTGTTAATGCACAGGTGAACAAGAGTATCCTTCAGGACAAGATGGTTCCTTCGGGATGTGATTTGTTCCAGGGCCAACCATACACCTTCTAGGACGATTCGACCCCGTGCCACCGTGCAAAAAGCATTAAAGCTTATGTGACGTCTTTAGGAAATGTTGTGCCTCTACCTTGGCCTGGTAATTCCCCAGACTTGAACCCAATAGAGAATTTGTGGCGCATTCTCAAAGGAAAGGTGCACGACAGGCACCCCACAAGTAAAGTGGAACTCATTTACGCCATTACTCACGTTTGGAACAACTGCATGTCATCCGAGATGTTGGGTAACTTGGTTGACTGACTCCATGCCCAAGAGATGTGCAGCGGTCGTTAAATCCAAAGGTCACCCAACAAAACATTAGGGACGTCATTTCTTTTCATGTCATCCCGTTACTTTGCCGTGATTTCTGCTTCGCAGCACATTTCTGCGCATAACTTGAGTTCTATTTAAGCTATTCCCATTCCGTAACCTGATTTGGATTCTGCATAAAATATGCTTTCCAATAATGTACATATTGTCAGTATTATCTGCATATTTATTTTTGTAGCAACACTCAAACCCCAAAAACCTCCCAAATTTCCGGAGTTGCTATTAATTTTTCCCATACTGTATATATACGAATATCGTCAACTTTGGGGACAAGTTTGCGCTCATGGTGTAAAGTATACTGATCAACTAAACGAAGCTAAAGGAATAGCAGTCGTTGTTACAATTCTATCTGCTTTCAATATCCAGAGAAGTTAAATTAGAAAGATGTGTCATTTTACTGTTGATTTCATCAGGTTTTCTCAAAAGTTGTCTTAAAATGATTTGCGCTATCATATTAACAATAAATTTGAAATGTTTGGTTATTTATTACTGTCTAGAAGCTGCACTTCACCCATTGTGACTTTGGAACATCGGAAAGGATCGAACTTGTGTCAAATTTCCTTTTTTACGCTTTCCAACCGTAGGTTGAAGAAGCGTATGTGCTCCAACTTTGCCCGTCTGTCCGTCCGTCCGCACCATAGCTCGCGTAAAAATGGTTCGATTTCGATGAAATTTTAGTATATGACAGGGGATCACCTGGGGACGAACCGTATTGAAAATGGGCGAAATGGGGTCAAAGGTCAGGACATAGGAGCCGAATCCATTCCATTGCCCTTATGCGTCATAACTAGCGTAAAAATGGTTTAATTTTGATGAAAGTTCAGTATGTGGTAAGGGACCACTTGGAGACAAACCCTTTTGAAAGTGGGCGAAATGGGGACAAAAGGTCAGGACATAGGAGCCTAATCCATTCCATTGCCCTTATGCGTCATAACTAGCGTAAAAATGGTTAAATTTTGATGAAAGTTTAGTACGTGATAAAAGACCACCTGAGGAGGAACCCTGTTGAAAATGGGCGAAATGGGGTCAAAGGTCAGGGCATAGGAGCGAATCCATTCCACTGCCATTATGCGTCATAACGTGCGTAAAAATGGCTAGATTTCGATGAAATTATAGTATGTGGTAAGGGACCACCTGGGGACGAACCCAATTGACAATAAGTGAAATGGGGGCAAAGGTCAGGACATAGGATCGGAATCCATTCCATCGCCCTTATGCGTTCTAACTTATGTAAAAATGTTTCTATTGCGACAAAACTTTAGTATGTTGTTCCGGAGGTGTACTGAACTGATTCTGTTGAATATTATGGAAATGGGGTCTAAGGTCAGGCCATAGGAGCGGGATTTATTTTACAGCCATTATCCTCATAAGTAATGATTTCTGCTATGTTGGAAAGCGTATCATAATCAATGCATTGCATGATTTTACTAACTTGTTTTGTTGGCTGGGCGGAGTCAAGAGTTTCCCAGCCGTCCCGGTAGCGTAGTGTTCTGAGCGCTGGCTTGTGACCATTCGCACGAGAAGGGTTCGGATTCGAATCCCGCCTGAGGCATGGATGTTGTGTTTGTCTTACGGCATTGGTTCTATCGCTTCTCTGGGACCAATGGCCTTAAATTAGGGACGGACGACTGCTGTAAGCCGTAAGCCCATTGAGTTGCTTACGGTGGTCGTTAAACCTTCAATCAAAAAAAAAAAAAAAAAAAAAGAAAAAAGAAAAAAAGGAGTTCCCTTATTAAGGTTGCTCCAATTTTTTTATTTAATTTACTTAACGAACGGAAAAGGAAAATGACAAATTTATGTAATATGCAAAATTCTTTTCCCAGTATTGCTGCATTCTCTCTTATTGTCTGTGTCTCTTTTTTCCAAGGTTTCCTGATCGAGTGGTAAACAAATCACTTTTGTTCTTCCACACTTTTCCAAAGGCTTTGTTGACGCACGTGCTTTATCGATGGCACCTTTGTCTTTCTTTATTTCCAACGACTTTGTTGACGCACGTGCTTTATCGATGGCACCTTTGTCTTTCTTTATTTCCAACGGCTTTGTTGACGCACGTGCTTTATCGATGGCACCTTTGTCTTTCTTTATTTCCAACGGCTTTGTTGACGCACGTGCTTTATCGATGGCACCTTTGTCTTTCTTTATTTCCAACGACTTTGTTGACGCACGTGCTTTATCGATGGCACCTTTGTCTTTCTTTATTTCAACGGCTTTGTTGACGCACGTGCTTTATCGATGGCACCTTTGTCTTTCTTTATTTCCAACGACTTTGTTGACGCACGTGCTTTATCGATGGCACCTTTGTCTTTCTTTATTTCCAACGACTTTGTTGACGCACGTGCTTTATCGATGGCACCTTTGTCTTTCTTTATTTCCAACGACTTTGTTGACGCACGTGCTTTATCGATGGCACCTTTGTCTTTCTTTATTTCCAACGGCTTTGTTGACGCACGTGCTTTATCGATGGCACCTTTGTCTTTCTTTATTTCCAACGGCTTTGTTGACGCACGAGCTTTATCGATGGCACCTTTGTCTTTCTTTATTTCCAACGACTTTGTTGACGCACGTGCTTTATCGATGGCACCTTTGTCTTTCTTTATTTCCAACGGCTTTGTTGACGCACGTGCTTTATCGATGGCACCTTTGTCTTTCTTTATTTCCAACGACTTTGTTGACGCACGTGCTTTATCGATGGCACCTTTGTCTTTCTTTATTTCCAACGACTTTGTTGACGCACGTGCTTTATCGATGGCACCCTTGTCTTTCTTTATTTCCAACGGCTTTGTTGACGCACGTGATTTATCGATGGCACCTTTGTCTTTCTTTATTTCCAACGGCTTTGTTGACGCACGTGCTTTATCGATGGCACCTTTGTCTTTCTTTATTTCCAACGGCTTTGTTGACGCACGTGCTTTATCGATGGCACCTTTGTCTTTCTTTATTTCCAACGGCTTTGTTGACGCACGAGCTTTATCGATGGCACCTTTGTCTTTCTGACCACTCTAGCAAACTTTCTAATTTCATCCATCTATATCCTACGTAGTGTCCTTCTGGTCACTTTCCTGATGCATGAGTTCCTCTTCCTCTCTTTCTTGGTTACCAAAAGCATGCATTTCTCCATGCTGCTTTGAGCTATCCATAGCCTCTGAATGTATTTTTTTATTTAAGATCCATGTCTGATTCATGAGTAAGAACTGGAAGGATGTATTGATCAAACACTTTTCTTTTAATGCATAATGGTAAATTGCTCTTAAAAATTGCACTGTTCCTTCCGAATGTACTATATGCATGGGCGTACTGTTAGCCCTCGAGCGCGGGGGTGGGGGGGGGGGGTTCATGGCTAAGAGGGCCTGTAGCCTCATTAGATGGATTTTACAAAAAGAATTGCGGAAACTTCATATGCAACTGGTTAAAGAAATAGCCAGGAATTTCCGACGGCAACTTTGAATGAATTATTAAAAACAAAAGATTTTTTTTTTCAGTACATAAGTAAAATCTTCAAGAAATTATTTTCGCCTTACGTTATAAAAACTGGGTGACTGGGATGGGGGGAGGGGCAGCTATTCCAATGGACTTGAGGCCCCTTTTCACAGCCACAGCAAAAAGTTCCTATAGATGTATATCAGCAATAAAATGTAATTGAAATATCAGTTGAATAAATGACATTTTTATATCAATGAGGATTAAGACGTCATGTATTATACTTGTTTGCACATAACTACGAATGCTTCAGAATATAATGAGCTACAACGCGTTCTCCGCGAAAAAGAAAAAGCAGAGACCTGTGCCATTTTTTTTAAAGAAAAGGTTTTTACTATGTGAAAGCAAAACATTGTGACATTAACATAGGCGTAACCACTGGGAGGGTCAGGGGTCAGGATCCCCAGATTTTCAGATTCAAGGATCCCCAATGTAAAGGACTCCCTCCCAAATTTTTCGGGAATATAATGATATAATGCACACTTTTTTACGATGTGAACCAACTAAATTTAATATTATAAGATTGTAATTTTTCGTAGAATGCAAACACGTGTATAATTTAGTAAAACAGCGTTATCGTATCCTAATAAGCAAAGTCAGTTCTGCAACTTTGTAATTTACATTTCTGCGCCATTTGTCATAGTTTTACAGTTGTGTTCGCTAAGTTCCACAGTTCACCAACAGAGGCGCCTATGTCGTGCTCGTTAGATCGCACCTTAGCAACTGCTTTGCTCCTGCGTGTGTGTGTGTAGGGGGATGGGGTCCCAAACTCTATCGTATCCAGTATGTATACACTGAGTGGCCACTTTATTATGACCACCTGACAGTTTTAAGCAAATGAGCTATGGCTGCACGCTGCCGCCGCCAGAGGGCGATGCTAGTGTAAAAAGGGAAAGCTTAGTGCTTGCGACAGTAGTAGAAGGGATTTTTGGGTGACGAGATAGGTAAAAAATGCGATTTGACGGACTTTCAACGTGGGATGATTGTAGGAGCTCAGAGCCATGAAGCGAATGTCATCGAAACCACCGCATTCGTGAAATGTTCCAGAGCTGCTGTTGTTAAAGTGTTTAAAGACTGGACTGTCAGCCAAAAAACTGGGTCTCTGCGTGCAACGTGTGGTTGCCATCGACTAGTAACTGCTCGGGCGGAACAGAGAGTGTCCAGACTGGTAACAGACCAATAGTGCAGCAAATTGCAGACCATCTTAATCAAGGATCCCCTCAAATGATATCTGCACGCACTGTTCGCCGTACACTGCATCGGATGGGATATGGCAGCCGAAGGCCTGTTCGAACACCTTTGCTGTCTGCAGTTAACAAGAGAAAACGTCTCCAGTTCACGCAGGAGCACAAGGATTGGACAGTCGATAATTGGAAACAAATTATGTGGTCCGACGAAACACGTTTTCAGTTGCACCATGCCGATGGCCGAGGGAAAATTTAGCGGAAACAGCACGAAAGCATGGACCCCAAATGCATTGTTACAACCCTTCAAGCTGATGTAGGCAACGTTGTGGTTTGGGGAATGTTTTCCTGGCATGCTTTGGAACCTTTAATTCGTATTGATCAACGTCTGACTGTCACATCATATCTAAACATCGTTGCGGACCAAGTGCATCCTGTCATGGGGATAGTTTATTCCAATGGCGATGCCTACTTTCAACAAGATAATGCGTCCTGCCATAGTGCTCGTATTGTACAGGATTGTTTTCAGGAACATGCCGGTGAGTTTATTTTTGCTAAGGTGGCCCCCACAATCTCCAGATCTCAACCCTTTGAGAATTTGTGGGAGGAAGTTGAACGAACCATCAGACAGCTGGATCCACAACCTCACACTCCTGGAAAGTGCTATTCATCAAGCATGGTCTCAGATTCCACAAACCACCTATCAACATCGCGTGGAGTCCATGCCACGAAGAATCGACGCAGTATTAAAAGCAAAAGGTGGCCCAACGAAGTACTGAGGGGGTTGTCATAATAAAGTGCCCACTCAGTGTATAGGGGATGTTTCCCGTCCTGTGATGGAGTGAAATTTTTAATTGAAGCAGATTGAAAACAAATAAAATAGACGCCAGATTTCTATAAGGAAACATAGTAAGAACTCATTCATGCTAGAACTAAAAATTATATGCTATTTATTTCCATTTTTCAAAAGATCTCGCGATAAATAACATTCTGTGTAAAATATTTGTTGTTTAACAATTGTAGGTTAGAGCGTTTAGATAGATCGATATTTTCCAAAATGTGTAATGTAATCAGAACTAAACTCAAAAACTTGTTTTTGTGTTAACTTATCTTAATAACTTTTACTTTGATTTTTCGCGTTAAATTACTTTTTCTCCGGCACACTTGTTATTCTCTTCACGGCTTGTTTCAGAGTGTCCTATTCGACGGTTAGTTTGAAACTTCATACCGAAGCTTTTTCTATGAAATAATGCGACATCTGGTATTACAAATCGGAACTATCTAAATTCTCGACAATGTGCTATTGGGGCGACATCTGCTTTTAGATGCAATCTTGCTCACTTTGACATTTCAAGATTTCAGTTTTTATTGTAGGTGGTACCGTTTAGATAGATCGATATTTTGCAAAATTTATAATTTAATCAGCACTAGATTCGGAAATTTAGTTAAATTAAAAAAAAATTGAAGCGTACAAATTTAATATTCGAATTGTTCTAAATTAAATTAATATGCAAACGCAGCTTGCTGTGATATTAATATTTTAATTTTAATTTTGTAGATCAGGTAAATAGAACTCGAATCATTAATAATCCAGTGCTTTTGAATAGCACGCGATCACCTTGACATCTCAATGTGGTCGCGTGCAAACCGAACTTACTGTGATATTAAGAATTCAATTCGAATTTTGTAGATCGGAAAAATAGAACTCGAGTGATTAATTATCCAATGTTTTTAAATTAGTACGTGATCACCTTGACATCTAAAAGTTATCGCGTACTAATATATAGCAAGCAATCATTTTGACAGCGCGAGAGAACACACGCATTGCTTGATAAGTGATGGCGTAACAATGCAAACTTGGCTGTGATGTCAAGCTTTCCAGAGAGACAGACAGATCTGGGTGTTTGTATGTATTATGAAGGTACGAGATGTACAGGGTGTCCATAAAGTCTTTCCCACATTACAAAAATTAATATAAAAATGTATTACCGGTACAAGAAAAGAATTGCACGACAATGAGGGTACACAAGTAAAGTTTTTTTTTTGAACCGTTAGTACAGCTCCACATGGCGCGCCATTTGTGGCCCGGAGGACATCTAAGCGATATTCGACTTCACGCCATGTTTTGTGTAACACCTGAGCAGAGACAGAACCAAACACGTCCGTTATTCTGCTGTTCAACGTCGCGACATCCGGAACACTACTAGAGTAAACTTGTTCTTTCACGTAAACCCACAGGAAAAGTCTAGAGGGGTTATGTCTGGTGATCGAGGTGGCCATGTCATGGGACCGTCGCAGCCAATCCATCTGTCCGGAAATGTGGCATTCAGGAGCTCACGAATCATTATTGACCAATGTGGTGGGGTAGTGTCTTGTTGGGAGATAACCAAAGTTTGGAGTGCATGCAACTGAGGTGCTACAAAAAGTTCCATCATGTCCATGTAAACGTTACATGTTACCGTGGGCTCTGTAAAGAAGAAGGTTCCGATGATTCTGGCATGCATCAGGCCGCACCATACGTTCACTTTCGGGCTAGCCCTTTCTTGTTCGATTACATAATGGGGATTTTCTGATCCCCAGATTCGCAAGTTGTGCCTATTTACTGTACCAGAGACGCGGAAGTGGCTTCATCTGGGAAACGGACACGGTGCAGATAATCACTATCATGAGCTATGCGCTGCAACATCTGCGTCGTAAATGCAGCACGGCGAGGCCAGTCATCAGGCTGAAGACCTTGAGCGATTTGTACCTAATAAACATACAGATGAAGACTTTTGGACAAAATTTTATGAACCGGGAATTCCAGTTTAGAGTGAAGCACGACGAACGGATTTCCTGGGGCTTCGCAGAAATGTCTCCTAAACAGCTGCAGCTGTCTCTTGTGTAACCGGTGGTCGACCCGCTCGGGGGAGATCGCCAACACTACCCGTCGCTTTAAACTTTTCATTTCCAAGCTTTTATGCTTTTTTGAGTCCGGTGGTGATCGTCTGTACTCTTTTCTGAAATGACGCTGGACAGTAACCGCCGATTTGGTCTCATGGAACCACAACACGCACGCCACTTTTTCTTGCATGGAAGCCATTATCTATAAAATGCTCCTCTTATTCAGCAGTAGCGCTCATCTAGAGAACAGGAAAAAAAACTTTGTGAGTATGTTGCCAACGATTTTGTTTTAACTTAGATAGATTTTTTTATATTAATTTTTGTAGTGTGGAAGAGACTTTATGGGCACCCTGTATTTAAGGTTGCTAGATTGCCTCAAGGAAAACGTGGAGTGAGAATGCCTGAAACAATAGCGATGTCCATTTTTCTGTGCACTTAATGTATTTGAGAAAAGGGGTTAGAGTAATGCTGCCCCTTTAGCGCAGTGGTCTAAGACGCGTTAGCTTCTAAGAGTTGGTCTGTGTGGGTCCAGCATGGAATCTCAGATGAGGCATGGGTTGTGTGCTGTGTCTTTAGGCACTGGCTCTCATCCTTCCCTGGAACCAGTGGCCCTAAATTAAAGATGGGTAACTGTTGACTTCTGATTTTTCGCCCAAGTGAGTTCGGTTCAAGTCCCGGTTGAAGTGTGGGCGGTGTACTCGTCTTACGGCACGGACTTTCTCCCTATATATATACAGGGTGGAAAGAAACGACCGCATAAACACCCCAGGGCGTGATTCCTTTGGTCAGTTCATGCATGAAATGTTCAACATAAATCAAATACGTGGAGATAATGTAAATGGACGATGTCATCGCTCTGTCCACGTTATGTTATAAACAACGCATAGCGACTGAAAAATTGTGTTCCGACACCGCTGGGATCGAACCCCAGATATCTCGATAACTAGTCGAGTGCGTTCGCATTATCGAGAGATCTGGGGTTCGATCCCAGCGGTGTCGGAACACAATTTTTCAGTCGCTATGCGTTGTTTATAACATAACGTGGACAGAGCAATGACATCGTCCATTTACATTATCTCCACGTATTTGATTTATATTAACCATTTCTATCGCCCTATGAATTTATCAGCTAGAATTAATTATCTGTTGTGTTAAATGCCACCAGATGACGATATCTCAGTTACTTAGAACATCAATACGGATTCGTGTAGTCAGATGCTGACTGATAAACCACGCATGGCGCTGAGAATTGTTGACGCCGTAGCGTAAATGCGAACGCACTCGACTAGTTATCGAGAGATCTGGGTTCGATCCCAGCGGTGTCGGAACACAATTTTTCAGTCGCTATGCGTTGTTTATAACGTAACGTGGACAGAGCGATGACATCGTCCATTTATATGAAATGTTCAATTACATTTTTTGGATTTAGTTCTTAGTTTTCCAGATATAAGCCCCCAAAGGTGCGTGACGTCACGTCCGGAATCGCCTGTTTTTGAGGCTTCAAGCATAACCCGAGTGTCATGCAGGAAAGCTCGTGGCGGATGCCTGATTCTGCAGGCTCGGTACTTCGGCAGTCATCACGACTGATTTACATAACGCAGTGCTCTCCGAGGCCGTATACCATGCAACAGAGCGACCAATTCCGTTCGTCTCGATAATTGCGGACGTAACACGACTCCGGAAACAGGCTGGATGACTGTCGTTGTATTGCGATTGCAGCATCAGGCATCCGCCACGCGCTTCACTGCATGACACTCGTGTTGTGCTTGAAGCCTAAAAACAGGTGATTCCGGACGTTACGTCACGCACCTTTAGGGACTTATATCGGGAAAACTAAGCCCTAAATAAAAAAAAAAATCATAGAGCATTTTATGCTTGAATTGACCAAAGGAATCACCCCCTGGGGTGATGCGGTCGTTTCTTTCCACCCTGTATATATATATGTAAGAGAACAAATTAACGAGAAAGGGAATTTATAGATTCGTTTGACCCACACACCTCGTGACTTTTCACCTCTAACCATTTCTGTTTATGAGTAATTGCCATGACGTTTTCTGTCCTCTTAATTAAAAAACAAACAAACCCTATCCTCTTAGTTTTATGACTTAAAACTATGCTGGTAGATTAATCTTAAACAAGTAAAGGAGATGAACGTAGCATTTATGACGGAGCAAATTTCTCCATCATTTTTATGCTATGGGCAGGATTCGAACCCCCAACTCTCAGCTCCGAGTGCTATCCACTATACAACACTGGCATGTGCTCTTACTGCTATCTGCCTTTATCTCACATGCGTCCTGCGGGGTAGGCACGTCAAAACTCCCCACCCCCCCACCCCTAGAGTGAGGGCCGAGGGCATGGCCCACGGGTTAGCCGGGACCATCATATACCGCTGTTGGCAGTCATCCCATGAAGAACGTCCATTTGAGAAATCCCAGACGATTTGGTGTGTGGAACGTAACATCACACTGATTTATTTTTTTCGAAGCACTGAAGAAGGGATTCTCATTTTTCCTGTCTCGGGGGTGTGGAAAGAACATCACACCCTTGCGAGAAACTTAACAGCCGGGTCATCCTGGAAGTTCGGGCACCAATATAACGTACAAGTTTGTCCGCGCCGGGCATCAAAATCGGGTCCCCCTCACTCCGGAGTAAGTTGCTCTCCCAACTGAACTACACGGACATGTGCTCTCACTGCGATCTGCCTTCATCTCACGTGCGTCCTGCGGTGCAGGCACGCCACACATTTTTTAAGTAAAATTATCTGAACTGCTGCTGACCTGTTTCAGCACACTTGATCAATCCTTGTATTAAATATTATAGGGATTTCTTATCAAAAATACCCAAAAGATGTTCGACTCGGTGTGAGAAATGTTGCTTGTTGAAGTTAAGTTAGGACTGCATCGTAAACTGTAACCAGTGATGGATTGTTTCTCTCTTAAAGGTGTCTAGACGTTTAAGTGCCACCACTGTAAGCACTAAAAGCTGAATTTTTCTTCGCTCAAAAGGAACTCCGGCAATTAAGAAATTCGTATTTTTCCCTCGAAAAACATCTCGCAGGCGGTACACTCAAGGTACAAGAACCTCTCATCATCCTTGGCATCTTTCGCAACAGTCTAAATTCGTAGCCCAAGGTCAAGACCACGGCTGTTGAGCGCACCTGTGTGGTTTTGCCATATTGGCTGCCTGCCCCTGGCGACAATCTGTGACAGCGCGTTCAGTCCCCAGCTTCAGATCTCGCAGATTGATGGATGCAGGAAGAGTGAAGGAAAGTACCCTAGCAACGACATTTGTGGGAACCTTACGTAACGTTCACAGAAATAGATTTCCACGCAAGAGACAGAGAAGCGGCTAGCAACGAACTTTGTTTCACAATCGACTCTTGATGAGGCAATAAGGATGTGTAATGCCATCCAAAGCAAATGAATTAATTGACAAATAAGTGGCTGATTATTCGTTGAGTTTTAATGATACAGGCGTAAAAATGCTTCGATTTACGTCATTCTAGTTTTACGATGCCCATAGATGGGCACCGCGTTGTCATTATAGCGATTTACAGCGGAAATAGTTTTGAGAAGCGGGGCTCGTGTACTTTCTTTTTTTAGCATGAGACTATGTTAAAATTGCAGTTGGTTTTTAAGCCTATCTTTTTTTTATCTATCACGAGCAGCTCTAATCAGTCAACCGCCCCTAATTTGGGGACTATGACTCCACGGAAATAGGACAAATACACCATCCATGCTTCATACGTGACTCGAACTCGTGCCTAGCTCGAACGAATAGTCAGCAACCCTCTGACCACTCGGCACAAGAGGTTAACGTGTCTGCGTTATTGTGGCAATGCTTTTCGACCATTTCCGGCAACTTCAATGCACACCGTTGTTCCAGCTGTGTTAATCTTCGGCAGTCAAAGTCTAGATTGGCCACCCTGGTGGCGCAGTGGTCCAAGCGATGGCTTCTGATCATTTGTCCGAGATGGGTCCGGGTTCGAATCCCGGCAAGGCATGGATATTATGTTTGTCTCACGGCGCTTGCTCCGTTCTCTGGAACCAGTGGTCTTAAATTAGGGATGGGCGACTGCCTATAGCCCATCCAGTTACTGACAGTGGTCATTAAACCCCCAATTAAAATAACAACAACAAAAAAAACCCCAGCTTGTTGTGAGTATTATGAAGAAAGCATTATAAACAGTTGCCGCACTAAATCCGTTCTTTATTACTATCTAATTTTCCTGGAATTATTTTGACTGATGAATTAATTATGGTTACTCCTTCGAGGTTTACGCGTGGTTTGACTAATGAATTAATTATGGTTACTCCTTCGAGGTTTACGCGTGGTTTGACTAATGAATTAATTATAGTTAGTCCTTCTAGTCTACCGCGTGGTTCCATTTTTTTTATTGGAGGTTTAACGACCGCCGTGAGCAACTCAGTTGGCTATAAGTAGTCTCCCGTCCCTAATTTAGGGTAACTGGTTCCAGGGAAAGGAGAGAACCAGCGCTGTAAGACAAACACAACATCCATACCTCACCGGGATTCGAGCCCGGACCCATCTCGGACGAATGATCAGAAGCCATCGCTTAGACTACTGCGCCACCGGGTCGGCATCCCGTGGTTCAATTTCGAGGCTGAAATCGCGCGACCGTAATTTAGCAAACTAACGTTGTGTCTTGGGCTCACTAACGATGCTTTCGCCAAATGCTGTGTTGATGTTGCGAGCTGCCTCAGATGCACGATGTCCAAGTCCAGACTCACAAGAGATAAAGCGACAAATCCATCGTCCTCTTCAATGTAACATAATCCCCTTGGAACTGATGTCACAGATGAAATGACCAATACTTTATAGGCAGCAGACTCGACGCTTTAAATTTACATTATCACACGTAGCGCGTTGTGTTGATTGTCAAATTACCTGCCGGCTGCACGAGCCTGAAAAATCCGACATTTTCCTGCAAAAACGTAATAATACTTTACATTTTAAAAAAATTTAATGCTGTTATCTCCCTTTGTTTACGTTTTCCAGCCGTAGGTTGAAGAAGCGTATATGCTCCAGCTTTGCCCCTCTGTCTGTCTGCCCGTCAGCTCGACAAATCGCGTAAAAATGGTTCGATTTCAATGAAATTTTATTATGTGGTAGGCTACTACCCGGGGATGAACCCTATTGAAAATGGGCGAAATGCAGTCAAAGTTCAGGACATAGGAGCGGGATCCATTCCATTGACTTTATGCGTTATAACTTGCGTAAAAATGGTTCGATTTCGATGAAATTTTACTTTGTTGTTCCGGCGGTATACTGAACCAATTCTGTTGAATATCATCAAAATGGGGTCAAAGGTCAGGGCATAGGAGCGATATTCATTCCACAGCCATTATCTTCATTACTTGACTAAGAATGCTTCTATCGCAACAAAACTGTCGTATGTTGTTCCGGAGGTACACTGAACTAATTCCGTTTAATATAATCGAAGTGGGGTCAAAGGTCAAGGTACAGCTGCGAAATTTATTCCACAGCGATTATCCCTAAAACTTGAGTAATGATTTCTGGTATGTTGGAAAGCGTATCATAATCAACGCATTGCGTGTTTTTACTAACTTGTTATTGGTGAAAAGCGCTTAAATCTGGCGGCCCAGTGGGCTAAGCATGGTTTCTGATCATTCGTTAGAGATGGATCCGGGTTCGAATCTCGTGAAGCATGGATGTTGTGTTTGTCTTACGGCACTGGCTCTCTCCCTTCCCTGGAACCAGTGTCCCTAAATTAGGAAGGGGGACTGCTTACATAGCCCACTGAGTTTCTCACGGTGGTCGTTAAACCTGCAATAAAAAAAAATGCAGTCTGTATTGTACCCTGCAAATTATGCCTCTATGGCTTTCTGGAGTTTTTCATTTTCTTTGAAACATAATTGAGGTGAGAGGTGATGAACTGCTTATGGATGTTATTTATTTATTTATTTTTGATTGGAGTTTTAATGACCACCGTGAACAACTCATGTGGTTATAAGTAGTCGCCCGTCCATAATTTAGGGTCACTGGTTCGAGGGAAGGGAGAGAGCCAGCGCCGTAAGACAAACACAACATCCATGCCTTACCGAGTTTCGAACTCGGACCCATCTCGGACGAATGATCAGAAGCCATCGCTTATACTACTGCGCTGCCGGGGTGGCCTTCAGGATGTTAGAGGATCGTGCAAAATCTTTACAGATTCTGATCACACGAAATATACTGTCCGGCGAAATTCCGTCTTTCCAAATCCAAAATTTACTCACTATCAGGGTTCACATTTATAATTTTCCGTACCGCTCTGTTTAAGGCAGTTAATCAACATTATGACCTTCAGCAAAAATACTTGAATGTAAAATTCCACTGTAGAGTTTGAGCAAAAATACTGAATTTTATCAAAATTATAATGCGGTTGTAAACTTACGTAATTCCGAATAATTTTTTACGCTTTCCAACCGTAGGTTGAAGAAGCGTATATGCTCCAGCTTTGTCTGTCCGCACGATAACTCGCGTAAAAATGGTTCACTTTCGATGAAATTTTAGTTTGTGGTAGGGAACAACATGGGAAGGAACCCTATTGAAAATGGGCGAAATGGGGTCAAAGGTCAGGACATAGGAGGAGATACATTCCATCGCCCTTATGCGTCATAACTTAAGTAAAAATGTTTCGATTGCGAGAAAACTTCATCATGTTGTTCCGGAAATATACTGAACCTGTTCTGTTTAATATCATCGGAATGGGGTCAAAGGTCAGGGCACAGGAGCGAGATTTATTCCACAGCCATTATCCTCATAACTTGAGTAATGATTTCTGGTATGTGGGAAAGCGTACCATAATCAATGCATTGCATGATTTTACTAACTTGTTAAGGAACTCTTGTGTCATCATTCTTCTTCCGAAGAAATGTCTTTGGTGTGACGCTTGTGCCTGTTTTCTCGTGCAATGTTCGCTTGTATTTGGAGTTAGCCTGTATTAACTTGAATCGTACGTTGTATATTGAAGCCATTCGAGTTCATTGTTACGTGCCCATCCTTGGATACCATCTGCATCCGTTCATGGTGATCATGGACTCTTCCAGAAAGACAATGCGCCTTCTCACTGAGCACAGAGACGTGGTTACTATTGTGTTGGTGCGAATGAAATGTCCGGCCAGGGACCAGCACACATGGAAGGCGAGAACAGGACAACTTACCTAGGCAAAATAATCCCCATCGGCATTGATACATAGCTGCCATGTGTCTGGCAAGGGCATGATCCCGGAAAGAAAAAAGTCTTGTGGCTGGGACACGAAGAAGTCATCAACTGCACGTTGAACCTCGTTGTCTGTCGTGAATTGTTTCCCGGACAGGAAGTGATCCAGGCGACGAAACAGATGATAGTCTGTCGGAGACAATTCCGGTAATAGGCAGGATGAGGCAGTGCTGCATAGCTCAAGGCACTTAGTGTCAGCATCGTTCGTGTGCGACATGAGGGCGGGCGTTGTCCTGGAGCAGAAGAACACCATGTCTGTTGAACAAAGCCAGTTGTTTTTGCAGAAATTCCCGGTGCATCTGGTGTAATTCAGTACAATAACGTTCTGCAGTGATGGTTTGGCCTCTTTTCAAGAAACTCCGATGAATTATCCTGGCTGTGGACCACCAGACAAGGAGTATCATCTTCTTGGTGTGTGGGGGTGGCTTAGGATGCCGTCCAGCAGGCCGTGTCTTGCTTAACTATTGTGCAGATCGCTTCCGATTATCATAAAGAACCAACTTCTCGGTGCAGGTGACGATTCGATGCAGTAGAGGTTGCTGTTTGTTCTTGGCAAGCAGCAACGTGCAGACTTCCAAACGCCTAGTCTTGTTGGCAGTTGTCAACTCATGCGGCAGCCACATGTCCAGCTTTTTGACCTTACCCATCATAGCCAGACGTCGAACGACTGTCGTGTGGTGGACACTTACCTCTGCCGCTATCTCACAACACGTTTTTCGGGGGTCTGCTTTACCCACACGTAACCGGACGTCATCAGAAACAGCCAAAAGGTCGGTGACAACGTGATTCGTTTTGCAGGTCCGTATCTCCGCTTCGAAGCTTCACAATCCATCGCCGCGTGGTTCACTCGTCGGCTGTGTTATCCCTAAACGCATTGTTAACGTTTCTAGCGCCAATTCCTGCAGAATGCCTCAGTTTAAATTCGTACAGGAAGAGGACTCTCAAATCCGGCGTCTGTATGTTTCCTTTGCAAGCCATGTTGCGTCCAAATAAACCACACCTGAACCTTGTTCTTCACACACGTGTTACCTATTCATAGTAACTCTGTGACGTAATACCCGCAGCACTTGTGGGTGGTTCCACTCGGCTGTGGTGGTGGTGGTGGTGGGGTGGGGTGAGGAGTGGGGGGCTGTCTCCACTGCTCGTTCGCGCCTGACATTTCATTCGCACCAACCCAGACAGAATATGGTCAGAAGAGACGTTCACACCCTGGAATGGCCTCCCCGTTCACTGTAGACGAACCAGTGGAAAATATTTGGAATGCTGTGGAAAGGTCCGTTCGAGTTATGGATCTTTCACTCAGAAATGTGATGGTATTATGGATCAGAATTGAAAAGGGGTCAAAAATTTTAAACCCGGACCCGTAAATGACACAGACAAATCTGCTATGAACTATAAATTCGAAAAATTGGGATATATATATATATATATCATCATCATCATCATTGTCAACCATTATCAATCCACTGCTGGACGAAGGTCTCCCCAAGTTTCCTCCACAACGGTCTGTCTTGTGCCAGTCTCCTCCATGTCACCCCTGCATACTTTCGAATTTCATCCACCCATCTCCTATGTGGTCTTCTTCTGGGTCTTTTCCTGTCCCTTGGAATCCAATCTAAAATTCCGGCTGTCCATCGATGATCTGTCCTTCTGGCAGTATGTCCAGCCCATTGCCATTTCAGGGATTTAACTCTGATCATGATGTCTTCCACTCTTGTCATTTTTCGGATCCACGAGTTCCTCTTCTTATCTCTCCTGGTTACACCAAGCATGCACCTCTCCATGCTTCTTTGAGTTGTCTGCAGCCTTTGTATGTCTCTTTTAGTTAAGGTCCACGTCTCTGCACCATACGTAAGCACTGGAAGGATGCATTGATCAAACACTTTTCTTTTAAGACATAATGGCATATTGCTCTTGAAAATTATGCTGTTTCTTCCAAAAGCTCTCCAGGCAAGTTTTGTACGCCGATTAATTTCTTCATCAATGTGACCCTCACTTGATATCTGCTGTCCAAGATAAACGTACGTGTCTGTTATCTCCAGCTTTTCTCCATCAATCGGTAAATCTTCATTTCTTGTAAAAGCATTGAACATCACTTTTGTCTTCTGAAAGTTCATTTTTAATCCCACTTCTTTACTCTTGTCAGCAAGTTCCTGGATCATACTCTGCAGCTCTGATGGGGTAGTTGCAAAAATGACTACGTCATCAGCAAAACGAAGGTGGGTTAGATAATCTCCATTAATCTTTATCCCCTTGTTTTCCCAGCTCAGCGACTGAAAAACACCCTCCAATGTGGCATTAAAGAGCTTCGGAGATATGGTGTCACCTTGTCTCACTCCCTTTCCAATTTTTACGTGTGTTGTATTTTCAAACAGCCGAATCTTTGCACTTGCATTTTCATAGATGTTATTAATAATATTAATGTATGCATCTTCAATACCGCAGGTTTTCAGAGCCATTGTAACTGCTGATGGTTTCACCGAATCAAAGGCTTTTTCATAATCGATAAAAGCCATGCACAATGGAAGTTCATATTCCCTCGCTCTTTCAATTAGTTCTCTCAGCACGTGGATATGATCTATTGTGCTGTAGCCACTCCTGAATCCAGCTTGTTCTCTCGGTTGAGCCCATATATATATATATATATATACCGGGTGATCCAAAAGTCTTGCACATTTTGAAAACGTAATAACTAGCGGAGTTTTGAGAAAAGGGCAACGCGGTTTGCGTAGAAATGATTAGAATGACATCGGGTTTTTTATGAAATCCCATAAACTTTTACTCATTTTACTTATATTTTTCATCGCCAGATGGCGCCATAGGCCAACAGGTCTGGGACAGTGGGTATAAAAGCAGCAGCTAGGAAGCAACCATAAGTCACAGCGGTCCGTGTCAGTATACTGTCATTACCGGACAAAGTGCTGTTGCTGAAATTGTTCTATTGCAACAGTGAATGTGCGAGTGCTGCGTTGAGAGCTTACCGGTCACTGAAAGGTGATCGCAGTGAGAAAGGACCGATGGAAAGTGCTGCGCTGCGGCGAATGGTGAAAAAATTCGAGGAAACGGGATCTTTGGCAGCACGCCCACGAAGCGGTAGACCACGAACACGTGCTCCTGCAGCAGAGACGATTACGCAGGAAATGGATGTGATTGCAATGTCATCCGCACATGGCGACTCCAGTGCTCGCCATGTTTCTCGGCAAACAGGCATTCCATACGGGACTGTATGGCGAACAATACGACGGATTCTGCACAGATACCCGTACAAACTGCAACGGCATAACGAACTGCAAGCTTTCGATTACGTGCAGCATCAGGAGTTCGCAGCATGGGTTTTTCGACCAATGGATGTCGACGAGAACTGGCTGATTAACGTTTTATGGACTGATGAGGCACACTTTTTCCTAAACGGAGCGGTAAACACGCACAACTGCTGCATCTGGCCCACGGAACATCCCCGAGCAGTCGATGAAGCGCCACTTCATCAGCCGAAAGTGACAGTGTGGTGTGGATTCACGGCTTCCTTCATTATCGGTCTTTTTTATTTTTGATGAGGTCCGCGGCACCTCCTTCGAAACCGTTTCAGTGAGAGGTGCACGTTATGTGAACATGTTACGAACGTACGTTATCCCTAGCTTGCAAGAGCGGGATGCAGTGAATCTGTGCACATTTATGCAGGATGGAGCACCACTCCACATCGCACGTTCCGTTAAGCAAATGCTGCAAGAAATGTTTGCCGCAAATCGTGTGTTGAGCCCACACTTTCCGAAGGCCTGGCCTCCTGGGTCACCAGACCTGACACCCTCGATTTATGGTTCTGGGGTTACCTAAAATCACAAGTGTACAGATGTCGCCCCACTTCATTGGCCATGCTGAAAGATGCCATTCGACACCATGTGGCAGCTATACCACCGGACATGCTCTTCAATGCCGTCCATGGTGTTTTCTCTCGTCTGCAGGCAGTGCTGGAACAGGACGGCCATCACATTGAACACCTGGTACAATGAGGTGTCTAACCTGGTACAATCAGGTGTCTATTTTTCTCCACACTTCCAACCTGTGGTTGCTGCGCCATCTGGCGATGAAAAATGTAAGTAAAATGAATAAACATTTATGTGATTTCATAAAAAACCCGATGCCATTCTGATCATTTCTACGCAAACCGCATTGCCCTACTTTTAAAACTCCGCGAGTTATTACGTTTTCAAAATGTGCAAGACTTTTGGATCACCCGGTATACTGCTGGACAAATTGCTAAGGACGGATCATAAACGGCTATATAGCGCATAAAAAAGTAAGTGTGGTTGGATGCCAAGTGAAATAAAATAATGTCAGAATGCCAGGACATTACAAGAAAGACAATTTATTGTGCTCTGAAATCCAGAAGGCTTTGGAACGTGTTCAAGGGACAAACAGGCCATTTTGTGCAGAATACGTAAACGTGAAAAAAATGTAATTACCGTCCGCAGGCGTTCCGGCGTAAGATGTCAATACGGGATATGGCCACCATGGAGGGCGATGCAAGATTCCACACGTCGTGTCATGCTTTGCACAACATTATCAAGCAGCTGTTGGGGTAATTTATCCCATTCCTCTGTCAGTGCACGGATGAGGGTGTCCTTGTTTATTGGAGGGCATTGGCGACCAGCAAGACTCCTCCCCAAAGCATCCCACACATTTTCAATGGGATTCAGATCTGGAGAACGTGCTGGCCATACGAGACGTTGAATATCCTCGCTCTCCAGACACTCCTGGACAGCGACTGTTCGATGACATGTTGCGCTGTCGTTCATGAAAATGAATCTATCACCGACAGCACCACGGAACATGCGAACATGAGGTAGCAGAACATCATTAATGTATCGTTGGCCAGTCATAGTCCCAGTTGGAAGCACATAGAAGGACGTACGGCCATTGATCATGATGCCAGCCCATACCATGACACAACATGTCGGATATCGGTCCCTTTCCTGTATGTTTGCTGGACAATATGCAGTACCACTATCACGCCAGATCAGTTGTCGTCGACAATCAGACGATAGACTGTATCTACTCTCATCTGAGAAGAGGACAGCAGACCAGTCGTTATCAGTCCAATTGCGATGTTAATGGCACCATTGCAAACGGGCGGTATGGTGACGTCTGGACAATGGGATGCACACAACAGGACGGCGGGCGTGTAGTCCTCCTTCATGCAAACGTCTGGCGATAGTTTTTCGGGAGATCCGCTTGCCAGTAGCAGCCATAAACTGATTTGCTACCCCACTAGCTGTGCTGCGCCGGTGTCTTTTGTTGATAGCACTATGTACCGATCTTCTGCAGGTGTCGTACTGCGAACACGACCTCCCCGTGACGTTTGCTACACTCTCCATTTGTTTGAAATGATTTCCAAAGCATTGAAACAACACTGTGGCTGACGTCGAACTTCCTGGCAACATCTGTTATTTTTCGCCCTTCTTCAATCTTGCCAATAATACGGCCACGCGTAAAATCATCTAGGTGATGTCGGGAAGACATACTGAAACTTGCAAGTTCGTCAATTGATTCTTTCCCTTTCAAATTTGCGTTTAAACAACAACGGTCAATACGCGTCAAATCCTTTATATCTTTTATCAGCGTTATGACGTCACGAACAAGTTCGGCAATCCAAAATTTGCATACGCACAACACGTCTTACTGTATCCCGCACTTATGCTAATTTCCACATTTTCCTGCCTTCCATTTTATGGTTGCTATCGTTGCTATTGTCATCCGTCCTTAGCAATTGTCCGTCAGTGTATATGTATGACCATAGATTGGTGAGATGTAAGATGCACCTCAACACTAAACTCGAACGTAGCAAGCTCATAAGACAAACAAAATGTATTGACATAACCAACCTTAAAAACACCATAATACCTTCAAATTGGAACTGAAGAACAGATTCTCTGCTTAAGAAGCCCTAACATCGGAAGAAGTGGATATTTCTGAAGTTAACAGAAAAGTAACCAAAGCTCTTATGGAAACAGCAACAAAATTAGCTGGGTCTAAGAACAAATTGGATGTGAACAAATTATCAGGAAAACCAAAATGTTGATGCAAAAAAGAAGAGTGATGAGGACAACTAAAGAAGATGTGACTTCCTAAGTGGAATATATAGAGCTATGCAAGACAGTACGAAAAAGTATCACTGAAGACGTAAGGAAATTCAACTGTGAACTAGTAAGGAAAGCAATTGAAAACAACCAAAGCCTAAAGATAGCAAAGGGACATCTCAGTAAGGGGAAAAAACAGATTATGGCATTGAGAAAAGAAGATGGTTCTGTAACAAGAAATAGAGGCGAAATTTTGACAAGAGTGAAAGATTTCTACTCCAAATTATATGAAAGGGATGATACATGTACTCCAGACATCATGAAAGGTACCAGTACCAGAGTTCTTCCAGTCCTTCCAGCAGAAGTTGCACATGCAATCAAGAACATGAAGCGGGGAAAGCTCCAGGAGAAGATGGAATTACTGTAGACATCATACATGAAGCAAGTGAAGAAATCGAAACAGTACTCGCCCAAATTTTCACTCGATGCCTTAATGAAGGGAAAATTCCCAGGATTGGAACAACGCTACAATGATCTTGCTACATAAAAAAGGTGACATTGAGGATCTCAGGAACTACAGACCTATCAGCCTCCTATCAGTGGTTTATAAAATCTTCACTAAAGTTCTTTCACACCGCTTGAAGGTGACACTGGACGTGGCTCAACCGAGAGAACAAGCTGGATTCAGGAGTGGCTACAGCACAATAGATCATATCCACGTACTGAGAGAACTAATTGAAAGAGCGAGGGAATATGAACTTTCATTGTGCATGGCTTTTATCGATTATGAAAAAGCCTTTGATTCGGTGAAACCATCAGCAGTTGCAATGGCTCTGAAATCCTGCGGTATTGAAGATACATACATTAATATTATTAATAACATCTATGAAAATGCAAGTGCAAAGATTCGGCTGTTTGAAAATACAACACACATAAAAATTGGAAAAGGAGTGAGACAAGGTGACACCATATCTCCGAAGCTCTTTAATGCCACATTGGAAAATGTCTTTCAATCACTGAACTGGGAAAACAAAGGGATAAAGATTAATGGAGATTATCTAACCCACCTTCGTTTTGCTGATGACATAGTCATTTTTGCAACTACCCCATCAGAGCTACAGAGTATGATCCAGGAACTTGCTGACGAGAGTAAAAGAAGTGGATTAAAAATGAACTTTCAGAAGACAAAAGTGATGTACAATGCTTTTACAAGAAATGAAGATTTATCGATTGATGGAGAAAAGCTGGAGATAACAGACACGTACGTTTATCTTGGACAGCAGAAATCAAGTGATGGTCACATTGGTGAAGAAATTAATTCGGCGTACAAAACTTGCCTGGAGAGCTTTTGGAAGAAACAGCATAATTTTCAAGAGCAATATGCCATTATGTCTTAAAAAGAAAAGTGTTTGATCAATGCATCCTTCCAGTGCTTACGTATGGTGCAGAGACGTGGACCTTAGCTAAAAGAGACATACAAAGGCTGCAGACAACTCAAAGTAGCATGGAGAGGTGCATGCTTGGTGTAACCAGGAGAGATAAGAAGAGGAACACGTGGATCCGAAAATGACAAGAGTGGAAGACATCATGATCAGAGTTAAATCCCTGAAATGGCAATGGGCTGGACATACTGCCAGAAGAACAGACCATCGATGGACAGCCGAAATTTTAGATTGGATTCCAAGGACAGGAAAAGACCCAGAAGAAGACCACATGGAAGATGGGTTGATGAAATTCGAAAGTATGCGGGAGTGACATGGAAGAGACTAGCACAAGACAGACCGTTGTGGAGGAAACTTGGGGAGACCTTGGTCCAGCAGTGGATTGATAATGGTTGACCATGATGATGATGATATACATATATATTCGTGATCTAAATAATAAAGGTAAGCAGCACTTGAAGATAATTATGGGAGATTTCAATGCAAAATAGGGCAACGACAACAGAATGAAACTTCAGTAGGTAAATTCGGTCACGGCAACAGAAACCAGCGTGGAAATACTCTCGTAGAGTTTGCCAGAGGCAGAAGGGTTTTTCTTCTTGAACTCCTTTTTCAAGAAAAAGCCACACAGGAAATGGACATGGAGACATCCAAATGGGACGACAAGTGAAATTGATTTTATTATGTGTAACAAAAAATTCGTCATAGAAGACTGCAGTGTGCTAAACAAGTTCAACACAGGCAGTGACCATAGATTGGTGAGATGTAAGATGCACCTCAACACTAAACTCGAACGTAGCAAGCTCATAAGACAAACAAAAATGTATTGACATAACCAACCTTAAAAACACCATAATACCTTCAAATTGGAACTGAAGAACAGATTCTCGGCTTTAGAAGGCCTAACATCGGAAGAAGTGGATATTTCTGAAGTTAACAGAAAAGTAACCAAAGCTTTTATGGAAACAGCAACACAGTTAGCTGGGTCTAAGAACAAATTGCATGTGAACAAATTATCAGGAAAACCAAAATGTTGATGCAAAAAAGAAGAGTGATGAGGACAACTAAAGAAGATGTGACTTCCAAAGTGGAATATATAGAGCTATGCAAGACCGTACGAAAAAGTATCACTGAAGACGTAAGGAAATTCAACTGTGAACTAGTAAGGAAAGCAATTGAAAACAACCAAAGCCTAAAGATAGCAAAGGGACATCTCAGTAAGGGGAAAAAACAGATTATGGCATTGAGAAAAGAAGATGGTTCTGTAACAAGAAATAGAGGCGAAATTTTGACAAGAGTGAAAGATTTGTACTCCAAATTATATGAAAGGGATGATACATGTACTCCAGACATCATGAAAGGTACCAGTACCAGAGTTCTTCCAGTCCTTCCAGCAGAAGTTGCACATGCAATCAAGAACATGAAGCGGGGGAAAGCTCCAGGAGAAGATGGAATTACTGTAGACATCATACAAGAAGCTAGTGGAGAAATCGAAACAGTACTCGCCCAAATTTTCACTCGATGCCTTAATGAAGGGAAAATTCCTGAGGATTGGAACAACGCTACAATAATCTTGCTACATAAAAAAGGTGACATTGAGGATCTCAGGAACTACAGACCTATCAGCCTGCTATCAGTGGTTTATAAAATCTTCACTAAAGTTCTTTCACACCGCTTGAAGGTGACACTGGACATGGCTCAACCGAGAGAGCAAGCTGGATTCAGGAGTGGCTACAGCACAATAGATCATATCCACGTACTGAGAGAACTAATTGAAAGAGCGAGGGAATATGAACTTCCATTGTGCATGGCTTTTATCGATTATGAAAAAGCCTTTGATTCGGTGAAACCATCAGCAGTTGCAATGGCTCTGAAATCATGCGGTATTGAAGATGCATACATTAATATTATTAATAACATCTATAAAAATGCAAGTGCAAAGATTCGGCTGTTTGAAAATACAACACACATAAGAATTGGAAAAGGAGTGAGACAAGGTGACACCATATCTCCGAAGCTCTTTAATGCCACATTGGAAAATGTCTTTCAATCACTGAACTGGGAAAACAAAGGGATAAAGATTAATGGAGATTATCTAACCCACCTTCGTTTTGCTGATGACATAGTCATTTTTGCAACTACCCCATCAGAGCTACAGAGTATGATCCAGGAACTTGCTGACAAGAGTAAAGAAGTGGGATTAAAAATGAACTTTCAGAAGACAAAAGTGATGTACAATGCTTTTACAATAAATGAAGATTTATCGATTAATGGAGAAAAGCTGGAGATGACAGACACGTACGTTTATCTTGAACAGCAGAAATCAAGTGAGGGTCACATTGGTGAAGAAATTAATCGGCGTACAAAACTTGCCTGGAGAGCTTTTGGAAGAAACAGCATAATTTTCAAGATCAATATGCCATTATGTCTTAAAAGAAAAGTGTTTGATCAATGCATCCTTCCAGTGCTTACGTATGGTGCAGAGACGTGGACCTTAGCTAAAAGAGACATACAAAGGCTGCAGACAACTCAAATAAGCATGGAAAGATGCGTGCTTGGTGTAACCAGGAGAGATAAGAAGAGGAACACGTGGATCCGAAAAATGACAAGAGTGGAAGACATCATGATCAGAGTTAAATCCCCGAAATGGCAATGGGCTGGACATACTGCCAGAAGAATAGACCATCGATGGACAGCCGAAATTTTAGATTGGATTTCAAGGGACAGGAAAAGACCCAGAAGAAGACCACGTGGAAGATGGGTGGATGAAATTCGAAAGTATGCGGGAGTGACATGGAGGAGACTGGCACAAGACAGACCGTTGTGGAGGAAACTTGGGGAGACCTTCGTCCAGCAGTGGATTGATAATGGTTGACAATGATGATGATGATGATGATGATGATGATGATGCACTATATATATACCCATCTCACATGTGGTCTTCTGGGTCTTTTCCTGTTTCATTGAATCCAGTCTGTAAAATTTCGGCTGTCCATCGATGGTCTGCCCTTCTGGCAATATGTCCAGCCCATTGCCATTTCAGGGATTTAACTCTGATCATGATGTCTTCCACTCTTGTCATATTTCTGATCCACTAGTTCCTCTTCTTATCTCTCCTGGTTACACCAAGCATGCATCTCTCCATGCTTATTTGAGTTGTCTGTAGTCTTTGTATGTCTCTCTTAGTTAAAGTCCACGTCTATACACCATACGTAAGCACTGGAAGGACGCATTGATCAAATACTTTTCTTTTAAGACATAATGGCATATTGCTCTTGAAAATTGTACTGTTTCTTCCAAAAACTCTCCAGGCAAGTTTTATACGCCGATATATCCAGTCCTCCCAGCAGAAGTTGCACCTGCAATCAAAAAACATGAAACGGGTAAAAGCTGCAGGATAAGATGGAATTACCGTAGACATCATACAAGAAACAAGAGGAGAAATTGAAACAGTGCTCGCCCAAGTTTTCACTCGATGCCTTAATGAAGGGAAGATTTCTGAGGATTGGAACAATGCTACAATGACCCTGCTACATGAAAAAGGTGACATTGAGGATCTCAGGAACTACAGACCTACCAGCCTCCTACCAGTGGTTTATAAAATCTTCATTAAAGTTCTTTCACACCGCTTGAAGGTGACACTGGGCATGGCTCAACCGAGAGAACAAGCTGATTCAGGAGTGGCTATAGCACTATAGATCATATCCACGTACTGAGAGAACTAATTGAAAGAGCGAGGGAATATGAACTTCCATTATGCATGGCTTTTATCGATTATGAAAAGGCCTTTGTTTCGGTGAAACCATCAGTAGTTGCAATGGCTTTGTAGTCCTGCGGTATTGAAGATGCATATATTAATATTATTAATAACATCTATGAAAATGCGAGTGCAAAGATTCGGCTATTTGAGAACACAGCACCCATAAAAATTGGAAAGTGAGTGAGACAGGGTGACACTATATCTCCCAAACTCTTTAATGCCACTTTGGAAAATGTCTTTCAATCACTGAACTGGGAAAACAAAGGGATAAAGATTAATGGAAATTATCTAACGCACCATCGTTTTGCTGATGACGTAGTCATTTTTGCAACCACCCCATCAGAGCTGCAGAGTATGACCCAGGAACTTGCTGACAAGAGTAAAGAAGTGGGATTAAAAATGAACTTTCAGAAGACAAAAGTGATGTACAATGCTTTTACAAAAAATGAAGATTTATCGGTTGATGGGGAAAAGCTGGATATAACCAATACCTACATTTATCTTGGACAGCAGATATCAGGTGAGGGTCACATTGATGAAGAAATTAATCGGTGTAAAACTTGGAGGGAGAGCTTTTGGAAGAAACAGTATAATTTTCAAGAGCAATATGCCATTATGTTTTAAAAGAAAAGTGTTTGATGAATGCACCCTTCCAGTGCTTACGTATGGTGCAGAGACGTGGACCTTAAGTAAAAGAGACATACAAAGACTACAGACAACTCAAATAAGCATGGAAAGATGCGTGCTTGGTGTTACCAGGAGAGATAAGAAGAGGAACTAGTGGATCAGAAATATGACAAGAGTGGAAGACATCGTGTTCAGTGTTAAATCCCTGAAATCGCAATGGGCTGGACATATTGCCAGAAGGACAGACCATCGATGGACAACCGAAATTTTAGACTGGATTCCAAGGGACAGGAAAAGACCCAGAAGAAGACCACATGTGAGATGGGTGGATGAAATTCGAAAGTATGCGGTAGTAACATGGAGGAGACTGGCACAAGACAGACCGTTGTGGAAGAAACTTGGGGAGACCTTCGTCCAGCAGTGGATTGATAATGATGATGATGATATATATATATATATATATATATACTAAAGAGCAAAACTGAAGACTAAGGAAAAAATTTTAGAATTTAAAACGAAGGGTGCAAAATAACCTGAAAATCAAAACGCGCAACGCAGCAGTTTTGAAAATTCAGAATTCACATTCTAGAAAGATACCTAAGCGAAAAAATACATATATAATTTTGACTCACACCTAGTACAACATAGAAAAGGTTATGTATCTACCTGTGTGATCAAAAGGAAAAAAAGGTAAAAAATAAAATAAAACAACTGAATGTAGAAGGTGTCGAGAATACTGAGCCTTGGCTTTATCAAGGACCAGCAAAACTCTGCATTTTCTCACTTCCACAAAGACCTAGTTGGAAATGGGTTTCTGCAAGCGCCATAGATGCAAGTAAAATTCCCACCTAAAATAGTTTAAAAATTATATATATAAGTCATGTCCTCCTTAGAGTTGCATGACCTAGCACTAGTTAACATTTTCGCTTGCATCCATTAACCTTCCTGGCCCGACCCATACTCTTCATCTGTTACTATTAAACAGAGAGAAGAAGATTAAAGAGAACTCAAGCTGTGAGAGTGACATAATAATTAGAAATGATTTTCAGCCATAACGAAATTCCAAGTTCGTTTGAGAGAGAATTTAAACCTGAAAAACAATGCAAAAGAAATCCAAATTTTACATTGCAATTAAAAAAGGAAATGTTAATTTATAACGAACAGATTTTTGAAAGAAAACTTGAGTCTAAAACCCCTACTCTACAACTTATGACAACACAAAAACGAGAATAAGTTAAAGATAATAATTAACTAAAGAAAACTTTGTGAAAGTTATATACCTTAAACAGTTAGTTGCAATATGTACAAAGTATTTCAGCAGTGCTTTAAGTGCATAATTAATTAGTATTAAGAACTTAACTACTTTGAAAAAACAGCGCATAGACAGCGCATAGAAAAGGAACAAGCTAAGCCATCTTCTGTTCCTAGGTACCCCAAAAGACGCTCAAAGATACAAAGAAAAGAAAGAGTTAAAACCCGCAAAAATGTTAACAGACAAATCAATGCCTAAAAGTTGAAAAGCTAAAAAACGACAGAGAAAAGGTACATGAAGTACAAACATTGAACTTATAAAACCTAGAACCCAAAAACAAGGAAGAGAGCTTACCTCTTGTGTTACAAAAACTTTTCTCCTCACAAGAGAAGAACATGGCTGACCTCTTCTGCCACACCCTAGACGCTGGGGGGCAGTGAGGGTGGGGCTGATGGCCTCCTCATACAGCAAGAAAACAACGCGCGGAGATTTTAACCAGAGAAAAAAAAAATATATATATAAACATAAGACTGTGGATCTGTATGATCAGAAAGAGCAGAATTAACTCTCCAGAATACATGAGAAATATTATAAAATACACGAGCAGTTTATTTAATAATCTTTGCATGTATTAAATCTACACAGTTAATAATATGATTCTGACCAATCAAAGCCGTAAGGAAGTTGGCTAGAGGATGCCTATTAACTACCTAAAGGAACCTTAGTGCTATGGATATGACGGTCCTATTAAAACAAAAAATTAAATAATATAAACAAAATCACAAAAAAAGCTTAAAAATCCGTTTATAAAAGAAAATAAAAACAAATAAAAAAGAAAACTAGTTATTCATCACTAGGATAGCTATACTAAAAATAGTAAAACCAATATTAAAATTAATAAGATTCTGATTAATCTATAGAAGCTCACTAAGGTGATTTAATACATGCAAAGATTATTAAATAAACTGCTCGTGTATTTTATAATATTTCTCATGTATTCTGGAGAGTTAATTCTGCTCTTTCTGATCATACAGATCCACAGTCTTATGTTTATATATATATTTTTTTTTCTCTGGTTAAAATCTCCGCGCGTTGTTTTCTTGCTGTATGAGGAGGCCATCAGCCCCACCCTCACTGCCCCCAGCGTCTAGGGTGTGGCAGAAGAGGTCAGCCATGTTCTTCTCTTGTGAGGAGAAAAGTTTTTGTAACACAAGAGGTAAGCTCTCTTCCTTGTTTTTGGGTTCTAGGTTTTATAAGTTCAATGTTTGTACTTCATGTACCTTTTCTATGTCGTTTTTTAGCTTTTCAACTTTTAGGCATTGATTTGTCTGTTAACATTTTTGCGGGTTTTAACTCTTTCTTTTCTTTGTATCTTTGAGCGTCTTTTGGGGTACCTAGGAACAGAAGATGGCTTAGCTTGTTCCTTTTCTATGCGCTGTCTATGCGCTGTTTTTTCAAAGTAGTTAAGTTCTTAATACTAATTAATTATGCACTTAAAGCACTGCTGAAATACTTTGTACATATTGCAACTAACTGTTTAAGGTATATAACTTTCTCAAAGTTTTCTTTAGTTAATTATTATCTTTAACTTATTCTCGTTTTTGTGTTGTCATAAGTTGTAGAGTAGGGGGTTTTAGACTCAAGTTTTCTTTCAAAAATCTGTTCGTTATAAATTAACATTTCCTTTTTTAATTGCAATGTAAAATTTGGATTTCTTTTGCATTGTTTTTCAGGTTTAAATTCTCTCTCAAACGAACTTGGAATTTCGTTATGGCTGAAAATCATTTCTAATTATTATGTCACTCTCACAGCTTGAGTTCTCTTTAATCTTCTTCTCTGTTTAATAGTAACAGATGAAGAGTATGGGTCGGGCCAGGAAGGTTAATGGATGCAAGCGAAAATGTTAACTAGTGCTAGGTCATGCAACTCTAAGGAGGACATGACTTATATATATAATTTTTAAACTATTTTAGGTGGGAATTTTACTTGCATCTATGGCCTTGCAGAAACCCATTTCCAACTAGGTCTTTGTGGAAGTGAGAAAATGCAGAGTTTTTGCTGGTCCTTGATAAAGCCAAGGCTCAGTATTCTCGACACCTTCTACATTCAGTTGTTTTATTTTATTTTTTACCTTTTTTTCCTTTTGATCACACAGGTAGATACATAACCTTTTCTATGTTGTACTAGGTGTGAGTCAAAATTATATATGTATTTTTTCGCTTAGGTATCTTTCTAGAATATATATATATATATATATATATGATAGCACCTTTAAATAATTCGAGACGATGTGTGGAGCAAACATCACACATTTTTCGAAGAACCCAATGGCCAGTAGATCCATTTTTAAGTTCGGGCGGTAATGTGAAAACAAGAATTTGTAGGTAACGGGGATCGAATGCAGATTTGTCATCTTGACACGGGCTTTAGCTCTGGAGTTCGTCACAGGAGGTATAGCAATGCTAAATTTTAAAGAAATGAAATGCGAGAAAATTCCAGTTTTTCTGTCATTTCATCTCGCGTATTCCATTCTCATTTCGTTAATATGCATTTAATTCCTAAATGAATTACAAAATTAGTTTTCAAATAGTAGATCTATTTATAACGCTTGGCAATACACGGAGTGCCGCGGTCCGAAAGGTAAACAAACCAGCTGGCAACTGAGGCGGAAGGCGACATGTAACACTTCGGAAGTCCAAGACAGCAAGATCAAATTTCAAATTGTAAATCTTGCATGTTGTATGAAATTTGAAACAATGTTTGCAGAAACCTAGTCAAAATCTTCTCGTTTTATAGTTTGGAACTATTTTTAGGACGTAGTAACATACCGACGGCCGCGGTTCTGAAAATCGAACCCAACGTCAACTGTAGTTGGAAGATACACGCAACACCACAAGTGCAATCCAAAAGTTTTGGCACAGTCTACTAATATTGTTGCTCCTATCACGTTTGGTTTGAACATCGCTGCAATAAAATATTATGGCGTTTACGCAAAGAGCAGTGAAATATTTTTGCGTAAGAGTGTAGCGAAATAATTTTATGCAAAGTGAGATGAAGTATTGTTGAGGAAGCTCATGGTATAGCAAACCGCAAGATCACATTTATGTAATGGTTACTTCAACAATGGTTGAAAGCATTAAAATAATTAAATTAATTAAGAATTTTCAAATTTGATTAAAAAAAGGTGGGGGTGGGTTGCTTTGTACCAAAATTCAAACGTCTACGTTCAATAGCCAACTGACAGATAGATAAGCAGACACGGACGAGATAGTACGTTTTTCTTTGTGAAATTCTGAGATAGTTGTCTAAAGGTGTTTTTTTTTATTATCAGACGTCATACACTTGCTTTCTTATATTACGTTTCGGCAAAATGGCATGGCATGTCTCTCTTCGTGAAGTTCTTGAGACAGTTGTACAAAGGTGGGTTTTTATTATCAGATGCCATACACTTGCTTTCTTATATTGAGTTTCAGCAAAACGGTATGACAGGTTGTTTTTCCGTGAAGTTCTGAGAGAGTTGTACCGGTATGAAGGTGTTTTTTATTATTATACGTCATACACTTGTTTCTTATAAAATGGCATTACATGCTTTTCTTCGTGAAGTTCTGAGACAGTTTTATAAAGGTGGGTTTTTATTATCAGATGTATGTCATACACTTGCTTTCTTATATTACGTTTCGGCAAGATGGTATGGTATGCTTTTTCGTGAAGTTCTGAGACACTTGTATAAAGGTGGGTTTTTATTATCAGATGCCATACACTTGCTTTCTTATATTGAGTTTCAGCAAGATGGTATGACATGTTTTTTTTCGTGAAATTTGAGACAGTTGTATAAAGGTGCGTTTTTATTATCAGATGTCATACACTTGCTTTCTTATATTAAGTTTCGGCAAGATGGTATGGTATGCTTTTTTCGTGAAGTTCTGAGACACTTGTATAAAGGTGGGTTTTTATTATCAGATGCCATACACTTGCTTTCTTATATTGAGTTTCAGCAAGATGGTATGACATGTTTTTTTTCGTGAAGTTTGAGACAGTTGTACAAAGGTGCGTTTTTATTATCAGATGTCACACACTTGCTTTCTTATATTAAGTTTCGGCAAGATGGTATATTTTTCTCTGTGAATTCTGAGACGATCATCTAAAGGTATTTTTTTTTTGTCTTTTTCAGGAAAACTGGGTATCCTAGAAGCAGCAGGAGTGACTAGCACCAAGACGCTGGATCGGGAAAAGGAAGTCAGTAGGTGCAGTCGGAGGTATATGAGTGAAGGCGGAGGAGGTGGCAACCATCGGTACTGTGACATTCCGTCCATGCTGGGGTGTTTTCCTCGAAGGACTTGTCGTTCATATCGGTGACCTCCGGCCGTAGAATGACACAAAATAAGAAAAGCTCTCTGCTGGCGGAGAGCGGTAAACCAAGTTCAGCGGGAGAGGCTGCCATCCTCCCTCTCGACGGAGGATGGGGGTGGGTCGTCGTTTTTGCTTCATTTATGATTCATGTCATCGCTGATGGAGTCACCTACACCTTTGGAATATTTTACATGGAATTCTTGAAACATTTTGGAGAAAGCAAAGGCTTAACTGCTTGGGTTGCATCCATCATGGTTGGAACTACGTACTGCATAGGTGAGTGACTGCATCTCTTTTCCTCAATTAATCAGTAAAATAGTTTACGATTATTACAAGAGTCAACAGTTACACTGTTAAAACTATTTTAAGAAACACCGGAGAGCCAAAACCTTATGACCACCTGCCTAATATGATGTTGGTCCATCAGTGTTACCAAACCTGCTTCTACCCGAAGAGTCATGGATGCTACAAGATTTCTAAAGGTGCCCTCTAGTATCAACACATTACTAGCAGATCCTTCAACTCTTCTACGTTACGTGACTGAGCTGCAGAAAATGGGATTTGCTATTCCAACGCAAACCACAGATGCTCAACTGGATTAATTTCTGGGGAATTTGGAGGCCACAGCAATCCCTGAAAGTCTTCTTTATGTACCGCTAACCATTCTAGATTAAGTGGGCATTATGGCATGAGGCATTATCCGCCTGAAAGTAGGCATTACTAGAGGGGAGCACAGTTGCCATGAGAGGATGCGTCTGGTCTGTAGTGATGTTTAGGTAGATGTCAGACGTTATTTTATTCTGCACATATATATGACTGGACACAGAGTTTCCCAGAACATGGACCAAAGCATTACACTTCATTCACGGGCTTGTTTTCGTATCACGGTGCATCCTGGTGTCAACACTTCCCCAGATAGGTAGATGACAGACGTTATTTATTCTGCAGACATATATGACTGGGCACAGGGTTTCCCAGAACATGGACCAAAGCATTACACTTCATTCACGGGCTTGTTTTCGTATCACGGTGCTTCCTGGTGTCAACATTTTCTCAGATAGATAGATGATAGACGTTAATTTATTTTGCATACATATATGACTGGACACAGAGTTTTCCAGAACATGGACCAAGCATTACACTTATTCACGGGTTTATTTTCGTATCACGGTGCACCCTGCTGTCTACACTTCCCAAGATAGGTAGATGACAGACATTATTTTATTCTTCAGACATATACACTGAAGTGCCAGGAAAACTGGTGCACCAGTCTAATACTTGGTAGGTCCCCCACGGGAGCGGAGGACTACAGAAATACGACGGGGCATAGACTTCACTAGCTTCTGGAAATAAGCTGTAGGTAATGCACACCATACTGCCTGCAGAGCGTTCCTCAATTCGAGTGTATTCCGTTATCTCGGATTCCTGTGTTCGATCGCGCGTTGCGTGGCATCCCAAATGTGTTCTATCACGTTCATATCTGGAAACTTGGGTGGGATTGGCAACATCCCAAACCCATATGAATGCTCCTCTAACCATAATGTGACGTCCGGACACTTGTGTGGAGGTGCATTGTCTTGTTGGAACAGGCCCAACCCATCAGCATGAATGCAGGACATGAACGGGCGTACCTCGTCAGAAAGGATGCTCACATAGCGTTGGCCGGCCACAGACGTTTGTAGACGTTCTAGGGGTCCCAGTGAAGTCCAGCTAAACACACCCGATACAATTACGGATCACCTACCAGTCGGTACAGCTCCATGTTGACAGGCGGCATCCATGGTTTCCTGGGGTTTGCGCCATACACGAATCCTTCCATCTGCCCGATTCAATTGGAAACGCTACTCGTCAGACCAGGCTGCTTTTTTCCAGTCATCAAGTGTCCAGTGGCGGTGTTGCCGTGCCCAAGCGAGGCGCATAGCTCTATAACACTGTGTCGTGCACCCATCAAGGGGACTCGAGTTGGGCGTCGGCTCCCAAAGCCCATATCGTGCAGGGTACGTTGCACAGTCCGGACGCTGATGCTTTTTGAGGCTCCCGCATTGAATTCCGATGATACCTGCGAGAGTGTTGCACGCCTTTCGCGTGAAACGATTCTTGACAGCCGACGATGGTCACGTTCACCCAATGTATTTTTACGGCCACACTGGTATCGTAGGTTGGAGGTTTTGCCGGAATTCTTGTAGTCACGGTACACCCTTGCAATGGTCGTCCGTGAAAATCCGAACTTCGTTTCTACCTCCGAAATACTATGGCCCATCTCACGAGCGCCAACAATGACACCGCGTTAAAAATCGCTTAAATCGTTATTACTTGTCATTCTCATGCCGAAAACAGCTCTGACAGCTGGCAAGGATGTCTATCTCTTTGCATACGCACTGGCGGACGCAACCAAGTACGCGCATAGGAGACGTTGCTATGCATTTTGCATAAGCTCGTCTGTACCAGTTTTTCTGGCACTTCAGTGTATATGACTGGACACAGGGTTTCCCAGAACATGGACCAAAGCATTACACTTCATTCACGGGTTTGTTTTGGTATCAAGGTGTATCCTGGTGTCAACACTTCCCCAGATAGGTAGATGATAGAGGGTATTTTAATCTGCATACATCATATGACTGGACACAGGGTTTCCCAGAACGTGGACCAAAGCATTACACCTCATTCACGTGCTCGTTTTCGTATCACGGTGCATCCTGGTGTCAACACTTTCACAGATAGGTAGATTATAGACGTTATTTATTCTGCATACATATACACTGAAAAACAATTGAATTAGAGATACCGGTCCAGTTACGTGCAGCACCACCTTTCGCCCTGATGTCAGCGGCGATTCGTCTCGGCATGGACTCGACAAGACACCGGAAGCGTTGGGAAGCCATACGGATCCACGACCCCTGAACAAGCTCCCACAGTTCACGAAGATTTGATGGACGGGGGTCAGAGCCTCGAACATCTCTCTCGATGGCATCCCAGATGTGCTCGATGGGAATTGAGGTCAGGTGACCTAGCTGTCTAAGGAAGCGAGGTTACGTCGGTGGAGTGTTCATCCAACCATTCGGATACAATTCGGGAGCGATGGCACGTTGCATTGTTTCGTTGCAGGATGAGGTCCCCAGTGGGATGTGAAGACGTACAAACGGGAGCACATGGTTGTCCAGGATATCCCGGTAACGTTGACCTGTGAGGGACGATGTCACACGTACCAGGGGTTCCATTTCAGTCCACGTAAACAGTCCCCAGACGAGAATGCCACCCCCACCAGCTTGAAGAGTACCCTGCTGGCAAGAAGGATCCATCGCTGTTCATGTGGTTCGCGCCGTACTCGTATCCTGCCATCCGCATGTACCAACGTGAATCTCGACTCATCAGTCCAGGCAACATTTTCCCAGATGTATAGGGTCCAGTGGCGATGTACCCGCGCCCATGCTAATCTTTGCACCCTGTGATGTGCGGTCAGCAGCGGTACCCTCGTGGGACGATGGCTTCTGTATCGCATAGCGAGGAGATGGTACTGGATGGTGTGGCTGCTTACATGTTTTTGTGCACCAGCGATTAATTGCCGAGTGATTTCTTGCAGTGTGGCCCGTCTATCCGCTGTTACAAAGCGAGCTATCCGACGATGACCCTGCTGATCCACACCATGCTGTCCACGGCAGTTGGCCTTTGCAGGGATGGTTTTACCGGATTCGATGTACTCACGGTGCACCCGTGACACAGTGGCTCGTTAAAATTCCAGTGCCTGCACGACTTCCGAGATGGAGTGACCCATTTGTCGGGCCCCGACAATTTGCCCACGATCAAATGCGCTTAGATCCTGCATCTTACCCATACTGCCTCCGACTCTTACTGATTCCCGTCGCATCACTCCTTATACACTGGCGTGCAAAAATTAAGGACGAGACGGTTTGTCGAATGTAACGTCGTGCAGAAGTGCTCCACATCGACTTAAATCATACCATAAGATCCCCAAGATGTAAGAATATGGGACATGTGAGCAAAACCGTCCAAACAAGGAATCCAAAGGATACAAAGGCACTTCATTGAAAAGGTAGCTTCGAGCACAACTGGACAGAAGACAGAAACATCCATGTGACAGGCGGCCGCCAAGAAAAATCCAGTCTTTAGTAGGGGATACGATCACCCCTGACTGCGTTGCAGGATGCACAACGTCTGTCCATGCTGAGGACGAGGTTGTCTTGTAGCGCCAATCGCAGCTGCGGAATCGTTGCTGCCGGCTGGTGACGTGCTGCCAAGCGTCTCCCGAGAAGGTACCACACGTGTTCGATTGAATTCATTTCCGAGGACCTTGCGGGCCAATCCATGCGTTGAATATCTTCAGTTTCCAACAGCTCTGCGACAGCCACTGTACGATGAGGTGTAGTGTTGTCGTCCATGAAGAGGAACTTAGGACCCACAGCACCTATAAACAGACACACGTGAGGCAGGAGAACATCGGTACAATAGTGGACACCAGTGACTGAACCCCCTTGGAAGATGTGGAGGTCAGTATGGCTACCAGGCATGATAACGCCACAAACGAGAACTCGGCCCCCTCCAAACCAGTCCCTTTCAATGATGTTGGAGGTGTGATTGCGTGTTTCCTGCTCTCTACAGATGTGTATACGTCCAGAATCGCTCGTCAAACTAAATCGGCTCTCATCCGTAAAGAGAACTCGACCCTATTGCTGAGGTATCCAGTACTTATGTTCCTGGCACCACAGAAACCACCGTCTCCGATGAGCAGGCGTTAATGGCACACACCGTACTGGTCGTCGTGCAAATAGACCACCTTTGTGCAGCCTCCTGGCCACGGTAAAACGCAATAAAGGACGTCCAGTTGTCTGTTGCATGTACCTTGCGATTTCTCCCGCTATCTGCCGTCTGTCTCGTCTCGCCTGTAGGACAATATACCGGTCGTCCGCCGCCGTGGTTGCTCGTGGACGGCCACTGCTAAATTCTCGGACAGCTGTTCCTATCGTTTGAAATGCTCTCCAAGCTCGTGAAACGATGCTGTGAGCGATCCCGAACTCCTTCGCTAAACTAGTCACACTTCGACCTTCTTCCAACTTCCCTATGACGCGACCTCGGGTAAAATCCTCCAGATGTCGTCTACTGGATTGCTTGTTGGCCATATCACACGGTGGCAGTAACTCGACGTCGTTCAAACCGATGTACACCGTGCTATAGCTTTCACCGAATTGCTGAGCGTACACCACCCGTGTGCTTTATACCCTTCCGACACTCCCTCCCCCTTACGTCATGCTGCATATATGCGCATGCCCTACCGTACCGCACCCTGGTCTATCTCCTGGGTGGTCTTTCGGTCCGTTCTGCCTGCTCGTTCCGCTGTTATGCCAATTTCTCCTGTTCGTCCTTAATTTTTGCACACTAGTGTATTGTCGGATTGCTGCATACATCATGTCGTTTCCGTTTACAGTGCCGCCCACAGTGCTACATTTGCATAACGCTAGCTGTCTCTAATTCAATTGCTCTTCAGTGTATGACTGCACAGAGGGTTTCTCAGAACATGGACCAAAGCATTATACTTCATTCACGGCCTTGTTTTCGTATCACGGTGCATCCTGGTGTCAACACTTCCCCAGATCGGTAGATGATATACGTTATTTATTCTACAGACATATATGACTGGACACAGGGTTTTCCAGAACATAGACCAAAGCAGTAAACTTCATTCACTGGCTTGTTTTCATATCACGGTGCATCCTGGTGTCAACACTTCCCTAGATAGGTAGCTTTCTTAGCTTTTCCCTCCTCGGACCACTAACCACGGGTGACCGTGAGCAACCCACAAGCCTTGATATCTCGGAAATTCTCTGGCCCTTTCGTCTGGGAGTTACAATTTGGTTTTTGTCAAACTCGCCTAAGTCCGCTAACTTTCCCACCTGAAGAACAATAACAAGTTAGCAAAATCATGCAATGCATTGATTATGATACGCTTTCCAATATACCAGAAATCATTACTCAGGCTATGAGGATAATGGCTGTGGAATAAATCTCGCTCCTGTGCCCTGACCTTTGACCTCACTTCGATGATATTCAACATGACCTGGTTCAGTATACTTCCGGAACAACATGATAAAGTTTTGTATCAATAGAAGCATTTTTACGTAAGTTGTGATGCATAAAGGCAATGGAATGAATCCCGCTCCTATGTCCTGACCTTTGACCCCATTTTCCCATTTTCAATAGGGTTCGTCCCCAGGTGGTCCCCTACCACATACTAAAATTTCATCGAAATCGAACAATGTTTACGCAAGGTATGTTGCATAAGGGCAATGAAATGGATCCCACTCCTATGTCCTGACCTTTGACCCCATTTCGCCCATTTTCAATAGGGCTCGTCTTCAGGTGGTCCCCTACCACATATTAAAATTTCATCGAAATCGAACCATTTGTACGCAAGTTATGATGCATAAGGGCAATGGAATGGATCCCGTTTCTATGCCTTGACCTTTGACCCCATTTCGCTCATTTTTAATAGGGTTCATTCCCAGATGGTCCCTTACCCCATACTAAAATTTCATCGAAATCGAACTATTTTTACGCGATTTATCATGCCGACGGGCAGACAGACGGACAAAGCTGGAGCATATACGCTTTTTCAACCTACTGTTGGAAAGCGTAAATAACACTGATTAACACAGCTCAGTATCAGGTGTTATTTATATCTTTCCATGACCTACACACGCACCATCGTTCGCCTGCAGTTGCTTCGATTTGCATACAGAAGCCCTGGTCATAATGTTTTGGCTTTTTGATGTATTTTCCAGAAATTTAAAACGTTTCAATTTGAAGACCGTCTAATTCGAATCTTCCATTCATGTTTAACGAGAAATGATCGTGATTTTTGGCGTAGGTGTGAGAAAACATATTTACTTGGTGAAGTTTTGTTGTGATAAGTTGTAGCGGTGTACAGTGTGTGCTTAAATCAGGGTGTGCTGTAATAGCCATTCTGCATTAAAATGCACTTTTCCAGATGTTAACCGTCTTCCTGTTTATCACATCTTGAACATCTTACGACTTGCCGTCACCTTGCGTAAAAAGTACATTCACAATTGGTGTTTTTCACATATACGTGTACATGGTAGTAACTTTTGCATGCTTTTAAGCTTTAGTGTATTGTTAAACTTGTCACAGCAAGGACTACCTTGTATGAAACTGCCTCAAGCTGAGAAGCTTAGACGTACGTCCCTGTAATTTGAAGCAATGTATTTTGAATCATTGTACGATGTTAGACATTCTCGACTTGCAGCCACCTCGCATGGTGTATGGTGGATTTTGAGTTGTTCCTAAGTCGGACTGTCTTATCTGTTTCTTGATCTTTTGTATTTTGTCAGCCTGCCAAACTAGTATATATAACTTTGCGCGAACACAACCTCAGATGGCGAATCTCTGTTATTTTCTTATAAAAAACAAAGATATTGTGAAAGTGAAATGTGCAAACATACATTTAGGCTGCCTAGCAGGAAAATTGCGCGCCTGGGAACAATTTGAAAAACTTTGGTTTATATAATGTCAGCTTATACGCACGTACATATATATTTATTAACTGATATCTTCGTGTACTTTGAACAACGGACATGAAGGGTGGGCCACGTCGAAAGAGAAATTAATAGGTACATACAATTTGGCTGGAGTGCGTTTGGGAAAAACCATAAAAGTTTGAAGGGCAATTGACCATTACGTTTTATAACAAGCAACATTTTCAAGGATTGACCATTACGTTTTATAACAAGCAACATTTTCAAGAATTGCGTTTTATTGCGTTTTAAAAGAAGCAAAATTTTTAAGGGCGATTGACCCCATTCCGTTTTAAAGGAAGCAACATTTTTAAGGGCGATTGACTCTATTCCGTTTTAAAAGAAGCAAAATTTTCAAGGGCGATTGACCCCATTCTGTTTTAAAGGAAGCAAAATTTTCAAAGATTGACCATTACGCTTTAAAAGAAGCAAAATTTTAAAGAGCGATTGACCCCATTCCGTTTTAAAGGAAGCAACATTTTCAATGGCGATTGACTCTATTCCGTTTTAAAAGAAGCAAAATTTTTAATGGCGATTGACCCCATTCCGTTTTAAAGGAAGCAAAATTTCCAAGGACGATCGAACCTTACCTTTTAAAAGAAGCAAAATTTTCAAAGATTGACCATTACGTTTTAAAAGAAGCAACATTTTCAAGGGCGATTGACATCATTTCGTTTTAAAAGAAATAAAAGGGCGACTGACCCATTACGTTTTAAAAGAAGCAAAAACTTCAAGGGCGATTGACCATTACGTTTTAAAGAAGCAAATTTTTCAAGGGCGATTGACATCATTTCGTTTTAAAAGAAGTAAAAGGGCGACTGACCCATTACGTTTTAAAAGAAGCAAAAACTTCAAGGGCGATTGACCATTACGTTTTAAAGAAGCAAATTTTTCAAGGGCGATTGACATCATTTCGTTTTAAAAGAAATAAAAGGGCGACTGACCCATTACGTTTTAAAAGAAGCAAAAACTTCAAGGGCGATTGACCATTACGTTTTAAAGAAGCAAATTTTTCAAGGGCGATTGACATCATTTCGTTTTAAAAGAAATAAAAGGGCGACTGACCCATTACGTTTTAAAAGAAGCAAAAATTTCAAAGGCGATTGACCCCATTCTGTTTTAAAGGAAGCAAAATTTTTAAAGGCGATCGACCCTTACCTTTTAAAGGAAGCAAATTTTTCAAAGATTCACCATTACGTTTTAAAAGAAGCAAAAACTTCAAGGGCGATTGACCATTACGTTTTAAAGAAGCAAATTTTTCAAGGGCGATTGACATCATTTCGTTTTAAAAGAAATAAAAGGGCGACTGACCCATTACGTTTTAAAAGAAGCAAAAACTTCAAGGGCGATTGACCATTACGTTTTAAAGAAGCAAATTTTTCAGGGGCGATTGACATCATTTCGTTTTAAAAGAAATAAAAGGGCGACTGACCCATTACGTTTGAAAAGAAGCAAAAACTTCAAGGGCGATTGACCATTACGTTTTAAAGAAGCAAATTTTTCAAGGGCGATTGACATCATTTCGTTTTAAAAGAAGTAAAAGGGCGACTGACCCATTACGTTTTAAAAGAAGCAAAAATTTCAAAGGCGATTGACCCCATTCCGTTTTAAAGGAAGCAAAATTTTTAAAGGCGATCGACCCTTACCTTTTAAAGGAAGCAAATTTTTCAAAGATTCACCATTTCGTTTTAAAAGAAGCTAAATTTTCAAGGGCGATTGACATCATTACGTTGCAGTTGCCCTTTTACTTCTTTTTTTTAAAGAAGTAAAAGGGCGACTGGCCCATTTCGTTTTAAAAGAAGCAAAATTTTCAAGGGCGACTGACCCATCACGTTTTAAAAGAAGCAAAAATATCAAAGGTGATTGACCCCATTCCGTTTTAAAGGAAGCAAAATTTTAAAGGGCGATCGACCCTTTCCTTTTAAAAGAAGCAAAAATTTCAAAGATTGACCATTACGTTTCAAAAGAAGCAAAATTTTCAAAGATTGACCATTACGTTTTAAAAGAAGCAAAATTTTCAAGGGCGATTGATCATTACGTATTAAAAGAAGTGTGTAAGCAATGCGTACTTCCAATTCTCCCTTGTGTATCAGAAACATGGACCTTAACTGAAAAAAAACACACACAGACTACGGACAACAATACGTACATGCTTGGTGTAACCAAGAAAGAAAAAGGACCTTATCGATCAGGAAATGACAAGTGTTGATGACATGACCAAAATAATGACCCTGAAGATGCAATAGGCTGAATTTATTGCTAACCACCGATGAACAACTGAAATGCTTGCTAAGTTCCTTTTTTATGCGTATATGCTATTACGTGGTCACGTGCGTCACCACCAAGGGACAGGAAAAGACCCAGAAGAAGACCAAGTGGGAGATGGGTGGATAAAATTCGAAAGCATGTCGGAGTGACGTGAAAGAGAATTGCTCAAGACTCGGAATTTTTGAAGAGACTTAAGGTGGCAACCAGCTTGCAATAGATTGAAAGTGGTTGATGATGATAGATACCGCGTCCGTTGATTGACGGACAATGATCAAACAAACAATTTATTTTATTGAAAGGGCTTTGGTGTGGAGCACTGGTTTTGAAGGGACGCTATATGGGACTGGATATCTTGAAGCTGTGTTTTTATAACAAGCACACTGTGTATTCTTAGATCATATGCTGTAGATTGGAGTAGCTTTGGAAAAAGGGTGGGTGGGTGTTCAAAATGAGAAAAGAAGGAATTATCATAATAAAAAGTGTAATAACGACAGTACAAATATCTTGTATTTTTTTGCATTATCATTTTTATGGAAAAATCTGCAAAAGAACATAGGAAATCATTTTCACAAAGAAAGTCCTATTAACAAATGAAATCATTATTTTATTATTATTATTAACATTAGGAAAATGGAAATTGTGAGGAATCAAATAAATGATGAAAAGTTCAGCACTTTCCTGTCCCATATCATTGTGGGAAACGTTAACGGCATCGACAAAATTCCGTTTTTCAAAACAAGGAAAGAAGCTATTTCAACTGCCGTGACAGCATCATAATGGGAAGCATTGATTGCTCAACAATATACGTATTTATTTACTACGGATTTCCTAGAGGAAATGCGTTTCTTGAGCTTTGAGTTAGAGGTAGTTTCTCTACGTGGAAAAATTTTTTTTCTTTTAGGAAGTCATTATGAGCGAGAATGAGATCAAATTCCCAGATGTAATGAGTATCAATGCTAGTCTTAGTATCCTTAGTTATTTCAAAGCGTGTTGTCAGTATTGTTCAAAAATTAAAAATTTCATAAGACTTCGTTCCGCTGTCGGATACTCCGTATATCGGGCGAAACACAAACTTATTCTTACCTCGTATAGCAAGAAATTTATGATTGACTGCTTAAGGGTTTGTCACCTACAGAACTTTGTTATACCGCCTTCTCTAACAATGGAGTTCTTCGAACTAAATATTGCACCATCTTGGCGAAGCGGCAAGAAGTTTGTACGAAGAAAGCGTGAGGGGTACTCGTAATTGCAAATATGGAGTTCTGGAAAAATTTGTGGAGTCAAAGTTATTATAATTTGTTTACGTTGTGACGGAATTATGGACAAAGAAACGTTGCTTTTTTTAAACATACACTGCCCTTCCATTGATATCCGGACCACCCTCTTTTGATAGTGAACTAGGCCATAACCCTAGAACAGCGTCACACACCCAACTGCAAAAATACTCATAGGGCTGACAATAGCACGACTGTGAATGCAAAATGCCTCGATCGAAAGCCTTTACTGATTTCCAGCGCGGATTGGTTATGGGGTGCCATATAAACAGTCACTACTTATGTGTCTACTGAGACTCGTTGAAGATCCTTAGGTCGAGGTTTGATGATTTGACATGCGAACGGAAGCAGTCTCGAGTTGAATCTGCCAAAAAAGATTCCGTATACTTCAATAACGTGACAGAACGTGAGAAAAGAGTTCTGCAAAGGACTGTCCGCTCAAAACCCAGATCAGTACTGTCTCAAATCACGCAAAACCTATTTGAGACTCTTGGGACTGATGTTAGCACCAGTCCAGGGCCCAGGATGCTACACGACATGAGTTACCACTGTCAAACCCTATATGAGACTCTTGGGACTGATGTTAGCACCAACACAGGGCGCAGGATGCTACACGACATGAGTTACCACTGTCGAACCCTATGTGAGACTCTTGGGACTGATGTTAGCACGAATACAGGGTGCAGGATGCTACAAGGCATAGGTTACCACTGTCAAACCCTATGTAAGACTGTCAGGACTGATGTTAGCACCAGTACAGGGCTGGTGCTAACTCAGTCCCAACAGTAAAAAACAATTCAAACAAAAACGGCACGCTTTTCATGGGCCGTAATACCTCCTCCGTGTTTCCAACACCCATTGAATTCTTACCAAGAGGTCTGGCGGCTGTTACTAAGGCAAAAGGTGGAGCAACACATTATTAGGTATGTGTATGTAATAATTTGTCCATTCAATTTAAAACCATGCCGCCCCGGTGCCACAGTGGTCCAAGCGATGGCCTCTGATCATTCGTCCGAAAGTGGTCTGGGTTCGAATCCCGTGAGGCATGGATGTTGTGTTTGTCTTACGGCACTGGCTCTCTCCCTTCACTGGAACAAGTGACCCTAAATTCTAGACGGGCGACTGCTTATAGCCCATTGAGTTGCTCACGGTGGTCGCTAAACCTTTAATCAAAAAATAAAATGAAATTTAGAACCATAAATCTCGCTCAAGATTATTCTGTCATAGACCTTGAGCTGACGTAGATCTTGTTGCTAAAAAATTCCATGTCTCGCATTTTTACAAAAACACAGGTATCATCAATGTCCTATGCTTTTTTTTTTGTGTGTCCAAATCTTATGTAATCCTAAAGCACATCGACTTCCAGTCTACCTAGCAGGTAATTACGCAAACTTGCGGAGGGGGAGAGGAGGGTTAATAAGATTTAATTTCGTGTATGACGCAGTGACTCATAAATGTCGAATGTGCTAACTGTGTTGAATCACCCTTTGGCAATATAAAATGAACAACGCAACCACTGAACATCATCTGTCGGATTTTGATAATACTGTAGGATGTCGGTCATAAGAAAGGAATTGCATCGCCCAATACTCACGAACGTGTGGTTAAAGTTCATGATGATTCTGCACCGACCAATGTCATACAGGAGCTCCTGACCTCCGTTCATTGACGACCGAGCTCAGGAAGCGACAGAAAACAAAAAAAAAAACATTTTGCAGGACATCATCCAGACTTTTTTACGAACCACTAGGGCCGAAGCTAGCTCCCAAAACCAGGGGAGTTGGAGAGCCATCTGAGGCGAAGGTCTGTGCTCAACTACAAGCTGCATTTTTTTACGAAAACAAACGCAAGTTTGCGCTTTGTGTTTTCGTTCCTTTGGTTAATTTGCTTCACTGGCAAACTATTTCTCTCTGCCGAAAAGCAAAGAAAAAAATACCAAATATGAAACAAATGGGGGAGGAAGAGAAAACTGAACTCTTCTGAAATATAGAAAGAAATCACATTCCCTGAATTTGCTTGATGGTGATTGAGTCTACGGTTTTTTGTCAATGGAAGCAAACTAACTTTCAATTACCATGGAAAAACTAATTTTTTTTAGTTTATTATTCGATTTCTTTCCGTGAATCTACGCAATCGCATCGAGGAGTTATCAATGTTGCATTTAGAAATATTTATGAGCCACTTGTTCAGTTCCATTCTTTCTGCATCTTTAAGCACGCTTTCTCCTTAGCTGGTGCTCAGCAGCAGCCTGGTAAAAAAATTGCACGAGATTTCGTTGTTCCTCTGGTGTAGAAATATGCAGGGGAGACTATGTTTAGAGAGTTGTATTGCTAACTCACAGAGAGGTTAAGAATGTCATATTAAAGACTCACCTTTTATTTGTGTTTTCTCAAATTTCTATGATTATAAAATGTGCCAAATAAAAAAAAATCGTGACAAAAACTTTTGATTTACCCTCTTACGTGAAACTCAGGATGAGACGTCCTCGAATAGCGGATTTAAAGAATTTTCCATGATATGTTTTCCCATTACATCAAGCTTAAATCTTCCTGAGATTCGAAATATTTAAAAGACTGCGAATCCGTTGATGAACCTGCAGCGTAACTACGTTAATCTGATGAATAGCATTAAATATAAGGAGTTCAAGAAATATTTATTTGACGAATTTTTTATTTTTAGTTTCATGAAGAATGTTCTGGTATGTATGATTTTAAAGTGAGCGCAAAATCTCTTATACCATACGTAATTAGCACACATTGAGTATTCAAGTATACATTGCTCCACCATTGACATCCGGGCATCTGCATGTCTACAAATCTTAATTTACTTTAAATGTAATAATGCGTGGTGAAACCTTTAGCCTTTATAACACGGCCTGTAGTCTTCTTGGTATTGTAAATGTCCGCCGATATGTTCCAACCAGAGGCGTAGCTCAGACTGGGGGGTCCTTGTGTCCGGATCCTCTTTGATGGGGATTGAGTACGAATTTAAAGCGACAAACACACACACACACACACACACACACACTCATCGTCAAAAATAGTTGCACCCAGAAGGAAGCAACCGACAGGAATGAAACTTGGTGGGTAGGTTTGACATCATGAGACATGCAAATGATTCAAGCATCACGCTCGTCCGCACATGTGACGCAAGCAAGGAAGGGTCGTAGCGTTTTGCCTGACCGGCTATATGTCTTCCCGTTGCGCTTGCTTGTCATTCTGACTCGTGCTGTTGTGTTGGATGCATCCTTTGCAAGAGAAGTTTGCCTCAGAGAAAAGTTCGGAAGCACTTCGAGCAGTTGGAGGAGTTCGAGATGGGCCGCGACGTCGATATCCGGGAAGCGAGACAGTCTTATCGCCGTATTGCACGCCATACCGGTCGTGAGGATATCACCATGGCACGCTGTTGGCGGCAGTAAATAGAACAGGGTATGCAGCAGCGACAGGAAGGGTCTGGAAGACCTAGACGAACCACGTCGAGAGAGAGAGAGAGAGAGAGAGAGAGAGAGAGAGAGGCCCAACGAGTTTTCCGACGTCCGCAGAGCGACCCAATAGCCACGATTGCGGATATTCAGCGAGCAGTGGTGCCCTCCATGCATCGTCCAATTAGTGCCAGCACCATTGGCAGACGGCTGCACGACGTAGGACTACAGGCACGCAGACCGTTACGACGACTGCCCTTAACAACAGCGCATCGTCGCCAAAGACTGCAATGATGTCGGGCCAGACTGTCACGGAGCCATTCAGAATAGCAGCGGGTGATCTGCAGCGATGAGTTCGCTTTTGTCTTGAAGGAGACAACCAGCGAATCCGTGTGTGGAGGCACCGTGGTCAGCGCCAAGATGAACGGTTTGTTGTCGAGCGTTACACGTCCAGAAGGTCTGGTGCCATGGTGTGGGCTGCAATTGACTCCGATGCCAGAACACCTGTGGTGTTCATTACAGGCACTTTGACAGCCATACATTACGTTAATAAGGTCCTGCAACCAATGGCCCTACCTTTTCTGAACGCTCACACCGGTAAGATTTTCCAACAGAACAGCGCTCGTCCGCATACCGCTGCTCTCTCAAGAGTGATTGCCTTGAAGGCACTGACACTCTGCCATGGCCAACTGCATCGCCAAACCTATTGTCGATTGAAAATGTGTGGGCTGCTATTGGACGCGCTATCCACACACTCCACCCCTATCGCATAATCTGCAGGAACTGCGTATAAGAAGATTCAAGCTGCATGGGGTGGCTTATCGCGGGACACCATTAGGAACCTGTACATTGTAGAACTCCATGCCGAGACGTCCGGCATGTTGTGTGAGCAAACATGTCGGCCCGACGCCATATTGAGAGATATTACTTCTTGGCGTGTAGCTCAATAAATATTGCCCATATCAGTCTCAATGTTTAATCATTTATTGTTCCTGGTAACCTTTACCTTCCTCCCGAGTAGCATTGCAATCCGACTCGTCCTTCTGCGTGCAACTGTGTTTTTTTTGTTGTTGTTATTTTTGACGCTAAATATATACACTGAATGGCCACTTTATTATGACCACCCCTCATTTGGGCCATCTTTTATCTTTAATACTGCGTCGATTCCTCGTGTCATGGACTCCACGAGATGTTGATAGGTGGTTTGTGGAATCTGAGACCATGCATGACGAATAGCACTTTCCAGGAGTGTGAGATTGCAGGGTTGTGGATCCAGCTGTCTGATGGCTCGTTCAATTTCATCCCACAAATTCTCAATGGGTTTGAGATCTGGAGATTGTGGGGGCCACCTATGCAAAGTAAACTCACCGGCATGTTAATGAAACCAATCCTGTACAATACGAGCATTATGGCAGGACGCATTATCTTGTTGAAAGTAGCCATCGCCTTTGGGATAAACCATCCACATGATAGGATGCACTTGGTCAGCAACGATGTTTAGATATGATGTGCCAGCAGACGTTGATCAAGAATTAAAGGGCCCAAAGCATACAAGGAAAATATTCCCCGAACCATAGCGTTGCCTCTACCAGCTTGAAGGGTTGTAGCAATGCATTTGGGGTCCATGCTTTCGTGCTGTTTCGGCCAAATTCTCACTCGGCCATCGGTATAGTGCAACTGAAAACATGATTCATCGGACCACATAATTTGTTTCCAATTATTGACTGTCCAATCCTTGTGCTCCTGTGCGAACGGGAGACGTTATCTCTTGTTAGCTGCAGACAGCAAAAGTGTTCGAACAGGCCTTCGGCTGCCATATACCATCCAATGCAGTGTACGGCGAACAGTGCGTGCAGAGATCATTTGAGGGGATCCTTGATTAAGATGGTCTGTAATTTGCTGCACTGTTGCCCTTCTGTTATCTGTTACCAGTCTGGACACTCTCCATTCCGCCCGAGCAGTCACTAGTCGATGACGACCACACGTTGCACGCAAAAACCCAGTTTTTTGGCTGACAGTCCAGTCTTTAATCACTTTAACAACAGCTGCTCTGGAACATTTCACGAATGCGGCGGTTTCAGTGATACTCGCTCCATGGCTCCGAGCTCCTACAATCATCCCACGTTGAAAGTCCGTCAAATCGCGTCACCCAACAACCAACTCTACTACTGTCGCAAGCACTAAGTTTTCCCTTTTTATACTAGCCTCGCCCTCTGGCGGCAGCAGAGTGCAGCCATAGCTCATTTGCTTAAAACTGTCTGGTGGTCATAATAAAGTGGCCACTCAGTGTATATATATTAAAAAAAATTCGCAATAATGTTTTTATGTTTTTTTTTACTTATAAAGATCTTGGGTATATTCCTATTGGGAGTATTTTCTTCCGAGAGGCTTTCACCAATGAACCAAAGCCATGGACCGCCCCCCCCTTCTAATAAATTTCTGGCTACGCCATTGGTTTCGACATTTGGCCTTCAAAGCAGTGACCAGTTCAGCTTTGTTTATTTGGAGATCGCTTTTGCCACGATCCCGACGATCCAGTTCATCCCAGAGATTATCTACACGTGTAAAGTTCAGATCAGGAATCTGGGTAGGCCAGTCCAACTTTTCGACGCCCTCCTGTAACAACGCGCGTAGTACGACAGGTGCATTGTCTGCTGATAGAGGAATTAGTCTTCCCCAAAGTACTGCAATAACGTTAGTAGTACATCACTCTACAGGACTTATAGGTAGAACACAGCATTCACAGTTCTGTCCAAAACAACGAATGGGTCTAAGCCGAACCCTGAAAAACAGCTTCACACCATCACGCCACATTCACCAAATTTCATTGTCGGGACAATTCAGTTCAGAAGGTACCTTCTTTTCGGCATCCGTCACACTCGGGAACGACAATCAAACTGGTACACTCTGTACCGTGACTGGTAACTCCAAAAGCAGTCTTCTATTGATCTACAGTCCAATATCGACGCGTCTTACACCACACTAATCAGCTTGTGGCATTAGTCAAAGTGATTAATGGCTTGTGGATGGCTGTTCTGGTGATCTAGGGGTAAAAGAGCAACTTGATAGTCTATAAGCAGTCGACCGTCTCTGATTTAGGTCCGCTGGTTCCAGGGAAGGGAGAGAGCCAATGCCGTATGACAAACACAAAACCCATGCCTCACTGGGATCCTAACTCGGACCCATCTCGAACGAATTGTCAGAAGCCAGCGCTTAGACCACTGCTCCACGGGAGCGGTTAGGATGCGTGTTCTACTGTGGTTTCCCATGTCATGCAGACTCCTGCGCCCTCTTCGTTTGCTAACATCTGTCCCAAAAGTCTCACGTGAAGTTTGACAGGGGTAACCCACGTCGTGTAGCATTCTGCGCCCTGTACTGGTGCTAACATCAGTCCCAAGAGTCTCAAATAGGATTTGAAAGTTTTACCCGGTGTCGTATAGCATCCTGCGTCCTGTACTGGTGCTAACAAGGTTCCCAATGGCCTCATATACGGTTTGATAATGGTAATCTATGCTGTGCACCATCCTACGCCCATTTTGAATTTTTTTTCGTATATAAGACGTTGGACAGTAACCGCTGATTTGGTCTCATTGAACCACAACACGCACGCCGCTTTTTCTTGCATGGAAGCCATTATCGATGAAATACTGCTCTTATTCAGCAGTAGCGCTCACCTAAAGAACAGAAAAAACCTTATAAGTGCTGCTATATTATGTTGCCAACTATTTTATTTTAACTTACATACATTTTTCATATTATATGGGAAAGAATATGTACACCCTGTAAATTTTGTTTGATTTCCATTTAACCTAAGATACCCACTGTTACAGATCCGGGGTCGGGTCCGGGTCCAAAATGTTTGACCCGTTTCCAACTCTGCAGCGGGGCGGACATGACGCTAAAAGTGTCAGGGGATATTTTTTCAGCGACTTGTGCTGGACTATAAAACCTAGGAGTATGAGATCTTTAAGAATACCAAGGATTCGAAAGATTGGGTGAGCAAAGATTTGAGAGAAACGAAGATAGTAACTGACAAAAGAGTATTGGCGAAAGATCCAGAAGTTTGGAGACGAATGTTGGAAACATCACGTGGTCACCAAGGCCTGACCACGTCGCGATGATGAGGTAGCAGTGTTTCCCCAAACCGTCAGCTTGCCCTTCAAATCACCGCTCTTCCACAGGATGAGTTTTAAAACAGAAACTAATGCTTTGAGGATACAGAAATGAAAAAAACAACTGCAGTTTCTTTTCAGAGAATTCTAGAAGGTAAAAATGAAAAATTATGGGAGGAAACGCTGTAGCGCTTGCGTTTCACACTTTTTTAGCCAAGAAGGTGTGCAGTGTGATGAAATGTGAAATTTCTGATGATAAATGTTTATGTGTAACTGCTTTTGACATAATGTTTATGCTTTCGGAAAACTAAACTCTATTTTGGTTACTCTTAACCTTGAAAGTACTGAGGAAATTTTGTCGCGATGTGATGTTTACTTAAAGAAATGCCTCTTTGGATGACATACGTCTTTGTAGAAGGTTTCTGAGTGCTGCTGAAGACAAGATTTGTTCTTGTTTTTCACTTCGCAGAAAGCGAGTTAAATGAAAAAGTCTTTGCCAAAATTTTTTGTTCACGTGTTGTATTTTGTAAACATTTCAAAATGTACAAAATATAGATGAATCTATAAAATGATTCTAACGATTTCTTTTTTCTGGAAGGCTACAGCCGTGCAATTTGGAACATCATTCAATACACAGCACCTCTACCCTATACAAACAAAGGAAGAGCACGATTTTACAGTCCAGGAATGTCAGATCAAGTGACGTTTATCTAAAAACTAGCGTATAGCCCGTCCTAGGACGGTTGTTTTTAAGCTTTAAATAAATATTACCACATATGATGTATATGGGATGTAAGGTCAGGTGATGCGTAACATCACAGCCTCTCCTTGACAAATGTCAACCCCGCCTTCTCGTGGTGCATCCTGTTCCCACTAAAGGGGCTCTGACGACCGCCAATAGCGGTATAACTATACCATCGGGATTAGAGGAAATGCTATCCCACACTCACCAACCCGCTTGGCCAGCGTGGTGAGTTATGGCCAAACCCTCCAAAATGATTCCACAACTTAAATCTTGGCCCTCAGTCTCCGGCAGCTGGAATGTACCTGGCCAAGGCAGCGGCCAGTGCGACATGAAGGCAGAGGGTGCTAAGAATCCCCGGAGGACCGGACTAGGCTGCCATCTGATGCTGACCTTGGCTACGTACAATGGACGCTCCCTGTCTTCTGATTCAAGGCTTCTTGAATTGGAAGAGGAACTACAAAGGATCAAGTGGGACATCGTGGGGCTAAGTGAGGTAAGGAGAAAAGGAGAAGATCTCATCGAACTGAAAAGTGGACATCTCTTCTACTATCGTGGGACAGATACTGGCAGAACTAGTGGTGTTGGATTTATAATAAACAAGAAACTGAAGGATAAAGTTGTAGAAGTTGAAAGTTCCTCTGACAGAGCTGCACGACTTGTTATCCAACTCTCGAAAAGATACCAGGCTCAGATTATTCAAATTTATGCACCCACCACAAGTCATCCTGAAGAAGAAATTGAAGAATTTTATGAGGAAATTTGGCATCTAAATAATAAAGGTAAGCAGCACTTGAAAATTATTATGGGAGATTTCAATGCAAAAATAGGGCAACGGCAACAGAATGAAACTTCAGTAGGTAAATTCGGTCACGGCAACAGAAACCAGCGTGGAAATACTCTCGTAGAGTTTGCAGAGGCAGAAGGGTTTTTCATCTTGAACTCCTTCTTCAAGAAAAAGCCACACAGGAAATGGACATGGAGACATCCAAATGGGACGACAAGTGAAATTGATTTTATTATGTGTAACAAAAAATTCGTCATAGAAGACTGCAGTGTGCTAAACAAGTTCAACACAGGTAGTGACCATAGATTGGTGAGATGTAAGATGCACCTCAACACTAAACTTGAACGTGGCAAGCTCATAAGACAAACAAAATCTATTGACATAACCAACCTTAAAAAACACCATAATACCTTCAAGTTGGAACTGAAGAACAGGTTCTCTGCTTTAGAAGGCCTAACATCGGAAGAAGTGGACATCTCTGAAGTTAACAGAAAAGTAACCAAAGCTCTTATGGAAACAGCAACAAAATTAGCTGGGTCTAAGAACAAGTTGCATGTAAATAAATTATCAGGAAAAACGAAAATGTTGATGCAAAAAAGAAGAGAGATGAGGACAACTAAAGAAGATGTGACTTCCAAAGTGGAATATATAGAGCTATGCAAGACAGTAAGAAAAAGTATCACTGAAGACGTAAGAAAATTCAACTGTGAACTAGTGAGGAAAGCAATTGAAAACAACCAAAGCCTAAAGATAGCAAAGGGACATCTCAGTAAGGGAAGAAAACAGATTATGGCACTGAGAAAAGAAGATGGTTCTGTAACAAGAAATAGAGGCGAAATTTTGACAAGAGTGAAAGATTTCTACTCCAAATTATATGAAAGGGATGATACATGCACTCCAGACATCATGAAAGATACCAGTACCAGAGTTCCTCTAGTCCTTCCAGCAGAAGTTGCACATGCAATCAAGAACATGAAGCAGGGAAAAGCTCCAGGAGAAGATGGAATTACTGTAGACATCATACAAGAAGCAAGTGGAGAAATCGAAACAGTACTCGCCCAAATTTTCACTCGATGCCTTAATGAAGGAAAGATTCCTGAGGATTGGAACACCGCTACAATGATCCTGCTACATAAGAAAGGTGACATTGAGGATCTTGGAAACTACAGACCTATCAGCCTCCTATCAGTAGTTTATAAAATCTTCACTAAAGTTCTTTCACACCGCTTGAAGGTAACACTGGACATGGCTCAACCGAGGGAACAAGCTGGATTCAGGAGTGGCTACAGCACAATAGATCATATCCACGTGCTGAGAGAACTAATTGAAAGAGCGAGGGAATATGAACTTCCATTGTGCATGGCTTTTATCGATTATGAAAAAGCCTTTGATTCGGTGAAACCATCAGCAGTTACAATGGCTCTGAAAACCTGCGGTATTGAAGATGCATACATTAATATTATTAATAACATCTATGAAAATGCAAGTGCAAAGATTAGGCTGTTTGAAAATACAACACACGTAAAAATTGGAAAGGGAGTGAGACAAGGTGACACCATATCTCCGAAGCTCTTTAATGCCACATTGGAGGGTGTTTTTCAGTCGCTGAGCTGGGAAAACAAGGGGATAAAGATTAATGGAGATTATCTAACCCACCTTCGTTTTGCTGATGACGTAGTCATTTTTGCAACTACCCCATCAGAGCTGCAGAGTATGATCCAGGAACTTGCTGACAAGAGTAAAGAAGTGGGATTAAAAATGAACTTTCAGAAGACAAAAGTGATGTTCAATGCTTTTACAAGAAATGAAGATTTATCGATTGATGGAGAAAAGCTGGAGATAACAGACACGTACGTTTATCTTGGACAGCAGATATCAAGTGAGGGTCACATTGATGAAGAAATTAATCGGCGTACAAAACTTGCCTGGAGAGCTTTTGGAAGAAACAGCATAATTTTCAAGAGCAATATGCCATTATGTCTTAAAAGAAAAGTGTTTGATCAATGCATCCTTCCAGTGCTTACGTATGGTGCAGAGACGTGGACCTTAACTAAAAGAGACATACAAAGGCTGCAGACAACTCAAAGAAGCATGGAGAGGTGCATACTTGGTGTAACCAGGAGAGATAAGAAGAGGAACTCGTGGATCCGAAAAATGACAAGAGTGGAAGACATCATGATCAGAGTTAAATCCCTGAAATGGCAATGGGCTGGACATACTGCCAGAAGAACAGACCATCGATGGACAGCCGAAATTTTAGATTGGATTCCAAGGGACAGGAAAAGACCCAGAAGAAGGCCACATGGGAGATGGGTGGATGAAATTCGAAAGTATGCAGGGGTGACATGGAGGAGACTGGCACAAGACAGACCGTTGTGGAGGAATCTTGGGGAGACCTTCGTCCAGCAGTGGATTGATAATGGTTGACAATGATGATGATGATGATGATGATGTATATAGGGGATGTTGCTTGTCCTATGGCGGAGTGAAATGTTTAACGGAAGCAGCTTGAAAACAAATCAAATAGACGCCGGATTTCTGTAAGAAAATATTGCAGAAACGTAAATAGGAAAAACTCATTCGCGTTACAACTAAAAATTATATGCTATTTATTTCCGTTTTTCAAAAGATTTCGTGATAAATAACATTCTGTGCAAAATATTTGTTGTTTAACAATTGTATGTTAGAGTGTTTAGATAGATCGATATTTTGCAAAATGTTTAATATAATGAGCATTAAACTAGGAAAGTTGTTTTCGTGTAAACTTACCTTAATAACTTTGATTTTTCGCTTTAAATTACTTTTTCTCCGGCACACTTGTTATTCCCTTCACGGCTTGTTTTAGAGTGTCCTATTCGACGGTTAGTTTGAAACTTCATACCGAAGCTTTTTCTACAAAATAATGCGCCATCTAGTATTACAAATCGGAACTATCTAAATTCTCGACAATGTGCTATAGGGGCGACATCTGCGTTTAAGATGTAATTTTGCTCACTTTGACATTTCAAGATTTCAGTTTTTATTGTAGGTTAGAGCGTTTAGATAGATCGATATTTAGCAAAATGTATAATATAACCAGCCCTAAGCACGGAAAGTTAGTTAAATTAAAAAAAAAGTAAGACAATTAAAGCGTAGAAATTAATGTTCGAATTGTGCTAAATTAAATTTATATACAAACGCAACTTGCCGTGATTTAAACTCGAACTTTGTATATCCGATAAATAGAACTCGAATAATTGATAGTCAATGCTTTTAAATTAGCACGCGATCACCTTGACATCTCAATGTAAGCGCAGTCAAACTCAACTTACTGTGATATTAAGAATTCAATTCGAATTTTGTACATCGGAAAAATAGAACTCGAGTCATTGATAATCCAGTGTTTTTAAATTAGCACGCCATCACCTCGACATCTAAAAGTGATCGCGTGTTATTATATAGTAGGCAATCACTTTGACATCTCGAGAGCACACACCAATTGATCGATACGTGACGGCGTAACGATGCAGGCTTTGCTCTGACGTCAAGTGTTCCAGGCACAGAGAGAGAATGAGAGAGAGAGAGAGAGAGAGAGAGATTGTACCGACAAAGCAGAGCTGTGAGGGAGAGAACATACTCTGCAAAAGTGAAATACTTTACTTTAGATACACATGCTGAATTAAGAGTAAGCTGCACAATTCTTATATTTTTCTGAAGAATGAAATGCATGGAGCTGCACAATTCTTATATTTTTCTGAAGAATAAGCTGCACAATTCTTATGTTTTTCTGAAGAATAAGCTGCACAAATCTAATGTTTATAAAAGTCAAAATTTGGTCAGCGAGGTGGTCTAATCCGTGGTTTTTGACAGTTCGGCCGAGTGGGTTCGGGCTCGAGTCTTGGGTGAGGCATTGGTGTGTTTGCCTCACGGGACTGGCTCACTGCCTTCCCTAGAACTAGTGGTTTAACGACCACAGTGAGCAACTCGATGGTGTATAAGTAAGGTGACCAAACATTAGAACACTGATTTGAGGACAAAATGGCGTGGTGTTCCCAAATTAGCAGATCATTTGGGGACACACACATGCTCAAAATAAATATGCAAATCTTTTTGTCACAAAAACTATTGTTTCCATAAGTGTGATATTACTTACGAAAATTTATGTCTTAAAAGAAAGGATATATGATGTAGAATGTAGAATGTTGGTAATTTGTACTGACAAAGCAGAGCTATGATGGCGAGAACACATTTGGAAAAGTGAAATGCTTTTCCTGAGGTACACGTGCTTAATTAAAATTAAGCTGCACACTAATGAACGAATTGCATGACGAATTTTTCAATTTGCCAAAGTTTTTGGAGGAACTCAGAACAAGTTCAGTCGAAATTTGCCCGACCCTGTGTTGCAGTGCTCTTAGTGCTAGCCACTTATCATTCGTACAAGTTGGTACGGGTTCGAGTTCCGAATGAAGCATATTTGGTGTGTTTGTCTTACAGTACTTGCTCTCTCTTTTCCCTAGAATGAATGGCCCCAAATTGGGGAGAGGTGGCTGTTTATAGTCTTTAGAGTTGCTCACGGGGTTCGTTAAACAATGGAAAGGGGGGGGACAGTCGAAATTTGTTTTCACAAGAAGCATGTTGGGAAATTAGTACGTATAACGAAAGCTATTTTTAAGAAACTTTTTCATTAGAAATCTAACGAGCTAATGAGGAAGTATAAATTTTTTTTTTTTTTGATTGGAGGTTTAACGACCACCATGAGCAACTCAATGGGCTATAAGCAGTCGCCCGTCCCTAATTTAGGGTCACTGGTTCCAGGGAAGGGAGAGAGCCAGTGCCGTAAGACAAACACAACATCCATGCCTCACCGGGATTCGAACCCGGACCCCTTCGGACGAATGATCAGAGGCCAACGCCTTAGACCACTGCGCCACCGGGGCGGCCGAAGTATAAATTCGAGGACACTTGAGGGCAAACATCAAAATTTGAGGACAGTGTGCGTTCCCAAAGCCATCAGGCATATTTGGGGACAGTAAACTAAATTCGAGGACTGTCCTCAAGAATTCGGGAATTCTGGTCAGCTTACTTATAGTTAGAAATCTTGCACAGTGGGTACACCACCCGTGCCTCATTCGGGACTCGAACCCGTACCAACTTGTACGAATGGTCAGTAGCCAACACTAAGAGCACTGCGTTATTGGGGCGGCCACATTTCGCCTGTATTTGGTCTGAGTTCCTCCAGAAACTTTGGCAAAATGAAAAATTCGTCATGCAATTCGTTCATTAGTGTGCAGCTTAATTTTAACTAAGCACATGTACCTCAGGTAAAGCCTTTCACTTTTCCAAATGTGTTCTCGCCATCATAGCTCTGCTTTGTCAGTACAAATTACCAACATTCTACATTCTACATCATATATCCCTTCTTTTAAGACATAAATTTCCAGTATGTAATATCACACTTATGGAAACAATAGTTTTTGTGACAAAAATATTTGCATATTTATTTTGAGTATGTATGTGTCCCCACGCCATTTTGTCCTCAAATCAGTGTTCTAATGTCTGGTCACCTTACTTATTATAGACCATCGAGTTGGTCACGGTGGTCCTTAAACCACTAGTTCTAGAGAAGGCAGTGAGCCAATGTCGTGAGGCAAACACACCACCTATGCCTCCTCCAGGACTCGAGCCCGAACCCACTCAGCCGAACTGTCAGAAGCCACAGCTTAGACCACCTCGCTGACCAAATTTAGACTTTCATAAACATAAATTTCTCCATGCATTTCATTCTTCAGAAAAATATAAGAATTATGCTGCTTACTCTTAATTCAGCAAGTGTATGTAAGATAAAGTATTTCACTTTTGCAGAATATGTTCTCTCCATCACAGCTCTGCTTTGTCGTTACAAGATACCAGTAATTTGCATATACAAGATGTATCCTTTTAATATTTTTAATTTTCTGATGCAATATATCACCAGAGTGCGAATGAAGCTTCTTGTCGGGGGGGGGGGGGGACAGTTAACCAATGTTTTCTGTACCAACATGCTTCGCGCGCTGCGATTTCAAAAGTAAATTACATTTCCTCAAATTACTCTTATCAAAGACCGCGAAAAATACTGCAAATTAGACTAATATATATATTTTTTTATTGAAGGTTTGACGACCACCGTGAGCAACTCAGTGAGCTATAAGCAGTCGTCCGTCCCTAATTTAAGGTCACTGGTTCCAGGGAAGGGAGAGAGCCAGCGCCGTAAGACAAACACAACATCCATGCCTGACTGGGATTCGAACCCGGACCCTTCACGGACGAATGATCATAAGCCAGCACCTAGACCATTGCGGCACCAGAGCGGCGACGATGAATAATAATGTAACTTTTTAAAAAGAAACATATTTATGTAATTCTGAAAAATACATCGTGATTACACCAATTTAGTTCGTAGAAGAACTATACGCGTCCACAATATCTACATCACCATGCAGTGAATCAGTTTCTTTTGAACAGAGAAGCGCAGATTCTTTTAAACCACCACTGGTACTTAATTTCTCGAATGAAGGTGAACACGAATTAAGCGTATCGGAATTCAGTTGGGCTGTTGTTGTTGATGAAGGTCCGGCAGACAAACTATCACTCACTGATGTCTTAGTCTTTTTCTGTTTTACAAACAATTCAGATAAAACCATTTGACGTTTTATTTTGTAAGTATAGTTGCTTGTATTGGCCTACTAACTTCAATATCAATAAACGAAACTAATATCTATGTGGAATGTAATAACGAATACGTTTCTTCATAACCGTTATTATCCATGAGTTTACTGAATGATGCAGTGTTGCCAACGCTCATGTTAAAGAAACATATTTCAAATACAGCACGTAGTTCCCGCGCATGCCGCTTGGTGCCCAAAGTATATTAATGCCTGCTGTGTGACTTGATGCTAGCTAGTAGACGACGCGCTTCGAATAGAAATCGACAGATTAGTTGTTCAATAAATTCGACAGAAAATTTGACCGTGAGCAACAGGCATAACAATTCTAAAATGTCATTTTAGTGCCTACAGGCAAGAGAGGGGAAAACAGTTTTCCACGGTAGGGAAAAATATGGCTGTCATCAGCCAGGGACACAATTTTACGAGTCTGGGAATCCCACCCTTCCAACCGTTAATTCGCCCTCAGTATATCACTTACAGAAACAATACAATTTTGGATTTTTTTTTCTCGCATATTCTGTATTAGTGTATATGTGTCCCCCAAATGAGCTGCCGATTTTGGGACGCCGCGCTATTTTGTCCTCAAATGGGTGTTCCGATATCCTGTCATTTTAACTATAAGAGAATCACATAGAACCAGCGCCTTTACGCTCCGATGCAACTTCTTCGAATATAACGAAGTAAATTTCTCCTTCATTTCTGTCCACGCCAGGATTCGAACCCGGATCCCCTCATTCCGGAATAAGTCACTCTACCAATTGAGCTACGCGGACGTTTGTTCTGATTGCTATGTGCCTTTATGTCGTGTGCGTCCTGCTGGCAGGTACGTCACATCTCCCCCCCCCGAAAGAGGGCCGAGGGCATAGCCCAGGGGTCAGCCGTGACCATGAATCGTCGTAGGCATCCATCCACTGTAGAACGTGCACTTGAGAACTCCCAGTCAATCTGGTGTGTGGAATGCAACGTCACACACATTTATTTTTCGAAGCGCTGGAGAAAGGATTCTCTGATTTTTCCTATCTCGCGGTGTGGAAATAACATCACACCATGGCGAGATTTTGAACGGTAGGGTCATCCGGATAGTTCGGGCGCCATTATAACGAAGTAAATTTCTCCGTCATTTCTGTCCACGCCAGGATTCGAACCCGGATCCCCTCATTCCGGAATAAGTCACTCTACCAATTGAGCTACGCGGACGTTTGTTCTGATTGCTATGTGCCTTTAGTCGTGTGCGTCCTGCTGGCAGGTACGTCACATCTCCCCCGTCACATCTCCTGGTACGTTACACGCCCCTTTGTGAATTTTTCGCTTGAGAAAATTTACATAATGTTTTCGAATTTAACATACTCACATGCATTTGGCTGTTCTGCCCCGATCCACTTTCGAAAATTTAGGGATAGAGAATTTAAGTATCTTTCAAGTACTTAGTAAACACATATTATCATAGGATAAATGGTGATTTCATTCACGTCAAAAATTTGGATAGAAAATGCCTTTCCCCATCCCCGTAAAATTATCGGATGTACTTGATTCAGTTAGCTACACTTTAAAAAAATTCTGAAATTGACGAGCCATTTTTCGTGATTCATTTGTTAATTAACGAATCATATTTCTGATACAACTTTTTTCGTGACGATGGAAAAAAGCCTGAATATCACAGATCTTTCATATGCCAGGAATATTCTGAATATTCAGAAACCTTTGCGCAATTTCTTTCTTATATTGATGATAAATTGCCATTTCTAAGAGGTGTTAACGGAAAATTCTGAATTTTCAGAAACTTTTCCGCAGTTCCTTTCGTATATTGACGGAAGATTCTGCTCTTACTCTTTCAGTACCCGTATGACGGAAAAATGCGGTAATAGGAACGATTCGCGGCAATACTTGAGGTTTGATTAACTAGTAAACTCATTGTATTATTAACTGCAATACAATACTTGAGGTTTGATTAACTAGTAAATTCATTGTATTATTAACTGTAATACAATCTTGAGGTTTGATTAACTAGTAAACTGATTGTATTATTAACTGAAATACAATACTTGAGGTTTGATTAACTAGTAAATTGATTGTATTATAAACTGTAATACAATCTTAAGGTTTGATTAACTAGTAAATTGATTGTATTATTAACTGTGGGATGTAAGGTCAGGTGATGCGTAACATCACAGCCTCTCCTTGACAAATGTCAACACCGCCTTCTCGTGGGGCATCCTGTTCCCACTAAAGGAGCTCTGACGACCGCCAATAGCGGTATAACTATGCCATCGGGATTAGAGGAAATGCTATCTCACACTCACCAACCCGCTTGGCCAGCGCGGTGAGTTATGGCCAAACCCCTCCAAAATGACTCCACAACTTAAATCTTGGCCCTCAGTCTCCGGCAGCTGGAATGTACCTGGCCAAGGCAGCGTCCAGTGCGACATGAAGGCAGAGGCTGCTAAGAATCCCCGGAGGACCGGACTAGGCTGCCATCTGATGCTGACCTTGGCAACGTATAATGGAGGCTCCCTATCTTCTGATTCAAGGCTTCTTAAATTGGAAGAGGAACTACAAAGGATCAAGTGGAACATCGTCAGGCTAAGTGAGGTAAGGAGAAAAGGAGAAGATCTCATTGAACTGAAAAGTGGACATCTCTTCTACTATCGTGGGACAGATACTGGCAGAACTAGTGGTGTTGGATTTATAATAAACAAGAAACTGAAGGATAAAGTTGTAGAAGTTGAAAGTTCCTCTGACAGAGCTGCACGACTCGTTATTCAACTCTCGAGAAGATACCAGGCTCAGATGATTCAAACTTATGCACCCACCACAAGTCATCCTGAAGAAGAAATTGAAGAATTTTATGAGGAAATTCGTCATCTAAATAATAAAGGTAAGCAGCACTTGATGATAATTATGGGAGATTTCAATGCAAAAATAGGGCAACGGCAACAGAATGAAACTTCAGTAGGTAAATTTGGTCACGGCAACAGAAACCAGCGTGGAAATACTCTCGTTGAGTTTGCAGAGGCAGAAGGGTTTTTCATCTGGAACTCTTTTTCAAGAAAAAGACACAGAGGAAATGGACATGGAGACATCCAAATGGGACGACAAGTGAAATTGATTTTATTATGTGTAACAAAAAATTCGTCATAGAAGACTGCAGTGTGCTAAACAAATTCAACACAGGTAGTGACCATAGATTGGTGAGATGTAAGATGCACCTCAACACTAAACTCAAACGTAGCAAGCTCATAAGACAAACAAAATGTATTGACATAACCAACCTTAAAAAACACCATAATACCTTCAAGTTGGAACTGAAGAACAGGTTCTCTGCTTTAGAAGGCCTAACATCGGAAGAAGTGGACATCTCTGAAGTTAACAGAAAAGTAACCAAAGGTCTTATGGAAACAGCAACAAAATTAGCTGGGTCTAAGAACAAGTTGCATGTAAATAAATTATCAGGAAAAACGAAAATGTTGATGCAAAAAAGAAGAGAGATGAGGACAACTAAAGAAGATGTGACTTCCAAAGTGGAATATATAGAGCTATGCAAGACAGTACGAAAAAGTATCACTGAAGACGTAAGAAAATTCAACTGTGAACTAGTGAGGAAAGCAATTAAAAACAACCAAAGCCTAAAGATAGCAAAGGGACATCTCAGTAAGGGAAGAAAACAGATTATGGCACTGAGAAAAGAAGATGGTTCTGTAACAAGAAATAGAGGCGAAATTTTGACAAGAGTGAAAGATTTCTACTCCAAATTATATGAAAGGGATGATACATGCACTCCAGACATCATGAAAGATACCAGTACCAGAGTTCCTCCAGTCCTTCCAGCAGAAGTTGCACATGCAATCAAGAACATGAAGCGGGGAAAAGCTCCAGGAGAAGATGGAATTACATTAGACATCATACAAGAAGCAAGTGGAGAAATCGAAACAGTACTCGCCCAAATTTTCACTCGATGCCTTAATGAAGGAAAGATTCCTGAGGATTGGAACACCGCTACAATGATCCTGCTACATAAGAAAGGTGACATTGAGGATCTCGGAAACTACAGACCTATCAGCCTCCTATCAGTAGTTTATAAAATCTTCAATAAAGTTCTTTCACACCGCTTGAAGGTAACACTGGACATGGCTCAACCGAGAGAACAAGCTGGATTCAGGAGTGGCTACAACACAATAGATCATATCCATGTGCTGAGAGAACTAATTGAAAGAGCGAGGGAATATGAACTTCCATTGTGCATGGCTTTTATCGATTATGAAAAAGCCTTTGATTCGGTGAAACCATCAGCAGTTACACTGGCTCTGAAAATCCTGCGGTATTGAAGATGCATACATTAATATTATTAATAACATCTATGAAAATGCAAGTGCAAAGATTAGGCTGTTTGAAAATACAACACACATAAAAATTGGAAAGGGAGTGACACAAGGTGACACCATATCTCCGAAGCTCTTTAATGCCACATTGGAGGGAGTTTTTCAGTCACTGAACTGGGAAAACAAAGGGATAAAAATTAATGGAGATTATCTAACCATCTTCGTTTTGCTGATGACGTAGTCATTTTCGCATCTACCCCATCAGAGCTGCAGAGTATGATCCAGGAACTTGCTGACAAAAGTAAAGAAGTGGGATTAAAAATGAACTTTCAGAAGACAAGTGTGATGTTCAATGCTTTTACAAGAAATGAAGATTTATCGATTGATGGAGAAAAGCTGGAGATAACAGACACGCACGTTTATCTTGGACAGCAGATATCAAGTGAGGGTCACATTGATGAAGAAATTAATCGGCGTACAAAACTTGCCTGGAGAGCTTTTGGAAGAAACAGCATAATTTTCAAGAGCAATATGCCATTATGTCTTAAAATAAAAGTGTTTGAACAATGCACCCTTCCAGTGCTTACGTATGGTGCAGAGACATGGACCTTAACTAAAATGAGACATACAAAGACTGCAGACAACTCTAAGAACCATGGACAGGTGCATGCTTGTTGTAACCAGGAGAGATAAGAAGAGGAACTCGTGGATCAGAAAAATGACAAGAGTGGAAGACATATGATCAGAGATAAATCCCTAAAATGGCAATGGGCTGGACATACTGCCAGAAGGACAGACCATCGATGATCGATGAACAGCCGAAATTTTAGATTGGATTCCAAGGGACAGGAAAAGACCCAGAAGAAGATCACATGGGAGATGGGTTAATGAAATTCGAAAGTATGCGGGAGTGACATGAAGGAGACTGGCACAAGACCGACCGTTGTGGAGGAAACTTGGGGAGACCTTTGTCTAGCAGTCAGTGTATTGATAATGGTTGACAATGATGATGATGATTATTATTAACTGTAATACAATCTTGAGGTTTGATTAACTAGTAAATTTATTAACTGCAGTTGATTGTATGAATCACTAGACACCTGAAAACAAAAGCTAATATAGCTATGAAGAGAAAAATTTATATTTAGCAGTTTTGGTTAAAAAACACTGTAAAGCAGTGCATTTGACCTTTTCTTAAAGACAATGGAAAGACACTGTCAGAAAAAGATGTTGAGTTTCAAAGCATTCTCTTGCTTCGAAAAATCACGACTGAAAAAATAGGCAATTTGTAATAAGTCCTCCTACAGAAAAAATAAAATTATTATAAACGCATTCACAAAAATAATAAGCTCCAACAGAAAATAATATGTCAACTAGATGAAACTCGTCGGAATCGACGGTTAGTTTTTTTTTTTTTTTTTTTTGAAAGGATAAACTCATATGAAACACAAATGTAAACTTTATTTCATTGACAAATTCATTCAACCACTTTAGTAAAGACAATAGTCCAGGTTCCTGTTTTTTTTTGTTTTGTTTTTGACTGAAGGTTTAACGACCACCGTGAGCAACTCAATGGGCTATAAGCAGTCGGCCGTCCCTAATTTAGGGTCACTGGTTCCAGGGAAAGGAGAGAGCCAGTACCGTAAGACAAACACAACATCTATGCCTCACCGGGATTCGAACCCGGACCCTTCACTAACGAATCATCATAAGCCAGGGCTTATACCACTGCGACACCGGGGCGGCTAGGTTCGGGATGAGCATCACGACTGCACCCTTTTTCAGCCGTAAAATGTGGAGTGGAAGTCCACTCATCTCAATCGTGTGCGAAAATTCAACTGGATAGCGCACTCTTTCACTCTCGTCTTCATTCATAACTGTGTTTGTAAATGTTATTGGAATGAGATTCGCGTCGGAATCAACGATTAGTTTTTTTTTTTGTTTTTTTTTGTAAAGAGTAAACTCATATGAAACAACAAATGTAAACTTTATTTGATTAACAAATTTATTCAACCACTTCAGTAAAGACAATTATCCAGGTTCGTGATTTTTTTTTGACTGAAGGTTTAACTACCACCGTGAGCAACTTACAAGCCAGGACTTAGACCACTGCGACACCCTATAAGCAGTCGCCCGTAATATTTTCGGCTATAAGCAGTCGCCTGTAATATTTTCGGCTATAAGCCATCGTCCGTAATATTTTCACTAACAATGGTCAACGGAATGTTTATTTACATCTTTACATAATGGGAAACGTCTTACCTACGTGAATAAACTAGATCGAATGAATATTAAATTGTATATATACATCACACAGTCCAACGGCATAACGCAAGCAGGTCTTCGAGAATGTTCGCTGTTCCGATGAGAACTTTGATACCAATGCCTGCTAGCCTTGTTTTGCGCAACGGTTCGCTCGTAAAAGAAACTTTGGACTTTGGACTATCTCAGTCCCTCCATGCTCCCGACTTCAACAGCGCGTGTTTCAACCGCATGCTTCTCCCATAGACTTTACATGGAAACTTCCGCACCACAACGCTCGAACCGTTGCCCTCTTCTCATTTTTCTTTTTGACTCCCACATCTACATGGTAAGACCTTTATTTTGATACCTCAACCATATCTTTACGTTCAGCCGTTCTCTCAAAATAGGACTCAGAGTAAAAAACCTTATAGAATTAATATATAGATATCACATTTCCCCGTGCAGGATAAATCCATCAGTATTCAAGGCAGCAACCTTCGGTATACGATATTAAAATACTGTATATTTAAAAATTCCAAACTCAAGTGAGCATTAAAAACATTTAATTGCACACAAATTAAAAGTAAAACATTAAATCATAAGATCTTTTGGGTTTCCATAAACCCATCATCAGATGAATAAACCAAAAAGCATTGGTATAGGCATCTATATATACATGGGTACACAACGTCATTCAAGAAAGTGACGTAATTAATCATTAACTGCCAGCAGCATGGAAGGATCGTAGAACACAAACAATAATAAATTCGGTCCTCTAAATAAGGGGACAAAGCAGGTGTGGCAAAAATAAACATGTAAATCAGATTTCAACAGTAAAAGAAACACAGTTCACCCAAATCAAACCCAATACAGTCCAAATATGAAAAACTTACTAATTATAAGATATCGTCCACATTGGGTTGGTTGATCAACAGTCCATATTATTTGTTTCCAAGGGTCCGGCAAAAAATTAGGCATACTGTCATTACAACAAAGTTGTCCTTTTGACGTTATTATCAAACTCTCTGTGAACAACAAAGTCACGATGATGGAAGCATCTTCCCAGACCAGGGAATGTGAGCCATCATACATTAAACGAGCGAGGGCCGTGTTTCTGAGTCCGTTCTTAACAGCTTACTTATGTCATGTAATCTTGTCCCCAAACTCCGTTTAGTGGAGCCAACATAATAGCTGTTAGAGATGTCTTTATCAACACTTTTCAAGGGTACTCCACATACCCCAAATCTTTCCTCTTGGTCATGATGAATTTTTACAAGATCAAAAATGTTGGTTGTACGTACTCCAAAATCAATATCACGAGACCCTTAGGAGGGAAGTTATCGTTGAAAGTAGGTCATGCAGCCCACGAATCTACGTCGGTGATAGTCCCTTTGAAGAGTAATAGCTCAGTCCTGTTTAATCTTCGTCGGTGATAGTCCCTTTGAAGAGTAATAGCTCCGTCCTGTTTAATCTACGTCGGTGATAGTCCCTTTGAAGAGTAATAGCTCCGTCCTGTTTAATCTTCGTCGGTGATAGTCCCTTTGAAGAGTAATAGCTCCGTCCTGTTTAATCTACGTCGGTGATAGTCCCTTTGAAGAGTAATAGCTCCGTCCTGTTTAATCTTCGTAAGAACGGTACGAACAGTCGACTCTGAAAAGCTGTGGGCAATAGTAATATTGAACACTTTAGCAATTTCCAAGTTGCGTCTACGGTTACTGGATGAATGGGTGAAGGCTTTCCTTTAATGTTTTGCTTTTAATCTGTGTGCAATCAAAGGTTTTCGAGGCACACTTGAGTTTGGGATTTTTAAATGCACAGGATTTTAATGTCGTGCACCTAAGATTGCTGCCTTGAATACGAAATTAAAAATCCTCCAAATACGTGGCGTCAGTGAATAAACAAAGAAATCGCTCTTTCCATCTTTTAGCAACACACAGCAACCAAATTTTTTTATTCACGATGGGGTTCAGTTCACCAGCAGTGACATATGGGGTTCGGTTCCCCATTGGTGACTGAATAACAATTTTTTGGTTGCTGTTTGTTGCTAAAACGTAGAAAGAGCGATGTTTTTGGTTATTTATTGCCTTGAATACTGATGAATAGAAAATAAAATGACTAATTTACCCACATTAATATTATAAAAAATCATTATGGAGCCATTCGAGTTCTACCTTACACACGAGAGTTCTTAACTGGAATTTTTGGCTCAGCGGTAAGACACGCGTTTTCCGCTCAGAAGGTCGCTGGTTCAAATCCCAGCAGGGACGATTAAGGAAAGGCTCGTTAACTTAGTACGCCGGGAAAGGAAACGGCAGAACGGGGATTTTTCTGAAATAAACGGAGTTACTGCCTATGGAAATGCTGTCAAAATACTGAAGTTAGAAATAAAGGGAAATTTCAGGAAATGACGGACACCTATCGGCAACTTTGTTGCACGTTATTTTCAGAATTTTTCTGTGATTTCCCACCGCTTATTTTTTACAGTGTAGACCTGGCACCCCTGATGCTTCCCTGTACTCAGAATACAGAGTTAAAATACGCAATTAATTTCTTATTGTTGTTCCCTGCATGTTTTTCATGAAAAAAAAAATTATTTTTGAAAACGAAGTTCCACCCTATCGTTAACTGTTGCTCCGGGCAGCTGTTTGTTTAATAGGAAATACGACACGTCGGGGGAGGATGGGCTTCAAGCGAATAAACACTGTGTTTTGTTTTTATAGAAAAAGCAAGAAAGAAAAGATGTCTTGACATATGCGACAAAATAAGACAGCCTGTGACAAAAGAGGAGGCCACATAAATGGGTCAGTACTGCTTTTGGGTAAAAAAACTTTCCTTGTTCTCGGTTATAAAACCAAAATAAGGCTACAGAAGCCCTAGAAATATTTTATTTTCCCCACACAGGCTATTGAACGAATTTTTCAAGAGAGAATATTCTCCCCGATTCCGTGCTTATCGGCTTCCATAGGATTCATTCAGAGAGAGAAAATCGCGTACAGTAAGTCCAATAAATTTCACTGGGTATCGGGTAGAAATTGTGCATAGAGCTCATTTGTCAATGCCAATCTTTGGTCGATATATTGATAGGTTGTTAATGACCACTGCGAACAGCTAAACGGGCTATAAGCAGTCGCCCGTCTCTAATTTGGGATCACTGGTTCCAGGGAAGGAAGAGAACCAGTGTTATAAGACAAACACATCATACATTCCTCGCCGGGGTACGAACACTGACCCATCTCGGACGAGTGATTAGAAGCCAACGCATCGACCATCGGAGTGGAGATCTATTGATAGATATATCACGTATTGACACATGAAATTGAGTTTGTCAGTAGATGAAAGTGATGTCAATGAAAACTGAATCTTTGCTATGTTTTTAGATATTTTTTCCACGACTTTCTGTCCTGTTTATTAAAATCTGCAACAACAAAACTGGAGCAGTCCCTCGTTTTTCCTTTGACATGTATAGTTGTTTTTCTTCGACATGTATTGAACAAATTATATTTTGTCACCTTCCGGGGGAAGAAATATAGCAAAAATGCTGTTTTCATTTTATTGTAATCAAATGCAAACAGAAGGTTAACCAAAAAAGCCATCAGACTTTGTTATCTGATACCTCGCTGCTTCGTATTGCTCCGAACATTTGAGATTTTTTTCCAAATTGTCTTTTTTGTTTGTTTGTTTGTTTTTTAACAGTGCTGTGTTATCAGGATGATGTTTTCCTGCTTCCGTCTTAAACACTGTGGCAACATAATCCACAGGGGAAGATCTTGGAATATCCTATGGGCTTTACGGAATTTTTCTTTTTGATAAAAAAAAAAAAGAATTTCATTTTTTTTCTTAAAAAAAAAAAAAAAAAGAATTTCATTTTTTTGTGCTTGCTGCCATTATTTTGTCCAATCGATTATTCCTGAACTTTACAAACAGGCCTCGATGTTCTACTTTTCCTTTTGGAATGCACGGCAAACCATCTGCTTTCAAATGGAAAAAATTGCATAAAGTGGAAAAGCAAAACCATGACTTTTTTATGAGGAATTTATTTCCCTTCGTGATGGTAGTTCTTCCTCAGAAATTCCTCTCAGCTAAGGTTTATATTGGTTTTCCTAGAGCTCTTCAAACGTCCGAAGCATCACTACATCAAAATTCGTAATTTTCGATGTCAAGCACTTGGTGGGTATATTCTAGAAGCAATATCCACATAATATTTTTCTTCTTTAAGTCTCCCTTCAAGTTTACGATGGAACCGGAAGGATAACGGACTCAGCTTCCGTTCATAAACAACTTTCCTCCTCTATGGGTCGTCTGACAGAGAGCTTTATAATTTATTTCTGTCTTATTGACGATAGCAGTGGAGAGAAACTTCAGTGAAGGAACGCTTCACTTGCCAATTTATCGGGGAAGTATCAAGAATAACTGTCTCGATAAATAACTTTCATTTCGTTTCAAACTGTTCGTAGTTGTTCCCATTATTTCCCTTCCTTTTTAGTCCATGTGTCAGTGGAGGAGATATCGATGTCTTCGCATACACTGCTTTACAACACCCCAACAAAATGTGATCATTCTATATGCAAACACTTGGGGCTGTTTAGTTCTCCTTTGTCTGTCATATACGTGACAAATTACGAACTGCAGACACTTCTGCAGCGCACAAAGAAATACGAGCTACTTGCTAAGCTGGTTTATCTGATCGTCTCTAGTGATAACTCAAAAATATGGTTTTCAACCGACGTGAGATTGATGATGTGCTTTAGTTCGGTACAAAATTGTAAGACAGAATTCTCACTTACTACAGGTCATAACTCTCATAAAAATATTCAATCGATCAATTTTTTTGGGGGGGGAGGGGGTTAACGGTCACTTTGAGCAACTCGATGGGGATCATTCTCCCTAATTTAGGGCCACTGGTTCCAGGAAGGGCAGAGAGCCAGTACCATAAAACAAACACAACACTCACTGGGATTCTAATCTGGACCCATTTCCACAGAGCCCATTTAAGTGGGAGGCTAGGGGGAATGCAGCCCCGGGCCTCGCATTTTCAATTGCCCCAGAATTATGCAGGGTGCTTGAAAAATTAAGATTTCTACAGGTTTTTTTTTTTTGGTTTTTTTTTTGCAGATGGCACAACGAAACTATAAGAAACTGCCTTGTGAAAACATTTTTATATTTCTTTCCCTTTTTTTAGAAATCCGCAAAAAAGTATAGTCGCCCCCGGTCCATCCCCAAATCTTTCGAAAGCATTACAGATGTTTTGTAGACATCTGTAATTGGAGGAAATTTTCATACATTAAGAATTCGTTTGAATCATGATATTTGGACCCTATTATTTTGTCCACTACGGTATAATTTCAACAAGCTGAACCCAACCCTTGGTGGTGGTGCCAGGGGAGGGGGAGGGGAGAGGAGGGAAGAAGGAGGAGGGAGGAGGGGGAGGAGGGTTGAAGCAGAACTGAACTGGTATCCATTTTTCAATCATGCATTTTTGCGTTGTCTTGCTACCACTGCTTCGTCCTCCAAGAATACTGCGGGCATATTTTTATGGCTTCCTCACCATATTTTGGGAATGTTTTCTCCTGGGTATTTTTATTCATCCACCCATAGTGAAATCCTATATGTGCCAGTAATACTGGGACCCAAAATACTGTCCAGCCTTCGGGTCTCCTGTCTCCTTAAACGTGCTCCGCATTCCCGACGAATGGTCGGAAGTCAACACTAAGACCACTGTGTCACCGGGACGGTTAAGTTACACATAGCCATTGTCTGAACGGTTACGACGATTCTCCGCGCGTTGAAATTGTTGCCATGGGTCAGACACTGGTCGGAGACATCGCTACTCTGTTTGTTTTCCGTCCCTGGAATCGTGTCTCTAATTTACAGATGGGTGACTCTTCGCATCCTTAGCTGTTTGTGGGGTCGTTAAACCTCCTACCACAGTAAAAAAATCTTAATCAGAGGCGTAACTATTCATTTTAGCGCCCAAACCACAAAATATTGCGCCCGCATCAAAGTCGTTAAGACAAAAGAACTTTATAATTCTGCTTGTTGCACGAGTTTTTAGGAAAGTAAAACTGGTCTTGTGTGTTGATTACGCACATGCGGATATGCATTATTTAGTGACCACACAATTACAATTTTCAAACAAATTAACACTGGCCACCGGGAGTTGCTCCTGAAATTTCGCTTCACCGCACTGCTTTGTATACTTTCGTTTCTTTCTTTTTTTTTTTTTTTTTTTTTTTTTTTGGTCATATTTTCTTATAGTTAATTGATAACTAATAATCACTACTTGTTGTGTAATAGATTTTAGGAACGGACTAGTTTTTCGGCGGACCAGAGAAGGACCATTGCGAAGTTACCGCTGCCCTCATTGCCATTTTAATTGTAGTTTAACAAGCTAGCATTTAAATACTTTTACTGGGGTATGAGACTACAAATAGGGTATTAGGGAACTAGGTGTCACTTCTTATCCCAAAACGGGAGCTACATTTTACCCTCATTAATTGTGTTGGAAAAAAATAGGAAATGGGGGAGCGGCGCGCAGCGGGAGGGTTTTGCGCATTTCTCTTACCCTCACTCACATCAAGGATTTTCTGGATTGTGAAGCTGAACTAGAGGTCTGCATGGGCCGGATCGGGCCTTTCTTTAGTTTAGAGAACAAAGCAACTGGCCGGGCCGGGCTTTTTCTTTGATACTTACGACTGGGTCGTGCCGGGACTCACCAAGTTAGGCCCGTGCAGGCCTCTAAGCTGAACTGGACACGGAACACCATTTAGAGCTGTAAAATACAAAATGTGAAGAGAACAGTGAGATTCCGAACTGCTCCGGAGTTCCGGCCTTTGGTGCCAAATAGACGGACCGAATGCAACTTGCAGTAGTGGCAATAATGACCGAATTGTACCCAGAGAATCTTCAAAAAATATGAACGATATTCTGATCTTATAACGTACGAACAACCGCAGCGTCATTTCTGATTGAAAGCAACTTACATCCTCTGCACATTTTGAGGAAGAAATGCGAATTTTAAGCTGCTAAGGTACCGCAACTGGCAAAAGAAATTGTGGGTAAATTCTGTAATTCTGTACCAGAAACTGGTGCAAAAGTTACAAGTCCGATTTTAATCAGATTGTAAGCAGTGATTTTTGCGCCCACTTGTGAGCTGCTCCCGAAGCTGCCGCTCCGCCTGACCCGTCCTGGTTACGCCTTTTATATTAATTAATCAATTAATATAATAAAGTAAATAAATAAATACATCGCTCTTTCCACGTTCCAGAAACACAGCTCGTTAACTTAAAAAATTAACGCGTTCGGCTACTTATTGAGAGTTCTGTGGTTCAATTCCACGGCGGAGGCTTAAAAAAAGTTTTCGGTTGCTATGTGTTTCTGGAACGTGGAAAGAGCGATGTATTTATTTATTTACTGACGCCACGTATTTGGAGGATTTTCACCTAATATAATAAAGTAAAAACACCTTATAAACAATTTTCAGGATCACCCTTTATGTTCCCCTTTTTTAATTAAATTTATTAATCGCATTTCGAAAAGAAACTCTTAGGAGGGTTTTAAAATGTTGCTAAAATTCAGCCATGTGCGTATGCTGTAAAGTTAAAATGCTATTGTCGCGCGACTTCAGTTCCTACTCAAAGAGCTGTGTGTTGTGTTGATGCGCCATCTATCTATCCGAAGTGGAATCATTCTATAACACACAAAGCCGACAGACATGTTTCGGTGTTATATTAAAAACCGTGGGTGACAACATTTCCTGTGTGATTATGACCTGACTTCGGTAGACTTATATGTTTCAATGTCATAATAAAAGGACTCGGTACATAAAGTTTAAGAACATTCTGCATTTTTCGGCTGCTGTAACCCAGGGTCGTCGATAAACTTCGAAATCTTGGTGGGTCAGTATTATTTTTGCTGGTGCAAGTTTAATAGTAATTTTATTTACGAAACAGTAGAAGAAAGAATTTTTAAGAATTTTTTACTTCAGGCAGCAAAGTAATTTGCGCAATCCCCCCCCCCCCCGGATACATACTCATTAATTTTGGAACTGTCTTGAAGTTTTTGCACTTCTTGAAATACAAAAGAGTCCAAAGTTTGGGATCTCTTTTTCGTAAATGTTCCGTCCATTTATTTTCATTAAAGTTAACAAAACAAAAAACCTTAGGAGCTACGTACCGTATGACAAACATGGCACATTGCCACCAGCACCAGTAGGACACACTAATTAAAAGGAAATGTCATGACTAGGAGAAGACTATGAAAGCAAATGTTTTCGTTAATTAGGATTCAGGGGAAAGAAACAAACGCAGACACAATACCTTGCTCTTTTCTTGACTTCCTTTCTTTAAGCAAGCAATCTTGTCTTGCACTCATCTTTTCCGAAGTAGTCGCCAGCCACGCCCTCTTCCCTCGCTGCTCCGGAAAAGGCTTAAGAGCGCTGGTATAGTTTGACTCCAGGGAATTTCCCTACTTAGTGGCACAAACAAACAGCAGAGCAATTAGTATTGACCTCTCTTAATAAATTCCTATCCACCCTCTTCATTCACCTCTGGTCACACACACACACACGCACACACGCGCGCAAGCACGAAACTATCTTTCAAAGCTGAAACTATCTTTCTAAATCCACTAAAAACTTTCAGTAAATTTTGCTAATTTTACTGAAAAATTTGGAAGAGTGGAGAACAATTGAAGTTTCATGGCCCTTCGAATGCTATTTTGGTAACCTTTCTAAGGAGGAGTAAACAACGCACTTCCTAAGGGGAAATACTGCACGGCGGAGAACTCAAGAAACTACACGACGAAAAACATGATAAACTACACTACGAAAAACATGATAAACTACACTACGAAAAACACGAGACTTATTATTGCTTGGCAAAGTCCAGATTGTATTTGAAAGTTTAAAAAGGCGCCCCGGTGGCGCAGTGGTCTAAGTGCTGACTTCCGATCATTCGACCGAGTTGAGTCCGGGTTCGAATCCTGGTGAGGCATGAATGTTGTGTTGTCTTACGGCACTGGTTCTCTCCCTTTCCTGGAACCCGTGGCCCTAAATTAGGGACGGGTGACTGCTTATATAGCCCATTGTGTTGCTCACGGCGGTCGTTAAACTTCCAATAGAAAGAAAAGTTAGAGATTAAAAAATGGCACATATTGAGCTATGTGCAGGGTGGGCAAGAAAATTTATCAGGGTAGGTTAGCACCCCCTTGGCGACATCCTTGCTGTAACCCTGAATGTCACAAGGTTCCTTAAAATTCTAGACTAAGTATAATAGATTCTAATGAAATCAAGTATTGAAATCCGTAGTGTTGGTTTTGAACAATAACTAAAATGAGGAGTAGAGGTTGTTGCCATCAGCTTCTACATTTTTTAAATGTACCTCCTGTTCATACAGCGATTCCCTTCGATTGCAGCGCTATCTCTTTATCATAAGATGGATTACTGTGAATAACACCTGACGTCAATACATTTAATTTTTGGTACTACAGGAAAAACACCGGGTAAACAGTTTTCACGATCATCCTTTATTTCGCGATCATCAATACTTTCCTAGAACCATAACTCAATATTTCATGTAGAAGAGTGAAAGCAAATGCAACATTGAAGTTTGCATCATGATATATTTTTTCGAACTGTTGGACATTTATAGACATATCAATAGACTAAATAAAGGCAGCAGCGATGTCATATTTTTTTTACTAACACAAATGCATTTGATTTCTTGGAAAGATTCAAAATTTATGATGAGAAAGTTGCAATTTAGGGGGAACGACAAGCATGCTACCAAAGTCCAGCATGATTTCTTGCTGACAGGAATGATGATATTATAGTCAACAATCCATAGAAATATAGAGATCTCGTAAAAACTAAAGTTGTGGATATATCGCGTGAAAGAATACTGTGAGCCTTTTTCAAATATATTATTCACTTCTGCCATCTAGATAGAAAGTTCTCTAGTACAAAAAATTTGGAGAATCTTGATCATACTTATATCCTGCATTTGTCCAGAACCTTCTGAGATAAACAAAATTGTACTGTGACTAAGTTAAAAGATCACTGTGCCCTGTTTCCTTAATTATCTTTCTATCACGTTACAAGTGCACTGTGATTGTCTAAGGCCTCCATTTTAATTGCTTTAAAATGTAACTAATATTATCTGAAATTCTATCTCTGTTTCAGGTCCCGTTGCTAGTGGTCTGACGAACAAGTACGGTTGTCGTGCCGTAACAATTGCTGGTGCCATATTGGCAGCTATTGGATTAATTCTAAGCCTCGTCGTTCCAAGTGTTCCTTGTTTATTCTTCACAATTGGAATATGCACAGGTTGGTAATTTCCTTTATTTCTTCCCCTTCTTTTTATAAAGCAGCATCTACCAAATAAGTTCAGGAAGAAAACATTCAAAGGTGCTACAATAAGACCGAAATTGCAAAGGCAAGCGACGTTCATTGTACCCAATAGCTTCCCGGTCTGAAAACGTGAGATTGAGAAAGATACTAGAGCTAGATCGTGATTGTGAAGGTTATTGATGTGGCATGTACCCGAAAACTTCCAAGACTGAATACTTGAGATTGAGATAGATATTGTAATTAGACTGGGATTGTGGAGGCAAGCGATGTGACTTGTACCCCAAAAATTCCGAGACTGAATACTTGAGATGGAGAAAAATGCTGCAGCTAGACTTGGATTGTGAAGGCAAGCGATGTGGCTAATACCCGAAAACGTCTAAGACTGAATACGCCAGACGGAAGAAGATACTGTAGCTAGATTGAGATTGTGAAGGCAAGCGATGTGGCTTGTACCCGAAAACTTCCAAGACTGAATATTTGAAATGGAGAATGTATTCTTAAGATGGAGAATGATCTTTAAAACTTGAATGAGCTCTACGAGCTGAAATTTCAGAATCACTGCAGGATTTAGTCTACTAATTATACACTCAACCACAATGAAATTTGCGCACCTAGAAGAAAACATGCTACAAACGCGAAACTTTGCAAACAGCTAGAGTGCATGCTGGTATGCAAATGATCCACGTTTGTAAGCGAAAAGCACCAGCCAACGAAAGCAAGAGTACAGAGTGACAAGAATGCCGGGTAGATGCCAGAGACGTCAATTTATGCAACTTACGGACTTTGAGAGAGGCCTGATCATCGGGCTGAAAACCGCAGGGTGGTCGGCGTGCCGTATATAGCCCGCCACGTGGATCGTTCTGATCATGCCGTCCGACTGTGTTGGGAGCAGTGGACACGTGACGGCAATGCCACACGGCGGAGCGACTCCGGAAGGACCAGGAGGACCACCGGTAGAGAGGATCGACGGATCGTGCGCCAGGCACGAACGGATCCCATGGGGACCCGGTCTACTATACAGACAGGTGTCTACAAACCATTTCCCGACGCCTCTCGGAAGCGAATCTGCGATCCCAACGCCCCTTACGTGTGCTGCCATTAACACCGGAAATATTGCCGGATCCGTGTGCCGTGGTACCAGGCCAGAGCAACGTGGAACGCCACAGACTGGCGACATGTGGTGTTTATCGATGAGTGCCGCTTTGTTTTGGGGACAGATGATCATCGTGTCCGGGTGCGCAGGTCCTCGGGTCAACGGCACAATCTCAACCTCGTTCTCGAACGCCACACCTCCTCCACTGCAGGTATTATGGTCTGGGGAGCCATTGTGTACGATAGCCGATCAGCTCTAGTAGTGGTACGTGGATCATTGAGTGGATAAGATGCTACGATTTCATGTGCTCCCATTCCTGGTTGGAATTCCAGGTGCACAATACCAGCAGGAAAATGCCCGCCTGCACACAGATCGGGTTGCTAGGACTGCCTGTAGGACACTTTCATGGCCTGCCCACTCCCCGAACATATCCCCTATCGAGCATGTGTGGGTCCAGTTGAAACGCCAGCTGCCAACGTGCTGCACTAATCGGGATTTGGAGCATACCGTCCAAAACGTGTGGGCCAGTCTGCCGCAGGACAACATCAGGCGTCTGTTCGCCTCCATGCCGGATCGTATTGCAGCATGCATCGCCGCACGAGGCAGTGCGACGCGCTATTGAAGACGACCGGTCTGCGTGCCACAGATCCCTAATTGGCCTGCAGCTCTGTTTTTGCCATCATGTGTATCATTCATCTGTGTCATTACGTCCATAAAATTTCAGTTCAATCCAGTGCGTCCTTCTTAGTGCATAAATTTCTTTGTCCGTGAGTGTACTTTGAGTACGCAGTCACAAACGTGGACACTCTTGCTCTTGAAACACCTAGTAATTTGGTTGTCATGGTTGCAGACGCTCCTGCTAAACAGGATTCCACGATTTATTCTCTGTAGAAACCTGAGGTCACCCATTTCACCGACTGCTCGAACGAACCGTTGCTGAACACAACTTGTATTACACTGGTATACAACCTAGAGAGAACATATACAAAGAAAATATACATAAGTTAGTAAAACCATGCAATGCATTGATTATGATACGCTTTCCAGCATACCCGAAATTATTACTCAAGTTATGAGGATAATGGCTGTAAAATAAATCTCGCTCCTGTGCCCTGACCTTTGACCCCATTTCGATTATATTAAACAGAATTGGTTCAGTATACCTCCAGAACAACATACCAAAGTTGTGTCGCAATGGAAGTAATTCTAGTAAAGTTATGAGGATAATGGCTGTGGAATAGATCTCGCTCCTGTGTCCTGAACTTTGACCCAATTTCGATTATATTCAACAGAACCGATTCTGTACACCTATGGAACAATATACTAAAGTTTTGTTGCAATGGAAGCATTTTTAGTTATGAGGATAATGGCTGTGGAATAGATCTCACTTCTGTGTCCTGACCTTTAACCCCATTTCAATGATATTAAACAGAACCGGTTTAGTACATCTTCGGAACAACATGATTGAGTTTTGTCGCAATCGAAGCATTTTCACGTAAGTTATGACGCATAAGAGCAATGGAATGGATACCGCTCCTATGCCCTGACCTTTGACCCCATTTCGTCCATTTTCAATAGGGTTTGTCCCTACCACATACTAAAATTTCATCTTATATGACCATTTTTTAAAATTTCTAAAATTTCATCTTATATGACCATTTTTTAAATTTCTAAAATTTCATCTTAATCCGACCATTTTTACGCAAGTTATGATGCATAAGGGCAATGGAATGGATCCCCCTCCTATGCCCTGACCTTTGACCCCATTTCGCTCATTTTTAATAGGGTTCGTCCCCAGGTAATCCTCTACCACATACCAAAATTCCATCGAAATCGAACCATTTTTACGCGAGTTATCGTGCGGACGGACAGGCAGACGGATAAAGCTGGAGCATATACGCTTCTTCAACCTACGATTGGAAAGCGTAAACAAAAGATAATCACACCGTTTGTTTTTTCGGCGTAGCCTACACGAATGTCGTTTACCCCTATAATCATGGTGTTCATACGATGGTGGATCGAAGAGTAACGCACACTGTTTATTTATTTATTTATTTATTTATTTATTTTTGCCAACAGTTTAATAGATAGGCAAAACAAAACATATACACAGTGAAACTACATTTCTAAGCAATTTTTCAACATAACAAAAAGCAAGACGCTCGAGACATTTACCCCAGCGTGTTACCACTTTTATTATACCTTGTTCATAACACTCTAGTTTCTGGGCGTATAGCCACTTGCGGATAACCGATTTGACTTCGTCAGCCGAATCAAAGTGTTGGTCACCCAGGAATATTTTCTACAGACCAAACAGGTGAAAGTCCGGACTATACGGTGGGTGCTGGAGCACCTTACAGCCCAATCGCGCCATTTGATCACGAACGGGTTGTGCAACATGTGGGCGAGCATTGTCATGAAGCAGTACGACATTTGTAGCATCTCTGTTGGGTCTTTTGTCACGAAGGGCACGGCGTAACTTTGTCAATGTGTCAGCGAATGTTTTGGTATTCACACTGGTCCCCGTGGGATGAAACGCCACCAGGAGAAAGCCATGCATATTGCAGAATATCATCATGAGAACTTTGTGTGCACATTGGGTTACACTGAATTTTTTTTTTTTTTTTTGGTGGCGGGAAATCTGGATGTTTCCACACCATATTGGCCTTCTTGGGCACCTATCGCGCACTGACCTTGCGAAATTGCAATTTGTCATGTACAATATCGTACGCTATACCATACGAAATGTTGGACTTCTGTGCCGAAGATGGTTCCGCTGGTCATTCATAATTGCCTGTTCAATGTCTCTCACAGTGGCAGGTGATGCCGCGGTTACAAGTCGAGCGGAACGTGGTGAATCGGTAAGGTTGCCACTGTCCTCTGCAAAGAAACTGCACCATCTGGAGATGTTGCGGTCCAGGTAATTACCATCATACACTCCGACCATTTTTTGTTTTGTGAATTTCCGTCGGAGTTTTCCTTTTAGCCCTTAAAAATCGGACTACACCGCGTTGTTCTTCGTTCGTAGACGACGCTAACAAACGCGACATCTTTGTGCCGTCGTTCACACTTTCTTCCACCACGACGACACGTGACCCAGCCAAACCGGTCTGTAGCGTGATATTCAAACTCGTTGTCTGCCAAAGTGCAACCTGCAAATAGAAAAAACATTGCTGTGCGTTACTTTTCGATCCTCGCTCGTATTATTTTATCCCACCCTTATATCTCCACAATATTATGATGCTTGTGTTCAACAGCAAATATACAGTGTTTTGAGTTTCATATTGCTGCATTGAAGTGCAAGTTGCATAAGTACAGATGTATTCATGTACGTAACTTTATGAGATATCATGCATTTCAGCATTTTTTTATCTCTTTGCAGGAGCTGGGTTTGGTCTGATGTATCTACCGTCGATCGTCAGCGTCACATGCTATTTCGAGAAGAAGCGTGCTTTTGCTACAGGAATGGCAGTTTGTGGGTCTGGCCTGGGAACATTTGCCTTGGCTCCTCTCACAGAATGCCTGGTGGAGCAGTACGGTTGGAAAGGAGCTATGCTGATCATTGCAGGCCTTGTTCTTAACTGCACGGTGTTTGGAGCCTTGTTTCGTCCGCTTCCACCTAGTCCAGCACCAGTGGTTGTTGCGAGCGACAAGGTAGTTCCTGAAAAAACTCCTCACAAAAATGGAGGAATACCTAATGGTTACTGCATCAAAAACGAGGAGAGAATCTCAGCTTCTAAACCTCTCGTGACTAACGGAGACGTGCGGAAAAACAGTCATGGTCGCATTGCGAACGGTTACTTTACTGACTCTACTCATGAAATTTCAAGGAGTAGCAAGACGAGCTTGACGCCATCGCGTCTCTTCCGCAGGGAAGACAGCTCTTCCGGAAGGAACCAAGTGCAGTTTCAGAACGGTTACTCCAACAACCCATCCCAGCCCTTGATGGAGAATGTAGAAGAAGCTGATCCCGATCTGACAAATAAAGATCACCCCTTAAACTACCATGATGATGGATTATCAGAAAATCTGGACGTTCCCTCTTACGCGAAGGATAAAACATCTCCAAGCACCTCGGTGATCTCAGTTGACTTCCTTCGCAGGAAACTGGAGGGATCTCCCCTCTCCAGCTTCGTATACTCCTCAGCCTCTCTGGCTCAGACTAACAAGGAGCTCTCCGAGTTGGACCGTCTGCCTCACTCTGGACTCATGTACCGCAAGGATATATTCTACAGCGGCAGCCTTCTCAACATACCTAAATACCGATCCAACCCAAATATTTGCTATGCCTCCGTCCCTACAGTCGATAAAATTTCTCGCATCGAGAAGCGTAACTTTTGGTGCTGTCCCAGGGAAGTTTGCGACGCCCTCCTGGAAATGACGGACTTCTCCCTCTTGAAGAATCCCGTGTTTCTCATGTTCGGGGTTTCGAACTTCTTGACCAACATAGGGTTCACCGTTCCCTATATCTACACAAAGGACAGAGTCTCCGAGCTGGGCTTGGCAGAGAACGAGGAAGCCAGCATTCTCTTGGCAATAATCGGCATTTCGAACACCATAGGAAGAATTACGCTCGGGTACCTGTCAGATCGCGCATGCGTCAACAGACTCTGGGTATACAACGTTAGTCTAGTGATAAGCGGATTAGCTACGGCACTCAGTTGTTATGCTGGGACGTACACTCTCATGGCTGTCTACTGCGCCACTTTCGGTGCCACAGCAGGTAAGTGAGGCATGTAAGTACACCTGGAAGAGCAAATGTATTCTGTGATTACTATTTTGTCATGCTCAGACTAAATTATAATTTTATATTGAAATTCCGAGCAATATCCAGAATCTTGATACGAAGGCAAGTCAGAAAGTCTGCTATGTTGCTTTTAATTTATTTTTTGTATGTTCCATTGTTCCTATGAACGCTTCAGAACAGTCGTATCAAGGTAATATGACCACATACCTAATAATGGGAATAACCACCCTTGGCCCGGATGACAGCGGCGAGACGGCGTGGCATGGATGCAATAAAGCCCTGGAAGGTAGCTGGGGGGGGGGGGGGCATTCGGACTGCAGTCTGCTGTTTCTGAGATGCCTCCACCCTCGGCGCGGTAGCCGATGATAATTCCTCTTTGAATGTCCGTCATATCACTACCTCAGCTCATTGTGCGCACGTCATGCACTATGGCTCATCTGTCCTGGTCGGCCGCATATATCTCCGTGTAGTCGACTTTATCACGTGCACTCTGTGACGCGCCTGGGCGGGTACACTGTGATTCCGGGGATGGTCATATTATTCTGAAACGACCGTGTATTAAAGAGGTTATAACGTAATGTCTTTTTCGTGAACAAGATTGGTTTTACGTTTTGTCTAGACGACTAGGGAATGTTGAACTAAATTAGAATACAATGCAATAGTTTACAGCCAGACGAAAAATAAACAGAAGTTAACTTACGATAACTTTTTATTGGCCCAGTAATCTTTAAGTAGATCCATCATATAACACAGCAGGTAAACTTCACTTTTATCTTAGCGATCGAACGTCTACACGCACACATCCTCACGAGCAACTGTTGTATCGGCCTTTTCATCTATCGTTCTTATCACATTCATACGTCACTTTCTCTCTGACCTCAAATGTGTTGCCAACCTGATTCTCGTTTGTGGGAAAAGACATAACGTTAAGTTTGGAAGTATAAAGAAGAACAAACTCAAATTTACGCAGGAAAAGGAACTAAAAATGAAAGTTGACTGAGAATATACTTCACAAGGTTTTAATAATTGTTTCGGTGGGTGGTAACCCTACGTATAGTGTTAGAGCGTTCTGTCTCTCTCGTTGTGTTCGCGCGAGTCGAACATAGACATGTCCTGCTTTTGCAGTTCCATAATGTTACGCTGAACGCCACTTACCAGCAGATGTCCCTCCCTCAGTGCGAGTAGTTTTGTGGTTTTTAGATTTGATCAGACAATTGAATCAAACTCACTGGACCGATGTTGTTGTGTAACTAAGGGAATAAGCCTCAAGATACCTTTTTAATAACATTGTTACATCAATTTACAAACATCGTATCAGAATAATATGACCACCTACCTAATAATGGGAATAACCGCCTTTGGCCATGATGACGGCGGCGAGACAGCGTGGCATGGACACAATGAGGCCCTGGAAGGTTGAATAAATAGAATAAGTACAAATTAAATTTCTCACCTGAAAGACAAGAATAGGGCAAAGGGGAAAAAATAGTCTGAAAAGAAAGCGGGCCCTTCTTTTCACTTCGGGCCCCAGTATCACTGCATTGGTGCAGTCACGCCACTGAGCTGATGTCAGTGTCGCATTAAAGGTGTGGTCAGAGCAGAACTATAAGACCACTCCGCGCAATCACGTCTCGTGGATTTGTTTGTTTTGGGTGCTTGACGACCACCTTCAGCAACTCTATGGGCTATATACAGTCTTTCGTCCCTAATTTGAGACAAATAGTTCCAGGGAAGGAAGCGGACCAGTGCCATAAGACAAACACAACATCCATGTCTCACCAGTGATCCGAGCCAAGTCCAATCTCAGGCGAATGATTAGAAGCCATGGTTGGTACTACTCGGCTATCGTGGCGACCACGTGTCGTGGATGCCACATTCAAAACAACAAGAGTGTAAACCTCAAGGATATTTCTTATGATTTCCAGCTTTCGTGCAGAGGAATTTGTAATATCATCCATGACAACCTATGTAACAATCATCCATCAGTAGGGTAGTAATTTTATTGCGGGGAAAAAAAGCAAAATTCGCAGGGCGGGGGTAAATCGCGAAATTTTGTGATTACCCATAAATCGCGAAATTTGATACGATATTTCGCAAAATTTCGTGAGTTACCCCGAAATTTCGCGAAATACCGTTTTTCCTCCATAATTCGGCTTTCAAACTCGTTGTCCACACTTTGGATATGAAAGTGCGCTAAAACATTTAAAACATTATGATCTTCTCTTCAAGGCAGATGACCTGCAGGTTCCATTTCATCAGAATTACATTTTCGTGCATTTGTACATCTTTTGCTTTAGTTTGTTGCCATATCCAGCTTTTCCTCGTCAACGTTTTGCCCACTCTTTTCGACTCTGTGTTACATGCATTTCTTTTTATCTATTTGCATTCAGTGTTGACAACTTTGTTTATTGATTGAAAGCTTTCGTTGGAGGAGAATGGGGAAGAGAGAAATGGTATTGTTCCTAAATATATAACTTAATTTTCCAAAAGCACCGTAGTTAAACTTTCCCAGGTATTATAAACAATGTACTTCTTCTACAGGCTTTATTCATACAATTTTGTACAATGTACTTCTTCTACAGGCTTTATTCATACAATTTTGTACAATGTACTTCATCTACGGGCTTTATTCATAAAATTTTTTACATTGTACTTGTAGGGGTTTTATTCATACAATTTTGTACAATGTACTTCGCCTACGGGCTTTATTCATACAATTTTGTACAATGTACTTCTTCTACGGGCTTTATTCATACAGTTTTGTGCAATGTACTTCTACGGGCTTTATTCATACAATTTTGAACAATGTACTTCTTCTCAAAAGGCTTTATTCATACAATTTTGAACAATATACGTCTTCTTCTCAAAATGCTTTATTCATTTTGTATTACTTATTATTATCATGGTGAGTCATGTAAGTTCGCAGCGTTTTGGGGTACAATGTTCAGTCCGGTACCACATGTTGACCACATATAGCTATTCGGCAAAAATACAGTCCATCAGAGTGTATGGTCCTTCGCCAACATACATCCAAAGATGCAATGCCGTTGCGATACCAGGCGGCGGGCTTGGATGCAAAAAACTCAGTGATGCCATCTTTTACAACCTCCAAGAAATGAAACTGTCTGCCGGCCAAGAAATGCGCCATGGAACGAAACAGGTAAAAATCAGAGGGGGCAAGAGCTGGGCTATAGGCTGGGTGTGATTAGACTTCGACGCCATCCAAATCCTGAGTTTTCTGGCGGACAATCCGTGACCTATGACATGGGGCGTTGTCGACTTGCAGGAGGACCTTCTTTCGGTTCATCATTGCGGGGTAGCGCTGGCGTTGAACGATGTGTACGTGTTAAAATCTGGTCGGCATGCAGGTTCCCATCGACGCCCTAATCATGTGGCACAAGCTCCCAGTGATCCGGACCCTCGAAATGCCTCTTTACACACAATATTGTCTTCACTTCAAAACGCCTTCTTTGAACCACTGCGTGAGCCTCATCCCATGACCGAAGCCATTGTTTTCCGGTATCTGGATAACAGAGGAAGACCCACTTGTCATCATTCGTTACGATTCTTCCCCAAAACCGGTGGTCACCTGGATTTTTCAGCAATTCTCGACACAGAGGTCATGACACGATCCTCAAATTGCTTTGAGCTCAACTCATGTAGAAGCATTCGCGGACTTCTGGAGTGAAAACTGACTGGTCTCCCACACTTCGATTTGTCAACGACCTCTGTGTCTCCGGACCGGAAGCGTTGGACCCATTTTCTTGCTGTTGTAGGGTGAACTGTTTCCTTACCTTCTACACTACAAATTTCCTTCGCGGCAGCTGTAGCGTTCAACCCTTTTCCCAAAAATAGCGTAGGAGCACACGAAGAACAAGTTTCTCCTCAGACATTCTCGTCTCGTATGAGCGGTACACACGTATAGGGTCCGGCGCATGCCTACCTGTCTGAGCAGCGGAATACGTCACCCAATCAGGCGTGAGACACATTCTCCCTTACTGCGCATGTCCCACCTGTTCGGCGGAGCTTCTCCATCTGTACCGCGAAACGATACGAACTTATGACTCACCCTGGTAAATGACGGAATCACACATGACTCACCCTGTTAAATGACGGAATCACACATGACACATCCTGGTTTATTACGGAATCACACATGACTCACCCTGGAAAATAACGGAATCACACACGACTCACCCTGGTAAATGACGGAATCACACATGACTCACCCTGGTAAATGACGGAATCACACACGACTCACCTTGGTAAATGACGGATTCACACATGACTCATCCTGGTAAATGACGGAATCACACATGACTCACCCTGGTAAATGACGGAATCACACATGACTCATCCTGGTAAATGACGGAATCACACATGACTCACCCTGGTAAATGACGGAATCACACATGACTCACCCAGGTAAATGACGGAATCAACCATGACTCACCCTGGTCTTATTGTTTTATAGAACGTTTTATGTCTCGCTAAATGCTTAAATTTCTTGGATTTTTTGCTGTCTTTCTATACGAGAACTCATCTGACATCCATTCTTTCATACAGAGGGCCCAGCGTGTATCAATTGGACAGAGCCCCAAAAATATTATAGACCGACGGCCTTGTGTAAAAAAAATAGAAAAAATGCAACGAGCCAAGATGGGAGCAAATAGATCGATGGTACGAGCTCAAAAGCACTTGGAGAAAACTTAGCTTATGCGAAAGGAAAACAGATTTTCATGAATAGCATTCCTAGTGAAAGTGATATCGAAATAAGGCATTTGTGTAAACGATTTGTGCAGTGTGAAAGACTTTCAAGCTGGTCTTCTGTTATACTGTAGAGTGACAATAAACATGTGATTTTCTTATGTTGATATTAAGGTATTTGCGTGGGAAAATAGAAGAGTCAAAGAGAAAATTCTCCGTAGAAATGAAAATACGAGTGTAGTTCAAATGAAAATATTGAATGTGGAAAGAACAGATATTTTATTCACAACTTGGATACGAATTGCAATCAAAGATCATGCAATTTTCCCATCGAGTAACCAACGCTTTCGAACACCTCCCTTGTTGCACTTCGCATTCACAGAGAAAGTATTTTCCCATTAGCACTTCAAAAGAGCAGTTTCTGAATGTTTCCAAACCTCAAATAAATACTTCCTGAAAATTTTGTTGATTAATAGGATGTCGACCAGAAAATTCGTTTCCTATCATCATACTAAAGCGATTTCAAAGCAAAGGTGTCGTGCCGCCCCCGCGGTGCAGTGGTCTAAGCGCTGGCTTATGAGCATTTGTCCGAGAAGGGTCCGGATTCGAATCCCGGTGAGGCATGGATGTTGTGTTGGTCTTACGGCACTGGCTCTCTCCCTTCCCTGGAACCAGTGGCCATAAATTAGGGACGGGCGACTGCTTATAGCCATTTGAATTGCTCATGGTGGTCGTTAAACCTTCAATAAACAAAATGTTGGCGTTTCGACGACTTCTGTCGTTTTTCTGTGAAGCTTTTTGAATATTGCAGCTAAATTTTCTTGTCATTTCTGCTGTTTTTATTTGAATCACACAACAACAAAATGGTATTCGAGATGAAAGTGTAAAACACATTGCGTCATAACCTGCGAACAACTCGACGAAGTCAGACATTATGGCAAGGGAAACGAACAGTATCTTGCGAACCAGGTTAGCTTTCTGGGACCGAATCAAATATGTGTAGAGAAAACCAATCGTGGAAAATACGCCGCTCCTTACTGCTCTTCTTTAACTGGTGCTTGTACCACGTGGAAATCAACAAGGAGTCAGTTGCTACCATGAAAACAGGATAGGATGACAACGTGTGAGAAAACAAAAACCTTTGTGCGAGAACTTTCTTCTGATCTCAGTCTTCAATATCAATATGACTACAGAGAAAGAAATACGCTGCCCTTCCATTATATACTCTGCATCACACAAATTGAAACACCAGGGCCGTGATTAGGGTATACCCAGTGTGGCCCCTATCATAGACGCCAATTAAATGAAGCGCCGTACGGGGTTTCAGGTAGTTCAACAGATAGTAACGTAGATTGTGAGGGAGTTAACAACAGCAGCGGGAGCACGAACTTTTTATGAATTTGGATAAAACTTATATAATAGGCTACGTCTGTCACTAACGCTGTGATGTTATTCAGTATTTTCTTTACTGTCGAATTACAGCGCCATCTGCTTTTATCCGGTGGCCGAAATCAGAACTAAGCTCACCGCTATACGTAAAATCAAGGAGAAATACCAGAAAATAAAATAAAGTTAGTAAGACAAACGACTTCATCTGTGGCAACACGCACATGCTCGAACAACTGCCTGCGACGTTTATCTGTTACGTAGATGTTATGTCGTGGTTTATTTCAGTTTTTTCGCATTGCAGAGTAATCTGCTTTTACCCAGTGGACGAAATCGGAACTAAGCTCACCGCTATCGCACGATACGTAAAATCAAGGAGAAATACCGGAAAATAAAATTAAGTTAGTAAGATAAACGACTTTATCTGTGGCAACACGCACGTGCTCTAACAACTGTCTGCGACGTTTGTTCTGTTACGTAGGTGTTATGTCGTGTTTTATTTGGTTTTCCTCGCATTGCGGAGTAATTTCACAAAGAAGAATAAAACTGCAGAGTAATTTCATAAAGAAGAATAAAATTGCAGAGTAATTTCATGAAAAGGAATCAGCCTGTTACGTGCCTGCCAGCAGGACGCACACGAAATAAAGGCAGATAGTAGTCAGAACGAACGTCCGCGTAGCTCAATTGGTAGAGTGATTTATTCCGAAATGAGGGGACCCGGGTTCGAGCCCTGGCGTGGACAAAAATGACGGAGAAATTTACTTCGTTATAATGGCGCCCAAACTTTCCGGATGACCCGGCCTTTCAAGATCTCGCAATGGTGTGATGTTCTTTCCACACCGCGAGATAGGGACAATCAGAGAATCCCTTCTCCAGCGCTTCGAAAAATAAATGTGTGATGTTGCATTCCACACACTAGATTGACTGGGAGTTCTCGAGTGCACGTTCTACAGCGGATGGCTGCCTGCAATGGTTCAGGGTCACGGCTGACCCGTGGGCCATGCCCCCGACCCTCTTTCGGGGGGGGGATGTGACGTGCCTGCCAGCAGGACGCACACGGCATAAAGGCAGATAGCAGTCAGAACGAACGTCCGCATAGCTCAATTGGTAGAGTGACTTATTCCGGAATGAGGGGACCCGGGTTCGAGCCCCGGCGTGAGCAAAAATGACGGAGAAATTTACTTCGTTATAAGCGTTATTATAAAAATTTCACTCACAGCTTTTTCACCCGTTCATGGCAAGGACTATGTATGAGCTAGTATTTTTAGGGCTATGAGCTAGTATTTTTAGGCTACGAGCTAGTATTTTTAGGCTATGAGCTTGTATTTTTAGGCTATGAGCTAGTATTTTTTGGGATATGAGACAGTATTTTCTTTACTGTCGAATCAAGCTGATGTAGCCCTTGTAATACTTTTTAGTGTAATTGGTTGCAGATATCAATTAAATGTCTATGTTACTCAAATGAAAATACTCTTCGTACGGAAACGTTTCATAAAGTTATGTCGTGCTCCGGATAGATTAACTGAACACTTAAAGCAAGTTTAGGCATATCGGCCAGAAAAGTCAAGTCTACTTATTGTTTCAACCTTTTTTTTTGGTCTTGACAGGTATTCAAGTCAGCACATCAACACAGAATTCACTTCGAACGTAGGCATCTAGTACGTCGACAACGAAATGCAACAGACAAAAGTGGCATAGTAGTCGTTTGTGTGCTGGAGAGATACGTTACGTATTTAATTGTTCCTACTCTGATGTTTGGCAGTGAAACATGGGTACTACAGAAAAGACATAGTAGTCCTTTGTGTGCTGGAGAGCTACTTTACTTACTGAATTGTCCCTACTCTGATGTTTGGCAGTAAAATATGGGTACTACAGAAGATACATAGCAGTCGTTTGTGTGCTGGAGAGCTACTTTTCTTATTTAATTGTTCCTACTCTAATGCTTGGCAGTGAAACCTTTGTACTACAGAAGAGACATAGCAGTCGTTTGTGTGCTGGACAGATACGTTTCTTACTTAATTGTCCCTACTCTGATGTTTGGCAGTGAAACATGGGTACTACAGAAGAGACATAGTAGTCCTTTGTGTGCTGGAGAGCTACTTTACTTACTTAATTGTCCCTACTCTGATGTTTGGCAGTGAAATATGGGTACTACAGAAGATACATAGCAGTCGTTTGTGTGCTGGAGAGCTACTTTACTTACTTAATTATTCCTACCCTTATTTTGGCAGTGAAACTTGGGTACTACAGAAGAGACATAGTAGTCGTTTGTGTGCTGGAGAGATACGTTACTTATTTAATTGTTCCTACTCTGATATTTGGCAGTAAAACCTGGGTACTACAGAAGTGACATAGTAGTCGTTTGTGTGCTGGAGAGCTACTGTACGTAATTGCTTCTACCCCTGTGTTTAGCAGTGAAACCTGGGTACTACAAAAGAGACATAGTAGTCGTTTGTGTACTGGAGAGATACGTTACTTATTTAATTGTTCCTACTCTGATGTTCGGCAGTGAAACCTGGGTTCTACAGAAGAGACATAGCAGTCGTTTGTGTGCTGGAGAGATACGTTACTTACTTAATTGTTCCTACCCTGATGTTTGGCAGTGAAACCTGGGTACTACAGAAAAGACATAGTAGTCGTTTGTGTGCTGGAGAGCTAATTTACTTACTTAATTGTTCCTACCCTGATGTTTGGCAATGAAACCTGGGTACTACAGAAGAGACGTAGTAGCCGTTTGTGTGCTGGAGAGCTACTTTACTTACTGAATTGTTCCTACTCTGATGTTTGGTAGTGGAACCTGGGTACTACAGCAAAGACATAGCAGTCGTTTGTGTGCTGCAGAGATAGGTTACTTTCGAGTAGGTTGTGGCAAGACACGTTCTGATCGTGTGATGAATGAAGATGTGTTGCAGTTGTGTAATGTGAGGGAAAATGTTGCCAGTAAGGTGGAGACTGATATTCTTAGGTGGTTTGGCCATATTAAAAGAATGGGTGATGAGATGCTTGGTAAGAAAAGTTTTTCAGCCTAAGTGGCAGGAAATCATTGGAGGACCAGATTCAGGAGTGTCTGCATGACAAAAAGATTGAAAATGAAGTACAGAAAGTTTTCTGTACTTTGTGTGACGGATGTTAGTGAAGCTCGAGCTGTGTGCCAAGATCGCTGTGAATGGAGATGTTTGATACGGCAAGAGTAAGTAAATACTCAGTAAAATATTTATCTGGTGGATTTTCTTTCTTTGTGGAAATAACCTCTGAATCTCAGAGAACAACTTAATGTGATTGTTGTTGTTTAATGAGAATAGACCAAAATTTAGGTAGGGTAACGTGAAACAAAAAGGCAAATTAAATGACAGTATGCGTTACAGTGTGGGTTATAACCGTGGTGCGATCGAGCATTATTGTCTGGTGGAAAATCGAGCTCTGAGTGGGAGGTCAACTTAAAGGATTGGTGGGTTGGGCGTGAGTTATGCACGTGACAGGGGCAGAAGCAGCATTTTTGGATGGTTCCCTCAAATCCTTTGTGTATGGAACAGATTTTGAGGATGTTACTGATGAATCTGTGAAATTAAAGGCGCTAAAAGTTACGTTAACGTAATTTTTTGATGGATATTTGTTTTTATAATGTAAACTGGAAATAGCTGTGCTGCCCCCTTGGCGCAGTGGTCTAAGTGCTGGCTTATGACCATTTGTCCGAGAAGGGTCCGGGTTCGAATCCCTGTGAGGCATGGATGTTGTGTTTGTCTCACGGTATTAGATCTCCCTCCCTGGAACCAGTGACCCTAAATTAGGGACAGGCGACTGCTTACAGCCTATTGTATTGCTCACGGTTGTCGTTAAAGGTTCAATTGAAAAAAAAAGAAAAAGAAAGAGCTATAAAGTATTTTCTTTACCAAAGATTATACACATATGGCTTATAAAAGGAAACCGTGATTTTATTTTTTGCATAAGTGTTCATTTTCATAGATACCGTCTTGTTATCATTTTTATGATAGTTGCGCTGAACATTTTCGTTCCATATATATAGCCAAAAGCGCCCACAACCCGAGTTACAACTCTGTTTTTCCGTACAATCCTTCACCATTCACAAGCGGACAAAGGCGCATACACTATATTGCCAAAAGAATTCGGACGCTACCAAATATTTTCATAAGTGCAAAGAACGGTAGCGGAGAAAGGTGCAAGAAGGCATTGGCGCACCCACGGAGGGGGCTTTGGGGGCTTATTCCAAGGAGATTAAGAACGACGTACGTCACACATTAAACATTCAAAGGTATTATTTCACATTTCAAAATATAACATGGTGTCTGACATAGTGTCTTCTTCTCAAAGCCCCAAAGAGATTAAGCGTGACGTACGTCACAAATTAAACATCAAAAAATATTGTTTTACATGTTCAAAAAATTACATAGTGTCTTCTTCTCAAAGCCCCAAAGAGATCAAGAGCGACGTACGTCACAAATTAAGTATTCAAAAATATTATTTTACATGTTCAAAGAAGTACGCAGTGTCTTCTATTACATAGTGACTTCTTCTCAAAGCCTCAAAGAGATTAAGAGCGACGTACGTCACAAATTAAACATTAAAAAATATTATTTTACATGTTCAAAAAATTACAGTGTTTTCTATTATATAGTGTCTTCTTCCCAAAGCCCCAAAGAGATTAAGAGAGACGTAAGTCACAAACGTATATAAACTATAGGCGTGCACTACATATATGTACACACATGGCATGCCTACACTATGTATATACAGCCCCCTCCAACAAGAATTCCTGGGTGCGCCCCTGCAAGAAGGTGCAAGGAAGTGCAAAGAACGGTTGCGCAGAAAAGTGAGCTGTGAGTGGAGAGGTACGTGTATAAAACTGAGACGTTCTGCCTTGTTATCAGTAAATTTGAAGCGGATATGCCGCGTGGACATGAACATTCCGAGTTCTAGCGTGGGCTGGTCATAGGATGTCATTTGAGTAACGTTTTCTACGGCGCATTGCAGCTAAACTGAACGTGCCAAAATGTTATGGTAAGTGATGTCGGCTACAGACGGGAAAAGGACGCTGCAACTTCTTCAAAAAAATAAAAAATAAAAAAGAGAGCGTTCAGGAAGGCCGCACAAGCTGACGGAACGTGACACAAGAGCCATGGTAAGAAATGTTAAGAGATCCCGTTCTTCCTCTACTGTTTTCATTGCTGCTGAAGAAGGAAATGTTTGCAGTGGCTCGATTAGTACCATAATTGAATGGCTCGATTAGTACCATAACTATCCGCACATAGTTGCACAGTATGGGTTATTTGGTAGAGCAGCGGAACACAAGACACACATCACTACCATGAATGCGAAGAGCCGTTTAGAGTGGTGTGTCTTCCATCATTCTTTGATTGTGGGCGATGGGCGACTGGAAAGCTGTTCTTTTCAGTGTTGAGTCACTCTTCCAATCAGATGGGTGTGTTTGGATTTGGCATCAGCCCGGCGAATGATTTTCATCGGACTGTGTCATTCGAACTCTTAAGTTCGGATGAGGCTGCGTCATGGTATGACGTTGTTTTTCGTAGATGGGACTTGGCCCGTTGGTTATCATACCACAAACCATGAACCCTGAAGTGTACTCCGGCGTTCTGGATAATTCTGCCCTACCAACAACGTGGCAGTATTATGGAAATGACCGCTGTCTCTTCCGACACGATCGAGCTCCCTGCCACATTGCACGACGTGTGCAGTACTGGCTTCCTGAAAATGAGGTTGAATTGTTAGACTGGCCTGCTCAGAGTCCTGATCCTAATCCCATAGACCTCTGGAATGAACTCGAGGAACGGATACGAAATCGACTACAACGTCCGTATTCGACCTTCACTCTGGCAGCAACTTTTCAGGATGAATGGCAAGCCATTTCTGTCGAGACCTACTGGAAACTGGTTAATAATATGCCTCGATGTGTTGCCGCTCTCATAGAAAGCAAAATGTTGACCGACTAACTACTAATTGTAATAATAACGCCATTTTTTCCCAAAACACTGTGGTGTCCGAATATTTTTGGTAATATAATGTACACACATTCGTATATGCACAAAAGTATAAGTGAAATTACATTGCAGATACTCAGTTAAATAACAGCTTTAATGAGTGATGTAATATTGTGTATGATTTTATCAACGCTGTTAGTTTGATTATTAAAATTACATTGTATTTCAGGTGCTTATGTCAGTCTGACGTCTGTTATTCTTGTCGATTTGCTTGGGCTGGATAAGTTAACGAACGCTTTTGGTTTGCTGCTCGTTTTTGAAGGAGTATCTTGTCTTTTAGGGCCACCTATCACAGGTATGTGCAAAAAGAATCAATTTAAAAATTTCCTTCATCGTATTAGTGAAGTAGCAGTTCCTGTCTTCGTCATTTTTATATTGTGGAACAGATAAGTTTCCGATAAGGAAAAAAATCCCTCCGATCTAGAAATATTAACGCACATTACAAAAATCTTCAAGAAAATCCCGTTTTAGGAAAATCCAGGAATCGGGAAATATTTAATATTTTTCCCATGAATCGAAATTCGGGACTTAGTCATAAAATGCGTTAAATGCAGGAACGTAAATTCAGGACTTGGTTGTAAGAGTATGTTTTACAAACTGCTATCACGTAGATTGTCATCGAATGAATTTCCTTAGTGAAGACGAAATTTGAATTCATGATTTTTATCATTTTCTTTAGAAGAAAATCAAGGGAAATCTTTTGCGATACCTACTGGGTTGCAAGCATTACCTGTACGTCATATGCATGAGACTGTTTTCAACAAATGTTTAGGCTTTAAATATTCTCAATTTAATATTGTTGTTGTTGTGGGTGGCCAGTGTTAAATTTCGAGGATAACAAATCCTCACATACAAGAATGTTTATATACTATGTACTTTATTAAACATGATAAAATAAATACCAAAGGTTATTTACAGAAAACAGAAAATTTCAATTTATGCTTTCGACATAACACTGTGCATTCATTTTCTCGTATATTCAAATTTCACTACATCACGCCATTTTACACGCACTGAATATGTAATGTTATTCTCAGATGTTGTAACAAAATGTCTGCCTTGCTCCCGCGATTTCCACTTAATTGTTTCATTTCATTTTATTTATTAAATTTTAGTTGTTAAAGTAATAATACACAATAGCATGGTACACATACAAAATGATATAATGTGGTAGCAACATGGAATGAGGACGGAAAAGGCGAAATTGGCCTGACTTAGCCCTCTTCTCCCATAATAACAAGAGTGCTCTTAAGAGAACAAAAATTCAGGCTGGCATGCTACTGAAGGGCGGATGAAAGTGTAACAACAATTTTACACAATATTATTTCACATGTGGCATTAGCTAATAAATAACACTTTATTTTTTTTTTTTTTTTTTTTTTTGAATAACGTAATATTGTTAAGGGATGTAAGATCACTAGGCAACGAATTCCACAAAGTAGGACCAGTGTAATTAATATGTGATCTAAAACTGTCTGTTACTGAAAACATAGGAATTAAGAAGTTTTTATTTCTTGTATAATAAGAATGACTGTGTATGTTAAGTATGATTAAGTCTTGATATAAATTATTTTTAGTTCTCTTGAAGATTAATTTACCTATATTATAGTCATATAATTGCTGTATTGATAAGGTGTGAAAATCATTGGATTTAAGCCTACAGTGAAAAAGTGTGTTGGAGTACTGATTATTTCATAAATTAAAAAAAATAATTTAATTTCTAAAAGTCTAATAAATTTATTCTGAAGCATCTGTATTCTATTTATATTATATTTAGTTGTCTTACCCCAGACTGAAATACAATAATTATGAAGAGTCTGAATTAGTGTATAATATAAAAGAATCAGTTGAAGGGTCAGACTATTCAACGCACTGCTAATGACTCCAATGTTCCTAGGGATCTTATTGGAAAGGTAATTTGCCGCCCCGGTGGCGCAGTGGTCTAAGGCGTTGGCCTCTGATCATTCGTCCGTAAGGGGTCCGGGTTCGAATCCCGGTCAGGCATGGATGTTGTGTTTGTCTTACGGCACTGGTTCCCTCCCTTCCCTGGAACCAGTGACCCTAAATTAGGGACGGGCGACTGCTTATAGCCCATTGAGTTGCTCACGGTGGTCGTTAAACCTCCAATCAAAAAAAAAAAAAAAAAAAAAAAAAGAAAAATTGGAAAGGTAATTTATATGACTATTCTATTTTAGGTCATGTTGAATTAAAATCCCCAGATAATTATGACTGAACAACTTCGATAGGTATCTCATTAACTGATATTTGTTGGTATGGAAGGTGAAAAAATTCATTTGTTAGAAAAAAATCATAATTTTAGTTTTACTAAAATTAACAGCAAGGTCATTTATAGTCAACCAGCTTAAACAGTGTTGCCATCTCCAAAAAGCTTAAGTTTTTACCACTGCTTCCATTTAGAAAAGCAGTCGGATTAAATAGTGTTGCCACCGGTAAAAAGTACGAGTTTCGTCGTTAAATAAACTCTTGCTTCCCGTTGGAGAGCGGTGTTTAACCCTTTGACACCCTATTTTTGGGATTTCCACAAGTAGAGGCATACATTTAAAACCCTTTATGGCCGGCACCCCAACTCACGTGGGATTAAACAGTGTTGCCACCGGAAAAAAGTGCGAGTTTTGTGAGCTGGGGGGTGGGTGGGGGGATTCACTGCATGTCACGTGAGTCCAAAACACCGTATACCTCATGGATTAGAAACCCCATGGGGATTCGAATCCCCACCATACCGCATATATCGCATGCGGTATGTGGATTCGTACCCCCATTAATACACTACTTAGGCTGGACCGAAAATCGGCCTACGCGCGTGCGTACAACATGCTAATTTGTACATCATTTGCATGTGGCTACTTTACATAGTTGTCGTTATATTTACGAGACACCTAAAATTTACATTATTTCACTTTGTGGTGTTCTTTTCACACAACCCGGTCATCTCGACGGATCGAAACGTTTGTTGTAGGGTTATGTCTAATTAGGTACCACTTCAGCTTCCTACCTATATTCGCATTGCGTTCACGGCGCAAAGTCGGCTGTCTCTATATTTATGCGAAGCACCTTATCCCTCCTAAATAGATGCTTATACAGCTTTGCTATCTGCCTGTCTGATTCCGGTGTCCAGCTTTGTTGTATGTCTCTCTAATCCACCTATTCAGCTTTGCTGTACACTGAGTGGCCAAATTATTATGACCACCTGATCATTTTATGAAAATTAGCTATTCCGCACATGCTGCTGACGCAAGACAGCTGAATCGGCATAAAAAGGGAAATCTGAAGGCAAGCAGAGACTAATGAAGCGCATTGCGTAAGAAATAATGAGTAAAAGACGCGATCTGACGGACTTTTCACATTGGATGATCGTGGGTGCTTGAAACATTAGTGCGAGCATTAGACAAACGGTTTCACTTCTGAAATGTTCGAGGGCAGCATTTGTTAAAGTGTGCAGAGAGTGGACCACCAGTCAAAACACCGGGTCTGAGCACAAAGCGTATGGTCGTCAACAGCTACTGGATGCTCGAGCTTAGCGGAGAGTAGGCAGACTTATTCAATCCAACAGACGAGCAACACTTCGTCCTATTACAGATACACTGCTAGCCACCCAAAATGCAACACCAAGAAGGACACGAGATAGCAAAGCCAGATTTACTGGACACATAACAACAGATACAGAGATGAAACGATTGAGCGTACAGGCCCGTTCGACTTGCGGAACCCGCAGACATCAATAGTTCGTGTGGCCCCCATGGCTGGCAATAACGGCCGTTACACGCCGCGGCATCGAACGAAAGTGGCTTTGGATGTGGGCTTGGGGTATGTCCGTCCAGGTTGCTTCCACACGTTGCCACAGTTCATCAGGCGTAGCCGCGGGTGATGCTTGCCGGGCCACTCGGTTGCCGATCAGCGACCAGACGTATTCGATAAGCGACATATCGGGAGAACAAGCGGGCCACGGCAGCAGTGATACCTGGTGGGCCGTGAAGAATTGTTGCACGATGCGTGCTACGTGCAGGCGCGCGTTGTCATGTTGAAACGTGGCCGCTGGCAGGTCCTGCAGGTAAGGGAGGACTACAGGCTCCAAAATGTCGGAGATGTAGCGGTGGCTGTTGAGTGTACCGGCGATGCGTACCACAGGGATGCGGGTGACTTATCCAATTGGGCCCCAAACCATAACGCCAGGCAACGGACCGGTATGGCGATGCATAATACAGGCGTCATACAGTCTCTCGCCGCGGTGCCGCCACACGCGGATCCGACGATCGGGGTGTTGCAGGCAGAAGCGGGATTCGTTGGAGAAGACAATGTCGTGCCATTTCCGTAGTCCAGGTGCGGCGTTCAACGGCCCACTGCCGCCTCTCTCGCCAGTGGTGTAACGTCAATGGTAATCGGAGCAATGGGTGCCGTGCGACAAGTCCCCGCTCCTGCAGACGACGTCGAACGGTACGTGCTGACACAGGTTGTTGCGCAACACACCCTAATTCCTGCGCTAACGTTCGTGATGTGGCGGTGCAAGCCGTCAATGCCCGCCGCACAACATGCCGGTCCTCTCGTTCGGTGGTGTGCCGCGGCTGCGGCAATCGCTCACGTCGGTCCGTCCGTCCCTCCTGCACCCACCGAATCCATACTCGTCTCACTGTGGCAGGATATCGTCCAACACGGGCGCCGATGTCTCGGTACGATAAACCGCTGTCGCGATAAGCCACTATTCTTCCTCTGTCGAACTCCGAAACGTGCTGGAATGACTGCCGTATTCTGCGACGAGGCATCAGAAAGCTTCCCACGCAGGTCCGGCAGCACAACACACTTCCACTACGTACACCCCGCCTTCTGTGTACCCTTCTTATAGTGCTTCTCGGTGGCGTGCCGGGCGTACATGATTTGCATATGCCCTGCAATGCTAATCGTTTGCATGTCCTCTTAGCGGGCGACGCATGCTGCGAATTTCAGGCCAATCGGATGCTTTCTTCTTGGTGTTGCATTTTGGGTGGCCAGCAGTGTAATATGAATCAGGAACCAAGTCCGTTGACCTCTCAAAGTACTTCTCGCCGCACATCATATGGTCTACAGAAGTGAACAGTCTGCCTGTAGGTTATGGCAAACAAGAAGAAACGCCTCCGGTTCACCCAGGCACACAAGAATTGTAGGGTAAATGAGTTGAAAAGGGTAATGTGAGCCGTCGAATCACGTTTTCAGCTACACCATGCAGATGGAAGGGTGAACATATGAAGACAGTTGCACGAAAGCATGGACTCATCTTGCATCGCCAGTACTCTTCAAGCTGGCGGAGGCAACATTAAGGTCTGGGACATGCTTTCGTGGGAATGTTTGGGCCCTATGATTCGTGTGAAGCAACGTATGACTACCCAAAGGTATTTAAATATCGTTGCCGACCAAGTCCACCCAATTATGTTGATAGTTTATCCCAATGAAGATGGATACTTACAGAAGGACAATGCGCCATGTCATAGTACTCACATTGTACGCGAATAGTTTGAAGAGCATCACGGAGACTTTTTTTCCTGCTCTATTGGCATCCTCAATCCAATGGAGCCTTTTATATGGGATGAAGTGAAAAGGGGCATCAAACAGCAGCTAGATAGCTATACCATCAAATATTTAAGAGTTGGAGGGTGCAATTCATCTCATTTGGGCTAGTATACCTCAAGCCACTTACCAACACTGAGTTTATACCAATGCGAATACAAGCAGTGTTAAGGGCAAAACGTGGCCCAGCAACGTACTAACCAGGTAATCATAAAAATTCAGTGTATATGATTTCTCAAGATAGGGTTAAGTTTTTAGGTGCTTTGTTTCAGGGGAATGCCCATGTTGAAGTAATTTTGCGGGACTTGAGGTCTCGAATAGTTTTATCTAGAATCTCCGGTCTATTGCCATTAAATATTAAATTAACACTCTATTATTCTTTTATTTATCCCTATCTGTCTTATTGTCTGTGCTTAATTGTGGTAGGACAACTAAATGTAACATTAATTGAACTTCTTCTTTACAAAAAAAATCGTTCGTTTGTTGAATCCACTGGAAAATGTGGAAATTCTGTTCAGTCGTTATAAATAATTATTGATCTTTGAGTTATCAACTGATGTTGTTAATGCATGAGCGTGTCGCGTGTTTATGCCAACAAACATCACAATTTAATAAATTTATGTTACCCTGCACATAGGTATCAAACTCGTGGGTTTGATGACTTTTTTATTCCAAGGGCTCGTGCTGTATTTTGATATTAATGTTCATTTCTCCCGGCTCTGGAACGGCTTGCAGATTTATACAAAAAATCACTTGCCAGTTTTGTATCAATTCAGGTGGTTCCACCTAAAATCTTATGTTTAATGATAAAACTTCTTTACATAATTTCTTCGCAATTAATATATTCCCAAGGATGAAAATTTGCACATCGATAAAACTAACTTTAAGTTATAGCATGGGATACTTAATACTTGCTAAAACGTAACCATTAATTGTATTGAAAATACATCTTCAACAAATATTGAAGACTCGTGCGACATTAATCACTGAAACGATGGAAGTTTTCCGTCTTTAGCACGATTTAATGATTAAAAGATGAGAAATGTATACAATTAAAACCATGAGCACTTTTGAGACTGCGGCTGCCTCTTCTTCAGATGTAATAAATAGAGACACATTTAATCTATATATAATATAGATCATTGCATTGTAGGAAGCATGGTGATCGAGTTATTAGCCAATAGTAATCTACATGCACCAAAATGTCGCGTATACTGTTGATCCAATGGTCTGTGAAGAAATCATGGAAATATACACTGCTGTACAATTGCTAAGGACGGATCATAAACGGCTATATAGCGCATAAAAAGTAAGTTTGGTTGGATGCCAAGTGAAATAAAATAATGTCAGAATGCCAGGACATTACAAGAAAGACAATTTATTGTGCTCTGAAATCCAGAAGGCTTTGGAACGTGTTCAAGGAACAAACAGGCTATTTTGTGCAGAATACGTAAACGTGAAAAAAATGCAATTACCGTCCGCAGGCGTTCCGACGTAAGATGCCAATACGGAATATGGCCACCATGGAGGGCGATGCAAGATTCTACACGTCGTGTCATGCTTTGCACAACATTATCAAGCAGCTGTTAGGGTAATTTATCCAATTCCTCTGTCAGTGCACGGATGAGGGTGTCCTTGTTTGTTAAAGGGCATTGGCGACCAGCAAGACTCCTCCCCAAAGCATCCCACACATTTTCAATGGGATTCAGATCTGGAGAACGTGCTGGCCATACGAGGCGTTGAATATCCTCGCTCTCAAGACACTCCTGGACAGCGACTGTTCGATGACATGTTGCGTTGTCGTCCATGAAAATGAATCTATCACCGACAGCACCACGGAACATGCGAACATGAGGCAGCAGAACATCATTAATGTATCGTTGGCCAGTCATAGTCCCAGTTGGAAGCACATAGAGGGCCGTACGGCCATTGATCATGATGCCAGCCCATACCATGACACTACATGTCGGATATCGGTCCCTTTCCTGTATGTTTGCTGGACAATATGCAGTACTACTATCACGCTAGATCAGTTGTCATCGACAATCAGACGATAGACTGTATCTACTCTCATATGAGAAGAGGACAGCAGACCAGTCGTTATCAGTCCAATTGCGATGTTGATGGCACCATTGCAAACGGGCGGTATGGTGACGTCTGGACAATGGGATGCACACAACAGGACGGCGGGCGTATAGTCCTCCTTCATGCAAACGTCTGGCGACAGTTTTTCGGGAGATCCGCTTGCCAGTAGCAGCCATGAATTGATTTGCTACCTCACTAGCTGTGCTGCGCCGGTGTTTTTTTGTTGATAGCACTATGTACCGATCTTCTGCAGGTGTCGTACAGCGAACACGACCTCCCCCGTGACGTTTGCTTCACTCTCCATTTGTTTCAAATGATTTCCAAAGCCTTGAAACAACACTGTGGCTGACGTCGAACTCCCTGGCAACATCTGTTATTTTTCGTCCTTCTTCAATCTTGCCAACAATACGGCCACGCGTAAAATCATCTAGGTGATGTCGGGAAGACATACTGAAAATTGCAAGTTCGTCAATTGATTCTTTCTCTTTCAACTTTGCGTTTGAACAACAACGGTCAATACGCGTCAAATCCTTTATATCTCTTATCAGCGCTATGAAGTCACGAACAAGTTCGGCAATCCAAAATTTGCATACGCACAACACGTCTTACTGTATCCCGCACGTATGCTAATTTCCACATTTTCCTGCCTTCCATTTTATGGTTGCTATCGTTGCTATTGTCATCCGTCCTTAGCAATTGTCCGGCAGTGTATTATAGAAATAAGAAATGGTGTAGGGTGGGGTGAACATTCAATTTTAAGTTCATATTGCAATTTATAAGTTACTGTTTTAATAAGTGATTTCCGAACGTTATGTAGCTCATAGGAGGCATGTTCATTACAACATTGCTCACCGGAAGCCTCTATATATACACTTTCTGCAAGTAAAAGGTCACCAGGTTTACTAGAAGTATTAATTATTCTTACATTACTCCAGTCGGGATTAAGATCATCTTGTATAACAGATTTGGCTAGGGATGTACAATACATGCCTGTTTTAATATTGTACAATACATGTTCTTTAATTCGTAATTCAATATTACGTTTTGTAGAACCCACATAATTAGAGGCTGCTTGTCCCTGTAGTTGCCTTGACCAGCGGGATATTGTAAATACCCTACTGTCCCATTTTGCTGTTCTGTTCACGATCCTTACGAACTACTGAAAATAAGTTTCGTGTTCGTGAACCAAATTTCAAGCCATATGGTTTACATAGTTATGTTAAGGCTCTCGTTAAATGTGGATTATATTGCATAGAGCCAACATATATGGAATTGCAGTTGGAGTTTCTTAATAGGGTAGTATGTAGGGCATATTTGACCTTGCCAAACACTTGCCTAATCAGATATTTAGGGAACTCATATTGCTCAGCTAAACCAAAAATAACTTCTTACTGAAATGATTCAGTAGTTGATGAACGTGAGTGAGCTCTTCTAAACAAATAGAATAATACCGTCAACTTATGTTGTTTAGGGTGTGATGAAGAATAAGATATTAAAACAGTTGTATGACAGGGTTTTCTATATACACAAGTGGTAATGCAATTAAGGCTGTAGTCCTTACGAATAAGAATATCCAAGTAAGGCAAGCAGTTGTTAGCTTCAAATTCTTTCTATCGTGAGCCTGATAGTTGGGAACATGGATGATAGTTCGTTGGCGAATAAGTATAAATCATCCCGGTTGTGAGGCCATGCGACCAGGATGTCGTCAACGTACCTTAAATAAAGCAACGGGCGGTGAGGGAAGGAACTAAGAACCTGATTTTCAATGTGCTGTAACAAAATTTCAGCTAGAACAGCAGACAGGGGGAACCCATTGGGGAGCCCTCCAACTGTTGATAAATGCTGTCTTTAAATTTGAAATATGAACGTTTCTTAACAAGACGAAATGCGTTCATAATAGCATTAATTTCTGAACTCGGGATATGGGAATCAGCAAATTTTGCCTCAATAATCTGATGTGTGGCCTCAACAGGCACATTAGGGTACAATGAGACCACATCAAGAGATGCCAAAATGAAAGGCTGGTATTCTTATGGAACGTTTTTAATTGTATATATTTCTCATCTTTTAATCATTAAATCGTGCTAAAGACGGAAAACTTTCATCGTTTCAGTGACATCATTTTTCTTTGAGCAATGCTCACACCTGTTAATAGGGGCCGCGGGTGACCTAGTGGGCAACGTTCGTGACTGCCACGGAAAGGGCCTCAGGTTCGATCCCAGGCAGGTACGAACGCTCGATCCATTAAATATCCGCCGTGCGTCGGATGGGCACGTTAAGCCGTCGGACCCCGGGTACTGCCCCCGCTCCCCCTCCCTTTGGTAACAAATAAGGGCGCCTTTCTCCTTCGCTTCCGTGTCACTTTCCTATCGGGCGCTTTAGCCCAAATCTCCTAGTTTCCTGTTTCTAAGGGCTGTTTAAGACCTGGGGTCTGACACTCCCTTCCTAAAATCCTCTACAGATGATCATGAAAAAAAAAACTGTTAATAGATGGCGCGACCTGTATACTGATGACGTCAGTAGACAAACAAATGTTGGATTGCTTAATTAACGGTTATGTTTTAGCAAGTCTTAAGTATATCATGCTATAAATTAATGTTAGTTTTATCGATGTGCAAATTTTCAATCTTGGGAATACATTAATTTCGAAGAAAATATGTAAAGAAGTTTTACTATTGGAAACATAAGGCAGATATTTTAGGTGGAACCACCTTAAAAAGCACTAAAGGAATATTATGTTAACAGTTAAATTTGATTAATTTCAGTTATATCGTATTGTAAATGTGTGTATATAAGTTGAAAAATATGAAATTACTTGATTTGAGATTTTTCTTATTTTAGGGGCCAGGGGCTAGTAGGACTATCATTAGCCTTTCCCCCTGGTTCCCTGCTATGTTGATATGGAGTTAACTGCGTGTAACATAGCAAATAAATAAATAAATGAATGAATGAATAAATAAATGAATAAATAGTTTCTTATGGCATTATTACTCTTTTGTGTTGTATTACTGAGAAAATAGAATTATTATTTTTAAATTCAACATGTGTATTTAACTAATTTTCATATTGTTCCAGGTTGGCTTTACGACGGTTTAGGTTCCTACGATCCGGGTTTCTACGTGTCGGGTTCCATGATTGCTATGAGTGGCCTCATGCTATTTCTTGTGCCTTGCATCTCGAAGCCGCCCAAAGACACTCAGAGTTTCACTGTCGATGAAGAGAAGGGATCAAAGACTCCTCCTCCTTTAGCGTGATATTCCTCGTTGTCAGCGTAGAGGAAGCCGTGGTATTCTTATGGAACGTTGTGTCACCCTTTCTACTAGCAAGACCAATAAATGAATACTTCAAGTGATATTTTTTCTACGTTGTGTGATAAGTTTCATCAGTTAGACCGTACCAAGATGAACTAGAACTGCCTTGTGTTACGCACACAAACTTCCTGAGAGACGGATTGCTTCAGAAACACATACATGTATGTACTCCCCGATGGAATGTGTCGTTGCCAAAATGGAGCAGAAGTATATGCGGACATAAATGCGCATATAACGACTGTTGTAGAATTCATAATTTTAGCCAATACAAAAATTATCTCTGCCATATGTGCTAGGGAAGGAAATTCTATGAGGAACATTTAGTTTCTGAACACAATACAAGCTCCCTTTCCCTGCAGGATTTTGTGTGGTTGCGACCATCTCTCAGTGAAACTTGTAAAATGCATTAAATTCTTTTCGTTATAGCACTTATGTGAGATCTCATAAATACTAGGTGGGAGGCTATAAAACACACACACACACATATTCACTATTCGGAGGCGTAAAAACAAGTTCTAATATTACATTGTTAAGTACTGTATCTCTCTGTACTGCCGGAAGCCATATGTGTCGTAGCGAGAAGTAATTCTTAAGCTCACCGGACAAAAAATTAGTCACCCCTTTCAGAGCTTACATAATAACGGGTGACGGCGCCTATTGCCTTGGATTCGGTGTGGTAGAGACTCCACGAGGTTGTGGATGTATTGAACATCGATTTGCAGCCACTCCTGCGTCAATTGGACCCGAAGTTCTACCAGAGTACGTGCGTGTCTATTCCGGCGTTCCAACTTCTGTTCTAAATGATTCCATAGATTTTCAATAGAATTTAGATTTGGGGATTTGGTGGGCCACTCGAGGTGAGACAGTGTTGCTGATTGTTCGTCGTGTCACTGAAGACACAATTTTAGCCCTGTGCACGCGGCAATTGTCGTCTTGGAAGACACGAGTGGCATTGTGATGCTGCTCCTGGAAGTGTAGGGCAAGCGGCAACACTTCGTCATTCAGAATACGGAGGTAAGTAGGCTGGTTCAAATTCATCGTCACTGCAACGAGAGAGCCCATTTCGTGGTACGAAAAACACCCACAAAACATTACAGAACCCCCTCCAGCTTGAAAAACACCTTCGACACACTCATGATTAAAGGCTTCATTGGGCCTGTGATGCACTCGTCACTTCCCATCATTGGAGTATAAACAAAAACAAGACTCATCAGACCAAATTACTCGTTTCTAATCCTCTTCAGTAAAGTCCCGGTGCCTCTGAGCCCATTGATAACGTGCGACTTTGTGACTTGATGTTAAAGAGGACTCTTCCGTGGTACTCTGCTCCAGATATCCATCGCATGCAGTTCTCGTCGCAAGGTCCTTTCGGAAATTGGTTGGACTGGACTTTCGTTGACTGTTTGGAGCAATTGTTGCCAGGTTTGAAACCGATTCGCAGTTACTAGGCGTGAAACATGGCGGCGGTCCCTGTTGGTGAGAATCATTTTCCGACCACTGTTACGTCTCCGATTTTCAGATGAATGCGAACTACACCACTGTTTGCAGACCCACTGGACAGTACGCTTTGACACCTCAAACAATTGGGCGACTTCATTCACTTTGTGTCCGAGGGCACGGCAAAACGCCGTGGCCCTTTTTTGCCACTCCGTAGCATCTGTCTCACGACCCATTTTGCAGTATAAATTCAACACACGCATTGCTCTTCACTGCCCGAGACAGAACTGACCCTGTAGACCACGTTAGTGCTATTTATCACTCAACAATGCTATCACAGCGCACTCTGTGCAACCGGTGACTTTCTACTGTCATTTCTGTTAGTGGTGACTACATTTTGTCCGGTGTGCTTATTTTCACTTACAGCTGCGTTTTTAGGCAGGCTGTATTCACACGAGTCTTCAAAACGTTGTTGAATTACGCTCTAATTGAAATACAAAGAATTATCATTTCGTTCAAGTACCTAGCGTCTGCCAAAAAATAACGATAACTGAATTGAAAAAAGACTTTTTCTTGCTGTGAAACACGTCGACACGATAACTGAATTGAAAAAGACATTTTTGTTTCTTGCTGTGAAACACGTCGACACGATAACTGAATTGAAAGTTTTTTTCTTGCTGTGAAACACGTTGACACGATAGCTAACTTGAAAAAAATTTTCGTGCTGTGATATCCGTTCACGAAACATACGATAACTAACGTGAAAATACATTTTTTTCTTGCTGTGAAACTCCGTAACGAAAAATAGGATAACTAACTTCAAAAATCATATATCTTTTTCTTGTTCTGAAACTTATTGACAAAACAAAACATACGATAACTAAATTGAAAAACGTATTATTTTTATTTTGCTGTAAAATCCGTTGAAGAAAACATACGATAACTAATATGAAAAAAGGATTTTTCTTGCTGTGAAATCCGTAATCCGTACAACGTTAATAAAAGGAACAAACATACAGTTATTTCATTTTCTTAAACGTACCTGAAATTTGATGCCCAACGTGATGTGGTATGACTGTATAGTGGAGTCAGATTATTCGGTGTAACTATTCCATTTACATTTTTACTCCATCAACATTATGATATTGAACAGACATTTAACAGCACAATGAATTTTTTCGTGATTTTTTAAAAAAAGTTTGTTTTATGTAAATTTGTTTACTCACTTGGAGACCATCGCAAACAATAACCAAAGAAGTCACTGAAAGTAAGACAGTATTGTGTATTGTATTTTTTGTTTACTTGACTCGACAAAGGTACTTTCTCATAGTAATGCTTATGTTTCGCATCTTTGCGTGAATTTTTGTGGGAAGTAACTTTTGTATAGGATTTCATAGGCAGCATCTAATATTAATATCATTCAAAAAATAAAGCATGACATCAACATGAAAGAAGAAAGCTATTGCTAACTCAGTGCCGCTTCAATGATTCAGAATGCATGTCGACAGCTACAGTCAATCATCGATCTCGAAGAATTGTCGTCGTCGATATCGAACAGCTAATTTTTCCCATTTCTTTCTTTTCTAAAACCGCTTTCATATTTTCTTCTGTTTTCCTTCTTTTCTGGAAATCTCTCTCATAATAGTATAGGTATTATTTTTTTTCAAATTATTGTCGAGGAAAGTGATAGAAATTAAATTAACGAGAGGGAAATTACGGATGACCAGTAAAATTTCCCCGGAGCAGCTTAGGAGCAGAAAGTTGCAGAGCCCTGATCTTTCACGATAATCGTGAAACCTTTCACGATAATCGTGAAACCTTTCATGATTATCGAATGGAGGTGAATATTTCCCCAACTGGAACTAGGCCTCAATCTTAGTAACACCCTTTAAAAACCATCTTTGCTATTTACGAAAAGCCTCTTCATACATAGCTTAGGACACTTATGCTGCAATGATTCCAAGTCTCTATACTTTATATCCTACAAGCTTGAAAACGCCTACTGGATGAAACTAAAGGCGAAGGGGAAAATAATTTACCATCAAATGTGTAATAATCGGCTAATGACTATGGTCAACGACAAGTACGCAGAATATCATTTCTCTACACTTTGCGTTTTTACGTCATGATATTCAAACTATATACATGAGCATTATATACATGAGATTTGAGTAACGTTCCACATTGTACTGTACTTACATTTAATGAAGGACCCACATTGGGTCTGAAAGTACTCATGTATTTTAAAATGCTTTTAACCTGTATATTATTAAATACTTTTAATTTGTGATACAACCTTAATTTGTGTTTATCGTGCATAGACGGCTGAATATTCCTATATGTGGAAATCCCTACGCCTTCAATATTTCACCCTTTCAAAATTCGCTTTATTTAATACAATAACACATGAAACACTTAGACACAGTCACGCCAGCAACACACGCAGTGTGATGGAAGGCGAAAAAAAAAACATGAAAGCGATGTGTTTAGATACTGTCTGCTCACACCTAGCATTAGGAGCAAAAAAGTTGCTCCACCGCTGAAGAAAGACTATAAAAATACTGGATGAAAAGACATCTTAATTTCAGACCATTTTTTTTTTCGAATAAAAAATATTAAAAACATGAAATCCATGAAGCGGAAGTTGCGTAGTTGTCTTTTAATTTGGACAAATGCATCTTACTTTAGGAATGGCAGAATGACAAAGTAGTTGGTATAGTACCAACAGACAGAGAAAACTTCACTAACTAAATTTAATTTTATAGTTCCAGAATGATTTTATTAAAAAGATGAAGTTAAAAACTTCAGTTATAGTCGGCCTCTTGGTGATCTCAGTAAGGAGCCCTGTCTGTGAACTTCGTACTGCGCAGAATCACTACTGAAGTCAGAAGATACCCTCACTTTTACGAATTCTGAGTACCACGATGCAACCACTTTCGAATTGGCTATCGTACGGGACAGTTATTATCTATAATTATGTCCTACCCGTTATGGGACACTGGGCTATGGTTATAGCTGACAGAAGATCGAAAAACTATACTACAGCCTGTATCGTACGGATGTATCACAAAACTGTATCCATAGAGAGATCGAGAGAGATCATCACACTGCCAACTAGTAGGAAGAATAAGTTTTTGGCTTCTTTTTTTTCCAATTGAAAAATGATGCAACTGTAAAACCCGATTATTTCAGCATGAAATTAATACGAACGTTTTCCTTTTACTATAAGAACTACTTCCTTTGTTCCTTAATGCTTGGAGTGAATATACAGGGTGGTCGAAAAGTTCCCTAGTGGTTTCGATTGACAACTGTACAAAAACGAGCAGATCTACCGAAATGCGGTTTTGCGGCATTTGAAAGAGTAAATATTCGAGTTTTTAACGCCATTTCTTTCCAACAGATGGCGTTACGTACTCGCAAATACCGACGCCGACTGCAAAACAAATGAAAATGTCGCCGCCGGAGAAAGCAATGTGCGTGCGTTGGACGTTTTGAGAGGAAGTCTGTGATTACGGTAAAAAGAAATTACCATCGGACATATGGAAAAGATCCACCGGGTGATTTCAGTATCAGAGCGTGGCAGAAGAAATTCTTGGATACTGGTAGTGTCTTGAACCGGCAAAGAAGTGGCAGACCCTCTGTCAGTTAAGGAACTGTGCAGAGCATACAGGAGGTTTTCGCTCGCAGTCCCAGCAAGTCCACGAGAAGGGCCTCTTTACAACTGAATGTTCCACGATCCACATTGATGGGAGTGCTTCACAAATGTCTGAAACTAACCACATGCAAAGTGCAACTCCTACACCAGATTAAACCGAATGATGGACCTCAGTGCTTAGCCTAACATTCGCTCAGGATATGTTGTAGCGGCTGGAAGTTGATGAAAGTTTCCTACGCCGTATAATGTTCTCGGATGAGGCAACACTGTACGTGCACGGAAAAATCAACTCTCAGAGTGTTCGTACATGGGGTAGTAAAAACCCACATTCAGTTAGGGAGTACGTCGCGCACAGTCCAAGGGTGAATGTTTGGTGTGGACTCATGCATAATCGTGCAATTGGGCCATTCTTCTTCTCCGAACCCACAGTGCAAATGAATAATTACCTAGAATTGCTTCAGAACTTTGCGGTTCCTCAACTACAGGATTTGCAACCAAACGTCATACTGCAACAAGATGGCGCTCCCTAACATTGGGGACTTGACGTTCGTGAATACCTGAACCGTAAGTTTCCCGACAGATGGTCCCATTCCTTGGCCATCCCGGTCCCCAGATATTACTCCTTTAGACTTCTTCCTCTGGGGCTATGTCAAGGACATGGTTTACCGGGAAAGATTAAGCAACCTTCAGGAGCTCAAACAGCGTATCAAAGCAGTGTTTGATAGAATCAATCCTGATATGTTGGAGGAGCGCACATGGCAAAAAATTGTATGCCGACTGGATGTATTACGTGCCAAAGGCGCACATATAGAGGTGTATTAAGGCAAGATTATTAAACTCGAATATCTACTCTTTCAGATTCCGCAAACCGCATTGCTGTAGATCTGTTCGTTTCTGTACAGTTGCCAATCAAAACGCCTAGGGGTCTTTTCGACCACCCTGTACTTCACGAGAAGGAGTTAATGTAGCAGTTTCACGAGAGAAAATGCTGTGAAAAGAATCTGAATATTTACTATTAACACCTTATCGATAGATTTTTTTGAATCAGTTATTTAATTGCAGGAATGTGAGAGCTCAAAACTGAGACGTCTGTCTTTGGAATAGGGATTTCGTTCCCTGATTTTGAATAAAATCTCTTAAAATAATATGTCTGCCGTATGTGCTTACATATGTATTGAATTCATATGATGATCTCGGTGTCTGTCTTTCATTTTAATGATATTTGTTCCGAATTTGCGAGACAGAGAACAGATTTTGTGTTATATACCCCATATTCCTCAAATGCGATAAGGAAATGATAGTAGATTTGGCGGCTCTAGTAGATTTTACAGGGCTCAACATTATTCAACAACGTAGCATTCCATCAGTAAAGTTCCTTACACGGAATGCTTCTTTCGAGAATTGCGCTACCCGTGTCTGGCATAATTATTGAAATAACCGGAGTGTGAAGGTGCACCTAATGAAATGGCAGTTTAGTCTATTAGACAAATCGTTTGGTAGCGCGTCATTGGATTCTTTACGACAGCGGAATTTTTACTTGACTTATCTGAGGACTGATTTTTCAGTAAAACTCGGACTCCATTCTTATTAATTATAAATAATTCCTATCTAAAGAAAAATTGCTCGTACATAAAATGTATGTTTATCTATTTGCCCTATAGAGATGTTTTTTATTACTTAGATTGAATTCTTTCTATGCGAACGATTCCGTTTCTATGAAGTAAGAACTCTAATGTTTTTTGGCTCACTGGTGGAAATTTTTATTCTTAGGTTCAATATCTCACATTCGGTCTGCAAAACTTCACAGAAAAAGTATGTTCACATGAATAAGCTGAGAAAAATGGGACCAAATGCTCATTTGCGAAATACACTATATTGACAAAAGTCACCGGACATTTAGAACAGAAACACAACGTAGCATTTATTGTAGTGCATACACTGGCCTTTCGAGACATGCTTTCGACAAGGTTTTGGAACACAGCGATAGGTATGCGCTTCCATTCAGTACATAATTCTGCCGCTAACTGTTGCTTAGTAATAGGCCTTAGTTCCAAATTTTTTATGAGGCGCTCTAATTCATCCCATAGGTGCTCTATGGGATTAAGATCAGTGCTGGCCAGTCCACACACGATACGGAATTATCGTCAAACCACGCCATAACAGTCCTTGCTTTATAGCTCGGTGCATTATCCTGCTGGTATCGATTCCATAGTATTGCCACAGAGTTGGTAGGGCATAATTATCCAGAATATCGAGGTAGACGTGCTGGTTAATAAGTTTGTCCACGACAACCAATGGGCCGGGACCATAAAACGAAAAACACCTCCACGCGAGTACACTGCCAGCTCCAAACGTGACCGTAAGAACAATAAACTGTGGTAAATAGCGTTCCCCCGGCTGCCGGCATACCCACACAGGGTCTTCAGACTGATGGATCGTGTATCTGGATTCATCACTCCACAGGATCCGTTTCCATTGATCTACGGTCCACGATAAATGTTATTTACACAATGCTTTCGACAAGTAGCCTTCCGAGAGTGGAGATGAAAGGCTTATGAGCAGCCGCACGACCACTGTAACCCACGGAATGAAGTTCTCTGCGGATGGTACGCGTACATATCGAGGTTCCAGCATTTTTATTCACCTGTACACTGAGGTCTTGTGCAGTAAGTACTCTGTCGATTAGCTGTAACGACTCTCCTGAGGGTTCGACGTCCTCCATCACTGATGTTCTTTGGTCTCCCGGTACCTTTTGCTGCTTCAGGCACTCCACGTGTCTTCCACTTATTCATTACATCAAAAACAGTTAACTTGGGTATGTTTAAACGCCTCTCGGTTTCTCTTACAGACAACCCACTAATATAACACCCAACAATCTTTCCTTTGTCAAAGTCAATTCTCTCCCGCCGCGACATTTTCACTCAACCTCACAGTGCGATATGATCGCGGTCAGCTGCAGGCTGTTTTTGTACGATTTGCATCTGTACCGCGCATCTTAACAACGCAGCGGATCCGTTAATTTGCTTTTGAATAAGTGTTTAGTGACTTTTGTCAATATAATGTAAGTGTAATTATTATATCTTTTCATTCATATGCTTTCAAAAGATTTTTTGCAATTACTGAAACAGGGTTCCGAGGATATGTCACATTCGACAAGGCTACCTTCTTCAAATGATATTTCAATGTATCTCTAATCCAATTGTTATCAGAACGAGAAGGAAAATAATTCCTGTCACTTCTTAAAGTTTCCAGAAGTTTTTTTCGAAAAGCTGTCGTAGTGTTTGTTCAACGGAAAACTTTTCATTAGAGGTTTTACACAAAATCGTTTATTGTTGGAAATGACAGGTACACGTGGTTATTAAGACGATTTGACGGTAAGTTGAGTTTTTTCAGTTTTTATCATAGCTTCTACACTGTCTTGAACTTTGAGCATATTTACGACTGCCCGCTTAAGCTTAAATTTAGTTCATTTAAATAAGTAAAACTATCGACAAGATACACCATAGCTGCAAAAGAAAAATCACGGAAACACTCGCTCTGTTTAAATCTTCCATCTGTTAAAAATAGTTATATTTTGTATTTGACCGCCCCACTCTAAGAAGCGATTCAGTACTTTTCCACGAAAACAGCCAATGTACTTGTGCATGTAATAGCAGTTGTTTACACACGCTGAGTTTCTTCTCACAAAGAACTTGGAAGATGATTCCTTTGGTAGCACAGCGAATGCGTTGGGACTGCTTTGGTAGCACATAAATTTTAGCTGAATTTGTAGCATAGCAAATTTGGACTGCTTTGGTAGCACCGCGAATAGGTTGGAACTGCTTTGGCAGCAGAGCGAATGAGCTGGGACTGCTTTGGTGGCACATCAGATGAGCTGTTTCTAAATTTAGAATACCTGAAACAAGGACCATAGTTGGCCAAAGAGCGCAGAAATATTGCAAAGGTAGTTGTGGACCGTGGGGACAAATTCCCTAATCAACTGGAAGAACCAGCTGACTTTTGCAGTTCAGAAAAAATGAACCGAGACGCATAAGCTCAATATAGATATCGCAAGCTTTGTAAATTTGAATGAGACACTGACATCATATTGTTTTCGAAAATCGCAGCAAATGGAGGAAGTCATCCCGGTGGGCAAGTCACATTGGCTTCTAATCATTCGTACGAGGTGGATTATGGTTCGAATCTCCCCGGGTGTGGCATGGATAGTGCGTTTGTCTTACGGTACTGGCTCTCTTCCCTCCCCGGGAGCAGTGGCTCCAAATTAGTGGGAGCCACTGGTTCGGAGAGGGGAGAGAGCCTGCTTATAGAGCAAAGCCGCGGCTTATTAAACCCCGAAGCATAAAAGGAATAGGGAGTGACACTCATCGTCAATATTGAGCATACTTGGGTTGTTTCTCCTGTCACACTACCCGCAGCCCCCAAGGGGTCTGCGCACCGCAATGTAAGAACTGCTGCTTCAGGACGGTCCATTTGAGGGCCGCGGGTAGCTTAGTGGGCAACGTTTGTGACTGCCACGGAGAGGACCTCAGGTTCGATCCCAGGCAGGTACGAACGCTCGATCCACTAAATATCCGCTGTGCGTCGGATGGGCACGTTAAGCCGTCGGACCCCGGGTACTACCCCCCCGGGTAATAAATAAGGGCGTCTTTCTCCCCCTTTCTACTTCGCTTCCTTGTCACTTTCCTATCGGACACTCTAGCCCAAATCTCGTAGCTTCCTATTTCTAAGGGTTGTTTAAGACCTGGGGTCAGACACCCCCTTCCTAAAATCCTCTAGCCGCCCCGGTGGCGCAGTGGTCTAAGCGATGGCCTCTGATCATTCGTCCGAACGGGGTCCGGGTTCGAATCCCGGTGTGGCATGGATGTTGTGTTTGTCTTACGGCACTGGCTCTCTCCCTTCCCTGGAACCAGTGAACCTAAATTAGGGACGGGCGACTGCTTATAGCCCATTGAGTTGCTCACGGTGGTCGTTAAACCTCCAATTAAAAAAAAAAAAATCATCTACATATGATCATGATCAGGACGATCCATTTGCGTCTTTGTCATGCAAATGACTGAAATTTCTTCTGCAAATGTAGTCAGAGACACAAAGGATTTTCATACATTTTTTGAACGAATTTCCAGCACTATAACTAATGTTTAAAATAAAATTATTTCTTTCTTAAATGTTCTATCTGATAACCCTTTCTCTGGAACCGATATCTAGATTTCCAAGATAACAGCACATTTCTTAAAATGGGTAGTGGTATTTTATTCCACGGCTTTCCATAGTCCAATCATTGTTTTAGGTCTGCGTTTAGAAAGCGATCTTTTTAGCAGTCCGAATGCACAATAGTCCATTGGTGACACACCAGGAGACTGAAGGAATATGAGCAAAAGCTGTAGACCTGATACTTATGTCTTTTTATATTTTTTTCAAGAACTACAGTGGTAGATTTAGATGTATGACCGGTAGCCTATCCTGATGGAGTTCTACTCATTGAATTCTCTGTGGAAAAAGGATAATTATTTCTCCTTTAAATATAGGAGTTAAAGCATTATTTTGAGAATATGTAGAATTGATTTTAACATTGTTTTCAATATTTCTCAACTTCAATTTCCCATTGTACGAGAAACCAACAATAATCACGAATCCTTTACTGAAACTTTCTTTGAATACTTGGAACCAAATTTGTAGTCTTTTTCTGCTCTTTTCCGAGAGTAAATCGACCTTTTTTGTTACAGACGTTTAGGTAGAGCCACGCTTCATCAATTGTGGCAATAAAATTCCATCTGTCTCCTGCTAAGTGATGTTCATAAAGAAATCTACACCATATTCTGCGATAAGCAGACGTGCCTATGTAAAAGGCGTTGAACATTTATGTTTTTTTTTTTTTTGCTTTTTTTAGATTCAAATATTTGTTTATTATCTTGTTTACATTTCATACATATATTTTTAACGACTTTGCGATTCCTCTTTCGGTCGGTGAATTTTGTTTTAAGACCAGAGACACACACTTTTGAAATACACTGACGGACAACGAAATTTGCAAACCTAAAAGAAAACATGCTACAACCGCGAAACTTTACAAATAGCTAGAATGCATGCTGGCATGCAAATGATGCACGTTTGGTGCGAGTGCGCATGACCGCACATCCTGTGAGGGCGCTGCAAGCACGAACCGGCAGCCTTATAAACCGGCATGCAGTCGATGACCAATGAAGGTGAAAAGCACCGGCCGACGCAATCAAGAATACAGAGTGACAAGAATGCCGGGTAGATGCCAGAGACGTCGATTTACTCTGAGAGAGGCCTGATCATCGGGCTGAAAACCGCAGAGTGGTTGGCGCGCCGTACAGCCCGCCACGTGGATCTTTCTAAACATACCGTTGGACTGTGTTGGGAGCAGTGGACACGTGACGGCACTGCCATACAGCGGAGCTGGTCCGGAAGGACCAGGAGGACCACCAGTAGAGGGGATCGACGGATCGTGCGCGAGGCACGAACGTGTCCAACGGGGACCCGGTCCACTATACAGGCAGATGTATAGGCTCCTGTGTACCCACGAACCGTTTCCCAACGCCTCGCGGAAGCGAATATGCGATCCGAGCGCCCTTTACGTGTGCTGCCATTCACACCAGATCATCGCTGGCTCCGTGTGCAGTGGTGCCAGGCTAGAGCGACGTGGAACGCCACAGACTGGCAACGTGTGGTGTTTAGAGATCAGTGTCGCTTTGTTTTCGGGGCAGATGATCCTCGTGTCCGGGCGTGGACGTCCCTGGATCAACGGCACAATTCCAACCTGGCTATCGAGCGCCACACCTCCCCCACTGCAGGCGTTATGGTCCGGGGAGCCATTGCCTACGATAAGCCGGTACGTGGATCATTGACCGACCAGCGCTATGTGAATCAGATGCTACGGCCCCGTGTGCTCCTATTTCTGGTCGGGATTCCAGGTGCGCTATACCAGCAGGATAATGTCCGCCCGCACACAGCTCAGGTTGCCCAGGACTGCCTACGTAATGTCCAGACACTTCCATGGCCTGTCTGCTCCCCGCACATGTCCCTTATCGAGCATGTGTGGGACTAGTTGAAACGCCAGCTGCAGCCGTGCCGCACTATCCGGGATTTGGAGCACACCGTCCAAAACGTGTGGGCCAGTCTGCCGCAGGACAACATCAGGCGTCTGTTCGCCTCCATGCTGGACCGTACTGCAGCATGTATCGCCGCACGAGTCGTAAAAGTATGTATCTTCTTTGGATATTCGTTTTGTGTTCTTTTTCCTGTTAAAAGCAATGCTTGCTGATTTTCCCTCTACTACTAATAATATTGTTTATTTTACATTTAGAAGTGCGAATTTCATGATTTTCCCAGCGTTTTTAAATTACAGAATACGGATATTTCTCTTCGTAAAGAGCAAAATCATAACCTTCTATCCACAGCTTGTTTACGTGCGCTATTTTGTTAGCAGACAATATTTAACGGCATCAGATATTTCTTTCGTGTTCATCTAACACGCTGTTGCCAGTTTCAATTCTTTGAACTCCCCCTCCTTTTGTTTTGTAATTTCTTATCAAAAACGTTCTAAATATAAATGAAAATCTTCTGCACTTAATTAATCGTTCCGACTGTGCCTAACTTCCGACGTTACTTCATTTTCTGCAATACGTGGCTGCTTTACGAAATCTTTTAACGGAAGTTTAGGACTGAAAGTCTTTCGTCATTCACTCCCTTGAACAAAAACTTCTTTCCACATCTGCCACATGTAATTATAGATGCAATAGTTTTAACCCTTCCCCCGTTCCGTATTAAAGTTTTCCCGAAAGAGATCGCCTTATGTTTTTCTCCACAAATTTGTCTTATGCGTATGAGATCATGGAGTAATATACACTGAAGAGCAATTGAATTAGAGATACCTGTCTAGTAACGTGTAGCACCACCTATCGCCCTGATGACGGCGGCGATTCGTCTCGGCATGGACTCGACAAGACACCGGAAGCGTTGGGAAGCCATACGGATCCACGACCCTTGAACAAGCTCCCACAGTTCCCGAAGATTTGATGGAGGGGGGTCAGAGCCTCGAACATCTTTCTCGATGACATCCCAAATGTGCTCGATGGGATTGAGGTCAGGTGACCTAGCTCGCAAAAGAAGCGAGGTCACGTCGGTGGAGCGTTCATCCACCCATTCGGATACAATTCGGGAGCTGCATTGTCTTGTTGCAGGATGAGGTCCCCAGTGGGACGTTAAAGACGCCCAAACAAGAGCAAATGATCGTCCAGGATATCCCAGTAACGATGACCTGTGAGGGACGATGTCACACTTACCAGGGGTCCCATTTCAGTCCACGTAAACAGTCCGCAGACGAGAATGCCCCCCCTCCCACCAGCTTGAAGAGTACCCTGCTGGCAAGAAGGATCCATCGCTTCATGTGGTTTGCGCCGTACTCGTATCCTGCCATCCGCATGTACTAACGTGAATCTCGACTCAGAAGTCCATGCAACATTTTCCCACAAGTCTAGGGTCCAGTGGCGATGTTCCCGCGCCCATGCTAATCTTTGCACCATGTGATGTGCGGTCAGCAGCGGTACCCTCAGCGAGGAGATGGTTCTGGATGATGTGGCTGCTTACACGTTTTTGTGCACCAGCGTTAAATTGCCGAGTGATTTCTTGCACTGTGGCCCTTCTATCCACTGTTACAATGCGAGGTAGCCGACGATGACCCCGCTCATCCACACGCTGTTGTCCACGGCAGTTGGCCCTTGCAGGGATGGTTTTACCGGATTCGATGTACTCACGGTGCACCTGTGACACAGTGGCTCATGAAAATCCCAGTGCTTGTACGACTTCCGAGATGGAGTGACCCATTCGTCGGGTCCCGACAATTTGCCCACGATCAAATGCGCTTAGATCCTTCGTCTTACCCATACTGAATCCGACTCTTACTGATTCCCGTCGCATCACTCCTTATATTGTCGGATCGCTGCATACGTCATGTCGTTTCCGTTCACAGGGCCGCCCACAGCGCCGTATTTGCACAACGCCAGCTGTCTCTAATTCAATTGCTCTTCAGTGTATAGCACAGGAGAAGTTTTATTTACTTTTTCTTATTTATCGTATTCACCTGCACGCACACTTTAAGAAAAAGAAAAATACGTAAATCTCTACAAGGCTTTTCACACAACTGGTAATTAATATTGGAAGGTCAAAATTACTTGACGCAATTCATTTCAGGGATAATTTGCTACTATAACAATCCCCTGGCGTGGTTTGATCACAACATTTACTCTTAACACACTATAAAGAAGTAAATTTCTCCGCGCCGGGGTTCGAACCCGGGTCCACTCATTCCGGAATAAGTTGCTCAACCAATTAAGCTACGCGGACATTTTATTCTGATTCCTATCTGCCTTTATGTCGTGTGCGTCCTTCTGGCAGGTACGTCACATCTCCTGGTACGTTACATCATCTCCCCCTTATTTTTTTTTAAGTGCTGGAGAAAGGATTCTCTTATTTTTCCTATCTCGCGGTGTGGAAATAACATCACACCAATGCGAGATTTTGAACGGTCGGGTCATCCGGATAGTTCGGGCGCCATTATAACGAAGTAAATTTCTCCGTCATTTTTGGTCTACGCCGGGATTCGAACCCGAGTACGCTTATTCCGGAACAAGTCGCTCTTCCAACTGAGCTACGCAGACGATTTATTCTGATTCCTATCTGCCTTTATGTCGTGTGCGTCCTGCTGGCAGGTACGTCACATCTCCTGGTACGTTACATCATCTCCCCCTTCTTTTTCTTTTTTTTTTTTTTTCGAAGTGCTGCTCATATTTTTCCTATCTCGCGGTGTGGAAATAACATCACACCAATGCGAGATTTTGAACGGTCGGGTCATCCGGATAGTTCGGGCGCCATTATAACGAAGTAAGTTTCTCCGTCATTTTTATCCGCGCCGGGGTTCGAACCCGGGTCCACTCATTCCGGAATAAGTTGCTCTACCAATTAAGCTACGCGGACATTTGTTCTGATTCCTATCTGCCTTTATGTCGTGTGCGTCCTGCTGGCAGGTACGTCACATCTCCTGGTACGTTACATCATCTCCCCCTTCTTTTTCTTTTTTCTTTCGAAGTGCTGCTCATATTTTTCCTATCTCGCGGTGTGGAAATAACATCACACCAATGCGAGATTTTGAACGGTCGGGTCATCCGGATAGTTCGGGCGCCATTATAACGAAGTAAATTTCTCCGTCATTTTTGGTCTACGCCGGGATTCGAACCCGAGTACGCTTATTCCGGAACAAGTCGCTCTTCCAACTGAGCTACGCAGACGATTTATTCTGATTCCTATCTGCCTTTATGTCGTGTGCGTCCTGCTGGCAGGTACGTCACATCTCCTGGTACGTTACATCATCTCCCCCTTCTTTTTCTTTTTTTTCTTTCGAAGTGCTGCTCATATTTTTCCTATCTCGCGGTGTGGAAATAACATCACACCAATGCGAGATTTTGAACGGTCGGGTCATCCGGATAGTTCGGGCGCCATTATAACGAAGTAAATTTCTCCGTCATTTTTGGTCTACGCCGGGATTCGAACCCGAGTACGCTTATTCCGGAACAAGTCGCTCTTCCAACTGAGCTACGCAGACGATTTATTCTGATTCCTATCTGCCTTTATGTCGTGTGCGTCCTGCTGGCAGGTACGTCACATCTCCTGGTACGTTACATCATCTCCCCCTTCTTTTTCTTTTTTTTTTTTTTTTTTTCGAAGTGCTGCTCATATTTTTCCTATCTCGCGGTGTGGAAATAACATCACACCAATGCGAGATTTTGAACGGTCGGGTCATCCGGATAGTTCGGGCGCCATTATAACGAAGTAAGTTTCTCCGTCATTTTTATCCGCGCCGGGGTTCGAACCCGGGTCCACTCATTCCGGAATAAGTTGCTCTACCAATTAAGCTACGCGGACATTTGTTCTGATTCCTATCTGCCTTTATGTCGTGTGCGTCCTGCTGGCAGGTACGTCACATCTCCTGGTACGTTACAGCACCGTTGCCATTCAAGCAAATGTTTGTCTTGGGAATTTGTGTGCGTCTACCTTTTATGAGAAGGAGACGATCAGACAATGCGTTGGAAGTTGTTAGATTTAATTACGTGCAAATGCGTTAAAGAGTTCTTAGAAAAGAATGAATTTCTCCGCACAACCGGAGTAAATTCATTCTTTTCTAAATTTCAGCAAATTGGTTGTTGGTTTGGATAAGTATGATTGCGTCTGTCTGTGTCATATTAAACTTATTGAAGTTTTCGTTGGGAAACACGTACGCACGTTAAAATGAATGTTTAGTGTGAAGAAAAATCTTATACGATATTTCTCCTACGTCAATATGGAACTTCTTCTGTCCAGTAACGTTTTTACGCACGATTTTATTTTCACAGGAATTTAAATAGTCACGGCTACTCCGAACGGTTTTATTTGCTGTTGCCTGTTTCTTAATAGTTTAGAATGCACAAATGTGTGCTTTAACTAGAAATTACAGAGTGAGTCAAAAGTCGCTGGACACCCTTGTATTTCAGAAACGGGAGGGAAAATGAAATATCTGAATACCCCAGCAAAGAATCGGTGAGGCTTATCTTTTAGGTTATTTCCGGAACATGGCCGCCATCTTGAAATCGGCCATATTGGATCAAGGTCAAAATTTTCAAAGGGTAAGGGGGTCATGTTGCATATCAAACCAGACCAGAATTTTCTCAGAAACTGATTGCCGTGATCAGATTCGACATATGTACTGTGCAGTGGCGTATATTCTAGGCTAACTGCGAAGCCCAGAGAATGCACAAATAAAAATTAAATAAGCACACATAAAAATCAATTATCAACGGTATTGAGATATGTCGATGCTTTCGGTGCGAAAGAAAAACACGAGCGGATTCGCTTCTTTCGATTATGAGAATCAGTCTGGCGAGCGATGACCAAAGGCATAACGCAAGCATGCCTTCGAGAGTTTACGCTGTTCTGATGCGAAGAGCTTCCATTAAATCGCCTGCTAGCGTTTCCATGACAACATGAATGTGCGCATGGAGGTGAATGGAACATTGCTTTGCGCAACGATTCTCTCAGAAAAAGAGAAGCCTTGTGCCATCTCAGTCACTCGCATGCTTCTGCGTGTAACAGCGCGTGTTTCGCGAGAGTTGTTTCAGTTTGTGTGGAGTGTCAATGAATTAAAATCAGTGATATTATATCTTAAATTCGTGGCTTTCTTGGATGTTTTGATAAATTTTGTGAAAGCTCCCCTGTACATCTACTGTCAGAATTTAAAAAAAACTATGCTTCAAATTTTGATGCAGCTCGACTGAAAAATGAACTGAAGGTGTTTTATTCCTTTGATGAATACAAAACAAATTAATAAGACATTACTTTTTACACAAAGTTGAATAAATTGGACATAGTGCTTATTAATGTGTGCAAATTAGCAGACCTGATGTTAAACTTTCCATCAACAACTGCAACTGCCGAAAGAAGTTTTTCTGTATTAAAAAGAATCAAGACATATCTTAGAGTCACACAAGGACATGTACATTCGAGTAACTTGGCTGATTTGTCAATGGAGAAAAACATTATTTTTAAATTTGAAAAAGTACTCGGAAGAAACATTTTTGTGAAAACGTAACACTCAAGTTCACACAAAAGGAAAGAAGTGAGTTCATGTACAAATAATCTTCAAATCCTAATCCTCATAATTATTTGGTATCATGTTAGCAAAAGCATGTACCTAAAATTTTGAAAAAAAGTTACTTCTATTACTTAACAATTAAAAATTAAATTTCGCAATTTAAAAAAAAACAGTACTGTGTGTGTGTGTGTGGGGGGGGAGATTGCCCAGGCTCGGATACAAGATACGCCACTGGTATTGTGGTTTACAAGTTATCAACACAGAAATTTGAAATAACCATTGTTTGTTCAATGGTTATCACACTACGAACAGAGTTGCTCCGTAGTGTGACCCATCGTGTTGGAAATAACGGGGGAAACTACCATCTTCATTCAGAAGGAAAGGGAACACTATTTCCTGTAGCATTCCCAGGTAGTACTGAGCATTTAGGTTATTGTCGATGAAAATGGGTCCGATTGCACAGGTGCCCCATATTCCACACTACACCATAACCTTTACGTTATCAACTACTTTGGATGGTTCCGTCCAGTGAGGACTCCTGTCACTCCAGTACCTGTGGTTCTATCGGTTAACCTCACCACTGACATAAAAATTGGCCTTGTCACTGAACAAAATGACCTATGCAAATGAGGGATCTTGTTGATGTTGGTCTAAAGCCCAAGTGCAGAACTCGACACGTCTATCAGGGTCATCTTCTGATAGTTGCTGCTGCATCTGGATCTTTAACGGATGCCAGTGAGCGGTGTGAAGAATCCGTACAATGGCTGACTGACTTCTGCTGTGAGACGTCGTGTGCTGCATTGTGGACTCTTTACAAAGGATGCCAAGACCATTGTTGAGGCTTCCTTGTCGGTAGCTGGTTTAAGCCGAGCACTACGTGGCTTATCGTCCACAGTCCCAATTTCCCGGAATTTGAATATTAGGTATGCGACAGTGCTGTGCGAAATTGGTGGTCTTTCTGGGTGTCAGTTGTTGAAGTCTGCGGCTATGATACAGCAGCTGCGTTCCCCAGACATTAGGATCACCTGAATCCTTTCCTCTTTCTTCAATGCCATCTTCAGTTACGTGCAACAAACAATGATTATTTCAACTTTCTGTGTTGATAACTTGTGAACCACAACACATATGTCAAATCGGATTACGGCAACCAATTTCTGAGAAAATTCTGTTCTTGTTTGATATGCAACATGATCCCCTTACCATTTAAAAAAACTGAACCAAGATGCCGGCCATGTTCCGGAAATACACTGCTGGCCACCCAAAATGCAACACCAAGAAGGAAGCATCCGATTGGCCTGAAATTCGCAGCATGCGTCGCCCGCAAGAGGACATGCAAACGATTAGCATTGCAGGGCATATGCAAATCATGTGCGCCCGGCACGCCACCGAGAAGCACTATTAAAAGGGTACACAGAAGGCGGGGTGAAAGTAGGGGTTGTGCTGCCGAACCTGTGCGTGGGAAGCTTCCTGACGACTCGTCGCAGAATACGGCAGTCATTCCAGCACGTTTCGGAGTTCGACAGAGGACGAATAGTGGCTTATCGCGACAGCGGTTTATCGTACCGAGACATCGGCGCCCGTGTGGGACGACATCGAGCCACAGTGAGGCGAGTATGTATTCAGTGGGTGCAGGAGGGACGGACAGACCGACGTGAGCAATTACCGCAGCCGCGGCACACCACCGAACGAGAGGACCGGCATGTTGTGCAGCGGGCATTGACGGCTCGTACCGCCACATCACGAACATTAGCGCAGGAATTAGGGTGTGTCGCGCAACAACCTGTGTCAGCACGTACTGTTCGACGTCGTCTGCTGGAGCGGAGACTTGTTGCACGGCGCCCATTGCTCCGGTTACCATTGACGTTACACCACTGGCGAGTGCGGCGGCAGTGGGTCGTTGAACGCCGCACCTGGACTACGGAATGGTACGACATTGTCTTTTCCAACGAATCCGCTTCTGCTTTCAACACCACGATGGTCGGATCCGCGTGTGGCGGCACCGCGGCGAGAGACTGTATGACGCCTGCACTATGCTTCGCCATACCGGTCCGTCGCCTGGCGTTATGGGGTGGGGCGCAATTGGATATGACACCCGCACCCCTCTGGTACGCATCGCCGGTACACTCAACAGCCACCGCTACATCTCCGACGTTTTGGAGCCTGTGGTCCTCCCTTACCTACAGGATCTGCCAGCGGCAACGTTTCAACAGGACAATGAGCGCCCGCACGTGGCACGCATCGTGCAACAGTTATTCACGGCCCACCAGGTGTCACTGCTGCCGTGGCCCGCCTGTTCTCCCGATATGTCGCCCATCGAACACGTCTGGTCGCTGATCGGCAACCGAGTGGCCCGGGAAGCACCACCCGCGTCTACGCCTGATGAACTGTGGCAACGTGTGGAAGCAGCCTGGACTGACATACTCCAAGCCCACATCCAAAAAACTCTTTCGTTCGATGCCGCGGCGTATAACGGCCGTTATTGCCAGCCATGGTGGCCACACGAACTATTGATGCCTGCGTGTTTCGCAAGTCACACGGGACTGTAAGCTCAATCGTTTCATCTTTGTATCTGTTGTTATGTGTCCAGTAAATCTGGCTTTGCTATCTCGTGTCCTTCTTGGTGTTGCATTTTGGGTGGGCAGCAGTGTAGCTTAACAGATAAGCTCCCCTCACCAATTCTTTGCTGGGGTATTCAGATATTTCATTTTCTCTCCCGTTTCTGAAATACAAGGGTGTCCTGCGACTTTTGACTCACCTTGTATATTACACCTTGTTCAAGTCGGATTGGAAAAACTATTATTTTATCGCACGGCAAGCTTCCTTCCAACGTCAGTAGAAGACAAGGTTGCATTCAACATGCACGTCCGGTAGTTGCTGGCTTGGTTGTCGGCTTTATGATGTCCCTGAACTACACTGGTGTCCAAAATCAACATGACAAATACAAATTCGAAAATTTGTTCAAAACGAGACGACCGATTGTAAAGATTTTTCGGAGACCTGTGCAAGGGAAAACGCAAAATCGACGTACCCAAGTAACATTGTGCTGATGGAAATATGCAAATTAAGACAGTATGTCATCCTGCTGGCACGCGTGCGACATTCATAAACGTTGTTACTTAGCGGGGTGTAGCAATTGAAGCTTGAGTTGGACTGTTAGTGAAAGAATGGCTCCGCACCATCAGTTAGAAGACTCTTTATGGTGGAGGGTAATCAGTACATTGACAGTAGTGCAATCGCAAGCTGAGGTAGCAAGGTGGATGGATGAATGTGTCGAGGCAAGTGATCTCCAGTCTCTAGAGCCAGTTTCAGAAAACCGGAACAATAACCAGAAGGCCGGTACGAGGACGTTCAGGAGCCAAAACAAGTCAAGACGACGGGTCTTTGTATCTAACTGTTCACTGCCAAAGGGAGTTGACAGCCAGACAACTCTCGCAGGAGTTGTCCTCTGCTTCGGGAACGGCGGTACCGAAGCAAACACTTCTACAGAAGACTCCACGAGTGAAGTCTGTATGCATCGCACAGAAGGGCCCTTCTGAATTGGGCTCGACAACACCACCCCTGTGCCCCTGACCAACGGGCCTGTGTTCTCTATGTTCTCTACAGGGACGAGTCGTAGTACAGCGTAAATACGGATTCTTGACATGTGCACATTTTTATCTAATGTTAGAGGGAAGCCAAAATCTTCCCTCTAACATTAGATTCCATGAGGAACCCTGAGCTGCACTCTAAAGGAATGACATCCTAAGGCCATTTGTACGGCTTTTCAGGAGAGGCGTTGTCCCCCAGTTTCTTTTTTATGAACGATAAGGACCGTTCCCGTAGGGCCTCGACTAGTCAATGGATAACTAGAGAGTGAGGCTGTTCACAGGATGGAGTAGCTCGCGAGATCTCCTGTCCTGGACCCGATAGAGCATGTCTGGGATGCCCTAGGAAGAGCAATTGCAAATCCGGCAGCCCTCTCCCTGAACTTCGACGCGGCTTAGTAAAGGAGTGGAACTCATTGTCCACAACTGTCATCCACAGCTTTGTAAACAGCATGAAGGCTCATTGTGAGAGCTGAATCGCGGCGTGCGCCTTACCGCCGATCACTCGCTTAGATAGCTTGGGCCTCTTACATTTAACCTGGATGTGATTTGCGCCGTCGTTGCCGAGAGATCGGTCTGTACGAGCCTAGATATTCTAGATCGACCCCTGTCATCAGTAGCGTGTGGTTGGGAACCGCTTGCTCTCTGTGCGCTGGATGGTAAACTCACGGCACGTCTTTAATACGGTCTCCCTCGAGAACCCTAGAGTTCTTACCACTTAGGCGATAGAATGACCCATCCGTCTTGCGCCGACAATGCGTCCACGATCAAAGTCGCTCAGATCACCACGTTTACTCATGTTCGTCGATTGTATTAAAAGAAATCCGTCTTGTTGCACGATGATATTTATTCATCTAAAAAACTAAATCTATATACAGTTTAAAAACACATGAGCACTTTCGGTGTCACATTGACACCTTCATCAGATGTGATTTCACCATGTGGTTACATGCTGGTCTTAAGTACGTGGAGTAGATGCATCATGGGAAAGGTAATGTCAATGTCACATGATATACCAGATAACAAGACAATAAAAAAAAGGCATAATTAGCTAATGAAGATCACTTAACACATGGTGAAATCACATCTGATGAAGGTGTCAATGTGACACCGAAAGTGCTCATGTGTTTTTAAACTGTATATAGATTTCGTTTTTTAGCTGAATAAATATCATCGTGCAACAAGACGGATTTCTTTTAATACTAGTATTCATGCACGAATTATAGTGTCTATTCGTCGATTGTGATGCATTGTTGGGAAGCCCTGCTGTCCGCCTCCTATTTATTGCCTGCGTTATGTTTGGGTATGTTCCACTTTGCATGGGGATGTTCACTGCCCATGTCATGTGCCCATCACCCCTGGTTCTAATGTTTTGTCTACTAAGTGTATATTGCCAGCAAATGTTACGTACCCCGGGTTGCCCTGGTTTAACAAAAAATGAGTCAATCAGTTTCTGGGTAAGCGTTTTACGAATTTTTCTGAAATTTTAATTCAGATATGTTGCACAGAAACTCTTAATTAGCATATGTTCCAAAAATGAAAAGTAAGGAATTAAAAAAAGAAAAAAGAAAACCCCCCAGAAAAACGAGAGTAAATCTGTAGGATGAAACCATCGTTCTTTATTGACTGTGGATGTTGGGATTTCCAAATATTTGAATCATCTACATTTTTATATTGTGTTGTGAGCAGTGCAAAGTATAGTTCTTTCGAAGCGTGAGGCCGCCCCCTTGGCGCAGTGGTCTAAGCGATGGTTTCTGATCATTCGTCCGAGATGGGCCCGGGTTCGAATCCTGGTGATGCATGGATATTATGTTTGACTTACGGCACTGGCTCTCTCCCTTACCTGGAACCAGTGACCCTAAATTTGGGACGGGCGACTGCATATAGCCCACTGAGTTGCTCACGGTGGTCGTTAAACCCTAATCAAAAAAAAAAAAAAAAAAAAAAGAAGCGTGAGTAAGTTCATCCTTCAAAGGATTCTGGGTAAACAGCATTGAGTACTCTTCCTCTTGGAACCTACATGAAGAGGTTTCAGTGTTTGCCAATTTTGAAGCAACCACGGGAAAAGCGTGGATTTTACAGTCTGCGTCCAACAACATTTAGCGATTGCCCCTGTGCTTGTTGACACTCTTGGCGAAAATGAAACTAACAGGAAACTGTGAGCGTTTAAATTGAAATGAAAGATCAGATGGGGCAATGGGAATACGTGGAATAAAAACATGGTCTCCTTCAGCATTCTAGTCATGATGTTACTTTGATAACATTTGACATGAGTTCATTTAGAGTCAACTGGGCTACATTGGAGATTGTTTGTGGATCCACATTTCCTCAAGATAAAATTAATAAATAGTCAAGATGAGCTGGGAGAAAGCGCGAACGGAGGAATAGCAGCCTTATGGTTTGAAGAAATGAAATACCAGAAAATTCATATTTTTCTCACACTTCATTTCTTAAGTTCTATTTGCATTTCACTGAAATATATTTCTGCTCTAAAAAATTGCGAAACTATTATTTTTAAGTGGTGAAACTATTTATAGCGCGTAGTAACACACGGGAATCCGCAGCCTAAAAGGTGAAGAAACCAGACGGCAACTGCGGGGGAATTATACACGCGTGGAAAGTATAACACAGTAAATAGCCGATTCAAATTTCAAACTGTGAATCGCACGCATTATATCAAACTCGAAACGATGGTTAAAGAAACCAAGTCAAATTCTTCTCGTAGAAATAGCATGAAACTGCTTATAGCGAGTAGTAACACACAGAGAGTTGGGGTCTGAAACGTAAACATACCCGCCGGCAACTACAGCGAAAGGATTCACGTAACACTTTCGAAGTGGGTCCCAAACGTTTTGGAACAACCTATTAGTATTTTCGCTTCTATTCTCCCGTAGGTGTTCCCCGGTATAGGATTGTAGTGTTAGTTTGTTTCGGTAAAGCCACCCGTAGGCCCATGAAAGATTTGTACATATAAGTTGCTACGCCAACAAAAAACGGATTTTTGTAGTAGCTTCTATCACGTTTGGCATCAGGCTCTCGTAGTTTACGCATCAGAATACTATGAAATATTGTTACGTTTTTTGTAAAGTGTAATGAAAAAATGTTGCGTAATAACGAAATGAACTATTGTTGCTGCGTGAGCTTGTGGCACAGCATAACGTGAGATCAAATTTCAACAATGGTTTCCTCAATAATGGTTGAGAACTTTAAAAAATAAATTAATTAATCAAAAATTTGCAAAATTTAATTTTAAAAAAGAGGGTTAGGAGGTGTACACCAAATTTAGAAACGGGTCAAAAAATTTGGACACGGACGCCACATAACTGGACCCGACCCGGATCTGTAACTGACCTGGAGCCAACCCAAGCCCGACCTGGATCAGTAACTGACCCGCACCCGACCAGAACCCAACCCGGATCTGTAACTGACCCGGACCCCACCGGGACAAATCTGCTTTGAACTATTATATATATATAGGGCACTAAAAAAGTCTCTCTGCAGTGGGTATCTTAGGTTATATGGAAATCAAGCAAATGTATTATAGGAACGTACACTCACAGGAAGTGTTGAAACTGTCGTCCTTCATTTGCAAGACATAACCTACCTGTTTTACACATGTTTTCAAACACGTTTGCGGTAATCAAAAAGTTCCTCCGCAGTAATACACTGGTGTGCAAAAATTAAGGACGAAGAGGAGAAATTAGCATAACTGCGGAACGAGCAGGCAGAACAGGCCGAAAGACCACTCAGGATATAGACTAGGGTCCGGTACGGTAGGGCATGCGCATATCTGCAGCATGACGGGGGGGGGAGGAAGGGTTTAAAGCACACGGGCGGTGTACACTCAGAAATTCGGTGAAAGCTATTGCACGGTGTACATCGGTTTGAACGACATCGAGTTGCTGCCACCGTATGATATGGCCAACAGGTAATCCAGTAGACGACATCTGGATGACTTTACCCGAGGTCACGTCATTGGGAAGTTGGAAGAAGGTCAAAGTGTGTCTACCGTGGCAGAGGAGTTCGTGATCGCTCACAGCATCGTTTCACGAGCTTGGAGAGCATTTCAAACGACAGGAACAGCTGTCCGAAAGTTTAGCAGTGGTCGTCCACGAGCAACCACTGCGGCGGAAGACCGGTATATTGTCCTACAGGCGAGAAGAAACAGACGGCAGACAGCGGGAGAAATCGCAAGGCACATGCAACAGACAACTGGACGTCCGTTATCGCGTTTTACCGTGGCCAGGAGGCGGCATAAAGGTGGTCTATTTGCACGACGACCAGTACGGTGTATGCCATTAACGCCTGCTCATCGGAGACGGCGGATTCTGTGGTGCCAGAAACACAAAAACTGGACACATCAGCAATGGGGTCGAGTTCTCTTTACGGATGAGAGCCAATTTAGTCTGACGAGCGATTCTGGACGTATACACATCTGGAGAGAGCAGGGAGCACGCAATCACACCTCCAACATCATCGAAAGGGACCGGTGTGGAGGTGGCGGAGTTCTCGTTTGGGGCGGTGTCATGCTTGATAGCCGTACTGAGCTCCACATCTTCCAAGGACTTTCAATCACTGGTGTCCGCTACTGTACCGAGGTTCTCTTGCTTCACGTGCGTTTGTTTAGAGGTGCTGTGGGTCAAGAGTTCCTTTTCATGGACGACAACGCTACACCTCATCGTACAGTGGCTGTCGCAGAGCTGTTGGAGAGTGAAGATATTCAACGCATGAATTGGCCCGCAAGGTCCCCAGACCTAAATCCAATCGAAGACGAGTGGGACCTTCTCGGGAGACACTTGGAAGCACGTCACCAGCCGCCAGCACCGATTCCGCAGCTGCGATTGGCGCTACAAGAGGAATGGGCCGCGATGCCTCAACAGCTCCTTGACAACCTCGTCCTCAGCATGGACAGACGTTGTAAATCCTGCAACGCAGTCAGGGGTGATCATATCCCCTACTAAAGACTGGATTTTTCTTGGCAGCCGCCTGTCACATGTACGTTTCTGTCTTCTGTCCAGTTGTGCTCGAAGCTACCTTTTCAATAAAGTGCCTTTGTATCCTTTGGATTCCTTGTTTGGACGGTTTTGCTCACTTGTCCCATATTCGTACTGTAACGTATACTCTAGATTCACTTTCCTTTTGATTTTTACTATCTCTGGTTATTTTATTTTACTATGTAAATTATCTTCTTACTGAACGAGATGTTATTTCACCCGCTGAATGAGATCTGGCAATGAGTGTAAGTCATGACGTGGTGGTAGCCAGTATAAATAGGCGCGTTCAACGATACGTAGGGAGAGCTCTTTGTTGTTGTATAGGGAGAGCGTTTGTTTATGTGGAGAGAGCTTTTTGTTGATGTGCGTAGGGGAGCTTCGTTCTATGTGATTAGGTTTTTTTCTTCATTATTGTGATACAATTAGTGTGTGTGTGTTGGATGATTCAAGAGTTTATTTAATAAAAGAGTTTTAAGTAAGTACGTCTTTCTCAGTTCATAGTACTGTCAGACCTCTGTCTGGCTGTTAGGTTTATTTCATTTAGTGTTATTAGTAACAACCAGCATAAGACTTTATTCATCTTAATTACTACTACAACATTACTACCAGTTATAAGCTTGTTCATTATTATTACTACACTACTAGCAGGAAAGTTTATTCATGATGTAATTAACAAACAACAAGCATTAGAAGAAGCATTAGCTTAGAAGAAGCTGAATTCATCATAATTCAGTAGTAGAAGAGTTATATTCATTATAATTAATTTAGTAGTTGAAAATGATATTCATTATAATTGGCGTCCGAACTTTTCTCGGACACGAGGTCTTGACAATTATTACCCATGTCTTCCTTACCTGAGACAACTTCAATTTTTCACCCTAAGGCAAGTTTCGATGGTGATGGTGTTTTTTGACAATTTGCAAGAAGCCTGTGGGTCTCACTTTGATATGAATGATCTACACGTACCCAGGCATTCTTCACAATTTCGTAATGCACCAGCTTCCTATTACTCTGAGTCGCGGGTCGTACCTGAGGGAGTTCAATCCTCTCAGCGAAGCAGAATGCTTGCCCATTTCGTGCAGCATGCAGGAACAATTCATTTCAATGGGTTGGAGGGATCCTTAAAGTTCCTCGAAGATTTGGAAGATCATTTTGATCTATACAATATTCCTGAAGACTGCAAAGTACAAATCGCAGGCACTTGCTTGAAGGATACCGCTAAGACCTGGTATCGGCAGTGGAGAGTGTAGAACCCGGATTCTCATTATGAGAATTTCCGAGCAGAATTTTTGGAGGTCTTTCCTTTCGGCCTCCGTCGAGCTAGCCTTGCACAACAACTTTTTCTCGTCAGCAAGGACCCAACGATATCCCTGTTGCATTTGCGTTGGAAACAACACGCTTATATAACTTATGGGATCCACATGCCAGTCATGTCGACATGTTGGATACCCTATTGCAGCAGCTCGACCCATTTCTACAAGATTTTCTTGAGGTTCGACACCCTGCTACAATTCATGAATGCCTTCGCCTCATACGAACGTATGAAGAGCGACATGGCAAACATGGTTCAACTCACCATGCTCGGGCACCCCGCGAGGCTTATTACGCAAACCCTCAGCGGCATAATAGGCATAATAACTTTCAGCGCGAGCATACACAAGTGCACGCCCAAGCTTCATACGTTCCACCACACAGAAGAGTGGCAAACCAACCGCGAGTTTCTGAACAATCTTCGGGATATCGTACAAATGCACAGTATGCTCGACCCTGTTCCAATCCACAGCATTCGGAACGTTTTCATGCTTAGGGCAATGATTATTTTTCTGCCCGTGCTGAGGTAAGAAGTAATAGATATGAAAATGTCAACAGACATGCGGAGTTCCCGCAGCAGGTTTCACGCAGTTTTCCTCATCGTGAAAATTTCCTGATACCCGGCAGGGTCGAGGTTTCAGATCGCATGATAATCCAACCAGGAATCCTTTAAACTTCCAAAGGAAGTAGACCAAGGAGTCGGTCCTGCTTCCTGATACCAAGCATTCTGACCCTAAAACAGTTTTAGTGACTGTCCAAACTCCTCAGTTGCCTGATGTATTCTTGACAATTGAAGATATTATTGTCGAGACAAAGTTCGACACTGGTTCTGAAATATCAGCCCTAAATACGAAGTTTTGCACTGACAATTTTCCTGCAATACTCATTCAGCCTGCGACGCAGTATTTGCGAGGTGCAAATAACAAAATCTTCAGTATCACAGGAACTGTCACATTATCTCTAGGGCTGGGAAAGGCTCGTTTTACGCATTCTTTCCTGCTTATAGACGAACTACCTGTTAAATGTCTAATGGGAATGGACTTTATTAATACGTTTCAAATAACTCTGAATTTCGTACAACATGTGATTTCCTTTCCGGAACCTGTCGAAATGATTCCTACGGTTCCTATGGATATAACGAGTTTGTTATTGAGAAACCAATTGAATGAGAGGCAACGAAACCAGCTTTCTCTACTTTTGCAGGAAAGCCCTGGTTTATTTTCTGATCAACCTGGTTTCACACAGGTGGTTTATCATGTCATTGACACTGAGGGTTCAAAACCGATAGCGACGAAACCTTACCCTTGTGCTCCACATAAGAAACAGGAAATGCAACGTCAAATTTCTGAAATGATTAAACAGGGCATAATTAGGGAATCAACAAGCGCCTGGGCTGCTCCTGCCTTTTTGGTTCCAAAGAAACAACCCAATGAATTTCGTTTCGTGACAGATTTCCGCAAGCTCAATCAAGTCCCAAAAACGATCAATTATCCACTACCTGTCATGTCGCATATTTTGCATGACCTGTCATCAACTAAATGGATGTCAACCTTGGATTTGGCGAGTGGATATTGGCAGGTGGCGGTACATCCGGACTCTGTCGATAAAACAGGCTTTGTGACTCCTTTTGGGGCTTATGAATACTTGCGTATGCCCTTTGGACTAGCTTCTGCACCTGCTACTTTCCAAAAGCTTATGGATACGGTTCTCAGACCTGTTCTGGGTCCCCATGTGCATGTATATTTGGATGACATTATTATTACATCCGAGACTTTTGACGAGCACCTTTCTCTGCTCAAACAGGTGTTCCAACTCATATACAATGCTGGCTTGACGTTAAAACCTAGTAAATGCCAGATAGCGAGGGACGAGATTGTATATCTGGGGTTGAAAATCACTCCCCACGGCTTATTTACGGATAATGAAAAAATTAGGCCTATTGTTGACTTTCGTCGGCCTAAAACATCAAAAGAACTATCACGCTTTCTGGGAATGACCGGATGGTATCAGCAGTTCGTCCCCGCTTATGCTACAATCTGTGAGCCATTGTATGCTTTGAAATGTAAATACAAGAAGTTTGTTTGGACACCTGAGGCTAACGCTGCATTTGAAACACTGAAGTCTGCGTTGACTCAGCCTCCTGTGTTGGCTTTCCCGGATCATACTAAGGAATTTGATATTTATACTGACGCATCCCGAGTTGGTCTTGGTTGCGTTTTGTCACAAGCTGGGCATCCAATAGCTTTTGCGTCTCGAACTTTAGCCAAAGCTGAACGCAATTATTCAGCTACGGAACGTGAATGTCTTGCTGTTGTGTATGCACTGAACAAATTTCAATGTTATCTTAACGAATTGACAGTTAACATAATTACGGATCATTCTGCCCTTCAGTATTTGAATTCTGCTAAGCACCTATCTCAAAGACTTATGAAGTGGGCTCTGAAGTTACAAGAGAGCAATGTCAAAATTTCATATCAGCCAGGTCATAAGAATCAATTACCGGACGCATTGTCTCGCGTTCCGATTAGTGGGGTCCCCACAGAAACTACTCCTGGATGTCAGCCTTTACTTCTAATAGCTGATATAACATCCAGAGAGCAGATAATGGCAGAATTAATAAATGATCCAGATTTTGGGGATATCTATAATTTTTTGCTTGCGGGTTCGCCCCTACAAAGTGATCCTTCTCTGCCTGGAAGGTCACAGCATTTTGAAGTCATAGAGGGTCTGCTTTACTATACGAAATCTAGGACTACTAGGGCAGAGTTTCGCCCATGTATTCCGCGAACCCTTAGAATGGCCTTTTTAAACGAATTTCATGACAAACCTCTTGCAGGCCATTTAGGTATTCGCAAGACCCGTTGTAAATTGCGGGATGTTGCCTATTGGCCTGGCATGTACCAAAGTGTGCTCGCATACGTTCAATCATGTCACTTGTGTCAGATTAATAATTACCGTAATGTAAGACCGGCCGGTCACTTGAAATCTAGTTCAAGTTCTCATGTTTTTGACATTATTTCAATAGATTTATTGGGATCTTATCCTTTATCTGTTAAAAACAAAGCTCGTTACGTTCTAGTATTAACTGATAATTTTTCTAAATGGGTTGAAGTTTTTCCCATTAAAGCCGCTACGGCAGAAGTTATTTGTAATGTATTAATTAATGAAGTATTCTCTAGATATCGTGCACCTAATAAAGTAGTTTCGGATAATGGTCCACAATTTATTTCTGACATTTTTGAAAGAATGTGTGCGAGACTACACATTAAGCATAAATTCATTTCCCCATATCATCCCCAGAGTAATCCTGCGGAACGAGTAAACCTCACGCTTGGTAAAATGATTGCTACATTTGTCATGGATCATCACGAACGATGGGATGACCATCTTGAGCTTTTTTGGTTCGCTCTCCGCTCGTCTGTTCACGAATCTACTAAAATTACTCCTGCAGAACTTTTTCTGGGTCGCAAAATTAAAACCCCTTTTGAAAATTTAACGGAGATTATCGACGAACTAAACCAGCGACCAACTCCGCAATCAGTACGAATCATGGCAGAAAAAGCTCGTGTTGCAATGCTAGGAGCACAAGCGGCTCAAGCAAGATACTATAATACTCGGCGTAGGGAACCAGATCTTGTCGTTGGAGATCTCACTCTCGTGGAAACGCACTTCCAGTCTTCTGTTTCTCATACTTTAGTGAAGAAATTTGCACCCAGCTACGAAGGTCCATATCGGGTGGCAAATGTGTTTGAAAATAACATTGTTCTTGAAAAACCTGACAATCAATTTCAATACGTACACGTTGCTCAGTGTCGCAAGTATCATGAACGAAATATCGATTTCATAATCAATCCTACTCAACCTTCTGTTCCACAGACTCAAGAGTCTATATCTCACGATCAACCTCCAGAAATTTTGGACGAACCAACAAACATTTTTGAAGAATCTCCAGTGATTTTTTCTTCACCCTCCCCTCCTCAAGACGGGTTTCCAAACACGCAACCTGATTCTCCCATGAGACCAAGGCTCGAATCAAGTTCTTCAAATACTAGTATTGTTCCTTTCCCTCCAACCATTGCCAAGACTATTGCTGCACCATTTCCTGATAACTCTGCACCAACACAAGCTCCTACTTCCTTGAATACCTCGTCAGAGAGTATTCCTATAGGCAGAAATAAACATCGCCCTGCACGACCACTAAATTACAGCAGCGACTCAGAGGCTTCAGATATTTCGGATTTATCAGTTATGAACAATAATTTGACTATTCCCAAACGTCAAACACCAATTACAAACCGTCCAGTAACACCAAAAGCTGGTCGAAAACGTAACTTGTCTCCCCAATCTGCTTCGCCGCAACAGCGACGAAGGCAGAGATCCTTGCATCAGCCCGGGTTTCGCCCCTGGAACCTACGCTCAGGGCAAACAGGGCCGATGCCTGCTGCTACTCTCATGCCACGAGGGCGAAAGCGAAAACAAACGATGTGACCGGAGCCACGTCCGTTCAAAAGAATGCTGGAAGGACACCACGGGCCCCAGCACAAAGGGACTACATATCAAAAGCCTGGGGTAGCCCGTTCCTGTCAGCCGCAGGGATTTCCGGACCGCCAGACTTCGGCCGTTCCTGATCGACGGACTTCAGCCGTTCCTGACCGTTCCTGTCAGCCGCAGGGATTTCCGGACAGACGGACTTCAGCCGTTCCTGACCGTTTCTGTCAGCCTCAGGGATTTCCGGACCGCCAGACTTCAGCCGTTCCTGACCGACGGACGTCAACCGTTCTTGACCGTTCCTATCAGCCGCAGGGATTTCCGGACCGACAGACTTCAGCCGTTCCTGACCGACGGATTTCAGCCGTTCCTGACCGTTCCTGTCAGCCGCCGGGATTTCTTGACCGACAGAATACAGATGTTCCGGATCCATTCAAATCCTTGAAACGCTCACCGCCACCTGAATTTACCAGTCCGATTAGGCCTGGAAAACGTTATCGTACTAGAGTTTTTTATGCGTCCTCGAGATAAGTAAGTTCTCGTGGACAGGTTCTTTTCTCCGTTTGTTGTTTTTCCTGCACTACCAGTTGGCGTGTCAGAATTTCTTTTTTTCGTGTGGGCCTATGCACTCTTTTTTGTGTATATATATGTGTTTTTTTATATTTCTTCTATGTCCATCTACTAATCCACTTTTTTTATATATATCTATGTGCTTAGGGGTAAAATAATAAAATTGTTACTGTTAGGCAGCTCCAGGCAATCTTCGCTGCTGATACAGTTGGTGTGTATTCAACGAATAATGAGAACGTAATTTGAAATTAAAGAAGTGATTCCTGCTAGGCAGAATAAAAGGAAGGTATGCCGATGCAGGTTTGTTTTGTTCAAGTATATAAAGTGTTTCACAGACGAATACAGATTTCTTGATTTTGTCATGCCAAGTTTGAGATTGTACATACTGCTGCCACCAAACAACAAAACAAAAAAGAGGTCGATAAACGTCAATCAACGAAGTGTAAGACTTACACTCCAAAATTGATAGGTTTTTCGAAAAAAAAAAATTAAGGGGGAGATGATGTAACGTATACTCTAGATTCACTTTCCTTTTGATTTTTACTATCTCTGGTTATTTTATTTTACTATGTAAATTATCTTCTTACTGAACGAGATGTTATTTCACCCGCTGAATGAGATCTGGCAATGAGTGTAAGTCATGACGTGGTGGTAGCCAGTATAAATAGGCGCGTTCAACGATACGTAGGGAGAGCTTTTTGTTGTTGTATAGGGAGAGCGTTTGTTTATGTGGAGAGAGCTTTTTGTTGATGTGCGTAGAGGGAGCTTCGTTCTATGTGATTAGGTTTTTTCTTCATTATTGTGATACGATTAGTGTGTGTGTGTTGGATGATTCAAGAGTTTATCTAATAAAAGAGTTTTAAGTAAGTACGTCTTTCTCAGTTCATAGTACTGTCAGACCTCTGTCTGGCTGTTAGGTTCATTTCATTTAGTGTTATTAGTAACAACCAGCATAAGTCTTTATTCATCTTAATTACTACTACAACATTACTACCAGTTATAAGCTTGTTCATTATTATTACTACACTACTAGCAGGAAAGTTTATTCATGATATAATTAACAAACAACAAGCATTAGAAGAAGCATTAGCTTAGAAGAAGCTGAATTCATCATAATTCAGTAGTAGAAGAGTTATATTCATTATAATTAGCTTAGTAGTTGAAAATTATATTCATTATAGTACATCTTGGGGATCTTATGGGATGATTTGAGTCAATGTGGAGCACTTCTGCACGACGTTACATTCGAAAAACCGCCTCGTCCTTAATTTTTGCACGCCAGTGTATTAAGGATGTTCCACCTAATTTTGATGGCTCTGTAGTCAAAATTTTGGAATTAAGCAACTTGTTGTACGTTGAATTTCAGTTTTTGCTGTTTTCCTGATAGCATGTCAAGCTTCAGAATATGTTTCACAGCACCAATTTTCAGAAGTTTATGATGAGTTGAAAGTTTCCAAAATGTGGATATTGTTTTTATCATTGCTCCTCAGAAGAAAGGGACACTTTTCCTTCTAAAGACATTCGTCCTTCATATTGCATGACAAATTAGTTTTCAGTGCGTGGTATAGAGAACAAAATTCCAGAGTGCGCATTTTTCCTAGAAAATTTTTTTGTTTGGTTTTATAAAATAAAACGAAAATAAAACCTGGTCAAAATAGGGGCATGAGCACCTTGACCCGACCGTTTGACCCGCTAGAAATTGTCGACCCGTGACCCATTTCCAGCTCTGGTGCACACACCACCATATGTATTGCATGTGTCTGGCAAATTTCAAGTCTCTACTTTCATTAGTTTCTCTTGTAAGCGATTGACAGACAGACAAGGAGACACGGTAACTTTATTATTAATAATATAAACACCCAGATCCATCGGTTTCTCTGGAACGCTTGACGTCACAGCAACGTCTGCATTGTCGCGCCGTCACTTATCGAACAATTCGTGTGTGCCCTCGCGATGTCAAAATGATTGCTTGATATATACACTCATTGTCATAAAATTCCGCGCACTAAGAAAACACCGTGCAATTAACGCGAAACTGGGCGAATTGCTACGGGAGGGTTGACATGAAGTTTCGTGCGTTTCCGCATGCCCGCGCGTCCTAGACCGGCGCTGCAATCAAAATCCTTGGAGCTCATAAGGTACCGCGCTGGGGACTCCACTATTTCCTTCACTCAGCGAGGAACTGTATTGCTTGATAGCGGAATTTTCGCTATTTCTTTGGCCGAATTTTCACCAAGCATGCACTTAACCATGTCAGTAACACATGGCTTGATAAGATTCTTGGCTATTGTATGAGGTTCACCTCTGCTCGTGCTGTTTGAGAGCTTACTAAAAAGGAAGCCTCAGTAGCTTTTTAATTCACTGTATGTGCTGCATGAAAAATAGTTTTTTTCACTTTTAAAAGTTCATTACGCTCGAGTACAAAAAACAAACAATATTCTTATGTTTGAGCTCTCGATCTGTTGTAGTCTCCAAATAGCGCCGCAGTTCAGCAGGTGCCGTTGAGCTATTATGATGAACTTTGCAGCATACGACACATTGTGAATTACCTTCAGCTTTCATAAATGTCAAACTAATATAGCTCTTATCGTAATTTCTTTTTTCCGCCAATTTGACAATTTTATCTTGATCACACCTTCCAGAAAGTGCATCTTTTTCTTTAACTTTTTTCCCATTTTTTATTGGGCACTGCGAATTGGTTGGTTAAGGTTTTCTTGAAAATTTCGGCGATGTCTTACAAATTGCTTGCGGAACCCGTGGAGAACCGCCGCGGAACCCCGGGGTTCCATGGAACACACTGAGAAACACTGTTCTAAAGTATCTGGTTGCAGATACTTTAGAATGGAGCGATGACGACATGTGGAGCTTTGGACCGATGACGTAGAATAGGTCGTGACAGAAAATGAAAGACCGAGGTAGGAAAATGTTTCACTGGATTGAGAGAGTACGACAAATTCGTGGGAAGTTAGCCTTAATTTTGCTTTCATTTTTATATTTCTGGTTTTTTGTTATTATGGTGTGTGTTTATATTTTGAGCGTCATCTGCCTGATCCACTACGCGTGAAGGAGGGAAAAGTCATTGATAAAATTGTTTGAGTGTTATTTTGGTGTGATATGGAATTTAATTATGTAAACAAATGGTTACCGCCTAGGCGAGAAAGAACAGGTTGTTGTTTTTTGGTGTTCTTAGATAAATACTCTCTGTAAGTATACGATTTGACATATGAGTAATTAATTTTATTTCAGTTAAAAGTGATACAGATTCAAACAGTGGCTGAAGTACATTTCTGCGATCTAATAAATCATCATGTCCTGAATTTAGACCATAACACCATCTAAGTACTTATCTGTCTTTAAAGTTCCAGTTTTCCATGGAGAAGTTGTTTATCGAAAAGATATTCAGCCAGTATGTCCTCTTTCATAGCTGAAATAACTGCCTCATGCCTTAGTAAGGTGTCAATAGATTCGACTTGTTCTTCCAAAAATTCTCTTTCTAGAAAGTCCATTAGCTGAAACGGAGGAAGACAGTTATTGAGTTGTTTCAGTGAACAGAACAAAAAATTTCATTACTTTATATAATAAATCATTGAAAATGCATCATTTGGAAGAACATGTTGTTAAATCAAGTTGATTTCAATAACTGGTGAGCTGTTGGCAACAAATATCGATTATGGGTACACCAGATTATGCAGAATCAAAACGCTTACAGCGTAATACACGGGGAGTCACATTTTTGTTACCACCAGCTAATATCAAGAGTAACCGCCGCAGCGCGGACAACAGCTAGACGGGCTGGGAGTGACTCAGTAAGGTGCTGGAAGGTGTTCACAGCTATGTGGAGCCATGCTGACTGCAGTGCATCTGACAGCTGCTGGACGGTGCGTGGTGGAGGATCCATAGAGCGAACAACACGATCGAGGTGATCCCACAGATGCTCAATTGGGTCTAAGTCTGGGAAATTACGGCCCCAGTGAAGTACTTTGAAGTCTTTATCGTGCTCTTCGAACCACTCTCGGACATTTCTAGCTGTGTGACACATCACAATGTCGTGCTGGAAGTTTCAATCCGCCTCTGGGAAGAAAATCAGCATATATTGGTGTACGTGGTCTGCAAGGATGCACTCATAAGGAATTCGGTCCATAGTGCCTTCCACAGTTATGAGTGGACCGAAGGAATTCCACAAAAACATTCCCAAGACCCTAACGCTGCCCCCACCATCTCGCGTTCTTCCAGCAATGGGTGAAGAGAGTTTGTTCTCCAATGTTTTTCGGCTTATACGCCAACGTCCATCCGTTCGATGAAGCAGAAAACGTGACTCATCGGCGAAGGCAATCCTTTGCCAATCGGCGGAGGTCCTACTCCGATACTGCTGTGCAAATGTAAGCCTTTTCTGCCAATGCACCTTCGTTAGCATAGGTGCAGTGACCATCCGTCTGCATCGGAGCTCCATACGCAGCAGGGTTCGCTGCCCTGTCGTTTTAGGCACACTTCCGGTAGTCCCCTAGTTCATTCGGCCAGTGAGTTGCTCCACTGTAGCTTGTTGATCGGCCCTCACGCACCTTCTCAGCCGACGTTCACCTCTCACATCAATGGCACCTGGTGCTCCGCAGTTTCCACGTCGCTTATTTGCAATGGTGCCATTTCTCCAATCACGATACAGTTTAACCACAGCAGCACGCGAACAGTTCACAAACTGCGCTGTTTCAGAAATACTGCCACCCTTGGCCCAAAAGCCGATAATCATCCCTTTTTGCAAATCTGATAAATCGCTCCTTTTATCCATGACAGCAACGAGTGACATGTTTTCAGAATGCCTACAGCACACCTTATATACCCTTCAAGCCAGCTCACGACACGTGCCTTCTTTCATTGGCTACGCGCTATTGACTTCAAAAATTGGAGGTGGTCACAATAATGTGACTCGACTGTGTATCATCACATTCAAATCATTTTCCTCGCTAAACACACATTCCAGCGTCTCGAGCATCTGAGGAAATACTGCAGAAAGTGTTTCTTTCAAAATCACCTAAGCATATGTTCCTTAACTCCTTCAAATAATTTAAAATTAAATTCACAGATATTTTTACAATATTAGAAAGTCGCATAAGGCAAAATCCAGCTGTTGACAACACCCTGTGGTTCCTATTGCAGATAGGTCAGTTCGCATGAAGACAAGAATGTTTCAGATGTTGTTTTTATTTTTATATACTTCCCCCACACCTCGCTGCTAAACATACGTATTCTGGGAAAATCCTGTGTTTTCCTCTTTCCCCTCACCGCCTTGCAGATACGTCAGTCTGCATGAATACAAGAATATTTCAGATGCTTTTTTCTCTACCTCCCACATACGCTTGCTAAACAAACATCTTCCGGACACACACACACACATTCTGAATGTTTTTCCCTCCCCTCGGCACTTTCCAGTCCCTGAATCTCTATTTAGAAAATCTTAGAGTTTATTTTGCATCTAGGAATAACTTAACCACAGCGTCAGAAAAGTTGAAAAACATTTAAAACAGCGATCATGATAAGCCCAAAACAAGTAAGAATTAGCTCATGTATTCTACGTAACATGCAATAGGTGAGATTTCAAATTTTTGGCAGTTACTTTAATTTTTACCGTCGTTAAATGTTTTTCCTATTGCAGATCTCACCATATTATTTTACGAGCGATAGTTTTCAATTAACAAGGTCACCCAGGTGGCGCTGTGGTCTCAGGGCTGGCTTATGGCCATTCGTCCGAGAGGGGACGGGTTCGAATCCCGTGAGGCATGGCTGTTGTGTTTGTATTAAAGCAGTGGTCCTCTCCCTTCCATTGAACCGGTGGCCCTAAATTAAAGACGGACGACTGCTTTATAGCTCCTTTAGTTGCTCACGTTGGTCGTTAAACCTTCAATTGAAAGAAAAAGTTAGCAATTGTTATTTACCTTCGATTAATTGATAGTTTATGATTGGCTAGTTTTAACCTGACATACTGTAAAATGCCAAACATAGCTTTTTTATCTGTCCGGTTATAAGGAAGATCGCATATATAAAGTGTTTCGTTATGTACGGGTTCGACAACATAACGGCTTTACAGTAGATGAATAAAATAACTTCTACTCGAAGACAGTCGTCTTTTTTTATCATCATCATCATTGACAACCGTTATCAATCCACTGCTGGATGAAGATCTCCCCAAGTTTTTTCCACAACGGTCTATCTTGCGCCAGTCTCCTACGTGTCACTCCTGCGTGGTTTCGAATCTAATCCACCCATTCCCCATGTGGTCTTCTTCTGGGTCCTTTCCTGGGCCTCAGAATCCAGTCTAGAACTTAGGTTGTCCATCGCAGGGCCGTTCATCTGGCAACACGTCCAGCCCATTGTAATTTCACGGATTTTACTCTGATCATGATGTCTTCCACTCTTGTCATTTTTCTCTCCAACCAAGTTTTATACGTATATTAATTTCTTCATCAATGTGACCTTTGCTTGATATCTACTGTCCAAGGTGTTTTTTGTGGTATGGTTCTTGCCCATTGTTTATCGTGGACAAACCTGTTAACCAGCATGTCTACCTCGTTGTTCTGGACAATTATGCTCTACCAACTCTGTGGCAATACTATGGAACCGAGCCTTGTTAGTACCAGCAGGATAATGCACCGAGCCATAAAGCAAAAACTGTTAGGGCGTGGTTTGTCGATAATTCCGTATCGTGTGTGGATTGGCCAGAGCAGAACCCTGATCTTAATTCCACAGAGCACCTATGGAATGAATTAGAGCGCCGCATAAGAAGTTTGGAACCAAGGCCTACTACTAAGCAACAGTTAGAGGCAGCACTATGTACTGAATGGAAGCGCATACCTATCGCTGTGTTCCAAAACCTTGTCGAAAGCATGTCACGAAGGGTCAATGAATGCATTAAGACCAAAGGTGGACCAACGCCGTACTAGTGTATGTCAATAAATTCTATGTTGTGCTTCTCTTCTAGGTGTCCGGTGACTTTTGTCAATATAATGTATAACACTGATGACGAGCTGTACGATGCACCCTGGATAATGTTGGACAGCATAAGAGTTTCCGGTGCATGTGGGCCTGTTGCATTTAGACGTCTTGACACGGTTTGGTGCGAAATTCTCACTCCTGTCTTGCTTGTCTTGCTTGAAGTCTATTAGGCAGCTGACCAGCAGTACGTTTCTGACTCCGTTTTATACTTATGGCCAGATAATAGTCATCCCGCTGGCTTGTGCAGCGGAGCTGTCAGCGGTCTGTATCTTCTGAACGCTGACCAAAGTCGCGAATCCATTCTGTTTGCTACTCCAAATTGCCGCCCCGGTGGCGCAGTGGTCTAAGCGATGGCCTCTGATCATTCGTCCGTAAGGGGCCCGGGTTCGAATCCCGGTGAGGCATGGATGTTTGTGTTTGTCTTACGGCACTGGCTCTCTCCCTTCCCTGGAACCAGTGACCCTAAATTAGGGACGGGCGACTGCTTATAGCCCATTGAGTTGCTCACGGTGGTCGTTAAACCTCCAAACAAAAAAAAAAAAAAAAAATACTCCAAATTCTTTGGAGGCATTGATCAGAGTCCGATCGCCGATAATTCGGGCTCGGGTAAAATCATTCACATGATGTCTGCGAGACATTCTTTTTTTACCTTAGACACGCAGTTCTTCACTCTGTCGATGAAACTCATGAAAAATAGAATGGAATCATATGAAATATGGTTCTGTCTCCTGCCTATACGAGTATACACCATCGGCAGCTGTCACGTGCTCACAGCAAATTTTATACAGGCTATGCATCACGGAATGTCTTCATACGTCACGCAGCACTCGTGTACATATTTTAACAAGATCTTTTAGCCCCATGACGCTACGTAACCGTCAGATTTCATGCTGATCCTTACGTTTTGGACAGTGGTCGATAAACAGGCTGCCAAACAACGAAGTTCTTCATCTCAAAAACTACAGTCTTGTGACACTTATATATACAGTATATTAAGGTAATATAACGTAGTTTGTCACAATTATTTATTTTTTCAAGCCGACCATGATTTCGCTGGGTGTTGACCTAGCTTCATCACATTATTTGTGATGCGCCCATTGCGAGAGAATTTTGCCATTACTCCATTTTCCCGTGACATTGCCTTCAAAATTACAAAAATTCTCAAAACCTTTAATTTTAAGGTGATTTTTAAACCCATAAACAAAATGCGATTTTTAGGATCAAAGGATTATGTTGAAGACAAAAACTCATGGGGAATTTATCAAATTCCATGTGAATGTGGCGCTTCGTATATATAGGACAGATCCGTGGAGCCTTGCTTTTTCGATTGAAGGAGCACAAGAGCTACATTCGGAACTGTGACATAAAGAAGTCATCGATGGCTAAACACTGTTACGAAAAGGACCACAAATTTCTCTTTGAAGAAGCAAAACTAATTGACAAGCCAGATTCAACTACCAAACTTGATATTTGGGAAGCTTTCCATATATATCAGAAGTCTTCGCAATTTGTTAATGACATGGCATCCACGCCATTTCTATCAAGCGCGTGGAATCATCTAACCAAAACACGTGACTGTAAACACCATTTATAATGTCATATACAATTTGAATATCTACGTGCCATTCGTCCTGATGAAGCTAGGTCAATACCCAGCGAAACCATGGTCGACTTGAAAAAATAAATAATTGTGACAAACTACGTTGTATTACCTTAAATATATAAATGAAGTTCTGAATCTTTCCATCTGTGGTAAGTCCACACAGACTAGCAACAGCGACAGATAAACAGATTCTCTAACAACACAGTTTCGGTCCTCAGACTGTCAAACAAGTATCTTTAATCATTGGCCAAAAAACAGACTTACAGACAAATATTTTTGTGATCTCTTAAATCGGAGACAGATATTTAGACCCTCAAACAATTACACCTATGAACCATTACATTATGACCACCTACCTAATAAGCTGTAGCACTCCCTTTAGCCCGCTGAACAGCGACCACTCGGCGAGGCATCGATTCAATGAGGTGGCGATAGGTATCCTGGGGTATCTGGAACCATAATGTCAACAGCAAGTCCTCCAGTTCCCGTACATTTTGAGGTGGTGGAGATTTAGCGCGAACCTGCTATTCCAAGTCAAACTAGTGCACTGAAGAGCAATTGAATTAGATACAGCTGGCGTTATGCAAATGTGGCGCTGCGGGCGGCTGTGTAAACAAAAACGACAGGACGTATGCAGCGATCCGACAATAAAAGGAGTGATGCGACGGGAATCAGTAAAAGTCGGACGCAGTATGGGTAAGACGAAGGATCTAAACGCATTTGATCGTGGGCAAATTGTCGGGACCCGACGAATAAGTCACTCCATCTCACAAGTCGTGCAGGCACTGGGATGTTCACGAGCCACTGTGTCACGGGTGCACCGTGAGTACATCGAATCCGGTAAAACCATCCCTTCAAGAGCCAACTGCCGTGGACAACAGCGTGTGGATGAGCGGGGTCATCGTCGGCTAGCTCGCATTGTAACCGCGGATAGACGGGCCACAGTGCAAGAAATCACTCGGCAATTTTATGCTGGTGCACAAAAACGTGTAAGCAGCCACACCATCTAGTACCATCTCTTCGCTATGGGATACAGAAGCCATCGTCCCACGAGGGTACCGCTGCTGACATCACATCACAGGGTGCAAAGATTAGCATGGGCGCGGGAACATCGCCACTGGACCCTAGACATGTGGAAAAATTTTGCCTGGACTGATTAGTCGAGGTTAACGTTGGTACATGCGGATGGCAGGATACGAGTACGGCGTAAATCACATGAAGCGATGGATCCTTCTTGCCAGTAGGGTACTCTTCAAGCTGGTGGGGGTGGCATTCTCCTCTGGGGACTGTTTACGTGGACTGAAATGGGACCCCTGGTACGTGTGACATCGTCCCTCACAGGTCACAGGTCAACGTTACCGGGATATCCTGGACGACCATTTGCTCCCGTTTGTGCGTCTTCAACATCCCACTGGGGACCTCATCCTGCAACAAGACAATGCAGCTCCCGAATTGTATCCGAACGGTTGGATGAACACTACACCGACGTGACCTCGCTTCCTTGGCCAACTAGGTCCCATCGAGCACATCTGGGATGCCATCGAGAGAGATGTTCGAGGCTCTGACCCCCTCCAACAAATCTTCGTGAACTGCGGGAGCTTGTTCAAGGGTCGTGGATCCGTATGGCTTCTCAACGCTTCCGGTGTCTTGTCGAGTCCATGCCGAGACGGATCGCCGCCGTCATCAGGGCGAAAGGTGGTGCAAGACGTTACTAGACAGGTACCTCTAATTCAGTTGCTCTTCAGTGTAATGTTTTATTGAGTTCATGTCAAGTGAATTTAGAGGCCAGGGCATTAACAGAAAGTCACCAGCATGTTCCTCGAACCACTCCTTGACGATTCTGGCAGTGTGGCATGGCGCACTATCCTGTTGGCAATGACCATCACCAGCAGGGAACACAGTTGCCATGATTGGGGGAACTTGGTCCGCAACGATGTTCAGATACCTGACAGCCAGTGGCGCATTATCCTGTTGGTAATGATCATCAGCAGCAGGGAACACAGCTGCCATGAATGGGTGAACTTGGCTCGCAACGATGTTAAGATACCTGACAGCTATCAGGAATTGTGCTATTGGGATAACAGGGCCTAACGTGTCCCAAGAAAACATCGACCACAACATAACACCGTCAACTCTGGCGTGTTTCCGACCAACAATGCATCCAGGTGCCATAGCCTCCGTTGGTAATCGGCGTATCCGCGCTCGGCCGTCTACGTGATGCACCAGGAATCTTGATTCGTCAGGCCAGGCAACTTTCCTCCAATCATACACGGTCTAATCTCGATGATCTTGGGCCCATTTCATGGGTTGTTGGCGATGACGTGCAGTGAGCAGCTGAGTCTTCAGCTACGCAGGCCCATAAAGGCTACGATGAACATGCGCAGAAGGCTGCGATGAACTGTGTGATATGACACATTGCACTGATCACCACTGTTGTACTTGCGGATAATTTGCCACACTGTGGCCCTACGATTTCTGTGAACAATGCGCGACAGTCTCTGCTCCCCTCTGGCAGCAATGAGCTGCGGACAATACACGGCTGAACGACGGTTTGTCGTTTGGGTATCTGCGCACCACTTTTGATACGTACTCAGTACAGCAGCTCGTGAAAAACCCACAGGCCACGCCGTTTCTGAGATCTCAGTTCTTAGGCGCCGTGCACCACAATTTGTCCTTTATCAAACTCCGATAAATCGGCAGCTTTTCTCATTCTGACTCCGAACACTCTACTAACCGAAAGCCGGTCCTCGGGTTGTATGCATACTGCTCTGTGAACTTCACCTGCGCCACCGGTCGGTCTCCAGGCGCACTTATTTCTCTAGGCTGGGGGTGATCATAATGTAATGGCTCATCAGTACAAATGGCTTTTGATCTTTTTAATCAATGAAAAGCATCTTGACAAATAAACTAATTCTATAGCATTAGGTTTGCTGATCTGTTGAAATGAAAGTTTCGCGAGCTCATTTTCATTCATCAGTGATGAATAAATGTTAAGCAAAGCATTTCTGTCCTGTTTCATTAAAGGCAAATTTGAGTTAAGAATAGTCCGAAGTGGGAGGGATTACAAAGCAGCATTTGTACGAGTGGAATCAAATGTTTTGGTTGATTTCTCAAATCCTATTTAGTTACGTTATCAGTCATGCTTCTAGTTAGCTAAAGCATAAGAATGAAAAAAACAGAAGGAAATACTTACATGAGGATCATTGCACTTCTTTTCGGCCATGTCATGGATGTGATTCAGTTGGTTATTTACCTTCTTTTCAAGGGAAATAGCATCTTTGATGGCATGCAGTCCGGAAATCCATGATGTTACTTTAGGCATCTGCAAGACGGTTAAGAAAATTAAGATTCGCATTTTTGTTTTTACAATTCTTTATATCAAAATGCGGAGCAAATACAAAATGAGCATGTTAACGAATCGTGTGACCTCATGCCGTCTTTTATAAGCCAACAATAGAAAAGTAACAATTAAATAAGGTTCGTGAATTCAGAAAACATGCTTTGTTGAGATATTATGCTGCAATCCTTTTTTTTTCAAATGCATTGTTAAGATGAGGTCTGGGACATTCCGAAACATTAGCGATGAGTGTTAGACGATTATGCTAGAGTTGCTCAGAGTTGAAGTCCTCCGATTTGAGACCCTCCCTGCTGATGTTAAGTCGCTCCGGCTGACAACCTTCCAGGCCCCAAGCAAACCAAAATGATCAATAACAAGTTAGTAAAATCATGCAATGCATTGATTATAATACGCTTTCCAACATACCAAAAATCATTACTCAAGTTAGGAGGATAATGGCTGTGGAATAAATCTCGGTCCTGTGCCCTGACCTTTGATCCCATTTCAATGATATTCAACAGAACCGGTTCAGTATACATCCGAAATAATACGATAAAGTTTTGTCGCAATCGAAGTATTTTTACGTAAGTTATGGCGCATAATGGCGATGGAAGTGATTCCGCTCCTATGTCCTGACCTTTGACCCCATTTCGCCCATTTTGAACAGGGTTTGTCCCCAGGTGGTTCCCTATCACATACTAAAATCTCATCGAAATCGAACCTTTTGTTACGTTAGTTATGACGCATAAGGGCGATGGAATGGATCCCGATCCTGTGTTCTGACCTATGACCCCATTTTGTCCATTTTTAATAGGAGGTTCTTCCCCAGGTGGTCCCCTATCACATACTACAATTTAATCGAAATCGAACCATTTTTACGGACGTTATGACGCATAGAGACAATGGAATGCATCCCGCTCCTATGTCCTGACCTTTGACTCCACTTCACCCATTTTCAATAGAGTTCATTCCCAGGTGGTCCCCTACCACATACTAAAGTTTCATCGAAATCGAACCATTTTTACGCGAGTTATCGTGCCGACAGACGGACGGACGGACAAAGCTGGAGCATATACGCTTCTTCAACCTATGGTGGGGAAACGTAAAAAGCGGCTGTGTTTACATCTAGCAACGAAAATTTATCTGTGACTACGAAATTTGCGCCATCCGCGAGAAATCCGTATACTTGCGGAAATTCGCGAAAAGAAAAGAGCTTCCGGATGAACAAATGGTGACAAATTAAGGGCAAGCGACTCAATCGAACTCGCTATATTGAATGAATGTACAGTGTCGTGTGTGTCACGTGATACCTCCAGTATTATACTTTATTGAAAGATTTTGTTTTGATGGAGAGTCGCGTCATTTTCATGGACGTGAGACCCCTAAATGAAAGCATTAATAGCAACATTTTAGTAACTACATTGTTATTGGAGGTTTAACGATCAACGTGAGCAACTCGATGGGCTATAAGTAGTCGCCCGTCCCTAATTTAGGTCCACTGGTTTCAGGGAAGGGGAGAACCACTATCGTAATACAAACGCAATAACCATGCCTCACCGTGATTCGAACCCAGACCCATTTCGGGCGAATGGTTAGAAGCCGTCGCTTAGACCACTACGCCCCCGGGGCGGCAACTGCATTTCTGTATCAAGACTTCTATATTGTTATTGGATCTTTTACTGTTGCGATGTTGTTTGACCTAACAAACCGAAGGCGTCGTACTGTGGTAGAATAGCATAGGCCGCTGAGTTTTTTGTACTAGGAGGGCTTAATTCGAATCCGGAAATGTATGCTTTGTTCGTTTTTCCGTTACTGCTACTTTCTCTCTTCCGTGAGAAGGTGGTTCTAAATTAAGAATGGACTCATCCTTATATTCTGACCAGTGGCGTATATTCGAGGCTAGCTAGGCTGGCTGCGAAGCCCAGAGAATGTACAAATAAAAGTTAATTAAATATACACAAATAAAAGTCAATTATCAACGGTATTAAGAGATGTCAATGCTTTCCCTGCGAAAAAAACACGAGCGGATTTGCTTTTCGTTTATGAGAATCAAGTCAGGCGAGCGATGATCAACGGCATAACGTAGGTCTTCCAGAGACTTTGCTGTTCAATACTAATCCCTGCTAGCGTTTCCATGGCAACACGAATGAGCTACGGAGCTCGTGAGTGGCCATTGCTTTGGCCAAGGGTTCGCTCCGAAAAACCTAAGCCTTCGGACGACTTCATTTCCTCCATGCTTCCAGCATGTGTTTCGCGAGAGTTGTTTCAGTTTGTGTGAAGTGTCAATGAGTTAAAATCAGTGATATTATATCTTAAATTCGTGGCTTTGTTGGATTCGAACTGTTTTGATAAATTTTGTGAAAGCTTCCTTAAACATCTACTATCAGAGCTTAAAGAACTCTATGCTTCAAATTTTGATACAGCTCGACTAAAAGATGAACTGAAGGTGTTTAATCCCCTTGATGAATACAAAACAAATCAGTAAGAAACATTACTTGTTACATGAAGTTGAATAATTGGACATAGTGTTTATTGAAGTGTAAAAATTAGGAGATCAATATTAAACTGTTCATCAACAACTGCAACTGCCGAAAGAAGTTTTTCCGTATTAAAAATAATCAAGATATATCTTAGAGCCACACAAGAACATGTACATTCGAGCAACTTGGTTGGTTTGTTAATAGAGAAAAACATTATTCTTAAATATGAAAAAGTACTCGGAAGAAACATTTTTGTGAAAACGTAACACTCAAGTTCACACAAAAGAAAAGAGGAATAGAGTTAGTGTACAAATAAGTGTTCAAATCCTAATCCTCATAATTATTTGGTATCATGTTAGCAATTGCATATACCTAAAATTTAGAAAAAAAAATGCTACTGCTATTACTTAACAGTTAAAAAATAAACTTCGCAAATTTAAAAAAAACAGCACTATGGGGGGGGATTGCCCAGGTCTCGGACCCAACATACGCCACTGATTCTGAAATACATTTTGAGGTCGTCAAACTCAGAAAAAGGTAAGGAAGATGCGGGTTCTTCCTAAGCTTTATAACATGGCTGTAGCGTGTTACATGGATGGACTCATCCTTATATTCTGACATGCTCTTGAAGGTCGTCAAACTCAGAAAAAGGAAAGAAAATGCGGGTTGTACATCTAAGCTTTATAACATGGCTGTAGCGTGTGCGTGCGTCTTGGTAAAGCGTAGTTTACTTCAGAAAAAAATTCGCGTGTTTGAACGTCTTTATTTTGATGCAACTCGAAACAAATCTTTCAATGATAATTTTTTCGCAGTACCGTGGGATGAAAACACATGATAACAGCATAGTATGTTGTTTAAAATGGCATTGAACCATGCTCAGTTTGTTTCTTTAGTTGCATTGAGATAAAAACAAACTCAATGATCGTGATGACCTGATTGCCTCATTTCATAAGAGTTCAAGGATATTTCGGGCACCATAAACGTTTCGGTGTCCATAAGTAGGGCAGTAATTCTGTCGCGGCGTGAATTTCCGCGATTTTTTTTCGCGAATTTTAGGGGGTTTCTGTAATTTCGCGAAAATCAAATATATCCGCGAATTTCAGATTATGTTTACCTATTTTTGTCTAATTTCTATTGTAATTTTTTGATTACTGTATTTTTCCATATAGGGTGTTTGATCCCAATCAATTTAAGCCCTTGGTCTTTTCAGATGACGAAGACGATTTTTATTTGTTTGTTTTCAGCCACATTCCTATGTTCGAAGATGAGGACCAACTAAAATGTGAATTTCGTTCATACAAAGCGAGTGTGAAACAATTTCGTGTCAGCAAAGGTTTGCTAGACTTCTGGAATACGACAAAAGGTAATTTTTCTAAGCTACATAAGGTCGCCGTCCGTTGTATGTCAGTACCCAGAAACAGTGTCGATGCTGACGATCCTTTTCTAAATTTAAAAACGTGTTACAGGACAACAGACACTGCATTAAAGAAGAAAATCTGTGTATGTAAAATATAATATATTAAAATGCCGTCCACTTAAATGGAAATCTTGATCTCGTGTAACAGCATTGATAACATTGCCAGAATTTGAATGGTTTATAAATGTAAGCATCAATTTAAAAAAACTTATAAAGTTATAATGCTTATTTAGTTACGTACTACTCATTTGTATTACTGCTTCGTAACTTGGTAGATTTTTTTTTTTTTTGGAAATGTTAGTGTATATCATCGGCCGCGAACTTTTTGCGAAATTTCATAATTTAGACGGCGACCGCCCCGCGAATTTTGCCTTTTTTTTTTCGCGATAAAATTACTGCCTTGTCCGTAAGCCATCTTAGCTGACACGGATTTCAATTTTTTTATACGCATTACGAGTACATACATTTCATTATTATACTCTGTTCATGAAAACTCCGTATGTCATTATGTCATTGTTATACCCTGTTCATGAAAACTCCGTATGTCATTATGTCATTGTTATACCCTGTTCATGAAAACTCCGCGTAATTGAAAATTTGCAGCCCACATGGCCGAGAGGTACAAAGCGTCAGCTTCTATTCATTTGCCGAGAGGGTCCGAGTACGAATTCCAAGTGAGGCATGGGTGGCGTGTTTATTTTTCGGTCCTAGCTCTTTCCCCTCCCTGGAGTCAGTGGTTCTCAATTAGAGACAGAGGACTGCTAATAGTGCTAATAACCCATTGACTCGGTAACGGTGGTCGTTAAATCCTCAAACAAGAAAAAGAATAGAAGTATAGTGGAAAGGGAGTATTCTAGACTGAATGTTTTTGTATTACGAACATGAGGACAGATAAGTCAGTATCGAGGCTAATTGTTTCAAAAATCAAGACTTTTTTAATACTTATAGCAGCTATGAGATGTACATATGTCGCGTCAAAATGGTTGTGTTCACCACCACTAATGTTACAAGGTTGATGCAGATGAAATGTTGGAATATTGATGGAAACTTCAAACCCCCAAAACACAATGCAGAATAGACTTTATTAATTAAAATAATCACCAACGGCAGCAACGCACCTTTGCCAACGAGATAGAAGCTTCTCTGTGTCATCGTGAAAGTAATGTAGAGCTCCGGAAAGCGAAAAACTCATGGAATGCTGCTTTAACTGACGTTTGATTGAGAAATTGTTTATCCTGTAGAAAGGTGTACAGGTGTTCGAAGAGGTGATGTCCGAAGGAAACAGATCAGATGAATAAGGCGGACAAGGTAAGGTCTCGTACCTCAATTGGTGCAGCTTCTGGATCATCTAGCGTGCAACGTGGGGTCTCGCGTTATCATGGAGAAGTATGGGCCCATGGCGACTGACCAATGTCTGCTGTTTGGTGGACAGTTTCCATGCATAATGTCAAGTTCTTGACAATACCTGTCTGCCGTTATGGTTTAACTAAAATTCCGGATCGTCTGGAGTGCAACATGGGGTATCGCGTTATTATGGAGAACTATGGTCCCATGGCGATTGATGCATAATGTCGAGTTCTCCATGCATAATGTCGAGTTCTTGACAATACCTATCCTCCGTGAGGGTTTGACCAAACTTCTGGGACGTCTGGCATCTAAGTGCAACGTGGGGTCTTGCGTTACCATAGACAAGTGTGGGTCTATGTCAAGTGACTAATGCCGGCTGTTTGATGGACAGTTTTGCATTTATAATGCCACGTTCTTGACAATATCTGTCGTCTGTGATGGTTTGGCCAAGATTGTTGCTGCCACTTTTGCCGTCCTTCAGCTCTGCGGTAGGCGAGGTCTTAGTCGAGAACAAATTATTTGTTCAAGGCGTACTGGAAAAAGTGACATGTGCTTCACCTCTGCGGTAGGCGAGATCTTAGTCGAGAACAAATTGTTTGATCAAGGCGTCCTGGGAAAAGTGGAAAGTGCTTCACTTCTGCGGTAGGCGAGATCTTAGTCGAGAACAAATTGTTTGTTCAAGGCATCCTGGGAAAAGTGACATGTGCTTCACCTCTGCGGTAGGCAAGATCTTAGTCGAGAACAAATTGTTTGATCAAGGCGTCCTGGGAAAAGTGGAAAGTGCTTCACTTCTGCGGTAGGCGAGATCTTAGTCGAGAACAAATTGTTTGTTCAAGGCATCCTGGGAAAAGTGAATGGTGCTTCACCTCTGCGGTAGGCAAGATCTCTGTCGAGAACAAATTGTTTGTTCAAGACGTCCTGGGAAAAGTGACATGTGCTTCACCTCTGCGGTAGGCGAGATCTTAGTCGAGAATAAATTATTTGTTCAAGGCGTACTGGAAAAAGTGACATGTGCTTCACCTCTGCGGTAGGCGAGATCTTAGTCGAGAACAAATTGTTTGATCAAGGCGTCCTGGGAAAAGTGGAAAGTGCTTCACTTCTGCGGTAGGCGAGATCTTAGTCGAGAACAAATTGTTTGTTCAAGGCATCCTGGGAAAAGTGACATGTGCTTCACCTCTGCGGTAGGCAAGATCTTAGTCGAGAACAAATTGTTTGATCAAGGCGTCCTGGGAAAAGTGGAAAGTGCTTCACTTCTGCGGTAGGCGAGATCTTAGTCGAGAACGAATTGTTTGTTCAAGGCATCCTGGGAAAAGTGAATGGTGCTTCACCTCTGCGGTAGGCAAGATCTCTGTCGAGAACAAATTGTTTGTTCAAGACGTCCTGGGAAAAGTGACATGTGCTTCACCTCTGCGGTAGGCGAGATCTTAGTCGAGAATAAATTATTTGTTCAAGGCGTACTGGAAAAAGTGACATGTGCTTCACCTCTGCGGTAGGCGAGATCTTAGTCGAGAACAAATTGTTTGATCAAGGCGTCCTGGGAAAAGTGGAAAGTGCTTCACTTCTGCGGTAGGCGAGATCTTAGTCGAGAACAAATTGTTTGTTCAAGGCATCCTGGGAAAAGTGACATGTGCTTCACCTCTGCGGTAGGCAAGATCTTAGTCGAGAACAAATTGTTTGATCAAGGCGTCCTGGGAAAAGTGGAAAGTGCTTCACTTCTGCGGTAGGCGAGATCTTAGTCGAGAACAAATTGTTTGTTCAAGGCATCCTGGGAAAAGTGAATGGTGCTTCACCTCTGCGGTAGGCAAGATCTCTGTCGAGAACAAATTGTTTGTTCAAGACGTCCTGGGAAAAGTGACATGTGCTTCACCTCTGCGGTAGGCGAGATCTTAGTCGAGAACAAATTATTTGTTCAAGGCGTACTGGAAAAAGTGACATGTGCTTCACCTCTGCGGTAGGCCTGATCTTAGTCGAGAACAAATTGTTTGATCAAGGCGTCCTGGGAAAAGTGGAAAGTGCTTCACTTCTGCGGTAGGCGAGATCTTAGTCGAGAACAAATTGTTTGTTCAAGGCATCCTGGGAAAAGTGACATGTGCTTCACCTCTGCGGTAGGCAAGATCTTAGTCGAGAACAAATTGTTTGATCAAGGCGTCCTGGGAAAAGTGGAAAGTGCTTCACTTCTGCGGTAGGCGAGATCTTAGTCGAGAACAAATTGTTTGTTCAAGGCATCCTGGGAAAAGTGAATGGTGCTTCACCTCTGCGGTAGGCAAGATCTCTGTCGAGAACAAATTGTTTGTTCAAGACGTCCTGGGAAAAGTGACATGTGCTTCACCTCTGCGGTAGGCGAGATCTTAGTCGAGAACAAATTGTTTGTTCAAGGCGTCCTGGAAAAAGTGAAAGGTGCTTCACCTCTGCGGTAGGCGAGATCTTAGTCGAGAACAAATTGTTTGTTCAAGGCGTCCTGAGAAAAGTGAATGGTGCTTCACCTCTGCGGTAGGCAAGATCTCTTTCGAGAACAAATTGTTTGTTCAAGGCGTCCTGAGAAAAGTGAATGGTGCTTCACCTCTGCGGTAGGCAAGATCTCTGTCGAGAACAAATTGTTTGTTCAAGACGTCCTGGGAAAAGTGACATGTGCTTCACCTCTGCGGTAGGCGAGATCTTAGTCGAGAACAAATTGTTTGTTCAAGGCGTCCTGGAAAAAGTGAAAGGTGCTTCACCTCTGCGGTAAGCGAGATCTCTGTCGAGAACAAATTGTTTGTTCAAGGCGTCCTGGGAAAAGTGATATGTGCCTCATCTCTGCGGTAGGCGAGATCTTAGTCGAGAACAAATTGTTTGTTCAAAGCGTTCTGGGAAAAGTGAAAGGGCGAAGCTCTGGAAGATAACCATCGCATGCAATGGAAATTATAGATAAAAAAACTATACTAAAACAAAAATATACAGAAGTATATTAATTATTAGATATAGATGATGCAGGGAATTCAAGAAAAGAGTCATTTAGTCATAGGTGGAATGCACCGTGGCACACAACTTAGCTAAGCTCTTCCACATGGTTTGGAAACAAAAGGCGAGGTAACTGAGTAAATGACATCTACTGGTAGACTGCGGGGTATACCATTAGAAGTCGACAGAGTTTTACCATGCAAATCCGCAACTGCACATTTCTTTCTTTAGGAGTGTTACAAGTTTTATAATGTTCTGCTCGAAATGTTGTAGGCATAATAGCTGAGAGAACCGATGAAATAGCATTGAAACAGAAGGAATTTGTACTCTTCTAAAGATTTAAGTGATGCATGGGGAACAGATGGGGAATTTGATGCATTTTGGTAGCAGAAAATAGCGGGGATGACATCGTTGCAGGAATATGACGACAACTCTCCAGACCCAGAAGGGCAGGTTAATCTCGTAGAAGTGCAGCTTGGAGCATCTGCAATTTGCCCTTTATTTCCATGAGTACGGGCAACCTTAAGACTGAAATCAGCAAACGGCCTCCGCTTTCGATTCGATTAAAAAATGTACCTGTTTGATATACATCCCACTTTTTCCACGACGGGAAAGAACAAATGTTTTTCATTCTGTCGTCGTAAATCGGGATTTACAAATAAAGTCTCTGTTCCTTCCCTGGAAACATGGCTCCCAAATTAGAGAGAGACTACTGCTTATATAGCTCTTAGAGTTGTTCACGGTGAGTGTTAAACCCTGAATCAAAAAACAGCAATAACAATAAAAATGCCCATAGATGTATACTAGCTCAAAACCTACAGAAAAATAAAATAACCCTAATTATTTTCACCTTATCAGTCGCTATCTGAATCATATAGAGTAGTCATACCGGCATATGAGCTAAGCACGATAGAACAAGTATGGAATACTCTCAGGAGACAGGGAGTTTCCCTGAATCTCGCTCCGACAGGCCTCACGGAGAAAACTTGGACTTGGAGAATGTTGCCTGATTTATGGAAACCAGTTTGTATAACATAGAAAGGAAAATTTACAAACACTGACAAACGCATTGTTTTTAGTTTATATTATTAGATTATTTTACATATATTAAAACATACTGTTTAGATGCAGGACAAATCTCTTTTTCTTTTTTCTTTGTGGATGACGAAAATATATCGATGAATATGATACCCTGGGATCACAAAAATCACACAGCACTTCGTTGTTTTTCCGGTGGGGGAGTGGATGTAGGAGATACACAGCGTTTGGAATGGCTTTGCCCCAAATACAATGCATCCGCGTTCGGCGAAAATATATTAAAATAACGTTAAAGATTTATATGACGCTTGTACCTTCTATAATGCTAATAACAGTGGAGCAAGAGAAATACTGTAAATTTGTTTTGCTTTACCTTGGTAGCAAATCATAACTAAAGTATAAGCATAAAAATTCTTGCACATCTGTTGAATGAAAACCCTTGTTTCATAGTAGTAAAAAATTACCATTTCTATGTAGCAGTACTTACTTCGATATTGAAATGCGTAAAGAGACTTCCTCTCAAATTCAAGAAATCAATGAGTTTCTGGGCGTGGTGTCTTTCTTCCTTCGAATTTTCTTCAAAAAACTTCGCAAATCCTTTCCTTGCAACGGAATTCCGGTTAAAATGGGCCGCCTTTCGAAAGAAAGGGGTAAGTGCATGGATGACTGAAGTTTTTTGTTAAATGAATATTCACAACATACACTGAAGAGCAATTGAATTAGAGATACCTGTCGAGTAACGTGTAGCACCACCTTTTGCCCTGATGACCGCTGCAATTTTTCTCGGCATGGACTCGACAAGACACCGGAAGCGTTAGAAAACCATACGGATCCACGACCCCTGAACAAACTCCCAGAGTTCACGAAGATTTGATGGAGGGGGTCAGAGCCTCGAACATCTCTCTCGATGGCATCCCAGATGTGCTCGATGGGATTGAGGTCAGGTGACCTAGCTGGCCAAGGAAGCGAGAGGTCACGTCGGTGGAGTGTTCATCCACCCATTCGGATACAATTCGGGAGCTGCATTGTCTTGTTGCAGGATGAGGTCCCCTCGTGGAACGATGGATTCTGTACCCCATAGCGAGGAGATAGTTTTGGATGGTGTGGCTGCTTACACGTTTTTGTGCACCAGCGTTAAACTGCCGAGTGATTTTTTGCACTGTGGCCCGTCTATCCGTTGTTACAATGCGAGCTAGCCGACGATGATCCCGCTCATCCACACGCTGTTATCCACGGCAGTTGGCCCTTGCAGGGATGGTTTTACCGGATTCGATTTACTCACGGTGCACCCGTGACACAGTGGCTCGTGAAAATCCCAGTGTATGCACGACTTCCGAGATGGAGTGACCCATTCGTCGGGCCCCGTCAATTTGCCCACGATCAAATGCGGCGCTTAGATCCTTAGTCTTACCCACACTGCGTCCGACTCTTGCTGACTCCCGTCGTCACTCCTTATATTGTCGGATCGCTGCATACGTCATGTCGTTTCCGTTTACAAGGCCGCTTACAGCGCCACATTTGCATAACGCCTGCTGTCTCTAATTCAATTGCTCTTCAGTGTAAGCTATGCATAGGTATATATAACATATAGTTTCAATACATGTATCTCTTTCCAATAGGTATTATACTCTCAATAATATGTATAAAATAAAACTTTCACTTTTTCATACACATTTTTTTTCCATCATAATCAGCGAAAACATAGATGCAATTTTCGCTACGTGTTATGATACTGTTCATTCCCCTGCATAATATTCCTGCCCCTGTTGTTCGAGTGCAGTCATTTTCAGCTCATCAGTGGTGGAGAAGGTGGTCTTTTACCATATTTTCACTTCGTGCTCTGCTGATTTCCGTTGAAACACAGCTAGGACAACGATTGGGAATTTTGTCTATTATAGAATCCCTACACTTCTTCTTTCGCTCCCTATAATATTTTTACTATTCTGTATTGACTTCATGGACGGAAGAATGCAAGAACTTCTAAAATTAGAAAACAAAAATGATCACTTTCTCAGGAATTAAAAAGCATGACAGCCGAATTTATGTCCCTACTAATAACACTGAAAAATAATCTAAAGAAAATTCCCTGAAGAATTTTCTTAGTAGTGAAAAAAAACATGAAAAAAGGGCCCCTTTCAGGGCATTCACTGCAGAGACAAATTACGTCTGAAAGTAATGTTTGAATTGTTGATTCTGTTGAAGGAGTCAGTCAATGGTTGCCGCTGTAGATTTTGCTGTTGAAAAACAGAAAAATTCAGTTTCAGAAAACTATTAGAATAATCAGGAAATAACTCAGATTCCAAATACAGCAGAAGAAATAATAGCTGAAAGCGAACAGGAATTTCACAGTTGGTTTGGAAATGGAAATTGACAACTAAAAAACTAGCAGCCTCCATAGTAATGAGGCTGGAGAAATCAACAAAACATCAAACAACAATGAAAGGAGGAAGTGGAAAACGTAGGGAAAGAAAAATAGGAAAAATATCCCAATAAACTGACCTGGAATACACAAGTGATTAAAAGACAGCATTGGGACCTAATTGAGCATCTGGAGGGGGTAAAATTGTAGTAGCTTTCATCCACGAAACGTGGCTGAAACCAAATATCACTTTTAAAGTACCCAATTACGAAATACGTACCAGTCGTACATAGAACTCATAGGCCAGTTAACTGTGATAGAATTTTAATTGCAGTCAAAACGAAATAAGAGTGTTACGAAACCCCTTGTTGGGACTTCACGGACAGAGGGCGCAGTGGAGGCTGCCAACGTCAGATGTGAGAAGATGGCGGACATGTGAGGACGTGTGGAAAGGGCGGAACAGATAATACGGCAGAGGTCGTAATGTAAGAACTAATATTAAGACTTATAACGCGAAAGAAAAAGAATGAAATCTTCAGTGTGTGTGAGTGTTTGTGTATTTACATCTAATTCGTATAAAATGATCTGCAATAAATTAGTAGTACACCTTTGAAGTGCAACTCTCTTGGAATATGATGTTCTTGTGTATTCGACCGTGTGCATAGATGTTGGATAAAGAAGTTCCTGACTGCAGGAGGACCCGTGTACGGACTCACGGAAGAGGCAAGAAGTTAAATATAAATACCTCTAATTACTGAAATTGAAATGGAACGCGAATGGAACGCGAAAAGTAAGAACACCCCTTGCAAAAAGCTTCCAACAATAGAGGCACATGCAATATTTGTAAAAACAGGAACTGTGTAGTTATAAGAACGGGCCCATAAAATTTTTCGCGGTGTAGCCCCCCCCCCCTTTCATCGACAGTAAATTGAAAAGGAATAATAGAATGTGTTCTTTCAGCAAAATATCAACACTGTATTGCTGGTTGGTGATTTAAACAGCCATTAGAGATACTGGCATTGTAAACGAAGAAACAAAAATAGAAACTCCATTTGCAGTTGCCTTTTCGAGAAAAAAACATAGCCATGGAATGCCCAGCGAATTCCCTCATTTCACTCTACAAAAAAAAGCAATAACGTTCAAATACAGCTATTTTTAAAACTAAGACATTATTTTGAAATTTCTAGAGAACCTCCCACCTGACCTGTATCATTAAATTTATTTACAGATACAATAATTACTGTTCTATAAAGAACGCAACTACACGGGAGAAGGTTCAAAAATAAAATCAAGGATATACCAATCCCCAACAATTACAGAACACACTGTAAAACAAGAAGTGGATTGCCTCACGGAATTCAGAAAGTAATAAATAGCTGATATAAACTACTCCTACAAACAGCCCGTACTTCCTTGCTTACTGGATAACAAGGGAAAGAAAAAGAAAGAAAGTAAAGCTTGCAACAAATGTCAAACAGTAGAAATCCAGACGGTAGAGAGGATTTTAGTAAATTAAACTGGAAATTGCTAAAAATCATAAGTAAAACTGTCAAAAATTCCAAGGGAATTAGTGCTACAGGAAGGTACATATTAATTAATACTCAGAAAACAGAGAAAAACAGGAAGAAAGTAACTGTCCAATTTTTTTTTTTTTTTTTTTTTTTTTTAAATTGGAGGTTTAACGACCACCGTGAGCAACTCAATGGGCTATAAGCAGTCGCCCGTCCCTAATTTAGGGTCACTAGTTCCAGGGAAGGGAGAGAGCCAGTGCCGTAAGACAAACACAACATCCATGCCTTGCCTGACCGGGATTCGAACCCGGACCCCTTACGGACGAATGATCAGAAGCCAGCGCCACCGGGGCGGCAAACTGTCCAGTTCACCGAAGCTCTTCAGAACAGAACTGTAAAAATGCACTCTCTTCCTCACTCCCACTATCTCCAAAAGTCGAATGACGGATATGCACTCTCTGAGCAGAAAAAGGTCGAATTATTTGCAAAATTGCAGTAAAAGCAATTCAACATAAATAACTTATCAGTGGCTACAGATTTCATGAACAAAATTAAAACCACACTCAAAAATTATTTTGGGACTAACTCAACTTTTCTGTGCTGTTCGAATCAGAAAGGTTCAGAGAAATAGTGAAATGATGGGAAATGATGCACAAAAAGGGAAATGTTTGAACAGTAGGTCTTTAGAAGAAAATATTGAAAGAGAAATAGCAGAGAAAAAAGAAACTCAAAGTATTACTTATCTTTACGGGCAAAGCCCTCTAACGTGTTACTAGCACCTTAAGTCTATATCTAAAGCAAGTATCCATTATCTATCAGAATTTGTGTCGTAAGTCCCATAACCGAATTTTGAAGTTTATTATTCTTCCCTGAAATTTTGTAATCACGATAATTTTATTCCCATAACTGAATGTAATTAGCATTCACTTTCCTCGCTGACCTCTAAACTTTATTTTCTGCAGGAAATTTGCTGTGGCTATTGCTAAATTTCATGGCTGTCCCCTATTCCTACTTAATTTTAAACTTTTATTTGTTCCACAATTATCATATGTACATAACGAAATTTAATGCTTCAAATTTGCTATGGGCATAACCAGGTTCTGTCATTGTAAACGCGATTTTGTTAGATTCATAGCCACATGATTTGAGCGTATTCCCTTCCCTATCGACCGATAAATTTCTTTTGCTGATAAAAATTCACTGTGGTCCTAAACTTTTGTGAGCATCTTACTGACTTCTGAACTTTCATTGCACTTGTAATTTTATTAGGACCATGCAAATTTCCTGCCAGGTATTTCCTTAATCAAACTTTGCTGTTACCGCAGCATCTTCTTTTCTGAACGACTTTGCTGTTTCCATAAAGGAATTCGTAGCCATAGTAAATTTTTTAACGGTCATTATAAAGGTAATTTTTTAATTTTCATAACCAAATTTGATAGCTATGCTCATAGCCGAATGTTTAACTATCATCATAACAGTAGTTTCGTTATGTGCATAAAAAAATTTTGTAAGCCACTCACTTTTAAACTTCCATTATTTTTGTCATTATCGGAAATTTGCCGCACAAACACATTTTACTGTTACAACTCTGGAATAAATCGATAATAAAATTAAGAATCTCGTAAAGTGAGAGAACCAAACTGATTCTTTAACCTTCTTTTTTTCCTCATATTAAATATGCCTTTTAAGATTGAGAATTTTGCGATCTGTATATTGCGGCGGGATGTGAAAACATTTTGTTTGGTAAAGAAGAAGGACTTATTAATGCATAAATATTTCAAGGAACTCAAATTTCTCTTAATGTTTTAGTACAATTTCAAGATATATAAGCCTGTACAAAAACACAACTTCAAGAGTTACAGAAAGGCATATTGTTTTTTACCATATTCATGTAAACAAGGCTTGCATGCATCTCCATGTTCACTTGATTTCTCAGCAACTCGATGCACTGATTCTTCAGTTCATAGCGATCATCCAAAAGCTCGTTCGTCTCCTGTTCTGGAAAAAAATTAAACAAGAAAGGTGTCACCGAATTCTCAGGTGAAATAAGAGCGACTTTCAAATCAGAAAAATGTTTGGCAATGTGAAATGTAACAATTGATTGAACATTTATTGGAATATGAAATATCAAAACTAAGGGATTATTATAACAAACATTATGTTTGTGATAGGGAAAACAGTCCTACCCAAAAAGAACTTTTTCAATTGTTAGCCACAGTTCAGGTGTGTCATGAGTGGAAACAAATGATTGCAAAGAATCCAAACTTCTTAAGCACAGTAATAACTGCCGATGAAACATGGGTCTCCTATTTCGACCCCTTCACGGTGCGCGCAACGAGTGTCTGAAAACACACAGGTTCGCCTCCTCTGAAAAATGTCCGCCAAACCAAATCAGCTGGGAAGGTTATGATGATAATTTTCTTTGATCGTAAAGGTGTAGTCTACTAGCATGCCATTCCTCCACAAATTACTGTCAATGCTGAGTATTGCATTTGAGCCTTGAAGCATCTGCGACGACACATATTGATTAAGCGACCGGAACTAGTGGGCAAGTGAACCCTACACCATGATAACGCCCTCGACATGCGCTGCTTGTGTTCAACAATTTCTTACGAAATGCAGTATTGAAATTATGCCACAGCCTGCCTACAGTCCTGACTCGCACCGTTCGATTTCTGATTGTTTTCAATAATGAAGGAGAAGTTCCGTGGCGCAACATTCAACACAGATGCTGACGTTATTCAAACTGTACAGGGGTCGCTAAAGCAGCTTCCACAAAATGACTTCGCCACATGTTTTGAAAAGTGGACTAAACGATGGGACCGTTGCATATCATCCGAGGAAAGATGCTTTCAGAAAAAATAACATATAGTTTTCTTTACCTATATTTCTTCATTTTGTGTGATTTTACTCTCAGTTTTTATGGAACGACCGTTGTATATTCTAGAATACTGCATTGAAAGCCATGCAGTATCTTTGAGTCTGCGGAGATAGACGTTTTGAGAACATAAAAGCTGCCGCTCCCCTCCTTAAGTTCACCGACACGACACCACATAACACAAATCGGAACAACAGCTTCGATCTTGTATGCTCAAATATTTGCCCATGGCAGTTTACCTTTACTAGTCGCTCATGCTTCCAAAACTTGTGTTTGTCGATAAAATATCTCAGTAGAACCACAAAAGTTTTATTTCGGGTCCTCGTTGATAACTCACACCGAAAGTTCATAGTAACAATTATATATCCACTAATAAATCAAATACTAGTACGTACCTCTAATCCTTAGTTTATATGATGCACATTGTTGGTGTGTTATTTTTCTTTTTTTGTGGATTCATTGACGATTCTCAACACATGTCGCGATATTCCAATGATAATTCCTTGGGAGATGAAACTTTTGGTTTTTATCTTTTCTTTTATGTACACTGTTGCACACACATTATTGCACTTCCAGCTCTTTAAATGTTAAAATCACTATATATATGTTGATAAAATATCCTATTCCATCGATGTTCACTGTACTTATTGCACCAGTAGTTTAATTTGAAGTTTAAAAATTCATCATTAAAAAATCACATTCCATCGATGTTCACTGTACATGTTGCCCCACCAGTTAAATTTGAAGTTTAAAATTGGAAGGTCTTAATAAAAGAGTTAAATTTGAAGTTTAAAATTGGAAGGCCCTAATAAAAAGAGAAAAAGAATATAAAGAACAGCAATGGAGAAGGAAGGGTGGGACAAGAAGGAATGAAAGAAACATAGGAGAATTAAACAGCGAATGAAATATAGATGGCAGCACAGTATCAAGGAAAAAAACATGAAACTCAGGAATGCAGGGAGGAGCACGTGATCCTTTAGCCCTTTCGCACACGTAGAGAGACCCCGTAGGGAATCTGGTGCTCATGGTCAGTGTGCAACATCGTGGTTAGGACAAGTGTTCTGAGGATGACCTCATAGAGGTTGAAAAGCTTCAACGAGAGTTTGGTGGAATGGTGGCGATCTCAAGCATGCCGCGATTTTAAACTTTTTATTGGATTTTAATAGTGAAATATTTTAAACTTCAAATTAACTACTAGTGCAATAAGTACAGTGAACATCGATGGAATAGGATATTTTACCAACATGTATATAGTGATTTTAACATTTAAAGAGCGAGAACCGGAGTGGAATAATGTGTGAGCAATAGTGTACATAAAGGAAAAGATAAAAACCAAAATTTTCATCTTCCAAGGAATTATCATTGGAATATTGCGACATGTGTTGAGAAACGTCAATGAATCCACAAACAAAGAAAAATGACACACCAAAAATGTGCATCATATGAACTAAGGAATAGAGGTACGTAACAGTATTTGATCTATTAGTGGATATATAATTGTTACTATTGCGCTTGTCTTTATCTGTTTTTGTAACCTTCATTACGTCAAACTCAATGGGTCAATCCATTTTACTTGGACTTTTGTAGTAGGGTAGAGGGTGGAAGTTGTGCGTTCACTAACTGCACACAGCAATAAGGTTTTTCATTCTTCTTGTGGTGGTGAAGCCACAAATTGTTAAAAACAGTAACAAAAGTCCATTATCCTGCCTCTATCTTTCAGCACATGCAGCAAAACGAAAATAAAAGACACTTGTTTAGCTGTTGTGTGACATACCGGCAGTGTAAGGCATGTTTTCTCCAAGTGAGCTTGATAGCTGCAGTATTTGCTAAGCCAAATAAAAAAACTGGTCTCGACACCTTCTACTTTATTTAAAGATACACTATCTACCAACAAGTAATTGTAAACCCCTGCAATCGACGATATCTGTGGTCCTGATACACCTCACGACCGCCGCCGTTAAATATCGTGTGGGAAACAACAACACAACCAGTCGCATGCAAGATGCCACGCAGTTCGGAGCTCTCTGATTTCGAGAAAGGTGTAATCGTCAGGTATCACAGAAATGGCCGATCCATACGTGACATATCCAGCGAGTTGAAGTACCCAAAATCGACAGTGGCCTACGTGATTGGCAAGTGGAAGATGAGAGGTGACTGTCGGAATGTGCCCCGACCAGGCAGACCCACAAAACGGGGAGTTAGAGACCGACGGGGGCTGGCCAGAGAAATTCGGAAGAACCGCACCAAATCGATGGGCCACATCCGCGAGGAGTTTTAACAGGCATCTGGGAGTGTTCTTTCTATGAATACCATCCGTAAGGAGACCCATCTGCTCGGTTATCATGAACGTGCGGCCGCCCACAAGCCTTTGGTTACCAAGTCCAATAGCGCTGCTCGGCTAACGTGGTGCAAAGAACGTTGACAGTGGACCGTTGAACAGTGGAAGCAGGTTATCTGGAGCAACGAATCAAGGTTTACCCTCTACCGTTCGGATGGCAGGGTCTGGGTTTGGCGTCTGCCTGGAGAACGCCTCCTGCCGGAATGTATTGTGCCAACTGTGAAGTTCTACGGCGGTGGAATTATGCTATGGGGGTGTTCTCCTGGGATGGCACGAGACCCTTGGTCGCAATTCCTGGTAGACTCAACGCCGAGACCTACTGCACCATTTTGGATGACCATGCCCTTCCTACGTTGTGGCAGTTTTACGGGGTGGACCCATGTTACTTTCAGGATGAAAATGCCACCTGTCATGTTGCGAGGTCCACCATGGCTTGGTATGGAAATAATGGGTTAATCGAATGGACTGGCCTGCGCAGATCACGGACCTTGACCCTATCGAGCAGCTCTGGGACGAATTGGAGCCTCGACTTAAGGGGTGCCCCCACCGTCCGAAATCGGTGAAGGAACTGACCTGTCTTCTCTAAGCCGAGTGGAAGAAAATACCACTAGCCGTCGTACAACGCCTGGTTGAGAGTATGCCCCGGAAATTCGCAGCTGTAATCGCCGCTCGTGGAGGCTCCACCAACTATTGAAGGTGAATAAACTTTGTTTTCCATTGCTATCACAGGTGTCCAGTTACTTGTTGGTAGATAGTGTATATAAGATGCCGTTCTACCTTAGCCGTCCTATAAAATATTCAACTCACGATGGTTATATCGAATGTTTTTTTTTAATGATTTTTTTCTTAACTCCTACAGATGCATTTTTCTTTTTTGCATTGCTAAGTTATTTCTTCTGCCAGACTTTAAAAACAAACAGTGTTCTATTTATCCCCAGCCCACGTTAACCGTCTCTTCATCGAACAAGATACACCGTAGAGTCAAAAATATTATGACCAGCGCGTCTTTATGCAAATCGAAGCAGCTGCAAGTAAACGACGGCGCGTGTGAAGGCCATGAAAAGTAATAAATAGCACCTGGTACTGAGTTCTATTAATCAGTGTTATTCTTCTTCAGATGGGAAGTCAGCAGACTTGAGCGAGTTTGACCAAGGCCAAATTGTAATGGCCAAATGACTGGGTCAGAGAATTTCCGAGATGGCAAGCCTTGTGGGGTGCTCACGGTCATCCGTGGCTAGTGCCTTCAAAAAGTGGTCAGAGGAGGGCAATGCCACGAACCACCGGCAAGGTGTGTGCCAACCCAGGCACATCAATGCCACAGGTGAGCGAAGGCTATGCAGTATGGTAAGCTAACAGAAGGGATGTTGTGACAGGCGGCTCCGAGTGCCCATGCTAACATCGGTTTACCGTCGAAAGTGTCTACAATGGGCACGCGAGTATCAAAACTGGACCTAGAATGATTAGAAGAAGGTCGTCTGGTCCGATAAATCTCATTTGACTTTGCGACATGTGAACGGAGGGCTACGTACGAGTCATTTACCTTGGAAAATGTTGGCACCAGGATGCGTCATGGGACGAAAACAAGCCAGAGGAGGAAGTATAAACCTTTAACGACCATAACGCCTAAAACGCCTGCACATGCAAACGACCATAGCCGCCCGAAACGCCTCACTAGAGTGAGTCAGATTTCCTAACTTTACATTTTCTTTAAATTTGAGGGATCATCAGGGGTCACATTCAGTCATTACTATCGTTACTAAACAAAGAAGCAACCGACATACAGTTTCGGGCGTTATGGTATTTACAGTGACACAAATTTTGGGGTCATGGTCGTTAAAGGGTTAATGCTTTGGGCAATGTTCTGCTGGGGATTGAATCATCCATGTGTAGGAACCTATGGCTTCCACGACATGCCTAAACATCAGACCAGTTACATCCTTTCAAGGCAACAATATTCCCCTTTAGTAGTGCCTTCTTTCAGCAGGATAATGCACCATATCACATTGTCCGTATTGTTTGAGAACTGTTCGCAGAACATGAGGAAGATTTCCAGGTATTGCCCTGGCTACGGATTTCCCAGACTTTAATTCAATCGAGCATCTCTGTTTTGTGTTGGAACAGCAAATCCGATCTCGGGTGGCTCAACCCCATAGCACCTTACAAGAGTTAGAGGATATGCTGGTAACGTATTGGTATCAGACACCACAAGGCACCTTTAGAAATCTAGTAGCATCTATGTCTCGCCGGGTAAGAGCTGTTTTGGTGGCACGTCGAGGACCGACATCATGTTAGACAGGTCGCCATAATGATTTGCGTATTTGGCGTACATTACTTAAAGTCTGCCTTTGAATGAGTGTTAGGGTTCATCTTCTACAATAGATGGCGCAGAAAGTAACTTCTTGGAAGTGGCTTTTACGTCTTGAGTGACTGTCCCAGAAGGAGGCGTCAGCGAATCACTACGGAGCTCACCATATTCTGAATAGAACTGGTCTCTCGTTGGCTCCACAATGAAAAGACAAAATACGCGCTGTTACGTTTTAACCAATGACGTTATTTGGGGTGTAGCTCAGTAAGTAGGCGGAATTTCTATAGCTCAAATTCAGGGGTTTTCCGGTAATGTGCACATTTTCTCTTCAAAAAATGAACAAGTGTTTTTGTTTCTAGATGTATTGACTGTAAGTGTGTAAGTGTTTTTATTTCTAGATGTATTGACTGTAAGTGTGTAAGTGTTTTTATTTCTAGATGTATTGACTGTAAGTGTGTAAGTATTTTTATTTCTAGATGTATTGACTGTAAGTGTGTAAGTGTTTTTATTTCTAGATGTATTGACTGTAGAAATGCGGTTGATTTTATTATTTTTATTTTTTTGTATTTTCTGTAATGGGGTTCCATTGATATGAATAACGTCGAAACATTGTTTTGTTGTCAGGAAGAATTTAAAAGACGTGCTCACTACAACCGAAAATTCGGTGCCATGTTTCTTGTTTGTTCCAGGAGTGGCTATCTTTGGATCAAAACGAACTCAGATACTTCATAGAATCCACGTGACCTCTCACACTTGCTGCCATTCACATGAAAGGTGGTCCTACTCGATACTAAATAAAGGTTCGCATATTTTTGGTCGGTGAGCGATATGCAGTGTGGCAAGAAAAACCACAGACCAGGTCAATATTTCAAGAATTTTGATAACAAGTGTTCTACTTTTTGTGCAGATACAAAAGAAATTCCAATGGAATTTCTTTGCATCTACACAAAAACCAGAACACTGGTTATCAAGTGTTGGCAGAAAATTTGCATACATATCCACTTTCGCGAGAAATTCTCTTTCAGCATAATATTCAAAGGCGTGTCTGGTGTACTTAAGGTTGCAAATCAGCCATTGTTGCAGTTGTGGTTTTAGGCGTAAGATTACCGAAGTCCGTGTTCGAGTACAGTTTCCGTCCAAGCAATGTTGGCCTTTACGAACGAGAAACTTTAAGAAATAGTTTTAATTTACGGTGAAAGCAACTGAAATGCTAGTGCAACGGTTTCCTTCTGGTTTCTTTGTAGTTTGTCGATTACGTGGTGCAAGTACAGGCCTGCATGCCTGTATTTGCGACACGTAATAAAACCACTATAAAACCACTATACAACTAACAGGAAGTTGCGGAAGAAAGTGGATTGAGTCTGCATAAAGCGCTATAAATTTTTTTGACGACACCACATGAGTCTCTTTTCGTGTCATTTGCAGCAAGCACTGTTCGCTGCGAGGATCCAGTGAAACGGCCGAGAATTTTATAATTATATGCTACATACTGTGGAATAGAACCCAAAGTTCTTGTGAGTCGTATTTGGCACAAGATATGGTTGTGAATAGAAAATCGTCGCCCCATTGGCTCAGTGGTCTCAGCGCTGGCTTATGATCATTCGCCAGAGTTGGGTCTGAGTTCGAATCCGGGTGAGGCATGGATGTTGTGTTTACCTTACGGCACTGGCCCTCTCCCTTCCCTGGAACCAGTGACCCTAAATTTGAGACGGGCGACTTAAACCTCCAATCAATAAAAAAAAAAAAAAAAAGCTTAACGACATTGAAACGTTGACAAAGGGATGCGTCGAATAGTAAACCAACACAGACACATAGGTGCCAGTTTTTTAGGAACATCTATATCTCTATCTTCGTCACATAAATAGCTCACTCCAACACGTAAGAGGGCACGTTAGTGCGGTGTGAGAAATAAAACTCGTCGAGCATTATTTTAGTTGGATTGAGAGTTTGTTCGTTTGGACGTTTAAAAAAATTATTTATTTGACCTGGTGGTGCAGATACAGTCACAGGATGAACAGACATAGTTGTACGGTATTGGAAGGCAGACATAGACAGTATATTTATTTTACGTCTTATACAATTGGGAAACAAATTTCCGCGAAGAAATAATTCTTCATAAATAAATGGTAGGCATTACAATGCTATTATTGGCATATTTTCACCTTATTCCATGTAACCACTTCCTTCAGAAAACTTGAAAATTTTCATCGTCCTCGAGCGGGAAGATGAACATTTTTCAAGTTTATTCATTTTACATTAACAATGTACATAGCGAAATGGTATACAGTATGCCAAATGATCAAGTAACACACAGAGAGCCAGTGCTGATCAAGTAACACACTGAGCCATATAGCGAACGCGGTAGACAATATGCGAAATGATCAAGTAACACAGAGAGAGCCAGTGCTGATCAAGTAACACATTGAGAGCCAGTGCTAATCAAGTAACACATTGAGAGCCAGTGCGGATCAAGTAACACATTGAGAGCCAGTGCCGAAAGACAAACACAACATCCATGCCTCACGGGTTTAGAACCCGGATTCTCTCGGACGAAGAGCCATGAACCACTGCGACACCGGCGCTGCCGACTGAGAGTCAGATTGTGCAAAACGAGTGATCTGAGAGACTTTGAATATGGTACGACAGTTGGCGCCAAACGTTCCCAAAGATGTCGTCCTGCTGGACTTTCCGCGCACCACTGTAGCAAGAGTTTATCGCGAATGGTGCAGCACGCAAAAACTTCCAGCAGATAACGATCCTGAAGACGAAAACAGCTGCTGGATTCTCACGCAGAACAATATTTCTGCTTCAAAATGTCAGATTGTTAAAGACTACATCTCTACCCCGATACTAGAAAAGGTGTGCGTGAGAATTCAGACGTCTCCCTTCCGTCCACCCATTCGTCAATTTGTCTGTCTGTCCGTCCGAAGAAATTATATTTTTGTTCCTAACCTCCAGCCTAAAAAAAACGATAGAGACAGACATACGCAGTCTTATCGTTATGTCTGTCCTTCAGTTCACCATTCAGTATTCGAAAACGACATCTCCACTTCAAAATTTGGATTGTTAAAATTCTTTTCCTATTCAATAGAGAACTTATTTGAAAATGAGTTTATCGATCACTTCTTCCGTCCATCTATCTCTTAGACTCTCTGTTCTTAGAGGACAGATGTACAAAACCCTTTGAAAGCTCGTACTGAAGGAAATCGTTCTGTAGCTGATATAAGGACATATTGGTGATTTTTTGAAATTATACATGTATAGCTTCTAGGTGATTTTTTGTCCTTTAGTAGTTCTCTCACTCTGTACCTTTGCTGTCTAATGTTATCATCTCTTAATCATCTTTCAACATTTTTTTCGCTTTTTACCGGATTCAGTTTGGTGAAAGTGTCAATTGTTTTGTGATGAAACATTCTCTTGTTTTCCACCAAGGAAGTTCTTCTACGTCTTCTAGTAACAGTTTGCCGCATGTTGAATTCACGGCTTGAAAGTGAAAGAACGATCTTTCGCTGCTCATCCAGAATTTTTTTGTTCCATCTGTCCTATGACCAATAGATACTTGTAAAATTTCATATAACTCATTATGAACTATCTATTTGCGCTGTTTCATCTGGTCTCAGCACTGAAGATTTAATTCGATATCTGTATAGTTATTTGTAATATGAAGATCAGTTCACCACTGAATGCGCGCTAAAGTGTGTCTGTTTTTCACTTACATGCTGTCCAACAACCAGCAAATTACTAATTCCATAATAGTTCCAAGCGATGATATGTGCATTTTCAAAGTGCTCACTTCAGCGGAGTGTTTTTAATTCATTTTTACATTCTGAAGCTTTTATTCCCTTGGAAGGTGGAAATACGAACATAAAATTAGAACTGGAGTTTCGTTTATTGGCAACTAACTCCTTTCATACCATATAGGTACGAAATAATGGAGCCTTCGTGCAACCAAGGCAAAAAAACTTACTTCTTCATTTGCTAGGGAGTAAACTCCTTCTTCGAAATGTTGAAATTAATGCTCAAGTACATCTTATATGTAACAATTTAAATAATTTCTCACCTAATTGCCCCATCGTAGCAAGCTTTGTTTATTGTAAAAAAGAAATGCGCTGGTACATTTATTTATGTCTGGAATAGATGTATCATCCCTTTTATATACATAGTTTTGTGTAGAACTTCATTAAAGTCAAAATGTCTCCTATATTTTTTGTTACAGTATCGGTTTTCTTTTGTGCTGGTCAAAATCTGTTTTATTTCATTTCTGAGATGTCCCGTTGCTTACTTCAATCTCTGGTTATTTTCAGTAATTTTCTCACGAGCTCACAACTGAATTTCCTTATCTCTAGAGTGATTCTTTTCACACCACATAGCTCAATGTATTTTACAGTGCAAGTTACATTTTCTTTCTCTATTTTCGCCTCTCTTCTCTTTTGCATCGGCAGTATTGTTTCTTTTGACAGTTTCACCAAATGAAATTTATTCTTAGTACCACTCATTTTTGTTGTTGTTTCCATAAAAGCCTTGATTCGATTCCTGTTAACTGTAGAGATGCCTACTTCTGACGTTTTAGAGGAAACAGGAAATTTTTATTTTCTACTTGTAAATGTTACTGCTTGGTCCCGTTCATTTTGAACCGGGACACCTGGTTCATCTGGGACATCAGGGACATTCATCTGGAACATCTGGGACATTCATCTGGGACTGGTTCATCTGGAACATCTGGGACACCTGAAGAACAGTTTTATTTTCTACTTGTAAATGTTACTGCTTGGTCCCGTTCATTTGAACTGGGACACCTATACATGTACCTGTATTCCCAAGGATGAAAAGTACCACACATGTTTGTTGCTGTTTCCATAAAAGCCTTGATTCGATTCCTGTTAACTGTAGAGATGCCTACTTCTGAAGTTTTAGAGGAAACAGGAAATTTTTATTTTCTACTTGTAAATGTTACTGCTTGGTCCCGTTCATTTTGAACCGGGACACCTGGTTCATCTGGGACATCTGGGACATTCATCTGGAACATCTGGGACTGGTTCACCTGGTTCATCTGGAACATCTGGGACACCTGAAGAACATTTTCATTTTCTACTTGTAAATGTTACTACTTGGTCCCGTTCATTTGAACTGGGACACCTATATATGTACCTGTATTCCCAAGGATGAAAAGTACCACCCATGTTTGTTGCTGTTTCCATAAAAGCCTTGATTCGATTCCTGTTAACTGTAGAGATGCCTACTTCTGAAGTTTTAGAGGAAACAGGAAATTTTTATTTTCTACTTGTAAATGTTACTGCTTGGTCCCGTTCATTTTGAACCGGGACACCTGGTTTATCTGGGACATCTGGGACATTCATCTGGAACATCTGGAACTGGTTCACCTGGTTCATCTGGAACATCTGGGACACCTGAAGAACATTTTCATTTACTACTTGTAAATGTTACTGCTTGGTCCCATTCATTTGAACTGGGACACCTATACATGTACCTGTATTCCCAAAGATGAAAAGTACCACCCATGTTTGTTGCTGTTTCCATAAAAGCCTTGATTCGATTCCTGTTAACTGTAGAGATGCCTACTTCTGAAGTTTTAGAGGAAACAGGAAATTTTTATTTTCTACTTGTAAATGATAATGCTTGGTCCCGTTCATTTTGAACCGGGACACCTGGTTCATCTAGGACATCTGGGACTGGTTCACCTGGTTCATTCATCTGGGACATCTGGGACTGGTTCACCTGGTTCATCTGGGACTGGTTAACCTGGTTCATCTGGAACATCTGGGGCACCTGAAGAACATTTTTATTTTCTACTTGTAAATGTTACTGCTTGGTCCCGTTCATTTGAACTGGGACACCTATATATGTACCTGTATTCCCAAGGATGAAAAGTACCTCCCATGTTTGTTGCTGTTTCCATAAAAGCCTTGATTCGATTCCTGTTAACTGTAGAGATGCCTACTTCTGAAGTTTTAGAGGAAACAGGAAATTTTTATTTTCTACTTGTAAATGTTACTGCTTGGTCCCGTTCATTTTGAACCGGGACACCTGGTTCATCTGGGACTGGTTCACCTGGTTCATCTGGAACATCTGGGACACCTGAAGAACATTTTTATTTTCTACTTGTAAATGTTACTGCTTGGTCCCGTTCATTTGAACTGGGACACCAATATATGTAACTGTATTCCCATCTGATGCTGACCTTGGCTACGTACAACGGACGCTCCCTATCTTCTGATTCAAGGCTTCTTGAATTGGAAGAGGAACTACAAAGGATCAAGTGGGACATCGTGGGGCTAAGTGAGGTAAGGAGAAAAGGAGAAGATCTCATCGAACTGAAAAGTGGACATCTCTTCTACTATCGTGGGACAGATACTGGCAGAACTAGTGGTGTTGGATTTATAATAAACAAGAAACTGAAGGATAAAGTTGTAGAAGTTGAAAGTTCCTCTGACAGAGCTGCACGACTTGTTATCCAACTCTCGAAAAGATACCAGGCTCAGATTATTCAAACTTATGCACCCACCACAAGTCATCCTGAAGAAGAAATTGAAGAATTTTATGAGGAAATTTGTCATCTAAATAATAAAGGTAAGCAGCACTTGAAAATAATTATGGGAGATTTCAATGCAAAAATAGGGCAACGGCAACAGAATGAAACTTCAGTAGGTAAATTCGGTCACGGCAACAGAAACCAGCGTGGAAATACTCTCGTTGAGTTTGCAGAGGCAGAAGGGTTTTTCATCTTGAACTCCTTCTTCAAGAAAAAGCCACACAGGAAATGGACATGGAGACATCCAAATGGGACGACAAGTGAAATTGATTTTATTATGTGTAACAAAAAATTCGTCGTAGAAGACTGCAGTGTGCTAAACAAGTTCAACACAGGTAGTGATCATAGATTGGTGAGATGTAAGATGCACCTCAACACCAAACTTGAACGTGGCAAGCTCATAAGACAAACAAAATCTATTGACATAACCAACCTTAAAAAACACCATAATACCTTCAAGTTGGAACTGAAGAACAGGTTCTCTGCTTTAGAAGGCCTAACATCGGAAGAAGTGGACATCTCTGAAGTTAACAGAAAAGTAACCAAAGCTCTTATGGAAACAGCAACAAAATTAGCTGGGTCTAAGAACAAGTTGCATGTAAACAAATTATCAGGAAAAACGAAAATGTTGATGCAAAAAAGAAGAGAGATGAGGACAACTAAAGAAGATGTGACTTCCAAAGTGGAATATATAGAGCTATGCAAGACAGTAAGAAAAAGTATCACTGAAGACGTAAGAAAATTCAACTGTGAACTAGTGAGGAAAGCAATTGAAAACAACCAAAGCCTAAAGATAGCAAAGGGACATCTCAGTAAGGGAAGAAAACAGATTATGGCACTGAGAAAAGAAGATGGTTCTGTAACAAGAAATAGAGGCGAAATTTTGACAAGAGTGAAAGATTTCTACTCCAAATTATATGAAAGGGATGATACATGCACTCCAGACATCATGAAAGATACCAGTACCAGAGTTCCTCCAGTCCTTCCAGCAGAAGTTGCACATGCAATCAAGAACATGAAGCGAGGAAAAGCTCCAGGAGAAGATGGAATTACTGTAGACATCATACAAGAAGCAAGTGGAGAAATTGAAACAGTACTCGCCCAAATTTTCACTCGATGCCTTAATGAAGGAAAGATTCCTGAGGATTGGAACAATGCTACAATGATCCTGCTACATAAAAAAGGTGACATTGAGGATCTCGGAAACTACAGACCTATCAGCCTCCTATCAGTAGTTTATAAAATCTTCACTAAAGTTCTTTCACACCGCTTGAAGGTAACACTGGACATGGCTCAACCGAGAGAACAAGCTGGATTCAGGAGTGGCTACAGTACAATAGATCATATCCACGTACTGAGAGAACTAATTGAAAGGGCGAGGGAATATGAACTTCCATTGTGCATGGCTTTTATCGATTATGAAAAAGCCTTTGATTCGGTGAAACCATCAGCAGTTACAATGGCTCTGAAAACCTGCGGTATTGAAGATGCATACATTAATATTATTAATAACATCTATGAAAATGCAAGTGCAAAGATTCGGCTGTTTGAAAATACAACACACATAAAAATTGGAAAGGGAGTGAGACAAGGTGACACCATATCTCCGAAGCTCTTTAATGCCACATTGGAGAATGTTTTTCAGTCGCTGAGCTGGGAAAACAAAGGGATCAAGATTAATGGATATTATCTAACCCACCTTCGTTTTGCTGATGACGTAGTCATTTTTGCAACTACCCCATCAGAGCTGCAGAGTATGATCCAGGAACTTGCTGACAAGAGTAAAGAAGTGGGATTAAAAATGAACTTTCAGAAGACAAAAGTGATGTTCAATGCTTTTACAAGAAATGAAGATTTATCGATTGATGGAGAAAAACTGGAGATAACAGATACGTACGTTTATCTTGGACAGCAGATATCAAGTGAGGGTCACATTGATGAAGAAATTAATCGGCGTACAAAACTTGCCTGGAGAGCTTTTGGAAGAAACAGCATAATTTTCAAGAGCAATATGCCATTATGTCTTAAAAGAAAAGTGTTTGATCAATGCATCCTTCCAGTGCTTACGTATGGGGCAGAGACGTGGACCTTAACTAAAAGAGACATACAAAGGCTGCAGACAACTCAAAGTAGCATGGAGAGGTGCATGCTTGGTATAACCAGGAGAGATAAGAAGAGGAACTCGTGGATCCGAAAAATGACGAGAGTGGAAGACATCATGATCAGAGTTAAATCCCTGAAATGGCAATGGGCTGGACATACTGCCAGAAGGACAGATCATCGATGGACAGCCGAAATTTTAGATTGGATTCCAAGGGACAGGAAAAGACCCAGAAGAAGACCACATGGAAGATGGGTGGATGAAATTCGAAAGTATGCAGGGGTGACATGGAGGAGACTGGCACAAGACAGACTGTTGTGGAGGAAACTTGGGGAGACCTTCGTCCAGCAGTGGATTGATAATGGTTGACAATGATGATGATGATGATGATTCCCAAGGATGAAAAGTACCACCCATGTTTGTTGCTGTTTCCATAAAAGCCTTGATTCGATTCCTGTTAACTGTAGAGATGCCTACTTCTGAAGTTTTAGAGGAAACAAGAAATTTTTATTTTCTACTTGTAAATGTTACTGCTTGGTCCCGTTCATTTTGAACTGGGACACCTGGTTCATCTTTTGTTGGACAATGCAGGTCATGGAAATGGAATAGTGGATGGGATCGTGGGGGAGAGTACTTAGGGTGGGTGGAAGTGGCCTGGGTTGATTCTCCTACTTCAACAAGAGATAACGCATTTTAGGAAGCGTGAGGCTTTGGGGAAATGATGAATCTACTACAATCTCAATTTCTCTCATTTTCTTAGGCTGGATACCCCTCTCCCCCATTAAAGAAAGTGAAGTCTTGACACTGAAGGAAGAGACATGATGACAATGACGCAATTTCAGACATTTTGACAGATCTGATACTAATGAAGACAAAGACGTGAAAGTCTCTAGCAAAACTAGAAAATTTCCGGAAGTTTTCGCTGCATTGGAAACTGCGTGTCGTTTTGTAATGGAACAGGCAGATACTTCGGCACATTTAGAGAACATAGACGAATTGGAAGAATTTTTTGAAGCTTTGTACTAATAAGAAAAGAAAGCAGCTTCCGATAAATTTAAACTCCAGCTTTTACAGCTTCCGATAATTTTTTTAAAATCCAGCTCTTACTCAGTGCACTGCAAAAATTGTTTTCATACATACGTACTGCAGTAAATAGACTGTCTTACAATACAGAGTAATACAGCATTATACGCAATTTTGCCTTCGTTCTCTAAAGTTTTTGTAAAAGATGACGCAATTAATGTTTTAGAAGCCTATAACGAAGTAAATTTCTCCGTCATTTTTTGTCCACGCCGGGCATCGAACCCAGGTCCCGTCATCCCGGAATAAGTTTCTCTCCCAACTGAGCTACGCGGACGTGTTCCCTCGCTGCTATCTGCCTTTATCTCATGTGCGTCCTGCGGTGCAGGCACTGAAACTCTACTAAAAGTTTTTTCTTCTTGGACCGATACCGCTCACATCGAAAAACCTTTTGAGAATACTTTCTTCCTAAAATAATGCATGGTTTTTCCGCCAGGGGGCATAGGTGCCTATCTTATATTTGCCCATATCTCTGCTTCGAAAAGTCCGATTTGAAAAATTCTTTCTTTGTTGGAGAGCGTTGCCGCTGCGAAATGTTTCTCGTATAAATTCAAAGTTTTCTTAACGCACTAGTCTGCAACCAGAGGGCGTAAGCTCACGATTCCGTTTACAGCAATATCTGTGGGATTAAAAACCCATTGTTAAAACATGAATGTTACGCTTCATTTGAAATCTAATATTTATAATCCGGAATTTTTGCGCAGTTTCACATCTTTCTTTGATGCCACACAAATTATCTTATATTAGAAATTACTTTTTCTTAAAAAGTAAGTAAGTCTTAAACTGAATAATCCACACAAATTTTACAGATGACAATCCGATTTTCTGCGTAAATGTGACAAGGATGGTAATTCAGATAATATCCGAAAACTTGAAAATTTTCATCGTCCTGGAGCGGGACTCGAACCCGCGTCTCCCAGAAAAACTTCCGGGTATGCTAACCACTACAATACCCAGAACGACCAAGTTTCAAGTTTCCGATCAATTTGAATATAACCATCACAGGATTCGCTAGTCGAAGCAACCGGCATTCATGTTTAGCGAATCTGGAGGTTAAGAAATCTTATCCCGTGTTTGCATTTCATGTTTAGATTCGCTAAACATGAATGCCGGTTGCTTCGACTAGCGAATCCTGTGATGGTTATATTCAAATTGATCGGAAACTTGAAACTTGGTCGTTCTGGGTGGTGTAGTGGTTAGCATACCCGGGCGATTTCTGGGAGACGCGGATTCGAGTCTCGCTCCAGGACGATGCAAAATTTCAAGTTTTCGGATATTATCTGACTTACCATCCTTGTCACATTTACGCCAAAAATCGGATTGTCATCTTCAAAATTTGTATTATATGGCGTAATCCCGTATTTTTTTCATGATGAATAATCCATGTTCAAATTCACTTACATCACAGTAGCTATAGCAGGGAGGGAGGAGGTATCGGCTGCAAAATTTGAAATTATTCCGAAGATAAAAAGGGTTCGTCAATTTATTGGCTAAAAAAATGTAAAACAAACTTCTTTCATAAAAAATTTCTTCAGAGCACTTTGAAAATTTTCTGACAGTTTTCTTGTGAACATGTGGAATATTAATTACTTTCTTAGAGTATACCGAAACTCTAATTTAAACATGGCAAAAATCTTAAGCAAAAAGCTTTATTGAGGACATAAACTTCGCATAGGTTATTATGTTTAGCCGTTTAATTGGTTTTAATATTCTTTAAATTATTATTATTGCTTTTAATTATTGTTTGAAAGAACATTTTATGTCTCATTAGGTGTTTAAATTTCGGGAGCGTCACACGAGGGGAACAGGGGTGGAAATCGTCCCACTAATGGAACTGAGGAAGAGACGACATGGAACAAATAATGTCTTTGAAAGATGGCACAGAAAGTTGACCACTGTTTTGAATAAAAGCCACCGGAATATCTTAGAGTTGGTCAAGCGTTTTGAAAATGAGGCAGAAAACAGCTACTTCGTGTACAGAAGAACTTTCTTGAATTTAGAAACTAAGAAGAGGAAAACAGCAACTGTCAAGTTGGACGAAAGAATTAATACATGTCTTAATGAATTGGAAGCCACTGGAGATATTAAAAAGTGTTTGCACACACTTTCCTACGTTCACAACAGGACTAAATTCCACACGTATGATGCTGTTCCATACATAAATTACTGTACACAAATACTGTTTAGAACAAAATAAAAATAAATTGCATAAATTCCATACATACATTACTGTTTAGAAAAAATATAAAATATAAATTACATAAATCTGATGCTTTAAAAGCCCCCACATGTTATTAAAATTTATGTATTTACACTGAGATAAATTTGTGAAGAACAACTTTTTCGCGTAATTTAGGTAACAGTCTGCTTTTCTCACTTCCACTAGTGGGACTATCCCCCCCCAGTGTTAAACTTCGTGGGACGCTCACGACTCCACTAACATCCATCCTTCCATATGGGGAGAGGGAGATCGGAACAGGCCCCCCAAAATTCGAGCGACGGCCTTGATGAATTTAAACTGCATATATATTTTTGCCATACGCAAATAAAACTACTGAGGGTATCTGTTTGTAAAAATTATTTTGGTGAAATACAATATATTTAGTACACTGTTAGAAATTGTGTGGTAAGTTGCACCAAAAAGTGGTGCTACACTAGCTGCACCACTTTCTGAGAAAAGATGCACCATTGTATGGCGCAAACAAAACACAATAACATGGTGAAACCTTACACCATAAAGTGGTGTAACATCGTAACATAACGTGGTGCAAAGTTACCCTATCTTTTTGGGTTTTGTTTGCACCACACAATGGTGTATCTTTTCGCTGAAAGTGTTGCAGATGGTGTAGCACCACTTTTTGGTGCAACCCACCACAAAATTTCTAACAGTGTAAACTGATCTAACAAGAAGTGTTAAATATTCATAGAAATCACCTGCCAATAAATATTTTAAGAATATATTGAGCTAATGTACTTGATACTAAGTAATATTTTCATTCTAGTTTCAATCGAGGTTTCATGAAGGAGAAATCCCGTGCGTTTCAGATTCGATACTTTTTTTAAATTCGTAAAACGTAGCTAAAAATTTCCCATGCTTCAAAACTGAGGGGACTCGAAAGACGATAATTATTCTTTTCGAATCTAATATTCGCCACGCATGAACACAGACACACACCATTTACGTCATGTAATCAAAATATTGGTTAGGTTATGAAGTATTACCTCATATCACAGAGGTTTCGTTTGATGAGAGGTGAACCCGACGATACGTGGCGCAGGATCTAGATAACTTTTCGACATCCGAGTGATTCTAATTTCCTTCTTTTGGAACCAATTACTCACAGAAAATAGCGAGAAATGCACTCACCTCTGCTATATCCAAAGACAGCACAAAGAATAAATACTCCAAAAGCAGTTATTGTAATCCAATTCATTTTTTTTAAAGTTGAAAACCGAATATTCCACATACAGACTATCTTACTCGCAGTAACAGAACTGGGTAGAAACAGTGTGTTCCTATTCGCTACACTGACCATAAAAAAAGAAAAAAATGCTCGAGTATCAAAGGGCAGAAAAAGATAGATGCTAGCACGATTTGTTAAAGGTCGCGATCAGCACAACTGGGATTCAAGATCGGAGAGATGTTATCGTGGCGATTTCACTATCCTCAGACGGAAGGAGATAACTCCTGCAGAAAGCTGATGACCAAAGGAAAACATTATTTCGCTGAGAAATCCGAAACTGTTGTCGTTTTTTTTACGGTGCGAATGCGGCTAACAATAACGTTGTAAAAGAAAGCCAAACAGAAAGGCTAATCCGTAGAGATGAGGGTATCAGCTAATTTCCCGTGATATTCATGTATTCTTACGTAAATTTATACCTCAACTTTGACCTTCCTTTTAAATTCGTGCATTCTTACGTATATTTGGTTTCTTCTCGTTAAATATTTTCTGAGCTTAACGCCACAGATTCTTTCGCGATGAATTTGAAGTTGACAACACCTGAGAGTAGGTCAAAGTGCAACATACGTAGTAAATAAATAAAGACATCGCTCTTTCCACGTTTAGCAACGCACAGCAACCGAAAAACTGTTATTCAGCCGCCGCTGGGGAATCGAATCCCGGATCTCTCGATATCTAGCCGAGCGCGTTAGCTTTACACCACGGTGGCCAACAATCCACGGTGCTGCGGCGGCTGAATAACAATTTTTCAGTTGCTAAACGTGGAAAGAGCGATGCCTTTATTTATTCACTGACACCACGTATTTGGAGGATTTTTACAATACGTAGTTAGACTCGAGAGATAAGAGCTCGTGTGTAAAATTTTCGACGTGCAATGCTCTGATAGCACTTTTTCTTCTACTGTTACATACACGATTGTCAAGCACTGTTATGCATACGATTATCAAGTATTGCTTAGATAAGATATTGGGTAGCACATTTTATTTCGATAATCGAAAGCCCTATTTGTCGTAATGTTCACGAGCAAGCTTGATTCGATTATTTTAAGGCAATGCTCCGCCTCTTCGTAAATTATTTCACGAACAAAACTTTTGTAAACCTCAGGTTTGTTTAACGCAGAGAGGATGTAACTGAATGTGAATTAAACCACGCATATAGTAATTTTGATTCAAGGCTAATTATTGTGCTGCGTTAAGTGAGTATGATTTGGATGACATGCAGTAACGACTGATGAAAGCGGAATTAGAAGATAAGTCATTTCTAACCTTAGAAATGACTTACCTCTTCCGTCGTGTACTGAAGTTAATTTTATATCAAGTTAAGTATTTTTCAACTTCAACGGAAAGTAAAACATCGGAGTTCAACGCAAAACAGATGCAGTACGCTTTAAGTCCACAAGTTATTCTTTAAGCAATAAGTTAAGCTAAGCTTAGTTGTGTTGCAGGCAAGGTAACATCAGCATAAGCGCTAACCTTTAGTATGTTGTGATGTGTCGCTTAGTCATGAGCAATATTCCCCCTAAGCAGCCATGGGCAATGCTCGCCTAACGCAATGAGCTGGGCAGGCATCAAAACCACTTGGGCAAAATATTTTATTTTCTCGGCTTCTCTTACTAACAGCAGTAGACGGTGAAACTTGGATTGGTACCCTTATTTTTCCTAATCCACTCATTTTTTCCCCCGTTCTTTCCGCAATTGATTTTAAATAACGAAAAAAAAATATTTAAAACATTTCATTAATTAAAATTTTTATTTTATAAAAAGCGAGAAGCTCAAACTGACTTCTGGAATAAAAACACTGGAAATTAGGAAAAGCGTGTTTACTCATAATACGCTGTTTCTTTGCATATCAAAATACTAAGGATATTAAGAAACAAAATAACAACTAAATGCAAAATAATTAGTTCAAATGCACTGCTGGCCGCCCAAAATGCAACACCAAGAAGGAAGCATCCGATTGGCCTGAAATTCGCAGCATGCGTCGCCCGCGAGAGGACATGCAAACGATTAGCATTGCAGGGCATATGTAAATTATGTACGCCTGGCACGCTACCAAGAAGCACTATAAGAAGGTTGCACAGAAGGCGGGGTGTAAGTAGTGGAAGTGTGTTGTGCTGCCGGACATGTGCGTGGGAAGCTTCCTGACGCCTCGTCGCAGAATACAGCAGTCATTCCAGCACGTTTCGGAGTTCAACAGAGGACGAATAGTGGCTTATCGCGACAGCGGTTTACCATACCGAGACATCGGCGCCCGTGTGGGACGACATCCAGCCACAGTGAGGCTAGTATGGATTCGGTGGGTGCAGGAGAAAAGGACGGACCAACGTGGGCGATTGCCGCAGCCGCGGCTCACCACCGAACCAGAGCACTGGCATGTTGTGCGGCGGGCATTGACGGCTCGCACCGCCACATCACGAACGTTAGCGCAGGAAAGAGTGTGTGTTGCGCAACAACCTGTGTCAGCACGTACCGTTTGACGTCGTCTGCAGGAGCGAGGACTTGTCGTACGGCGACCATTGTTTCGATTACCATTGACGTTACACCACCGGCGAGTGCGGCGGCAGTGGGCCGTTGAACGCCGCACCTGGACTACGGAATGGCACGACATTGTCTTCTCCGACGAATCCCGCTTTTGCCTGCAACACCACGATGGTCGGATCCGCGTGTGGCGGCACCGCGGCGAGAGACTGTATGACGCCTGCATTATGCATCGCCATACCAGTCCGTCGCCTGGCGTTATGGTTTGGGGCGCAATTGGATATGACAACCGCATCCCTGTGGTACGCATCGCCGGTACACTCAACAGCCACCGCTACATCTCCGACGTTTTGGAGCCTGTAGTCTTCCCTTACCTGCAGAACCTGGTAGCGGCTATGTTTCAACAGGACAATGCGCGCCCGCACGTGGCACGCATCGTGCAACAATTCTTAACGACCCACCAGGTGTCACTGCTGCAGTGGCCCGCCTGTTCTCCCGATATGTTGCCCGTCGAACAGGTCTGGTTGCTGATCGGCAACCGAGTGGCCGGTAAGCACCACCCGCGGGCCTGATTAACTGTGGCAATGTGTGGAAGCAGCCTGGACCGACATACCCCAAGCCCACACCCAAAGCCTCTTTCGTTCGATGCCGCGGCGTGTAGCGGCCGTTATTGCCAGCCATGGGGGCCACACGAACTATTGATGTCTGCGTGTTCCGCAAGTCGCACGGGCCTGTAAGCTCAATCGTTTCATCTTTGTATTTGTTGTTATGTGTCCAGTAAATCTGGCTTCGCTATCTCGTGTCCTTCTTGGTGTTGCATTTTTGGTGGCCAGCATTGTAGTATAAAATAAAGTCCCCGGTAGGTGTTTGTCTGTTTGTTCGGGCAAATCTCGAGAACCGCTGGAGAATTTTGATGCGGTTTTTACCATTCCGTAGAGCATTTCTCGAGGAAGGTTTAGGTGTATGAAACATTAATCTATGACAAAAGGGAGCCGAGCAGTAACAAGTCAAAGAAAAAACCGCCGTTCGCATTCTTTCGTGGCTTCCAATGCCCAAACAACGATGCGCGGCGACAGGTTTACGAATTTTTTTGGCTCATTGGGAAAAGACGCGAGGCGCATGCGCTACGGCCGGGCTGACAGCATGTAAGGCCACAGACTAAATGCTAAATGCGTAGTTACATCGAACGCTGAAAGATAATTTGTTTATCGGCGCTCGCACAGGCTAAATGCGTAGTTGTTTTCGTCCACACGTGCGTATCTCTTTGAGTAGCTCTGTAATTAAAATTCAAATATTGTATTAACATTATGCCGGGACGAAAATCGAGTATAGGTCGTAGTACATCGGACGCTAAAAGAATTTGTTTATTCCGTCATAATGAAACTTTCCAAGATACAGAATCTCGATAGGCAAATGTCAGACAAAGAATGGCTTTACAAAGAGAAAGACAGTTGAAAGTAATAATTGTCTCTCTTTAGATTCTCCGTAAATTCTAAATTGCCACCGTGCGAAGCAGGGCCGGGTCGCTAGAGTTATATAAACCATTTGGTGACCAATTTTTTGCAAGCTGAGGGCTTGTACGGAATCAGAATTTTTTTTTAATTATTTGAAACAATTAGTATTTGACTCAGTGTAAGCTGTCCACTTTCGTCATTAAACAGACAGTGTGGAACCACAAGAGATTCAACATGGTCATTCTTCTATGTTTTTATTTTTGCCATATCTGTTTCCAGACGACGGATTTAAAAACATTGCTTTGGATCAGAAAACCAAGCAAGCCAAATTCTGACGTTACCTTTCGGAAAATAGTTTTCCTACCTTATGATGGCACGCAATTTGTACTCTTGGTTGCACGTTTTGTTTTTCTGTTTCTTCATAACAAATTGAAAAATTTGTTTTTAACTCAATAGATGTACATCGCCCGCCAGAGTCTTTTAATGTACGTATTTTCCAGCTTTTTATGGTAAATAATGTAATCATATAATTTTTTTTTAATTTTTAACGCAATATCTATTTCTTTTTGAATAGAATAGACGCCTGCTTGGCAGTGGCCGGTTCCAGATAATTTGGGGGGGGGGGGCACAAATTCCTACATGTACCAGTTATAAATTAAAATTAATATATAATTCCAAAAAAAAAATATAAAAAAATCCGGTTATGACCCCTGCCTAGAACTGCCACTACTGCTTGGCTACGAATTCTTGCATATTTTCTCGATTTTTCTGGCTAGCGCTTTTTCCGTTTACTTTTATTCTTCCTTTTAATAGGAGTAAATTGTGTACTACAGTTTAAAATAAACGAATCTCTACGTCAGTTAGTATAAGATGCTGTGTAATATCTTCAACACTTCTCTTCCATGCACTGAAATTTCCCAGGAAGTTGAAAGAAATTGCATACTGTCACAGAATATTCCAATTTTCTTTCTTCCGTTTCTTCTTCTATTTATGCAAAAACGTACTGATTAACGTAAAACTGGTGGCATTACACTATTTCTCGTTTCCACTGTGACAAATTCAAATTGCTTTCCCTTTAAGAAAGGACTAAATCATATGAACGATACTTTAATGCTTCCTGAAGTAAGAGACTTTAGGGATTTAAGATTTTTTTATATTCTCTCGATAGCATCGACAGGTTCATTTTTTTCTGTGTGTGTATGTGTCGCTCAAAAGTTTGACATCATCAGGGGTAAATTAAAGAACGAAAATCTACCGCAGTTATTAACGTCCTTTATCAAAGATAACGCTTTTTTATGCGTTGTTTTCCCAGCAATTTCTTCGCATTCGAACGAATAAATTCCTCTGAATGTGAAAAGGGGTCTTAAGCATTTTATATCTCGGGAGATTAAAGAAAATGGCCGTAACCAGGAGATTAAAGCAGGGAATGTAATTACATTCTGTCACGTAACCATCTCAGCAGAATGATTATTGATCAATCCCCTCTCCTAGCGAGAAACTTGTTTTTTAATTCATGCAGTGCAGAACACTGGAGTGATAGCTCTTGTTACTTTATTCTGTGCGCTTGATAAGGAAACGAAACAACTATGCTGCATTTTCATTTTTCTAAAAACGAGAAAAAAAAACAGGTTTTTCATTTCTCAAAAATAACTTGTGTTAAATATTTCGAGGGTCATGTGATATAGGGTGAAATAATATGGCACCAAAACATTCGTTTCAATGTCGTTATCTGCACGTATGCGATTTGGCATAGATTCCACAAGCTGTGAGTGCATCTACATATACAACATACCAGCGTTCACCAGGCACTCCTTTAATTGGCTCCGATTTGACGGAAGAGCATTTTGTTTCCGAATCTGTTTTTTTTAACGTGTACCATACACTGTCAATGCGTTCAGATACGGGCTTTGTAGTGACCAAGGAAGATGGTGGAAATCGCTGCCATGCTCGTTGGAGCATTGTTGAACACATTCTGCACGATGGACAGCAGCATTGTCGTCTATGAAATAGCCGTTACCAGCTGGATAAAAGGTCAACATTGCAGGATGGACTTGATCGGCAACAGTGTTCAGATAATCCTTGCAGGACTACATACAGTAGCATTGTCATCCATAAAACAGCCTTCACCTGCTAGACAAAAATTCAACATTGCAGAATGGACTTCATCGGCAACAGTGTTCAGATAATCCTTGGAGGACCACATACAGTAGCATTGTCATCCATGAAACAGCCTTCACCTGCTAGATAAAAAGTCAACATTACAGGGTGAACTTGATCGGCAACAATGTTCATGTAATTCTTGGAGGACACCCGACATTCCAGCAATGTCAAAGGGCCCGTTTCGTACCAAGAGAACGTGCCCCACACTATGACATCACCTCCAGATCCTTGAGTTGTGCTTACAAGGTAAGCTGAGTCCACTGCTTCATGGGGATCCCGCAAGACTCTCTGCTTACCGCCGGTACAGAATAAGGTGCAACGCAACTCGTAGGACCACATGACCTTTTTCCAGTCTTCTAGCATCCAGTCACGGTGTTCCTGGCACCACTCTAGAAGAACCTTCCAGGTATTTGGGAATTAGTGGTTTTCCAAAATGCATGCGACTGCCAATGCCGATTCTTTTCCATCCCAGCGCATAGTTCCCTGAAATATGGGTCGGAAGCTACCTTCATTGAATTCTTCGGCCAATTGCTGTACACAGGAAGTCCTGTTTTCCCGTACAAGCCTCCTCAGAAGACGGCGATCTCGTTCCCGACAGGTTGTCGTCGCGCCACAGTTACGCCATTTATGAAAGCAATGTGGGTTACTTTTCCACTGATTAAAGACCCGGGATATCTCACCTTCTGAGAAACGAGTGCTGTCTTCAAAATCGTCACTCCAGCCAGAAGGGCACTCACAATAAGCCTTTTATGGAACTCTGACAGATCCTATTTCTTCCCATTGTGTTCAACACTACTGACGATTACTAACGAGCGTCATGTTTAATAGTCTTGAATATTTTCCGAGATCACGTGGTGACGCAGGCGACCACGTATTTTGCATATAAACTGCGTAAATGACGTTTACGTTATCTCCATAAAGGTTCCTAATTCAGTGGCCGGTATGTGTACGTGAAATATTGTGAATGATAAAAATTTGACACGAATTCTCACTTGGACGCCAGCTCAGATGGGTTTAAAACTGCCGTTGGGAAGGTGCATAGAGAGACGTCTCGCTGGTGCGAGGTCACTAAAATTCGAGTCGGATGACTGAAATCAAAATGATGATGGTCCAATAGATCAGATCAGATCATATGTTGAGAATTTTAGGAAGGGAGTGTCTGACTCCAGGTTTTAAACAACCCTTAAAAATAGGAAGCTAGGAGATTTGGTCTGGAGTACCCGATAGGAAAGTGACACGGAAGCGAGGTAGAAAGGTGGAGGAAGACGCCCTTATTTATAACCGAGGGACCAGTACCCGGCGCCCGACGGCTTAACGGGCCCATCCGACTCACGGTGGATATTTAATGTTTCGAGGGTTCACACCTGCATTGGATCGAACCTGAGCCCTCTCCGTAGCAGTCACGAACGCTGACCACTAGGTCATCCGCAGCCCCTGGTCCAATTGAATAGTCATTTTTTCAGATAACCTCATTTATTTCAGAAAAAAGCTGTGAAATTTTTTCTCAGTAAAGGGAAGTTGCAAAATATTTTTCTTTCGTGGTAGATAACGAATTATGTAGTAGTTATCACTGTTCTCCTTGAAGTCCAATCTGTGAAAATTGCGTAGCCAATGTTGATGAAAAATCCTTACGTAAAGTATGTTAAAAGCAAGCGGCCCCAGGCAAGCTCAGTAAGCTGCAGATTTGCCAGCCAACCAAGCACGTTGCTAGTAAGAATCTTCGCTGTACCGTGGGAATATTACAAAGAGAGTTAAGTAGTTTTTTTAAGTGCAAGCCAGTCCAGCAAGTTTTGGGAAAAAAGAAATCGAGTCATTGATTGATGAATATAATGATACGCTGCAGATATTCAAACGGCAAGAACACTGTAAAAGAAAAAAAATATTATTTATAAGCAACTTTCGGTGATTCCTTTCGTGAATTAACAAAGCATATTCGTTATACAACCTTAAATGAAGAAAAAAACCTGAATTTCATGGATTTTTTCACACGGAAAATTCTGAATTTTCAGAAAACTTTCCGCAATTCCTTTTTTATATTAACGGTAAACTACCGTTTTTAAGATGTGGTAACCGAAGATTCTGAATTTTCAGAAACATTTCCGCAATTCCTTTCTAATACTGACGGTAAATTGCCGTTTTTAAGATGTGTTAACGGAAAATTCTGAATTTTCAGAACCATTTCCTCAATTCTTTTTGCATATTAATGGGAAACTCCGTTCTCACTTTTTCCAAATCCATATGACCGAAACATTCCGCTAATAGAAGCGCTCGGGCGAATACTTTAGGTTTGATTAACTGTTAAATTTCAATCGTCTGTCTAAGGGTCTAGTTTTCAAGTTCTGTAGCGAGATCGGATACTGTGGATAGTGTATCGCATGAAAGTTTAGTTATTGTAGCAACGGATATTCCTTTCCCTCTCTCCTATTTTTGTGTCCCAGCTATTGTATATTATGTTACCGTAAGAAACCTGGTACATAAACTTTTGTACAGGTGATAGATAGTATAGTGTTTGTGTATCAGTTTGTAGACCCTTTAAGACAAAAATTATAATAACTATAAAGAGCAAATTTTATACCTAGGCATTTTGTGAAATAATAGTACATAAAGAAGTACATTTCACATTTTTTACAGATAATATTGCCATTTAAAGTTCTCGAGTTCCAAGGAATTCTGTTTCTTCGAAAAATCACGATGTAAGAAAATGCTTAACTTGTATATATACTCCACAATTAATACTAAAATAAATCTTCCTGCAGAAAAAATAAAATTATTACAAACATATTAAAAAATAATAAGCTCCGACAGAAAATAAAATGACTAATTCACTCGCATTACTGACAAAATGCTTTTTGTTATCGCGCAATTACTTGAACGTGACTGTGACTTCTGAGTCTTCTGGCTCAGTGGTTAAGACGCGCGGTTTCTGTTGAGCCAACCCAAACGACCTCGGATCGAATTCCACTAGTGAAAATGGGAAAGGATTCTCTGGTCTAAGGGCAAATTAAGGTTAAATAAATACGTCGCTCTTAACCACATTCTAGAAACACACAGCAACCGAAAAATTGTTTTTCAGCCGCCGCTGTGGAATTGAACCAACAGAACTCTCGATATCTAGCCGAGTGCGTAAATGTAACGCACTCGGCTAGATATCGAGAGTTCAGTGGGTTCAATTCCACAGCGGCGGCTGAAAAAAAATTTTTCGGTTGCTGTGTGTTTCTAGAACGTGGTTATGAGCGATGTATTTATTTATTTACTGTCGCCACGTATTTGGAGCATTTCCAAATTAAGGTTGTTGATTTTGCGAAATATTATTTAAATAAAATAATATTTCGCAAAAACACCATTCACACGTACACAAGTTCTACTGCCCGCATACATATAGTGTAAAACCAATGTATGTTGGCAGTAGGGCTTGTGTACGAGTGAATGGTGTTTTATAAAAGTGGTTTTCTACTGGTGCAGGTAATATCCGTGTGTCCGTATTGCTGTATGCTGATGACACTGTCCTGTTGGTAGAGAGCAAAAGTGAGTTGCATAGCATTTTGTCCCGGATGTACGAAGTTTACATGAAATTCAAACTAAGTATAAATCAGGGAAAACACAAAGTTATGGTTTTTGAGCGAGGAACTGTTCGTACTGAATGCAAGATAAGTCTAAATGACACAGTGATCGACCAGGTGAATGAGTTTGGGTATTTAGGAAGCATGTTTGACAAATAGAACAAATTGGATGGTGAAATTAGTATGCAAGTGAATTCTTCATTGAGAGTCATAGATGCTATGCGAGGTTTTCATATAAGTGATGGGTTCTCAAGAGAGTCCCGCATGGCTGTGTATGAAAGTGTAATTGCTCCTGCTCTGATGTGTGGCAGTGAAACCTGGGTACTACAGAAGAAACATAGGAATCGTTTGTGTGCTGGAGAAGTGCGTTACTTACGTGGGGTTTGTGGCAAGACACGTTCTGATCGTGTGAGGAATGATGTGTTGCAGTTGTGTAATGTGAAGCAAAATGTTGTTAGCAAGGTGGAGACTAATATTCTTTGGTGGTTTGTCCATGTTGAAAGAATGAGTGATGAGATTCTTACTAAGACATTTTTTTTTAGCCCAAGTGGCAGGAAGGAAAGTCAGAGGAAAGCCATGGAAGTCATGAAAGGTTCAGATTCAGGAGTGTCTGCATGAGAAAAATATTATGAGTATGAAGGTCTTGTATACCTCGTGTGATGGATGTCAATGAAGCCCGAGTTGTGCGTCAGGATCGCTGAAAACGGAGAAGTTTTATACGGCAAGAGTAAGTAAATAATCAGTTAAAAATTTACTTGGTAGCTTGTATTTCTTTGTGGAGCAAACCTCTAAATCTAGAGAACAGCTTAGTGATGTATATGTATGCATGAAATATTATGTTTAAATACGGAAAAATTAGTAACAGACTTTTCTGAAATTAACGAAATTGAGGGCACTTTTAAAAACGGAAATTTCGTTAAAAGAACGACACCTACAGGCCACTTTGCTGCATGTTACTTTCAGGAATTTTCCGTGAATTCACACCATTTATTTTTAACAGTGTATAGAAGAAGTTTGAGTCGATTTCATTAAAAAATGCGCTGTATTCTTTCAACGTAGAACACCCAAAATTGACATGAAAAGAAATAAATTCACAGTATCGCATTGGGCATGGAAATATATTGGCTGTGATGGATGTTTTCCTTGCACACCATCCGAGTGGGAACGAGGATTCAGAAATATGGGGGCAACTAAAACAGGATGACAAAAGAAGCAAACTGTTTAATGAGGGTACTACTAGAGACACTCCAGATATTGCACTATTTGATCCACTTTCCTTAGTATCATATAATAAAAAGAAAATAGTAAAAAAGTTGTTACTGAAACTTACACCGTTAAAATGGTAAACGTGACTCACACGTTCATTAATTGGCAAAGAATTGCAGTCAGTGAGAAAGGGAAACACACTGGCTGTGGTGAATGCTTCGCTTGCACACCAGCCAAGTGTGAACGGGGTTTCAGAAATATGGGGTAAATTAAAACTGACTGGGAAAAAAAGCAAACTGTTTCCGACTTAACGAGGTCATTACCAGGCACCCTACATATTGCACAATTTGATCCACTGAGTACACTTACCTTTATTTAATATTTTGAACTGAACTTTAGATCCGACAAAATACTAAATAAAGTTAAACGTAGCTTACACATTCATTATTTGGCTAAGAAATTGTAATTGGAGGGAAAATATTTTGTAGTATTCGTACTATACTGTATTACTTAGTTCACTGTACCCCACCTTGTAGATGGACAACACAACTAATATTGCTGAACTGAACCTTACACCGTTCAGTTATTACTGAACTGAACCTTACACCGTTCAGTTATAACTGAACTGAACCTTACACCGTTCAGTTATTACTGAACTGAACCTTACACCGTTCAGTTATTACTGAACCTTAGACCCGTCAAAGTACTAAATAAAGTCAAACGCAACTTACACATTCATTATTTGGCTAAGAAATTGCAATTAGTGGGGACATATTTTGTAGTATTCATATTATACTGTATTACTTAGTTCACTGTACCCCACCTTGCAGATGGGCAACAAAACTAATACAGTGTGCACAGTAGCGCAGCCAGTAATGTTGATGTCCTGGTACAGAATCATGCCGAGGGCCCAGCTGTTCCATAGAAATACCGTATTGTTATGTCAGAAATTCCTAGGCCTATCATTTTGCATATGGCATTTTCTTACATATCATACTGGTAGCTCATCATACAATCGGAAGTACGTAACACATAATATAAGTTTGTCTGCTCACACTAATATACAGATCAACACTTTTTAAGAAGGATTTCCTCTTCGTTTTCCCAACACCGAACAACACACAGATTATGAAAGAAATACGGGATTACGCCATATAATACAAATTTTGAAGATGACAATCCGATTTTTCGCGTAAATGTGACAAGGATGGTAAGTCAGACAATATCCGAAAACTTGAAAATTTTCATCGTCCTGGAGCGGGACTCGAACCCGCGTCTCCCAGAAGACGCCCGGGTATGCTAACCACTACACCACCCAGAACGACCAAGTTCCCGATCAATTTGAATTTAACCACCAAGGATTCAAATCAGATTGTCATCTTCAAAATTTGTATTATATGGCGTAATCCCGTATTTCTTTCATGATTTATCTGCTTCTCCGGGCAAACACGGGATAAGATTCTTAACTTCCAGATTCGCTAAACATGAATGCCGATTGCTTCGACTAGCGAATACTGTGATGGTTAAAATCAAATTGATTGGAAAGTTGAAACTTGGTCGTTCTGGGTGGTGTAGTGGTTAGCATACCCGGGCGTTTTCTGGGAGACGCGGTTCGAGTCCCGCTCCAGGACGATGAAAATTTTCAAGTTTTCGGATATTGTCTGACTTACCACCCTTGTCACATTTACGCCAAAAATCGGATTGTCATCTTCAAAATTTGTAACACACAGATTATATGTTGTAAATACGGTAGCCGTTAGCCACTAACTATATAGCCATCTACAACACAGGGCGGTATGTATGTGATCGACGGGATAGAACATGAGAAGAAAGAATCGTCTCCAACAATCAGTAAGATTAAAAGCGCGGCATTGCGCACAAGGAACCTTATCCTAGAATATAGCTCAAACTAGGGAAGAAGAAGGCAGGATAAAACTATATTCCCGGAGTTATTTTCGTAATAACAAAAGTAATTGATTGAACCTGACGATAGGCGGGTGTTCAATAATCGCAATAACGTATGGCAATTATATTACCACTGTTTTCCATTGGCTTATTTTGAAACGAATTTTGTGTTTCACATTTGAGAATGTTATGCAAAAGTCTTCCTGCAACCTGACAGAAATTATATAGTTTTTATCTTGTACTATCATCAATTTTTCATTGTTGCCAGCATTCATCTTTTCTGTAACATAACGTTAGCCGGCAATAGGCCTCTCAAGCGGCTGGGTCCTACCAAAGCAGTCTAGAAAACACAAGGCCATGACATTAGAGGGATGAGTTCCCTCCGTTTATGACGTCATTCTTACGTTACACAGGCTGACGTCGGTGTCGTGTTTGACGTTACACACGACAGCGTTAGAAACCAATCGGAAACTTTGGTTCTGCGTGACGTCACTAAAAAAGGGAACTCATCTCTCTAACGCCATGGCCTTGCATTTCCTAGACGGCCTTCGATTCTATTGTAACTGCACTACCTCTCCTTATGGTAGCTACTCCACTGAGTGTGTATATTAAGTGCATTAATATTTGTCTCATTTATGGGCCAATCAAAACTATTGAGGACCACCAACTTTTGGTTTATACTGTTTCCCACGACCAGCCGCTGACAGGGCCGCCATATTCTGGCCGGTAGGACTTATGACAACTAAAGAAGAGAAAAGTAAATACTGTACATACCTGCACTTCAATATTTTTGTAGAAAAAGAATATTGCTAAAACGACAAAATTTGTCGTTTTAGCAATATAGTATAGTAGTAATGCTAAATCGACAAAATTTGCCGTTTTAGCAATATAGTAAAGTAATAATGCTAAATCGACAAAATTTGTCTACCACTTTGACGGCTTCGAAAAAAAGAAACTTGCGTCGCAAATGTTCTTCTGTTGAGTCAAACCCAGTTTCTTTTTTTGATTATTTATTGGACTTGGTGGACAGATACATGGATATACACTATATTGACAAAAGTCACCGGACACCCCTTCAAAAGCAAATGAACCGATCCGCTGCGCTGTTAAGATTCGCGGTACAGCTGCAAACGGTATAAAAACAAGCCTGCAGCTGCCCGTGATCGCATCGCACTGTGAATTTGAGTAAAAATGTCGCAGCGGGAGAGAACCGACTTTGAGAAAGGAAAGATTGTTGGGTGTTATATTAGTGGGTTGTCCATAAGAGAAACCGAGGGGCGTTTAAACATACCCAAGTAATTGTTTTGGATGTACTGAATAAATGGAAGACACATGGCGTGCATGAAGCAGCAAAACGTAACGGCAGACCAAAGAAAATCAGTGATAGAAAACGTTGAAGCCTCAGGAAAGTTGTTACAGCTAATCGACGGAATACTGCACAAGACCTCAGTGTACAGGTGAGTAACAATGCTGGAACCTCGGTATGAACACGTACCATTCGCAGAGGACTTCATTCCATGGGTTACCGTGGTCGTGCGGCTGCTCATAAGCATTTCATTTCCACTCGGAATGCTACTCGTCGTTTAGCATGGTGCAAAGAACATTTATCGTGGACCGTAGATGAATGGAAACGGGTCCTATGGACTGATGAATCCAGATACAAGATCCATTGGTCTGATGGCCGTGTGTGGGTATGGCGGCAACCGGGGGAACGCTATTTACCACAGTGAACTGTTCCTACGGTAAAGTTTGGAGCTGGCAGTGTACTCGTGTGGGGGTGGTTATGTGGTATGGTCCCAGCCCATTGGTTATCAAGGACAAACCTCTGCAGCAGCACGTCTACTTCGATATTCTGGACAATTATGCCCTACCAACTCTGTGGCAATACTATGGAACCGAGCTTTGTTGATACCAGCAGAATAATGCACTGAGCCATTAAACAAGAACTGTTATATCGTGGTTTGACGGTAATTCCGTATCGTGTGTGGACTGGCCAGCACAAAGCCCTGATCTTAATTCTGTCACCACGCCAAGTCCCGGTGGGAACTTGAGGGGCATAGATTTTGTTAGCGATTCTCGATCATCTAGATTTGCAACAATGACATTGGGTTTCCTAGTACAGGCGACCCAGTCTCATCGTTGGGACTTAAAAGCGTTGTGATTCATATGAGCTCGTACGAGGTTGTCGCAAGAACTCATATGCCGCAAAAGAAATTAAATTAAAAAAAAAAGAACTAACATTTCGGTTATATGCTTGAATAGGGGTATCTGTGAATGAGGAAAACTATGGCTTATTTTAAACTAATACACAGGCACTCGTACCCATTTGCAGAGCAGCGTGAAGAAAAACAGAATGATTTAAGAAAACAAATATAAAATTCATTTGCTGTATAATGCTTAATTTTAGAACAAGGTGGGACCGGTTTAAATTATAACACATCTCTACGAAAGGAAGTTATGGTTTACTTGAAGAAATGTAAAAACACCAATATCCCTAAACAATTCAACCAGTACGGGGTGAGCAATAATGTTTCATTTCTAAAACTTAACTGACTACTCAGCATGCAAGGGATTGAAATAGTTGGATGATGTCTTACCCTATATGGAACTTCTGCTGGGCTCATCGATCCGGTGGTTGAGGAAAACGCTGGTGGTTTGGTGGCCGTGGGTGGTGTTTGGCTGGTATCCTCCGTGGATAAAAACACAGCCGATGGTTATTCTCAGAACTTTACTGTTCTACAGTTCTTGATTTCAAGTCGACGGACTTCTGGCACTCCGCATAGTTTAGCATTTCTTTTTCTACCGCTGGCTCTTTTGACCAAAATTACTGCCTGCCCATGTTCCAAAAAAAAAAAACCTCTTCTCACTCCGTCTCTCCCTCTCTCTGTCCGTTTTTTGCTCCTATATTTTTCTCTCCTCTTTCCCTTTTTTTTTTCGCTCTTTTGCCTGCCGTGAAATTTTAAGTTTCTCCTTTTATTCTAGTTTTCGCTTTCCCTTCTCGCCCTGCGGCTAGGCGTGTTCTTACCTCGAGAAAACGTCCCTCGCACCACCATTGGTTCTGGATTTCCTCCCCTCGTACGCAAGTGGACCGCTTGTCCAGTGACGGCTGACCAGTGGCTATATTGGGGCAGATATTCCCTGGCCTGCTGACCATCTTCTGAGCTAAACCCTTAAAAAAATTATTTGGCCGTAACTGTCACCCTGTTGTTGGGTTCTATTATAGTATACTCCGAGCAAACCTTTTTTAAAACTTGAAAACTGCTCGAAGTCACGTATACCCGACTGAAATATGTTCTCCGACAACGCTCTTGGGTGACATTTATTGCCTAGCCTTAGCTTCTTACCGTTTTAAGCTTTCTTTCTTAAATTTTCGTCGTGTAGCCACCGCAACGCCATTGTTGTTTCGGAAGCATTGTGCAATTCGCAATGCTGCTGCTTCTCACATGCCGGGAATGGAAGAAAATGCCTTTCGCCTAGTTTACGAAATTTTGCACCTGGCCTGGCGCTTGCAATTAGATCTCTTTTCCCCAGCGGAAGGGAAAATGGAGAAAAGAGAAGAAAAGAACCCAGCGACTCCCAATGTGGCCTGGGTTGGGATGACAGCTCGTGCACCTAATTAAAAATTACTCCAATTAGGCGGTCACGTAATTAAATATGTTAATTAATTAACATAATTAAAAACAATTAATTTTGTATTTGAATACCAAATTTGATAATTTCTATAGTGAAAGCAATGTGCCCACAGTTAGAATAATTGTCGCGGCAACAATCCCATAGAGCACCTATGGGATCAATTAAAGCGCCACATAAGAAATTTGGAACCAAGGCCTACTACTAAGCAACGATTAGCGGCAGCATTATGTACTGAATGGAAGCGCATAGCTATCACTGTGTTCCAAAACCTTGTCGAAAATATATCTCGAAGGGTCAGTGCATGTATTAAGGCCAAAGGTGGACCGACACCGTACTAATATATGTCAATAAATGCTATGTTGTGCTTCTTTTCTAGGTGTCCTGTGACTTTTGTCAATATAGTGTATATATTGAACATATATTGGACTTGGTTGACTGATACATTGACATATAGATTGAACATGTATTGGACTTAGTTTACAGATTTATGAAGTAGATACATCTTGTGTTTCAATGTCAGCAATGTAACATACATGAACAAGGAACTCAGCGAACACACCACCGAAAGACAAACACGAAGAACCATGCCTTAACGGGATTTGAACCCAGACCCCCTCTGTTGGGCGAATGATCAGAAGCCATCGCTTAGATCACTGCACCACCGGGATGGCGGTAAGACAAACACAACATCCATGCCTTACCTGGGATTCGAACCTAGACCCCCTCCATTTTGCGAGTGATCAGAAGCCATCGCTTAGACCACCGCGCTACCGGGATGGCTAAAGATGTATTTTTTTGCTTCACCATTTCTTTGAGGTTTAACGACCACCGTGGGCAACTCAACGGGCAATAAGCAGTCACGTGTTCCTAATTTAAGGTCACTGGTTCTAGGGAAGGGAGAAGACCGGTGTCATTAGACAAACACAACATCCATGCCTTACCAGGATTCGAACCCGGGCCCTTCTCGGAAGAATGGTCGTAAGCCAGCGCTTAGACCAATGCGCCACCGCGAAGGCAACCCAGGTTTGGTACGTCACCTTCCCGTTTCTCGAATTCCTATTTTAAGGCCCGCCCATTTGGGCTCATATCATGTACCTTAGTCCGCTTTTGCCAGTTGCAGTTTAGTTGCAAGAAGGTAACGATCCTTCTTGCAAGTAAGATACGTGTAACAACCATAATTTAACCGTTGGGCAGCAGGAAAAACTTAACTCAAAAGCTGGAATAACACAGATTGCACATGAAAAGTAAAATGTTTTAATAGACAGTGAGTGACACATATATCGTAATCTTTCAAGAAGCTTTCTTTTGAGCGTCGTAAAAATAATAATACACTATAATTCACTACTCCTTAAAAGCCAGTTCTTGTATATCTGTTTTCTGCTATTCTGTACAATAAATCGTGTCAAGATTTTTTGGACTAAAACACAAAGCAATTTGCTATTACAGACGAAATACTAAAATACAATGTCAACCATAAATGGTCCTGTCAAGAACGCACACGTACATATAAAAGAACAAAGAGAGTAAAAAAAATGCTAGCTATTCACAAATATACAACACATAAATATAGCTACTATCACAATCACAGTTTTCTTCGTCCCTTCTCGGACTGCGTTTGATTTATAAATTGGTAAAATAATGACAAAGAACAGAAAATGGCACTCAGAAATCTAAACATCACAGTCACTTCAAATGCATAGCTGATTCATTTCAATACGTACAACACTTGAAATACATACAACAGAAGAAAGGTTCCAAATTTATTATGTCGAATAAGTAATAGGTTTTACAGGTTAGTTCTTATAGACTTTTTCATGAAAAAGAGGCATTTCTCATATGCACCAAGGTAAATCAACAATCCCTCTATAGTAGAGGTGGGTACAAAATCACGTCACGGTTACTTTGTAACGTTACAAAAATGTCACTGTAACGGTTTCTGATCAGCAGCAAAAATCACCGTTCCAAAATCACGAGAACACTTTGGTTCCTGAATTGTTCCAAATTCACGCTACTTTCGGGGAGCGACAGGTACGTTGCAAATCAAGCGTTCCCAAATCAAGCTACTTTTATTAACCGCTCCAAAATCACTAGATATTAAATATAGATATTTCCAAGCTTTTTCACTCAGTATTCAGTAATCTCACTTTTAAATCAAGGTACTTTTATTAACTGCTCCAAAATCACTGTTATTAAATATAGATATTTCCAAGCTTTTTCACTCAGTAATCTCATTTTTAAAGCTATTTATCTGACGCTGTTTTTTTTTATTTTTATTTTAAGTTACATTTATATATGCTATTTTGCACCCAAACCACCGTTCAATGAAGTTCTAGAGCACCAAGAATTTTAAAGCACAAAATTTCAGAAAAATGTAATTATTGGCTTAAAATATACCCGAATAAAAATCTTTTTTGGGTTTAGGTCTGTCTACAGACCAACAGACCGAATAAATGAGTCATAAATAATAATTCATTTATCTTCCACTTTAAAATATTTCATATACGAGCTTGACTACTATCTGGTCTTCGGGAGTTAAAATATTTCCTATTTAATGTTCCGCCGTTACTTACCTATGGAAAGTAACTAAAATACCTATGAAAACTAACTAAAATGCCTATGAAAAGTAACTAAGAATACTAGTGCCTAAGTAGTCTATCAGTGGAAATCTCGGAAATAGCACGAACACGAATCCTCTTGAGAACTCAGAACGAGAACTGCGAAGCGAAGTGCCGAGTAACGATTAATGAAACGTTCCTGTGGATTGTGATTTCGACACGTGACTAATTTGAGCATACAGGTACAGGTGTTCGTTCTTGTCACAAACAGTGACTTTGTCACAGAAACTTTTTTGGAACGTCACAGTTGGAACGTTACCGAAAAGTCACTGTTAAGCCCATCCCTACTCTATAGGTTAGGAAGGTATATGCTTCCAGTCGATTTCGATGGGAATACGATGTCTCATTTGCTTATCATTTGCTGAAAATCCTCAGACGCATGCGCAAATCATTTTATTCACATCAGGGAATCTTAGAAAGCATAAGCCTAATATTTTTCTATGTTGTTGAGTTAAAGCTGTCTTTTGAGCTCATATTGACCAATGGTGGAAACGGAAATGTGCATTCTAATATATACCAATTAACTAATATATACCAATTAACAAAAACCATTTGAGAATTGGTGGTACGATATGAAATACACTAAAGTTTAGCAAAAAAAACCGCAAAAAAAATCAAGGTTTCATATGTAAAAAATTTTTTTCATAAATAAAATAAATTTAATTTAACCCAATGTGGCGACATCTACATTTTAAAAATTCGTTAGGAAAAAAATAAAATATAAAAATGAACATCCAGAAAATACTTATTATAACTGTAGCAAACACAACTGTTCTGCAATCGATCTGGTCGATCTGGTGTCGTTAAAAGAAATCTAAGATTTTTAGCAATCCGTAGAACAATGGCACAATATTGGAAATTCACTTTCTCGTAAACTTTCAGTTATTGTAAAATTGAGGATTTCAATGGGATTGTAGTAAAGAGTTATTCTATGACTTATGTGTTATGGTAATAAGTGTTTGCTGAACGTTTAGTTTCCTATTTTTTTCATACTAACGAATTTTCTGAATGTAGGTCGCGCCACATACCGTTTAATTAAAATGCTTGTTGCTCATAAAAACCTCCCTGAATTTACGTGTTTTCTTCACTGTAGGTTAAACTTTAGTCCATTTCTTACCGTGTCACCAGTTTTTTAAAGCTTCTGATTCCTTTTTTCATATCCCAGAATGTGAATTTCTGTTTCCACTAGTGTTGAGTATAGGCTAAGAAACACAGCTTTAAGTCCACAGCATATGTGCAAAGCAGTTTAAAAGCATCGTTGGTGATTCTGCGATACAGTATATGTCGTCAATCAATGTTTCAACTTTATCAAGATCCGAAAGAAACATGCTGACTTCCTTTCTGTAAGTTCGTGAGAGCTACTTATTATTCACATGCCAGCAAATGATTTTCCCATTTTACAGCTTCATTCATAGGCCAGAGAATCAACGAGCACTTGGGTTTTCAAAGAATTAACGAGTCTTTAATCATTTACGAGCTCTATTTTTTTCTCTTTTATGTTTCTAAAGATTATTGTAACATAATGGTATATCTTAAAATTAAATCTTTATGAATTATTCAAACTGAAATTAGGAAGGTTATGTTCTTGACTTTTAGTTGTTTTTTTCCAACGTATCCAGACTTTGTGTAAAAAAATTTATGAATTCACACTTTCAAGGTATCATTTATGAAAATGAACTGAAACCTTTAGTAGAATTAGTACACTTATAAATCTATTAGTACAATTACCAATATTATTTTAATTATTGGTATAGTTACCAATTGGTAACTTTTCATATTTTATCTAAACATGAAATAAAATAATATTAGTTGCCTACGGTAGCGAATTTTTAGTAGTCATAATTGGTAGGTTGATTTTGGCTGAATCGTGTAACTGAAAATAAATAACTCCAAAGTTCTTGTAATTGAACAATACGAAATCACACAGATCCACTGTCCTTATATTGAAAATAAATTTGTAAATTTAGCAAATCCCTAGTAACGCTAATGATCTTGTAAAAGTGAATACAAAGACTAAATGTCAGAAGCACACTACTTATAGAACTTATCTTTGCATTGCAGCAATAATCGAATATTATTAACATAACAAATTATTTATTTTTTTTCCAATCATTGTCTGCATCTGTTCACTGGTGTCTTTGCTAGCAACTTTTAAAAAAATTCATGAATCAGATGGCCATGTTTTTCGAAATTAAAAAAAATTGCACTGAAATTGTAAGCCAGTCATAAAAAAAAGTCTGCAACAAATCATTTATACAGCTATAGAATAAATAAGACCAATTTTTATATCTGAAAATATGAACTTAAACTGTTTTCATTGATAACGAGGAACTGTACACCAATTATGTAGAAAATAGTAAAAATATTCTAGAAATCATATCTATTATTGTAGAAATATATAAATAAGCGTTTACAAGCTTTCCCACATCAACGAGATCGCTTTTTCAAGGAAGTTAGACAGACTGCAGTTTCTGTCTAACTTCCTCAGAAAAGCAATCTGGTTGATGTGTGAAAGCTTGGAAACGCTTATTTATATATTTCTACGCCAATAAATTGGATTTCTGATTTAGTTTTATTATTTTAAAAATTTTGATGAAAGAAATAGTAAAAATATTTCTAGAAGTCAAAAACGTTGTAACAGAAAACTTCAAAATTTCGGTCATTTAAAACACTCACTGTTTAAGAGAAATACGCCAATAGTTTTAAAATTTTACTGTCATGAAATTGAAAAAAATCTTATATTGTAACGTCGCCAGATAAAAATTATGTTGTGCAATATCGTCTAGGGTTTACCTCAAATGGTTCATAAACGATGAGAATTTAGGATAAACAAGTTATATTCGAATTGTGGATGTTTTAAATGCTTACAAAAAATTTTCCACAATCTAAATGTTTCAAAATTATGAAGTTTCTTTAGGACACATTTGCGAAAGAGAGAAACGAAAGGAAGAATTAAAATTGTGCACTTGCGGAACAGGGCCTGCTCCGATGGTACTGCAGCACCTTCTATATTGAAGGGAAGAAAAAATCAAGGATACTTAATCATCTATAGACATAAAATATTGTTTAAACAATAATAAAATAATAATGCCAATAAAATTAAAAGTAATCAAACGCTCAGTATTAAAATGTATGTAAAGCTTTTGTTGAAATTTGCCCGAATAATATTTTTACAATTTTTAAAGTAGAATTTCGGTCTACTGTCATATTAATATTAATATCATGCATGTTTACTAGGAAACTGTCTGAGAATTTCCGAAGTGCTCTAAAGAATGTTTTTGTGAAAAAGCTTGTTTTACATTTTTTTCCTGTGGCTGACATATTGACCAGCCCTTTTGATCGTCGAAAAAGTTTACTGCAAATTAAAATGCCCGCTGTAGTTGCTGCGATGTGAGTGAATTTAAACATGGATTATGCACTTTGAGATTTATCAACATTTGAAGAAACGCAGAGATTTATCAACATTTGAAGAAACGCAATGTTCAATATAAGATAACTTGTGCCACATCAAAAAAAGATTAAAACCGCACAAAAAATCTGAATTATAAATGTTGTTTTTAAATGAAATGTAACATTTTTGCTTTAACAGTGGCAAAATCATCTATGAGTTCATTATACTACAGTTCTACAACGATTTCTCACATTATAATTTATAATATAAGTATGTACTTTTAAAAACGCGGAGTCCGGTTCGTTCGAACTCATGAAACTATTCACGATGGCTCTGTTGTGAAAACTGTGTATAAAGAAATTAATCTCTGACTTGTTCCCTTGAACATTAACCAGTTTCTTTTCCGGAGATAAAGAATGGAAAAAAAGGGAATAATAATAGAATTCATGGTTACTCTGACCGCTACATTTATGCAATTTCTTGTATATTACGGATTAACAGAAGTGTGAATTTGGGTGCAGTTTGATTGTCCTTGTTAATGATACAAACGAAAAGCAAGAGCAAAATTTCACCGCCCTATGCTTTTTATATTTTTTTTTCTTACTAAAATGTTACATTACAATGTTCATTCAGAAAGGCTTTTATTTTCAGAACGATTACCATTTGCATTTTCGCTATCGTGAAATAGATTAGAAAAAAAAACGGAAAAAAAATAAAGAAGTTGTGACGAAGGAATTACGGACACGCATTCCTTCATTTAGGTAGTGGAAAGACATTCGCTTAGATAGAAATGTAAAATTTGAAATAACATTCTTGTGACAACTCGTAAAGTTCTGAACGGAAAATGTTGAATTGAAATGTGAGATTAAACAATCCACTAGACATTCAGCATTCATTTCTCGACGTAATGCGAATGCTGGGGAATTTAAAATTGCGGTTGTTTTATTCTTGATAAAAAATTTTCCATTTTTTTTACGTTCAAGTTTTCTGAAATTTCCGCAGTAAAAAAATACACTTGAACATTAAAATTCAATCATCGGTCACATTATTTGCCACCCACTTCACATAACTTTATATACACATTATTTTGAGTGTCCATATTTTTGTAAACCGAACAAGCGCCAGATTACGTGTTTGAGTTTAGTTAGACACATCAGTAAGATTTGGACGAATTTTGAAAAATAAATTTCTTAAGGCATTAGACTGATTTTGGTAAACTTTTGTTCCGAGAAGATTTTTCGTGAAAGCTTTATTTCAAGAGTCCGCACTTCCAGAGGACTTCATGCCCCTTTTCATAGCCATAACAATAGTTTTTATACATGTGCATTAACGAGAGAATGCGATATTAACATCAGTTCAAAGAATGAAATTTTTATACCAATGAACATATGGGGTTGCATTACAGTTGTTTGCACATAACTATGGATCCTTCAGAATATAATGAACTAAGATATTCTTCGTGGGAACGAATAAACAGAGATCGGGGTCATTTTCTTATAACAGAGCCAAGAGAAAAAATTAGCATGTGAAAAATATTGTGGAATAAGGATAAAAGTTTTTTTTTTTTTTTTTTTTTTTTTTTACGTTCAGGAGTAAATAAGTTGTTTTACTTTTTTGTGCCACAATTCCTAATTGATACTTATTTATTTGATTAGTCCTGTTCTGTATTTTCGTATGAATCGGAAAGGGTCATTAGACAGCATTACACAGTAGTAATGTGTTTATTGTGTGTGTGATCGTGAGGTATTTCAAAGAGGCTGTGGCTTAGTTCTTTAACAGAACAAAATTTGCATCATATGATTAACTTTGGCATAAATGTTTTGTAGTACTTAGTATTGATATAAAACTACTGCAATCATTTTAATTACAACGTGCACATTTGTGTTACCTGCAATAAAGTGCGTTAATTTTTTTTTTTTTTTACAGAAAATATCTGTGGTTTCCAGAGAATTTGAATTATTAAAACGTCCACAAAACCTAGTTAATAATGTGGAATTCAGAAAATTCAATAATTGAAAGCAAAAACATTTTCAATGATAGAATACTTTGCAAGATTTTCGTAAAAGGGCCTAAAAAACATTTTTTTCCGGGGGCAGGGGGGGGGCGAGGTCCCGAGTTTTTCCCAAACCCACTGGTTTTCCTCACAGACTTACTGGGATATCCATTGATCACTGTTATTAAGAAGTTCCGTCGTTTGGAGGTTATTGCTGATGTTAATCCTACAGCACCTTACCTGTACTAGTCAAAACTCTCCTTTCTTGAATTCAGAGACTACAGTCTTGTGACGATTACATATATTAAGATAATACAACGGTGTTTGTCACAAATATTTATTTTTTCAAGTCGACCATTGCTTCGCTGGGTATTGATCTAGCTTCATCTGGACGAATGGCACGTAAATATTCACATTGTATCATCATCATCATTGCCAACCGTTATCAATCCTCTGCTGGATGAAGGTCTCCCAAGTTTCTTCCACAATTGTCTGTCTTGAGCCTGTCTCCTCCATGTCACTCTGGCATGCTTTTGAATTTCACCCATCCATCTCCCATGGGATCTTCTTCGAGGTCTTTTCTGTTCCTTGGAATCCAGTCTAAAATTTCAGTTGTCCATCAGTGGTCTGTTGTTCTGGCAACATGTCCAGCCCATTGTCACTTCAGTAATTTCACTCTGGTGGTGATGTCGTCCACTCCTGTCATTTTCCTTATCCACAAGTTGTTCTTTTTATCTTTCCTGGTTACATCAAGCATGCGTCTCTCCATGCTTCTTTGAGTTGTCTGCAGTCTTTGTATATCTTTTTTTAGTTAAGGTCCATGTCTCTGCTCCATTCGTAAGCACTGGCAGGATGCATTGAATAAACACTTTCCTTTTAAGACATAATGGTATACTGCTCTTAAAAATTGTACTGTTTCTTCCAAAAGCTCTCCATCCAAGTTTTATACGGCGATTAATTTCTTCATCATTGCGACCCTCACTTGATATCTGCTGCCCAAGATAAATGTAGGTATCTGCTGTTTCAAGCTTTTCTCCATAATCAATACATCTTCTTTTCTCGTAAAAGCATTGTACATAACTTTTGTCTTCTGAAAGTTCGTTTTTAATCCCACTTCTTTACTCTTGTCAGCAAGTTCTTGGATCATACTCTGCAGCTCCGAAGGGGTAGTTACAAAAATGACTACGTCATCAGCAATACGAAGGTGATTTAAATAATTTCCATTAACTTTTATCCCTTTGTTTTCCCAGTTCAATGATTGAAAGATATTTTGCAATGTAGCATTAAAGAGTTTGGGGGATATGCTGTCACCTTGTCTCACTCCCTTTCCAATTTTTATTAGTGCTGTATCCTCAAATATACGAACGTTTGCACTTGCATTTTCATATATGTTATTAATATTGCTAGTGTACGCATCTTCAATAACACAGGATTTCAAAGCCATTGTAACTGCTGATGACTTCACTGAGTCGAAGGCCTTTTCATAATCAATAAAAGCAATGCATAATGGGCGTTCATATTCTCTTGTTCTTCCAATTAGTTCTTTCAGTACGTGGATATGAACCACAGTGTTGTAGCCACTCTGGAATCCAGCTTGTTCTCATGGTGCAGCCAAGTCTAGTGTTACCTTCAAGCGATGTGAAAGAACTTTAGTGAAGATTTTATAAACCACTAATAGGAAGTTGACGGGCCTGTAGTTCCCAAGATCCTCAACGTCACCTTTTGTTATGTAGCAGGATCATTGTAGCATTGTTCCAATCCTCAGGAATCTTCCCTCATTGAGAAATCTAGTGAAAACTTAGGCGAGTGTAATTTCAATTTCTCCACTTGCTTCTTGCATAACGTACATGGTATTTCTATCTTCTCCTGGAGCTTTTCCCCGCTTCATGTCCTTAATTGCATGTGTAACTTCTGCAGGAAGGACTGGAGGGACTTTTGTCCTGGTACCTGTCGTAATGTCTGGAATAGATGTATCATCCCTCTCATACAGTTTTGAGTAGAAATCTTTCACCCTTGTCGAAATTTCGCTTCTATTTCTTGTTACATATAAATGGTGTTCAAAGTCACGGATTTTGGTTAGTTGCTCCCACGCGCTTCATAGAAATGGTGTGGATGCCATGTCATTAACAAGTTGTGAAGACTTCTGATATATATGGAAAGCTTCCAAAATATCAAGTTTGGTGGTTGAATCTGGCTTTTCAATTAGTTTTGCTTCTTCGAAGAGAAATTTAGGGTCCTTTTCGTAACAGTGTTTAGGTTTCGTGCTTCTTTTTCGTAAAAGGAGCACAAGACCTATATTCGGAACTGTGACCTAAAGAAGTCGTCGGTGGCTAAACACTGTTGCGAAAAGGACCATAAATTTCTCTTTGAAGAAACAAAACTAATTGACAAGCCAGATTAAACAACTAAACTTGATATTTTGGGAGCTTTCCATATATATCAGAATTATTTGCAACTTGTTAATAACATGGCACCCACACCATTTCTATCAAGAGCGTGGAAGCAACTAACCAAAACCCATGACTGTAAACACCACCATTTATGATATCATGCAAAATTTAAATATTTATGTGCCATTCATCGTGATGAATCTAGGACAGAACCCAGCGAAACCTTGGTCGACTTGAAAAAACAAATATTTGTGACAAACGTTGTATTTATCTTAAAACTGCCCTTTGTTTGGAGGTTACCGTTGTTCGGAGGCATTCGTTAATGGATACTGGGGCACGCCATTTACCGGAAATTCTAAAGCAGTCTTTTTATTTTCACAAAAGTAACTAAATAGACTCTGAAAACAATGTTTTTTGGTAAATCAGTGTTAACAAATGTTGAAACATGAAACATTTCTACTGATGATTGAAAAATTAGATCTGATATTAGTCAGCTTTGTTTTCAAAAGCAAATCAACATTATATTTTTTCATACGTAAACGTCTGATTACAGTGCAATCACCTATTGGCATATTTACATGGATTACAACGAATATACTTGGGTACGATGTTTCCGCAGTGAACAGAATTTATTTAAAATCCGTAATCTAAATCATATCGTTCTTCAAATGCTTTCCGTAATCGTGGAACACAAGTGAACGTAGTAAAATGCCTTCTAGCCAAGATGATAAAAGTATCACACAAGCATATGTAATGAAAATACTAAGTTTGTAGACAATGTATAAACCACTCTATAATAATGGTGATTAACTACACAATCGGTAATTTAAAATGTACTCTGTGGGAAAATGTTAGGATAATGAATTTCCGTATTCTGGTTTGGCAGTTAGTCATGTTGAATACTTTCGTTCTTAGTTCGACGGCGTTTGGCAGCACAGCAATGGCTTCCAACACACTTCAGTAATCATGGATATGTTCGATATATAAATGCATCTCAACGATTAGAAGGAACTCAATGCTTTGTGTTTCGTTTGAATACAAAGTCCACAGAGTTGGCTATAGTTCGACATCGCAAATATCATACCATTTTGACGATATGAGCTTCGGTCCTGTGACCTTGTTGGTGCGTCGACGGTCAAGAGGATTAAACGCCACATTGTGCCAGTAGTAAATGCCCTTGAAGAAGTACATGGACCTGTCTGTATAGGAATAGTAAACTGCATCCAGGTGAGAAGGCAAGCTGGATTCTTTATTTGTACTGGGAAATTCTTGGGCTGCCAGACGAGGATATCCAGGAAGGCAGCATCCTTCGTTTCCTCTTGACACATCGTAAGCGTACACCTGCATGAGGGACGAAAACAAGGGTCAGTAGGTTGATAAAAGTTTCAGGAAAGTAAAATATTTTAGAAACAAATTTCTATAAAAAGTTTGCTATCCAAATGACAAAGTATGGCTGCGAATATTTAGATAAATCTAATGATACAAACTTTGATATAAAAATTAAGTTAGAATCAATCAGTCAGATAAGCAAGCAGGAAAAGCTAAGAAGATCTGTTACAATTAGAAGATGCAATTTTAATAAATTTCCTGCCGAAAATTCAATCAGAATTCGACAGTTAGGCACGTAGAAAGAATTCCTGAAATCAGGGAAGAGACTAAGTTTCATGATCGCAAAATTTTAATTAAAATTAATTAGTTGAACAAGTAGAAAGTAAAACAAAATTTCGATTAAAGTATTTAGTTGAAATCCATCAGTCAGCAGTAGGAAGAGATGCAAGGGTTGGTTGAAAACAGAAGACAAATGACTTCCAGCACAAAATCCAATTAGAATTAATCAAACAAAAAGTTTGTGTTTTGCTTTGTTTTGTTTTGGGGATTTAACAACCCACATGAGCACCTAACTTTCCCACTCCGGTGGCGCAGAGGTACATGTATAAGCACTGGCTTTTGACCGTTCGTCCAATTGGGTCCAGGTTTGAGTCCTGAGAGAGACATGGATAGGGTGTTTGTCTAATGGTACTATCTCTCTCCCTTCGCTGGGACTAATAACTCCAAATTAGGGTCAGGTGACTGCTCATAACCCTTTTGAGTAGCTCATGGTGTTCATTAACCTAACTCTATGAGCCGTCCTTATTTAGGGTCATTGGTTTCGTTCAGCACGTAATAGAGAAACAGGACTCAAACTCGGTCCAACGACGATGATTAGTCAAAATCCTGTGTCTCTGCCTACTTGGTCACTGAGGTAGCTAGAAAGAGATGGACAAATTAAAAAACTCCTTGTTATATATATATATCATCATTGTCAACCATTATCAATCCACTGCTGGACGAAGGTCTCCCCAAGTTTCCTCCACAACGGTCTGTCTTGTGCCAGTCTCCTCCATGTCACTCCCGCATACTTTCGAATTTCATCCACCCATCTCCCATGGGGTCTTCTTCTGGGTCTTTTCCTGTCCCTTGGAATCCAATCTAAAGTTTCGGCTATCCATCGATGGTCTGTCCTTCTGGCAGTATGTCCAGCCCATTGCCATTTCAGGGATTTAACTCTGATCATGATGTCTTCCACTCTTGTCATTTTTCGGATAAACGAGTTCCTCTTCTTATCTCTCCTGGTTACACTAAGCATGCACCTCTCCATGCTACTTTGAGTTGTCTGCAGCCTTTGTATGTCTCTTTTAGTTAAGGTCCACGTCTCTGCACCATACGTAAGCACTGGAAGGATGCATTGATCAAACACTTTTCTTTTAAGACATAATGGCATATTGCTCTTGAAAATTATGCTGTTTCTTCCAAAAGCTCTGAAGGCAAGTTCTGTACGCCAATTAATTTCTTCATCAATGTGACTCTCACTTGATATCTGCTGTCCAAGATAAACGTGCGTGTCTGTTATCTCCAGCTTTTCTCCATCAATCGATAAATCTTCATTTCTTGTAAAAGTATTGAACATCACTCTTGTCTTCTGAAAGTTCATTTTTTATCCCACTTCTTTACTCTTGTCAGCAAGTTCCTGGATCATACTCTGCAGCTCTGATGGGGTAGTTGCAAAAATGACTATGTCATCAGCAAAACGAAGGTGGGTTAGATAATCTCCATTAATCTTTATCCCTTTGTTTTCCCAGTTCAGTGATTGAAAGACATTTTTCAATGGGGCATTAAAGAGCTTCGGAGATATGGTGTCACCTTGTCTCACTCCTTTTCCAATTTTTATGTGTGCTGTATTTTCAAACAGCCGAATCTTTGCACTTGCATTTCCATAGATGTTATTAATAATATTAATATACGCATTTTCAATACCGCAGGATTTCAGGGCCATTGTAACTGCTGATGGTTTCACCGAATCAAAGGCCTTTTCATAATCGATAAAAGCCATGCACAATGGAAGTTCATATTCTCTCGCTCTCTCTCTCTCTATACATAAATATAAATAAGTGATCTCTCTTCAGCTCAAAATTCAGTTAGAATGCACCAGTCTGAGAAGCAGGAAGACTGATAAATTCTAAAAGAATTTTGAGCCAAAAGTCATTCATTGATATCCAGAAATAAATTATATTTGTGAAAAAATGGCTACATTGATAATAAGCAGAATCAAGGTAGTTAAATCTGAAGATAAACTACCAAATTTAATTAGAATTCATGAGTGGGATAAGTAGGCAGAGCTAAAAGGGTTTCTTAAATTCATCAGATAAAATGGGGTTTCAGCACAGAATTCAGAAACAAGTTAGTAAAATCATGCAATGCGTTGATTATGATACGCTTTCCAACATACCAGAAATCATTACTCAAGTTATCACTCAAGTTATGAGAATAATGGCTGTGGAATAAATCTCGGTCCTGTGCCCTGACCTTTGATCCCATTTCCATGATATTCAACAGAACCGGTTTACTATACCTCCGAAATAACATGATAAAGTTTTGTCGCAATCTAAGCCTTTTTACGTAAGTAATGATGCATAAGGGCTATGAAATAGATCCCGCTCCTGTGTCCTAACCTTTGACCCCATTTCGCCCATTTTCAATAAAATGCGTCCCCAGGTAGGCCCCTGCAACATACTAACATTTTATCCAAATCGAAGCATTTTTACGTAAGTAATGGCGATGGAAGTGATTCCGCTCCTATGTCCTGACCTTTGACCCCATTTTACCCATTTTCAATAGGGTTTGTCGTCAGGTGGTCCCCTACCACATACTAAAATTTCATCGAAATCGAACCTTTTTTACGTTAGTTATGGCGCATAATAGCAATGGAATGGATCCCGCTCCTATGTACTGACCTTTGAATCCATTTCGTTCACTCTAAATAGGGCTCCTTTCCAGGTGATCCCCAACCAGATACTAAAATTTCATCAAATCGAACAATTGTTAAGCGAGTTATCGTGTGGAAGGACATACGCACACAACGCGTGACGTAATGAGGCAGATGGGAATGGCGACCATCTACTCGCCGCAAGAGTGTGACGTCATAAAACTTTAATAGGATCCACACACTACGCGAGATTGTGATGTCATAAGATTTCTAAGCATTGGTAACATTAATGGAACGACGCCATGCCAATAAAAACGTTATAATTCGGGGTGGGTATTTAACCCACTAAACGAATTATCCTAAAGTCGAGATCAAGCTAAATCGATTTCTAGTACCAGAAAACTGTAGGTTAACGACTTTCATCAAAATTCTTAGAGCCGTTTTCAAAATAAAATGTACATACATACATACATACATACATACATACATACAAGAATTGCTACTTTAAAGTGGAAGTCAAGTAATTTTGCTTCCTATACTTCCAATGGAAAAACTTCTGTACAAATTTTCTTCACAAATAATGCATTCCCAAGGATGAAAATTTGAACATCCATTAAAATAGCTTCGTTTCATAACTTGGAATACTTAATATTTTCAAAACCATAACCGTAATTATGCAATCCAACATTTATTTGTCCACTGACGTCATCAAAGCACAGGTCGCGCCATATATTTTCTGGTTTCAACACCACCAAAGGAAACGTTATTGTTTTTTTATATAATTATGCTTATGTTCTACAAAATGTTAAGTATTCCAAGTTATAGTATGAAGTTATTTTAATCGATATTCAAATTTCCATCCTTGGGAACACACTAATTGTGAAGGAAATGTGTTAAAAAGGTTTTCCATTGGAAATATAGGAAGCAAAATTACTTGACGTGCACCTTAATAGTGTGGGATAAGGGCGATGGAATGGATCCCGATCCTATGTTCTGACCTTTGACTCCATTTGCCCCATATTCAATAGGGATACTCTCCAGGTGGTCCCCTACCACATACTAAAATTTCATCGAAATCGAACCATTTTTACGCACTTTACGACGCATAAGGACAATGGAATACATCTCGCTCTTATGTCCTGACCTTTGACCCCACTTCACCCATTTTCAATAGGATTTGTCGCCAGATGGTCCCCTACCACATACTAAAATTTCAATGAAATCGAGCCATATTTACGCAAGTTATGACGCATAAGGACAATTGAATGAATTCCGCTCTTATGTCGTGACCTTTGACCCCACTTCACCCATTTTCAATAGGGTTCGTTCCCTGGCGGTCCCCTACCACATACTAAAATTTCATCGAAATCGAACCATTTTTACGTGAGTTATCGTGCCGAAAGACGGACGGACAGACGGACGGAAAAAGCTGGAGCATATACACTTCTTCAACCTACGGTTGGAAAGCGTAAAAAATCGAAAAGATTGGGAGTAGACAGAGCACCGCAGAGTTGTTTAAGTTGCCACTTCGCGTGTAAATTCGAAAAGAAAGGGAGAAAAAACAAAACTGCTCAATAGCGCAAATACTCTGGGACAAGATTCATTTAAACCAGAGAATACATATAAAACGTGCAAAATTCAATAAAAGTACGCCAATCCGGTAAATAAGTAAACAAGAAATATAAAATTAAATAGGAAGGCAATGGATAAGAAGCGTTAAATTAAATAAATAAACAGTATTCATAAAAAAATATCCAGAAGACAGAGAATTAAACGATTGGGCTATTTGTGCTTGAAGATAGAACGATTTACTCTAAACAAAGTACGATCATCTTTCTCCAGCCAGAATCCTATCATGGAAAGTTTCCACGATTGATATATTAGTTGTATTCATTTTTGTATGCACTTGAAAAATCGTTCTTTAATCATTTGCAGGATAGTGCAGTACAAACGGTAGAGAAAGGTCTACAATGCTAAGTTTTCGTGCAGAGGTACTGAGCAAGTGTATCTGATTAGATATGGCTGCTATGTGAGCTCCTAAGTTCTTCTGTTCCTATCTCGTGGCCAGCAATTCTACACGTACTTCTCCTACCTTTCCATGCTCGCGAGTTCCTTTAAACATCAGAAAAACTAATTTAAGCATGCTTTTATGCGGACGCACAGCAAAGTACACTCTCGGACAATGAACTTTGCGCACCAAAAAGGAAGCATCGGATTGAACTGAAATTTTATGGACGTAATGATACAGATGAATAACGCACATGATGGCAAAAACAGAGCCGCAGAACAATTACAGAGGGATCTGTGGAACGCAAGTCCGGTCATCTTCAATAGCACGTCGCACCGCCTAGTGCGGCGATACATGCTGCAATACGGTTCGGCATGGAGGCGAACCGTATTGATGTTGTCCTGCGGCAGAATGGCCCACACCTGTTGTACGGTGTGCTCCAAATCCCGGATAATGCGGCACGGCGGCAGCCAGTGTATCAACTGGTCCCACATATGCTCGATAGGGAACATGTCCGGGGAGCGGGCAGGCCATGGAAGTGTCTGGACATGACGTAGGCAGTCCTGGGCAACCCGAGCCGTGTGCGGGTGGGCATCATCCTGCTGGTATAGTGCACCAGGAATCCTGGCCAGGAACGGGCGCACATATGGCCGTAGGATTTCATCCACATACCGCTGACCGCCAATGATCCACGTACCACTACTAGAGCTGATCGGCTATTTTAGGCAATGGCTCCCTAGACAATAATGCCCATGCAGTTGGGGGGCGCTCGATAGCGAAATTGGGCTTGTGCCGTTGACCCGGGAACTTCCACACCCGGGCACGATGATCATCTGCCCTCAAAACTAAAAGAACCTCGTTGCTAAACACCACACGTCGCCAGTCTGTGGCGTTCCATATGCTCTTTCTGGCCTGGCACCACTGCACACGGAGCCGGCGTTGTTCCTGTGTTAATGGAAGTACACGTAAGGTGCGCTGGGATCGCAGATTCGCTTCCTCGAGGCGTCGGGAAATGGTTCGTGGGTACACAGGAGCCACTACATCTGCCTGTATACTGGACTGCGTCCCCGTGAAATCCGTTCGCACCTGGCCCACGATCCTGTCTACCGGTGGTCCTACTGGTCTGTCCGGAGCTGCTCCGCCGTGTGGCGGTGCTGTCACGTGTCCATTGCTCCCAACACAGTTGGACGGTATGGTCAGAACGATCCACGTTGCGAGCTATACGGCGCGCCGACCACCCTGCGGTTTTCAGCCCGATGATCAGGCCTCTTTCAAAGCCCGTAAGTTTCGTAAATCAACGTCTCTGGCGTCTACCCGGCATTCTTGTCACTATGTGCTCCTGCTCGCGTCGGCAGGTGCTTTTCGCTTTCATGGGGCATCGACTACACTCCGGTTTATAAGTCTGCCGGTTCGTGCTTGCAGCGCCACCACAGTGTGTGCGGTCATGCGCACTCGCACCAAAGGTGGATCTTTTGCATACCAGCACACACTCTAGCTATTTGCAGAGTTTCGCGATTGTAGAATGTTTTTTTCCAGGTGCGCAAATTTCACTGTTCGTAAGTGCGTATTAAAAAATAATCAACATAATGTTTCTTGATCGCAGTTAAGAAAATAAGCAGCTTACGGAAACAAGGACAAAAGAGAACACATATTTTGACTAATATGGCTATTGTGATTTCCAGAACATGAAGAGTGGTTTCGCAAATCTTTATTTCTGTTTCCTTTTATTTTCTTTAAAAAACGATTATATAATTATTTTAGCCATTCATTACGAAAGCTATCTAGTGCAGATTATATTTTGTAGCATGATACTTACTTTGTAGTGTAGTACGTTAACAAACGATTGAACTCTTGGACATGGCATACTACAATGTCGATATATGTACAAGCATACATGAAAAGTTTACACTGCAGCCCCCTCCTTTCCCCCAAAACAAATTATTTGAATCTTTTACGTACAACTGTTTCAAGTTCAATAATTCGTCACAGGTTACCTATGACAAATTTCCCAGTTCACGTCATGGTTAGTGAGGTTTCAGGTAAACTGAGAAGAGTTAATTTAGTACAAAAAAAAAAAAAAAGGGGAGTAAAACCAGAAATTAGGTTCTGATAGTCCCCTTTCTTCAATCTACCATGAATAAAATACTCTCGAATTGGAAATCTGAAATCATTTCCACATCGTAACGCTGCAACAGCTCTTTTCATAAATAAATAAATACGTCGCTCTTTCCACGTTCCAGAAACACACAGCAACCGCCGAAAAATTGTTTTTCAGCCGCCGCTGTGAAATTGAACCACAGAACTCTCGATATCTAGCCGAGGGCGTTACATTTACACCACGGTGGCCAGCAATCCACGGTGCTATGTGTATCTTTAAGTCAGCTTCTGACCTCATAAATCCGCAAGATGGGCTCAGCTACTCAGACGTCTCCATCTGGTGGGCATTAACGGCACTGGCTATATATATATATATATTATAGCAGTTATTTCAAAATATACTTTATTGTCAAAAACATAGGGAATACAGGCGTACCACATATGGCTATTGATGGCAGAGAAATGATGCGATTTAAACACACAGGAATCCCAGGGATAGAAGCATTGTGAGAGAAGATATCGATGAACAATTTGAGCACGTTGAAAGTAAGAGGAAAAGGAAAACGTAAATCACCAAAAACCAGCCGTGCGATGAAGTCGTGGGCGGAGAGCTTGCCAAGGGACGTTGCTTGCGGTAAAGGAGTGTCCAAAATGAGCACCAAGAAATTTTTGGGTCGAGGAGGACCACACTGCTCCCCACAGTAAGTCAGTTCGGCCTCTCCAAGAACCACACCACGGGCCAGCACTTTTCTGAATATTCAGGGTAGCACCAGAGAGAGCAGCATACTCGTCATAAGTGGCAAGAAGAGTATCAAATTGGTCATCGCGGCGAAGACAAGAGGTAACATCATCTGCGTAAGCAGAGACAAGAAAACGGTGGTGCCGAGTACTAGAGACAATCGGTCCTACCGCAGGTAAGAGAGACGCCCGACTCGCAATCAAAAAGGGCTCAAAGGCGAGGGCAAAGAGTTGTCCTGATAATGGACAACCTTGTCTGATGCCAGATCGAAAAGGAATCGGGGCAGTCAAAAATGTGGCCGTCCGAACGTGCAAATGAGCGCCCCGGTAGAGGCTAAGGATGAGAGAAACAAAATCGGGAGGAAAACCAAAGTGAGTTAATACGGCAGAAAGGTAAGTGTGAGAGACGTTATCAAAAGCGGATTTCTGGTCAAGATTAAACAAAGCTAGGGGTTCGGAATGTTTTAGTGCAAGAAAGGAAAGGTTATGAAGAAATGAGATATTGTTAGAAATAGAACGACCAAGCACGGTATATGTCTGGTCGGGGGATATGAGGAACGGAAGAACAGAATTTAGGCGGCGAGAAAGGAGTTTAGTGAAGAATTTGTAATCCAGGTTGAGAATGGAGATGGGGCGCCAATTCGACAAGTCCAGAAGGTCACCCTTCTTCGGCAGGAGAATGACATGTGCAACTGTAAATTTCGGCGGAAGCGCAGGAGAAGAAAGAGCATACGAAAAACCGGCAGAGAGAAAAGGCAGGAGTGACGGAAGAAAGGCCCGATAGAACGACAGCGGGAGGACATCAGGTCCCGGGGAAGAGTGAAGATTGAGGGAGGCAAAAGCCTCTCTCAATTCAGGCAAAGAAAAATCAGCAATGAGAGGGGCGCAGAGAGAAGACGGGAACTGAGGGAAAGAAGAAAGAAAAGAGGAGGAAGAAAAAGAAGAACCCTGCGCAACTGCTCGGAACTTCTCCTGAAAGAAGTGACGGACATGAGAGCAGATGAGAGTTGTATTGCCAGTAACAGTGCCATCAGGCAATCGGAGATGTCTGATGGAAGATGACGTGCGTCGCATGGATTCGATCTTCGAAAGGACTTCGAAAGAATGCGTCGATGGTAAAATACGTAGGAGCCGAAGACGACGGACTGCTTGCTGAGCAAACGGTTCGAGGCAGGCATGAAGTTCATCCCGGACGGAGGCATAGTGCGGTTCAGACATTGGCGTTGCGGAGAGGAGTCCTCGTAAGTTACTCACCTCCATCGAGCGAGTGGTGGCAATAGTAAAGGAGATTTGACGAACGAGCAAGAGAAGATCCCGTTTGACATCAAGCCACAAACGCAAGGCGCTTGGGGTCGTTGTGAGCAGCAGCTTTCGATCAGAAAGGAACTTTTCAACTTCCTCACAAAAGGAACGGCCATGCAAGAGAGTGTCATCAAACGTCCAATGACGACGCGTAGATGAAGGTGCAGGAGAGACGCAAATTGATAGTGAAACGGCAGAATGGTCGGAAGAAACAGTAGGTGAATGTCGAGCAGCAGTGATAGCAGGGAGTAAGGAAGCAGAAACATATATTCGGTTCAACCGCGCAGCAGTAGAACCGAACGTCGGCGGATTACACCCCGTAAAGGAAATGGAATCAGGATTTAGCCGTCTGAAGGAATCGACAAGATGAAAATCATCAAGGAGCTGAGTCAGCTGTGAAACTAAATTCATGCGGCATTCGCCAAAAGACGAATTTCTGTCAAGAGAAGGCTGCAGCGTGCAGTTAAAATCCCCCCAAGAACGAAAAAATCCCCGGGAGGAATCGCTGCAATCGCTGCACGAATATTACTGAAAAGATGAGCAACATATATTTCATCAGTGGGAATATATACATTAAAGATATGAAAAGTAACATTATGCACACAAAAGGTAAAACACTGAAGAAAATCAAGGTGTAAATTTGTCACAGAAATAGAAGTCAGCTGAGTCAAAAACCGCTGACGCACACCTACAGCTTTACCACCATACCGCGAGAGGCGATACGAGTGGTAAAAGGTGTACGGCCAGCGTCTCCATAGGTGAGTGGGAGTGTCAGCAGAGCAGTGAGTTTCCTGGAGAAGGAGAACATCTCGACCAGCGGCAGAAATGTCCTCATAAACGAGGGAGTTCAACACTAGTGTCGCGAACCCGCGACAATTCAAGGAAGTCACAGTGAAAGTTCCATGTCTCTAGTGGCAGTGACAATCTTTTCCAAATGGGAACGGAAGTTGTTGTACCGCCGTTGGATGCACTTCTGAGTGGCAGCATCCTCGGCAGATGGACTCTTGGTAGTATTGTAAAGAGTTAACAGTTGTGCCAGTTGATCTCAACTGCTGGGTAGCGACCTTCAAATCGGTTGACATAGGTGGGTAAATTAGAAAGAAGAGTCTTGGCACAAGCAAAGTCGTGCAATTTGTTATAAGGGAGAGGAGTGTCCGGAAACACATTCATGTGTAGGCGTGCGGAAAATTCCTCAAGAGGCAGGAGGTAGATAACTGGCTTAAAAGACTTGACAGGGCGACCCGAAGCAGGTGATCCAGCAGCCTTAGTCGGAGAGGTTTGAGTAGAGTGGCCAGATTGTCGCCGTCTTTTCGTAGAGCCGCGAGGAGGTTTGGCATCCCTTTTGTCAGGACGGGTCCGGAGATAGCCCTCCGTCCCATCACTCATCGCTTGGTCGCTGACGCTTTATAGGCTGTGTCATCAGCGGTCGAGGTCTCGGTATCAGACTGGTCAGTCGCAACGGACTCAGAAACTGCTGTAGGATCCGCAGGAACATGAAAAGGTGTTGAAGATTGTAAATCTGGGTAGTGTTCCTCGGAGAGAGAAGGTGGGACAACAATTGGCGTAGAGGTTGCCACCGAAGGTAGGCTGTTCGCAGGAACCACCGTCGGTAACGGAGCGCTACTAGGATCTTGATGAGAAGGCGTCGGATCTTGATAGACGGGCGAAACAGACTTTGGTGGAGCAACTGGACACTGCTTATAGTAGTGACCAACCTGGTGACATTGACTACAATGGAATTCCGTCAGGAAGTTTTTTTTGCCTGACCTGATCCTCGCACCGAACAGTGAAGTGTGTTGGAAGTCGTTCGATTGCTTCTTGTGATGGAAATATGACCCTCGCAACACGGCGTGCACCTTTGATCGACGCATGTCGTGGATCACGTAATGGGTCGTTTCGGGCAGCAAGATGCGTTTGTATGCCTCCAATTACCCGACCAACCGAAGATAAGACAGCATACAGCATGAGATCTGTCATTTTCAACGGGACCGGGTAGAAAGAAACGTTAATGGGTCTTTGGCCCACCGGTTCTGCAGAAAGATGTCTATCACCAATGGTGAGGCCAGATGTTAGGAGAGATTTCGCCATTTCAGCCGTGGCCAGATAAACAACCACAAGTCGTCCTCTACGATACATTTGCGGAATAGATTCAGATGGGAACCGCTGTGCAATGGCATCTGCATATACTCGCAAAGAAGTGTCCGGAAGGGCTTCGAAATGGACGCCTTTTGCAAGATTCTCAGTAAAAGCTGCGCCAGCTGGAAAGCTGGCTGGGATATTAAGCACGATGTTATTGCCAGCTTGGGAAATGAAAGATTTCAGCTTTTCAGCGCCAACATAATTATTCTTGGATGCTGGACGAGAGACTTTGGAGGCTGCAACAGAAGAAAACGAAGGTAATGACACGTTGGGCTCGGCAGTGCTAGAAGAGGCTGCATTTCCAGTGATGTCCATTGCGTCATCATTGATAGCGGAAGCCGGAAGATGTGACGTAGCTGGAGAAGGCAAATTGGCAACGCCACGAGCGGACGCTTGCTTGGCAACACCCCCATCTGGGGCATTTTTTTTGATTGGAGGTTTAACGACCACCGTGAGCAACTCAATGGGCTATAAGCAGTCTCCCGTCCCTAATTTAGGGTCACTGGTTCCAGGGAAGGAAAAGAGCCAGTGCCATAAGACAAACACAACATCCATGCCAAACCGGGATTCGAACCCGGATCCCTTACGGACGAACGATCAGAAGCCATCGCTTAGACCACTGCGCCACCGGGGCGGCATCTGGGTCATCAGAAAAGGAAGAGAGATTAGGGCTATCACTATCGCTACCGGAAGTCGCCATCTTTAATGGCGGCGCCCAGTAGCGAGCTTGGCCAGCTCGGCCAAACGTAAATAAGATGAAATACAACAAAATAGGCACTCACCGCGCTCGAAACGAAGCAAAATGAAAGACGATACCTTTATACTTAAGGTGAACGTGAAATTAAGGAGCGAAGAGTCCAATAACACACCCAAATCACAAGAAAATCGTGGAGCAACAACACGCTGCTCAGTTAAATCCAAAGGGCGAGATCCAAGGTGAAAATCCTTGAAATTTGGAGGATTTTCAGCTCTTTTCAAAACATGGTGTAAGCAGCAATAAAACTATCTAATTAACGTATTTTATGATACAGTTTTAGAAATGATCCTGATGATACAACATTTTAACAGTTACGAAACCAAAGATAAATGTCAATATAAAATTGAGATAAAAAGTGGCTTCGTTTACAGATATTTTGCAATAAGCCGTCAGTTTGGTATGGGAGACCAAGCCATAGGAAGCGTCGCCTTTGGACTGATTGTCTGAGTCCTGGAGGAAGCACGAATGCATACCTGCCAACCCGAGATAATTCAAATGGGTAAAATTGTGCGCGAATGACATTTATGATGATTTTTTTAACTACGCACAAACAACATTTATAATGAATTTAGCTATGTACAAGTAAAAATAAATGCAAATATATGTGCATTTGATAATTTTTAGATGTTTATAACATAAACAAATTATATCACATTTTGATACCATACTCGACGTTTTCCGTCGTCCGCAGCGGGCCGACGATTTCCATAGCATACTCGATGTTTTTCGTCGTCCGTAGTGGACCGACGATTTCCATAGCATACTCGTCAAGTGGTTTTCAGATGACGTCGTGTTATGTGCCAAGAGCAAAACAGAAGCAAAAGAAAAACTGGAGAAGAGGGTTAGAAAACAAGAAGTTAAAGACAAGTACAACTGAAACACAATACATGAGCTACACTGAAGGAGAAAGTTAAATTGAAGGTGTTAATATCCAGGAAAGTGTAATCGAAAGAGTGAGGAGGTTCAACTAGCTGACAGAGATCAATGTTGGAAGAAAGCTGAAAAGTCGGGTGTTCAAGTCTTTAGCAAGACTAGCAATGTAACAGAGTGCTCAGATTTGGCCAATGACAAGTGTTTGAGAGACTATTGCTGAAATGATGGTGCAGAAATGGATATGTGGTGTCACGAAAAAAAAAAGAGGGTTAAAAATGAGAGAATAAGAGCAAAGATTAAGGTTTCAAGGAAGACTCAAGAAGTAAGACTGCCCTGGTATGGTTATGGTTAGGGAGGGGAAAAGAATCGGTGGGGCCGCCCCGGTGGCGCAGTGGTCTAAGGCGCTGGCCTATGATCATTCGTCCGTAAGGGGTCCGGGTTCGAATCCCGGTCAGGCATGGATGTTGTGTTTGTCTTACGGCACTGGCTCTCTCCCTTCCCTGGAACCAGTGACCCTAAATTAGGGACGGGCGACTGCTTATAGCCCATTGAGTTGCTCACGGTGGTCGTTAAACCTCCAATCAAAAAAAAAAAAAAAAGAATCGGTGGGACAATGAATTATGGACATGGAGCTTCCTGAAAAGCGAACCAGAGTAAGACTTCAGGTAAGGTTGCAGGACTGCGCCAACAATGATATGAAGAACAAATTGAAAAGCGAGTTGACAAGACAGAAAAACATGAAGAAAAAGAATCCACAGCAGCGACCCGACCTAAATGTGGGCCTAATCATACAGCAGCGCAATATGACGAAGTAAATATTTCGGGTTTATATTGTTTCTGCAAAACAAAGGCACACTGGCCTTGAAGCAACAGCGAGAGCTACGTTCGAGGCTATATCGAAAGTGCGAGCTTGGATGCCAGGTGTACTGTTCTTCAGAGTCAGATCTATTGGCCGATTACAAACTGCTTGCAGATTACATAAATAAAGTACATGAGCTTGTACATAAATTTATCACATCAAGCATTTTTCAGCAGCTTTTTAGTTTAACTCGCACGAACGCTGGTAAATAAGTGTATGCAATTTATCTTTAAATCCTGCTAAGTTTGATTTAATATTGACCTATTATAGCTATTGTTTGAGATACATAGCTGTAGAGTGACAAATTTCTAGCTAGTAACAGAATTCTTGTCTTGTAGGCTATCTAACACAAAAATAATCAGTTCAATTAAGGCTAGATATCATTCAAAAGCACAACGCTTAAATGTACCATATCTCAAAAAAATGTTTTTGCAGCCTATCGAAAGATCTCAAAGCCTGACACAATTGAAGACCAGCTGTAATAATGACTTGTTTAGTTTCGGTATTTGGAAACTAACGTGAGCAACTCACACGGATATAAGGGCCTCCAGTCTGTAATTTGATGCCATTGGCTGCAGGGAAGGGACAGAGCCAGCGCCATCGGGCAAACACACCATCCACACCTTATCTGAGACTAAAAACTGGCGCATATCCAGGATCCAGCACCTCAGACACCTAGGCTACCGCCGGGGTAGTGTGATAGTGACTTGACGCCGTACTTAAATAAGTACCGCAACACAGTGCAGATCGTACATTTGTAGCTTTATTACATTTGTAATAGTGGTTAGGCTAAGGACTTCGGGTTTAAGAATTTCCGTTTCGTTACCAATTGCAACAAAAACACCCTTTGTGTTTTGAAAGTCATATTAAGTTGTCGATACCGGAGTAGAGATTAGCTGGGGCCACCCTCATCAATTGGAAGGAAGGGGAGAAAGACAAGGTAAGGGATACTATACCCTCTACCCTTGGAGCTTAAGCCTGACACATTTAACCCATAGCATCCTAATATATATAATCTGCTAGAGCCCTCCTCCTCCTCCTCCGTACCACTTTTTAAGTCGTCATAGCAACAACCGAGAAACAAATGCTTGTGACGTCATCACCTGCACGCGCATACCACTTTGTTTTGTTGTAATAGCAACAAAGAACACAGCTGCTGGTGTGACGTCATCTAATCCAAATCATTCTCACTTCTCACATGACATCAGAGATGCGTTGCGTCAAACGGTTAACTCTAGAGATACCAAAAACTTTTTTTCTTTTGAGGTTTAACGACCACCGTGAGCAACTCAGTGGGCTATAAGCAGTCGCCCGTCCCTAATTTAGGGTCACTGGTTCCAGGAAAGGGAGACATCCAGTGCCGTAAGACAAACACATCATCCATGTCTCACCGGGATTCGGACGAATGATCAGAGGCCACCGCTTAGATCACTGCGCCATCGGGGCGGGGCGGCTTCGAAAAACTTTACATCAGGAATTTTGGTTCACTACCTGAACCGGTGTTTAGCCATCTGTATGTGGCAACGTCAAGAGTACGACGATCTGACGACGTCAAGATAAAAATAGTTCACGGAAAAGAACAGGGGAAATTGATACAGGGTTCACAGTAAGTGTATATGAAAAATGTTGTGTACAACGAAGTGTTGACGAAATAGGGACTAAAGGTTTTATACAAAACACAACCAACAGACAGCCCGTCGTATGAAATTCCATAACCGACTGCTCTGGAAATTTTCAGAAAGCTGTGCGCCAATGTCGCCATCTGTTGACGTGGAACTCAAAAACTCAATAAATAAAGGCCAATAATTTCTGTATCATAAATTTTATTTTCCCTCGTCATTATTGACGGGCTTTCATCTAGTAACGTAATAACTGTCCAGCTAGGGGTTTACAACCAACCAACTCGCTTGATGAGCGGCCGGGCACCTTATGTAAGGCTTATTATAGTGCACTGATGGCCGAAGGAATACAGATAATTCATCAGTTATCTTGTTGAACTGCTCTAGTCCAAAACGAGTAAATTCCACTGAAAAAAAAATTTAGATTTTGCCAAAATTTGCTATAGCTTAATATATAACCAGGATTTTCTCATTCCAGGCATTTTCAGTGTCTGGGGTCGTAACAGATATTCTGTAACATCTTTTCGTTTTTCCTTTTCGGAGATGATGGTAAACATGGACAAAATTTAATGAATAAAAAATAATACCAGAATTTTTTTCTTTCTCTCACCATGTTTCCTTTAAAAAAGTATAAGTTCCCATCCCTTTTATCAAAGAAGACACTCTCGATATGTCCAGGTATATCAGGATTTCCTGATCCAGGAATGGCTCTAAATCCAGATGAAATATTTTTTGGATACCCTGTTGCAATTTTGTCTTCTGCGCTGTTGTACATCCAGTAGTGCTGGTCTGCAAAATAAAAAATGGAACTAATGAACACCATTTTGCAAAATATATAAATAATAATAACTGAATAGTACATCTGTCAATTTCTGTTATAGACACACCAGAAGCCACGAAGGAAGTAAATAATATAAATGGCATCCTGAAAGTAATGCCTCTTTAAGATTTTTATTGTTAGCAGCAAAAAATGTGAAACTTGGTGGCAAAATACTTGGACATATTGTTAATAATGCTAGCCTATTCAAAGTATTGTCCATCGCTTCTATACATTTCTGCCATCTTTGAACCCATTGGTACAATCCGTTTTGGAAAAATTCCTGAGGCTGTCGTTTCACATATGAGTTCACAGCCAGTTTAACGTGTGTCACATCGTCGAAACCTTCCCGACGAAGGATGTTTTTCAAAGGAGCAAAAAGTAAAAAGTCTGAGGGAGCCAAATCAAGACTGCATGTTAGTTACGGCATCACCGGCCAACCCATTTTGGCAGTAGCCTGTGAATCTCAATTGAGTTGTGGTGTAAAACAACACTATTAAGTGGAATGTCACGTCTTTTCCTTCTGATAGCTTCCTTGAGCTTCTACAATGTCCAGCACTGTTAAACATACTGAGCACTATTATTGTTGCAACTCCTGGATGGTGACACAACGATCAGCTGTGATGAGGTCTTTCACTCGTTGCTTGTTGGAATCTGTCACTGCAGTTGCCGGTATTCCACTCCGTTGTTTGCCCGACACCGAACTTTCTCCCTCTCGAAACCTCTTCATCCATCTTTGGACATTACTGATATCAATTGTGGCAGCTCCTTACACCGCCAGGAGGTTTCTGTGGAATTCTGGAGTCTCATATCAATCTTTTTCCGGAAATTCAATTACGGCTCGCTGCTTTTCTTTCTCGTTCGTGATCTTTATTTCCGATTCTCAAAAAAATTTGTTCCCACATCGGTAACATATCATAGTACATGTCAGTGCAGTTTCATTAAAATCACTTTAAAATTTAAAGTTAGTAAGAAGGAGGTATTACTTTCAGGATCCCCTTGTATTTAATGTAAAATCATGAATATCTTTAGACGAAAGCATTGTACATTTCGTTTAATGAACCACGCTTTACATATTATCAGTCTACTTGAAACCTCAATGTGGAACAGTGGCAGTTCAATCAGGTGAAGTGAGTGAAGTGCCACTTCACTAAAATTTATGAAAACAAAAAAATTCTTTGAAATTTTAGTTTTCGTAAACAGATAGCGGATTCTTAAAGTTAGTCACTTTTTCGTTTACTCGGATGATTTCTGGGAAATGTTGCGGCTTTGAAACGTAAATTCTCCCGTTTATAAAAGTGAGCTAGAAGTGTGAGCATGCCGTTTCGAATGGAACTACGAACTGATGAACAGACGACCTTGTAACTGCGCGTGGGCATGTGAAGAGATACTAGCAGCAATTCCAAATCTCTTCACTCCGGCACCACGATGAGCGCTGACGTAGGAACCTGGACCTTACTGAATATAGGGGTTGCTATGGTAACCAATGATGTCAGTGATTGAGGTGAACTGAAAGCCCGCGCCACTGGTTGTCACTTCACTTCGAACGAGTGAAGCGACGGTCCCCGCAGTGCGAATTTGAGTTTAGACAATTCTGGTTTCGTCCGTTGTGTTTATACACTGGCGTGCAACAATTAAGGACGAGACGGTTTTTCGAATGTAACGTCGTGCAGAAGTGCTCCACATCGACTCAAATCATACCATAAGATCCCCAAGATGTAAGAATATGGGACAAGTGAGCAAAACCGTCCAAACAAGGAATCCAAAGGATACAAAGGCACTTTATTGAAAAGGTAGCTTCGAGCACAACTGGACAGAAGACAGAAACGTCCATGTGACAGGCAGCTGCCAAGAAAATTCCAGTCTTTAGTAGGGGATATGATCACCCCTGACTGCGCTGCAGGATTTACAACGTCTGCCCATGCTGAGGACGCGGTTGTCAAGGAGCTGTTGAGGCATCGCGGCCCATTCCTCTTGTAGCGCCAATCGCAGCTGCAGAATCATTGCTGGCGGCTGGTGATGTGCTGCCAAGCGTCTCCCGAGAAGGTCCCACACGTGTTCGATTGGATTTAGGTCTAGGGACCTTGCGGGCCAATCCATGCGTTGAATATCTTCACTCTCCAACAGCTCTGCGACAACCACTGTACGATGAGGTGTAGCGTGGCTATCCATGAAGAGGAACTCAGGACCCACAGCACCTCTAAACAGACGCACGTGAGGCAGGAGAACCTCGGTACAATAGCGGACACCAGTGACTGAACCTCCTCGGAAGATGTGGAGGTCAGTACGGCTACCAAGCATGATACCACCCTAAACGAGAACTCCGCCACCTCCAAACCGGTCCCTTTCGATGATGTTGGAGGTGTGATAGCGTGTTCCTTGCTCTCTCCAGATGTGTATACGTCCAGAATCGCTCGTCAGACTAAATCGGCTCTCATCGGTAAAGAGAACTCGACCCCATTGCTGATGTGTCCAGTTCTTGTGTTCCTGGCACCACAGAAACCGCCATCTCCGATGAACAGGCGTTAATGGCACACACCGTACTGGTCGTCGTGCAAATAGACCACTTTTGTGCAGACTCCTGGCCACGGTAAAACGCGATAACGAACGTCCAGTTGTCTGTTGCATGTGCCTTGCGATTTCTCCCGCTGTCCGCCGTCTGTCTCTTCTCGCCTGTAGGACAATATACCGGTCGTCCGCCGCCATGGCTGCTCGTGGACGACCACTGCTAAACTCTCGGACAGAAGTTCCTGTCGTTTGAAATGCTCTTCAAGCTCGTGAAACGATGCTGTGAGCGATCCCGAACTCCTCGGCAACACTAGTCACACTTCGAACTTTATCCAACTTCCCAATGATGCGACCTCGGGTAAAGTCATCCAGATGTCGTCTACTGGATCGCCTGTTGGCCATATCACATTGTGGCAACAACTCGATGTCGTCCAAACCGATGTACACCGTGCAATAGCTTTCACCGAATTGCTGAGCGTACACCGCCCGTGTGCTTTATACCCTTCCGACCCCCCCGTCATGCTGCACATATGCGCATGACCTACCGTACCGGACCCTTGTCTACCTCCTGAGTGGTCTTTCGGTCCGTTCTGCCTGCTCGTTCCGCTGTTATGCTAATTTCTCCTCTTCTTCCTTAATTTTTGCACACCAGTGTACTACTACGTATAATAACTGCGAGTGGAGAACTTCAGTTTTAGTGCTGCCTCTTTATTATTCTCCGAGTGCTCATCCTTTGTTATAACAAATGAGCCTGGAAAGTGATATAGTGTGCACGTTGTTGCAGACATATAATGCGCGTAAGGGTGTAGTCCAAGAAGTGTATAAATTCTTTCTCTAGTTCTTACTTTAAACTGAACCACTGTGTAAGCAGAAAAAAAAATTCCGGTTTTAAACGAATAAAAAATTACTTAAAAAGCACTATTTTACAGCAAAGACTATTGTCTTTTTCTAATATCGCATACAAAAATAACTTCTCTCCGAACTTGTAGGTAAACAGGAGTTTTACGATGACATTTTTAACCGCGATGCTTCCTTGAAAGATAGAAGAATTGACCTTCTTTATAAGAAACAGGTGTATTGATTTTCATGGATTCTCATTTTACTACACTTCACCATTTTCTCTGGTCACGAGACTCCACTGATATGGGAGATAATCAGTACTGGTTTATAAGACGCTGCGCCGTAAGAAACATAATTATTTGGTAATTCTGCGTATTAGATGTCCATATTCCAACAATATCTTGAGACAACATATACCCCGAAACTTACAAATTACCCATAAATAGTGTAATTACATGCAACGAAACGGCATCAGTTGTTGCGGCGAAATAAAATGCAAAGGAAAACGGAACGTTTACTTCTACGGAATACCTGGAGAAGTCCTACTTTCTCGGGTGCTGCATTAATTTCTGAAATATAGGCAGTGATGCGTTGGGGAGAGATACATTCACCTTGCGAAGCCGTTCTTAGTGATTGAGTAGCGGTGATCAGCAAATCATCAAATGGCATTGTTGAACCACAGATACCAAATGCAAACGTTTTCCCTCCTCACGGCCGATGTGCATTCAAGAACAAGGCCGGATTAAAGGCCTTAGTGGGCTCCAAGGCTAAGACATCTCAGTGGGCAACCAAGGCTACGATATTTGAGTGGGCCCCAAGGCTATCTCAGTGGGCAACTAAGGCTACGATATTTGAGTGGGCCCCGTAAGAACTTGTGACGGACAATCATTATTGAAGTCCGTTAAAACACGAAACTCTATAAATATGCTTGTGATAATGAATGCGTGTGTAGTGCATCAAACTAATAAATTACCTGCATAGTTTTCATAACAAGTACCTGTATTTTCCACTGTTTTCATAAGAATATGAGTTAGAAGCTTAGGTAGGATTCCTAGATTTTGTCTTGGAATTTTTTAATAATTTAGCATTGTACTCTTTTCTTGGTGCATCCTTTTTTTAATGCAATGTGAAGTCACAGTAGATTTTGCCGATTAACAGTTCTAAGTGCAAACAGGTATGTGTGGGTGGATGCTAGTGAAAAAGGTGAAACTATCGCGCCAGCCCCGCTGTACACAGCAAAATGAAACGTTTACCCTTACTGAATCAGTGCCCTGAAATTTGTCCCAGCAAAAACACAAGTGGTGGGAAACTGCTGGCCACCTGCTGGCACTGATGGGTCACTGCTGGATGAAATTTGCCGCTCACGGCCCGGTAGCGGTCCGTTGGTGGCAGCGCCATCAGTTTGCGAGTCATTGATGGCCCTGCAGAATCGCCGTGAATTGTTGACCTCCAAGCAAGTGCCACTAGTGGCCCGTTGCTGGCAGCCAATGCAACCCCAACAGCAGGTGGAAGCAATGGGACTGCGCATGCGCAGAAGCAACACTTGCTGTGTCTCTCATGGTACCATTTAGTTGAAGACGACGCTATCGCCATCGTGTTATTTTAGTGGATGTTAAGAAAAAAATCCATATGTAGAGAGCCGAATTATTTCCTAATGAAATTCCACGTCGACGAAGATATCAGATTAAGCCATGAAATATTAGATTACAGCCATGAAATACACCCACTCAATTCCCACCAATAACAATTCATGGAATAGAGTAGGTGAATAACAAAAAATAAATAAATTTGAAACCGCTTGAAACAAATGTCCTGGAAAAACATTAAAAACACGTTTGTTGGGGAAAAAAAAAAGAATTATACGCTTACAGAATTTATTAATTATTTGAAAGAAAGAAAAGCAACGCTTTGTGGATATAATGTACTCATCCATGGATTGAATACACAACACTGGGAGGAATTCGCTTCTAAAAATAACGAGAAGTAAAATAAAATATCTTTCCTCTTTAAAACAAATGTAGCTTCGGACAACGGAAAGGAAAGATACAACGTTAAAAATGTAACAGAATGTGACATGAACCCGTATAAATATATATTAATTCAACAATCGCCTTTCAAGACGACAAGGACAGTACAAAACTTTGGAAAGCGACTTTAAGTTGGTACACTCCTTGAAAATGAGTGAAGTTCCCTTAAGGTAAAAAAAAAAACTATCGTTACGTTGAAAAAATAAATTTATGAATTATATGAAACTGACTTTTGTTAAAAAATACCTCGCAATATTGTAAAATGAGAGAGAGAGAACCATTCGATTACACTTTCCGCACGAAACAGACAGCTTCAAGCACACGCTCGGGCGTGGCAAATTAGTCCGGTTGGTAGAGAGCTCGCCTCCCACGCCGAAAGCCCTGGTTCAGATCCAAACGGGCGTTTTTCCGGTCTGTTGAGAAAATTTCCCCAGCGCAGTGCTATAATTCATAAGTTTCGTAAGGGTAGAAAAAAAAATTGTAGCTTTGGGAAACTGTGGTTATCCTTGATTTTCATTTTTTTTATGGCTACTACTGGGAAATTGGCGGAAAATATTCGGCTAGCCATCAATTACGTCACGTGGTTTCCGGTTGCCACTACCGGCAAACGAGCGGACCACATTAGGCTAGCCATCATTTCTGGCACGTTATTGCAGGGCCGCTGAAGGGCTACTTGTAGCAGCAACTGCATATGATGGATAACTGATGGCTCTGTTGTGGCATATGACAACTGATGGGGTGACAATTGTTGGCCTGAACTGCTGGCCCTTCTGTTGGCTAGAAGACGAACCCCAGCAAAAACAGCAAGACTGTTTTTGCTGGGGTTCGTCTTCTAGCCAAAAATCATATGAGACAAAACTGAAACTGGTTTACTTCCTGTATACATAAAGAAACTAGCAGTGTAGCGGTATGCCTCCAGAGCCCTTGGTAATGGTGGGCCCCTAGGCTATAGCACCGCCAGACCCCCTTCCCTTTAATCCGGGCCTGCTCAAGGAATGTTGTTGGTGTAGCAGTTAATAGCTACGTTTTTGTCATTTGATTTCTCTTTTACAACAGATATTCTTCCATCGCATGGAATTTGTGCTACACTGCTCAAAATAATTTGGGGAGCCTGTGACTTTGGCAGCATTATGCAAGCCAGTTGAGTGATAGCTTACCGAAATGTGAAAAACGCAAGTCGAGTGTGACGTAGACAGCCGAATCATACACACCTTTATGCAAATTAGCGTCTGTGACGTTGGAATACATAAATTACAGATTGGTATAAAATCAAAGGTTTCTTCAGGGAGCTCCCTTATCCAGCCGCGTTTATCGCGACATTTCTTTCCTTGAGGACTTCAACTTAGACCCCAAGTTAAACATCGTGGATATTTTAGAAGTGTTTCCCACGTAGAAAATGAGCCATGGACCAAAATAAGTAGTAGTAGGAAAGCGCAAGATCCGGACTATAAGCAGAGTCTGGTATTAGCTGAAAACTCTCTAGTTCCTGTATTTTTTCTTTAGTTGACCGGGCATTATCAGGAGTATTATCCTGTTGGAGGATAATTTGTTTATAGTTCCCCAGAACACAAAATTTTCGGCTTAAAGCGCCATACAACTGCTCCAACTGGCCACAGTACCGTTGCGCATTAATACTTCAGCAACCTGGAACCAACCCTATGAATGGCGCCCTCAAATTTCACCATACGCATAGCATAACTTTGTGCTCAAATCGTCCCCTTTTCGGGACTGGTCCTGATGGCTTTTTGGGATCTAACCACCGTTTTCCCATGGAAGAATTCCGAAAAACTATATACTTTTTATCCCAAGTCACAATTCGTTTAAAGAAACGGTCGTTCTGCGGATTCTCCAGCTATTGGTGACACACATGCACACGCTGCTGAGCTTGAGTGGTTGTCAGTTCATGGGGTACTCTTCATTCGTCAACAGCTTCTGTGCCTCTTACCCAGCTTGTGCAGTTCGCGAACAATTGTGGGCAGAGGTATTCCCAGCTCACTTGACAGTTGTCTAGGGGTTGTACACGGATTTGACTCAATGGCTTGGCTTACGGCTTCAGAATTCACCGTCGAAGGTCTTCCAGTACGTGATTTGTCTTCAAGGCTGCAATCTCCCATTTTTTAAATCGCTGAAACCAAAATATTACCGTTCTTTCAGATCACAAAGTTCCCTCGCTGCAGCTCCGGTGGTCAACTTTTCCTTTTCTTAAAATAAAAATCGTAACATCACTCGGATTGTATATTTCTTCAGCACAAAATTTTCCAATAAATCACAACAGCGTGTGCGCTTATTTGTACAAGCTAGACGATACCGGTTTTCCGGTTATGCGCTGTTATCTGCATAACGCATGCGCACCGAGTAATTTCCTGACACACGACGACTCATCAAAACGGCAATGACCTTTGAATTATCCTAATAATAAAAATTTCTTGAAAACTGGTAGGTAGTTCACGTGTCCACGTGCTCCTATAGACGAGCCGCCACTGAATCCAGCAAGTTGTACAATATTTGCAGCGCAGTACAATATTTTGCATATTTAAGTGTGAAGGAATTACAACCAAAGTTCTGATCTTTACACTCAATCACCTTGTGCCCCCTTACACTGCACAATATTTATAATTTAAGTGAGAAGGTATCATAAACACAGTTCTGCGATCCTTACCTTTAGTCTTCTAAAGCACACAAACATTGCGCAAAATTTCAAACATAGTGGTGATCTTTAAACTCAGTCCTCTGGAGCCACTTTACATTGTAAAATATGAATAATTTAAGTTAAAAGTGATCACTATAGTAGTTCTGATTTTTGTTTACTAACATTTGTAGGTCTAACATCGGAGAACAACGTAAATTTTACTAAGGGTATCAATAATGCGATGGTCACTGTATGACGTATACTCTAAATTAACTTTCATTTTTAGGTGCTTTCTCTATGCAAATTTGAGTTCATTCTCTTTTAGCGTTTTCAATCTTAACATTATATCTTCTCTCTCACGGAATGATGTTGGCAACAATCTTGAGGTCAGAGAGCGTGGCATGTGCATGTTGACAGACATGAACGAGAGATATATAATGTTGAAGCAGCAACTAAAAAGTGTGGTGGAGGAAGCTGAATTAGGCTGAAACTGTGTTTATTTTGAGGGGTCTGCGCATTCGAATTGTGTTGTATATATTTCGTGTTGGAGTTAATAAAGTTGCCTGCTCACTAACTTACGCTAATTCGACTAAGTGCTTATTATGCTATTGCAGTGATACTTGAGTGAAGTGAAGCTAAAATAAAAGAACTGCAGGTAAACCATTCTTAACACTAAGTCTCACTTTGAGGGAGTAAATAAGAAGAGGAAAATCGTACACAGTGTTGTTCTCAAGGCTACATACGTTTCAAATAGTTAAGAACGCTACAAATGGATACAGGATGAGCATTCACTATGTTTTCGAGTGACTGCGTTCCTCTCCCACACATTCACTGTGTCCTTCAGAGTGTTTTTCTTTTAGTTGTTTTGGGGTTTTACAACCATTATTTGCAGCTCGATGTCTCCCGTACCTAATTTAGGGTCACTGGTTCCAAGAAAGGGAGAGAGCCAGTGCCGTAAAACAAATGCAACATCCATGCCTCGCTGGGATTTGAACTCTGACCCATCTTGGACGAATGATCAGAAGCCTCTTTAAGGTTTACATGCTGCTACATGCTGCTACATGCTGCCTGCCTACCTGTGCTCAGAACAGTCACAGTGTTCTACAGAGGTCTTCTATTTCCTTACTTGTTTGCTTACTTTCAATCTGTTTGCCTACTTTCAATCAGCTGGTTATTTGAGTTTTTCTAACATGTTGCATTCAGAACATTTACAATGTCCTCTAACGCATTCTTACCGCTGTGTGTTACCACTTTATACTGCGATCGGTTACGTACAACTTAAGAATTCCTGAAACAGCTGGCATGAATTTCAATTTTTGAGAGACTGAAAAAATAACTTCGTAAGCTTCCTAAATCATTAAACTACCTGTGACGTACAATAGGCGTAAAGCACGTGTCAAGACGACAAATCTGCAGCGATACATAAGGCCCCGTGTAGCTTAGTTGGGAGAGCAACTTACTCCGGAGTGAGGGGGGGTTCCCGGATTCGATCGCAGTCACGGACAAACCTGTGTTTTCACATCGTCGCCCGAACGTAAAAACGGATCCACTGGCCGTTGGGTTATTCGAAAAATGTGTGGTGTTTGTTCCACACATCCTTTAGAATTACTGAAATTTTCGTTCTTCGCTTCAAAAAAAAATAAAAAATAAGAGGGAGATGATGTGACCTACTACGGGGGTAAATCACGTGTCAAGACGACAAATCTACAGCGATACATTCTGTCTGTGTAGCTTAGTTGGGAGAGCAACGTACTCCGGAGTGAGGGTGCGCGGTGTCGATTCCCGTCACGAACAGACTTGTGTTTTCACATACCGAAAACGGACTAAGGCCCTTCATATAATTCTGTAAGGTCGTAAACTATTATTTCACAAATACGTTATTTTGGGAATTACGCTTTTATGTTTTTTTCCCTGTTGAAATAAGAATTTCAATATATCTACTTGCATTCTAAAGAACGCAATTTTGTTTGCAGGAAGAAGAAAACTCTAGACTAGCATATCATTGCATATTAAATTTTCCTGATGCTGAGCGAGATTATTGGGAGAAAAGCGTATGTGGTGTGGGAGATATCATAACGCAGCAGTTGTGCTCGCTAAGTGACTGAACTTAATTGATTTCTGGAGGCGATGGCTCAAAGAGTCTTCATTATCTCTGAAGGTTACTTCGAACGAGATGAATTAATGGTCTTGGAATAAAGGAAAATTCCATTTTTAGAACTAATTTCTTTTCCCAGTCCTAGGCGACTGATTATACGCTCAAACAATTTTCTTAGCGAAGAAACTCTTATGCATGGAATTACGTATCAGATAGCGCATTTACATGGGCTAGTTATACATAATAAAATCTCACTAAACTAGACCAGGAAAAGGCAGCGGTGTAATGCAAATTATGCAATATAGCAATGCTTCATGACGTAGTTGCATATAAAAAAAAACAAGAAAGATTACACAGAATTTTTGAGTGTAATGTGAACACCCCCTCTTATTTTTCTTCTTTTCTTCACCCCCTAATCAATTTTTCTTTTACTTCCCCCATCTGAGTCTTTTCCCCGCTTTTTCTGTGTTTCTCAGCTCTTTGGCTCCCACTGCTGTTAGCTCTCAATTTCCCAAATTCTAATATTAAAAGGGGTTTGACCCCTTTTTACCTGGGCTAACTCCGCTTACTTTCGCCCACAGTTACTTCTCTTTACCCATCTCTTATTACCCATTCGGGATTCATCCCTTACTCTTCCTCACCCAGGAAACATTTTTCACTGGTTTTCTGCTTTCACTGAGCCCCCTCACCTCCGACTTCTTCCTACCCGCGTACTCTATTCGCATCTAATCTACCACTACGCAGCTCCTCTTCCTATTCTTCCTTCCGGCCACCATAACTCTTGTCCCGTGTGGGCCTTCACGTACGATTCGCTAAACTCGCGTCGCGATTGCGACATAAAGTGGACGTTCCTGCACAGACGCCTTCCCGCAAGGAGGTTATATTACTGGAGACACCACTGGCTCTGCCCTCATAGGTCACAGCTAATCTGTGGTGTGACGTCACAAGCAGGCAAAAAGTAACTAAATTATACCGTTGATGAAACAGTAAGCTTGTGTATCATTAATAAAGATCATTGAATTACTCATTTTATCTGCTTATACGCCTAGAAGCTTTTGTTCCATTGGTTTCAAAGGAGCTTCTCTTCTGCGGCTGCGTCGTGCCTGCTCATGACGTCATTTGCAGCACGAACGGTGACTTATGGCGTCCAATGCTGCGTGGATAGGAGTGGTGTCTACAGTAATATAACCTACTTGCCTTCCCGTTCCCTCCTCCATTCACGGCTTTCGAATCACTTTCTCTCCCAAATGTGTGAACTGTTCTGTTCAAGGCACTGCCCTGCACATGTATGTTTCTTCACACTCCCCTGACCCAACTCCTTTTTGGAATTCTTTCCTGCGCCGCATGTAATCTACCGCACTCCTCTGCTGACTAACAAGTGTTATGCTCCACCATGGGCGCCCATATGAGGGGGCAAGAGGGGGCACTTGCCCTCACCTGGAAAACTGACTATACCTTTTCAGTGCCTGCCTGGGAGATACTACGAAGTTTTTCGCGATAAAAATATATCTGGGTACTAATTTGTTTTGGAGTTTCTGGGTTCATGTGTGCAGTAAAACTATGGTATCATCTTCTGCAGTAGCAGTTCACTACTAGACAAAGATCGTCCAAAGTTTCTTTCAGAACTTTGTCTTGAAGGTATTTTTTCCTTCTTGATGACCAATTTAGTGACTGCCGGGGTTTCGTAGCTCAAGGCAACAATAGAGAAGTTTCCTTATTGTCCCATTATGCTGTCAAACTTATTTATTCATCACTTTTATGTAGCTTTTGAGTCTTATGAGTTTCGGTTTAAGTGTTATTTGTGGTAAAAACGGGTTACATAACAAGGAGACACTAGAAATTTCCATGTGGTATTTGTGTTATATTATTTGAAGTTCAACTATAGACACCTATGTGCTGCACCAGTGAGCATTCAGCTATCTGCTCTTCTGTGTGCATTCTGACAAAAACTATTGGAGCCTACGTGCTCTACCAGTGGACATCCAGCTGTCTGCTCTTCTGTGTGCATCCTGACAAAAAACTATTGGAGCCTACGTGCTCTACCAGTGGACATCCAGCTGTCTGCTCTTCTGTGTGCATCCTGACAAAAAACTATTGGAGCCTACGTGCTCTACCAGTGGACATCTAGCTGTCTGCTCTTCTGTGTGCATCCTGACAAAAAACTATTGGAGCCTACGTGCTCTACCAGTGGACATCCAGCTGTATGCTCTTCTGTGTGCATCCTGACGAAAAGCTATAGGAGCCTACGTGCTCTACCAGTGGACATCCAGCTGTCTGCTCTTCTGTGTGCATCCTGACAAAAACTATAGGAGCCTACGTGCTCTACCAGTGGACATCCAGCTGTCTTCTCTTCTGTGTGCATCCTGACAAAAAACTATAGGAGCCTACGTGCTCTACCAGTGGGCATCCAGCTGTCTTCTCTTCTATGTGCATCCTGAGAAAAAACTATAGGAGCCTACGTGCTCTACCAGTGGACATCCAGCTGTCTGCTCTTCTGTGTGCATCCTGACAAAAGCTGTCATCTTTACTCAGTATTTAACTCAACTGTAAAAAAAATGATATGTAAGTGCAAAGATTGGACTGTTCGAGGACACAGCGCTTATAAGAATTGGAGAGAGAGTGAGACAAAGTGACATAATATCTACCAAGCTCTTGAATGCCACCTAGCAGAATGTTTTTCAATTATTGAATTTTTCCTTTTGAGAAAACAAGGGGATAAAAATTAATGGAAGTTATTAAACCCACTTTCGTTTTACTGACGACACAATCATTTTTGCAAGTACCGCCTGAGAACTGCGGAGTATGGGACTTGCTGACAATAGTAAAGTAGTGAACTTAAAAATGAACTTGCAGAAAACAAAACTGATGTGCAATGCTTTTTCGTGTACTGAAGATTTAGCGATTGATAGAGTAATTCACAGAAGATCAGTATGGTTTCAGAAAAAAACTGAACTAGAGAAGTTATAATAAAACCTCCGCGTGATAATAGAAAATTCATTGAGAATAAACAAATCTGTATGCATTGCATTTATAGACATAGAAAAAGCCTTTGATAGTGTTGACTGGAACATCATGTTCAAAATTATGAAAAATCATAAAATATACTTCAATGACGGAAGAATAATATATCAACTATACAAAAATCAAACGGCACTAAAAAGAAAAGCGGAAAATGAAGCAAAAATATGCAAAGGAGTCAAACAAAGATGTGGTTGTCGCCACTTCTCTTCAATGTATACATTAAGGAAGCCATGAAAGAATTTGCTGAAAACAATGGCAAAGGGGTGAATGTCAATGGAAGGATCTACAGCACAATACGATTTGCTGATGACTTCGCAGTAATAGCAAATAATGAAAGGGACTTATACGAGTCATTAGAAGAATTAAACAAGATTCTTGAAGACAAATGAAAAATGAACATAAATGTGAAAAGAAAAAGTAATGATATGCATCAGAGACGGAGTGCAAAAGATTAATATCATATTAAAAGAAAAAAGTAACACAAGGACTTCATTTACCTAGGTAACGTTTTTACATCCAATGGAAAAAGATGAAAAAGTTGTGAGAACTAGGATAACACAAGCAAAGAATACCTTCAATAAGAAATGAGGACTATTAACATCCAAGTCTATCTCTCTGAAAACAAAGAAAATTTTTATAAACACTTTTGTATGGAATGCAGCACTATATGCATCCGAAACTTGGACACTGCAAAAAAGATACAGGGTAAAATTACAATCATTTGAAATGTGGTGCTGGCGACGTACGATGAAAATTGCTTGGACAGAAAAACTGACAAATGTGGAAGTGTAAAAAAAAGTTCAGGAAAAACGAGAAATATTGTGGACTATAGAAAGAAGAAGAGATAGCATGATAGGCTACCTCATGAGACACTTGGAGTGCTGTGCCAACTTGATTGAAGATAGAATGGAAGGAAAAGCTGGAAGAGGACATCCAGGAAATCAATATATGAGTCAAATAACAAGAGGAAGACCCTACCGGAACATCAAGCTTATGGCTAAAGAAATAATTCCTTTGTGGATGAAGACCAAGCTACCCTTAGGGTTGAGGAGAGAAGGAGGAGAGCAATTCTAGAAGAAACCGATGCTTACGTACACTATATTGACAAAAGTCACCGGACACCTAGAAGAGAAACACAACATAGTTTTTATTGACATACATTAGTACGGCGTCGGTCCACCTTTGGCCTTAATGCATGCACTGACCATTCGAGACATGCTTTCGACAAGGTTTTGGAACACAGCGATAGGTATGCGCTTCCATTCAGTACATAATGCTGCCGCTAACTGTTGCTTAGTAGTAGGCCTTGGTTCCAAACTTCTTATGCGGCGCTCTAATTCATTTCATAGGTGCTCTATGGGATTAAGATCAGGGCTCTGTGCTGGCCAATCCACACACAATACGAATTATCGTCAAACCACGCCGTAACAGTCGTTGCTTTATGGCTCAGTGCATTATCCTGCTGGTATCAACAAGGCTCGGTTCCATAGTATTGCTACAGAGTTGGTAGGGCATAATTGTCCAGAATATCGAGGTAGACGTGCTGGTTAACAGTTTTGTCCTCGATAACCAATGGTCGGGACCATACCACTAAAAACACCCCCACACGGGTACACTGCCAGCTCCAAACTTGACCGTAGGAACAGTACACTATGGTAAATAGCGTTTTCCCGGCTGCCGCAATGCCCACACACAGCCATCAGACTGATGGACCGTGTATCTGGATTCATCAGTCCATAGGACCAGTTTCTACTGATCTACGGTCCACGATAAATGTTCTTTACACCATGCTAAACGACGAGTAGCATTCCGAGTGGAGATGAAAGGCTTATGAGCAGACGTACGACCACGGTAACCCATGGAATGAAGTTCTCTGCAAATGGTACGTGTAAATACCGAAGTTCTAGCATTTTTACTCACTTGTACACTCAGGTCCTGAGGTCTTGTGCAGTACTCCATCGATTAGCTGTAACGACTCTCCTGAGGCTTCGACGTCCTCTATCACTGATTTTCTTTGGTCTGGCGGTACGTTTTGCTGCTTCAGGCACGCCATGTGTCTTCCACTTATTCAGTACATCCAACAGTTGAGTTGGGTATGTTTAAGCGCCTCTCAGTCAGCTGCAGGCTTGTTTTTATACCGTTTGCAGCTGTACCGCGCATCTTAACAACGCAGTGGATCCGTTCATTTGCTTTGTAAGGGGTGTTCGGTGACTTTTGTCAATATAGTGTATATTTTGGACAGCAGATATCAAGCAAGGGTCGCAACGAATAAGAAATTAATATGTGTGTAAACTTTGTTGGAGAGCATTTGGAAGAAACAGTGCAATTTTTAAGTGCAATTTACCATTGTGTCTTAAAAGAAAAATGTTTAATCAATGCATCCTTAGAGTTCTTACTTATGGATCAGAGACATGCTCCTTAACTAAAAACGATTTCCAGAGGCTGCAAACTACTGAAAGAAGCATGAGGTTCATGCTTTGCATAATCAGGAAGGACAGGAAGAGGAATTCATGGATCAGAAAAATGACTGACCACCGTTGGACAATTGAAATATTAGATTGGATGAAATTCGGAAACATATCGTAGTGACATGGAAGAGACTGGTACAAAACAGAAAGCTGTGGAAGAAATTTGGGAAGACCTGCATCCAGCAGTGGATTAATAATGTTGATGATGACTGAATTTCCTGGGATGTTTTTTACAAATCTCTTCATGTATATTTGAAAGTATGATTCATCAACTGATAATTTTTTTCCATGACGGTTCCTATTCGTCGATATCAGCGTTACAGGCAAGATAATGACAATGATTCTTTTTACAAATAAATCATAAAACCCAATATAGTGCTTCGTTCAGATGAATCAGAGTAAACAGCAATATAAATACATGATCATCCTCTCATTATTTGTTTCAGAGCTTAATTAAATACAATGTTACACCAACCATGAATCAGAAAAGTGTGAAAAAGGTCTCTCGTACCTTTGAAAAAATATGCCGAATCTTGAGTGTACGTCCAGACATGAGCATACCCATCAACTTTGTCAGGAATGCCTTTCCACTCCGGCATGATATGCAAGGGGTCACCATACCTTGTCCTGTTGAACCTGTTCTCGTACATCCAGTATCGATACTCTCGGAAGAAATACGTATTATAAATCAACTGTCCATCAGGACGTCTTCTAACCCAGTCAAATACAGTATCAAATCGAACTTTACAGATCCCTGAAAAGAAATTGCCGTTTTTTAACAATTATATCTAAAACTAAACTGCTGTTACTTGTACCTTAAGAGCATACTATATTTTACATAGTACAAACAGAACAGGGCCTTCAGAAAAATAAATACGAAAGCTTGCACTTTTATGCGGTAAAATACATACATGTACATGATTCTGAACTAATACATACCGAGTGATCATTGAATTATGACCACCCCTATCAAAAGTGGATGCGCCATGTTTACCATGTGATTTCGGAGAGGGCGCGATTAGTCGACGGACTTAGCATATATAAGAAAGGATTTATCGGACTTTCAGGAAGGACTGGTTGTGGAAGCTCGGAGAGCGGCACCCTCAATTTTTTTCGGCTGAATTAATGGGTTGTTCGCGAGCCGCAGTAGATAAAGTTTCCTTATGACTGGCGTGAAAATGGTCAAACAACGACTCGGAGGCAAAACTGCACAGGACAGCGAAAGGTTGATGTGAGAGGTGAGCGCCGGGTCCGATGACTCGTACAGTCCAACAGACGCAGTACTGTTCAACAGTTGACCACCCAATACAATAGAGTAGCTAAGCGGAGCTGGAACCAGTGGCACCAAATCGAGACTGTCCCTCTTCCCTCCTTGGAACCGTGTGGCACAAACTCAGGGCTGGTACTTTCCCCCTTTGGAACCAGTGGCACAAAATCACGAATGGCTCTCTCTCCTTCTTGGAGCCAATGACACCATATCAGGGCTGTCCCTCTCCCTCTTTGGAATCAGTGGCACAAAAACGAGGCTGGCCCTTCTCCTCTCCTAGGAATCAGTGGTATCAAATCGAGACTGGCTCTCTCCCCTCTATTACGAAGTAAATTTCTCCGTCATTTCTGTCCACGCCAGGATTCGAACCCGGATCCCCTCATTCCGGAACAAGTCACTCTACCAATTGAGCTACGCGGACGTTTTATTCTGATTCCTATCTGCCTTTATGTCGTGTGCGTCCTTCTGGCAGGTACGTCACATCTCCTGGTACGTTACACCTCCTTCGAACCAGTGGCATCAAACCAATGATGGGAGTCTCCCTTTCTTCGAACCAGTGGCACCATATCAAGGCTGGCCCTATCCACTCTTAGGAACTAGTGACCCCAAATCAAGGCTGGCTCTCTCCTCCTTCTTGGAATCAGTGGCACCATATCAAGGCTAACCCTCTCCACTCCTGGGAACTAGTGGCACCAAATCAGGGCTGGCTCTCTCCTCCTTCTTGGAACCAGTGGCACCAAATAAAGGCTGGTCCTCTCCCCTTCTTGGAACCAGTGTCACCAAATCAAGGCTGGCGCTCTCGCCTCCTATGAACCAATGGCCCAAAATCAGGGCTGGCTCTGTCCTCCTTCTTGGATCCAGTGTCACCAAGTAAAGGCTGGCCCTCTTCCCTTCTTGGAACAAGTGCCACCATATCAAGGCTGCCCCTCTCTCCTCCTAAGAACCAATGGCTCAAAATCAGGGCTGGCTCTCTCCTTCTTCTTGTAACCAGTGGCACCAAATAAAGGCTGGCCCTCTTCCCTTCTTGGAACCAGTGGCACCATATCGAGGGTGGCCCTCTCTCCTCCTAAAAACCAATGGCCCAAAATCAGGGCTGGCTCTCTCCTCCTTCTTGGATCCAGTGGCACCAAATAAAGGCTGGGTGACTGCTTGTAGCCCTTAAAGTTCTTATGGTGGTCGCCAAATGATTCCAAAAAAAGTCGGCAAGATGAGTAAGCTTGAAAATTTTTTTTTTTCAAACGCTTTTGATCATTTGATTAGGTAGGCCAGGCAGTATGATGAACCTGTATAGTTTTGTTTAAAGCCATTGCTGACGGTCCGAGATAGGTGAAGGTAAGTAGCATTGCCATTCTGGAACATAGCACATTAGTTAACATAAATAGACATATAATAATAAAAGTAGCGTTGCTGGCAAGCTTTCGTATCCAGGATAAAGTGTCCGCGCTTAGAAGGAAGAGCGGATCCGTTTCAGAAATTAACCCTTTCGTGCGCATTTCTATTAGTGTCTTTAACTGAAGAATCTACGCACTGTGAGTTCACGGTATCGTTGAGATTGCCGCCACTAGCTTCGTCGCCGTTTCTAAGTTAGGTTTGTACATAAGACACCTTTCTTCCACTACTAAAATTCCGGTATACTATCGGAATCGGCTCTATAAAACATTTAATGTTATTTTTAGGTTTCTAAACTGCGTACTCTTCAATTTTCTGGTCAAGTCCTGTTAACATAAGCACCCCAAACTGTCCAGTGTCATATCTTTTGGTCTGCGGATAATGCTGGCCAATTTCTACCTGTCCGTGTTTCTGTGTTCATCATCCATTCACTAAATCCTGGGAGACTGCGTTCCTTAATGCCTCGCGGAGTTCCATATCGTACCTTACAGGAACTCGCGAGCTAATCGAGATATCACAATAAAATTTTTCTCAAAGTCTACCAGAAACACTGTCTCTCCTCATGTTGGGACTGTCGTTGAAGTAGCACATACGCGGTACTGGCTGAGACGTTCACGTTTGGGCAGGTGTTCGCAACAAATTCGCCAGGAGTTGACAATTGTGTAAGATGCAAGGATTCCTCATTTAATTTTGAGTTCAATGCACTGGCCATAATGCCATCCGAAACAGCATGAAGGTATACATTATCAACCCAGAATATGCAAATGAAGAGGTTCCCTTTTTTCGCAACAGACACCATCGACTATACAACGGGAATACAGGTTAATAATAACTTGTTTGATTGACCGAGGGAAACATTTCAAAAATTAATCACCGCACCAGGTAATAGCCTGGTATCCAGTACACAATTATTTAAATGTTATCAAAAAATTCGAAAACTAAATATGATTGCATTCGACTATGCTTACATTTTTTTTCCTTTTCGACTTTCTTTTAAGCTACACAAGAAACTTTCTTCCTGTTTTCATTTCAGGTGACCCTTTGACAAGGAATACGTCTTTGTCTTTTCTTAGTCTGAATATTGCTTCCAACAGGTAGCGCAGCCAGTAATGTTAGGGCCTGGCCGCCCCGGTGGCGCAGTGGTTTAAGGCGCTGGCCTCTGATCATTCGTCCGTAAAGGGTCCGGGTTCGAATCCCGGTGAGGCATGGATGTTGTGTTTGTCTTACGGCACTGGCTCTCTCCCTTCCCTGGAACCAGTGACCCTAAATTAGGGACGGGCGACTGCTTATAGCCCATTGAGTTGCTCACGGTGGTCGTTAAACCTCCAATCAAAAAAAAAAATGTTAGGGCCCTGGTGAGGAATCATGTAATGGGCCCTGATGTTCCGTAGAAATATCGTATACACCGATGAGTCGTTACATTATGACCACTCCCATTCTAGAGAAATGAGCGCGCCTGGAGACCGAACAGTTACGCAGGTGAAGTTCACAGAGCTTCTGCATATGGGCGTGCATAACCGAAGACCCAAAAGGACCGGTTTTCGGTTAGTAGAGTGTTCGCAGTCAGAAAGGGAAAAGCTACCGAATTATCGGCGTTTAATAAAGGAACTACGATCTCGGAAACGGCGCTGCTTGTGGGTTGTTCACGTGACACTGTAGTGAATACGTACCAAAAAGTGGTACGCAGATGGCCAAACGACGAACCTTCGTCCAGCCGTGTGTCGTCCGCAGCTCATTGATGCCAGAGGGGAGCGGAGGCTGTCGCGCATTGTTCAAAGGGAGCGCAGGGCCATAGTGCGACAAATCACCCGCAGATACAACAGCGGTGATCAGGGCAAATGTGCCACAGCACACATGTTCATTGCAGCCTCCTGCGCATGGGCGTTCATAGCCGAAGACCCAGCTGGTTATCCATGCTCACTGCACGTCATCGTCAACAATTCGCATGAAATGTGCCCAAGATCATCCAGATTGGACCGTGAATGATTGGAAGGAAGCGGCCTGCTTTGACGAATCAAGGTTCCTGGTGCATCAAGTAGACGGCCGAGCGCTGATACGCCGATTACTAACGGAGGCAATGGCACCTGGATGCTGCACTGCGATGTTTTCTTGGGACACTTTAGGCCCCATTATCCCAATAGCACAATCCCTGAAAGCTGTCAGGTATCTGAACATCTTTGCGGACCAAGTTCACCCATTCATGACTACTGTGTCCCCTGCTGGTGATGGCCAGTACCAACAGATAATGCGCCATGCCACACTGCCAGAATCATCAAGGAGTGGTTCGAGGAACATGCTGGTGACTTTCTGTCAATGCGCTGGCCTCCAAAGTCACCTGACATGAACCCAATCGAACATTTATGGTTCGACTTGGAAAAGCGGGTTCACGCTAAATCACCCCCTCCCCACCCCCACCCCTCCGAAATGTACGGGAACTGGAGGTTGACATTATTGTATATCTCTCCCCGAAATGTACGGGAACTGCTGCTGACATTATGGTGTCAGATACCCCAGGATACCTATCGCCACCTTATCGAATCGATGCCTCGCCGAGTGGCTGCTGTTTTGCGGGCTAAAGGGAGTGCTACAGCTTTTTAGGTAGGGTAGGTGATTATAATGTAATGGCTCATTGATGTACTTATGTCAGATACGCATGGATATATTGCCTCGAATTTCTTTTTACATAAGGCATTTCTTTACATATTACACCGGCAGCTTATCACGTAATCGGAAGAACAGAATACAGAATACAAGATTGTCGACTCACCAATTTTCGAATTAACACTAAAGGAAGGATCTCTCCACGCCAAACGATACACGGTTACACGGATACTTGTCATCAATACGGCAGCAGTTAGAGTAGCACGCCGATTTTATGTAGCTGCCTACAACGTATGGCGGTATGTGAATGATCAACGGGACAGAGTATGAGAACGAAACATCGTCTCCGACAGTGGACAAGATTAAAAGCGAGGCATCGCGCATAAGGAGCCTTATCGTAGAATACGGCTCAAACGAGGAAAATTGAAGACACAAAATCATACATTCTTGGAGTTATTGATATTTTCGTAATAAAAGTAACTGATTCAACGTGACAATCAGCCAGTGTTCAGTAAGCGCACTAATGCAGAATAATGATATTACCATTGTCTTCCATTGGCGTATTGTAAGATGAATTTTGTGTTTCACCTTTGAGTGTATTATCATTGTCTTCCATTGGTTTATTGTGAGATGAATGTTGATTCACCTTTGAGTGCATTACCACTGCCTTCCATTGGCTTACTGTGGGATGAATTTTGTGTTTCACCTTTGAGTCTATATTACCTTGAACGACACACGCGTTTTTTCCGGCATCTGGCCGTGATTGAATTAGTCAGTAGTGAGGAATCCCAGCGGCCGGTTGAACATGATGTTGTCGCTTGAGGGTCGAGTGTTTCTGGTTGAGCATGTATTCTGTAGTGGAGGTGAATGTACGGAGAAGTGAAACGTTAAGTACAGAGAACAGTTTCCTGGTACTGAAGCACCCCATTGCAATGCAGTATGGCGGCTAATTGATAAGTTTCGTAAAACCAGATCAGTGCGAGATGCTCCGAGAAGCAGTAGGCCGCGAGTGTTAACAGAAGAAAAGGTGGAGGGTATTTCCGTTCGCATCATTAAAACTTCCAACGAAATCGGTTCGAAAATTGGCACAAAAAGGCGGTGTGCCATACAGAAGCACCCTTAGGGTACTGAAGACGCGACTGGGGCTATACCCTTAGAAAATCAGAACAGTGCACGAACTGAAACACACAGACTACGACAACCGTGTGGAATACTGCAGATGGTTCAAGGACTTCATTAATGACAACGCAAAGGATATTCTGGAAGTCGCGTTTTTCTCCGATGAGGCGCTGTTCCAGTTATGGCAATATATGAAGAGCCAAAACAGTAGCATGTGGTTTTCCGATAATCCGCATCAAGTACACGAAATGCCATTACATGATCAGAACATTGGTGTGTGTTATACGATGTATCGAAGACGCGTAATTGGGCCTATATTCTTCGAGGAGACCATAAACGCGGCAAGGTTTTGTGACAATATCCTGTACCCATTCATCGGGCACTTAACCGAGGAGGAAATTGTTAATGGCTACTTCCATCAGGATTTCGCTGCGTCATGTCTCCATGGCGTTGTTGACTGACGTGTTCGGAAACAGGATCATCTCCAAAGGTATACGGACGCTACGTTCGCCCGATCTCACGCCTCCAGATTACTATCTGTTGCGTTTACTGAAAAACTGTGTTCACAAGAACAGTCGCCGTTCTCTGCCGGAACTACAGGAAGCCATCACCACAGAAATCAGCAGCATTTCGCCGTTGGATCTGTCACGTGTCTTTGAAAACATGTGCAGACGTGTGGATGCATGTCTACACAGAGGAGGGGGCCATTTCCAGCATTTATTGTAGCAGGTACGCTTGTAGTTGTACGTGTATTGTCTTGCCAGAAGCATAGTGACTTTTGGCTCGCTCTGTATTTCAAGAAAAGCGTTGCTATAAACTTAATTAATATCGAAACCGCAAATGATGTATTGGGTTGATGCATAAGTCCATGCCGTTTTTTCAACCGCACTTCAGGAATGTATTACATCAGAAGGGAAAACGGAGTCAATCAACTATGTATCCCCCCTTCCCCCCATTATTTACGATGGTGTCCCAACGTCTGGATAGGTCTGCAATGCCATTCTTGAAAAAAGCGTGCGGGTTTTACTTCGAAGAAATCATCAAGGAAATTTTGGAGATCAACATCATTGCTGAACGTTCTGCCACTGAGTGCATTCGACAGAGTTCGGAACATCTGATAGTCTGAAGGGGCGACATCTGGGGAATAGGCAGGATGTAGAAGGATCTCCCATTAAATGTCCTGAATGGCTATTTTGGTCATGTTTGCACTGTGAGGGCGTGCGTTATCATGTTGGAGAAGGACACCATGTCGCATATGTGGCCGTTTCTACTGAATTGCTTCCTCTACACGGCGGAGTTGCTTACAAGATCATGTTTTGGACGTGGTGTGGTCGTTCTGATTCTGCTTAGCCATTCCTTCCGATGCCTGAAATTCACGTACAGGCACCACTTTTCATCTCCAATAACAATACGTGACAGAAAGAGTTTGTGTTGCTGAGAACATTCGCGATAACAGGCGAGCAAGAAACCACATATGGCAACACGCTGATTCTTGTTGTCCTCGGTGAGAGTGTGAGGCACCCAAGTCCCCAATTTCTGGACCTTTCCCATACGTTCCAGGTGTCGCACCACAGTGGCCTGATCACAGTCCATGTCAGTCGCCAATTCGCGTGGGGTTTGAACCGGATCCAAGTGGATGAGATGGTTCAAACGATCCTCATCAAAGTGATATGGGCGACCTGAGCGTGGAGAGTCGTTGAGGTCAAAATTGCCACCCCGGAACCGCTCAACCCATTTGCGGGCTGTCCTCGGAGCAATGGCATCTTCCCCATACATAGCACACATTTTTCGAGTAGCCTCGGCGGCTGTGGATCCCTTGTGAAACTCTTAGAAGAGCAGATGTCGGAAATGTGCATTCCTCTCTACTTGACCCTCCATACTTCCGGACCTGAAAACCAAAAACCATTCGCCACAATTACACAACGCAAAATGATTTAGATACACGATATTACTGGCTACATTTTGATATACAACTGGCCATCTGCACTGTCACTACTGACCTTTGCAGTATTTGACTCATTGCCCATTCATTTTGTCAATGAGTATACTAGTAAATCCTGACGATTTTTCTTTCATCCTCACTGGCTGTCTTCTACTGTGATGTTTCATGGGTAAGCCTGATGATATATGAGATTATCCCCCCTTCGTTTGCACTTTGTTACCCACTTCTTTCACATCTCCACTTACCTGCTACTCTAATCACCTGGTAAATTTGATTCCCCTTATATTTGTTTTCTGCTGAATCATCAACAAAGTCTTAATAAGCATATGTTTGCTGATTGCACTTCAGGAGAGCAGGATTCTTAAATATCAGGTTGTAAAGAGAGTTTCCGGAAGAAATCGTATGTGGCTTGTGTAATGCAAGATACTGCTAGCCTGCGGTGACGTAAACATCCCAGGGTGCTTGCTGTGCGCTAAAGAATAGATTCTAAGGACAGAACGAACGCTATTGTGCTGAAGATTAGTTGCACGTGACGACGCTGATGGCGATATTGAAGGAAGATGTGCGTGCAATATTCCTCTATGAATATTTGAATAGCGTGAAAGTTACGGAAGCACTTGGGTAATTGCGAAACGCTTTTGGTGACGATATTATCGGACAGAGTACTTGCTCTGACTGGTACAGGAAATTCGGCACTGGTATACGACATCTGTTTGATACCCCCAGAAATGGCAGACGCAGTAAGGTTGAAAATGAAACACTACAACACGCCTGATGCAACACTACCGTACGGTCAGAGGAACTGAAGACCTCCCATACGCCCGCCAAAAACCGACTTCGGAAGTTGGGGTATTCGTGTAAACTGTGCAAATGCGTAGCACGTGGTTTTTCTGACCAGAATCGGATGCAACGCTACTCCATTGCTGTCGCTCTGCGTGAAAGAGAAAATTGGGATATTCGTGTAAACTGTGCAAATGGTTACCCCATGCTTTGTCTGACCAGAATCGGATGCAACACTACTCCAGTGCTGTTGCTCTGCGTGAAAGAGAAAGTTGGGATATTCGTGTATACTGTGCAAATGCGTAGCACGTGCTTTTTCTGACCAGAATCGGATGCAACGCTACTCCATTGCTGTTGCTCTGCGTAAAAGAGAAAGTTGGGATACTCGTGTAAACTGTGCAAATGGTTACCCCATGCTTTGTCTGACCAGAATCGGATGCAACACTACTCCATTGCTGTTGCTCTGCGTGAAAGAGAAAGTTGGGATATTCGTGTAAACTGTGCAAATGGTTACCCCATGCTTTGTCTGACCAGAATCGGATGCAACACTACTCCATTGCTGTTGCTCTCCGTGAAAGAGAAAGTTGGGATATTCGTGTAAACTGTGCAAATGCGTAGCACGTGCTTTTTCTGACCAGAATCGGATGCAACGCTACTCCATTGCTGTCGCTCTGCGTGAAAGAGAAAATTGGGTTATTCGTGTAAACTGTGCAAATGGTTGCCCCATGCTTTGTCTGACCAGAATCGGATGCAACACTACTCCATTGCTGTTGCTCTGCGTGAAAGAGAAAGTTGGGATATTCGTGTAAACTGTGCAAATGGTTACCCCATGCTTTGTCTGACCAGAATCGGATGCAACACTACTCCATTGCTGTTGCTCTCCGTGAAAGAGAAAATTGGGTTATTCGTGTAAACTGTGCAAATGGTTACCCCATGCTTTGTCTAACCAGAATCGGATGCAACGCTACCCTATTGCTGTTGCTCTGCGTGAAAGAGAAAGTTGGGATATTCGTGTAAACTGTGCAAATGGGTACCCCATGCTTTATCTAACCAGAATCGGATGCAACGCTACTCCATTGCTGTCGCTCTGCGTGAAAGAGAAAATTGGGTTATTCGTGTAAACTGTGCAAATGGTTACCCCATGCTTTGTCTGACCAGAATCGGATGCAACACTACTCCATTGCTGTTGCTCTGCGTGAAAGAGAAAGTTGGGATATTCGTGTAAACTGTGCAAATGCGTAGCACGTGCTTTTTCTGACCAGAATCGGATGCAACGCTACTCCATTGCTGTTGCTCTGCGTGAAAGAGAAAATTGGGTTATTCGTGTAAACTGTGCAAATGGTTACCCCATGCTTTGTCTAACCAGAATCGGATGCAACGCTACCCTATTGCTGTTGCTCTGCGTGAAGGAGAAAGTTGGGATATTCGTGTAAACTGTGCAAATGGGTACCCCATGCTTTATCTAACCAGAATCGGATGCAACGCTACTCCATTGCTGTTGCTCTGCGTGAAAGAGAAAAACGGGGTAAAGAGGAGGGGGGGGGGCTTGCATCGGTTGGTCACGTACGTGAATGTTATGCGACAGGCAAACAGCATGGACCAAGCAGGGACAACCCCGACAGAAGGCCTCTAAGCCACCCCTTAATGAACGTAAAGTGATTCTGAGTTGTCGGTGGGATTGTCGCGGTGTGATTCACTATGAACTCTTACCGCGGAACAATACCATCACAGCGGATGCTTACAGCTGACAGTAGACCATCTCCATGCTGCGTTGCAAGAGAAGCGCCCAGCGGTGATTATTTCCCATGGAGTTGTTTTTCCTCAAGATAACGCTCGCCCACACTTCGCATTACGGACCCAGAAAAAACTGCACGTGCTGTAATGGGAATTATTGTCGCACCCTCCTTATTTCCCGGATCTTATCCGTCCGACTGTCATCTCTTCAGGCATTTCTCGAATTTTCTCTCTGAGAAAAACGTTGCTAATGACGATGATGTGAAACGTTGTATGGATGACTTCTTGAACTCCCGCACGCCAAACTTCTACCGCAATGGGAAATATCAACTCGCGTATCGGTGGAACAAGGTCATCAGTTTCAATAGGGACTACGCCGCCCCGGTGGCACAGTGGTCTAAGCGATGGCTTCTGATCATTCGTCTGAAAGGGGTCCGGGTTCGAATCCAGTTGAGGCGTGGATGTTGGCCGCCACGGTGGCCTAAGCGATGGCTTCTGATCATTCGTCCGAAAGGGGTCCGGGTTGGAATCCCGGTGAGGCATGGATGTTGCGTTTGTCTTACGGCACTGGCTCTCTCCCTTCCCTGGAAACAGTGGCCGTAAAGTAGGGACAGGCGACTGCTTATAGTCTATTAAGTTGCTCATTGTGGTCGTTAAATCTTCACTCAAAAAAAAAAAAAAAATGGGGACTACCTGGACGATTAGGTTAAGTGTACGATTTTTTTAAGCTTGAAATACATGCTTCTCCATTTTTCGAATACTTTCTTTACAACCTAATACATACATATGTATTACTAAGATGTTCTCTGGCTCAGTGGTCTAAACGATGGCTTCTGATCATTCGCCCGCGATGGATGCGGGTTCGAATCCCGGTGAGGCATGGATGTTGTGTTTGTCTTACGGCACTGGATCTCTCCCTTCCCTGGTACCAGTGGCCCTAAATTAAGGACGGGCGACTACTTATAGCCCATTGAGTTGCTCACGGTGGTCGTTAAACCTACAAAAAGAAAAAAAAATGGTCTCTAAGATTCAAGGGTCAACTTCTCAAAGAAAGCTCATCTGCCAAAAAAAATATTTAAAACTGATGCTGCAAGATTTCACTCACTGTTGATCTATCTAAGGTCTCTGTTTCTAGCGATCGTGGAATACAACTCGAGCTTTACTAACTTTCGTCACATGCCTAAAACAAGACCTTCTGTACTTCATACATTTGACCTTTTTCTCATGCAGGCATTCCTGAATCCGGTTCTTTCATGATTTGTTTTTTCTTCCTTGTGCTGTTCTTTAATGCTACTTGGGCTGAATAAATTTTCTTAGCATCTCGCCACTCATTCTTTGAACATGGCTAAATTACCTCAGAATATTAACGAAGGTATAACGTTCCAAAATTCTGGGTGATCATATTATATTTGTGTACATATTTTATTACAAATTTTAAAGATGACAATCCGATTTTTGGTTTAAATGGGACAAGGATGGTAAGTCAGATATCCGAAAACTTAAAAATTTCATCGTCCTGGAGCGGGACTCGAACTCGCGTCTCTGAGATAGCGCCCGGGTATGCGAAATTAATAGTACTTATATTCAAATTAATCGGAAACTTGAGACTTGGTCGTTCTGGGTGGTGTAGTGGTTAGCACGGGCGCTATCTGGGAGACGCGAGTTTGAGTCCCGCTCCAGGAGGATGAAATTTTCACGTTTTCGGATATTATCTGACTTACCATCCTTGTCACATTTACGCCAAAAATCGGATTGTCATCTTCAAAATTTGTATTATATGATGTAATCGTGTATTTATTTCATATTTTATTATTAATGTTTCGATTTCTAGCGATCGTGGAGCGGCAAAATTGTACATCGTAAAAAAAAACGAAATGAAGGATCATCATTCGCATATTTCAAGCCTGCCAATGCTAAACGAATTTTTCAAATCCGACTAATAGATGTAGAGATATCGTGGATACAGACGGACGGACGGATGGACGGACAAACCGGTAACATAAGCATGATCTTTTTTTACAAAAGACGTGCTAAAAACAAAGAATATTTCGAAGTTCAATAAAGGACTTATTGGTGGTGCTTGTCTGCTTGCAGTGACGATTTAGAAAACAGCGGAGCTGACTGATTTTTCAAAAGGTCAAATATTCCGGATCGTTTATCAATGGAAAAATAACCCATATTACTGATCTAAGAGATGTAAGGATGGGCCGTGAACCATTTGTCAGTAACGAGATCGTCGTCATTTGAGAAGGCTTGTACGGAGAAAGAGAACTTCCTGCGTGCTGCAATTGACCGAATAATTCAATGAAGGCCGTTCCCGACCCAACTATGCTCAGGGAAGTGAAGAGGACTGGTACTGGCAGTCGCATGCCGATACTGAAACCGCTGATTTCTGCAAAGAACCGGAAAGTTCGGGTAAATAGTGTCAGTAACACAGTGACTGGACACTGGAAGACTGGGAGAAAATCGTGTGGTCCGATGAGTCGCGGTGCACCTTGTTCTGTACCGACGGTAGGCAGAGAGTTTGGCTTGTGCCCCATGAGGCAATGAACTCAGATTGCCTTATAAACACAACTCAAGTTTCTGGAGGTGGTGTCATGGTGTGGGGCATGTTCTGTTGGTATGGACCGGGTCCCCTGATATTGTTGGGAGGTCGAATGCCTTTCAAGGATTATCTGAATATTGTCGCCAGTAAAGTCCATCCTGCAATGTTGACTTTTTGGGCAGGTAGTGACGGCTGTTTCATGCATGACAATGCTACTGTACATCGAGCAAGATGTGTTCAGCAGTGGTTGAGTGAGCATGACAGCGATTTTCACCATCTTCTCTGGCCACCACAAAGCCCGGATCTGAAACCCGTTCGAACAAAAGGAGTTCCAACCCAGTATTGAAGAAAAGTTTTTTAATCCACTGGCCGGTATGTGCAGTTAAATAAAGAGATGAAATCAACACACGGACATATAGAAATAAATATACAGCGAGTACGTGGACGTAACATGAGGACGTTCGCATAAATCAATCCCGGTGAGACATGGATGTTGTGTTTGTCTTGCGGCACTGGCTCTCTCCCTTCCCTGAAACCAGTGGCCCTAAATCGGGAACGGACGACTGCTTATAGCCCATTGAGTTGCTCACGGTGGTCGTTAAACTAACAATCCAAAAAAAAAAAATGTTTAACGACATGTATGCGAATTAATAAAACACACAAGCAAAATAATGCAGAAGTAGAATAAACTGACCGAAAGAAAAACCTTGCGGCAGAAGTTGATAAATAACAAAGCCAGAAACATGTCTCAAAAATTCGGTAATGAATAGTGTCTTCTTAAAGGCTGTGAATTTCTGTCACGAATAGTCCACAGTTAGACACAGAAATGATTAAAAATAACATTCCTTTTTTTTTTTATTGAAGGTTTAACGACCACCGTGAGCAACTCAATGGACTATAAGCAGTCGCCCATCCCTAATTTAGGGTCACTGGTTCCAGGGAAGGGAGAGAGCACCGTAACACAAACACAACACCCATCACTCGAACCCGGACCCAACTCGAACGAATGGACATAAGCCATTGCTTAGACAACTGCGCCACGTGGGCGACAAAAAAATAACATTCCTACATAACTAATCATAAAACCTTGTAACGCATATTTTAATGGAAAGTCAGGTTAATTTAATTGAGAGCATTATTATTTTCCTTACAAAGGTTCTACATTGATTTCAAAGAAGCTGCAACCATGCATTTACCAAAACGCTGGGTTGCAGCTCCGAAGATCCTGAGTACCATATCGACGAGCAGCGTTGTTTATTATATTAGGTGTACAAATAAGTTTTAAAGCGTGTTAGCACAACGGAGCATGTAATTTGACAGAAAACAACAATACCTTTACGAATCAAAATATGAGCCGTCATTATCTATCACCTTCAGCCATCGGTCAGGCAGGCAGCTGACGGATTCCAGCCAGGAAGAATACTTCGTCGTGTGACGTGATGAAGTCGTCAACCCATTTTGGCACTTCGTCACATGTCCGGAACCCTACAGCAGACAAACCATGTTGCATCGATCGGAACAAATGATAGTCTGGCGAGGCTTTGTCGGGACTATACGCCAGGTGCTCCAAAAACTTCCCAGCCAAGCGTCAATAACGTTTTCTTGACCGATTTCGCGATATGAGACCTAGCGTTGTCATGCAGTAATTTCACGACACTGTGAATGGACGTTTCCGACAGATTTCCTCGTTCAATGGCAGCAATTGTTGCTTATAGCGATCAGCAGTACCAGTTTGACCTTGTTCCAATAGTTCAGAATAGTGCCACCAGTAGCAAAGCAGAACTTTCTTGGAGTGAATGTCGCGTTTTGGTGCTGAAGTCGTTACTTCACCGGGTTCTACCCAGTGTTTTTTGCGTTTGGGATTGTCGTACCATATCCACTTTTCGTCGCCCATAACGATTTTCCACAGGAAATATTTTCCGTTTTGTTTATTCAACAAATTCAAACACTTCATGACACGCTCATCCTTGTTCCCCTGGCTCAGGTCATGTGGCATCCATTTTCCTTCCTTCTGAATCTTTCCCATCGCGCGTAAGCGATTGGAAATGGTTTGTTGAGTTACCCCAGTTGTTCAGCTAGTCCTTTTTGCGTTTGAGACGAATCTTCATCCAGCAATGCTTGCAGTTGCTCAAGTGAAAACTTCTGCGGCTTGTCGCCACGTTCTCGATCGCTAACATCAAAATCACCTGCTTTAAACCGTCTAAGCCAAAACTCGCGCGTGCTTTTCGATACAACATTCTCCCCCATAACAGAACAGATCGAAGCACATGCTTTTGCAGCACTTTTTGTTTGATGAAATTCGTAACGAATGCAGTGTGGAATAAATGAAGTATCGCTCGCCATCTTTCACCTACCAATGTTGCAAGTGCGTTTGACTGTTGGGCAAACTTCTGTGTTACATTTTATACTCTGGAACAGTTACGATCACATGACAGCAACGCGAGGGAATGTCGGATATGTAAATTAGCGGTACCCGTCACACATAAAACGCTTTAACACTTATTTGTACACCTAAAAATACTGATCGTAAATCAGAGACGCTAACTGAATGATATGTCATTCGTGCGCATAAATAAAATGAGAAAACATATGTAAAAGAAAGTTTAGCCGCCCCGGTGGCGCAGTGGTCTAAGGCGTTGGCCTCTGATTATTCGTCCGTAAGGGGTCCGGGTTCGAATCCCGGTCAGGCATGGATGTTGTGTTTGTCTTACGGCACTGGCTCTCTCCCTTCCCTGGAACCAGTGACCCTAAATTAGGGACGGGCGACTGCTTATAGCCCATTGAGTTGCTCACGGTGGTCGTTAAACCTCCAATCAGCCGCCCCGGTGGCGCAGTGGTCTAAGGCGTTGGCCTCTGATCATTCGTCCGAAGGGGTGCGGGTTCGAATCCCGGTGAGGCATGGATGTTGTGTTTGTCTTACGGCACTGGCTCTCTCCCTTCCCTGGAACCAGTGACCCCAAATTAGGGACGGGCGACTGCTTATAGCCCATTGAGTTGCTCACGGTGGTCGTTAAACCTCCAATCAAAAAAAAAAAAAAAAAAAAAACCTCCAATCAAAAAAAAAAAAAAAAAAAACCTCCAATCAAAAAAAAAAAAAAAAAAAAACCTCCAATCAAAAAAAAAAAAAAAAAAAAAACCTCCAATCAAAAAAAAAAAAAAAAAACCTCCAATCAAAAAAAAAAAAAAAAACCTCCAATCAAAAAAAAAAAAAAAAAAAAAAAAAAGGTGTACAAATAAGTTTTAAAGCGTTTTTTGTGTGACGTATATCGCTAATTTACTTATCCATGACAACAACACGGGGGAATGTCCGATATGTAAATTAGCGGTATGCGTCACACAAAAAAAAAACCGCTTTAAAACTTATTTGTACACCTAAAAATACTGATCGTAAATCAGAGAAGCTAATTGAATGATATGTCATTCGTGTACATAAATAAAACGAGAAAAGATGGGTAAAAGAAACAGTTTTTTTTTATGATGCTTGGAATTAATTAATTTGAACTCAAAACGCAGATATACGCACTACTCCTCCGTTTCTTTCTTTCCTTAGTACTACGTACTTTAATTCGCTTTTGTGTTCCCTTGAAACTAACTGTTTATTAGAATAATTTTTGCCTTGAAAAACGTAGAAAATATTGCCTGCACTTTTATGCGTTTCAGCTTAGGAATTGAGTGAGTTGGAACTCAGAACGGAGACGCGCATCTTCTTTCTTTCCTACGTAATCTAATTAATTTCATGGCAGTCTAGAGCTAATTGCTTTTGTCGAGCGCCTGTTTATTGTGTAACTGAAAATAAACAAATAAAACTCTAGGAATATATAGTGCAAACTTTCGGAGCTAACGGCCTTATCAAAAAAGCTTTTCCTCTGAAATAAACTACTCAGAAAAGAAAATGATGACGATACATTTTTCTGAAACCCCCCCCCCCCCAATAAAAAACAGGTGCACAACGAGTGCAATAATTTTTATTTTGTTAGTTCAGCCTTTACATAATCCTTGGTAAGTACCAAGGGTATCCTGAAAGTAGTGCCTCGTCCCTCATAAGATTTTTATTTGTAGCAGCAAAAATGTGAAACTTGGTGGCAAAATACTTGGACATATTGTTAATAATGCTAGCCTATTCTAAGTATTGTCTGTCACTTTCTATATATTTCCACCGTCTTTGAACCCATTGGTAAAATCCATTTTGGGAAAATTCCTGAGGCTGTCGTTTCACCTTTGACTTCACAGCCAGTTTTAACGTCTGTCACATCGTCGAAACGTTTCACGAAGGGTGTTTTACAAAGGGGCAAACAGAAAAAAGTCTGAGGGAGCCAAATCAGGACTGTAGGAAGGTTGGGGCGCCACCATCCACCCCATCTCAGCAATAGTCTGTGAATTCTCCATTAGGGTGTGAGAACGTGCGTTATCATGGTGTAAAACAACACTATGAAGTGGAATGTGACGTCTTTGTCTTCTGTTAGCTTCCTTTAGCTTCTTCAATGTCTGCACATAGTGAGAACTATTTATTGTTGCAACTCCTGGATAATGATACGACGATCAGCTGTGATGAGCTCTTTCGCTCGTTTCCTGTTGGCATTTGACACTGCCATTGCGGGTCTTCTACTCCGTTGAATGCCCGACACCGAACTTTCTCCCTCTCGAAACCTCTTCATCCATCTTTGGGCATTACTGATATCGATTGTGGCAGCACCATACACCGCCAGGAATTTTATGTGGATATCTGGAGCCTCACATCTCTCTTTTTCCAGGAATTCAATTACAGCTCACGGCTTTTCTCTGCCATTCATGATCTTTATTCCGAAAAATTTGTTCCTACATTGGTAACGTATAGTACATGTCAGTGCAGTTTCATTAATATTTCTTAAAAATTTCAAAAGGAGGAAGCATTACTTTCAGGATGCCTCTTGTACATGTGTATTGTTCAAGGACTGTTAAAATGACCGACTTCTGTCCAACGTCAAAAAATAAATACCACATTATTTTCAGGAAGGAGCAAAAACATAACTGGGGGAGATTTATAATATTTGGATTTTGAATATGGACAGTGGAACCTCAAATTTTGAAGATGACAATCCGATTTTTGGCGTAAATGTGACAAGGATGGTAAGTCAGATAATATGCGAAAACTTGAAAATTTTCATCGTCCTGGAGCGGGACTCGCACCCGCGTCTCCCAGAAAACGCCTAGGTATGCTAACCACTACACCACCCAGAACGACCAAGTTTCAAGTTTCCGATCAATTTGAATTTAACCATCACAGGATTCGCTAGTCGAAGCAACCGGCATTCATGTTTAGCGAATCTGGAGGTTAACAATCCTATCCCGTGATTGCCCGGAGAAGCAGATAAATCATGAAAGAAATACGGGATTACGCCATATAATACAAATTTTGAAGATGACAATCCGATTTTTGGCGTAAATGTGACAAGGATGGTAAGTCAGATAATATGCGAAAACTTGAAAATTTTCATCGTCCTGGAGCGGGACTCGAACCCGCGTCTCCCAGAAAACGCCTAGGTATGCTAACCACTACACCACCCAGAACGACCAAGTTTCAAGTTTCCGATCAATTTGAATTTAACCATCACAGGATTCGCTAGTCGAAGCAACCGGCATTCATGTTTAGCGAATCCCGTATTTCTTTCATGATTTATCTGCTTCTCCGGGCAATCACGGGATAGGATTGTTAAGATCTAGATTCGCTAAACATGAATGCCGGTTGCTTCGACTAGCGAATCCTGTGATGGTTAAATTCAAATTGATCGGAAACTTGAAACTTGGTCGTTCTGGGTGGTGTAGTGGTTAGCATACCTAGGCGTTTTCTGGGAGACGCGGGTTCGAGTCCCGCTCCAGGACGATGAAAATTTTCAAGTTTTCGCATATTATCTGACTTACCCTCCTTGTCACATTTACGCCAAAAATCGGATTGTCATCTTCAAAATTTGTATTATATGGCGTAATCCCGTATTTCTTTCAGTGGAACCTCAGTTATACGTTTCTCAGTTATGCATTTTCCACTTTTTTTACATAATTCTGCGTTAGTCCCAATATGTTATTGTACACAGTCGAGTCACATTATTGTGACCACCTCCTACTTTTGACGTCAACAGCGCGTAACCAATGAAAGAAGGCACGTTTCGTCAGCTGGCTTGGAGGGTATATAAGGTGTGCTGTAGTATTCTGAAAACATATCACTCGCTGCTGCCATTGATAAAAGGAGCGATTTATCAGATTTGCAAAAAGGGATGATTATCGGCTTTCGGGCCAAGGGTGGCAGCATTTCTTAATCAGCGCAGTTTGTGAACTGTTAGCGTGCTGCGGTAGTTAAAGTGTATGGTGATTGGAGAAATGGCACCATTGCGAATAAGCGACGTGAAAACTGCGGAGCACCACGTGCCATTGAAGTGAGAGGTGAACGTCGGCTGCTAAGGTGCGTGAAGGCCGATCGGCACGCTACGGCAGAGCAACTCACTGGCCGAATAAACCAGGGGGCTACCGGTAGTGTGTCTGAAACGGCAGTTCAGCGAACCCTAATGCGTATGGGGCTCCGATGCAGACGGATGGTCACTGCACCTATGCCAACGAAGGTGCATCGGCAGAAAAGGCTTACACTTGCACGGCAGTATCGGAATTGGACCTCCGCTGATTGGCAAAGGATTGCCTTCTCCGATGACTCACGTTTTCTGTTCAATCGAGCTGATGGACGTTGGCGTGTAAGGCAAGGAACATCGGAGAACAAACACTCTTCAATCATTGCTGGAAGAACACAAGGTGGTGGAGGTAGCGTTATGGTCTGGGGGATGTTTTCGTGGCATTCTCCGGGTCCACTCATACCTGTGGAAGGCACTATGGACCGAATTCGTTATGAATCTATCCTTGCAGATCAGGTACTCCCATACATGCTGATCGTCTTCCCTGGGACGGATGGGATCTTTCAGCAAGACAATGCGACGTCTCACACAGCTATAAATCTCCGAGAGTGGTTGGAAGAGCACGAATAAGACTTCAAAGTACTTCCCTGACCCCCTAATTCCCCAGACTTAAACCCAATTGAGCATCTCAGGGACCACCTCAATCACGTTGTTCTCTCTATAGATCCTCCACCACGCACCCTCCAGCCGATGTCAGATGCACTACAGTCAGCATGGCTCCACATACCTGTGAACACCTTCCAGCACCTTGTTGAGTCACTCCCAGTCAGTCTAGCTGCTGTCCGCGCTGCACATGGCGGTAACTCTGGATATTATCTGGTGGTCACAATAATGTGATTTGACCGTGTAGTTTCTATCGCTTTATTTAATTCGGTTATACGTAATCCATTTATACAGTTTTTGCGATTATACGTTGTAAGTTTGAATTTCGGATTTTCAAAAATACACGGTTCTTTTATTCTTCTATACGTAACCTTCTATGTTACAGCTTTGAGAGAATTGAGACAGCGTTGTTGAATTCATTCTTGGTGTGGCCAAAGTGGAACTTTGATCCCATCAGAGAAGGGTATGCTGTTTACTTTCGGTTTGCATGAAAAATTTATTTCGTATTTCATGACTCAAACGCAGTACTTAAAAATTTATAAATCTCTGGGACTACTTCCTGGCGTGATAGTATAGGACCCTAAATGCACCATCAATATTCAACATTTTGATTTCAAATGGACACAAGATCCATAGATAATAAAAAGCTGTTAATTCATGTGTTTCATTCTGAAGCACTGGTCTCAGATTCTTAGTTGTGAAGACTTCACTTAATCTAGAATCAAGATTTTTATAGAGAGGTAGAGTCGTCAAAAGAGAGGTTTGATTTTCATTGGCTTTATGACTTTTGCAATGCGAACATTTCCGACACTAGGCCGATATACAACAAAGTACGTTACTTAAGTCTGGATATGATCTCCCTCAAAGTAGTCTCCTTCGGCCGCGATACACCGCTGCCAGCGTTTTTGCCACTGTTGGAACGCTCCCTAGAAGTCCTGTTGGCGAATCATGTCAAGCACCATATGCGATTCGCGCTGAATCTCGTCCACGGTTTCAAAACGGCGGCGACCCTTGAGCTTTAGCTTCATCTTCGGGAACAGAAGGAAGTCGCAGGGGACCAAATCCGGCAAGTAAGGCGGGTGAGGAAGGGTAGTCATCCTGTTGCGGCTGCAAAACTGGCGTATTGTTAACGCTCTGTGAGGTGCTGCATTGTCGTGATGGAGCAGGGAATCAACCCCTGCGCCACATTTCAGGTCATTTGCGGCGAATGTCCTCCCCAAGACGCCGCAGAACATCGCAGTAAAGTAGGGCGGTGACAGTCTGGTCCTTGGGGACGAATACACGGTGCACAACCTCACGAATGTCGAAGAACACGATGAGCAATCTTTTGGTAGCGCTCCGGACCTGTCGGGCCTTCTTCGGTCGTGGAGATGCCTGTCTCTTCCACGGCGACGACTGTTGTTTGGTCTCCGGGTCGTAACCGCAGACCCAAGTCTCGTCCCCAGTGATGACCAGCAACAGGAACGTTGGTTCATTCACTACCAGCTGACAAAGATCATGACAGATTTCGACACGGAGCGCCTTCTGTTCGGGGTTCAGAATCTTTGGCACAAACTTTGCAGCAGTGCGGTGCATGTTCAAAACCGACGTCAGAATTTGTTGCACTGTTCTACATAACACATTGACGATGGCCGCAATGTCTTGAATGGTTCTCCGACGATCCTCATGCACCAGTTCCCTAATTTTGTCCTCATTTTGGGGGTTTTGCTCGTGGGCTGTCGCCCTTACCTCTCGTCGCCTTTCAGTGCCATTCTGCCGCTCTTGAAGCGCGAGTGCCACTCAAAACACCTTGCACGACTCATTCCTTCATTGCCATAAGCCTGCCGCAACATTTCATGCGTCTCCGTTTCCGATTTGTCGAGTTTTGACACAGAATTCAAAGTTCGCTCGCTGCTCTAGTTTTCCTTTTTTTTTTTTATTGGAAGTTTAACGACCACCGTGAGAAACTCGAAGGATATAAGCAGTCACCCGTCCATAATTTAGGGTCACTGGCTCCAGGGAAGGGAGAGAACCAGTGGTGTAAGACAAATACAACATCCATGCGTCACCGGGATTCGAACCTGGACCCCATTCCGACGAATGATCAGAGGCCATCGCTTAGAACCCTGCGCCACTGCGGGTGGCTGCTCTAGTTAGTAGTCCATACCCAAACCACAGCTGTGTTCTGCACGTGGTCACCAAATATCGTGTAGCACAGCTCCCGATGTACACAGAACGACGCCACTCGGCACAATGACTCATGAAGGCCACTGCCCTCGACCGCTGTTCGCGCATTATCGTACTGATATCTGTTAGCGCGCTACGCACCTATAGTCTCGGAACTTTTTGATAGCACTATGTAAAATATATTATAATTTGTAACACTTTTTCTCTTTCGCCGCCAATTCGACTTTAAATAAATCTTACATATTAAGGAACATCTTACACTCCTTTAAATCATAAATTTTACAATAGTATTTAACATTTTGATATACGTTTTTTACATTCATACGCTTTCTGAAAATCTCGAGTTTCCAAACAGATGACCGAGGTTTCACTGCGCAATAGAACTCCAATAATCCGGAATAACTCGAACCAAAGCTCGTCCGGATATTCGGGAAATCCGGATAATTGGGTTGTCCGGATATTCGTAAAATCCGGATAATTAGGTTGTCTTTTTTCTGTAGGCCAAATAAGTATTTATTAATTGAAGTGAGGGAATTTAATTTTTTCGTTTATCGTATTTTATATACTGGTGTGCAAAAATTAAGGACGAAAAGGAGAAATTAGCATAACAGCGAAACGAGTAGGCAGAACGGACCGAAAGACCACTCAGGAGATAGACTAGGGTCCGGTACGATAGGGTATGCGCACATATGCAGCATGACGCAGGGGGGGGGGGGGGTCGGAAAGGTATAAAGCACACGGGCGGTGTACGCTCAGCAATTCGGTGAAAGCCATTGCACGGTGTACATCGGTTTGAACGACGTCGAGTTGCTGCCACCGTGTGATATGGCCAACAGGCAATCCAGTAGACGACATCTGGATGACTTTACCCGAGGTCGCGTCATTGGGAAGTTGGAAAAAGTTCGAAGTGTGACTAGTGTGGCCGAGGAGTTCGGGATCGCTCACAGCATCGTTCCACGAGCTTGGAGAGCATTTCAAACGACAGGAACAGCTGTCCGAGAGTTTAGCAGTGTTCGTCCACGAGCAACCACGGCGGCGGACGACCGGTATCTGTCTCTTCTCGTCCCGCTGTCTGCCATCTGTCTCTTCTAGTCCTACAGGCGAGAAGAGACAGATGGCAGACAGCGGGAGAAATCAGAAGGCACATGCAACAGACAAATGGACGTCCGTTATCACGTTATACCGTGGCCATGAGGCTGCACAAAGGTGGTCTATTTGCACGACGACCAGTACGGTGTGTGCCATTAACGCCTGCTCATCGGAGACGGCGGTTTCTGTGGTGCCAGGAACACAAGAACTGGACACATCAGCAATGGGGTCGAGTTCTCTTTACGGATGAGAGCCGATTTAGTCTGTTGAGCGATTCTGGACATATACACATATGGAGAGAGCAGGGAGCACGCAATCACACCTCCAACATCATCGAAAGGGACCGGTTTCTAGGTGGTGGAGTTCTCGTTTGGGGAGGTAGCATACTTGGTAGCCGTACTGACCTCCACATCTTCCAAAGAGGTTCAGTCACTGGTGTCCGCTATATTGTATCGAGGTTTTCCTGCCTCACGTGCGTCTATTTAGAGGTGCTGTATGTCCTGAGTTCCTCTTTATGGACGACAACGCTACACCTCATCAGGTGGTTGTCGCAGAGCTGTTGGAGAGTGAAGATATTCCACGCATGGATTGGCCCGCAAGGTCCCCGGACCTAAATCCAATCGAACACGTGCGGGACCTTCTCGGGTGACGCTTGGCAGCACGTCACCAGCCGTCAGCAACGATTCCGCAGCTGCGATTGGCGCTACAAGAGGAATGGGCAGCGATGTCTCAACAGCTCCTTGACAACCTCGTCCTCAGAATGGACAGACGTTGTAAATCCTGCAACGCAGTCAGGAGTGATCATATCCCCTACTAAAGACTGGATTTTTCTTGGCAGCCGCCTGTCACATGTACGTTTCTGTCTTTCTGTACAATTGTGCTCGAAGCTACCTTTTTAATAAATTGCCTTTCCATCCTTTGGATTCCTTGTTTGGACGGTTTTGCTCACTTGTCCCGTATTCTTACATCTTGGGGATCTTATGGTATGATTTGAGTCGATGTGGAGCACTTCTGCACGACGTTACATTCGAAAAACCGTCTCGTCCTTAATTTTTGCACGCTAGTGTAATAACAAATGTTGTACAGTTTAAAAAATAAATAACTACTGTACTGCATCATCATTCTGTATTATTTCAATCAACGAAAAAACTAAAAACACATAAATAAATCAACAAAAATCCTAATTTTACTTGGCCTTGAAAGAAGAACAAGGGATCCGGATACATGGAGTTCCGGATATCTGAAGTCCGGATAATTGGAGTTCTGCTGTATTTGGAAACTCGAGATTTTCGCTTCTTTCTCTTTTTTTATTTTATGGTAATGGGGATCGCATTTTCCTACGTAATCAAATTCATTTCATGGCAGTCTAGCACTAATTGCTTTTGTTGAGCGTATTATAGTAATTTTACTAATTCCTTCAAATGTACTCCAGCCAAGTTTTATAAGCCTATTAATTTCTTCTTTGATGTGGCCCTCGCTTGATATCTATTGTCCATGGGAGATGTAGGCATCAGTAGTTCTTAAAAAAGCAATGTACGTCAATTTGTTTTCTGTAAACTCATCCTTAATCCCGCATCTTTTCACTTATCAGCAATTTCTTGGTCTGCACAGTGTCTGCGTTGGCTTAGAGTGTCGATTCCGTGGAGGAGGACCAGCAGTTCTCGCACCCCGTTCTAGCATATTCCACAAATATTCAGTTGGGCTAAACTGAGGGTAGTTTGGGGGCCAAAGCAAATTGGCGAATTCGTTGTCGTGCTCCGAGCCCGATAACACTTTGGGTTGTCCTGTTGAAAGATGGCGCTTCAGTCCCCAAACTAGTAGTTATACGAGCCCGATGACACGGTGGGTCGTCCTCTTGAAAGAAAAGATGCCGCTTTGGTCCCCAAACTAGTAGTTATACGAGCCCGATGACACGGTGGGTCGTCCTCTTGAAAGATGCCGCTTTGGTCCCCAAACTAGTAGTTATACGAGCCCGATGACACGGTGGGTCGTCCTCTTGAAAGAAAAGATGCCGCTTCGGTCCCCAAACTAGTAGTTATACGAGCCCGATGACACGGTGGGTCGTCCTCTTGAAAGATGCCGCTTTGGTCCCCAAACTAGTAGTTATACGAGCCCGATGACACGGTGGGTCGTCCTCTTGAAAGATGCCGCTTTGGTCCCCAAACTAGTAGTTATACGAGCCCGATGACACGGTGGGTCGTCCTCTTGAAAGATGCCGCTTTGGTCCACAAACTAGTAGTTATACGAGCCCGATGACACAGTGGGTCGTCCTCTTGAAAGATGCCGCTTTGGTCTCCAAGCTAGTAGTTATACGAGCCCGATGACACGGTGGGTTGTCCTTTTGAAAGATGCCGCTTTGGTCCACAAACTAGTAGTTATACGAGCCCGATGACACCGTGGGTCGTCCTCTTGAAAGATGCCGCTTTGGTCTCCAAACTAGTAGTTATACGAGCCCGATGACACGGTGGGTCGTCCTCTTGAAAGATGCCGCTTTGGTCCCCAAACTAGTAGTTATACGAGCCCGATGACACGGTGGGTCGTCCTCTTGAAAGATGCCGCTTTGGTCCCCAAACTAGTAGTTATACGAGCCCGATGACACAGTGGGTCGTCCTCTTGAAAGATGCCGCTTTGGTCTCCAAGCTAGTAGTTATACGAGCCCGATGACACGGTGGGTTGTCCTGTTGAAAGATGCCGCTTTGGTCCACAAACTAGTAGTTATACGAGCCCGATGACACAGTGGGTCGTCCTCTTGAAAGATGCCGCTTTGGTCTCCAAACTAGTAGTTATACGAGCCCGATGACACGGTGGGTTGTCCTGTTGAAATATGGCACTTTGGTCCCCAGACTAGTAGTTATACGAGCTCGATGACACGGTGGGTCGTCCTCTTGGAAGATGCCGCTTTGGTCCCCAAACTAGTAGTTATACGAGCCCGATGACACGGTGGGTTGTCCTGTTGAAATATGGCACTTTGTTCCCCAAACTAGTAATTATACGAGCCCGATGACACGGTGGATTGTCCTGTTGAAAGATGGCACTTTGGTCTGCATAAACCTCCTGCAGATATGGATGGAGATGGTTGGCCAACAGGTCCCTGTAGCGTCCACCATTCAGTGTTTATGGAATGATAACCAAAGGACGTAGGGCATGTCAGGTAAAATCTCCCCATACCAGAACACCACCTCCACTCGCCTGTTCAACCCCAAATGTGCAACAAGGGCATAGGGCTTTATGCTGTTTACATCATATGCGAACCCGGCCAAACGGAACTCAACACTCCACACGACCTTCTTCCATCTGTCAATATTCCATTGCCGATGTTCTTTATCCCATGCGAGGCGTTGTTCGCGATGACTGGCGCCATCATGGGTACCCGAGTTGGTCTCCGGCTGTAGAAACCCCAGGCGAAGCAAGGTACGGGGCATGGCGCGTGTAGAAATAGGTCGAACTACACCGCTGTTCTACTGGTGGGTGAGCTGGGTGTCTGTTGCAAGTCGTTGCTGAGACACAAGTCTTGACACCTAACGCTCACCTCCAAGATCACCTGCGCGAGGTTGACCAATGAGAACCCTTCTTCTGGATGTCTGCGCATGGTTAATCCAGTCCTGGTACACCCTTGATGCAATAGTACGGGGGCAGCCAACAAGTGCGGCTGTTTCCGAAATATTGGTACTGCCCAACGGGCTCCAACTATTTGGCAGCGGTCAAATGGATTTACGTCGCCACTTTTCCCCATCACTGGCAAACATTTACTGACTATTAATAAATGGTAGGTGTGCACAATTTATGTTAGCGGCACGTGATTCGTTATCGCACCGAATACGTAAAACGGGGGGGGGGGGTTCCTAATGTAAAGCTAACTCAGTGTGTATAACGTTTGCTGAGTACCCGGGAAAACTTTCCCGTCTACAACAGATAACAGAGAGTTTACTGTATTCATTTTATATAATTATTGTTGTTTCGTTTTGAAACAGAATGCTGGCCCTGTGACGTAGTGGTATAAGCGATGGTTTCTGATCATTCGTCCGAAAGGGATCCGGGTTCAAATCCCGATGAGGCATGAATGTTTGTGTTTGTCTTTTGGCACTGGCTGTCACTGTGTTACTTGTCCAACACTGGTTATCTGTGTACATAGGTCATTTAGCATACGGCAAATTCCATGTTTGATGTATACTTGTCCACTGTCTCCCTTCCCTGGAACCAGTGACCCTAAATTAGGGACGGGCGACTGCTTATAACCCATTTGAGTTGCTCACGGCGGTCGTTAAACCTCCAATAAAAAAAAAAATACTTGTCCACAATGTGTTACATGATCAACACTGTGTAAATTGATCACTTTGCATGCTGTCAACCATGTGCGATTTGCACTTGTTGCTGTGAAATTTCTGTCTCCTGTTTATGTCTGCCTGTTTTTCATGTCTTTGCACCACCAGGTCCAATAAATCATTAAAAAAAAACCTTCAATAAAAAAACAAAAACGAAAACAAACCAGAACAGTGTGCCAATCATCTAAATTCCTTTAAATTTGCATATATTTGTCAACGATTACACTTCTGTAGCTCCAACAAATGCGAGAAAATTTATTATCCTTAAATATTACTAATGCATAAACCGTATTTCTTACTTGGAACTTTATAAATTCTGTTTTCATTCACCACCATCAGAATGTCTTTCAAAATGAAATAACAACAAAAAAAAAAATATATTGAAAGCTCTAAAAGTTCATAATCTTATCCCTAGATGGCAGCACATTAAAGACAAATATTTATTTCGGTTATTTTCTGAAGCCAAGATGTATAAAATAAATAAAGTGCATCTTGATTGTCAGCAAGTGCTACTGCTACACATAAAAATAATCAATGTAATATTACCTCAGTGTGCTGCTAAAAGATATGTCAGAAATCTACATGAGATTAAAAAAGACGACACTAATTCTTTATCTAGGAATCCAAACCAACAAGCCTAACACTTCCGTCAATCTTTGATCCCGCAAAATCGGCAGGGAAATTTAATAACTGGAATTAAAATAATTCAGTAATCCACTAATCATTTGAGCAATACGTAGTCTTAAAATTTCAAAATGAAACACACGCAGTATAATGGTATTAAAAAAACAAGAGGAAATTAATTATGTACTTAAACAATTCCTATACAATTTTGCTAACAATAATCTCAAGTCTTAAAAAAAGGGATGTAAATAAAATCCTTCTTTATTTTTGAAGAGGTCAATAATATAACGGAATGAACTTTTTGATGGGAAATATTACAAACCACTTACACTGGGCGAATCTTTCGTGATCGCAGTACGAATATAGTTGCGCTATTTATCACCCAGTAACAGTTTTTATTATACGACGCAGATCTCTCAAAGAATGTTTCTATTTTTGTTTGTTTCAGGGGTGTATAAAGAAATTTCTTTCTATGGAAGGGAAGGAGCTACCGAAAATTTAAGTTTTTGAAATCAATCAAGACAAAATAAAAGTTATTGAAAAATAGAAAAGAAAATTAAATCATTATTTTTTATGGTAAGTTGAAGCATTTTTATTAAATTAAAGCATTTTTTCTAATGTAAGTCGCATTACAATAAAGAAATTAAACACTTTCGAATGGGGCTTGGCCCTTCTAAATACGTCCCTGGTTTGTTTGTTTGTTTTTCTTCTGCTGTTATTCCACTGTAGTTCACCTTTGGACGCGATATTACTATGATATCAGCGCTTTCTTCAGATCGGAAAAAAATTTACTTTTGTATCGAATGTTCCCACCAAATTAAACTCTAAAACGTTGAAATGAAATATTAGTTTTCAATTTGTAATCTTCTCTTTTACTTTTAGTTCCTCACAAAAAGGGGCAGGGGTGATGAAGATAACAGAGGTAAACAGAAGTAAGAGAAGTATAAAGTATAATGTTGTCACGTTCGATTTTTACAGCTGCAGTCGAAATGCAGCGCAATAAGTTGGAAGTCTGAAACGGACCTGGGTTTGTGATCTCCTTTTTGCGCTTTCGAACCTACCGTACTTTGAAGAACCGTATATGCTCCAGCTTTGTCAGTCTGTCTGTCAGCCCGCTCGATAACTCACGTAAAAGTGGTTCGATTTCGATGAAATTTTAGTATGTGGTAGGGGACGAGTGGGGACGAACCCTGTTGAAAATGGAAGAAATGGGGTCAAAGGTCAGGACATAGGAGCAGGGTCCATTCCATTGCCGTTATACGTCATACCTAGCGTAAAAATAATTCAATTTCGATGAAATTTTAGTATGTGGTAGGGCACAACCTCGGGACGAACCCTATTGAAAATGGGCGAAATGGGGTCAAAGGTCAGGACATAGGAGCGGGATCCATTCGATTGCACTTATGCGTCATAACTTACGTAAAAATGCTTCGATTGCAACAGACTTCATCATGTTGCTTCGGAGGTATACTGAACCGGTCCTGTTGAATATAATCGAAATGGGTTCAAAGGTCAGGGCACAGGAGTGAGATTTATTCCACAGCCATTATCCTCAGAACTTGACTAAAAGTGTTTCTATTGCGACAAACTTTTAATATGGTGTTCCGGAGGTATATTGAACTGGTTATGTTGAATATCATCGAAATGGGGTCAAAGGTCAGGGCACAGAAGCGAGATTTATCCCACAGCCCTTATCCCCATAACTTGAGTAATAACTTGAACAATGATTTCCGGTATGTTGGAAAGCGTATCATAATCAATGCATTGCACGATTTTACAAACTTGTTTCGAATGACGGTTGACCACCACCATGAGCAGCTATAGGCTGTTGCCTATTCCTTATTTAAGAATTTTTTCTTTTGGGGTTTAACGACAATCGGGAGAAAATTCGGCTTTAAGCGGTCCTCCGCCAATAATTTGGAGGCACTGGTTCCGGGAAGGGGATCTAACAGGCACGCCGCCCATGTCTCGTCCCAGGCTCGTGGCCACTAGGATGAAATGTCTGAAGCTAGTGCTTATTTCGTTCTGCCATCGGGCGACCCTTATTTAGGGATGCTAATCCTTGGTAATGAACAGGACCATGGAGAAAGTGCACTACCGTATCCATATCCGGGATTCGAGCACGAACTCAGTTCAAACCACTAGACAGAAACCTACGCCTCTGAAAACTACTCGTCCACCGAGGATTAGCGTTCGACATGATTGATACCTCTGTGCAAATTTTTGGGTGCTAAAGAGATTTAAAGGGAATATTATCAACTTATAGCCTGCTCTGGTCCAGGCTATAAGTTGGCTATATTAATCTGAAACGTGCCATGCCGTGAATATTCTGATTTCCTTCCCAGCCCAGCTTTGCAAATTTTGGTCCTTCCAAATCCCTACTATATCGGATCTTTGAGGATATGCTGAGGCTCCTCTTGTTTTTGGTTCTTGGTTTTGCTGGGTTTATTTTTTATTTCTTTAGTATGTACCCCATTCTGATTTTTCCATTAGTAATAGCTTCATCCTCAACCTTTTAGCTTCTTATTTCTTGATGATTTTTTCTTCTGGCAAACTTAGATGACTCCCTTTTAAATGAAACTGTGATCAATTCAATTCGAGGAATTGACGTGTGACAAACTGCGAATGACGAATTTTCTCCAAATAGAAAGCATCGCTCTTTCCACGCTAATAAGTGAGCCTCGGAAAAATGCTCATCGGCCACCACCGAGAATCGAACCCAGGGTCTTCCAGTTACGCGCCGGACATGCTACCACAGCACCACAGCGGCCTCGAATTCTCCAGACTCACATGTGATTAACTGCCAAACTACATGGCAGCTTTCCACCTTTGGTGAATCCTCAGCACTATGCGGGGCTCCATGAAGCAACATGCCATGTAGTTTGGCCGTCAATCACATGTGAGTCTGGAGAATTCAAGGTCGCTATGGTGCAGCGGTAGCATGCCAGGCGCGTAAGTGGAGGACCCTGGGTTCGATTCCCGGTGGCGACCGATGAGAATTTTTCTGAGATTCACTTAAAAGAGCAATGATTTCTGTTTGGTGTTCCTGGTCCACGTCGACTGTTTGAATGGACGAATTTTCTCTCGGAGAACTTGTGCTGTACGTACTGAAGTTCTTTCAACTGAGAACGATTTGGAGTCAGGCGTGAAAGGAAGTTCTGCCAATACTGTGCTTGATGAATTGATATTCGACTAACCGAGAGCGATATGGAGATGTGGGTGAGAGGAAATGCTGCTGATATTTCGGGCAGAGACATCCTTTCAAAAGTTTTATTCAAACGTTGGCACGCCAGCTGAGATCCATAATGGAGGACAAACCTGGCGTTGTTGTGAGGGTGAAATAAACACGAGTAAAATAACGGCTCGTGCAGCAAATCGTTGGTACAGAGTGAATCTCTGTTACATGTGTCGAATATCCATTACACTTATCTGCAACGCATTTAGAAAGCTCCACTTTTTAATCATTAATGCCAAGGAAGAAATGATGTACATCTTCATCAACGTCTTCCAGTTCTGTGACACTACACAGATTTGGAGTCAGCAACTCACCGCAATGCAGAATTGCTGGCAATGTCATTTATATGTATCTCAATTTCTCAATATTACAGGGATTGTTCAGCAGAATTGTTCGGTTATTGTCTAAGATCACGCCGGCCTCGAGTATCAAATGCTTCTTTTCCCTCCAGGACATCTTATGTTCTTGCCTCTTCGTTCTCATTTAGCATGCTGAACTGAAAGTTTACATGGTGTACAGTGAAAAAATATTAAAGGATTTACAACCCAACCATGTGTATATATTACTTCAAGGGAAATTTATTTCCCATCCATCCAACAGAAGAAATAATTAATATGCTATTTTTAGTTTTCACCTCATGGCTGAAGTTACAACTCAGCTTCATAACTGGAAACAAACACAAAACTCAAAGTACGTCCTATTGTTGGCTTGGTTTAATTTCACGTATTGTGGGGACGCCAACTTACAAGAAGAATCGTTGTTTGCAGGTTCCTGTCATTGGAGCAGGGAAGCAAATAAATAAGTAAAGAAATTGAATGTTATGACAAACGATTTCTACTGCACTTATCTTTATTCTTCAGACTGGGGGCAAAAAGGAAATATTAGTTGGCCTGATCGAATGGTAAACACTTCCAGCGGGAGTTGGATGTTATGGACGGCCTTCTCTACGCTTTTCCCGCCAAATCCGTTCCTATCTTTACGTGGATACATGAAATCTGTTCTCCTTCTCACCGAAGATCTCCCCCTTGACCCTCCGTTTATGACCGCTACGTCCAAAATCCCCTTTACGATTTGTCCTCCTTTGACGTAAGAAGTTGTACTCTTAATTGATTATTCGGATTTTCCCTGGCGGGCTCTCTGTGAGGGAGAGTCGTGTTCAGCGACGGCGAGGGGAAAGGGGGTGTCCTTTTGTTCGTGGGAGGTCCCACGGTCTACGAAGTATGAAATTTCTCCGAAATGAATCTGTGCTAAGCGCCTTTCTTAACTGAGGGCGAATATCTGACTGTCGTTAGCGCACAAAAATAACCAAAGTCACAATTTAATTAAAGTTTGAATATTTTCATATAACACTATGACAGTATTCACTCGTGCAAGCTAAATATTCGCACTTACTAATGAACATTTTAGAACAATTCCACGCCTCTTCTAAGTACCAGTCTTCCATTCTCGAGTCTGGAAGAATCAGACTATTGCCTCGGGCTTTCACACGCTTGATCTTAATGTAGGTTTTCCTTCCTGCTATGTGTATACTCCTGCAGCTAAAATCGTGTATCGTTCTGATATGATTTCACATTGTGGTATTTATAGGCGATTTGCACATTTATGGTAAATATAATCTAAAGTCACTGAGTGGACAGAAATTATGTGATACCTACCTAGTAACGTCAATTTCCTGGGAGGTGGATTCAAAGCTCGGACGAACCTTTCCACAGCACCCCAAAGATTTTCCATAGGGTTCATGTCCGGTGGAAAGGGAGGCCATTCCAGGGTGAGAACTTCTGAGGAATGAACTTCTAACCAAGTCCTAGTAACTACGACTTTCTGGTAAGGTGCAATGTTCTGCTGGAAGAATCCATTGCCCTGTGCGTGCATCATGACCATGAACGGATACAGATGATCTGCAAGGATGGACATCTAGCGTGCGAGAGATGCATCTAGACGTACCATAGCTCCCAACATGTGCCAGTTGAACACGCACCAGACCATAACCGATCCTCCACCACAGCATGAGCAAATTTTTGTTGACATACCAGGCCCATTGCTTCGTTAGGTTTCCGCCAGATCCACACACTCTCGTCTGAGCCAAATAAATGGAAATGCGTCTCATCCAACCAGGAGATCCGTGCCCAATTGTTCAAAGTTCAGTATTGATGTTCTTTCCCCCAGTTGTGGCGTACAGTCTGTTGATGGGGCGTTAGCAGTGGGACCCTGGTAAGTTGACTGCTCATAACCTGTTGCAGTTAATGACCTCCTTATGATCCAAATGGAGACCATCCTCGTTGAAGTAGTCGGTGGTTTCTGCCAGTGTCGCTCTCCGGGTGGTTGCAACTATACGAGACAGGCGTCGAGGGCCATGTTCAGCATCACGCTTTTCTCCACCTACAGCGCTGTCCACAATGCGATGTTACTTTGGAAGTGTCGCATTTCCGATGCACTCTGATATGCCCGCCCTTAGGCGTTAGGAAAGTCAAGCGGCGTCTGAGGGCGGCATGAAATGTTTAAAGAAAGCGGTCGGATTCAATTTTTTTGATTGGGAGTTAAACGACCACCGTGGGCAACTCAATGGGGTATAGGCAGTCGCTGGTCCCTAATTTAGAGCCAGTACCGTAAGACAAGCTCAACATCGATGCCTCACCGGGATTCGAACCCAGACCCAACTCGGACGAATTGTCAGAAGACCACATTGCCCACCGGTGCGGCAGATTCAGTCCTGTTGTATTCGGCTCGCAATGGAAATATCAAGACTCAAGACTCTCCACTTCACCTTCTATCACAAATTGAACCGATGTTCAACCTCCAACTTTTAAAGTTAAATATGACTGAAGAAAGAAAGAATAGCAGTATTTTCCATTTTATCAATTGAAGCCGAAACGGGTTGTAATATCAATCTGGAAGACTAAAAATTTTGCAGAAAAAAAAAAGCAAGAGCAGTAGATTTCTAATTGTTTTTATAAGCATTTTGTAACGCAATAGTTCAACGATAAAATTATATTTAAATTAAAAGCAGGTCTTAATTGTTTATCGTAAGTATTTTGTGAGGTAACTATTTAATAATAAAATTACATTAACATACGGTTGTTTATTTACTTTTACGCCAGAGGCGGCACTTCATCCCTTACTCGAGGGCATCAGAACTTCTGGGGACGGGCCTGCACTCTGGATACTGTCGAACGGGGATGTCGTGCAATTCCTGTACCACCTCCGCGATTGCGTGGTCATTGCATCGGGCAGCCACTATCATCATCCCTCTTTCAAACTCTAGCTCACAACATGTATCCCTGCTAACTTCGCATCACCGTCTACCTGAATGCACTGATATTCTCCTACCTATATAAACTATGGGATGTAAGGTCAGGTGATGCGTAACATCACAGCCTCTCCTTGACAAATGTCAACCCCGCCTTCTCGTGGTGCATCCTGTTCCCACTAAAGGGGCTCTGACGACCGCCAATAGCGGTATAACTATACCATCGGGATCAGAGGAAATGCTATCCCACACTCACCAACCCGCTTGGCCAGCGTGGTGACTTATGGCCAAACACCTCCAAAATGACTCTACAACTTAAATCTTGGCCCTCAGTCTCCGGCAGCTGGAATGTACCTGGCCAAGGCAGAGGCCAGTGCGACATGAAGGCAGAGGGTGCTAAGAATCCCTGGAGGACCGGACTAGGCTGCCATTTGATGCTGACCTTGGCTACCTATAACGGACGCTCCCTATCTTCTGATTCAAGGCTTCTTGAATTGGAAGAGGAACTACAAAGGATCAAGTGGGACATTGTTGGGCTAAGTGAGGTAAGGAGAAAAGGAGAAGATCTCATTGAACTGAAAAGTGGACATCTGTTCTATTATCGTGGGACAGATACTGGCAGAACTAGTGGTGTTGGATTTATAATAAACAAGAAACTGAAGGATAAAGTGATAGAAGTTGAAAGTTCCTCTGACAGAGCTGCACGACTCGTTATCCAACTATCGAGAAGATACCAGGCTCAGATTATTCAAACTTATGCACCCACCACAAGTCATCCTGAAGAAGAAATTGAAGAATTTTATGAGGAAATTCGTCATCTAAATAATAAAGGTAAGCAGCACTTGAAGATAATTATGGGAGATTTCAATGCAAAAATAGGGCAACGACAACAGAATGAAACTTCAGTAGGTAAATTCGGTCACGGCAACAGAAACCAGCGTGGAAATACTCTCGTTGAGTTTGCAGAGGCAGAAGGATTTTTCATCTTGAACTCCTTTTTCAAGAAAAAGCCACACAGGAAATGGACATGGAGACATCCAATTGGGACGACAAGTGAAATTGATTTTATTATGTGTAACAAAAAATTCGTCATCGAAGACTGCAGTGTGCTGAACAAGTTCAACACAGGTAGTGACCATAGATTGGTGAGATGTAAGATGCACCTCAACACTAAACTGGAACGTGGCAAGCTCATAAGACAAACAAAATCTATTGACATAACCAACCTTAAAAAACACCATAATACCTTCAAATTGGAACTGAAGAACAGATTCTCTGCTTTAGAAGGCCTAACATCGGAAGAAGTGGATATTTCGGAAGTTAACAGAAAAGTAACTAAAGCTCTTATGGAAACAGCAACAAAATTAGCTGGGTCTAAGAACAAGTTGCATGTGAACAAATTATCAGGAAAAACCAAAATGTTGATGCAAAAAAGAAGAGAGATGAGGACAACTAAAGAAGATGTGACTTCCAAAGTGGAATATATAGAGCTATGCAAGACAACACGAAAAAGTATCACTGAAGACGTAAGGAAATTCAACTGTGAGCTAGTGAAGAAAGCAATTGAAAACAACCAAAGCCTTAAGATAGCAAAGGGACATCTCAGTAAGGGAAGAAAACAGATTATGGCTCTGAGAAAAGAAGATGGTTCTATAACAAGAAATAGAGGAGAAATTTTGACAAGAGTGAAAGATTTCTACTCCAAATTATATGAAAGGGATGATACATGTACTCCAGACATCATGAAAGGTACCAGAGTTCTTCCAGTCCTCCCAGCAGAAGTTGCTCATGCAATCAAGAACATGAAGCGGGGGAAAGCTCCAGGAGAAGATGGAATTACTATAGACATCATACAAGAAGCAAGTGGAGAAATTGAAACAGTACTCGCCCAAATTTTCACTCGATGCCTTAATGAAGGGAAGATTCCTGAGGATTGGAACAATGCTACAATGGTCCTGCTACATAAAAAAGGTGACATTGAGGATCTCAGGAACTACAGACCTATCAGCCTCCTATCAGTGGTTTATAAAATCTTCACTAAAGTTCTTTCACACCGCTTGAAGGTAACACTGGACATGGCTCAACCGAGAGAACAAGCTGGATTCAGGAGTGGCTACAGCACAATAGATCATATCCACGTACTGAGAGAAATAATTGAAAGAGCGAGGGAATATGAACTTCCATTGTGCATGGCTTTTATCGATTATGAAAAAGCCTTTGATTCGGTGAAACCATCAGCAGTTACCACGGCTCTGAAATCCTGCGGTATTGAAGATGCATACATTAATATTATTAATAACATCTATGAAAATGCAAGTGCAAAGATTCGGCTGTTTGAAAATACAACACACATAAAAATTGGAAAGGGAGTGAGACAAGGTGACACCATATCTCCGAAGCTCTTTAATGCCACATTGGAAAATGTCTTTCAATCACTGAACTGGGAAAACAAAGGGATAAAGATTAATGGAGATTATCTAACCCACCTTCGTTTTGCTGATGACATAGTCATTTTTGCAACTACCCCATCAGAGCTGCAGAGTATGATCCAGGAACTTACTGACAAGAGTAAAGAAGTGGGATTAAAAATGAACTTTCAGAAGACAAAAGTGATGTTCAATGCTTTTACAAGAAATGAAGATTTATCGATTGATGGAGAAAAACTGGAGATAACAGATACGTACGTTTATCTTGGACAGGAGATATCAAGTGAGGGTCACATTGATGAAGAAATTAATCGGCGTACAAAACTTGCCTGGAGAGCTTTTGGAAGAAACAGCATAATTTTCAAGAGCAATATGCCATTATGTCTTAAAAGAAAAGTGTTTGATCAATGCATCCTTCCAGTGCTTACGTATGGTGCAGAGACGTGGACCTTAACTAAAAGAGACATACAAAGGCTGCAGACAACTCAAAGGAGCATGGAGAGGTGCATGCTTGGTGTAACCAGGAGAGATAAGAAGAGGAACTCGTGGATCCGAAAAATGACAAGAGTGGAAGACATCATGATCAGAGTTAAATCCCTGAAATGGCAATGGGCTGGACATACTGCCAGAAGGACAGACCATAGATGGACAGCCAAAATTTTAGATTGGATTCCAAGGGACAGGAAAAGACCCAGAAAAAGACCACATGGGAGATGGGTGGATGAAATTCGTAAATATGTGGGAGTGACATGGAGGAGACTGGCACAAGACAGACCGTTGTGGAGGAAACTTGGGGAGACCATCCAGCAGTGGATTGATAATGGTTGACAATGATGATGATGATGATATAAACTATATTGACAAAAGTCACCAGACACTCCTTCAAAAGCAAATGAACGGATCCGCTGCGTTGTTAAGATGCGCTGTACAGCTGCAAACGGTATAAAAACAAGCATGCAGCTGACCGCGATCATATCGCACTGTGAGGTGGGGTGAAAATGTCGCTGCGGGGGAGAACTGACTTTAAGAAAGGAAAGATTGTTGGGTGTTATATTAGTGGGTTGTCCATCAGAGAAACCGAGAGGCGTACAAACATACCCAAGTCAACTGTTTTGAATGCACTGAATAAGTGGAAGACACATGGCGTGCCTGAAGCAGCGAAACGTACCGGCAGACCAAAGGAAATCAGTGATAGAGGACGTCGAAGCCTCAGGAGAGTCGTTACAGCTAATCGACAGAGTACTGCACAAGACCTCAGTGTACAGGTGAGTAAAAATGCTGGAACCTCGGTATGTACACGTACCATTCGCAGAAAACTTCATTCCATGAGTTACCGTGGTCGTGTGGTTGCTCATAAGCCTTTCATCTCCAGTCAGAATGCTACTCGTCGTTTAGCATGGTGTTAACAAACTTTATCGTTGACCGTAGTTTAGTGGAAACGGGTCCTATGGACTGATGAATACAGATACACGATCCATCAGTCTGATGGCCGTGTGTTGGTATGGCGGCAGCCGGGGGTACACCACATTTACGACAGTGTACTATTCCTACGGTCAAGTTTGGAGCTGGCAGTGTATTCGTGTTGGGGTATTTTTCGTGGTATGCTCCTGGCCCATTGGTTATCGTGGACAAACCTGTTAACCAGCAGGTCTACCTCGATATTCTGGACAAACCTGTTAACCAGCAGGTCTACCTCGATATTCTGGACAATTATGCCCTGCCAACTCTGTGGCAATACTATGGAACTGAGCCTTGTTGGTAACAGCAGGATAATGCACCGAACCATAAAGCAAGATCTGCTACAGTGTGGTTTAACGATAATTCCGTATCGTGTGTGGACTAGCCTGCACAGAGCTCTGATCTTAATCCCATAGAGCACCTATGGGATGAATTAGAGCGCCGCATAAGAAGTTTGGAACCAAGGCCTATTACTAAGCAACAGTTAGTGGTAGCATTATGTACTGAATAGAATGACATACCTATCGCTGTGTTCCAAATGCTTGTCAAAAGCATGTGTTGAAGGGCCAGTGCATGTATTAAGGCCAAAGGTGGGCGGATACGGTACTAATGTATGGCAGTAAATGCTACGTTGTGTTTCTCTTCTAGGTGTCCGGTGACTTTTGTCAATATGGTGTACCTGCTTCGCGTTGCCTAGGAACCAGGTATCACATGATTTTCCTTGTCAGTTGCACATAGCGCCTTCTTGTACACACCAATTTTCCAATTTAACAATACTCGTTCTCTTCTGAGCCAGAAAGAAAAATAATGATGGGAAACTCATAGTTTATGTGTATGAGTTTCCAAACAGTGTTGGTACCTGATGAATTACTTGTGTTTAACTCTTTTTACGAATTTGCGGTGGCATGCAATAATTGTTTCCTTCAAGGATATTGGGAGTTGGACGTATTTCCCTGTGCATATGCAATTTCCTGCTGCAGTTACTTGATACTTACAATATATGGTCAGAATACAATACGACAAACCACACATTCGGCTTAACCAACTATAACGAAGTAAATTTCAAATTTTGAAGATGACAATCCGATTTTTGGCGTAAATGTGACAAGGATGGTAAGTCAGATAATATCCGAAAACTTGAAAATTTTCATCGTCCTGGAGCGGGACTCGAACCCGCGTCTCCCAGAAAACGCCAAGGTATGCTAACCACTATACCACCCAGAACGACCAAGTTTCAAGTTTCCGATCAATTTGAATTTAACCATCACAGGATTCGCTAGTCGAAGCAACCGGCATTCATGTTTAGCGAATCTGGAGGTTAATAATTCTATCCCGTGATTGCCCGGAGAAGCAGATAAACCATGAAAGAAATACGGGATTACGCCATATATCCATATATTCTGGGAGACGCGGGTTCCAGTCCCGCTCCAGGACGATGACAATTTTCAAGTTTTCGGATATTATCTGACTTACCATCCTTGTCACATTTACGCCAAAAATCGGATTGTCATCTTCAAAATTTGTATTATATGGCGTAATCCCGTATTTCTTTCATGATTTATCTGCTTCTCCGGGCAATCACGGGATAGGATTATTAACCTCCAGATTCGCTAAACATGAATGCCGGTTGCTTCGACTAGCGAATCCTGTGATGGTTAAATTCAAATTGATCGGAAACTTGAAACTTGGTCGTTCTGGGTGGTGTAGTGGTTAGCATACCTAGGCGTTTTCTGGGAGACGCGGGTTCCAGTCCCGCTCCAGGACGATGAAAATTTTCAAGTTTTCGGATATTATCTGACTTACCATCCTTGTCACATTTACGCCACAAATCGGATTGTCATCTTCAAAATTTGCATTATATGTCGTAATCCCGTATTTCTTTCATGAAGTAAATTTCTCTGTCATTTTTGTCCACGCCGGGGATCGAGCCCGAGTCCACTTATTCCGGAACAAGTCGCTCTACCAAATGAGCTACGCAGACGTTCGTTCTGGCTGCTATCTGCCTTTAAGTCGTGTGCGTCCTGCGGGGCAGGCATGTCACATCTCCCCCCCCCCCACACACACACACTCGAAAGAGGGCCGGGGGCATGACCCACGGGTCAGCCGTGACCATGAATTGTCGTAGGCAGCCATCCGCTGTAGAACGTGGACTTGAACACTCCCAGTCTATCTAGTGTGTGGAATGCAACGTCACACACATTTATTTTTCGAAACGCTGGAGAAGGGATTTTCTTATCTTTCCTCTCTCGCGGTGTGGAAAGAACATCACACCATTGCGAGATCTTGAACGGCCGGGTCATCCGGGATGTTCGGGCGCCATTATAACGAAGTAAATTTCTCCATCATTTTTGGTCCACGCCGGGAAATCGAACCCGAGTCCACTTATTCCGGAACAAGTCGCTCTACCAAATGAGCTACGCAGACGTTCGTTCTTGCTGCTATCTGCCTTTAAGTCGTGTGCGTCCTGCGGGGCAGGCACGTCACACAACCGAGTTCTACTTTGTTACCCAAAGGACCACGTGGTCTGGGGAGAAGCCAAGAGCCAATGGAAAGAGACTTGTGCAAAATGAAGACTACTTACCACAGGTGTAAGGGCTTAAAGGGCGCTTCCGAACTACGGTGGGTGTCTGGCGGCTGTAGAACATGAACAGCACGTGCAAACCTCTGGCACTGAAGATCAGATCAGATCAGGTGATATGTAGAGGATTTTAGGAAGGGAGTGCCTGACCCCAGATCTAAACAACCCTTAGAAGTAAGAAGCTAAAAGATTTGGGCTGGAATGCCCGATAGGAAAGTCACACGGAAGCGAGGTAGAAAGGGAGAGGAAGACGCCCTTATTTATTACCAGGGGAAGGGCAGTACCCGGGGTCTGACGGCTTTACGTGCCCATCCGTCGCACGGCGGATATTTACTGGTTCGAGCGTTCGTACCTGCCTGGGGTCGAACCTGAGGTTTATCCGTGACAGTCACGAACGTTGACCACTAGGCCATCCGCGGCCCGTCTGGCAATGGAGAGACTAGCATTTAAGCTTTCACACACACACACCCAACATCCCTTCGGACAAGCCTAAATTTCATCAGACACCCCCATAAAAAATCTCAGCACCCTTCCATTTAATTTTTCATTTCTTTTTTATTTGACGCTTATGTGATGTTTCCTTTTCAGTTTTTCTTGTTAAAAACATGTCTTTCAAGACGGTCTTTCAACCACAAAACGTATATACGTATCTCTCATTTTAGACTTACAAAATTTTCAATATCTACTGTTTCAAGAACCCATGTTAATGCTTCTTTGCTTTAGGCTTGTTCAAGGAAGCATTTAGACATGAGAGATGAAAAATAAAAACAACACAAAAACAAAATAACCGTGTGTAGTTTTGGAAAAACGATTCTGGGGTTTTACCATTTTTAACAAAAAAGAAAAAAAGAAATAATAATAATAACAGTTCTCCATGTTTGTAAGAGTTTGCCACGTTTTTAATCCTAGATTTGGAGCCTAAATATTTCACGATCAGAATTTTCGCCCTTCGAAAAATTTACTTTCATCCAAGACCCGCCAACTTTTTCAACCGCCAAAACTTTTCCAGCACACGCAGAGTTTGAAATTCCGGGATAAACCTCTGGTTGCTATACTCTTCTTGATGAACGCGCGTGGTTATTATCTGCCTTTCTCTCGTAGTTCTAGAAATATCTTTAACATTATATAAACAAAACTTTTAGCGTTGATATAAGAATGCTGCAGTTGATTCAATAAACAGATAACAGAAAAAAGAAATAGGAAAAAAAAAAAAAAAAAAAATAGAAACTGCGTGAAAATATTTACCGTAAATATTTTGAACGAGTTTTCGATCTTCCCATCCAAGCTCAAAGTTGTTATTCGGAATGACTTGTGAATAAATGGCGTACATTATGGAATAGTTCCTCGAAGTGTGGAACAAACCCAAGGCATGACCCACTTCGTGGACAGCGACTTTCACAAGATTTGTCCCGTGGTCCGATCCGACTGTCAGGTATTCGTCATCGTCTACGTGGATTTCTGCATTGGCGGTCATCTTGATTGCATGTGAAAGTTGACCTCCGAAACCGTCGAAATGGTTTGGGCAGTTCAAATGTTCACCTGGTCAAAGAGAAATAATAACAACAATTTAAAATCGCATTACATACGGCTTACTTTGTCGTTTACTATTAGATGTTGCACACAGAAACTAAAGAAGAATAAAACAACTTCAAAACATAACTCCATTAATGAGACCACCGTAAGAGGTGTCTAAATTATTTAAAAGGTGTAATGTCCACTTCCTTTACTTCTATTTTTTTACGCTTTCCAACCATGTATGTTGAAGAAGCGTATAAGCTCCAGCTTTGTCCTTCTGCCCTTCCGCACGATAACTCACGTAAAAATGGTTCGATTTCGATGAAATTTTAGTATGTGGTAGGGGACCAGCTGGGGACGAACCCTATTAAAAATGTGGTCGAAATGGGGTCAAAGGTTAGGACATAGGAGCGGGATCCATTCCATTACCCTTATGCGACATAACTTGCGTAAAAATGCTTCGATTGAGACAAAACTTTATGTTGTTCCGGAGGTATACTGAATCGGTTCCGTTTAATATCATCGAAATGGGGCCAAAGGTCAGAGCATAGGAGTGAGATTTATTCCAGAGCCATTATCCTCATAACTTGACTAAAAATGCTTCTATTGCGACAAAACTTTAGTATGTTGTTCCGGAGGTATACTGAACCAATTCTGTTGAATATCATCGAAATGGGGTCAAAGGTCAGGGCACAGGAGGGAGATTTATTCCAGAGCCATTATCCTCATAACTTGAGTAATGATTTCTGGTATGTTGGAAAGCGTATCATAATCTATGCATTGCATGATTTTACTAACTTGTCTTTGCCTTTCATTTACGTAAATGCTGGTTGTTTCTCGTTATATTTGCCATAATGATCGTGTCCTGCATATTATCCAGTCCATTACGCCAAACATACTTCTTTTGAGAAAAATAATGTTTGGTAACAAATAAAAAGGTATATGGTTGATCAGGCAGTATTTCCACGAATAAGAGAGCATGTGAAGTTGTAGCTATCGTCGACGGACGCCACCCTAACTCCATGTGTAGTAATAGCAGAAAAGAGCGACATGTTTGAGTAAAATAACTTTGAAACACCACATAAATTCCTATGGCATAATTCTAGCAGTTTACGTAAATTTCTCGTGATCAACTGTATCAAAACGTGATTGAAACTCGAATTATGAGGAATGTTTTAGGGCATTATATCGTGTTTTTTGATAAGAAAAATTCGTGTAAAATCATAACGATTCTAAACTGCGCCATCAGAGACAGGAAAGGGTTATGAGACAAATTGATCAGTTGCACATGAAAATGTGTATGAAAATATTAAATATTTGATCCATATATGTATTGAGATATGAGTTTTATTTTGGTAAAAATGTGAAGATCAAAATTTAAGATTTCCGCTAACGGATATACTTTTTCTTATGTCTTCTTTTTAAGCAACTAACTTTATGATCTTTATAGAAGGAATGTGGTGATCGACCAATCAGGTTGCGCCATTTGGGTGCGGTCGACGCGTTTAATTGGATAACTTCCAAAAGTTTGCGAGCAGTCTGCACTTGGACACAGATGTAATAACATTTAGGAATTTTCCGTGCCCGAGATTGTTCGGCGGTTTTAGCAGCTCTTGCTGCTGGACAATGCCCTCTTCGCCTTCCCAACCAACGGAGCTGAAACAGTTTTCTGTTTCAGCTCCGTTTTCTGTTTCATTTCCCATTAAAGTTAGCAGAGAGACAGCAAGGAACAACCCTTCGTTATGCTTAGCGTTCGAAAGAACCTCTGACCTTTGTGGAAAGGTGAGCCAGCCGAAGTGTGAAGCATCTACCTCTCAGACGGCACTAGGAAGAAAAAAAACAAACGTGGAATAGATTCCCCTACTTGCTTTATTGTGGACAGTGGTCGGTTCCAGGGTTGAGGAACAGAAAGACTTGTAAAATCTTTTGGGTAAACATATCCGCTATTACAATTCAAACGATTCAAAATGGGAGTAAAATTGTGTGATTTTCCATCGTTTCTTCATGCATCTACCCATCTACCTGTTTGGGTAAAAAATGAGTGTATCTCTTTCAAGACGCTCTGCATAATTTAGAGTGTGTATATATACATTTGTTTTTAGAGCGTATTTATTACTATTTTTCCACAAGATGTGTTTTTCCTTTTTCTTGAGCAAATAATTCAAAACCTAGCACTGATTTTGTTTCATGCCAGAGGCATACAGAAATTGCTATAGTATGAAATAAATTGAATGATGGCAAATTAAATTATTTTGGTTTTAGAATTAAATTTAAATGAGAAATTGTGAAGTTAATTAGTTTTATAACCCAGGTTCGAATCCTGATCACGGCTTTGTTTTTTCTTATGCGTTGCATGTGTATTAATGCATTTTTAATATTGATGAAACATGGTGTTTAAGTAATGAAATAATTTTTATGAACATATGTTAGTTGCCCACCTTCAGATCCGGCCTACTCCAGCATTTCTGTATATGATTTGAGATTCAGTCTGACGTAGCATTTTAATTACATAATTGGTACAGCGTTATTTACATTCAGTGACTGTACTTTAAACGGATTTGCAAAAGGAACTCAAATAATTATCATGGATAGTGATGACTTTTTTTTCCTTATAACAGACTGAGAATATAAATTTGTGTGAAACACTGAGAAATGACTTCTATTTAAAAACAACAACAACAACAACAACTGAGATTTGTATTATTGGTACCTTAATGTTGATTTCGCAAAAACTAGGAACTAACAGAGGACTGAGAGTGATTAATCTTGGTGATTTGAGCAATCTTAATTTTTGAATTGTGTGTTCTTTAAAATGAAATTGAGTTAAACGGTATTTTTCATTTTTTAATCACAACGCATTTGTCTTGATATAACGTTATTTTCATTTTTATTTTAACCACAACGTACTTGCCTTAATATATTGTGTATGCATTTTATTTTACGTCAATGTTTACATGTATTAAATTGTTTTATTGCTAAAATTTGTGCCACTCACTTATTTGAGTGTTTCTTGAAATTCATTACTCCTATCTAGTCTCAGTGCATCACCCCACACCTACATGGTCGTGGGAATGGTCAACAAATTACGAACCTGATTTATAATAATACTAAAATATATTTTTTAACTGTACAATCGTTACTTCTGAAATCCTATGAGCTTTTCTCCTTTTAGGCTATGACTGGCAGTCAGTCAATTCAAGCTAAGTGATACACCGGTGTGCAACACTTAAGGATAAGCCAGGTTTTGACCTGTAGCGTCGCACAAAAGCGGCCTGGATATGTGGAACATAAACCATACGAACTCCGTTACTTACCGAGATGATGACAGAAACAACACGGACACAACTGCAGATACTAAAGGATATGTCACCACGCCAAGTCCCGGTGGGAACTTGAGGGGCATAGATTTTGTTAGCGATTCTCGATCATCTAGATTTGCAACAATGACATTGGGTTTCTTAGTATAGGCGACCCAGTCTCATCGTTGGGACTTAAAAGCGTTGTGTTTCATATGAGCTCGTACGAGGTTGTCGCAAGAACTCATATGCCGCAAAAGAAATTAAATTTAAAAAAAAAAGAACTAACATTTCGGTTATATGCTTGAATAAGGGTATCTGTGAATGAAGAAAACTATGGCTTATTTTAAACTAATACACAGACACTCGTACCCATTTGCACAGCAGCGTGAAGAAAAACACGTTGATTTAAGAAAACAAAAATAAAATTTATTTGCTGTATAATGCTTAATTTTAGAACAATTTAAATGGTGGGACCGGTTTAAATTATAACACATCTCTACGAAAGGAAGTTATGGTTTACTTGAAGAAATGTAAAAACACCAATATCCCTAAACACTCCAACCAGTACGTGGTGAGCAATAAGGGTTTCATTTCTAAAACTTAACTGAATACTCATCATGCAAGGGATTGAAATAGTTGGATGATGTCTTACCCTATATGGAACTTCTGCTGAGCTCATCGATCCGGTGGTTGAGGAAAACGCTGGTAGTCTGGTGGCTGTGGGTGGTTTTCTTAGCTGGTATCTTCCGTGGATAAAAACACAGCCGATGGTTTCTCCGAACTTTACTGTTCTACAGTTCTTGATTTCAAGTCGACGGACATCTGGAACTCCGCATAGTTTGGCATTTCTTTGCCTACCGCTGGCTCTTCCGACCAAAATTACTGTCTGCCCATGTTCCAAAAAAAAAACATCTTCTCACTCCGTCTCTCCCTCTCTCTGTCCGTTTTTTGCTCCTATATTTTTCTCTCCTCTTTCACTTTTTCTTTTCGTTCTTTTTCGTCCCTTTGAAATTTTAAGTTTCTGCTTTTATTATAGTTTTCGCTTTCCCTTCTCGCCCTGCGGCTAGGCGTGTCCTTACCTCGAGAAAACGTTCCTCGCACCACCATTGGTTCTGGATTTCCTCCCCTCGTACGCAAGTGGACCGCTTGTCCAGTGGCGGCTGACCAGTGGCTACATTGGGGCAGATGTTCCCTGGCCCTGCTGACCATCTGCTGAGCTAAGCCCTTTAAAAAATTTATTTGGCCGTAACTGTCACCCCGTTGTTGGGTTCTATTATAGTAGACTCCGAGCAAACCCTTTTTAAAACTTGAAAACTGCTGGAAGCCACGTATGCCCGACTGAAATATGTTCTCCGACAACGCTCATGGGTGACATTTATTGCCTAGCTTTAGCTTCTTACCGCTTTAAGATTTCTTTCTTAAATTTTCGTCGTGTAGCCACCGCAACGCCCTTGTTGTTACGGAAGCATTATGCAATTCGCAATGCTGTTGCTTCTCACATGCCGAGAATGAAAGTAAATGCCTTTCGCCTAGTTTACGAAATTTTGCACCTGGCCTGGCGCTTGCAATTTAGATATCCTTTCCCCCGTGGAAGGGAAAATGGAGAAAAGACAAGAAAAGAACCCAGCGATTCCCTATGCGGCCTGGGTTAGGATGATAGTTCGTGCACCTAATTAAAAATTTCTCTAATTAAGCGGTCACGTAATTAATTATGTTAATTAATTAACATAATTAAAAACAATTAATTTTGTATTTGAATCCCAAATTGGAGCAATTCTATACTGAAAGCAATGTGCCCGAAATTAGAATAATTGTCGCGGCAACAGATATACCCGAGCTTTATTCGGAATTGGCTACATAGCACTGGGTGCCATGATACTGATACATCACTGCCAGAGACGGTACGAAAGGAAGACGAGCTCTTCAGTAGAGGCATATGATCTCTCTTAACGTCGATGCGTGATTCTCATCGTCTGTCCATACTTCGTATCTGGCTGTTGATCAGTTCTTGCGGTAACATCGCCCATTCTTCCGTCAACGCCATCTACAGCTGTTGCCAGTTTCCGTTTTGTGTTGACGTGCAGCAACGCATATCCCCAGAGAGTCCCACACATGTTCTTTGGAATTTAGGTCTGGGAAACGTGCTGGCCACTCCATCCTCTGAATGTCTTCAGTTTCCAACAGCCCATCAACAGCCACGGTACGATGTGGTCTGGCGTGGTCGTCCGTTAGCATGAACTGTGGGCCAATGGCGCCTCGGAACAGACGAAAATGAGAACAGATTACCTCATTACAGTAGCGCACTCAGGTTACAGTACCTCCTTCCACTATCTGGCGCTTCGTACGTTCCATCGATCAGCCTGCGTCCCCATACGAGAACACCGCAGCCTTCACAACTATCCCTTTCATTGGTGCTTTCTGGGCGATACTGAATGCCATTTCACACTATGTTAGCTGTCGTCCAGAATTGCTAGGGAGATAATCTATTCTCATTGAGCGAAGTCAGGCCGAAGGCCGAGCGGAGCTCTCTTTACGAGACTAAGAACAATAGTTATTCGGGCATAAGGTACGAGATGACACATACGATCACCGTGATTTTTTGCATGCGATTGGACATCGTCCAATGGTCAGGTTTTGACGCCTTCCGATTCCCGAAATTCCGTGTCATTGAAGAATAATCGTCCCAAAACTTGTATTTTTATGGATTTTTCCGGGTTTTGAGAAATGGTCGTTTGTTACCTATCTCCTCCAACAATCTTCAGCCGATCGCGGTGACACTTGCCACAGAGAAAGGTAAGGACATGGTGAGTGACATGGGGTTGGTATCATGGTGATTGGTCGTGTCGTATAAAAATAATGACTATTAAAAAACTGACCAATTTTAATAATTATTGAAAAAATCCACTCTCTATACGAGGCTCGGGACAATTAGTTGTTTGGACATAGCTACGATATGACACTTTCGATCACCAATTTTTTGGCATGCGATTGGACATCGTCAATGGTCAGGTTTTGACTCCTTCTGATTTTGCAAAAGCTTCGCTCAAAATTTGAAAATTTGCCAACTGTACCTGTAACGTATACCAGGAGATGCGACGTACCTGCCAGCAGGACGCACACGACATAAAGGCAGATAGGAATCAGAATAAAACGTCCGCGTAGCTCAATTGGTAGAGCAACTTATTCCGGAATGAGGGGACCTGGGTTCGAATCCTGGCGCGGATAAAAATGACGGAGAAATTTACTTCGTTATAATGGCGTCCGAACTATCCGGATGACCCGATCGTTCAAAATCTCGTAATGGTGTGATGTTATTTCCACACCGCGAGATAGGAAAAATCAGAGAATCCCTTCTCCAGCACTTCGAAAAAAATAAAAATAAGGGGGAGATGATGTAACGTACCAGGAGATGTGACGTACCTGCCAGAAGGACGCACACGACATAAAAGCAGATAGGAATCAGAATAAAACGTCCGCGTAGCTCAATTGGTAGAGTGACTTATTCCGGAATGAGGGGATCAATGTTCGAGCCCGGCGTGGATAAAAATGACGGAGAAATTTACTTCGTTATGATGGCGCCCGAACTATCCGGATGACCCGACCGTTCAAAATCTCGCAATGGTGTGATGTTATTTCCACACCGCGAGATAGGAAAAATAAGAGAGTCCCTTCTCCAGCACTTCGAAAAAAATAAAAAAATAAGGGGAGATGATGTAACGTATACCAGGAGATGTGACGTACCTGCCAGCAGGACGCACACGACATAAAGGCAGATAGTAGACAGAACAAACGTCCGCGTAGCTCAATTAGTAGAGCAACTTATTCCGGAATGAGAGGACCCGGGTTCGAATCCTGGCGCGGATAAAAATGACGGAGAAATTTACTTCGTTATATACCTGAGTTATCGGTTACCGTTGGCGGCTTGTCCTAGTCAATGAAGAGTACCGTACCCCACTGTTCTGCTGTCCAGTTCTTATGCTCTCTGGAGCACTGTGAACTGTCTTCGGTGAGCAGTCGTTGACGGAACATCGTGCACTGGTCGTTCGGTAAATAGTCCACCTTTGTGCAGTCGCCTGGCCACTGTAAACTGTGATGTTTTCCTTTTTGTGCTCATACTGAGTTGTTTTGCAAAGCTACTTGCTCTCTGGTATCTCTTGGCCTGTAGGAGCGCATAGCGGTTCTTATTGGGGGTTGGGGGTAATTTTGGTGGACGACCGCCACCGGGTTTTCGTGCAGCTGTATCTGTAGTCTTGAAGGCCGACCACGCAGACGATACGATGCTATGTTCAATACCGAACTCTTGGGCCACACAGTTCGTCCCTCCTCGAGCCTCCCAATTATTCGACCACGAGTAACACCAAGTCGTTCTCGATGGGCTATTTCGTCGTCTCTAGCACATAACAAACACAATCGAACGCCTGTAACACTTATGCACACCGCCCGGCGACTTCCGTTAAGCTGATGCTATACACTGGCGTGCAAAAATTAAGGACGAGACGGTTTTTCGAATGTAACGTCGTGCAGAAGTGCTCCACATCGACTCAAATCATACCATAAGATCCCCAAGATGTAGGAATATGGGACAAGTGAGCAAAACCGTCCAAACAAAGAATCCAAAGGATACAAAGGCACTTTATTGAAAAGGTAGCTTCGAGCACAACTGGACAGAAGACAGAAACGTCCATGTGACAGGCGGCTGCCAAGAAAAATTCAGTCTTTAGTAGGGGATATGATCACTCCTGACTTCGTTGCAGGATTTACAACGTCTGTCCATGATGAGGACGAGGTTGTCAAGGAGCTGTTGGGGTATCGCGGCCCATTCCTCTTGTAGCGCCAATCGCAGCTGCGGAATCGTTGCTGGCGGCTTGTGACGTGCTGCCAAGCGTCTCCCGAGAAGGTCCCACACGTGTTCGATTGTATTAAGGTCCGGAACCTTGCGGGTCTATTCATACGTTGAATATCTTCACTCTCCAACAGCTCTGCGACAGCCACTGTACGATGAGGTGTAGCGTTGTCGTCCATAAAGAGGAACTCAGGACCCACAGCACCTCTAAACAGACGCACGTGGGGCAGGAGAACCTTGGTACAATAGCGAACACCAGTGACTGAACCTCCTTGAAGATGTGGAGGTCAGTACGGCTACCAAGCATGATACCGCCCCAAACGAGAACTCCGCCACCTCCAAACCGGTCCCTTTCGATGATGTTGGAGGTGTGATTGCGTGTTCCCTGCTCTATCCAGATGTGTATACGTCCAGAATCGCTCGTCAGTCTAAATCGGCTCTCATCCGTAAAGAGAACTCGACCCCATTGCTGATGTGTCCAGTTCTTGTGTTCCTGGCACCAAAGAAACCGCCGTCTCCGATGAGCAGGCGTTAATGGCACACACCGTACTGGTTGTCGTGCAAATAGACCATCTTTGTGCAGCCTACTGAATTGCCTGTTGACCATATCACACGGTGGCGGCAACTCGACGTCGTTCAAACCAATGTACACCGTGCAATAGCTTTCACCGAATTGCTGAGCGTACACCGCCCGTGTGTGTTATACCCTTCCGGCACTCCCCCTTCCCCTACGTCATGCTGCATATATGCGCATGTTCTACCGTACCGGACCCTAGTCTACCTCCTGAGTGGTCTTTCGGTGCGTTCTGCCTGCTCGCTCCGCTGTTATGCTAATTTCTCCTCTTCGTCCTTAATTTTTGCACACCAGTGCATTTTTCTGCGTGAGGGCATTTTGTTCTCACGTTACGCAAACCATGCGTCATGCTTCATTATCACGGATGTGGTTTTTCTCCTATTTCCAGAACACGGTCCTGAGTTAATTTGTGTTTTGGTGCTGTTACTACGTATTTAAGGCGTTATATTATTTTTCCACTTCGTCCTTAAGTTTCGCACATCAATGAACACACACTGATCAGCTAAAACATTAAAACCACCTCTGCGTTATGCAAATATGCATGCGTGCAGCCAATCAGCGTCAGGTATCAAGGCCGCGTATATATATGGGTCGCAGCTCTCTCAGTCAGTATTTCTTTTTGTCTCAACATGGGAAAAGCAAAAGGATTTATCTGATTTTGACAAAAGCCAGATAGTTATGGCAAGACGTCTTGGTAAGAGTATCTCCGAAATAGCGACACTGGTAGGCTACTCACGCTAAGCAGTAGTTAGTACCGAAGAAAGATAATTCGAAACATGTGACACTTCGAGCCGTCGACAAGGCGTGGGAAAGAGTGAAGACAGAGGTCAGCGCAGGCAACCTCTGGCATCTCTTGTCTGCAGCAACAGGACGGGTACTATGGCTGATATTGCCCATAATTTCAATTGTGGTGAAGGGCCCAATGTGTCCGAGCACACAATTCATCATTCGCTCTTGGATATGGGTATCAGCAGCCGCTGACCCTTTCATGTGCTTATGCTCACAGCTGCTCACTATCGTCAATGCCTGCAGTGGGAATGTATCATTGACATTGGACCATAGAAGACTGGAAGATGGTCACATGATCAGAGAAATCCCATTTTCTGATACACTATGTCGACGGACGAGCTCGTGTGTGACGTTTACCCAAGGAAGCCTTCTCACCTGGACACGAATGGATCTTCTCACATGTGGGACGGATCCCAGCGGCTGAAGGGAGTGTGATAGTCTGGGCAATATTTTCTTGGGGAACACTTGGATCCATTACTACTGTGGAGAGAACCCTGACAGCTGTCACGTATCTGAACATCGTGGCTGACCAAGTACACCCCTCAATGGCGAATGTATTCCCTGGCGGAGATGGCGTCTTTCAACAAGACAATACCCCATGCCCCACTGTGAAGAAGGTTGAGAAACGGTTCCAAGAACATGAAGACGAATTCCATTTATTGCCATGGCTCCCAAATTAGCCGGACAGGAATCCTATCGAGCATTTGTGGCTTCAGTTTGAGAAACAGGTATTAACAACAACACCCTAACCACGTAATTTACATTTACAAGAACTGAGGGATTTTCTGTTGCAGTCATGGAACCAAATATCAAGAGACACCTACCAACATCTTGTTGAATGTATGTCTCATGGGATGAGAATTCTTTTGGCAACTAGTTGAGGACCTACATCCTATTAGAAAGGTAGTTTTAATGTTTTGGCTGATCGATGTACGTGGAACATGAAACTAAAAAAGGCCTGTCTTCTTTCTGACTTTAATGTTTACTGCGTCTAAGAATATGCTATGCTATTAAAACTTCGATAGTGGATATGTTATTATACGCTGTGGAGTCCGCAAACGTCTTACAATTTATAGAATATACACTGAAGAGCAATTGAATTAGAGACAGCTAGCGTTATGCAACTGTGGCGCTGTGGACGGCCCTGTAAACGGAAACGACATGACGTATGCAGCGATCCGACAATATAAGAAGTGATGCGACGGGAATCAGTAAGAGTCGGACGCGGTATGGGTAAGATAATGGATCTAAGCGCATTTGATCGTGGGCAAATTGTCGGGGAACGACGAATGGATCACTCCATCTCGTAAGTCGTGCAGGCACTGGGATTTTCACGAGCCACTGTGTCACGCGTGCACCGTGAGTACATCGAATCCGGTAAAACCATCACTGCAAGGGCCAACTGCAGCGGACAACAGCGTGTGGATGTGCGGGGTCATCGTGGGCTAGCTCGCATTGTAACAGCGGATAGACGGGCCACAGTGCAAGAAATCACTCGGCAATTTAACGCTGGTGCACAAAAACGTGTAAGCAGCCACACCATCCGGAACCATCTCCTCACTATGGGGTACAGAAGCCATCGTCCCACGAGGGTACCGGTGCTGACCGCACATCACAGGGTGCAAAGATTAGCATGGGAGCGGGAACATCGCCACTGGACCCTACACATGTGGAAAAATGTTACATGGACTGATGAGTCGAGATTCACGTTGGTACATGCGGATGGCAGGATACGAGTATGGCGCGAACCACATGGAGCGATGGATCCTTCTTGCCAGCAGGGTACTATTCAAGCTGGTGGGGGTGGCATTCTCGACTGGGGACTGTTTACGTGGACTGAAATGTGACCCCTGGTACGTGTGACTTCGTTCCTCACAGGTCAACGTTAACGGGATATCCTGGACGACCATTTGCTCCCTTTGGGCGTCTTCAACATCCCACTGGGGGACCTCATCCTGCAACAAGACAATGCAGCGTGCCATCGCTCCCGAATTGTATCCGAATGGTTGGATGAACACTCCACCGACGTGACCTCGCTTCAGTGGCCAGCTAGGTCACCTGACCTCAATCCCATCGAGCACATTTGTGATGCCGTCGAGAGAGATGTTCGAGGCTCTGACCCGCCTCCATCAAATCTTCGTGAACTGTGGGAGCTTGTTCAGGGGTCGTGGATCCGTATGGCTTCCCAACGCTTCCGGTGTCTTGTCGAGTCCATGCCGAGACGAATCGCCGCCGTCATCACGGCGAAATGTGGTGCTACACGTTACTAAACAGGTATCTCTAATTTAATTGCTCTTCAGTGTAGATTATAGAATGATACAAAAAAAAATAATAGTAAAACCAAACTGGCAAAGTAAAACACATTTTTATCCCGATTGTGTATAGTTATCTAGACACGATATCATTTCGGGTCACTGAAAAAGTACCTCAATACTCCAACGTAAGCCCGTCAACGACGGGTAGGCACATGTTTATACAATAATGAGGTACGTCCTCGTTAAATTCGTATACGAGTAGTTGGAAATATTAAAAATTAATGCGAATATTACGAACATTTTGCTCGTGGTGACCTATCTTATGCACTGCCCATTAATAATTCAACCGTTTATTATAGTTAGACATTTTATTACGATTCGTGTTATATGACAAGAAAAAATTTCAGTCACAGCGTTTTCAACCGTACATGGCACGGGTTACGAACTAGCTATCATTATTACACGTACATAATACAGCTAACTGGCTAAATTACATCTATGTAGGACTTATGGCTAATTAGCAAAATTGCATTCTCGAAACATTTGTTATGCTGTAATCTTGGGCACATTAGTTTCAGCGAAAGGTAATATTACTAGCCATCTTAAATGTAATCTTCTAAGTTAAAATCATTTCCCTTTCTTTTTCAGCGCGCGGGTTAGTCAGGTCTTCACTTGAAAGGAAATTAGATAGTTCCGGGGCTTCCGCTATAAATGGAAACTTGTTCTTCTGCAGTGGTATTTTTTACTCAATGCTGTGTGGGAAAGGAACATCACGGATTTGCTTGTTCTGTATATAAAAAGTTAATTTCGGTATAAACTAAATATCTGAATATTACAGAGTGCTCTTACTTATAAGGAACGGTGTAATATTCCTGAAAAATTTCACTTTACGAGGTTAAATAATAAAAAATGAAATAGCAAAACGGAAAAGCGCACTGCTTACGCGAATGAATATTTAATGATTTTGAGTGACTATTATTCTTGACCGAAACTCACTTTACACTTACTAAAAACACAGCGTTAACGAATTGGGGGCCGTCCATAAAGTACGTCCGTGATTTTTCAGTATTTTTAGACTCCCCCCCCCCCATTCTTGCATGTCACATTTTGTCCAATTGTTGACACCCCTCCCCTAAAAAGTACGTTCTAATTCACGCAACCCCTCTTTATTTTTTCCAACAGCTTTTTGAAGCCCGTTGAGAAACAGAAAGAAACCATGTAATTATTTAAAGGAATTTTCCATATATTTACACGTTTGCTTCAGAAAATATTTAGTGTTTAGACATTAATTTATTCCCAAATGCTACCCGATCTTTATCATTCTAAAATAAACATCTAGAAATGAACGCACGCCTTCAAGGTTGCAATACTCCCGATTATACCATCCACAAAACCCGATAGATTTGAAAGAACTTAATATTAATGATCTGATTTAGCTAAATATCATCAGAAATCTGAAATATTTTATACCTTTTTTTAACTATTAAAAAAAGAAACAAGTTTGTAAAATCATGCAATGCACTGATTATAATACGCTTTCCAACATACCAGAAATCATTACTCAAGTTATCACTCAAGTTATGAGAATAATGGCTGTGGAATAAATATCGGTCCTGTGCCCTGACCTTTGATCCCATTTCGATGATATTCAACAGAACCGGTTCGGTATAACTCCGAAATAACATGATAAAGTTTTGACGCAATCGAAGCATTTTTACGTAAGTTATGATGCATAAGGCCTATGGAATAGATCCCGCTCTTGTGTCCTAACCTTTGACCCCATTTCGCCCATTTTCAACAGAATTCGTCCCCAAGCAGGCCCCTACAACATACTAACATTTCATCCAAATCGAAGCATTTTTACGTAAGTTATGACACATAATGGCGATGGAAGTGATTCCGCTCCTATGTCCTGACCTTTGACCCAATTTCGCCCATTTTCGATAGGCTTTGTTCCCACGTAGTCCCCTACCACATACTAAAATTTCATCGAAATCGAACCTTTTTTACGTTTGTTATGACGCATAAGAGTGGAATGGATACCGCTCCAATGTACTGACCTTTGACCCCATTTCGTCCTTTGAATAGGGTTCCTTCCCAGGTGATTCCCTACCAGATACTAAAATTTCTTCGAAATCGAACGATTGTTACGCGGGTTACCGTGCGGACGGACATACACACACAACGCGTGACGTAATGAGGCAGATGGGAATCGCGACCATCTGCTCGCAAGAGTGTGACGTCATAAAACTTTAATAAGATCCACACACAACGCGTGACGTAATGAGACAGATGGCGTGACCGCGCGCCAACATTCTCAAACGCGACATTGTGACGTCATAAGATTTCTAAGCATTGGTAACATTAATGGAACGACGCCATGACATTTAAAACGTTATGATTCGGGGTGGTTATTTAACCCACTAAACGAATTCTCCTAAAGTCGACATCAAGCTAAATCGATTTCTAGCACCAGAAAACGGTAGGTTTACGACTTTCATCAAAATTCTTAGAGCCGTTTTCAAAATAAAATGTACATACATACATACAAGAATTGCTACTTTAAGGTGGACGTCAAGTAATTTTGCTTCCTATACTTCCAATGGAAAAATTTCTGTACACATTTTCTTCACAATTAATGCGTTCCCAAGGATGGAAATTTGAACATCGATTAAAATAGCTTCATATCATAACTTGGAATACTTAATATTTTCTAAACCATAACCGTAATTATGCAATCCAACATTTATTTGTCCATTGACGTCATCAAAGTACAGGTTGCGCCATCTTTTTTCTGGTTTCAACACCACCAAAGGAAAAGTTATTGATTTTTAATATAATTATCTTTATGTTTTAGAAAATGTTAAGTATTCCAAGTTATAGTATGAAGTTAGTTTAATCGATGTTCAAATTTTGATCCTTGGGAACACACTAATTGTGAAAGAAATGTGTACATAGGTTTTTCCATTGGAAATATAGGAAGCAAAATTACTTGACATCCACCTTAAGAGTGTGGGATAAGGGCGATGGAATGGATCCCGATCCCATGTCCGGACCTTTGACTCCATTTGTCCCATTTTCAATAGGGTTCCTCTCCAGGTGGTCCCCTACTACTTAATAAAATTTCATCGAAATCGAACAATTTTTACGCATGTTATGACGCATAAGGACAATGGAATGCATCCCGCTGTTATGTCGTGACCGTTGACCTTACTTCACCCATTTTCAATAGGGTTTGTCCCCAGGTTGTCCCCTATTACATACTAAAATTTCATCGAAATCGAACCATTTTTACGTGAGTTATCGTGCCGACAGACGGACGGAAAAAGCTGGAGCATATACGCTTCTTCAACCTACGGTTGGAAAGCGTAAAAAAGAGAAAATGAAGAAATGCCATCCACTATATTTTTGCCGCTGGACGTCCGAATCACTAAACCTCCCCCCTCCCCCATGTCACAATTAGTCCGGTTGTCAGGAGACCCCCTTCCCTTTTAATCTCGGACATACTTTATGGACGGCCCCTTGGCTATTTTATGATGAAGGAAAGAAAACGAAAAAGATTTTTCTTTTCGCATGTTGGAAACTGGGGAATTGAAAAAATAACAAAACACAAATGCAAAAACACACACACACACAAACAGCAACAACTTTTTTACAGCTGAACGATACGAAATATTGAACATTAAAGAAAACTATTTGAACTGAATCCAGCCCAGATTGTAGTTCAGGATCGATGGTATGTTAGGAAACCTCATTTCGTGGAACACTTTTCTGCATGGCTAAAAAAAAAAAAAAAAAAAAATTGAAGCGGTTGTGCTGCCGATGACATTCTCTCCCTTTAGACGATTTTCAAAATGTTATCTCTACCCCAAAATAAATAACCAGTGACTGGTTATTTTTGTTTGACAGTAGGCGGGCGTCGTCTCGTGCTCAGTTTGGCACTTCAAAAGGTCCCAGAGAAAGAGAGGGAGCGAGATCTGAGAGAGACAAGTGTTTACGCCAACGGAAGTGTCTTTGCCTGCATTCAAACTCAAGAGGGAGACCCTCAAAAGGTTGCCACCGGCATTCGCGAAATAAGAATAAATATTTTGGCCCTAAGTGCGTAAGGCGGCGAATTGTCAAGTGCAGCAGGTTGCCTGGGGGTGGAGCAAAATATTTAACGTTCTGCCCCCCCTTTCCTATTCCCCGAGAATTCTGATCGTGAAGAAAGCATTTCCGCAGCTGTTTTATACATTGAACTGAAACGAAAGGATTTCTTTTTTGTCCGATGAAAACAAACAATACGAAAAGATCAGGTTCGTCAGTGACCTCCAGAGGACATGCAAATCGAGGTCTTTACCTCAAAGAATGATAGAAATATTTGTTCCACGCAAAACAGGAAACGATTTCGTCGGTAGTTAATCCTGGTATTTCACCAGAGCACATGAATATAAATAAATAAATCCTCGTGCACTTTCGCTGCGGGTATTTCCTGACTAGTGTTTGGAAATACAGATATTACGAAGCCCATTAGAACATAAACAGTGTGGTGAAGGAAAGCATATATTTATTTTGGTAGTGTTGGAAAAATCCCAATAAAACGCAGTGAAGGACAAAAATATTTCAGGTTATCATATATTTTAGGCCATAATACATTTCATAAAATATTTTATACACTTGAACCCACTTATAACGAGCCGTAATTTTGCGAGATCCTTGATTTAACGAGCAAAACGTTCGTTTGGTATGATGTTAATTCAAAGCTAATTTGATTGTTTTGTTGCCGTGGAACTACTTCGTATTTCGGGCCACATTGCTTTGCGGCTTAATTAATTACAAGTACCACGCGTAATTTATTATTATTTTTATTTAATCTAAATTATTTTTTCCTTTGCTTCCTTTCCTGCCGCATACCCCCATTTTCTCCTTTGGAGCATAAAGCCCAGGTGGTCAAGGCAGTTTATGGCGTTTCCCTCGGACACCCGAGGGAACAACGAAGGAATATCTCATCTTTTCACTCTCGTGTGAAGAAGCATGATATTCACGAAATTTATGAAATTTCCGCACCCAATGCTAGCGTTGCTGGTGGACAAAACTCCCTGGTATCTAAGAACGCACATTGCGAAGTCCGAATCCCGGTCAGATGAATAGCCAAGTTTACGTTTTACGACCACATCTTCTAGCAGTAGGCACCAGCAAAAGTCGTAAAATACACTGCGATGTCACAAGAAAATCATAACTCTATCATAGGCAAGCCATCGTAATCTTTCGCTACTCATTAGGCACACGGAAATACTTGTGTCCCATTTAAAGCACGGAAACCATCACCTGCCCCTGTTACTAGCGGGTCGCTGAGTGGCTCATAAGCCAACCAATAATCAGTAGGGTCGCTTGACCCTACTGAGTAGGGTCGCTTGACCCTTCAGGCGCCTGGACTGGTCAGCTGAGCTGACCAATCCAGGCGCCTGAAGACTCCTCTTTGTCTCATTCCCGAGATCTCCATGAAGACTCCTCTTTGTCTCATTCCCGAGATCTCCATGAAGACTCCTCTTTGTCTCATTCCCTTACACGTTCTGTCCCCTTGACGTAAGAAGAAATTCTTAATTGTTTGGTCCTATTGTACCCGTCGGCTCTGAGAGAGATTCCTCCGACGGCTGGGAGAAAAGTGGGTGTCCATTTGCTCGTGGGAGGGGTCCCACGATCGACGATAGACTGACCTTTCTCCGAAATGAATCTGTGCTGAGCGCCTTTCTGACTGGGTAGTGAGCTGTCGTTGGCCCATAAAATAACAAAAGTTACAATTTAAATAAAGTTTGGATATTTCCATATAACACTAGTCCAATGCTGGGAAAGGTACAAACTGCTGCAGCAGCCACTGGAAGTGCTCCAAGGCCAATTTTTGGGAACTCATCGACAAATTCGCGTTGTGATTGATAGAAACCCTGGAGGGTCCCTATCTGGATGGGTGGTAAGTTGCAACCGAGCTCTCAACTGGTGCCTTCCACGCAAAGGCGAGGCTGGCGATTAACCAACGGCGATACGCTTAGTTAACTCTGTATTTAAGAAAAAATATTTTGTCAATCAAATCTGTTTATTCATCACAAAAATAATTGGGTGCGAGAGATAGTTATCACTATGAGCTAATCGGAGTGCTATAAGCAATTGACCGTCGCTAATTTGGTGCCACTGGTTCTAGAAAAAGGAGAGAAGAAGAAAAATGACAACTTTGAATAAAAAGCTAAGGTAAAAAACAACGGACTTTGATGTACATCTTCGCTTGTTCCAGCCGCATTCTGCCCACTTCTCAGACAGCGAATATATTCTTTGATTTCAGCCCATTTTGCTAACCCTGAATTAATTCGTTCCAGCCAAGGTTAAAGGTTTAAACGAACACTATCAGCAACTCTAACGACAATAAGTAGTCTCCTACCCCTAATTTAGGGACACTCCTTCCAGGTAGGGGGTTGGATCCAAAACACCACCTATGACTCATCCTGGACTCGAACCAGAGTTTATCACTGAAGAATGGTGAAAGGCCAGCGCTTCAATCCATTTGGTCACCGGCGCGGCCATGTCACGTTCAAACCTGTAACATTTAGTGATTTGATGTTGCAGCTAGTGGTCACATTTCAACGTCATCATCCTGCACGTCGAGACCCATTTTGAAAACTCCTCAATTCATCCACACCATCTTGAAAGAACTGGTTTCAGAACACTTAGGAATGACACGCTCGACCCTGAACAGACTCCACTGACAGAACCCAGAATTTCACAAATGAGCATATTTGCTCCATCTGCATTTTTTCCCGTGTTCGATGTTGGTAGATCCCTGTCAGGCCTGACGAGGGGGGGGGGGCGGTGCTGTAGCACAGGGCGCCCAGAGCCCGTTTCTAAAGTAATATTTTTCTAATTATTATTTTATGGTGTCCGAATATTTTTCAAGCTACACCGTCATCATATTTGGGAAGTTACGCGTAAAAAATATTTTCTACGTTGAAAACGATGTGTTACAATGTTACTTGAGTTCCCTGGCTAACTGCAACACGTGCGTGGGTTACCTGCGGCAAATCAAACGAGCTCTCCATATTATTTTTTTCATTTCTTCTTTCCTTTCCAACGACACGCCGACACAGACCATTGTCTATGATATACAACGTTCTTGCTAGTCATCAAAGGCTGCAGACAATTTTCATTATGTGGATTTTGTCACTTTGTGTTTCTCACCAGATGACGGCATCTTGTCTTTTTATTTTATGCTCAACTCATTATTTTCATATTGCGGCATTTGTGACAGCGCCCATACTCGAGCGCTGCACATTTAGGTCGAAAACCCATTCCCTAGTTTATTTATTCATTTATTTATTTTATTTATTTATTTATTTATTCATTTTTATTAATTCATGCAATTTTTTTGAAGAAAGAGTAAGTTTTATTTTGCCATATGCTTTCGTGTGAATCTTCTCTTTGTTTTCTCTCTCCGTTCCCCCTCTCCCAGCACAAGGCGTAAGACTAACTAGACAGCACAAGGCGGCACAGGACGGACCGACATTGTAAGAAAACGCTGGCGACAGCCATCGGCGAGCTGGCTTTGTAGTATGTTTTATTGGGGCAATAGAAGTGTCCACCGTCTATAGAATCCACAATGCGTGTTGGGCAGACTGGAGACTTGTTGGAACCAGAGCTAACAGTTTAATTGGGGTAAGGATTTACGGCCGGGAGTAGTATCACGCGGCAAACGTAACGAGGGGTTCTCAGAATTTCACTGGAGCGGGTAGGAATCTTGACCCCCTAACGAATGGAAGATCAAAATGTTAATTTTCCGACCAGTAAGATCTACACTGGGGAATTTAATTCAGGGAGGCTTGCGTTTGCCAGCTAGTGATTGGATGATGGGATATTTTGAGGTAGTGTGGGTCTTCTTGGGGGTCGTCGAAAGATTTTTACAAGGGAAGAGAAGAACTTCGTCACTTCACTTTTACTCTGTCGTTCAATATGGAACGGAGTATTTGACTTCGTCACTTCACGTTTAGTTTTTACACGAATCACTTCACGTTTACAGTTTTTGCACGAAACTTTACCTTGGCTGGTTTCGCGGCGTACATCGCGTGCAATGTCCTCCATGACTGTCACCTAAGAAGCGGCAGGACTGAAGCTACCGTAAGCTGCAGATGGGAGACCGAAACCGAGGTTTCCGGATGAACGGACCCCCCACTAAGGACCATTAGGGCCCATACGACGGTCGCAGCTGCGGATGGAAACCACCGGACGAGAATTCTTCCGGATCAGGAGTGGTCAGCAGCGCGATATCTAGGCCAGATTCGGATGTTGAGGTAGGAAATCCATCCTATTCTTTCTTTGGTGTCCCCTCATAAAATCTTTATCGAAGCAGTCCACACATAGAATGAATTTTTTTTATAAGCAAATAGCTAATTGAGTACAGGTTCCTGTCAGAGAGTCTTAAATCATTTTTGCTAATATCATGAGCGTATATTTATTATTATGCCAAATCATAACCAATAAATTGTTTTTGTTGTTAATTTTGTCTCAGTTCTATGATGAGTGTGTCGTTAACTACAATATGTGAGCTCAACCCTAGATTATTTGGAGAATATATATAATTGGAACCGGAACTTAGAAAATCACTTCATTTATGCTTTTTATTTTAAATCTAGACGTTCACAAAAACATTGCGGCACACAGCGGACCCTTTGACTCCCAAAGGAAAATCTGCTGTGTGAAACACAATGCCCCGCCAGTGGATCCTGAAGCTGTGTCAGCCCTAAATCAGGGAATCGCAGAATCAGAATCCACTCGACACCCCCTTGGCTCAAAATATTACGCCGGGTGAACCCAATTAGGAACCCGAGCGATAATACATTTTTTATAAATTAATATGGTGTCTTTGCGCGTAACTTCGACTTCGTTTATTTTCCCTTATTCCGATGACCGATGAAGTCGTCCTGTTCACAGCGGCAACTTAAAAGAGAAAACACAAAATTTAATGTTTACTTATAAGAACTCTTTGTGGATAGTTTCCCAGAGGCTGCATCTTTAAACATATATTACACTCTAAAAATGAAAGGTTAAAAATGTGATGATTATGAAAAAGTACTAAGAAAAATAAGAATGTCTGTCTGTAAATAGCTTTCAAGGGTTTTCTGAGAAAACTCTTTTCTCGAAAGGGAGGGTTCTAGGGTTTGTTTACAGAGGGGAGAATATGAAAAATTATCAATCGCAAAAAAAAAAGATTGAAGAGTTGCAAGCGGTCATGTTGTCGGGAAGTAGGATAATGGTGGGTGCGGTGTAGGTGAGGAAACGGAAATATGGATTTTGTGGTTAGTGGAGAAGCCGAGGTGGGGGTGACCAGTGATTTTATTGCACTGAGGCCCGAGCTCACTCTCCTCAGCCCTGATCCCTGTGATCCTTATACTGACATTAAGGATATATATTGCACTGAGGCCCGAGCTCGCTCTCCTCAGCCCTGATCCCTGTGATCCTTATACTGACATTAAGGATATATTTATTGCACTGAGGCCCGAGTACGCTCTCCTCAGCCCTGATCCCTGTGATCCTTATACTGACATTAAGGATATATTTATTGCACTGAGGCCCGAGCTAGCTCTCCTCAGCCCTGATCCCTGTGATCCTTATACTGACATTAAGGATATATTTATTGCACTGAGGCCAGAGCTCGCTCTCCTCAGCCCTGATCCGTGTGATCCTTATACTGACATTAAGGATATATTTATTGCACTGAGGCCCGAGTTCGCTCTCCTCAGCCCTGATCCCTGTGATCCTTATACTGACATTAAGGATATATTTATTGCACTGAGGCCCGAGCTCGCTCTCCTCAGCCCTGATCCCTGTGATCCCTATACTGACATTAAGGATATATTTATTGCACTGAGGCCTGTGATCCCTATACTGACATTAAGGATATATTTATTGCACTGAGGCCTGTGATCCTTATACTGACATTAAGGATATATTTATTGCACTGAGGCCTGTGATCCTTATACTGACATTAAGGATATATTTATTGCACTGAGGCCCGAGCTCGCTCTCCTCAGCCCTGATCCCTGTGATCCTTATACTGCCATTAAGGATATATTTATTGCACTGAGGCCCGAGCTCGCTCTCCTCAGCCCTGATCCCTGTGATCCTTATACTGACATTAAGGAGCAAATATCTTTCACGTGGTAGAGAAGTGTATAGTGTTGGTTTCTGCATCGTCGTACTCCTGGGTCGGAGTTTGAATTCGGAAGCAAGACTTGGATGTTCTGTTCGTCCATCTGACGTTCTATTCCTCTTCTAGAAGCAGTGGCACTAAATTTTAGATGGCTGATTTCTTCTAACCTTAGATTCACGTGGTGGGCGTAAAACCTCAAAGGAAAAAAACCAATGCTCCACTTGGTATTATATAGCCTTTTATTCTGTACGAAGCTATAAATTCCAAATGAATTTTATCTGCAGTTAGCTCTTTAGCATATGAGAAACGAATTGCTATTCGAACATGCATTCATTTTTAAACTGCAAATGGTGACTTTCTTTGTATAGTTACCGCCACCTAATCATAGTTATTTTCTCCTGATGAACTTCTTCAACCCCACTTCATCATGGGGTAATTACATTTCACCAACGCAAATGGTTATGTTTCCAATAAATTAACTGTTCTCCTTCTACATGCATACAAGCGCTTGATTTTTAATATAGCTATTTTCTCCAGCAATTTTGCCGAAAAATTTTGCACTTCGATTCTCAGGAGCGGAAAATGTTGCCCAACAACAACATGCATTGACTCCATACTGGATATCTCGTAGAGAAATTGTGATTACTCAAGGCAAAATCAAAAACTTATAAAAATGTTTTCACCGTCTCACTTTAGAATAGGTAAATGATGAACATGAAAAAGGCCAAACCGAAAGCTCTCTACAGAACGCAGCAGATGTTCGGGAACATTCATAAAACTATCATACTGAACTGAAGAATGGTAGTCGCAGGCACATTCAGAATTCATGTAGGAAGGAATGATAAAGTTAGTAATAAAAATGAAAGAATAAAGTGGGTGGTTCGCGTGAAATATTATCATTAACTTGGCTATTATACTCAAGCTTAAAACTGGAAATAGTGATCAAGTGGTAACACCGGAGATGAGAGAGAAATCGCTTGTTCGCACGGAACGCAGAACCATATTAGACATTATCTGTTCGCAAAAGCGATGAAAGGGAATGTGACGGAAACACGACACACAGCGCTTACACTACCAACGCTATTCCGATTAGTGACCCTCATAAAAAAAATTATTAACACCCTATCTTTTTTTTTTTTTTTTTTTTTTTGGAGGTTTAACTACCACCGTGAGCAACTCAATGGACTATAAGCAGTCGCCTGTCCCTAATTTAGGGTCACTGGTTCCAGGGAAGGGAGAGAACCAGTGCCGTAAGACAAACACAACATCCATGCCTGAGCGGGATTCGAACCCGGACCCCTTACGGACGAATGAGCAGATGCCAACGCCTTAGACCACTGCGCCACCCTATCTTCGGTGAATCCAGTGATACCTTCGAAAAGAGAATAAAGCCTTGGTTGCGGTGCCCACCGTGAGGGCCCACGTCAAACGAATCGGTTAGTTGTAAAAAAGAAGTAACTTTAAGATAACCGTTTTCATTGAAAATGATGGATTTCTTGTATAGACGTGGTTTTAAAAGTTTTATTGTGACTTTACAAAACATAGCTAAAGAAAACACAATTTTTTCTGGTTTTCTGCTATTCGGAATTCTGTCAGTTATGCAAGCGCTTTAACGCTGCATTTAAATTTAAATCAGCAACTCAGAGGGATTTTGACCACAATTTAACTGTGGGGTTCTTGATAGTTTCTTCCAGTTGTTTGGAAGACTCGTTAAGTTGCTACAGCAGGAAGCTACCAAAAAATTATTCACGCAGGAGGTGCATTCCCTCGAACGTACTTGTGCCGTGCATTTTAACAATATCGTACGATTACTTTCAAACTTAGTCTCTGTAATTCAATACGTTATTGTTGCACTAATTTTAGTGCTTGATAATACCTTTCTTTTTTTTTTTTTTTTTTTTTTTGTAGAAATTCAGTCACACTACTTGGTGCTCAGTGAATGACGTAACAAATCGCCTTGCTGAACTCCACAAAAACTGGTATGCAGTGGTTACATCTCATATTGATGCCATACTGAGAAATAATGTGAACAGCACACGTTACTTCTAATAAATCCAAAGGACGAGAGAAATGGTGAAAATCTTCCAAATACGTGGGACATTGTAAATAGACAAAGTCATCTCTCTTTCCAGGTTTTTTTCTTTTATTAACACAGAGCAACCGAAAACTTGTATTTCGGTATCGCTGGGATCGAATCCCAGATCTCTCGATAACCAGCCGAGTGCGTTCGCCTTACCCTACGGTGGCCAATAATCCACAGCGCTATGTGTGTTTATCTGTCAGCATCTGACTATACAAATCCGTAGGGATGGGCTCAGCGACTCAGGCGTCTCCATCTGGTTATACCTCAGTTGCACCAGATGGAGACACCTCAGTTGCTGAGCCCATCCCTACGGATTTGTGCAGTCAGATGCTGACAGATAAACACACTTAGCGCTGTGGATTATTGGCCACCGTAGGGTAAGGCAAACACACTCGGATACTTATCGAGAGATCTGGGGTTTGATCCCAGCGGTATCGAAATACAATTTTTCCGTTGCTATGATTTAATAAAAGAAACAAACCTGGAAAGAGCGATGGCTTTGTCTATTTACATTGTCTCCACGTATTTGGAAGATTTTCGCCGTTTCTCTCGTCCTTTTGATTTATTAGCTATAATTAAAAATAGCTTGTGCCTTTAAGTTCCGTGAGGGAACGTTGATTTATAGATTCAAATATAGTGGAAATATTTCTGTACTAACGGCTGTAGCGCCATGTTGCCGCCAATTCATAAACTTTTTGAAGGCACTTTGCGTATATCTAACTATTTTGAAAACTACGGAAAAGCAATGCTCGGAGTGCTTAAAAATATGTTTTTTGATTAAGCGCTTTCCCGGAAATTTCCCATTTTCTTCCGGATATTTTCATCTGGTTTCAGAGATATTCTTTCAAACTTACGCATGATAATGCGCATGCAAAAGCTTTCAATTCAGTCGAAATTTTAGTTTGTTCTTAGGGATCCCGAGGAGGCCAATTTTTACTTTAAAAAGTCGATGGAGAAAATGGTCCATATCGAAAGGATGTGTTAAAAATGGTTGAAATCAGATTAATAGATCATGAGCGGGATAAATTTTTCCACAGATTTGCACGTCGCTAACTGCTATGAAAGAAACCATGTTAATTACCCTTAAGAGATGTATACTTCCCTTTTCTAGCAGGTAAAGTTTCCCCCGTTTTATGGCCGCAATATAAAGCCATATTGGAATACAGGTCGATTGGGAAAAGCTGCTCTGACTTAAATTTCCTCTCACCGCTTTACAGCCACTAATGACCCCAATATAAACGAGATGGGAAGTAAAGAAGAATGGGAAAAAACAGTATGGGTAGGAACCAGATTAGGGAAATTCGTTTTCCGTTGGGCACTATGAGCACCAGTTATCGTAAATGTTCAGTTACTAGATTTCACATGTGAACGCAATGCTTGATTGTTACTACATTTTATGTTATTATACATTCTCTTAAATTAAAAGATGTGCTTATCACACTCTCTAAGTTTTTTTCACCTTCGGTGTTGATATAATGTAGTTGAAAAACACCTCCAACAAAATCGTCATTTGTAAAAAATTCAAAATGTAAAAAAAATTATTGACTGGTTTTTTGTTTAATTCTACAGACAGCATCTCATCATGGGTTTTTTTCATGTCACTTTCATCACCACAGTTGATTATTCGGACTTATTTTAAAATAGAGACACTTCAGTTTTGTTTACGGTGGAAAAAGTTATAACGTTTTGAAAACCTTACATCTTTTTTCACAATGGCAGATTTTCAAAACCAGTAAGAGCAACATTCCCAGCTCCGACTTAGTATCGCAATCGAATTTCTGGATTGGTTCTAATAAAATTCGGTATTGGGAACTTTATGAGCATCAGAAATTATACTTCATAATTCTTAATAACGCAGAGACTCGGATTTTTGCCTAAGAATTAAGCGGAACCTTTGCTTCTCAAGTCAGGAACAAAATCCAGAAAACTCACCCAGTTGCGAACAGCAAGTTCGTTTTAAGACTGCAACAGATAAATTACCTGGTGGACATTGGGCTGCGGGTGGCCTAGTGGGCAACGTTCGTGACTGCTGAGGAAAGGACCTCAGGTTCGATCCACTAAAATACCCGCCATGCGTCGGATGGACACGTTAAGCCGTCGGACCCCGGGTACTGGCCCTCCGGTAATAAATAAGAGCGTCTTCCTCCCCCTTTCTACTTCGCTTCCGTTTCAATTTCCTATCGGGCACTCTAGCCCAAATCTCCAAGCTTCTTATTTTTAAGGGTTGTTTAAGACCTGGGTCAGACACTCCCTTCCTAAAATCCTCGAAATATGATCATTTGATGATCATTTCCTGGTGGACAGGTAACACCCCTCTGCACAAAGGAAGACATCAGTGAACCACCATAAATAACATCATGCCTCTAATTGGCCTCAGGCAAACTCGTCACCACTTCTTTTTCTTTTCGTTTCGGTGATTGACGATCAATGTGAGCAATACTTTCTGTTCGTAATGTTTGACAGAGTATCTTCTCAACCCGAGAGCGTTTTGTGCGCTTGCGTGTACACTAGCACACAGTCTGTGACAGGCCTCCTATACTACGCAAGTACATGAAGATTCTAGATACACAGAAAGTAGGAATCTTCGGTCTAATTTGGGGTTTGTCTTCCCTAAGTGGGGTTGCTCTGGCTCTCGCGAAAGGAGGGAGTCTGCTCCATAGGAAAAACGCACACACCCATGCCCCTTTGGGAAGAGAAGTTCGACCTAGCTTGGATGACTAGTCAGAACCTTAAGTCTCTGATGGCCGTCGAAGCAGGTGTTTTGTAGCCCCAGTGCAGTGGTGTGCTACTCCGTGGAAACGAAAACACAAAGTCAACTTATGTAAAAATCTCAGGTTTTGAGGATAGGAACCCCACATGAGTTGGCTTCGATAGACTTAAGGCCAGCAGCGATTGTTGCTACCCGCAAATGGAGATCAAATGGCAATTATGATGTTTAACTTAAAGCAGCAGGAGAACTTTACGTGTTACCGGAAAACTAACTACCACAGGAAACTTTAGTACATAAACTTCAGTACACACAAAGCCTCCAGCCATTCCCCAAATTAGTTATATTTATAAAAAATAACTAATTTGGGGAATGGATGGAGCCTTACAGCTTCATGTGTTAAGAATCGTGACTGAGAATACGCCTGTTGTACCGAAACGTTAGGTAATTTCTCAAGACAGAGTTATGGAAGAAACTTGGAGAGACTCTCATTCAGAAGCGGATTCTGTTCTTTGGTTCGGGCTTTGACGGCCACCAAAAGCAATCGTAAGGGCTATAAAACAGTCGTCCGTCCATAATTTAGGGCCACTGTAAATTAGATTTTAATTTTTAGAGACACCAGTAGACAAACACATCACCCATGCCTCAACGGGTCTCAAACCTAGGCCCATATCGCAGCAATTGGCAGAAGCTAGTGCCTCACACAACTCGGCTACCAGGGCAGCCCAGAAGTGGATTAGAAAGGTTTGGTGATTATGATGATATTGCACTTGCATTAAAAATGAAGGTTTTATTCCACGCAGTTGGAACAAGGACTGATAATCTAAAAGGGGTAGGAAGAGAAAAATAAAGGTGAGACTGGAAATCACACAGAACTGCATGATACCAAAACTGTGCGAAGAAAATTCAACTCCTTAAGTTTAAGAAAAGGTATCAAAATTTTTCAATTGTTTCTCTTGTGTTCAAACTTGCTGTTTTGCTCTGTTTAACATTTGTTTTTTATAACGTTTTACAGCAAGGAAGATCATTCTCTTCACTTTGTGTGCACATTTGGAGATGTTTACAGCTATGTAGACAACATATTTGTAACAGTAAAAAAAAACTCAGTGAAGTATATGTTTTATTTTAATTATTTAGAGTGACATATTATTTAGGTTCTTTCCGATTTTCTCCACTGACTGCTCAATATATTCAGGGTGGCTGCTCAATGTATTCAGAGTGACGGCTCAATATTATCAGGGTGACTACTCAAATTTTTGATGGCATATATTTTACACAAATGCTACCTTTTTAATTTACTAATTGGGGGAAAAGTACCATTCTTAGTGCTTAATGAGTTAATTCATATTTAATTAAGTATCAAGTAGCAACAAAGTGAAGCTATTTGAGATTCATCAAAAGTTATTCAACAAACTCTATGGTGAAGCAATTTACTTCGGCAATTAAGCCTTCGTCTGAATAATCGTTGTAGTGCTTTACAGTGAAGTTTCATATTAGGGTTATAGTTAGAAACATAATCATATTCAACACAATTCCTGTATATCCATTTCTATCATCATCAACACTGTAAACCATTATCAATCCACTGCTGGACAAAGGTTTCCCCAAGTTTCTTCCACAACGGTCTGTCTTGTGCCAGTCTCCTCCATGTTACTCCCTCATAATTTCGAATTTCATCCACCCATCTCACATGTGGTCTTTTTCTGGGTCTTTTCCTGTCTCTTGGAATCCAGTCTAAACTTTCAGCTGTCCATCGATGGTCTGTCCTTCTGGCAATATGTCCAGCCCATTGCCATTTCAGGGATTTTATTCTGATCATGATGTCTTAAACTCTTGTCATTTTTCTGATCCACGAGTTCTTCTTCTTATCTCTCCTGGTTACACCAAGCATGCGTCTTTTCCATGCTTCTTTGAGTTGCATGCAGCCTTTGTATGTTTTTTTTAGTTAAGGTCCACGTCTCTGCACCATACATAAGCACTGGAAGGATGCATTGATCAAACACTTTTCTTTTAAGACATAATGGCATATTGCTCTTGAAAATTATACTGTTTCTTCCAAAAGCTATCCAGGCAAGTTTTATACGCCGATTAATTTCTTCATCAATGTGACCCTCACTTGATATCTGTTGTCCAAGATAAATGTAGGTATTGGTTGTCTCCAGCTTTTCCCCATCAATCGATAAATCTTCATTTCTTGTAAAAGCGTTGTACATCACTTTTGTCTTCTGAACGCTCATTTTTAATCCCACTTCTTTATTCTTGTCAGCAAGTTCCTGGATCATACCCTGCAGCTCTGATGGGGTAGTTGCAAAAATGACTACGTCATCAGCAAAACGAGGGTGAGTTAGATAATCTCCATTAAACTTTATCCATTTGTTTTCCCAGTTCAGTGATTGAACGACATTTTCCAATGTTCCATTAAAACGTTTGGGAGATATAGTGTCACTTTGTCTCATTCCCTTTCCAATTTTTATGGGTGCTGTATTCTCAAATAGCCAAATCTTTGCACATGCATTTTCATAGATGATATTAATAACATTATTGTATGCATCTTCAATACCGCACGATTTCAAAGCCATTGTAACTGCTGATGGTTTCACCGAATCAAAGGACTTTTCATAATAGATAAAAGCCATGCATAATGGAAGTTCATATTCCCTCGCTCTTTCAATTAGTTCTCTCAGTACGTGGATATGATCTATAGTGCTATAGCCACTCATGAATTCAGCTTGTTCTCTCGGTTGAGCCATGTCCAGTGTCACCTTCAAGAGGTGTGAAAGAACTTTAGTGAAGATTTTATAAACCACTGATAGGAGGCTGATGGGTCTGTAGTTCCTGAGATCCTCAATGTCACCCTTTTTATGTAGCAGGATCATTGTAGTATTTTTCCAATCCTCAGGAAGCTTCCCTTCATTAAGGCATCGAGTGAAAACTTGGGCGGAAACTGTTTCAATTCAATCTCCACTTGCTTCTTGTATGATCTCTACGTAATTCCATATTCTCCTGGAGCTTTCCCCATTTCATAATTTTGATTTCATGTGCAACTTCTGCTGGGAGGGCTGGAAAAACTCTGGTACTGGTACGTTTCGTAATATCTGGAGTACATGTATCATCCCTTTGAGTAGAAATCTTTCACTCTTGTCAAAATTTCACCTCTATTTCTTGTTACAGAACCATCTTCTTTTCTCGGAGCCATAATCCGTTTTCTTCCCTTACACAGGTGTCCCTTTGCTATCTTCAGGCTTTGGCTGTTTTCAATTGCTTTCTTCACTAGTTCACAGTTAAATTTCCTTACATCTTCCGTGATACGTTTTTGTACTGTCCTGCATAGCTCTATATATTCCACTTTAAAAGTCACATCTCCTTTAGTTGTTCTCATCTCTCTTCTTTTTTGCATCAGAATTTTGGTTTTTCCTGATAATTTGTTCGTATGCAACTTGTTCTTAGTACCAGCTATATTTGTTGCTGTTTCTATAAGAGCCTTGGTTACTTTTCTGTTAACTAGTTCTATATATTTTTCTATATTTTTTCTGTTTTAATTTCTATATTTCCTTTCTTTATAGTTGGAAACACAATGATATATTATTAACGCAATACCTGCTATTAAAACATGAAATAGCCTTTCACTAATATTCGTGAGAATTATTATTTCAATTTACAGCATCCCTAGCAGGAAATATATAAAAATATACGGAATAACGTAAACATTATAATTATCGAAAACGAGCTGTTTAGAATCCAGTTAAGAAACAGTTGCTTTAAGGAAATCATACATTTTAACTTATAGACGCTTTTTTTTTTTTTGATTGGAGTGTTTAACGACCACCGTGAACAACTCAATGTTTTCTTCCCTTACACAGGTGATTAGGGAAGAAAACATTGAGTTTTCTTCCCTTACACACTAAATTAGGGGCCACTGGTTCCAGTGACGGGAAAGAGTCAGTGCCGAAAGACAAGCACAACATCCATGCCTCACCGAGATTCGAACCCGGACCCCTTTCGGACGAATGGTTTCTTCGTTTTCTAGAAGTGTACCCAATGGCTTAGGTGTGTTTGCAGGAAGAACTTAGTTTTCATTAAAGATTCAAGAGAAGAACATGTGAGTTTGGAATATCTTTATGAATAGTGTACGCAATTAGCTGTTTTGGAAGAGTTTAAATGATTTCTTGTAAGACACTTATACATAAAGCACAGATTCTGTTTTACACTGGCGGAAAGTGAAAACAGAACACCAAGAAGGAGACGTCTGATACCAACGAAATTTATACAGCATAATAACGGAATACAGATGATAGCGTGATCAAAACATTATGGGAAAATACAGCTGTATTTGCTGGCAAACTGAAAAATAACATTTTCATGTAACATGGTTAGTACGAGGTCGAACCGCCATGAACTGCGTCACACTGTGCAATTCTGGCATGGAGTCTGTCGTACAGATGTTGGATGTAAGTTTGGAGTATTGAGTTCCAAGCATCCTCAACCTGGACGCGTAAATCGGGGATGGTCGTGGCTCGCCGTGGAGACCGGATAAGTCGTTGTTCCATAAAATCCCACACGTGCTCAATGGGGGACAAATCCGGTGAACGTGCAGGCCATGGAAGTTGTCTCACACCCTGAAGTGCATGTTGCGTTGCACGTGCCGTGTGTGCGCGTGCGTTATCTTGCTGAAAAAAACACACGATGGGCCGACCTTACAAAAGGCACAACAACGGGCTGAATCATGGTGTCGATGTAGGAGGTGCTGTTTAACGTACCCAGTACAAACACTAGTTGTGTACGGGAGTGATAGCTGATCGCTCCCCACACCAGGAGACCAGGTGTAGGCCCTGTGTGTCGCTGGCAGATGCAAGAAGGGTGGAGACGCTCCCCTGTGCGTCTACGAACACGCGTACGGCCATCGGAGGCTCCCACGCAGAATCTGCTTTCATCGCTGAACACGACAGATCGCCATTGCGTTCTCCAGTGCAGACGTTGGCGACACCACTGCAGCCGTTTCTAATGGTGGGCTGGAGTCAGAGGTACACATGCCAGAGGCACACGTGCACGTAGTCCTGCATCCAGTATACGGTTGCGGATTGTTCGCACAGGTACCTCAGGGGCAACAGCAGCTCGGATTTGCGTCGCAGTGGATGTTCTGCTTGACAACGCCACTCTTCTTGTGCGTCGATCGGTCCGCTCATCAGTCCGTCTGTGACTCCCGGTTCCTCGTCTTCTCGTGTGGGAATGTTCCTCGGACCATCTACGCCACCATCGTACCACCACCGATACTTCCCGTCCGATTCGCTCCGCAATACGACGATAAGACCACCACCACCCGGCCTCGCGAAGTCCGACTAGACGACCTCACTCAAAGTCCGATAACTTCTGAAATCGTACAGTATTCCATGTCCAGGCATTGCAGCTTCTTCAGGGTCTTCGCACGTGTCCGTACGCCGACGACTGATTACATTCATTTCGCCGTACTTCTTAAATACCACCGACGATAATTTGATATTATTCCATTCTGTGGCGTAAGCGCTCACCGGCTGGTCCCGAAATTATCATCACACCTACGTAAACTCGACCCCATTAACATATGTAAATTTCATGATCGTCCGCCAATTCCTTCTTGGTGTTCTTTTTTCACTTTCCGCCGGTGTAGTTTATCTTTTATTCAAATCGTATCATGAAACTTATCGTAGCTTCTTTTGACTTAAAATTCTTACCCTCTACGGTATTGAATGTGTTTCTGCTTCGTTTTAATCTGCAAAATTAGGTTTGGTTTCATTAATTGCTATTAAGAGTCTGAAAAAACGCCAGCGATTTACAAACTCAAATTTGTTCTTGTTGCATACTGCGTTTTATAAGACCACGCGACATTTTATTACGGTTTCAGTACTTTTCTGCTGCAATAGATACACATAAATTCCTTCCTTTTGATTACAGGAATATACAAGGTGTCCCCAAAACGTGTAACCAATTTCAAATGATGATAACTTTGGATACAAAACTAATATCAGCATCTGTTTGTCGCAGGTGGTAAAGAATACCCTCAAGTTTTCTAGAAGTGTACCCAATGGATCCTGCGATGAAAGCACAGATTGTGGAGCGGTTTATTGAAACCCAATTCGAAACGCAGGTTCAGCGGAATTTCAGAACAAACTGCCTACACGTAACGGCAACAGAAAGTGGTACAAGTCATTCAAGGAAACTGGTTGCGTCCTTAGAAAGAAACGCCCTGGACGATCATCGCTGGTTCCAGGACGGGAAGAGGTTGGGAGACAAGCATTCACTCGTAGGTATCGAAAGTCAATCAGACAAGCAACACGACAGCTATCCGTCCCCAAGTCATCAGCGCACAGAGTCTTACGTCAGAGATTGGAAATGCACTCGTATATGCTGTAGATAACCCATCACATAAACGCAGATGATCATGTGAAACGTAAACAGTTTGCTCAAGAGATGTTGGAGAACATTGCAAGTGCTGAATCTTTCCTGAGACAAATCTGTTTCTCGGATGAGTGCACTTTCCGTGGTTCTGGAAATATTAATAAACAGAATGTGAGAATTTGGGGAACTGAAAACCCGCATTCCACAATGGAACATAAACGTGCTAGCTCAAAAGTGAATGTTTGGTGTGGCACCACCGTGTTATTGGACCCTTTTTCTTTCAGGAAGCGACCGTGAAATGTTATAATTATCTGGGCATGATTGAGAAGTTTGTGTATCCCCAGTTGGATGAACTTGCAACACCGGTCATTTTCCAACAAGATGGGGCACCACCGCATTGGGCTTTGATTGTGAGGAAGTCTCTGGATACCAAGTTTCCGAATCGATGGAATAGCGTGGTGGTCCCATTGCATGGCCCCTCACATTCACGGAACTTAACACCGTGTGACTTTTTTTATGGGGATTCATCAAGAGTGAGATTTACAGCACCCCTGTTGCATACCTAAAGAGGAAGATTACACACGCGATACAGAAACTTAATACGGACATTCTCGAATGAACATCGTTGGAACTGGAATACCGTTTAGACATTGTTCGGGTGGCAAATGTTGCACATGTCGAATGTCTATAAAACTACATGATCTGTTCTTTCAATTAACACAAGTAGTGTTTTGAGATCATTTATATTAAACCTGTCATGATTATTTGAAATTGGTTACACTTTTATGGGACACTCCGTATTTAAATTAAATGTTTCCGTGAATATATCATCTTCATAAATTCAGAAAAACTCGGATAACACTGGCTCAGAAGTTGATTAATGTAGTTTTTGTCAAACCCAGACAACGCCGGGCCTCCTTTTTAAAACATTTAATAATAAAAATACGTGCATATATGTGTGTGATATAACTGAATAAAATTGGGTTGTTAAAAAGGCTCCGTTATATCAGAGTAAGGAACTGCTTTTTTTATCTGTATATGTTGCTCAAATTCGGAACTATTGAACTTGAAAAACAGGATAGATGATTTTAAGGACAAATGACACGAAGAGCAACAAGAGTACCTATGGGGATGAACAGGGCAGAACAATTATAAAGCAGAGAGAATGACACAAGGAACAAACTGTCGTTCGTCAGAAAGAAACGATATAAGGAGTAATTCCAAAAGGAAGGAATGACGCAAGGAGCAAACTGCCATCAGGAAGAAAGGATATAAGGAGTAATTTCAGAAGAAAGAAATGATACAAGGAAAAAACTGCCATAAATAAGAAACGACATAAAGCCATCAGGAAGGAATAACACAAGGAAAAAACTGCCATAAGGAAGAAAGGATGTAGGGACTAATACCAGAAGGAAGAAATGACAAGGAACAAGCTGCCATTAAGAAATGACACAAACAACAAACTTCCATCAGAAAGAAATGACACAAACAACAAGCTTCCATCAGAAAGAAATGACACAAGGATGAAACGATATAAGGAGTAATTCCAAAAGGAAGGAATGACGCAAGGAGCAAACTGCCATCAAGAAGAAACGATATAAGGAGCAATTTCAGAAGAAAGAAATAATACAAGAAAAAAACTGCCATAAATAAGAAACGACATAAAGCCATCAGGAAGGAATGACACAAGGAAAAAAACTGCCATAAGGAAGAAACGATATAGGGACTAATACCAGAAGGAAGAAATGACACAAGGAAAAAGCTGCCATTACGAAATGACACAAACAACAAACTTCCATCAGAAAGAAATGACACAAGGAATAAGCTGCCATTAAGAAATGACACAAACAACAAACTTCCATCAGAAAGAAATGATACAAGGAAGAAACTGCCATCAGGGAGAAACGACATAAAGAGTTAGGGCCAAAAGGAAGAAATGACGCAAGAAGCAAATTGCCATCAAGAAAAAATACAAAATAAGGAGTAATGAAACAAGGTACAAACACAAGGTACAAACGGTCATCAGGAAGAACCGACATGACACAAGGTACAAACGGTCATCAGGAAGAAACGACATAAGTAGTGGTTCCGGAAGGAAGGAATTACACAAGGAACAAACTGCAATGAGAAAGAAACTACATAAGGAGTAATGCCTGAAGAAAGGAATAGCGCAAGGAACAAACCGATATCAGGAAGAAACGGCATGTAGAGTAATGCTGAAGGAAGAACGACCCAAGTAACAAACTGCAATAAGAAAGAAATGATATAAGAAGTAATTCCAGTAGAAAGGAATGACACTAGTAACAGACTTCAATGAGGAAGGAAAGACAAGGAGTAATGCAAGATGGAAGGAATGACACAAATAATAAACTACAATACGAAATAAATGACTAAGATGCAATATCGGAAAGAAGGAACAGCGCAAGGAACAAACCGCTATCAGGAAGAAACTATATAAGAAGTAATTCCAGAAAGAAGGAGTAACCCTAGAAGCAAACTGTCATCAGGAAGAAACAGCATACTGAGTTATACACGAAGGGAGGAACAGACTGCCATCAGCAAGAAATGGCATAAGGAGTAATGCCAAAAAGAAGGAATAGAAGCCAAAAAAAAAATGTCCGCAAAAGAGAAAGACACAAAGAACAGTTTTAATCAGGACGAAGAAACATAAAGAACTGCGGCCAAGAAAGAATGACACGAGGAACAATTCTCGCTAGGAGTGAATTGAAACTGTAACTGTGGAACTACTGAATAATAAAGTACTTACCACGTCCAAAGGCAATGAGTATGTCAACATCATCAACAGGAGACCGCGTGTCCTCTTGAAAGACCAAAGGTATCACTTCACCCCACATCCTAAAAGCCAAAGCCAAAGCTGCCCTTTGAGTGTTCACGGTTAGCTGGTTACTGTAAGCCGATCCAATAAGCCTCCAAGTTACAACTTCCTGGAAACAGTAAAATCCCAGATTAACAGAGTCACAATTAACACCACAATTACATACGAATAACTTTGTATCATGGAACAATGAATCTTATTTTACATACGGTTATTTCGGACAGGCAGTATTCCAGTTTCGATTACACAATACAGTGTAAGGTATCACCTCACACAGATAAACAACAATCCAGTGCTGGTGTGTATATCAAGTAGTTAACGTAAGGGAATGGGCCAGTCTTCGTCAATATATTTTTTATTCAGTGAATTGCTACATTCTAAACATTTCGGAATATGTAAATGGTAGTTGAACTCTTAACACATTCTGTCACGGTCCAAGCTAACCGTGTTTATATACGGTTTCTGTCGGCGCTGAAATGTATTAATTTGTTGCAGCGTTTTTTCCCATTAAAAACAGAAACAAATGAATACATTTTGAATAAAATGTTTCATCAGTTACGACGTCCATTTTCCGCTACGGCTTTGCAGACATGCCGTCATTGCTGTAGGACAAGGAAGTACACTGCCGGACAATTGCTAAGGACGGATGACAATAGCAACGATAGCAACCATAAAATGGAAGGCAGGAAAATGTGGAAATTAGCATAAGTGCGGGATACAGTAAGACGTGTTGTGCGTATGCAAATTTTGGATTGCCGAACTTGTTCGTGACGTCATAGCGCTGATAAGAGATATAAAGGATTTGACGCGTATTAACCGTTGTTGTTCAAACGCAAAGTTGAAAGGGAAAGAATCAATTGACGAACTTGCAATTTTCAGTATGTCTTCCCGACATCACCTAGATGATTTTACGCGTGGCCGTATTATTGGCAAGATTTAAGAAGGGCGAAAAATAACAGATGTTGCCAGGGAGTTCGACGTCAGCCACAGTGTTGTTTCAAGGCTTTGGAAATCATTTCAAACAAATGGAGAGTGCAGCAAACGTCACGGGGGAGGTCGTGTTCGCAGTACGACACCTGCAGAAGATCGGTACATAGTGCTATCAACAAAAAGACACCGGCGCAGCACAGCTAGTGAGGTAGCAAATCAGTTTATGGCTGCTACTGGTAAGCGGATCTCCCGAAAAACTGTCGCCAGACGTTTGCATGAAGGAGGACTATACGCCCTCCGTCCTGTTGTGTGCATCCCATTGTCCAGACGTCACCTTACCGGCCGTTTGCAATGGTGCCATCAACATCGCAATTGGACTGATAACGACTGGTCTGCTGTCCCCTTCTCAGATGAGAGTAGATACAGTAGTCTATCGTCTGATCTGGCGTGATAGTGGTACTGCATATTGTCTAGCAAACATACAGGAAAGGGACCGATATCCGACATGTAGTGTCATGGTATGGGCTGGCATCATGATCAATGGCCGTACGTCCCTCTATGTGCTTCCAACTGGGACTATGACTGGCCAACGATACATTAATTATGTTCTGCTACCTCATGTTCGCATGTTCCGTGGTGCTGTCGGTGATAGATTCATTTTCATGGACGACAACGCAACATGTCATCGAACAGTCGCTGTCCAGGAGTGTCTTGAGAGCGAGGATATTCAACGCCTCGTATGGCCAGCACGTTCTCCAGATCTGAATCCCATTGAAAATGTGTGGGATGCTTTGGGGAGGAATCTTGCTGGTCGCCAATGCCCTCCAATAAACAAGGACACCCTCATCCGCGCACTGACAGAATAATGGGATAAATTACCTGAACAGCTGCTTGATAATGTTGTGCAAAGCATGACACGACGTGTGGAATCTTGCATCGCCCTCCATGGTGGCCATATCCCGTATTGACATCTTACGCCGGAACGCCTGCGGACGGTAATTGCATTTATTTCACGTTAACGTATTCTGCACAAAATGGCCTGTTTGTCCCTTGAATACGTTCCAAAGCCTTCTGGATTTCAGAGCACAATAAATTGTCTTTCTTGTAATGTCCTGGCATTCTGACATTATTTTATTTCACTTGGCATCCAACCACACTTACTTTTTTATGCGCTATATAGCCGTTTATGATCCGTCCTTAGCAATTGTCCAGCAGTGTATTATGGGATTGCTTTGACACAAGGATACCACATTAAGCGTTGATTAATAGAAGCCTCCTGTGTACGAGGCTAAATGTTCAGGAGCGACACTATGACTTTTAAAACCAGTAGTTTTAAATGGATGAGTGTCTGGTAGGCCGAGAACTTAAAAATTTGAGACAACAACTGTGACAAGCGTGCTGCAATTAACAGCAGTAAGTTACATACGATGATAATTTCCGGAATTTACAATATCATCCACGACTACGCACACTACAGAAACTGTGTAGGTTCATAAAAACTTCGTTCAGAACAAAATCACTTTGGACACAGGTGAGAAGATTATCGCCGCCCTGTTGGTGGAGTGATTATTGCCGCCCTGTTGGTGGAGGGATTATCGCCGCCCTGTTGGTGGAGAAGATTATCGCCGCCCTGTTGGTGGAGTGATTATTGCCGCCCTGTTGGTGGAGGGATTATCGCCGCCCTGTTGGTGGAGAAGATTATCGCCGCCCTGTTGGTGGAGGGATTATCGCCGCCCTGTTGGTGGAGAAGATTATTGCTGCCCTAAAGCGCAGACCTCGGGTCACTTGTCCAAGATGGGTCCGAGTTCGAGTCCTGGATGAGGTATAGTGGTGTGCTTCTCGGATGGTGTTGGCCCTGTTTCTTCCCTGGAACCAGTTGCCCAAATTAAGGAAGGGGATAGCTTATACGCTTTGGAGTTGCTCATGGTGTTCATTATTTCCCTCCCCACATGAAAAATGGAACACGTTCAGCTGTATCAGTAAGATAGGGATAATTCTTTGGTTTGTATTTTCACAGGATATGAAAACAAGGATTACTACTCCCAACCAAAGCAGAGTTGGAAACGGGTTAAAAATTTTGGACCCGTAGCCGACCCGGAAAAGGCCGTCACATAATTGTAGCTGACCCGAACCCGACCCGGACAAATCTATTTTGAGCTATAAACTCGAATATATCATCATCATCATTGTCAATCATTATCAATCCACTGCTGGATGAAGGTCTCTCCAAGTTTCTTCCAAAACGGACTGTCTTGGGCCAGTATCCTCCATCCACCCATCTTCCACGTGGTCTTCTAGGCCTTTTCCCGTCCCTTGGAATCCAGTCTAAAATTTCGATTGTTCATCGGTGGTCCGTTCTTCTGGAAATATGTCTAGCCCATTGCCATTTCAAGGATTTTACTCTGATCGGGATGTCTTTCACTCTTATCATCCTTTTCTACGAGTTCCTCTTTTTATCTTTCTTTGTTACACCAAGCATGCATTTCTCCATGCTTCCTCCAGTTGTCTTTGTATGCCTTTTTTAGTTAAGGTCCACGTATGCGTAAGCACTGGAAGGATGTATTGATTAAACACTTTTCTTTTAAGGCATAATGACATATTGCTCTTAAAAATTATACTGTTTCTTCCAAAAGCTCTCCAACCAAGTTTTATACGTCAATTAATTTCTTCATCAAAGCGACCGCCGCTTGATATTTGTGGCCCAAGGTAAATGTAGCAATTAGTTATCTCCAGCTTTTCCCATTCAACTAATAAATCTTCATTCCTTCTAAAAGCATTGTACATCAGTTTTGTCTTCTGAAAGTTCATTTTTAATCCCCAATTGTTTACCCTTCTCAGCAAGTTCCTAGATCATACTTGATTATACTGTTCTCAGCAAGAACCTGGATCAGAGTATGATCCAGGAACTTGCTGGATCATACTCTTAACTTGCAAAGACCTCTGAAGGGTTCTTTGAAATATTGTTTTTTTCTATTCCAAAATAAAACGGAAATAAAACCGGGTCGAAGTCTGGTCAGGAGCACCTTGACCCGACACATTTGACCCGCGAAAAAAATGTCGACCCAGTAGCGCGTTTTTCCGTGACCCGTTTCTATCTCTGTACCCAAAAGAAAGATAAATGGTTTGTTTTCAGTGTAAACGTCATCCCGTTACTCTTAAAGTTTTGCACGACTACGTGATCATGATCTGCTTTGGAGAAGGTAGAGGGTTAATTTTGGTCGATTTTCTGCATACAATCCTCTCTCTCAAAGCTTCTTTAATTTCTGAATGTGTTAACGTTTGAATGTTATCATCTGTGAAAAAAGCTCACTTTCAGGGCTCGTACACAGTTGCAGAAAATAAATTCCAGGAATTTTCCAGGAGTTCATTAAAAAAAAAAAAAAAAAAAAAAAAGGATCTTGAATATTTTCTAAAATCACAGGGCTTTGTTTTATATTATGCATACTGGGGTAAAATTTACTATACATATAGGATTCTTACGAAATCCAATGAATTCCGATGTTACGGATTGTTCTTTAGTGTGGGTGTAACATCTTTAATGAAGTAGCAAAATTCCACAGTATAAAAATTGTTCTGTGTAAAACTTATATGAGAAATCTATAATTTAGCAGAATGATAATAATAGAATGATACCATGGATACGAATCTCTATGGCAAGTTACTATCTCTTTGCAATTTTAGCTAATTTAGGTCGTTTTTCCTTTCTTTCATAAGGCTGTTCATGAAGTTTAGTTTGTAACCTGACAAGGAATCTCTGTCTCTCTCTCTCTCTCTCATCATTTTAAACTATAATTACAAAAATAGTGTGTTTCTACTATTCCCTTAGAAATTAGTTCAGAGCTCCCCCCCTTTTCAATTATTAAAACCACCAAACTTAACAAAGAATTCATTTTATGTAACAAAATTTCAGTGAATTCTAGAAATTGACATACGTTTATTCAAGATCCCTAGAATCTTAGTGGTAATAATAATAATAACACTATTTGTTTATTTTTGCTGTTACATTTTAGGCATTATGAATATACATAACTAATTTTTATTTCATAAGAGCAGCTGGGAAAATCGGGGAAAAGGCCTCAGAGAGTCATGACACTCCGATTTCCCAAGAAAATAAGCAAGCAAACTCAGGTTCAATAAAACACAGTAGTAATGTTAAATATTAGTTTTACTGTAAACAATTTTTGTTTAAAGTTATTATTATTTTTCAATTATCTTAGCAAATATTTTTCAAGTTTGTTTTTGAATAAATTTAGGTTATTTATTGTGCTTAACTCATCTGGCAGTGTATTCCAGTATTCAAGACCCAATATAATTTAAGCTCGTCTTCATCATGAGAGTTTTTGGATGTATGGGTCTTAGTAATGTTCTGTGTCTCGTATTGTAGTGATAGGTATGTAAATTCAATTCATTGATATCTGTGTGTAAGTTCAGTTTAACTCTTTGAAACATTAGTGTACCTATTTTGAAATCAAACAATTGTTTAATGGATAAAATTCCATAATGACTGGTTGAGATGGGTATGGTGTAAAGTGTAAGGCTGGAAGTTGATATGAGAAGAATTTCTTTTTAAGTCTAATAGCCTAATGTATTTCTTCTGTAATTTTTGTAGTTTATTGATGTTAGTTTCAGTAGTTTCTCCCCATGAGGAAAAGCAATAATTTATGTGTGATTGAAAAAATTTATAGTACAAAAGTTTAAGTGTTTTAGTAGTTAAACATGAAATAATTTTACTTACAATCCCAATATTTTTGGAGATTCAATTTACGATTGAGTCTATATGGTTGTTCTATCTTACGTCGGAAGTTAGAATAATTCTAAGATACTTAAAGTCCTGTACAATATCAATAGGAGTATTATTTAAAAATAAGTATGGAACTTGCGTATGTAATATTTTTTGTCTAATAAAGATAAGAGATTTTGTTTTATTAACATTAATTATAAGTTCATTGCATGTTAAGCATTCCAAGTAAATCTGTAACTGATAATTTGCCTGAGCAACCATTTCTTTAAGATTTTTGCCATGAAATAATATTGTTGTATCATCAGCATATAGAATTATAGGATTGTTAGATGTTATGTCAAAAATATCATTTATATATAAGTTAAATAATAAGTGACACAAAACCGCGCCCTGAGGAACCCCTGAAGTAATCGGTAGTAGCGATCATTGAGATTGATCAATGACAGTATATTGAAATCTATCAGTTAAGTAATTACTAAATAAGGTATGTGCAATACCACTCACACTCGCATTATATAATTTGGTTAAACGAAATTGATGATTGAGAGTATCAAACGTTTTAGTCAAGTCAAGGAAAACAGTGAGAGTAATATTTTTTAATTTAAGATTTTTAAAAATTATATCCTGAAGGTGTAAGAGCGCAGATTCTGTTGATTTATTGGGTTGAAAGCGAAAGGGATTTTTATTAATGATATTAAATTTTTGTAAGTATGAGATTAATCGCGTATATATTAATTTTTCTAAGATTTTAGCAAAGACTGACATATTAGCTATAGGAAGAAAATTGTTAGCATCATTACTCTTGCCAGATTTACATTTGAGGGAAATTTTTGTAATTTTCAGTGCATGTGGAAAGATACCAGTAGTGAAAACTACAGTAGGTTGAAGATATTTAATAGTGGGTTTATAATTATTTCAGTTATATGTTTAACAACAGTAGGATGAATATCATCATTTCCTGGTCCGGAGGTAGTTTTAATATTGTTTATTTCTTGTAGTAGTTCAGCTTTAGTTATAGGTAATAAGTAGAAAGTGTTATTAACAGCAGAATTATGAAAGTGTTGTAGGAAATTGTTATTAAATGATTTTAAGTTCAGTTTAAGATCTCGAGAGATATTAGTAAAGTACTCATTTAGACGGGCAGCCATGTGCTTTTTGTCAGTAATTTTCTTTCCATTAGAGTCCAATAGGTGTTCTGGTATAACCGTCGTAGTCTGTTTCCCTAGTAAATAATTAAGGTTTTTCCAAGTTACTTTTGGGTTATTCAATGCAAACATATTTACATAATGGGTTCTCTTAGCATTTCTTATAGCATAGTTAAGGGTATCTCTGTATAATTTAAAATTGGTGAAGACTTTTTGATCTCTTGTTCTTAAAAAATTTGCAAACAGTCTGTTTTTCTTCTTAATATGATTTAACAGGGTTCAGGTGATCCAGGGTTTGCGGTGTTTCTTTTTAGAATTAATATTGTGTAAGGAGACGGGGTAAGCTTGATCATATTTTTCTTTAAAGGTTTAAAAAAAAAGTAAGCTAAATCGGGTGATTCGTATCACTCAAAATCTTCCCAGGTAATTTTGTTAAGCAGTTGTTTACAATTTTCTAAAGAGTCTTTATTACGGAATTTAAGAGTCTTAGGTTCCTCAGGTATAAAACTTCCAGTCTTGTATAAAATGAAAATGGGCAGATGATCACTTATATTATATTCAATTATTCCTGCAGTTGTATGCTGTGATTGGACATTACTTATGGCCAAGTCACTTATGGTTCTAGTAGTTTGGGTAATTCTAGTTGGGGAAGTAATTAAGTTAATAGATCCTGATACAGTAAGTAATTCTTGGAATTGTTGTGCTATAGAGTTAGTAATTGATATATCTATATTAAAGTCACCCATCAAGAACACTTTTTTTAAGAGAAATTAACAAAGTTAAATAGTTGGTTTAACACTACAAATATTTCATTATAGTCTGAGCTGGGTGGTCTATAACAGACTGAGATTATGCAGTATTGATTTTGGATGGTAAGTATTTCTATATTTTTATTAATTATTGGGAATTCTTTAATTTTAGGAAAGAATTGATATTTATTATTAACATGGATAGCTATATCCCCCTCCCCCTAGAATAATCTCCCCATATGTTCCAACTGCCTAAAATGCAAACGCCGTGTGTTCCAACTACCTAAAATGCACCCGCCGTGTGTTCCAACTACCTAAAATGCACCCGCCGTGTGTTCCAACTGCCTAAAATGCTCCCGCCGTGTTTTCTAACTACCTAAAATGCACCCGCCCTGTGTTCCAACTGCCTAAATATATTTTTTTTGGGGGGGGAGGGGGGCTAAAAGATGGGCTCCACGAAAAAGTAGGTGGGCTGAAACCCACCCTAGCCCACTCGTAGCTTCGCGTTCTGCGATTATCAATTTTGTAACTGCAGCAAGCTCGTTGCACATTTAGCTGAGTACAGCTGCAATGTTTTCCGTTCAAAATGTCACCACTTGAAACATTATTATTTTACTATCTGTCAGTTGAACTAACTCGTAGCACTGTAACTTCGAAGTCTTCAGCACTGGATAGCTAGCACACAAATATTATCAATTATACACTGAGCTAATTAGATGACCCAACGGCCAGAAAAGAGTTGATTTCAACTTACGAAAATCACTGTCCTTTATTATCCAAATACCACAGGTCAAATAGGCATCTACGATAATTATCAACCGCACAACTTCTTTACATATAGAAAGCGGACCACAACTTCTTTACGTATAGAAAGTAGTGAAAGTGCAACGCGTTGTCCATAAGAAAAACCGAGAGGCCTGTAAACATACCCAAGTCAACTGTTTTGGATGTACTGAATAAGTGGAAGACATATGGCGTGCCTCAAGCAGCAAAACGTACCGGCAGATCAAAGAAAATCAGTGATAGAGGACGTCAAAGCCTCAGGAGAGTCGTTACAGCTAATCGACGGAGTACTGCACAAGACCGCAGTGTACAGGTGAGTAAAAGTGCTGGAACCTCGGTATGTACACATACCATTCGCAGAGAACTTTATCCCATTGGTTACCGTGGTCGTGCGGCTGCTCATAAGCCTTTCATCTCCACTGGGAATGCTACTCGTCGTTTAGCATGGTGTAAAGAACATTTATCGTGGCCCGTAGATCAATGGAAACGGGTCCTATGGACTGATGAATCCATATACACGAATCATCAGTCTGATGGCTGTGTGTGGCTATGGCGGTAGCCTGGGTAACGCTATTTTTCACAGTGTACTGTTCCTACGGTCAAGTTTCGAGCTGGCAGTGTACTCGTGTGGGGGTGTTTTTCGTGGTATGGTCCCGGCCCATTGGTTATCATGGGCAAACCTGTTGACCAGCACGTCTACCTCGATATTCTGGGCAATTATGATCTACCAACTCTGTGGTAATACTATAGAAACGAGCCTTGTTGGTACCAGAAGGATATGCACCGAGCCATAAAGCAACGGCTGTTATGGCGTGGTTTGACGATAATTGCGTATCGTGTGTAGACTTGCCAGCACAGAGCTTTGATATTAATCTCATAGAGCACCTATGTAATGAATCAGAGCCCCGCATAAGAAGTTTGGAACAAATTCCTACTACTAAGCAACAGTTAGGGGCAGCATTATGTACTGAATGGAAGCGCATACCTATCGCTGTGTTCCAAAACCTTGTCGAAAGCATGTCTCGAAGGGCCACTGCATGCATTAAGGCCAAAGGTGGACCGACACCGTACTAATGTATGTCAATAAGTGCTGTGTTGTGTTTCTCTTCTAGGTGTCCGGTAACTTTTGTCAATATAGTGTATATTTCTCATTCTTATTTGTCAACACGCACACGTCACACATTCTGACCTCAAGACTGTTACCAATACCATTCAGCGAGTGGGAAAATATAACGTTAAGGTAGAAAATACTTATAGGGAATGAACTCCAATTTACATAAAGAAAGAAAGTAAAACTGAAAGTTAAGTTAGAATATACGTCATACAGCAAGCTTGTGGCTCATTTACCTAAATACAGTGGAACTTCGGTTATACGTTTTTCTAGGGGATGGCCTTAAAAACGTAAAAATGCAAAAAACATATAAAAGAAATTTCAAAAAGTTACATACTATGAACGCCTACAAAAAGAAAACAAAAAGAGGGAAACAAAACTCGAAATTTTGTGTATACAAAAATAAACGAACACTTTGTTTGCTACCTTAAGCTTATGTCTATTTTGACTTTTGTATTATTTTTTTATTCTAACTTCATTATAAACACTAAGTTAGGAAATTCTGTGAAATTTCATATTTTCAATAAATGGAAGGAGGGGGACTTTCCTTTGAAATACTAAGTAGTATATCTGAATCCAACTTTGTTTAAACCCGGGTATATTCAACACCACTATTACACATCCTTTGCTTATAAGCAACGCTCTTTTCAAAGCACTTTGTCCTGTACTTGATTTATCATCAGTGCGGATTTGCTAGTTTCACTAATATTTGCTAGTTTCAAATTTCCTGAATTCCAAGAGAAAAGAGAACTGGGAACGTTTTTTACTAAATTTTGAGTTGCAACATCTTTTTCGTGGCTGCAAAAAACTGTATCTCGATATTTTCAAAGTTGTACATACCGTGTTACGCATAAAAGAATAAAAGAAACATGTATTTTTAATAATCTGAAATTCAAAATTTAGCATATAGCCGCGAAAAGCCTACAAATGAATTAATTAAAATATCAGATTAGCGCAGAATCACGTATAAGAGAGCAAAACGTATAACCGAGGTTCCGCTGTATTTAGTTGGGCGGAACAGACTTGGTGACACCGGAAACTTCCGCCGACAAACACGTTTTGCTGCACATAGTATCCATGATCGTATGACTTTGTCTTTCCCACGTGTAACACATGGTTATCGGGGCATCCATACTGGTGTTGAAGGTTTCGCTGAGGATTGCTTATTCTATGTGTTCGTACAATTTATAGGAACTATGGAGTTTTCGAATACAACAGCCATATCAAATTTAAATGCAACAGAGAGCTGGGACTAAGCGAGATTTAGAGATTTGGAGGTAGGTAAGTCCAAATATATTTTGTGGTGTATTTTCGAAGTAAATCTGTTTCAGTTCGGAGTTGCTAAAAATCTTATGCCTATGCCTGTACTTATTTCACGTTTCACCAAAATGAGGTTTTCAAAACAAATTCGAACATTTGTTGCAGTATCATATTGAGAGATGCTTAAAATTATTAAGAATGTGACTGCACATATTTCATGTTCCAATGAATGAAGTACTTCACGTGATTTTAAGTGTTCAGTAGAAAACTAATGGCATTAATAACAATCGCCAGAACAGGAAAGGTATTTAACCTTACTACATGGTACTAGGGATGATCTAAATGATTGTTTTTTTCCCCAGGGCATTTTAAAGCAGCAAATGATCTTTGCTGAATTAGCAACGTTTATTTGCTGTAAAATTGTGTAGCGGAAAATTTGCTGCGCTGGACCCAGCAAACCTGTTGCTAGGGTAGCAAAAATTGCTTGCCACACAAACCCGAAATCTTGCTAGTGCAGCAAGAACTGCTTGCTATTGTACATTAAGCAGAAATCTTGCTGCTTTTGGAAAAATGCGTTCACCTGATCCAGTTAGTATGCACAGCATGGCTACTTGCTGCGCCTATTTTCACTAACAAAATTTCCGACCACTGCAGTTTTTTTTTTTTTTTTTTTGCTGTTATAGCAACGCATTTTTTCCAATGCAGAGCAAATAAATAAAACAAGTAAGGCAAATCTTCAGAAATTAAAATAGTTGACTCTTCATAGAGCAAAAGGAGAGGCAGTATTCAGGAATCCCACTTTTATACTCATAGCGAAAGAGAAAAAAAAAAGACAGATAACTCTACTAAAGCATAAGGTGAGTCAAATAACTTTTCCATAGAAATAGGAATCCATTTGCATCGGTTGCTGTCGAAGCAGTAATTTCATGGTCAGCATTCCGCGCTTCAGTTCCCAATATTAAATTGTTAATATATGGAGGAATAAGACAGATCATTTGACTTTACCTTGGCTTTTATTTATTTATATTTTTGTTCCACAACGGTAAGCTCACATTTTATTTAACATCAGAATGACCACGTGCTTGCGTAGAATTAGAATCAACGAGCGTAACAGAGACGTAAATGACGGTAATGTAACCATGACCCTATCCGGAGAAATCAAGTTCAAGTCCGCTGCTCCTATATCGGATAAAGCATTAGCTTTCTACTCCACGCCTAAATCTACTGCCATCTGAGAAACGTTGGAGATCGGATATCACTACCAACAGTGAGGCTTGCAATGATAATTTCTCTCTAGGGCTGCCACGAATTTGGAACCAGTTCTTGCAATAATGCCTTTCTTTTTCCTTCCACGATATCACGCGCCAACCAACATGACACCTCGTGTCTGTGAATCTAAACATGTATAATTTTTTTTGTCTGAGATTCTAACCCGTTTTGTTGCGAAACCACTTTGCTTTGCTCTCATAGCAACAAAGACCTATTTTTCACAGCTGCTGGTGTGATGTCATCTCGTCCAAATCATTCCAACATGACGTCAGAGATGCGTTACGTCAAACGAACAACTCTGTAAAACCAGGAAAACGTTACGTCAGAAATTTTGGTTCAACTTTGCCGTTCATAAACGACATACAGAATTTTTCATTTAGAATTCTATCATATCAAATTTACTTTTGAGATTCCCCTTGCAAACCTAAAATTATTATTTTAGATTGGCGAACTAATTTCTTTTTTCACTTAAGTCTAGAACTTGAGAGTTCCAATATAGCAGGTAACAGCGTGTTGTTATTATTTCATGCGTATGATGAAGTAATATGATTTGGGAACTTTCGTTTTCCTTAAAGCACGAAATTCTAAGAATATAATAAATTTGTTTCACAGAATATAATCAGGTATTTTTTTTATTTATATTTGTAGAATAAATGAAAAAGAAAGAAGAGAAAAGAAAAAAATACTGTTTGCTCTTCTGCGCATGAACTACCATAACATTTTAGCATTTGTAACAGCGCAATTGGAAGCCTCCGAAAATGCAATTATTATTTTAAGACTTTTCTTCTATCTGGCAACAGCAGGAACAAGTAAAGAAAGTTGCTTATCATCTGCGTGATTTTTTTTTTTTTTTTTTTTTTTACAGTAAATAAAACAATTCGCGCTTTAGGGCCACTATACATCTTTTGGGTGTTTTGAAGGACGGGAACCACTGAAAAGGCTTGCTTTCTAACGATTTCATAAAAGAGAAATAGTGTCGGAAATATTGCGACTGGCTGGCTGCTGTGATTTGTTTTCGATATTTCATCAGTTGCCTATAGAAACATCTGATGTGCGGCGAACGAACACTGGGAAAATACAAGGGCTTTCCTGTTTTAATTGCCGAATTCCTGCCTCAACCAATATGCTTTATTATTATTTTTGTATTTTCTTAATATTCATGGAATATACTTTCATATTTGGACATCAAAAAACGAAAACAATACATGGTTATTAAAAATACTCATCTTATTTTTCCCCGTCATTATTGAAGGGCTTCACCTAGTTAAAATTATATTCGCATCTATTCGTTTATTGTCTAGTCAAGTCACAACGTTCAAATTTTTGAAGCGGTCTATTATTCAATTTGATACCTACCTTCCTTGAAAAAGCCATCTGGTTGATGTGCAAAAGCTTGTAAACTTTCATTTCTATTTTACGTCAATAAATTCCGATTACTAGTCTGTAGTTTTACTCTTTTAAGTATATTTTGTGTACATTTTCCTCGCTATTCATTTAACTGGGTTTTATTGTTCGGAGAACATGAAAGAATGTCGTCTAGTCGTTTTTAATTCAATTCTGGTAATTTCTCGTCCATGGAGTCGGTAAACTCAATAAACCATAAGTTACTCCTAGCGTTTGCTTCAAATGAAGACCATTGAACGAACTCCAAAATAGAACAAATAAGCGTTATGTTACTAAACAAGTTAGTAAAATCATGCAATGCATTGATTATGATACTCTTTCCAACATATCAGAAATCATTAGTCAAGTTATTCCTCAGGTTATGAGGATAATGGCTGTGGAATAACTCTCGCTCCTGTGCCCTGACCTTTGAACCCATTTCAATGATATTAAACAGAAATGGTTCAGTATACCTCCGGAACAACATGATAAAGTTTTGTCGCAATCGAAGCATTTTTACGTACGTCATGACGCATAAGGGCGATGGAATGGATTCCACTCCTATGCCTTCACCTTTGATCTCATTCCAACCATTTTCAATAGGGTTCTTCCTCAGTTTGTCCCCTACAACATACTAAATTTTCATCGAAATTGAACTATTTTTACGCGAGTTATCGTGTGGATGGATGGACAGACAGACAGATCGACAGACAAAGCTGGAGCATATACGCTTCTTCAACCTACGGTTGGAAAGCGTTAAAAAGCAGTTCTACTTTTCCAGCCGTATCACCAGTCACTATGAGCTTTTATGAATAACGCCATTCATCACTTGATTTGAAACATTGAAATGTTTCGCACTGTATATTCGTCGAAACTGCCGAGTGCTACCTACGAGCCCATGCTGCAGTTTCATAAATGATATTTGCAGTCATCACATGCTGCACTGTCGTGATTAATATTTAGATAGTTTTCTTTTTGTTTAGGATGTCGATGCAAATGAGGATGTCATCATCATTTCTCTCGTTATTAGCTTAATGTATGACAGTCATCAAAAGCTGAGCACCGAAAGGGAAACCAGAGGAACTTCGTGTTTGCTGGATCCTCAAATTAACAGAGTGCATTAAAGCAAAGATCGTTTGACAGCGGAGTAGATACATATACTTGAACAGAGACTAATGTTTTTGCAAAAATAAAAGCCACCATGCATCTGCTGCAATAAATTCCTTGTTGAATTAGATTGAATTGCGAAGTTTAAACGAAAACGATGAAAATATTTAATCTGTTCCACGTAATTATGAGCACAGCATATTATCAGCATATTTAAGAAAATGTTTTCCAAAATTTTAAAAAAGTTGTTATTCTCTCCAAATCTTTTCTTCAAAATTTTGAGCATTCTCGTCGAAAACTGAAGAAACATAAACTAAAATTAATAAAGCACCGAGTAAATCTACTTCATGTCGTTCTTTAAATCTCAACGTGTGCTTTAGTTACCTGTATATTTTAATTTGAAATTTATATAGTGTTCTTGGAACTACACTTTTCCAATATGTACACCATTCATATATTTTACTGAATTTACAGTATATACTTTACAATCCGGCAGCCATGGACGTCAAGAGTTGCCTTACGGTCCATTTATTTGCTGATAAAAACCTCGAAGTAACGAAACACCTAAGAGAGAAATGTGGGAACATCATCTCTCTTACGAATATTCTTTGTCAAAATTCACACGAACCGGGCCTACTCACCAATTTCTAATCAACGCCACTATTACTCCAAGTAAAAATAATAACATTAATAATTTCATCACTAAAAATCTATCTTCTTATAACACCAATGATCTAAATGTGTAATTCATGTTATCCCCTAAAACTAGCAATCCCCCTCCTACTGCAACAGCCATTAATATTTTTTTATTGGAGGTTTAACGACCACCGTGAGCAACTCAATGGGCTATAAGCAGTCGCCCGTCCCTAATTTAGGGTCACTGGTTCCAGGGAAGGGAGAGAGCCAGTGCCGTAAGACAAACACAACATCCATTCCTCACCGGGATTCGAATCCGGACCCCTTTCGGACGAATGATCAGAGGCCATCGCTTAGACCACTGCGCAACAGGGGCGGCAAACCATTAATATCACCACTCACCTCATTTCAACTTTTCATTCGGTGTTATTCTGGCCATATACACCGATGAGCTATTACATTATAATCACCTACCTAATAAGCTGTAGGACACCTTTAGCCCACAATACAGTGGCCACTCGGCAGGGCATCGATTCGACGAGGTGGCGATAAGTATCCTGGGGTATCTGGTACCATAATGTCAACAGCAGGTCCTCCAGTTCCCGTACATTTTGGGGTGGTGGTGATTTAGCGCGAACCCGCTTTTCCAAGTCGTCGATTGGGTTCATGTCAGGTGATTTTGGAGGCACGGGCGTTAACAGAAAGTCACCAGCATGTTCATCGAACCACTCCTTGAAGATTCTGGCATTGTGGCATGGCGCATTATCCTGTTTGGTAATGGCCATCACCAGCAGGGATCACAGTTGCCATGAATGGGTGAACTTGATCCGCAATGATGTTCACATACCTGACAGCTGTCAGAGATTGTACTATTGGGAAAATAGGGCCTAAAGTGTTCCAAGAAAACACTGCCCACAGCATAACACCACCGCCGTCCTGTTTCCTCCCAACAGTGCATCCAGGTGCCATAGCCTCCGTTGGTAATCGGCGCATCCGCGCTCGGCCGTCTACGTGATGCACCAGGAATCTTGATTCGTCAGACCAGGCCACTTTCTTCCAACCATCCACGGTCTAATCTCGATGATCTTGGGCCCATTTTTCTTAGGCTATTCAGGCCCATGCGCAGAACGCTGCGACGAACTGTGTGCTGTGACACATTGCCCTGATCGCCACTGTTGTAGCTGCGGGTGATTTGTCGCACTGTAGACACCCGGCGGTCGCTGTGAACAATGCGCGACAGTATCAGCTACCCTCTGGCGCCAATGAGCTGCGGAAGACACACGGCTGGACGAAGGTTCATCGCTTGGCCATCAATGCACCACTTTTGATACGTACGCATTAAAGCGGCACGTGTTCAAATCACAAGCCGCGCCGTTCCCGAAATCGTAGTTCCGAGGCGCCACGCCATCACAATTTGTCCTTTATCAAACTCCGATAAATCGGCAGCTTTTCCCATTCTGACTCCGAACACTCTACTAACCGAAAGCCGGTCCTCGGGTTGTATACATACTGCTCTACGAACTTCACCTGCGCCACCGTTCGGTCTCCAGGCGCGCTGATTTCTCTAGGCTGGGGGTGATCATAATATAATGGTTCATTGATGTATATCAACAAAGCATGCCTGCAGATTGCTTAAGTAGTAAGATATTGGAAGGTATTTGAAGGTATAAGTCCTTAGACCTATTTGAGAGTAAAACACATTAACAACTGGTCCTTGGGACCGCACGACGCCACTTAAGGGTTAAGAAATACTGGCTGAAAAAAATGATTAAAGTACGCACCGTTGTGAATGACTGTCCTTCTACTCCAGTAGATATGGACCTCTTTTTTCTCCTTTTGCTTTGAATGTCACTGTACATTTTTTCTAACTTCCTCTCCATTTCTCCGGTTTCGAGATCATTCAGATGCCTCTCCAGCCACCTTCTCCTCCTGGATATTGGCGTACCTGCAGGGAGACTTTCGTTATTCTTGGGTCGCCCCCATCTGTTTAGAACAAGATCATGAACCTGGATGGCTTTTACTCGCGTCGTCGACCCTTCTGAATCTTCCGCTGTCGGAGGTTCTGTGACTTCACTGCCGACCAAATCAAATGTTTCTCTTTTATGCCTTGCGAGTTTCTGGTAGCTGTGAGCTTTTCTCCAATCTAAAAAAGATATTGAACAATAATAATAATAAAAATTGCCTTTTGAAGGTTCTGGTTTAAACACATCATACATTTTTTCATGCGAAAATCGATTAATTTCTTTACACAAAAATTAAGGAATTTGCTTAAGGAAATTTGCACCATTTACGTATTACATAAAGCTGCGTTGGGCACAAACGCAATTGCGTTTCACATCTCAGGTCCCATTACCCCCCCCCCCAAAAAAAAAAGAAAGACATGTAACGAATTTCCTAGGAGAACAGGTCACAAAGTGGAAACTATCAATTTCAGTGTCTAACCAAAAGCAGTACTTCTTATAACCCAACTACACGATTCGGTCCACTTCACCTTCATATTTTCTGCAACATCACATACTTTTGTTATAATCATCAACAGTTATTAATCCATTGTTGGATGGAGGCCTCACCAAATTTCTTCCACAACTTTCTGTCTTCAGCCAGTCTCCACCATGCCACTCTGACATGCCTCCGAATTTCATTCACCCATCTCCCACATAGGTTTTCTGTGTCTTTCCCTGTTCCTTAGATTCCAGTCTAATGTTTTAGTTGTCCTACGGTGGTCAGTTCCTCTAGCAGTATGTCCATCTCTTTGTAATTCCAGCGATTTTACATTGAACATGCTGTCATCAACTTATGTCATTTTTGTGTTCCACGAGTTCCTCTTCCTATCCTTCCTGATTATGTCAAGCATGCACCTCTCCATGATTCTTTCAGTAGCATGCAGCCTCTGGATGTCCTTTTTAGTCAAGGTCCATGTCTCTTCTCCATAAGTAAAAACTAGAAAGGATGCATTGATTAAGCACTTTTCGTTTAGGACATAATAGTAAATTGCAGTTGAAAATTGCAAAACGTTCTCCAACCAAGTTTTATATGTCTAGTAAATTCTTCTTCAGTGTGGCTTTTCCTTGATATCTGCTGCCAAAAGTAAACGTAGGCATCGGTTGTTTCTAGAATTGCTCCTTCTATCGCGAAATCTTTAGTTCTTGAAAAAGTGTTGTACATCGATTTTGTTTTCTGTAGAAGTTCATTTTTAAGCCTTCTTCTTTACTCTTGTCAGAAAGTTCTTGGACCATATATGCTTTGTAGTTCAAAGAGGTATACTTGCAAAAGTGACTACAAGGATGAGCCATTACATTATGACCACCTACCTAATAAGCTGTAGAACCCCCTTTAGCCAGCAAAACAGCAGCCAGTCGGCGAGGCATCGATTCGATGTGGTGTTGATAGGTATCCTGGGGTATCTGGTACCATTAAGTCAAAAACAGTTCCTCCAGTCCTCGTACATTTCGGGGTGGTGGTGATTTAGCGTGAATTCGCTTTATCAAGTCGAACCACAAATGTTCTATTGAGTTCATGTCAGGTGAATTTGGCGGCCAGGGCATTAACAGAAAGTCGCGAACATGTTCTTCTTTTTTTTTTTTTTTTTTTGATTGGAGGTTTAACGACCACCGTGAGCAACTCAATGAGCTATAAGCAGTCGCCCGTCCCTAATTTAGGGCCACTGGTTCCAGGGAAGGGAGAGAGCCAGTGCCGTAAGACAAACACAACATCCATGCCAGACCGGGATTCGAACCCGGACCCCTTACGGACGAATGATCAAAGGCCAGCGCCTTAGACCACTGCGCCACCGGGGCGGCTAACATGTTCTTCGAATCATTCCTTGACTATTCTGGCAATGTGGCACGAAGCGTTATCCGGTTGGTGATGGCCATCACCAGCAGGGAACACAGTTGTCATGAATGGGTGAACTTGGTCTGCAACGATGTTCAGATACCCGACAGCTGTCAGGAATTGTATTATTGAGATACTGGGGCCTAAAGTGGCCCACGAAAGCATCGCCCATAGCATAACACCGCCTCCGCCTGCTTGTTTCCGCCCAACAGTGCAATTCAGGTGCCATAGCCTACATTGGTAATCGGCGTATCTGCGCTCAGCCGTCTACGTGATACACCAGGAATATCTTGATTCGGCAAACCAGACCACTTTTCGTCCAATCATCCACGGTCCAATCTCGATGATTTTGGGCCCATTTCATGCGTTGTTGACGATGACGTGCAGGAGCATGGGAACGCTGCTGTTTCTTCGGTTAAGCAAGCACATGCGCAGAAGGCCGCCCCGGTGGCGCAGTGGTCTAAGGCGCTGGCCTCTGATCATTCGTCCGTAAGGGGTCCGGGTTCGAATCCCGGTCAGGCATGGATGTTGTGTTTGTCTTACGGCACCGGCTCTCTCCCTTCCCTGGAACCAGTGACCCTAAATTAGGGACGGGCGACTGCTTATAGCCCATTGCGTTGCTCACGGTGGTCGTTAAACTTCCAATCAAAAAAATCACATCACACACATGCGCAGAAGGGTGCGATGAACTGTGTGCTGTGACGTATTGCCCTGATCACCACTGTTGTAGCTGCGGGTGATTTGTCGCACTGTGGCCCTCCGGTCGCTGTGAATAAAGCGCTACAGTCTCCGTTCCCCCTTTGGCATGAATGAGCTGCGGAAGACGCACGGCCAGATGACGGTTCGTCGTTTGGCCATCTGTGCACCACTTTTGATACGTACTCACTACAGCGGCACGCGAACAACTCACAAGCCGCGCTGTGATCGTAGTTTCGAGGCGCCATGTCATCACGATTTGTCTTTTATTAAACTCCTATAAATCGACAACTTTTCCCATTCTGACTCAGAAAACTGTATTAACCGAAAGCCGGTCCTCAGGTCGTATGTCTACTGCTCTCTGAACTTCATCAGCGTCACCGTTCGGTCTCCAGGCGCGCTCACTTCTCTAGGCTGGGGGTGGTCATAATGTTAATAGCTCATCGGCGTATGTCGTCATCAAAACAAAGGTGGGTAAAATAATATCCATTAATGTTTTTTGGCTTTTGTTTTATATATACACATGTCAGTGGATGCGTAACATCACAGCCTCTCCTTGACAAATGTCAACCCCGCCTTCTCGTGGTGCATCCTGTTCCCACTAAAGGGGCTCTGACGATCGCCAATAGCGGTATAACTATACCATCGGGATTAGAGGAAATGCTATCCCACACTCACCAACCCGCTTGGCCAGCGTGGTGAGTTATGGCCAAACCCCTCCAAAATGACTCCACAACTTAAATCTTGGCCCTCAGTCTCCGGCAGCTGGAATGTACCTGGCCAAGGCAACGGCCAGTGCGACATGAAGGCAGAGGGTGCTAAGAATCCCCGGAGGACTGGACTAGGCTGCCATCTGATGCTGACCTTGGCTACGTATAATGGGCCACATGGGAGATGGGTGGATGAAATTCGAAAGTATGCGGGAGTGACATGGAGGAGACTGGCACAAGACAGACCGTTGTGGAGGAAACTTGGGGAGACCTTCGTCCAGCAGTGGATTGATAATGGTTGACAATGATGATGATGACATGCAATTTATATCTTTTGATGAACACGTTGATATTTGCTTTGCTTAAAGAATCGGTGGTTTCAGGACGCTAATGTCTAATCCCCTAGAAACTGAAAGAAAAAGCACCATTAATTAGATTGGAGACAAACGGAAGTTAGATTTCCTAGGCCACCCGCGAAGCGAGGCAAAGGCTTCTCCGCAAATATCCAACGTGCTGTGTTGTACTACAGAAGTGGAGCATGTGACAAGGCGACAAATATGCAGCGATATACTCTGCCTGTGTAGTTCATTCGGTTAGCCAACTTGTCCCGGAGCGAGGAGACACAGTTTTGATCCCCCTCACAGACAAATTTGTGTTTCTCACACTGCATGTTAAGATACTTTCTGGACATCTGAGCTTGTGATCAACTACACTTCAAGTTGTCGTTTGTATCGCACTTTCTTTCCTGGGAATGCAGAGAACTTCATACCGAAGAATAAGTGGACTGAGAAAGATATGCCGATAACGCATGCATGGAATAAAATGGAGAAAAAATAAAAATAAAAAAGTAGTCGGAGCGTACAGAGGGAAACCTAAAATTTGACTTATTTGGAGAGAACACTTTGGTTGGGATATCTGCCTTCTTCTAGCCAACCAATTTTGGTCCAGTGCTGGGCAAAAAAAGCCTTCTCAACTTCACACCAGGTTTCTCTATTTTAGGTTCTTGTTCCTTGTTCTCTTCCTGCAATTCGTTTTATCACATCCAACCATCCTTTTGGTCTTTCTCTTTTTCGCTATCTCAATCTCAGTATAGTCATTCCAATAGGATATCTACTGTATATCCCCTTCCAGTTACCCACATTCCCATTTCATCAGTTTTTCGAGCATTAACGCTTTTCCTGTTTTAATCTGTTGTCTTATGCTATAATATAATAGTGAATTTAACTCTCGAAAAGATACCAGGCTCAGACTATTCAAGCTTATGCATCCACTACAAGTCCTCCTTAAGAAGAGATTGAAGAATTTTATGAGGAAATTCGTCATCTAAATAATAAAGGCAAGCAGCACTTGAAGATCATTATGGGCGATTTCAATGCGAAAATAGGGAACAGCAACAGAAACTCGCGTGGAAATACTCTCGTAGAATTTGCAGAGGCACAACGGTTTTTCATCATGAACTCCGTTTTCAAGAAAACGCCGCAAAGAAATGGACACGGAGGCATCCCAACGGATGCCTCCGTGTCCATTATTATGTGTAACAAGAAATTTGTCATGAAAGACTGCAGTGTACTAAACAAGTTCAACACAGTGAGTGACCATAGATTAGTAAGATGTAAGATGCACCACAATGCTAAACTCGAGCGTGGCAAGCTCATAAAACAAACACAGTGTATTGACATGACCAACCTTAAAAAAACACAATAATACTTTCAAACTGGAACTGGGGTGATTCCCTGCTCTAGAAGGTCTAACGTCGGAAGAAGTGGACATCTCTGAAGTTAACAGAAAACTAACCAAGGATCTTATGGAAACAGCATTAAAAATAGCTGATGCTAAGAACAAGTTGCATACGAACAAATTATCGGGATAAACCAAAATTCTGATAGAAAAAGAAGAGAGATGAGGACAATAACTAAGAAAGATGTGACTTCCAAAATGGAATATATAGAGCTATGCAAGACGGTACCAAAAAGGATCACTGAAGATGTAAAGAAATTCAACTGTGAACTAGTGAGGAAAGCATTTGAAAACAACCAAAGCCTGAAGAGCGTAAAGGGACATCTGAGTAAGGGAAGAAAACAGATTATGGCTTTGATAAAAGAAGATGGTTCTGTATCAAGAAATAGAGGTGAAATTTTGACAAGAGTGAAATATTTCTACTCAAAACTATATGAAAGGGATGATACATGTTCTCTGGACATTACGAAACGTACCAGTACCAGAGTTCTTCCAGTCCTACTAGCAGAAGTTGCACATGCAATCAAAAACATGAAACGGGGAAAAGCTCCAGGAGAAGATGAAATTACCGTAGACATCATACAAGAAGCAAGTGGAGATTGAATTGAAACAGTTTCCGCCCAAGTTTTCACTCGATGCCTTAATGAAGGGAAGATTCCTGAGGATTGAAACAATGCTGAAATGATCCTGCTACATAACAAAGGTGACATTAAGGATCTCAAGAACTACAGACCTATCAGTGGTTTATAAGATCTTCAAGAACTGAAGTTCTATCACAACGCTTGAAAGTGGCACTGGACATGGCTCAACCGAGAGAACAAGCTGGATTCAGGAGTGGCTACAGCACTATAAATCATATCCACGAACTGAGAGAACTAATTGAAAGAGCGAGGGAATATGAACTTCCATTATGCATGGCTTTTATCGGTTATGAAAAGGCCTTTGATTCGGTGAAACCAACAGCAGTTACAATGGCTTTGAAATCCTGTGGTATTGAAGATGCGTACATTAACATAATTAATAACATCTATGAAAATGCAAGTGCAAAGATTCGGCTGTTTGAGAATACAGCACACATAAAAATTGGAAAGGGAGTGAGACAAGGTGACACCATATCTCCCAAACTCTTGAATGCTGTATTGCAAACTGCCTTTTAGTCATTGAACTGGGAAAACAAAGGGATAAAGATTAATGGAGATTATTTAAATCACCTTCGTTTGGCTGATAACGTAGTCATTTTTGCAAATACCTCTTCGGAGCTTCAGAATATGATCCAGGAACTTGCTGACAAGAGTAAAGAAGTGGGATTAAAAATGAACTTTCAGAAAACAAAAGTGATGTACTTTTACAAGAAATGAAAATTTATCGATTGATGGGGAAAAGCTGGAGATAACCAATACCTACATCTATCTTGGACAGCAGATATCAAATGAAGGTCACATTGATGGAGAAATTAATCGGCGTATAAAACTTGCCTGGACAGCGTTTGGAAGAAACATAATTTTCAAGAGCAATATGCCTTTATGTCTTAAAAGAAAAGTGTTTGATCAATGCATCCTTCCAGTGCTTACATATCGTGCAGAGACGTGGAACTTAACTAAAAGAGATATACAAAGACTGCAGACAACTCAAAGCAGTATGGAGAGATGCATGCTTGGTGTAACCAGGAGAGATAAGAAGAGGAACTCGTGGATCATAAAAATGACAAGAGTGGAAAACATCATGATCAGAGTTAAATCCCTGAAATGGCAATGGGCTGGACATATTGTCAGAAGGACAGACCATCGATTGACAGCCGAAATAGTAGACTAGATTCCAGGAAAAGACCCAGAAGAAGACCACAGGGGAGATGGGTGGATGAAATTCGAAAGTATGCAGGAGTGACAGAGAGGAGACTGGACACAAGACAGACCGTTGTGGAAGAAACTTGGGGAGACCTTCGTCCAGCAGTGAATTGACGATGGTTGACATTGATGATGATTATGATAATAGTGAGTTATTGAAAATTCTCATAATTATTACATTTTAACTCAATGTTTATTCAATGATTTACTGTGGACCTAAATTTTTACTTTCACTAAAAGATTGCTTCCCCTGATAAATCCAGTCGTAGCAGCTCAAAACTTATTTGGGCTTGATCAAACATTTCTGGAAAGAAGGCTGGGGCTCATAAATGAGACAACATACGAGTAACTTACAATTTCAATTTGCTTATTCAGCAGGCTTTCAGCACGTCAGAAATTCGAATAAAGACCATCAAAAACAGTAATTACTCAAGCATCGAATTATACGCTGACAACATAACAGCCTTTCCTATAACATACACCGAATAGCCAAAATATTATGATCACCACTGTGACGTGCCTGCCCCGCAGGACGCACACGACACAAAGGCAGATAGCAGTGAGAACGAACGTCTGCGTAGCTCAGTTTTTAGAGCGACTTGTTCCGGAATAAGTGGACTCGGGTTCGACCCCCAGCGTGGACAAAAATGACGGAGAAATTTACTTCGTTATAATGGCGCCCGAATTTCCCGGATGACCCGGCCGTTCAAGATCTCGCAATGGTGTGATGTTCTTTCCACACCGCGAGATAAGAAAAATAAGAGAATCCCTTCTTCAGCGCTTCGAAAAATAAATGTGTGTGACGTTGCATTCCACACACCAGATTGACTGGGAGTTCTCAAATGCACGTTCTACAGCGGATGGCTGCCTGCAACGATTCATGGTCACGGCTGACCCTTGGGACATGCCCCCGGCCCTCTTTCGGGGTGGTGGGGAGATATGACGTAAAGGCAGATAGCAGCGAGAACGAACGTCTGCGTAGCTCAGTTGTTAGAGCGACTTGTTCCGGAATAAGTGGACTCAGGTTTGATTCCCGGCGTGGGCCAAAAATGACGGAGAAATTTACTTCGTTATACCACCCTAGTATGATGTTGGTCCTTCTCGTACCACCAAAATTGCTCTTACCCGGCGAGCATGGACGTTACGAGATTTTTAATGGTATCTTGTGGTATCTGATACAAGCACGTTACCAACAGATTCTTTAACTATTGTAAGACCCGTGGTTGACCAGCCGCAGATCGGATTTGCTGTTCCAACATAAACCATAGATGCTCGATTGGACTGATGTCCGGGAAATTTGGAGGCCAGTGCAATATCTAGAAGTCTTCCTCATATTCGCGAACCTTTCTCAAAAAATCCGAGTAGTGTGGTGTGGCCCATTATGCTGCTGAAGAAGGCACTACCAGAAGGAAATACCGTTGCCATGAAAGGATGTACCTGGTCTGCAATGATGTTTAGGTAGGTGGTAGACGCCATATATAGTTTCCTGCATATGAATGAGTGGAACCAGGGTTTTCCAGAAGAACGTTACCCAAAGCATTACACTTTCTCCACGTTTTCGTTTCACGGTGCTTCCTAGTGCATACACTTCCCATTAAGTGCTTACGTTACTTAAGTCTGGCTATGATCTCCCTCAAAGTAGCCTCCTTGGGCAGCGATTCACCGCTGCCAGCATTTTTGTCACAGTTGGAACGCTCCCTGGAAGTCCTGTTCGCGAATCGTGTCAACCGCGTCTGCGATTCACGCTGGATCTCGTCCACGGTTTCCAAATGGCGACCCTTGAGCTTCAGCTTCAGGAACAGAAAGAAATCGCAAGGGGCCAAATGCGGCGAGTAAGGAGGACGAGTAAGGGTAGCCACGCTGTTGCGGCTGCAAAACTGGCGTGTTGCTAATGCTCTGTGAGCTGCTGCATTGTCGTGATGGAGCAGGAAATCACCTCTACGCCACATTTCAGGTCGTTTGCGGCGAATGTCCTGCCTAAGACGCAGCAGAACATCGCAGCAAAAAAAAAAAAAAAAAAAAAAAAAAGGGCGGTGACGGTTTGGCCCTGGGTAACGAATTCACGGTGCAGAACCCCGCGAATTTCCACATGTTTGCTCGTGGACGGTAGCCCTGACCTCTCGTCGTCTTCCAGTGCCGTTCTGTTGCTCTTGAAGCGCGAGTGCCACTCAAAACACCTCGCACGGCTCATTGCTTCATTGTCATAAGCCTGCCTGCAACATTTCATGCTCCTCCGTTCCCGATTTGCCGAGTTTGACGCAGAATTTGATGTTCGCTCGCTGCTCTAGTTTGCAGTCCATACCGAAATCGCAGATGTGTTTGTTCTGCACGTGGTCACCAAATATCATGTAGCACAGCTTCCGATGCTCACAGAACGACGCCACTCGACACAATGACTCGCGATGGTTACTGACCTCGCCCGCTGTTCGCGCATCCGCGTACTGCCATTTGTTGGCGCGCTACGTACCTAGTCTCGGAACTTTTTGATCACCCTAAGCAACAGGAAACGAGATTCATCGGACCAGACGACCTTCTTTCAATCATTCAAGGCCCAGTTTTGATACTCTCGTGCCCATTTCACGCGCTTTCGAGGGTGAACCGAGATTAGCATGGGTACTCTGAGCGGCTGTGGCAACGCAGTCCCATTTTCAGAAGTTTGGACACACTTGTGTTTTTGACACATTACTCCTGTTCACCAGCATTCAAATTTACGATGAGTTGGGCTACAGTATCCCATCTGACGGCTCGTACTGTACGGAATAGCCTTCGCCCACCTCTAGCATAAACAAGACGTGGTTAGCCTACCCGTTCCCGGCGGTTTGTAGCATTTTCCTCCTCGGACCACTTTTTGAAGGCAATAACCTCGGCTGACCGTGAGCACCCAATAAGCCATGCCGTCTCGGAAATGCTCTGACCCAGTCGTCTGGCCATTACAATTTGTCCTTTGTCAAACTCGCTTAAGTCCGCTGACTTTTGCCATCTGTAGAACACTGATTAACAGAGCTCACCGATACAGCGCAAAACGTTTCAGATATGTATCAATAATGTCACAATCTCTCATTTTCGTTACCCTTTTAGAGATATCTTACAATGACGTTTCAGCAACATCTATTTTGGAACATAACTCTTTGTTCATTACGGTTACGTTAAAAATAGCAATCACCGATACTTCTGTTTTATAGTTTCCATTGTACATAATTACTACCTTGATGCTACATTCCGGCGATATTTAAGATTATTGGTTTGGTAACGGCTTGGATGCGCATGCGCATTTATGCCATTTCACCGAAGCACTCTCGTAGTCTTATCTCCACGTGGTACTGGGATATTCTTTGGTGATACTGCCGTACTTGAGTTAGCTAGTTAGTTGATTTAATATTTTTTTTTTTTTTTGTGATTCAAGATCATCTGCAGAAAATAAGTAATTGTTTTGATTATTATAATTTTTAAATTCTAAAAAGCATTTTATAAAATCTAAGTAGATGACTGTGTTTGTAACGTACCAGGAGATGTGACGTACCTGCCAGAAGGACGCACACGACATAAAGGCAGATAGCAATTAGAATCGAAGTCCGCGTAGCTTAATTGGTAGAGCAACTTGTTCCGGAATAAGCGTACTCGGGTTCGAATCCCGGCGTAGACCAAAAATGACGGAGAAATTCACTTCGTTATAATGGCGCCCGAACTATCCGGATGACCCGACCGTTCAAAAATCTCGCATTGGTGTGATGTTATTTCCACACCGCGAGATAGGAAAAATATGAGCAGCACTTCGAAAGAAAAAAAAGAAAAATAAGGGGGAGATGATGTAACGTACCAGGAGATGTGACGTACCTGCCAGAAGGACGCACATGACATAAAGGCAGATAGCAATTAGAATCAATGTCCGCGTAGCTTAATTGGTCGAGCAACTTGTTCCGGAATAAGCGTACTCGGGTTCGAATCCCGGCGTAGACCAAAAATGACGGAGAAATTCACTTCGTTATAATGGCGCCCGAACTATCCGGATGACCCGACCGTTCAAAAATCTCGCATTGGTGTGATGTTATTTCCACACCGCGAGATAGGAAAAATATGAGCAGCACTTCGAAAGAAAAAAAAGAAAAATAAGGGGGAGATGATGTAACGTACCAGGAGATGTGACGTACCTGCCAGAAGGACGCACACGACATAAAGGCAATTAGAATCAATGTCCGCGTAGCTTAATTGGTAGAGCAACTTGTTCCGGAATAAGCGTACTCGGGTTCGAATCCCGGCGTAGACCAAAAATGACGGAGAAATTCACTTCGTTATATGTTGTATTAGTATACTATACCAGCATGTTTTTTGTTTTTTTTTACTTGAAGCTGAGAAATTTCATATTGGTAGGTATTTAGAGAAATGACGAATTTGATTTTCTTTCTTTTTTTTCGCTGAAATATAGTCTATTCCACACGTATAATAGAAATTCGACACCCTCATTTGGGAACATATTTTATTTATTTTGTTATCAGTACTGTATATAGACACCGCCACTGTTCCCAAAGTGCAGCGGACTGCGTTGAACCTGTGAAAACGCAAACAACTCGTAATATGACTGTTGATACTTTTGAAACAGCTGTCGAGTGTAATATATTTCCTTTTTTTTATTATTTTACAAAGTTTATTGAAACTCAAATGTTCAATGTAGTAAATACGTAACAGTAATAAGATGATGTCACAAATATCTTTCAAATACGTAACAGTAACATGAAGTTGGTATGTTGAAGTTACAAAGACCGTTAACTGCAACCTATCGGTTATGTTTCAGAGTTATGTAACGTTTGAGGACATTTTGATGTGACGCAACCGTAAGGTTTCTGAAACATTGCTGTTACATTGCGCAACTTATCTGAAAAGTCTCAATGTTTCAGTTCTACGTACTTGTAACATATACGAAACATTCTGTGCTGTGTGGACATTATCAGTTATTATTTATCACGTCTCATGACCTTCACTACAAGCACCGTCGTTTACCTGCAGTTGCTTTGATTTGCATAAAGAAGCGCTGGTCATAATGGTGGATATAGCACGCTCTTTACTCAAATCAACTTAACACACAGAGGAAAGTCTAAGTTTAATGAAAACAAGATAGTAATCTGATCTCTCAACATAGTACTCTGAGCATTGAACACCCGAACTCTTATCTCACGAGACTTACCACATAGTTTCACTTTGACCAGTTGTCAGGTTGTTGCCAACATGAAATTCATCGAGAAGGAATCTGTGGCATTCTGTCAGCGAAACTTTTAATGAGAGGAAATCAATTTTATATAAAAGCACAGGAACTCAAAAAGAAAGTTTAATTAGAGCGTAGGTCCTAATACACAAGAGTATTTCTTTTTCTTTCCCTTCAGATCTATGTCTAACAATATTCTTCCCATCTTTTTTTTGTTTTTGTATTCTATAAATTTTCAATTGCTTTGTATTTTGTGTCCATATCTCCCAAGCATTTTTAATACGTCTTTTGAAAAAAAGGGGTATGAGAAAGATTTCCGTTGCACAGTAGTCTTTTTCGGATCATAACGTCACCGCAATAGGGCAGAACTGCAGATGCTATCAAATCCGAAATGCATTTTATTCCATATCATTGGTTCTAAATATCCGATTTTAAAAATTGTTTCTATCCTTCGATACCATTTACGACAGTTTCTTATTCAAATAATGCACAGTTTTTCCGCTATGTGGAAGGGGGGGTGCAAATTGCGTTTCGCGATACCTGTGCTCCTTAAAGTTCGGTTTCAAAAATTATTGTAGAGTTCGTGGTGAGTAAGGTTTTGCAAATAATTCCTAAATTTTCGTATAGAACACTTTTGTCACCATGGACGTAAGGGTATAACTTAGTTTCCGATACGCATACAGCAATACTTGCGCTTCTAAACAAATTACTGAAAGAATTCCTTTCTGGTGAGATACCATTCACCAGTGGCCTGCCGTGAACGTTATGCGTAGGCATACAAAAAAAAAAAAAAAAAAGAAAGAAAAGAAAACATACGTCATTTTTTGCAGTATTCCATCCTGCGATTTGTTTTTATTCTTCCTTTACTTTGTCTTAAACTATAGGCTTCGACATCAAAACCTTTAGTAGAACTTTTTAATTGTTATCAATTTTTTCTTCGATAGTATGTCTTGTCCTTGCGTATATTGCGTGAATAGTTCTTTATTTGCGCAATTTAGTTCCCTCAAACATTTATCCAAATCAAGTTCGTAAGAAGCTTTGAACAATTTGCAGATTGTTTTAATGTTTAATCCGAGGGAAACAGTAGACAACGCATAATTCACTTTTTTACCTAACGAAATCAAAACGAGTCTGATATCTTTTTTTTTTTGTGTGTGTATGAGTGTGTGAATTCATGCTCACTTCAGAAAAACCTATGCTTTTTCCATCACAATTGTTTGAGCCCATAAACTTTCCATACAAGATAGTTATGGGGGGATGATTATGATCTGGAAAATACCAGGCGGAAAGACTTTACCTTTAGATAGTCTATCTCCCGGAAAATGTCATCTGGTTGATGTGGGAAAGCTTGGAACCTTTGATTTTAGTTTTACGCCAATAAATGCGGATTACTAGTATAACATTACTGTTCTAAATCTGAAGTTTGACAATTTTTTAGTTTTATTTTTATTTTCTTTAGGAAAGGGTAAACAGTTTCTGATAGTTACATTACAAAATGTGTGCTAGGGAGTTTGGAGCGAGTGCTAAGGAATTTTTTGACAGTAAATTGAATATTTGAATTTACTGCTTCATGATTTCTAAAAGAAATGCATTGTAAAATTGTTTTCGTTATCTATTATTTATTATTTTAGAGGGGATCAGGGAACGAAGCATTGTAAATTGTTTCGTTCCCTGATCCCATCTAAAAAAATAAATAATTTATTTTGTATATTAGAGGGGATCAGGGGCTTGTCAGGCAGCACTTCTGCCTTTCCTCCTAGTCCCTTGCTGTACATTTAATTATTTTTAACATGTAACATTTTATTCATATTAATATTACGTTATTGGTCTATTTAATTGATATTAATTTTTAATGGAATGAGTTTTGTTGCTGTGCAGAATTTGTAATATTGTGAAAGTTGGAGATTTGTTGTAATTTGTGAGTTTCATTGGTGAATTTGCTAACTTTATTCGTACAATTAGTTTATGATTGTGGTACATATTGTTATTTTACTGAGCATTATATTACTTTTGTATAATATTGTACAGCAGAAATTTTATAAAAACGAAAAAAAAAATAATAATAAACAAGGAGAACGAAACAGCTTGGGAGATTTGAAACTCTACAAATCTTGTCTGTTTGATAAATAGAAGCGTTGAAATATTAATTCGTTTGTGTGTTTAATCTGCATAATTAACGACGATGTTAAGGGACTCAAGTTTGAGGTTGGTGTTCCATTGCTTACACGTTCAGACTTTATAAAATTTTGGGAATCAAAAGACTTATTATTTATGCATCATCCATTTCCTTATTTCCCTTTTGCAGTTTGCTTAAATTATCTTGAAGCATTTCAGTGATTCGGAAAAGCAAATAATATACAAAAATGCAGCCGTACAATTTTGCAACTGGGACTAAGCACCAGATAACAAATACTCACCGTCAAAAGAAAACGAGCTTTCCATTGGTTGATAACGCTCTCTTTCGCATTTCAACAGGCAGTTAACAAAGGCCTCAAACCTAGTGGGAATAAACAATGGGGACAGAAGGAACGGACTCCCGTTCTCTTATTGGTTGACTGCCCAAGCACTGAATGCAACGTTCGATTTCGCCTCTAATGTTATGTCCTCGGCAAACACCGCACAATCTCATATGAGTTCAGGCATGATGACACGAAGTTTGGTTTGCATTCGCGCTCTGTTACAGTTCCGGCTAAAATACGCACGTTGGTTTTAAATAAAACTCTGCTAAACCAGGTACTTAGTTTAAATTTCCAGCAAAAAACGACGGCACAAAGTTTTTCTTCGTGTATTTTTTTTTTTTTTTCAGAGAGCAAATTTCTGCACTTAATTAAGACATGCAATGCATGCTTTGCATACAACGACCGCACGCTACTGCCACTCACCAAGTAAACCATTTGCTCATTTTTTTCTACTCAATAATGTACAGGTTTAACGTGAGGAGGTGCAGATGTATGTCACATTTTTCTCTATATCTCTTCTTGCAATAGCGGATTTGATAATTTCTTTCTTTGTGGGACAGGATTATCTAGCGAGGAAATTTTTTCATATAATTTTTAATAATTCGTGACGCACAATTTAGCCACTAGAAAGCGTAAGTTGATGTTTCTGTATACAACGTATTTGCAGCAATATTTGCGAGTCTAAATACTTGAATGAAAAAAAAAACTCTTTTTCGGTCATATACATAGCTTAGTACGAAAACAAATTTAAGCAAATTTGCTACCCAAAATAACACACAGTTCACTTGATAGGAGGCGTTAATACATAATCTGTTTTTGCAGATATCTCTGCTTCTAATAGCCTGATTTGAAAATTTATTTTCACGTCAGATACCATTTATAAGGGTTGCCCAAAGGAACATGGGACTGTCGGTTATTGGCCGTAAGGGTTTATAGGTTGGAATATGTGACCATATAGGAAGTAAGAGTGATACATGGGCTACATACCCACTACACATAATCTCCTTGTCGATTCGACAAAGTGTTCCAGAGCGGCACGAGTTTGTGGACACCCTGAGCGAAGAACGTCCGTGATTGGCTGTGAAACCAGTCTTCAACGGCGTCCCTGACCTTTTCAGTGGCCCGAAGAAGTGGTAGTCGCAGGGCAACAGATCGTGCTATAGGAAGGATGGTTGAGGACCTCCCAGCGGAAGCTCTGCAGCAAATCTTAGCACACTGTCGCGACATGCTGGCGATCGCTCTCGTGCAGCAGAATAACCCCATTTAACAACATACCGGGTCGCTCACGCTTGATGGCCGTTTTGAGGTTGTGTAACGTATCGCATTATGTGGTTACCTTGACCATACTGCCTGCTTACAGCCAATCCAACAGCAATGAGCCGTTCTCATCGAAGAAAACCGTGAGCATCCCTTTTCCAGCATTTAAGGAGGACTGAGCCTTTTTGGGAGTGGAGAGTTGGGATGTCGCCATTCCATACTCATCTGTTTTGTGGCCGGATCGAAGTGGTGGCACTAAGTTTCATCTGCGGCCACAATCTTGGAAAGAAACTCTGTGTGGTAACCATGCAGATGCTTCAGGCAAGCACCCATTCGCCGAATCTTCTGATTCTTCTGTTGATTTATTGGGTTGAAAGCCAAACTGATTTTTATTAACGATATTAAAGTTTTGTAAGTATGAGATTAATCTCGTATACAGGGTATCCCGGAACTTCGTGTACAAACTTGGAGGAGGTTAGAGAACAGCGTTAGGAACCAGAATTAAATAGAGAAGCATAGGCGGAAACGTCACCCTCACGTGAGAAAGAGACACAAAGACACAGTAAGGCCACAATACAGAAAGCAGTGATGAAGCAACCTTTTCATGTGACGGGGTGTTCAATACGCACAACGCGCACATGTGGGCCAATCACGAGCCGCACAACAACGCCTCACTGTTAATGTGTGGGCGGGTATCGTAGCGGACAGTTTAGTCGGGCCATACATCTTACCACCTCGACTGGACGCTCGCAAGTATCTCGTCTTTCTTCAGGAGGTTCTTAAGGAAATGCTGCACGATGTCCCGACGCGGAATGTGGTTGCAACATGATGGGGCGCCATCTCATTACGCAAGGTGCGTACGTGACCATTTAGACCGGACATTTGGAACCAAGTGGATTGGGCGTGGCGGTCACGTCGAATGGCCCCCCAGATCACCTGATTTATCTCCTCTTGATTATTATCTCGGGAGTTCCATGAAGAGCATTGTGTACGACACGCCAGTAAATTATGAAATGGACCTGGTGGCACGAATATCCATCGCTGCTGCTACGATCCGCGAAACGCCAGGTATCTTCGACAATGTTCGCCAATCCATTTCGCGTAGGTGTCATACGTGCATCCAGGCCAATGGGCGCAATTTCGAACACTTCCTGTGATGCTTGTAAGTCCTACATTGTACTCTTTTGTTGTGTAATAAAGCGTTTTACACTGCTTTCTGTATTGTGGCCTTACTGTGTCTTTGTGTCTCTTTTTCACGTGAGGGTGACGTTTTCGCCCATGCTTTCCTATTTAATTCTGGTTCCGAACGCTGTTCTCTACCTCCCCTCCAAGTTTGTACACGAAGTTCCGGGACACCCTGTAGATTAATTTTTCTAAGATTTCAGCAAAGATTGACATATTAGCTATGGGACGGTAACTGTTAGCATCTTTACTCTTATCAGATTTATATTTAGGGGTAATTTTCAGCGCATGTGGAAATATGCCAGTAGTGAAAACTATTTAAAAGATATTTAATAGTGAGTTTATGATTATTTAAGCTACATGTTAAACAACAGAAGGATGAATGTTATCATTTCCTGGTCCTGAAGTAGCTTTAATATTATTTAATTATTGTAGTAGTTCAGTTTTGGTTATAGGTAATAAGTAGAAAGTTTTATTTACAGAAGAATTGTGCAAATATTGTGAAAAAATAATTATGAAATGATTTTAAGTTTAGTTAAAGATTTTGAGAGATATGCAACTCTCGGGATATGGCTGTTCCGTCCACCAACGCCAGACAGTGGAGATAACGTTCTTCGCGTTCGTTCGTCCGTTGCTGGGCTCCAGACACATCGCCGTGGAAGGAATATCCGCCTTCCCGCAGTGTAACACATCGGCCTGGTCCGTCTGATGTACGTACGGGTTTCGTCTGCTGCCGCGGGGCATACTCGGTTACTACCACTCACTTACTTCCACAATTCCCGCAAATCCACTATGGCAACTTGCCCTGTGCATAAAGTAAGGATATATCGAGAAAACGCTGGCTGTATTGAGCTGAAACTCATCACGTCATGAAGTCGACTGCAGCACACCCGCGACCTAAAACAGAACTACAGTTGATTGACAGTAGGGCTTCCCAGGAATCACCGCGAACCACATTACAACGAAGTGAATTTCTCCGTCATTTCTGTCTACGCCAGGATTCGAACCCGGATCCCCTCATTCCGGAATAAGTCACTCTACCAATTGAGCTACGCGGACGTTTGTTCTGACTACTATCTGCCTTTATGTCGTGTGCGTCCTGCTGGCAGGTACGTTACATCTCCCCCCCCCGAAAGAGGGCCGGGGGCATGGCCCACGGGTCAGCCGTGACCATGAAACTTTGCAGGCAGCCATCCACTGTAGAACGTGCAATTGAGAACTCCCAGTCAATCTGGTGTGTGGAATGCAACGTCACACACATTTATTTTTCGAAGCGCTGGAGAAGGGATTCTCTGATTTTTCCTATCTCGCGGTGTGGAAATAACATCACACCATTGCGAGATTTTGAACGGTCGGGTCATCCGGATAGTTCGGGCGCCATTATAACGAAGTAAATTTCTCCGTCATTTCTGTCCACGCCAGGATTCGAACCCGGATCCCCTCATTCCGGAATAAGTCACTCTACCAATTGAGCTACGCGGACGTTTGTTCTGACTACTATCTGCCTTTATATCGTGTGCGTCCTGCTGGCAGGTACGTCACAACATGACTTTGTCCATTTGAGCTTTGACCTCCCTGCACAGTGGAAGACGACGTATACGACATATACCTATAATTTTCCGGATTCTTTTTGGTTTGCATCTTCCAGTTTCATGTAGCATTCTAACAAGTGGCATTATTCTTGCTTATTCCTCACTGATCGTAAATTCCATTACTTAGGTTTCTACGTGTTTTTGTTGCACATTTCATTCACGCATACTTTGCCATTGTTTTCTTCACAATACAGCTTTACGTTCAATTCTGATTCGTATTCCATTGTCACCTGTTTCGATACCTACGTGTTTGGCTTTAATATTTATGGATATTTCGTTATTGCCATCTTTCCGATGCCTCACTTGGTTTAGATTGAGACTGCAGTTGAGGACAAAGGTCAGGGTGGGGTGGGTGGTGAAGGCAACGGAAGGGGGTGCAGAGAAGTGGCTCCTCACCACCCCAGCACTGGGTTGGGGTTGCCATAGCAACCATTGCCGACGGGATGGATCACGTCACAGTTTGGTTCTGTTTTAGGTCCGTGAGGGCGCCACTTTCTATAGAATGAATTTCCACGGGCTCCTATGTCTGTTTCCACTCTATAATCCTTCCTTTATGGCCCTGTGCGTCCTGCTTTTATTCCTCCTGCAGGACAATTACGAGGGCGTGGCTGGCACAAATAATTTCCATGAGCGCTACAATTGTAATTATTTGCACCTCTTCACGTGACCTAACCATCCAGCGAGTTTCAAATACACGTTTTTCCTGTTGTTACAGTTTCAACAAACACCAGTGTAAATATGTCAACCTCCTTAGACCAGGTCTATGTGCCATTTAGCACACTGTGTAAAGTAAGTCGTACATGGTCTGGGAATAACAATTAGCCAACCACATGTTCGTCACTTTTTTTTGCGACGTTTATCTGGAAACCACTAGTTACAGAGCATGCAATACAAAAGTACGTTCTTTTGTTACAATCTTACAATGAGAAGGACGGGAATTTTACGATGGCCATCAAGAGCACATCAATAACGCTAATATTTAATCATTAGGGATCGTTCAAATAATGTTTTCTAGAGAAATCGAGCATTGTACCTTAAAGCTCTTTAATTAAGAGGCTTCTTTTATTGCAGTCATTTTAACAGTGCCTTCTGCTAACAGTAGTACGGTGAACAAAAAGTGAACCCAGACTACTTAATTAGTTTACAGCTCTTACGGTGAACCCAGACTACTTAATGAGCTTACAGCTTTTACGGCTCCAAATGCGATTTTCTTCAAAGACTGAAGCAAAGAATAGAAGGAATCTGGAGGAAAACAGAAGGTTTGAAGGAGGAATAGGAGGCTCAGTGTTTCAGCTGTCGCTCGGATTTTCGCCAAATCGCGATAAAGATTGTAACTTTGCGACAAAAAGTCCCAAATGAATTGCCAAAAAGCGAAAGTTTCCCGACATATTTTCTTTCCGTCCTACCGCCCACCCCTGCTTCGCCTTTGCGTTGTTTTTCATCCCGTTCATTTTTCCGTTCCGTCATCGCTGCTTCGCCCCGCCGACCAGGTATTCTTCCCCGTCATATTTTCCTTCCGCCTCGCTGTCACATTCTGCTTCGCCTTGTTGCCAGTTTTTCATCTCCATTGTCTTTTCTTCTATCGCAAAAAAGCACCAATGAGCCTTCGAGAGCACCTTTCGCAAGAACTTTGCTGCGACGAATTAGGAAAAAGGCGTTTCGTTTGTTTATTTGGCGGTTCGCCGTCGCAGCAGCAACCGTGGGAGCAGCACGCGCCGTTTCGGTTCGGCTCGGCCGGTCGGCCGCTGTGTCGTCGGTTGTGGCTTTGCTCAGTTCTGGTCTTTGTATATATTTTCACAAATTGCATGTATCAGCAAATGTAAGTATTTTTTATTAAAATTAGAAGTGTAAAAGCCTATTACTTTTTATTCTTGAATTCTATTTAAAATACAAAATTTTATTGAGCCAATGCACTGTGATTGTATGTATTTTCATAGCAAAAAATAGAACTGTAAATTTGGCTAATTTGCATAGCGTTTTGCTAAAACTTTTGCTGACAAAATAGCCAAATTGCTACATGAGAAAAAATTCGAGCTTTAGCACTGAGGAGGCTGACAACGTTTTCTTACCTCCCGAAGTCGAGACGCCCGGGAAAATGATGATATAAATGAAATGGGGAAAGTGCGGAAAAGCTACAGCTGGGAGACAGAATGAATAGTGTGATAAGAAAAGTTATAACGAAGTAAATTTCTCCGTCATTTTTATCCGCGCCGGGATTCGAGCCCGGGTCCACTCATTCCGGAATAAGTTGCTCTACCAATTAAGCTACGCGGACATTGATTCTAATTGCTATCTGCCTTTATGTCGTGTGCGTCCCTCTGGCAGGCACGTCACATCTCCTGGTATGTTACATCATCTCCCCCTTATTTTTCTTTTTCTTTCGAAGTGCTGCTCATATTTTTTCTATCTCGCGGTGTGGAAATAACATCACACCAATGCGAGAATTTGAACGGTCGGGTCATCCGGATAGTTCGGGCGCCATTATAACGAAGTAAATTTCTCCGTCATTTTTGGTCTACGCCGGGATTCGAACCCGAGGCCGCTTATTCCGGAACAAGTCGCTCTACCAACTGAGCTACGCAGACATTTGTTCTGATTCCTATCTGCCTTTATGTCGTGTGTGTCCTTCTGGCAGGTACGTCACATCTCCTGGTACGTTACAAAGTTTTAACGAAATAACAAAGACAATTCGAAGACAAACTTTTACCATTATAAAGGTAAGTCTTAACTGAAAAATAAAATTACCATTACTTTCTTTATCATATATTCTTCTGCTATGGTAAAAGACGTAAATAAAGCGAACCCACAGCTGAAGAGTAAACTTCCGCTATCATATTGCCATCAATGCACAATCCGGTTTTAGCACAGCAACTCTGCTTCTTGAAGGTGTACTGGGGAAACCCCCCCCCTTTTTTTTTTTCTTGAATCGAATAACTATAACCATGACCAAGATTTTTGATGTTTTAAATGATTTTTGATGTTTTAAATGTAGAATTTCCTTAATAAGTGGCGATTACGGATAGACGCACCCCCCCCCCCAAGAAAAAAAAAAAAACACAAAAAAACACAACACTATGGTTCCGCCATTGTTGAAGCCCGTGGTCGCAGCCACAGTTCAGACGGTAAGTGCCCAGCAGTGGGAAAACGCTACAAAATTTTACTTAAGGCTATGAAAGTGTTCTCTTTTCACTTTAAAATTCATAATTAATAAATAAGGAACTTACGCCGTTTCCTTGGACTAATCATCGGTTTGAAGGGTGTGGCTCCACTTTCGTCGTCAGGATTGCCGCATCTTGATTCGCTCATCATTTGTAGAGTAGCCTGATCGAGTTTTCCAGTAACTGCCATATTGTAGGTGTTCTGGTAGTGGCGTATCGCCTGTCGAATCTCTTCTTCCGAACATCGTCGACCGCCTCTACCTTCTTTCAGCCGCGAAGATCCTCCTCGTCTCCGGGATCCACCACAACGCAGGTATCCATATCTTTTCAGAATTTCCTGGTAAAGAAAAACCGCAACGACTAAGTTTTAACGCATAATGTATGCAATACTTAATTGCATAAACGTATTCAACTGTTGTGTGGAACACAATAACGACACTCCGGAACTATTGCTCAAGCAGCACATGTGATGAAAACAGGAATCGTGATGATACGAGGTCAAGGACTGGAACGAATTCACCCGGGGACAGGAAAATACGTAAAAATCAGTTGAAACGAGTGTATTCACTGTCTAAGAAGTCGGCCGAATGTGGTTGAAACGAGTGCATATCAGAAAACGATGCTTTATCCTCAATTGTGTTTTCAAACTTGTCATTCAGGGGGTGCTTGAAACTAATCCTTTCTGACTGAATACCTTCTAATAGGACTATATCAATGGCGACAAACCTAAGAAAGGAGAGAGAATACACTGAAGTGCCAGAAAAACTGGTACAGACGAGCTTATGCAAAATACATAGCAACGTCTCCTATGCGCGTACTCGGTTGCGTCCGCCAGTGCGTATATAAAGCGATAGACATCCTTGCCAGCTGTCAGAGCTGTTTTCGGCATGAGAATGACAAGTAATAACGATTTGGGCGATTTTCAACACGGTGTCATAGTTGGCGCTCGTGAGATGGGCCATAGTATTTCGGAGGTAGAAACAAAGTTCGGATTTTCACAGACGACCATTGCAAGGGTGTACCGTGACTACAAGAATTCCGGCAAAACCTCCAACTTACGATACCAGTGTGGCCGTAAAAAGACATTAAGTGAACGTGACCATCGTCGGCTGTCAAGAATCGTTTCACGCGATAGGCGTGCAACACTCTCGCAGGCATAATCGGAATTCAGTGCTGGAGCCTCAACAAGCATCAGCGTCCGGACTGTGCAACGTACCCTACACGATATGGGCTTTGGGAGCCGACCACCAGCTCGAGTCCCCTTGATGGGTGCACGATACAGAGCTATGCGCCTCGCTTGGGCACGGCAACACCGCCACTGGACACTTGATGACTGAAAACAAGTAGCCAGGTCTGGCGAGTAGCGTTTCCAACTGTATCGGGCAGATGGAAGGATTCGTGTGTGGCGCAAACCCCATGAAGCCATGGATCCCGCCAGTCAACAGGGAACTGTACCGGTTGGTGGGGGTCCGTAATGGTATGGGGTGTGTTTAGCTGGACTTCACTGGGACCCCTGGTACGTCTACAAACATCTGTGGCCGGCCAACGCTATGTGCGCATCTTTTCTGACGAGGTACACCCGTTCATGTCCTGCATTCATGCTGATGGGTTGGGCCTGTTCCAACAGGACAATGCACCTCCATACAAGTGTCGGGACGCCACATTATGGTTAGAGGAGCATTCATCTGAGGTTGGGGTGTTGACATTCTCACCCAAGTCCTCAGATCTGAACGTGTTAGAACACATTTGGGATCCCATGCAACGCGCTATCGAACACAGGAATCCGAGACCTCGGAATACACCCGAATTGTAGAACGCTCTGCAGGAAGTATGGTGTGCATTGCCTACAGCATATTTCCAGAAGCTAGTGGAGTCCATGCCCCGTCGTATTTCTGCAGTCCTGCGCTCCCGTGGGGGACTTACCAGGTATTAGACTGGTGTACCAGTTTTTCTGGCACTTAAGTGTATGTCTGAGTCACTTGTTTTCAACCAGTGGTATGATGTCCATGGCAGGGGTACCATGCCTTGGATCATGAAGCAGAGAATAGAAGACTAAAAGAGAGCGCTTATCATGATTAACAGATCTATTTTCAGTACTGTTGAAATATAGGGGGAAAGAAATGGCTTTACCGTAGTCTTCGTGAATGCCGGAAGCTATGTATACATTTCTATTTGGAAAGCGCAGAATATTTTGAATTGCTATACGGAAATATTCAAACAAAATTAAATACACTGCTGGTCATTAAAATAGCAACACCAAGAAGGACAAAAGATGAGATTGCCAAACTGAGTTTTTCTATACCTTATAGTACAAAGATAAAGTTATTAAAATTTGAGGTAATTCTGCTGCATAGAACGGACAAAATCAGTACTGAGGTTATCCACCATGGGCATTAATAACTGCTGCCAGATGGCTCGGCATAGAGTCGAAGAGACTCTGCATGTCACCTTGGGACATTGCACTCCATGAGGCTTCAATTCTGTGCCAAAGGTCATTTACTGTAGTGGCTGGTGGTCGTTATCAGGCCACTTCGCTCCGCGACCAGGTACTAGACGTGTTCAATAGGCAAAAGATCTGGTAATCGCGCCTGGCCAAGGGTGTAGTAGAACATGCTGGGCATCAAGGAAATGTCGGACGTTGCCTGCGACTTGCGCTCGCGCATTGTCCTGTTGTTAGGTGCCCCCGGGAGGCCCTGAACATATGGAACAACCACAGGCTCTAACACCTCGGAGATGCAACGCTGGCTGTTCACATTTCCGGCTATGCGAACTAAACGCGTGCGGGGTGCATATCAAATGACACCCCATACCATTAAAACGCGTGCGGGGTGCATATCAAATGACACCCCATACCATTACTCTAGGTGCTGGACCGGTATGACGCTGCAAAATGCAAGACTCTAGCAGCCGGTCCCCCACAGTGGCGCCAGACAAGGTTACGGCCATCACGGTGCTGGATGAAAACGCGAGAATCGTCTGAAAAGACGATGTCATGCCATTCCCTCGTCCATATGCGTCATTCAGCACAACACTGGGTGCCTCATACGCCTGTGCTGTAGAGTTAAAAATAGACGCAGCAATGGGGACGGTCCGTGCTGCCGCAAACGACATCGCACCGTACGTCCGGATACTTGGTGTTGTGCCACAGACCCTAATTCGTGAGCTAATGTACGCGATGTTCTGGTTCGATCCCTAAGGGACATGCGCACAACATGCCTGTCCTTTCTAGTGTTGGTGTGTCGGGGCCGTTGCGATCCTTCCCGTCGCTCCGTCGTACCCTCCTGGACCCACCGATTCTAAATTCGCATCACAGTGGTCGTATTTCGCCCAACGCGAGCACTAGTTTCGCGGCACGATAATAAACAGTCTCGGTACGCTACGATTCTGGTGCGATCGAATTGGGATACGTGCTGGGAAGCTTTCCGTCTTCTTACACGAGGCATCCTGAGACATTTCCGCGAGGAAAAATGGTGAGCAAACACAATTCCACTATGGAAAACCAGCTCTCTAATCTCCCCTCTTATACTGCTTCTAGGTGGCGTTACTGGCGCAAATGATTTGCATCTGCACTGCGCTGCTAATCATTTACTTGCCGTACCATGCTGTACGCATCATGCAAATTTCAGGTCTGTCGGATGCTTCCTTCTTGGTGTTGCTATTTTAATGACCAGCAGTGTAGTAACTTCGGTTATTTTGTGAGGAAAGGCAGCTAGAGAAATCACCATCAGTTAAAAAGCAGCTTACCACAGATTCCTTTTCGGCAAAATTGTTCTTTCGTTGACTGTGGGACCTCCAATGAACAAAAGGACCCCCTTTCCCTATCCCCCGGTTGTTGGAGGACATCTCCCTCAGAGACAGCCCGTCAGAGACAATCCGAGTAAGCAATTAACAGTCAACTTCTTACTTCGAGAGCCTCTTCCTCGGGGACGGATAGAAAAAGGGAATTTGACCGGATAATAGTCATAAACAAGGAGTCTTGAAGGGAGAAGGACGAAGGATTTTGCATGGGCACACAGGCACGTAGGATAAAAATAGATTTGGGGGGGGGGGGGGGCGCAGAGAAAGCCGCTCATAATATCCATTTCCCGCTGGAAGTACAATCCGTTTATTTTGACTAGCCAATACCCCCCTCCCCCATCTGAAGAATAAAGACTTGTGCGAGCGAAATCATCGGTCATTACATTTAATTTGTTTAACCCTTTAACTGGCTGGAGCGAGTTAACTCGGTATTACCGAAACGGGCTCAAGTAAGCTCGAACGAATATATTCGTTGTCTAAGAAGTGGGCCGAATGATGCTGGAATGCCCCATGGGGCAGCCGGGACCATGTGTCGCTGTAGGCAGTCATGCGCTGAAGAACGTACATTGGATAAATCCGAGTCAATTTGGTGTGTGGAACGTAACATCACACACATTTATTTTTCGAAGGGCTGAAGAACGGATTCTCTTATTTTTTATGTCTCGCGGTGTGGAAAGAACACTACTGCGAGAACTTTAACGGCCAGGTCATTCTTCAAGTTCGGGAGCCAATATAACGAAGTAAATTTCTCCGTCATTTTTTGTCCACGCCGAGCATCGAACCCGGATCCCCTCATTACGGAGTAAGTCGCTCTCCCAACTGAGCTACGCGGACGTATGCTCTTGCTGCTATCTCCCTTTAGCTCATGTGCGTCCTGCGGTGCGGGCACGTCACAGCAGTTTAAAGTCAGGATTCCCCCTTGGTTCTATAGAGCTGAATCTTTAAAAGCGAATACATCTATCCTATATTGCAATATATTCTTCAACATGTCTTTGTATTAGTGACAACATAAATCGTTCTTCCTTGGGATTCATTCATCATTCTCGGAAAAGAGTCATTCTCAAATGATCCAATTTCCCGGTTGTCACTATGCTCATTGAGTAAACCATTCGTTGAAGGAACTCCCCATTGCGCTTTCAAGGTTAGAACTCATTTTAGCAAACTGCCCAAAAAAGCACGAGCTCTTCAACTATACACTATTAACGATGAATGATTTGCCACGAGTGAACAATTTGGGCACACCATTCAAATAAATGGCATTTACGTATCATTCCCATTCTTAAGTTTCACCACTATTGCCTAGCTAAATCTTGATTGCTAACTCACATTACTATTGATACTTATTAATTCTCGACATTATTTTTCTTATTGGGATGTTGTTTCCGAATTCATGTGGGCTTCATTGTGTGTCGCAGTAATGGTGCAATGAATGATCACTCACAGCGGTGAGAGCAAACATTTTATCATTCACGTGAAGTCATTCACGAATGGTCCATCACTACTTCGTATACACTGAGTGGTTAATTTGTTAGGACCAGTGGACCATTTTATGCAGATGTTATACGTCATTCTCCGTTGCCATGTCACTGCCAATCGATACAAAGCCAAGCGAACGAAATCCCTCTCAGTAGTGGTTAGGAATACCTTACAGAAGGTTTAATGTGAAAGCCACGTCATCAAACGGAATAAGAACGTAGGATGATAGCGCGAGCTCGTAGTGGAGGAGCGAATATTAGAAAAACCTGGTGCACTTGTGGAATGTGGGAGAGCAACGTAGTAACAGTATATACAGGGTAGAGTAATATGTGATCTGGTACTGATCACATGATCTGTGGTCGGAAAAGGTTAGTCGTAGCCCAAGGTGGGTTGTACATAGTGATATTGTAGTTTGGGCCAATTGACGCACAACAGAAACTCAAATAACACAGCATTTCTATCAGGGAGAGTGGCAGACGGTATACGTGCGCAGCGGTACACTGCACCCTCTACGTTACATCAGTACAAGACCTATCCGTAAATCACTGTTGTCTGCAGAATACGAACAAGACAAAAGGCTTACAGTGTGCTCAGAGATACTTCAGCAGGAACTTGAATTACTGGAAAAGTTTTCTTCTGTAAGACAAATCGCGTGTTAACTACGCCATGCCGTTTTGAGGGTGAGAAACGAGACGCAACAGCATTAGGGTATTGATCCACTTTGTACGGACACTACGTTTCAAGTGTAGTGGCGTTCATCATATTTTAGTGGGAGACTTTGGGCCCTTTGATTCAAGTGGACGCACTTCTGAATGCCCAAGCATAATTAAACATCGCTGTTGACCAAGTTCATCCACCCGTTCTTACCCCCCACTCCCTTGGGGATGGATACATCAAGGAGGACAACGCACCAGACATAATAATCTAATTGCCTCGGAGTGGTTTCAGGAACACAATGAAAACTTCACCAAAATTCTTTGGATCAGTGAGTTCCCTGATTTCAATCGCATAGAGAATCTGTGGGATGAAGTCCAGCAAGACGTGACACATCCGGATCTACTGCCATCTATCTACGTCAATTGGAAGATGCGATTGCTCACGGTGTGAACCAATATTTAGTCTAATCAATGCTGAGGAGAATTGCTGATCTTCTGAATAATGCTTTATTAGGAACAATGGTCCAACAAATTATTAAGCAGGAGGACGCAAAAAATGATCACTTATTACATATCGTAAACACGGCAAAGCTCCCACATTTTGAGTAGTACATCCAGGTCACCATTTGAACCACCTTCTTGCTGCAGTTTTCCGAATAAGAACCTGTAACGTATTCTCTAGATTCACTTTCCTTTTCATTTTACTATCTCTGGTTATTTTATTTTTCTATGTAAATTATCTTCTTACTGAACGAGATGTTATTTCTCCCGCTGAATGAGATCTGGCAATGAGTGTAAATCATGACGTGGTGGTAGCCAGTATAAATAGGCGCGTTCAACGATACTAGAGAGAGCTTTTTGTTGATATGCGTAGGGAGAGCTTTGTTTCATGTGTAAAGAGATCTTCGTTATATGCGTAAGGAGAGCTTCGTTTATGTGAGTAGAGCTTCGTTCATGTGCAAGGAGCTACGTTTTATTGAGTAGCTGTGTGTCCGGTGAAGTGTATGTTGGATCATATCAAGAGTTTCTCTAATAAAAAGTTGTTCTAGTAAGTACGTTTTTCTCAGTTCATAGTTTTGTCAGATCTCTGTCTGGCTGTTAAGTTTATTTCATTAGTTGTTATTATTAACAACCAGCATTAAGATTTTATTCATCTTAATTACTACTACAACATTACTAGCAGTTAAAAAGCTTGTTTATTATTATTACTACGCTACTAGCAGGAAAGTTTATTCATGTTATAATTAACAAAACAACAACCATTAGAAAAAGCTTAGAAGAAAGCATATTCATTATAAACCCAAAGCACCAATGATTCTCTTTGATTCTTTATAATACGGGATTAGGACTTGTGCACCCTAATCCCATCTCGTAAGTTTTCCGTCCCTTTATTAGATTGCTCTCGAATCTTTTTCACCCTAGACCCATCTCCTAAGATTTTCGCATTCCTGCATAAAACTGCTCTTGACGCATATCCACTAAGTCCCACTCCTAAGTTTCCCAAATCTCTCTAAGGTTATTTTCAAGACTTCTCCACTTTAATCCATACTCCCAAGTTTCCTATCCCTTTATAATATTGCTCTCAAATCTTGTCCATCATTTCTTAAGAACTTGAAAAAAAACCCCCAACATAAATCAATGGCTTCACTTTTTTTTGTTATTTCACGTGTTTGTAATTTGGAAATTTTGAAATTAAAAAAAAAAAAATGCAAGGCACCGAAAGATTAGGCAGCAGTTTGCAAAGACCTATCGCAACTGGAGCGCGGAGTACTGGAAACACGCCATCTGGTTTGACGAATCACGGTTTTAAACTATCACGCTGTTGGGTGGGTGCGTGTGTGACGTAAACCACACGAAGATAAGAACCCTGTTGTGCCAAGTTGGGGGTCATACAGGCAGGTGGTGGCGGTGTAACAGTTTGGGGTGCGTTTAAATGGGCTTCCTTGGAGTCCCTCGTATCCGTCAAGACCTCCGGCACAGGCTCAAAACATCTTCGCCGATCATCTATCGCCCTTTGTCGAGATTATCTTTGGTCACCATGAAGTCATCTTTTAACATGACAGCGCCACACAGTATACTTCCTAAGTGGCGACCAAATGGCTCCAGAAACATTCAAGGGAGTTTACCACACTTGAATGTTTCCCTCGATCGCCGTACCTCAACCTTATTGAAAATGTGTGAGACGAATTGGTGAGATCTCTGCGATCCTGTCAACCCCCACCGGCAACTGTCGATGCTCTACGACAGGTGATCGTAGAGCATTTACCGTGGTATTGCGAGCTTCATGGGCAACAATACCACCAGATTTCAGTACCTCAGTGACTTCTTACCAAGACTGCTGTTGTGAAGACAAAAAGTGGAACAACACTTGATTAGATAATTTAGCCATTCAGTTTAATATCTATTTTATACCTCATCGGTCTTACCTTACCTTGGTATAAGTGATGGCTTGCGATCATTCATCCCAGATGAGTCTGGGTTCGAATCCTGGTGTGCTTGTCTTACAGTAGTGGCTCTGTCCCTTCCCTGGAGGCCGTGGCTCTAAATTAGGGATGAGGGACTGCTTCGTCGCGCTTCTCTCAGTGGTCATTAAATCTCCAAACAAACTTATCTTGCCAAAAGATTTCCCTGTTTTGCAGATATCGAAGAGTTGTAACATCTCTCTCGAGGTATAAATTATCTGAGAGCATAAGTCTAGTCGCCTTCCACCACGAGAGCCCGCTCCTCTATGTTGCATTTCCTGCTTGATCTACGCATGAGCACTCCTCATATCCGTGACGGTCATAACAAATATACATAGTTATATAGATTATAAATGGCATTAGCGTTTTACCCTAAGTATTGCTTTACGCGAATCTATTCAAATGTGTATCAGTTTTCACTTATAAAGTGATCACAGTTGTAGTAACACACAAAGTATATAATGCCGCGAAAATTCTTCTGATTTCGAGCACAATGCTTCTGGTAAAAAAAATACCCAAATGCGAGATCTAATTACCTAATTAATTAATTAACACAATTAATTAATCATTTCTTTAATTAGAATAATTCCGAATTGGGTTTCCAGGGGTTATTATCCCACCCCAGGTCACATAAGGATTTGCTGTTTTCTTTTGTGTTTTTTTATCTTGCTTTCCCTTCGCGTGGGAAGGGAAAGCAAGCAAACTCCAGGCCAGGTTCAAAATTCCTCAAACGACGTGAAAGGTATTTTCATTGCCAGGCATTTGCAAAGAACCAGCACGGTGGATAACTATAAGTCAGTGGTGACTGTACGGAGAAAGTCCAAGAAAGAAGCCTAAATCTGGTAAGAAGGTAAAGCTTATGTAATAACTGTCACCCAGGCGCTGTGTCGGGGAATATAAATCAGACGGGTATACGTGCCTGCGAGCATACTTACAGATTTAAAAAGGGTTTCTCGGTTGGTCTGATAATAGAATTCCGAAACAGGGTGACAGTTAGGGCCAAATAAATTTTTAAAGGGCTTAGCTCAGTTGGCCAGGAGAACATATGCTCGAAGAAATAGCCGCTGGTCAACGTCCACTAGACGGTGGACCACTGGTGGACGAGGGGGTGGAGACCCCCAGAAGCCAATGAAGGTGAGGGTGACACCTCCAAGAGGTGAGGACACGCCTAGGAGCACGGCAGAAAGCGAAACCGAAGCGAAAATAAAATGGGAAAACTTGGAGAAATCAGGGATGGCTGTGGGTTGATAAAATGCTGTCCGTGCGTGGGTCAAAAAGTCGGACTCACAAATTTCGTAATGTATGTTAGGTGCCATTGGAAGGTAGGAGTGGAAAGGATGCCAAGTTGATGGTAGAGAAAAAGAGTGTAAGGAGAAACTGTACAAGTATCACGGTCTCCCGGGCTGGGTTTACCCACGGAGGATACCAGCCCCGTATCGTGGACACCAGGAGGCAAACTACGGGTTAAGGGGACCCATTATCAACTACAAGTGAGGAACAGCAGAGGATACAGGGTAAGACATCCTCCAAATATTTCGATCCCTTGCATGCTGAGTAATCATTGAAATCTGAAAATGGCATATTATTGCTCACCTCGTATTAGTTGGATTACTAGAAAATGTTACCATGAATCTTAGGCTTAACCTTAATCATTTTTACAGAGATGTTTTAATACACTGGCGTGGGAAAATTAAGGACGAGACGGTTTTTTGAATTAACGTCGTGCAGAAGTGCTCCACATCGACTCAAATCATACCATAACATCCCCAAGATGTAAGAATATGGGACAACTGAGCAAAACCGTCCAAACAAGGAATCCAAGGATACAAAGGCACTTTATTGAAAAGGTAGCTTCGAGCACAACTGGACAGAAGACAGAAACGTGCATGTAACAGGTGGCTGCCAAGAAAAATCCAGTCTTTAGTAGGGAATATGATCACCCCTGACTACGTTGCAAGATTTACAACGTTTATCCATGCTGAGGACGAGGTTGTCAAGGAGCTGTTGAGGCATCGCGGCCCATTGCTCTTGTAGCGCCAATCGCAGCTGCGGAAACGTTGCTGGCGGCTGGTGACGTGCAGCCAAGCGTCTCCAGAGAAGGTCCCACACGTGTTCAATTTTTATGTGTCCAGTTCTTGTGTTCCTGGCACTACAGAAACTGCCGTCTCCGATAAGCAGGCATTAATGGCACACACCGTACTGGTCGTCGTGCAAATATGCCACTTTGCCTCCTGGCCACGGTAAAACGCGATAACGGACGTCCAGTTGTCTGTTGCATGTGCCTTGCGATTTCTTCCGCTGTCTGCCGTCTGTCTCTTCTCGCCTGTAGGACAATATACCGGTCGTCCGCGGCCGTGGTTGCTCGTGGCCGACCACGGCTAAACTCTCGGACAGCTGTTCCTGTCGTTTGAAGTGCTCTCCGAGCTCGTGAAACGATGCTGAGAGCGATCCCGAACTCCTCGGCCCCACTAGTCACACTTCGACCTTCTTCCAACTTCCCAATGAGGAGACCTCGGGTAAAGACATCCAGATGTCGTCTGCTGGATTGCCTGTTGGCCATATTAGACGGTGGCAGCAACTCGACGTCGTTCAAACCGATGTACACCTTGCAATAGCTTTCACCGAATTGCTGAGCGTACACAGCCCGTGTGTTTTATACCCTTCCGACCCCCTCCTACGTCATGCTGCATATATGCGCATGCCCTACCATACCGGACCCTAGTCTATTTCCTGAGTGGTCTTTCGGTCCGTTCTGCCTGCTCGTTCCGCTGTTATGCTAATTTCTCTTCTTCGTCCTTAGTTTTTGCGCACCAGTGTATAACTTAATCTGGTCCCACCATTAATGTGCACATAAATTAAGAATTATGATAAAATATATTTTATATTGGTTTCCTTAAACGAACGGGTTTTTCTTCGCTGCTGCTCTGCAAATGAGTATGAGCATGTGGTTCTGGTCACTTATGTCTAGGTAAACAGTTTTCTTGCTTTTGAGGGTACCATGATTTAAACACGATACATAAATGTTTGCTTTAAAACTTAATTTCTTTGCGGCATATGAGTTCTTGCGACAACCTCGTACGACTTCATATGAAACACAATGCGTACAGGTCCCAAAAACGAGACTGGGTCGCCTATTCTAGGAAACCCAATGTCATTGTTGCCACTTTAGACAGTCGGAAAGTTCCCAAACGGGGCTTGGCACGGTAATATTTATATCAAATTCCTCATGCTTTATTTTGGAATATAATTCTGTAAAAATTCAGTCAGTTGCTGATATTTTCCTTCAGGGCGCCAGACGGCCTTGGGGAAACCCCCTCCCAATGGAAAACATTCGGAGGCATTACCAACAAAACGTTTAATAATATGTATGTTTGGAGGCATTGCCCTCAGACGTTTTTAAAAAAAATAAGGTTTTCTATTTTTTCATGAAAAGCAGTAAAGTGTACTTCGAAATTATTAAATTCTATTAGAGAATTTTTTGCGCTTCGGTGTTCCTAGTTGCTTAAATAAGAAATCCATTAAAAGGAAATATTCAAAAAAGACCATAATATTATTCACGATCCCCTCAGGAAAACATCCCTCCCAGTTATGGTGGGATTGCGTGTATAAATAATGTCTGCAACACACACTCAACGTCAGGCTCCTGTGTTTCTTCTCGTAACGGCCTTTAGATGTTGAGGAAAACTGTCATGTTGCAGTCAGGCAATGATGTCTTCATGTCATGGTAACAACATTGTCCAAACTTTACACGCGTCTAATCGTTTATTCTTTACCTGGCACGCCTCACGCTAACCGAAGAACACATCCCGGTTATTCTACTTAAAGCTGTCACTGAAGAAGATGTACGTTGTAAAGAACAGCTCAAGGGAAAGTAAAAAAAAAAAATATGGCAGGCTCTCAAAAAGATGTTGCGAGGAGATGACTGGGAGTACACACAACTTGAGAATGAGATGTGGAATTGGGATGGGGGCGGGGGTGATGTCTTTCACTATCTCGCTCGACGACTCAGCTCCTCAAGGCGGACAGACCATAGCACGTCCATCCTTCGTTTCTCCTTCTTTTCTTTTTCCGTCCTTTCACCCCGCTTCCCTCTCCTTCATTATGACACGTGACGAAGGGGGTCATCAGAAACATGTGTCGGACCGTACAGCTCACCGAGACTGACTGACTGACACCTCTGTAATTCGTCAGTGATCTGAGAAGATAGAGGTCGTGCCTTCTTATCATCGCCTGATCCGGTAGACTGTTTGTGGAGGGAGAATTTGCAACCGCAGAGAGTAACTGAGACGGCCGAGTGATATAGTCAATCAGAAGTAATGGGGGAAACTCCTTCGTAATCACTCTTGCTTTGCTCGACGAGGATCCGCACCGGCAAATTGACGAGATAAGAAATTCGAGTTACTTCTGCGCATTTTCACTGCCGATTTCCCTCAAACGAATTAAGATGTAAAAATCAGATATTACATTCCGTTTCACTTTAACTTTAGAGATTCTAAGATACTCACAGAGGCAGAGAAATTTCAAATTAATTTTTTTTAATAACTAGGGGCTGCGCCTCTAGGCTTGCTACGCTCATTTCCAGAGTAGCGCTCGGTCATTGCAGCCCGATCTCCAAGTATATCATATGAAATAAAAACTGGAAAATTCATATAAATTTCAATTTTTATTGCATGTCTAAACAAATAAGGCTTGTTATTACGAAGTTTCAGAGATTTTTTACGGTCGTTATTTTTTGGAAGAGCGGACTTTTGGCGTTTGAACTTATAGCACTTACTAAATTTACCACTAAGGAAAACAAAAGCGGTCCAAAAAGCATTTCCGTAAACCGTTATGCTAAACCGTTAAGGTGGACGTCAAGTAATTTTGCTGCCTATACTTCCAATGGAAAAACTTTTGTACACATTTTCTTCACAATTAGTGTGTTCCCAAGGATGAAAATTTGAACATCGATTAAAACAACTTCATATTATAATTTGGAAAACTTAATATTTTCTAAAACATAACCATAACTATATTAAAAATCAATAACTTTTCCTTTGGTGGTGTTAAAGCCAGAAAAAAGATGGCGGGACCTGTACTTTGATGACGTCAGTAGACAAACAAATATTGGATTGCATAATTATGGTTATGTTTTAGAAAATATTAAGTATTCCAAATTATAAAATGAAGCTATTTTAATCGATGTTCAAATGTTCATCCTTGGGAACGCATTAATTGTGAAGAAAATGTGTACAGAAGTTTTTCCATTGGAAGTATAGAAAGCAAAATTACTTGACGTCCACCTTAAACAACTGAGATAGCTTTACCAACAAAACATATGCATAACAAATTCTCTGCGTCATCATGGCAGCAGGTCACGGGACCAGAACGTTCCTCTGTGGTTATCGTGAAGACAGACAAGCCGTTCGTTTCTTTCCTTTGCGTCTTTAAAAAATGCTTAAAAATGAAAAAAATGCCTTTTGTTTTGTTTTGTAATAAAGGGATGATAGTTGTAAGTTTATGCTGTAAAAATTGCAATGCGTTATGATTTATAGTTTGCCATACATCCGTTTTTTTAAATGTATCCCATCGCGAAATAGAGAATTTTGTGAAATTTAGAAATTTAATTTCTCGTAAAATAAATCTAAATTAAAAAAAAAGGGCGACGAGGTGCAAAAATTCGGTCATGGCACTACATGCCTACAAAGTTTCGTAGTTCTGTTGCTGTTAGTGTGTCCGGAACACGACTTGGTAGCACTTTTTTGCTTACCTTAAGTTTGAAATACAATAGCTCTTGAAGTATCGCTCGAATCGAGAAACGGTTTATTTCAGCGTGTTTTCCAAACAATTCTCTACAAACGATGTACATTTCATATTTTTGTGATCAATACGTTTGGCGCTGCGAGCTAGGAAAGCAAGAGTGTAGCGACATTTCTAAAACAGCGGCAGCTACTTTTTTTTTAAGAATAGAGAGACAATATTTACAATATTTGAGAGTACATACATTAAAACTACGATGACGCTTCGACAATACAATTATTTTGCGGGAATTTACCTGAAAATGTTTCCGTCAAACTATGGTTTATAATACTTTAATGTTAGTATTTTTGACAGATTGTATGTTGTGACATATGAGTCAAAATGACAAGGAAGCAGCATGATCATGATCATAGGTAGAGGACTTTAGAAACGGAGTGTCTGACCCCAGGTCCTTTTTTTTTTTTTTTTTTTGAGGTTTAACGACCACCGTGAGCAACTCAATGGGCTATAAGCAGTCGCCCGTCCCTAATTTAGAGTCACTGGTTCCAGGGAAGGGAGAGAGCCAGTGCCGTAAGACAAACACAACATCCATGCTTCACCGGGATTCGAACCCGGACCCCTTCCGACGAATGATCAGAGGCCAACGCCTTAGACCACTGCGCCACCGGGGCGGCACCCCAGGTCTTAAACAACCCTTAGAAATAGGAAGCTAGGAGATTTGGGTTAGAGTGCCCGATAGGAAAGTGACACGGAAGCGAGGTAGAAAGGGGGAAGGAAGACGCCCTTATTTATTCCCGTGGGGGGGGGCAGTACCCGGGAATGAAGTAGCAATAAGCCGGCCGGCGTACTTCAATTGGGAGGACAACCAATGGCGTACCGGGGGGGGGGGGGGCAAAGGGCCATATGCACCCCCCAAAAATTGTTTGCCTAATTTTAATATTAAAAATTGATAAAAATTGTCGGTGACGTTATTTCGCTAGTGTCGCCATTCTGGTCTTCCTTAAATTGCCCTTAGTTACTTCTTTATTTGGAAACGTCAGACGAGGTCACACATGCCTATTGTTAATGCCGATCCCGCCCATGCGCACTTCCCACTTGTATGCCACCAAAGAAAGAAGACAGCGAACTGGTGTATGTTGTAGTGGTCAGGATGTCAGTCTAATGAATGGTGGGGGAAGTGGCGTAACTAGCACAACGTGCCCCTCCCCGCAAAATTTACTACAGCGCCCCTAAGATTAGTAATTTCCCCAGGATTTCAAACACGAGGGAGGGTACGTTTTTCGTGGTGTGTGTGTGCGTGTGGTGGATGGGGGTGTGAGGGGTCCAGGGAGAGTGTCTGGAAAAGTAATGCTGGTACCTAGAGCTCTGTAGTTTTAACTTTTTAAGTTATAGATTTAACAATACATGTAATTCAGAGTTGAAGAAATAATCTTCACATAATACGTGGTAAATACGTCGTGATAATTAACACAGTAATCGGACATCGCCGAATTGACTGTAATTACTGTTTCACACGTGAAATAAATCACATCAGAAAACTTTAAATTTCGCCGCCGTTGAGCGGGATGGTGCAACGGATAGCGCGCTCGAACGTAAATCTGGAGATGCGGATTTGATTCCCGCTCCACGGCGGCGAAATTTTCAAGTTTTCTGATGCGATTTAATTCACGTGTGAAACAGTAATTACAGTCAATTCGGCGATGTCCGATTACTGTGTTAATTATCGTACATGTAACTGTTTTGTACAAAACTAAAATAAATCACTTGCAGAAATCACCCTCTTGTACATGGCAGATCTGCGGCTGCTGTGAATAAAAGTTGGCGCCTGTCGTGTACGTATTCCTCGGTGACTGATTGACTGTTTCCCCACATCCTCCATGGGGAATACCCCTGTGGCATCGCGATTTTCCTCAGTAGCGCAGAGAGAGAGGGCGATTGGAGAGCGATCGTATTACAACTCGGAGCCAAAGGGCCGAATAGATTCAATCTGTAGAACATCCGGTGCTTTAAAAGTGAAACTTGACATTTACTTAGGCAAAGTTAAATGTACAATAAAAGAAAATATGAATCGTTGGATTAATTATTTGTTTATTTGTCTTTGTGCGTGTTCGAATTTTTTCAAAAAACTATAACTGGAAGCTGTGGTACGCCCCTTGGTAACTTCGCTTCCCCCACCCCTTCCCCAGCTGCGGAGGTGGTAGTTACGCCACTATGTGGGGGCTGGGGCTTGGGGGAGGGAGGGGGTGTAAGTAAGCCTTTTATCTTGAGTACATACCATACCAGGAAAACAAAAACGTAGAATGAACATTACTTTGTAATTAATAGTGTTTGAGAAAAATAAAAAATGCCTGTTCTCATGCACATTTTTTTCAACACTTCAGGAAGGAATGATATCGTGACTGCAATGATAAAACCAGGAATGTGAGAATTTTTCGATTGTTGACTTTACATCAATATAAAATTTTATTCGCTGATGCATAATACAGATGGCACTTAATATAAATGTTATGTATGTTGCTTGAACATTCTGATGTAATTCCAAAAGTGATTCTTTGATCAAATTTAATTTTTAAATAGTGATAATTGAAACTACGAAATTTCGCATTCGTGGTTTCAACATTGCCGCGACGATATGCACCCCTCAAAATTAATTTCTTGGTATGCCACTGAGGACAACAGCTCAGGAGTAAGAAGATGTATAACGTAAAGTTCCTTTCGTACTGAAATCTTGTCGTTCTTAAGTTATGTCTATATCATTAGGTATGAATACGATGGAACACTTTCTATATTAAACCTTAACGGCCAGACGAAACATAAGACAAAGTCAACTTACGTTAATTGATTTATTTCACCACTATATGATCAGCAAAACATCGCACTTCACATTTTACTTAACAAATCGGTATCCACCCCACATCCAACACTCCACACGAGCAACTGTTGTATCGTAGTTTTTATCTATCGTTTTTATCTCATACGTCACGTGACGTATATGAGATATCGTTCTTATTTCCTATACGTCACGTTCACTCTGACCTCGATTGTGTTGCCAACAGTTTTCGTATGAGAGAGAAGATGTCACGTTAAGTTGTGAAGTATAACTGAGAACAAACTCAAAATTTACATAGGGAAAGAAACTAAAAAGGAAAGTTCATTTAGAATATACGTCACAGATGTTGAATTACTTTTAACATTTGTGACGTGTGAGTCAAAAGGTCAATGAAGCGGCGATAAGCCGGCCGGCGTGGTTAAATTGGGAGGACAACAGCTCCGGAATGGGAAGATGGGAGTTCGAATTCCACTGTCGGCATATGATAGGTTATGCAATAGCAAATAAAGTACGAGCAGAGTTCGTATAATGAGAGCAACTTACGGAAACATCTACGTAAGCTTCATTCTTTCCACTTGACGAAGTTACAAAATTCTAGTATAACATCGATAGCATGCGACAGTATTTATTGGGTTGATGCACTATTATTGGGTTGATGCACATTTATTGGGCTCATGCACATTTATTGAGTTGATGCACATTTATTGAGTTGATGCACATTTATTGAGTTGATGCACTATTATTGGGTTGATGCACTATTATTGGGTTGATGCACTATTATTGGGTTGATGCACATTTAATGGGTTGATGCACTAATATTGGGTTAATGCACTATCATTGGGTTAATGCACTATTATTGGGTTGGTGCATAAGTTAATGCCGTTTTATTTCACGAGTGTTTTCCAGGTCAGTACTAACGGTGCAGATGGTCAGTTGTATATCAAAATGTAGCCAGTAATATCGTGTATCTAAATCATGTGATTGTGGCTAATGGTCGTTTGGTTTTCAGGTCCGGAAGTGTGGAGTCTCAAGTAGAGAGGAATGAACATTTTCGACATCTGCACTTCTATAAGCTTAACAAGGGATCCACAGCCGCCGAGCCTACTCGACAAATTTGTGCTGTGTATGGGGAGGATGCTATTGCACCGATGGTTTGAGCGGTTCCGAGGTGTAAATTTTGACTTCAACGATTCTCTACGCTCAGGTCGCTCATCTCACTTTGATGAGGATCGTTTGAACCATCTGATCCACATGGATCCGCGTCAAACAACACGCGAATTGGCCACTGAGACGGACTGGGATCAGGCCAGAATGGTGCAACACCTGGAACATATGGGAAAAGTCTAGAAATTGGGGTCTTGGGTGCCTCACACTCTCACCGAGGAGAACAAAAATCAGCGTGTTGCCATGTGCAGTTCCTTGCTTGCAGTTATCGCGAGTGTTCTCAGCAACACAAACCCTTTCTCCCATGTATTGTTACTGGAGATGAAAATTGGTGCCTGTACGTGATTTTCAGGCATCGGACGGAATGGTTAAACCCAAACGAAACGCCCACACCACGTCCAAAACATGATCTTCATCCTGCGAAGATCTTGTTGGGTGTCTGGTAAGACATGGAAGGCATTATTCATCGGGAAATGCTGCCGGAGAATCAGACTATCAACGCTGCACTCTATTGTGAGCAACTCCGCAGTTTAGAGAGAACAACTGAGCAGAAACGGCCACATCGGCGCCATGGTTTCCTTCTCCAACATGATAACACACGCCCTCACAGTGCAAACATGACCAAAATGGCCATTCAGAACATGAAATGGGAGATCGTTCAAAATCCGGCCTATTTCCCAGATATCGCCCCTTCAGACTATCACCTGTTCCGACCTCTGTTTAATGCACTCCGTGGCAGAACGTTCAACAATGATGTTGATCTCCAGAATTTCCTTGATGGTTTCTCCGCGGTAAAACCTGCACGTTTTTTCAAGAATGGCATTGCAGACCTATCCACATGTTGGGACACCATCGTAAACAATGGAGGGGAATACATAATTGATTGATTTAGTGTTCCCTTCTGATGTAATACGTTCTTGTAGTGCGGTGGAAAAAACAACATGAACTTATGTTGTTGTTGTTGGTTGTTGGTTTAACGACCACCGTGAGCAACTCAATGGGCTATAAGCAGTCGCCCGTCCCTAATTTGGGGTCACTGGTTACAGGGAAGGGAGAGAGCCAGTGCCATAAGACAAACACAACATCCATGCCTCACCGGGATTCGAACCCGGACCCCGTTCGGACGAATGATCAGAGGCCATCGCTTTAACCACTGCGCCACCGGGGCGGCCATGAACTTTTGTATCAACCCAACACATAAAATATTTGAGCTCTCGTAGCATCAAGACAACATGACAATCGCGTATATCAAGCAGTAACTCACGATCGTCCCAACCCTCTCAAAACACACTAAAATTTTTACGCTCCACGTAGTTTTCATTCTCCTTTATCCCACTGTCAGTGCTGCTAAAAATTATGAGAAAATTTCTGGGGGAGGGACAAAAACGAAAATTAAACGGAAAAATAACGAAATTTAAGTAACAGCAGAAATTCAAAAAGAAAGGTTAAATAAGAGATATACCTCACTGTGTTCATTACGGCATAAATTGCTTCCACTAAAGCAAGGAATAATGGTCAAAGAAGTAAGCAAGAAAGATGACACCGGATTTTCAGGTGTAATAAACACGTCTTTTGAGTCCGTTCTGATGCAAATTAAATTTATCAAAGCTATTCAAAGTCAATGGAACCGGTATGGAAAACAATAGTATCTGACGGAAGAAAGAAGTTTTTCAATCGGGTTTTTAATCCCTCAGATATTGCTGTAAACGGAATTGTGAGCTTACGCCCTTTGGTTGCAGACTTGTGCGCTAAGATAAACATAAATTTATATGAGAATCATTTCGCACCGGAAACGCTCTCCAACATAGAAATAATTTTTCAAATTGGACTTTTAGAAACAGAGATATCGACAAAAATAAGATGTGACTTTACGTCCCTTGGTGGGAAAACCATGAATTATTTTAAGAAGAAAGTATTCTTAAAAGGTTTTTCCATATGAGCGGTATCGGTCCAAGAAAAAAAAATGTAGTCGAGTTTTCAGAAGCCTAGATTTTGCTACAAATACATCAGAAGCAAAAATTAACACTTACGCCCTCTGGTGGCTAAAGTATTCTTTACCAAAAATTTGAAATTATATGCAAAAGATTTTCCATCAGGAGGTGTATCCGCTGAAGAAAAAGTTTTGAAATCGGAGTTTTAGAAGAAGAGTTATCGGGAAAAATGTAATTTACTTTTACGCCCCCTAGCGGAAAATATATGCGCTATTTGAAAAAGTAACTATATCTAAAATACTCTTCGACATAAATGGAATCGAAAGATAAAAGAATTTTTTCAATCAAATGTTTAGAAGCAAATATGTGGAATAAAACGAATTTTTGAATTCGACTTCACTGCATTTACGCCCCCTAGCGGTGAAATTGTACATCGTAAAAAAATGAAATAAAGGATCATCATTAGAATATTTCAAGCTTCCCAATGCACAAAGAATTTTTCAAATCGGACTAATAGTTGCAGAGATATCGTGGGTACAGACGGACGGACGGACAAACCGGTAACATAAGCACGATCTTTTTTACAAAAGACGTGCTAAGAAGGTATAACAACGAAACAATCAAAGCAGTTACACACCCTTTCTAAAAAAAATACTGAGATACGAGAGAACGTTGATGAATGGTTCTCGAATTTTCAAAATGTAGGACGTTGGACCTAATTATGATTTAAAGAAACGAAAACCATTGATTTTGTCTTGTCACCAAAAATTTCGGTCAGTCCGGTAAGCGTGTGGTCTGCGGCTCGGGGTTATGGATCCTTCGTTCACGCGACTCCAGCTCACGGCCAACGAGTATGGATGATGATGGCAAGGGAAGCTTTTTGTGTGACGCCAGCAAAGCCATCCTCCGTAACTAAAGAACCCTTTTCGAAGGATTGGTGCTTGTCGGTGTTAACTTAAACTGGTTTACGAATCAATAGGAAAACAGAGGTAAACATAGAAAATTATATATGGTGAAATTCATTATATATATATATATATATATATATATACACTGTATATATATATACTGTATATATATATCATCATTATCATTGTCAACCATTAAACAATCCACTGCCGGATGGTCTCCCCAAATTTCTTCTACAATTGTCTGTCTTGAGCCTGTCTCTTCCATGTCACTCCGGCATGCTTTCGAATTTCAACCATCCACCTCCCATGGGGTCTTTCTCTGGATCATTTTCTGTCCCTCGGAATCCAGTGTAAAATTTCGGTTGTCCATCGGTGGTCCGTTCTTCTGACAACATGTCCAGCCCATTGCTCGTTCTTAACAGACGTTGTGTTGGTGGCTCCTACGTTTTATGCGTTCTAGTGTAATATACCTAGTCCCGCACTCCCCTGTTGCGCGCCTCGCCTGTTTAAAGGCACTGTGTATGTTTTGAGCTACTTTTGTGACGATCTCGTCCTTGTATGTGTTCATGTTCTTCCGTTTTCATATCGTTAGCTCGTTTGTTTACGTTTGGAAGCTGCCAACATGGCGGCTTCCGGTCTATCCTTATCATCTCTGGGTGTGGCGGATGCACGTCACGTCGCACTTCCCACGTCCATGGAAGTTGACATACTCTCGTCCTCAGATGTATCTGTTCAGATCAAGGCGGTTATATTACTGGAGACACCACTGGCTCTGCCGCCATAGGTCCCAGCTAATCTGTGGTGTGACGTCACAAGCAGGAAAAACGAACTAAATTATACCGTTGATAAAACAGTAAGCTTGTGTATCATGGATAAAAATTATTGAATTACTCAGTTTATCTGTTTTTCCGCTTAGAAGCTTTTGTTTCATTGGTTTCAAAGCAGCTTCTTTTCTGCGGCTGCGTCGTGCCTGTTCATGACGTCATTTGCAGCACGGACGGTGACTTATGGCGGCCAATGCTGCGTGGATAAGATTGGTGTCTCCAGTAATATAACCTCCTTGGTCCAGATGCCTTCCCAGCTTCCTGGTACTCCTGCTACAGTGATTTCCTGGATTTGGCTGCGCCTTCTGCTTTTGCTTCGGTGCTCTCCCTTGGTACTTCTGCGCCTACTGCCTTGCCTTGTGCCTCTGCCTCCCTGGGTGCTGCTGCGACTACAGCATTTCCTTGTGCCTCTGCTCCTCTTCCCTCACTGGCTTCTGTGCCAGCAGGCTCTGCACAGACTTCACTTCCGAGGATGACGCATGCCTCTACAGTGCAGCGAGGCGCTGCGTCTACATCAGCTTGTTCTCAACCTGATGGTCTCTTGCAATCAATACCTATTATTCAGGTATCCAACCACAAAGTGAAGGTAACGATTGATGAACATTCGCAGATTGGCCGTGAGTTTCATGCTCTCTTGGATAAAGGTGTGCTCTTTCATGCCTTACCAAATACGCTTTTGCCGCGCTACATGGAGCCCTCTCAGGTCATGTATCGTCCGCATCTGTTGCCCGAATTTCTCGTACCCCTCGGGGTATCTCAGTGCAGTTCGAGCGCAAAGAGGATGCTGACTTTATTCCTGCACTCGGGATTTTGATTGGAACAAATCATCTCATCCCTTCACCTCCTTCCAGGCGACCAGTGAATATCACGTTCTATCCTGTTCTACAGGAAGTGCCTGATACTGCGCTTCCTCTCCTTGTCAATCATGTTTGTGAAATTGTTGGCAAGGTACGTCGCCTTTCTGACGCTACACGCGGAACTCGATTTGCACATGCTACAGGACCTCGCCGTCAATTATTGGTCTTCTTACCCACTGGGAACGCCTTGGCGGATTGCCCGACAGAGGCTACTCTTGAGATCGGCTCATGTGCTTACAGTTTCAAGATTTTCACCACTCGCTATTGTACTCACTGTCTTACACAGGATCACACCACTGCCTTCTGTGTGCGCATACGTCGTGGTCTTTCTTCTAGCTTGCATACCAATGCCAATCATTTGGGTCCTTCTACCATCCTATCATCCACTGGTTTGCCTGCCGCCACCTCTCCACTTCTCCGTCCGACGCACATTCCAGTCCAGGACACTGATAATTTTCCTTCTCTTCAGCACCGTACGGTAGTGCATCCTCCTTCTGGGTTAGCAGAGATGTATTCCACTACTGATGTGTCTATGGCGGAGTGTTCCTACTGGGATGTGTCGAGCGGTGCTACGGCACTCCGGCCGCCTGGCTCTCCTACTTGTCTCTCGTATATCGGATCTCCATCTACGAACTTGCCTACTGTTTCCTTGCTGCCGCACTTTCTTGATGCATCGTTTGTGATTCCAGTGTCCACCAATGCTGATCGGATACAAACTGATTCCTCGGCGCAACCTGTTTCCTCGTCTCCCGTTTCAGGTGGTCTTCCAGATCCGCAATGGATTCATCTGCCTCAACCCCGTCTTCGAAACGGACTGGAACTTCCACAGGCTCTGTGAAACAGAAAAAGGTAAAACATCTTACTATTACTCCTTCTGTGGCCTTATCTGGTGTTCCCGATGGTTCCAATTCAGCTATTTCTCCGCCTGATGACACTTCGATTAGCATGCACATCCGATCTGGCCCTGTCCATCCCCTCTCTGATGCCGAGGTTGCACAGGCCTTTGATGTATTTCCTCCGGTTCCTGGACTACTGCCCAGAGAGCAACTCTTGCGCCTCTTACAAACTGCTCGTACAGTTGTTTGTGCTGAAGAATTCCTCCAATCACCTGATCTTGACCTGAGTGCAGCGGCCGCAAGTTGAAGCTTACGTTTCATTTTTCAAATCATTGTGTGTCACAGATCCAGGGTATCAAGTTTACATGAGACGTTACACTCGCCGTCTCGCCTCCTTGCAGGACCTCGCTGAGCAACTTCTCTGTGCTTCCTCACCTCCTCACGCAGATGCCTTTTAGCTTTCCTTCCGACACCGATTACTTTGAATTCCCTCCTGCGCCGTTTTCCATCTTGTGGTCGCTGAATCCTCCGGGCTTCACGTCTTCCTGAATCTTATACAAATTTTATCAGGCTCCTTGTGTTGCTTTTTCCTTATTTGTGTGCGTAATTTTTTTTTTTTTTTGCACTCTGTTAAATACAATGTCCCTTCGCAATGATCTTGCGCTCCTTATGCTTGATCTCGAGTTTGTGTAGCATTGTGAATATCCCTGTACTTCTCCATTTATGTTTTCTGTACCGCAAATTTCAGTGATATATCCTACGTCTGTAATTCCATTATCGCAATAAACTGGGTACCACTGGTGCCCACAGTTACCAAAACCATTACCATTTCAGTGATTTCACTCTTGTCATGATGTCGTCCACTCTTGTCATTTTCCCTATCCATAGTTGTCTGCAGTCTTTGTATGCCTTTTTTGGTTAAGGTCCATGTCTCTGCTCCATATGAAAGTACTGGCAGGATGCATTGATTAAACATTTTTCTTTTAAGACGTAATAGCATACTGCTCTTAAAAATTGTACTGTTTCTTCCAAAAGCTCACCATCGAAGTTTTATACGCCGATTAATTTCTTCATCAATGTGACTTTCACTTGATATCTGCTGCCCAAGAAAAATGTAATTATCGGTTATCTCAAGCTTTTCTCCATCAATCGATAAATCTTCATTTCTTCTAAAAGCATGGTACATCACTTTTGTCTTCTGAAAGTTCATTTTTAATCCCACTTCTTTACTCTTGTCAGCAAGTTCTTTGATCATACTCTGCAGCTCTGAAGGGGTAGTCACAAAAATAGCCACGCCATCAGCAAAACGAAGGTGAGTTAAATAATCTACATTAATCTTTATCCCCTTGTTTTCCCAGTTCAATGATTGAAAGACATTTTGCAATGTGGTATTAAAGTGCATGGGAGATATGCTGTTACCTTGTCTTACTCCTTTTCCAATGTTTATTTGTGCTGTATCCTTAAATATCCGAATCTTTGCACTTACATTTTTATAGATGTTATTAATAACGTTAATGTATGCATCTTCAATACCGTAGGATTTCAAAGCCATTGTAACTGCTGATGGTTTTACCGAATCAAAAACCTCTTCATAAACGATAAAAGCCATACCTAATGGGAGTTCATATTCCCTCGTTCTTTCAATTAGTTCTCTCAGTACATGGGTATGATCTATAGTGCTGTACCCACTCCTGAATTCAGTTTGTTCTCTCGGTTGAGCCACGTCTAGTGCTACCTTCAAGCGATGTGAAAGAACCTTAGTAGAGATTTTATAAACCACTGATAGGAGGATGATGGGCTTGTAATTCCTGAGATCCTCAATGCCACCTTTTTTTTATGAAGCAGGATCATTGTAGCATTGTTCCAGTCCTCAGTAATCTTTCCTTCATTGAGACATCTAGTGAAAACTTGTGCGAGTGTAGCGTCTGTTTCTCCACTTGCTTCTTGTACGATGTCCACGGTAATTCCATCTTCTCCTGGAGCTTTTCCTGGCTTCATGTTCGTAACTGCATATGTAACTTCTGTCGGGAGGACTGGTGGGACTTAGGTACTGATCCCTTTCGTAATGTCTAGAGTATCGTCTCTTTTATATAAACTGGCGGAAAGTGAAAAAAGAACACCAAGAAGGAATTGGCAGCGGATCATGAAATTTACATATGTTAATGGGGTCGAGTTTACGTAGGTGTGATGTTAATTTCGGGACCAATCGGTAAGCGCTTACGCCACAGCACGGCATAATATGCAAATTATCGTCGGTGGTATTTAAGGAATACGGCGAAGTGAATGTAATCAGTCGTCGGCGTACGGACACGTGAGAAGACCCTGAAGAAGCTGCAATGCCTGGACATGGAAGACGTGTGCGATTTCAGCAGTTATCGGCCTTTGAGCGAGGTCGTCTAGTCGGACTCCACGAGGCCGGGTGGTGGTGGTCTTATCGTCGTATTGCGGAGCGAATTGGATGGGAAGTATCGGTGGTGGTACGATGGCGGCGTAGATGGTCCGAGGAACATTCCCACACGAGAAGACGTGGAATCGGGAGTCACAGACGGACTGATGAGCGGACCGATCGACGCATAAGAAGAGCGGTGTTGTCAAGCAGAGCATCCACTGCGACGCAAATCCGAGCTGCCGTTTCACCTGAGGTGACTGTGCGAAAAATCTGCAACCGTCTACTTGATGCAGGACTACGTGCACGTGTGCCTCTGGCATGTGTACCTCTGACTCCAGCCCACCGTCAGGAACGGCTGCAGTGGTGTTGCCTTCGTCTGCACTGGCGAACGCAATGGCGATCTGTCGTATTCAGCGATGAACGCAGATTCTGCTTGGGAGCCTCCGATGGCCGTATGCGTGCTCGCAGACGCACGGGGGAGCGTCTCCACCCATCTTGCATCCGCCAGCGACACACAGGGCCTACACCTGGTCTCCTGGTGTGGGGAGCGATCAACTATCACTCCCGTACAAAACTGGTGTTTGTACCGGGTACGTTAAACAGCACCTTTTACATCAACAACATCATTCAGTCTGTTGTTGTGCCATTTGTAAGGTCGGCCCACCGTGGTGTTTTCCAGCAAGATAACGCACGCCCACATACGGCACGTGCAACGCAATATGCACTTCAGGGTGTGAGACAACTTCCATGGCCTGCACGTTTACCGGATTTGTCCCCCATTGAGCACGTGTGGGATTTTTTGGGACAACGGCTCATCCGATCGCTCCACGGCCAGCCACGATCATCCCCGATTTACGCGTTCAGGTTGAGGATGCTTGGAACTCAATATCCCAAACTTGCATCCAACATCTGTACGACAGACTCCATGCCAGAATTGCACAGTGTGACGCAGTTCATGGCGGTTCAATCTCGTACTAACCATGTTACATGGAAATGTTTTTTTCAGTTTACCAGCAAAATCAGCTGTATTTTGCCATAATGTCTTGATCACGTTATCTTCTGTATTCCGTTATAAATTTCGTTGGTATCAGACATCTCCTTCTTGGTGTTCTTTTTTCACTTTCCGCCAGTGTAGTTTTGAGTAGAAATCTTACACTCTCGTAAGAATTTCCCTTCTATTTCTTGTTAGAGTGCTATCTTCTTTTTTCAGTGCCATAATCTGTTTTCTTCCCTTATTGAGATACCCCTTTGCTCTCTTCAGGCTTTGGTTGTTTTCAATTGCCTTCTTCATTAGTTCAGATTTGAATTTCCTTACGTCGTCAATTATTTTTTTTTCGTACTGTTTTTCATAGCTTTATATATTGCACTTTGGAAGTAACATCTTTATTTGTCTTCCAGTTCCGCCCTGAAGCCATGTTTTGAAAATAACGTCTTGAGATTTTTTAAAATGCTTTACTTAATTCTAGAACTAATGGACGCTGCACATTCGATTTAAGAAATAATGTTTTTTTAGTTTTCAGATAAAAGTTTCTGCAAGATTACATACAGTAGGTTACTGAAATAGTATCTATTATTTCATGTAAAAAAAGATATTTTAAACCGCATCTGTTAAGCAAATAATAATATTGCTAAAAAGTTCTGTTGTTTTGCTTTCCTTCGTGGCCAGAGATTTTGATATTTCCATCACCGGTTAATGATGGACAATTACATGCAGACCAACTAATTTCGAGTTTGTGAGTACAGGAACTTGACACCTGATTTAAAACATTTGAGACATATATTTTTGGAAATCACGCATGCATCATTTTCTTCTAAGCGCAGAAGAAATGCACTGCATCAAAATTTGTTTCGCGTTGTTCAGAATGGGAAGAAAACATTTCTAGTATACCAACTAGACATGAGAATGGGCCCTCTTTATTTGAACCCGGGCCCGTTATATCATTATGCATAACTATCCCGGGCCCGGCTCGGTTTTGAATGTTTGTGCAAATTTTCCCTATGTGAATAAGGAAAAAACGAAGCATATTGTTTTATTCCCATTTATATGTTCATCATCTGATAAGAATGTTAGTTAATGTCGACCCCTCCCCACCAAAAGTGAGAGAGAGAGAGAGAGAGAGAGAGAAAGAAAGAATAATTATTATGTGCATCATATTCAGATAACAAAATGTCTTTCACCTTGTTTGCCAAGCGTATCAAGTTAATTTGTTTACCTCGTCTCTTCTTCATTTTTCCACCGAATGACCGAAAATTCCCATTTTTAGCACGTCTTTTGCAAAAAAACATCGTGCTCATGTTACCGGTTTGTTCGTCCGTCCGTCTGTGCCCACGCTATCTCTGCAACTATTAGTCCGATATGAAAAATTATTTTTGCATTGGGAAGCTTGAAATATGCGAATGATGATAATTCATTTCGTTTTTTTTTTTTTTACGATGTACAATTTCGACGCTAGAGGGGTAAATGCAAATGATGTCGAATTCAAAAATACGTTTTATTCCACATATATTTGCTTCTAAACATCCGATTGAAAACTTTCTTCTATCTTTCGATTCCATTTATGTGGAAGAGTATTTTAGATACAGTTACTTTTTCAAATTACGCATAGATTTTCCGTTAGGGGCGTAAATTATATTTTTCCCGATAACTCTTCTTCTAAAACTTCGATTTGAAATTTTTTTCTTCAGCGGGTTTACCTTCTGATGGAAAATCTTTTGCATATAATTTAAAATTTTTAGTAAAGAATACTTTGGCCACCAGGGGTCGTAAGTGTTAATTTTTGGGTCTGATGTTTTTGCCATAAAATCTGAGCTTCTAAAATTTCGATTGAAAACATTCTTTCGTGGACCTATGCCACTCACGTGCATAAACCTTTTCGGAATATTTTCTTCTTAAAATATTCCACAGTTCCTCCGGAAGGGGGCGTAAATGTATATCTTATTTTTGTCAATATCTCTACTTCTAAGAGTCCGATTTGAAAAATTCCTTCTTTGTTGCATAGTGTTTCCAGAGTGACATGTTTTTCATATAATTTCAAAGTTTTCAAGTAATTCATAGACTTTCCGCTAGGGGGCGTAGAGGTAAATTCTGTTTCCCCCTATATCTCTGCTTCTAAATCTTCGATTTGAAAACTTCTTTCTGCACCGGATACAGCTCCTGATGGGAAATCCTTTGCACATAAATAAAAAAATGGTTTGGCCACCAGGTGGCGTAAGTCTTAATTTCCGCTTCTGATGTATTTGCAGCAAAATATGAGCTTCTAAAATCTCAATTGAAAAAAGTCGTTTGCTGACCGATACTACTCATGTCAGCAAACCTTTTAGGAACATTTTCTTCTTGAAATAATGAATGGTTTCGACTCTAGGGGGTATAGATGTATATCTTTTTTTTCCCAATATCTCTACTTCTAGGAGTCCGATTTGAAAAATTCCTTTTTTGTTGGATAGTGTTTCCGATGCGAAATGTTTTTCCTATAAATTCAAAATTTTCAAGTAAATCATAGATTTTCCGCCAGGGGGCAGAATGGTAAATTGCGTTTTCTGCGTTATTTCTGCTCCTAAAACTCCGATTTGAAAAATTCTTCCTGTATCGCATACAAGAGCTGATGGAAAATATTTTTCACATAATTTCTTATGTTTGGTAAAGAATGGTTTGGCCACCAGGGGGCATAAGTGTTAATTTCTGCTTCTGATGTATTTGTAGCAAAATCTAGGCTCCTGAAAACTCGACTACATTTTTTTTCTTTTGGACCGATACCGCTCATATGGAAAAACCTTTTGAGAATACTTTCTTCCTAAAATTATTCATGGTTTTCCCACCAGGGGACGTAAAGTCACATGTTATTTTTGTCGATATCTCTGTTTCTAAAAGTCTGATTTGAAAAATTATTTCTGTGTTGAAGAGCGTTTCCGGTGCGAAATGTTTCTCATATAAATTTGTGTTTTTCTTAACGCACAAGTCTGCAATCAGAGAAACTTCTTTCTCCCGTCAGATACTATTGTTTTCCATACCGGTTCCAATGACTTTAAATAGCGTTGATAAATTTAATTTGCTTCAGAACGGATTCAAAAGACGTGCTTATTACACCCGAAAATTCGGTGTCATCTTTCTTGTTCATATTGTAGCTAGCAGAACTTTAAAAATTTAGTCTCTGGAGAACTTTATGTTATCAGTTTTCATCATATCTAGGAAAAAATACATAACTGTCACTTAAAACACTCACAAAAGTTTTCGAGTTACGAAATGCACGCGAAACACCCAATAAGCAATAATGAAGAATTTTAGGCGAAGAACAAAAGTGAAACTATTGCCTAACCATTTAGTTGTGCGCTTCCCATTGCGTTAATTAATTCGGTTGGCAGTGTTAAATAAAATTAACCGAAAAAGTGACTAGAGCCCGAGGTCGGCCCGGATCCGTTTCAAGGTTTGTTCTTTTTTTGTGATAGCCAGGTATAACGAAGTGAATTTCTCCGTCATTTTTATCCGCGCCGGGGTTCGAACCCGGGTCCACTCATTCCGGAATAAGTTGCTCTACCAATTAAGCTACGCGGACCTTTATTCTGCTTCCTATCTGCCTTTATGTCGTGTGCGTCCTTCTGGCAGGTACGTCACATCTTCTAGTACGTTACACAGGGTCCATGCTCATCTCTAGTACCGACAATGACACTGTACAATAAATGTTGGTATGATTTCGGGTTTGAAAAAATGAAGTCACACACACACACACATAATGAATAAGAATGGTTGCTTCTCTTTAATGGAATACGGGATTACACCATACAATTCAAATTTTGAAGATGTGAATCCGTTTTTTGTTGAAAATATGACAAGGATGGTAAGTCAGATGATATCCGAAAATTTTGTCGTGCTGGAGCGGGAATCGAATCCGCGTCTCCCGGATAGCGCCCGAGTATGCCAGCCACTACACCACCCAGAACGACCAAGTCTCAAGTTTGCGTTCTGGGTGGTGTAGTGGCTAGCATATTCGGGCGCTATCTGGACGACGAGGTTTCGATTCTCCTCTCCAGGACGACGAAGTTTTCGGATATTATCTGATTTACCATCCTTGTCATATTTACACCAAAAAACAGATTCACATTTTCAAAATGTGTGTTGCTTCTTCTGTTTGTCTCATAGCGGCAGTAATTATCCTGGACTGATATTTCACCCCACAAAGTATACTAACTCATGGATATTGTGAAAACAAATAGGCGGAAGAACTTCAAAAACTTTTCAGTTTTTCTTTCGAGATGTAACCAACTTTTTTGCTTTTTTGTATGTCTGGTTTAGAATGTAATTTTTCAAATAGATGATTGGTCCATATAGAATTTAATTTTTCAAATAGAGGATTGGTCAAATAGAGGATTGGTCCAAAAGGTAATAATGCAGACTAATAATTGTAAACACAATAAAATCTCATAGAACTATCGTGTAATTGATTTAGTAAGAAAGATCTTTTAATTCGCGAGCTTTCGCCTGCCAACAGGAGGCTTTATCAAGGCAAGTTACATTAGACGAACATATAACCCGTTTGGAGTTTAAAATTACGTACAATACGGAGAACAGAATAAGGTTTGAAACTTTTTCCAAGCCTGTTTTCTTCTCAGGATTTTAAATTTGATGCCTTTCTCAAACTTTTTTCTGTTCTTCGGATTCTAATTTTGAAATCTTTCCCAAATGTTCTTGCTTTGCTTTCCGGAATTTAATTCGTCGAGCTTTCACTAGACAATGAGATGTTTTATTAAGGCAAGTTAAATTAGACGAATATACGTATATAATATTGTTTGGATACTAAATTAAAATTCGGAGAACAGAAGATTGTTTGAAACCTTTTTTAAACCTTGTTCTATTCTGCTGGCTTTAATTTTGAAATATTTTTCAAACCTGTTCTGTTCTCTGGATTTTAATTTTGAAACCTTTTTTAAACTTTGTTCTGTTCTCCGGATTTTAATTTTGAAACCTTTCTCAAACTTTGTCTTGTTCTTCTGAGTTTAATTTTGAAATCTTTCAAACCTTGTTCTGTTCTCTCAATTTTAATTTTGAAATCTTTTCAAACTTTCTTCTGTTTTCCTGATTTTAATTTTAAACCTTCCTCAAACTTTGTTGTGTTCTTCGATTTTAATTTTTAAATTTTTTTCATAGCTTGTTCTGTTCTCCGGATTTTAATTTTGAAACCTTTCTCAAACTTTGTCCTGCTCTCCGATTTAAATAATCTTTGTAACTACACCAATTACAGATTTGTGAGACTTTATTGTGTTTTGAGAGGATATTATTTTAAATAGCTCTGCATTAAGCGAAAGAATCAAACATTGGGTATGTTGTAAAATCGAAAGTTTACCAGATACAATACCTGGGCTTTTTCGATGGAGGTGACAATGTTCTTATCATTCATGACTCTGTATTTGACGTTATCCGATTTGTCCCGGGAATGAAAAAATTCTTCCGAGCTAGCAAGGTGGTATGTGACTAGAATGCAGAAAGCCCAGAAGGTACTTCTTTTTCGAAAGACAAATTTCATCTTTGTATCCACACTGCTGGAAAAATTCCGGACAATCAGTCAGAACAGTGCCTGTAAGAAGGACGAAAACGATGAACATTACACAGTTGCATAAAATAATACGTAATAAAACAGCAGTTCAAACAATTTGCGTTAAAAGTGCGAATTTTTTGGGAAATATAAGAAATTATTAATTTATGCACACATGGTCAAGATTATCCACATGTCTTCCAATTTTCCAGATTATTAAAAATTGGTATGAGCGTATATTTCAGTTTGGCACGATTTGAAATGATATTTTAGGTAATAATTTATTAACACATATACAGAAACATTTTTTGAACATTAAATGTTTGAATTTCCGGAATACTCTGTTTAACGGGGCTTTTCCTTCCAGTTTCTGTTTGGTATCTACTCGTATGCTTTATTGCAACTTTTAATGAAGAAAAATATATCAGGAAGAAGTAGGTGGGAAAAATCGCGTTTCAATGTATTTATTATAAGTTATTGCTTATGATCGGTTTGCCTTGGAAGTAGTACATATTTACAATTAGTTTCTATTAGTCAATCTTACATATTTACAATTAGTTTCTATTAGTCAATCTTAGAGCACTGCAGAGGCAATATTTTAAGGCCCGAGACCGTACCGGGCCCACTTAGTTAATGCCAAGCCCGACCCGGCCCGGCCTGGTGTTTTTTTTTTACGCTTTCAAACAGTAGGTTGAAGAAGCGTATATGCTCCAGCCGTTCGTCCATCCGTCTGTATGTCCGTTCGTCTCTCCGCCCGATAACTCACGCAAAGTGGTTCGATTTCGAGGAAATTTTAGCATGTGGTAGGGGACCATCTGGGGACGAACCCCATTGAAAATGGGACAAATGGGGTCAAAGGTCACGACATAGGAACGGGATCCATTCCATTGCCCTTACGCGTCATAACTTGCGTAAATATAGTTCGTTTCAATGAAATTTTAGTATGTTGTAGGAGACCACTCGGGACGAATCTTATTGAAAATGGGTGAAGTGAGGTCAAAGGTCAGGACATAGGAGCGGGATGCATTCAATCACATCTTATTAAAGGAGCAATTCTTGTATACATGTAAATTTTATTTGGAAAACGGCTCTAAGGTTTTTGATGAAAGTAATTAACCTACCGTTTTCTGGTACTCGAAATCGATTTAGCTTGGTTTCGACTTTGGAAAAATTTGTTTAGTGGTTTAAATAACCACCCCGAGTTACCACGTTTTTAGTGTCATGGCGTCGTCCTATTAATGTTTCCCATTTACAGAAATCTTATGACGTCACACTCTCGCTATCGACTCGTGATTGAGATGTTGGCGCGCTGTCACGCCATCTGCCTCATTAGGTCACGCGTTGTGTGCGCATTACGCATTACTTCTATTTTTTTCTAGAACAAAAAGTGAGTTGTGCCAGTTGCTTGGAGTTGACGCGGAGTACAATATAAGCAGCGGAACGCTGATTTCGCATGTTTTTCCCTTCAAAATTTAAACTTAATACAGCATTTTTTTGTTACATTTTTGAATAGTCACTTGATGACGAGCGTATCCGCTGTGCTAAAATATGATTAGTTAATTTTTATTAATTACTATTAACAGAGTGTCACGTGGATAGTAAAACAATATAAAAAATATGGCTGGTTGACCCCCTACGAAACGTGCACGTTGCAACTTTAATAAGAAGAATAAGAAGAATACGGCACTGTTGGAACAAGAACAAGCGGAAGAAGTAAATATGAAACAGCTTGGACATTCAAGAGCCAATGGTTTCCGATCACATTCCAGTCTCGAAACGCAGGACCTTCCATTGGAAGAAGATCAGCCTATGAAAAGACCATTCCGAGCAGTTAAGGCGAGGAATACTTTTCTCGGATAGGGATAAACTCCCACACCGGTAAATTCCCACACTTTTTTTTGCTGCTAAGAAAACTGCTACACTGCGGAAAACTTCCACACGGGTAGACTCCTACACCTTCTCGTATAAGGGGATGTACACAAATTGTGTTCGTGCGGAGTGCTGAGTTGAGAGCTATGGTGTAGTGATAAGTGAAAAAGTACAGGAACGCGTGGTGCCTTCAAATACCTTTTCCTTCTTACCTCTCCATACATTCCAGCTTTTTTCCTTTCTTATATCTATAGAGCCTTTGCACGCGACGTCACAAAACAGTCTGCTAGACTTCCGGGTGGTTAGAAAGTACTCGAGCTGGTCTCTCTCCATGCTTTTCAATGACTGCTGCTGCTGCAAACAGAGTTAAAAAACCATTCTTTCTGACAAAGTTTGCCATTTTAATGTGGTGTAAAAACAACGTTACGAAGAAAAGCTTAGAAATAATGGCATAGAAGATCCATATGACATACCTGAATTATATTTTTATCGTCTGGAAGTTTGTGTTGCTACGGACCTCCCTGATCTGAACTACCACATTTATAACTATTTAATAGGCAGTTTTTCGTGATATACTGGAAAAGCTCTAAAAGCTTATAAAAGCCTTGATGCATATAAATATTTTTCCAATGGGTGGGTTAGAAATGCATTAATTCTGAAGACTGGAAACGAAAAATTTCTTAACCGGACAAAGGTAAGTTGTCACATTTCTGACTGGCTCCAGTGTGTATGGGTTGTTCCAGTGTGCATTGCAATTAAAAAAAAGAAAATACCGATTTATCATATCCCAAAAAACAAGACTATTTTTTCACAGAAAAAAAAAACAGATCCGGGAAAACGGACGACACACTAATGTATAACAGCACCCTCTAATTCTAAGTGGACGGAAAAAAAGGGCATCTGTTTCAGTATTTAGAAATCAGTAACAGTACGAAATCTTGAAAGTTCACGAAAGCTTAGCAATTTCCGATTCGACAGCAAAGTTAATCCGTCATGCATTTAGAGTATTTTAAACAGAATAACAAGGATTTACGTAAAAACTTGAAAATAATACATAAGAATGAGCAAAGAAATGTACCGATATAAATTCGATTATTAACGTAGTAAAATAAGGGTAAGTACGATACCTGAAATGAAGTGTTTACTGCAGATCCTGTCATACGGCCTGGGCGACCGCGCCTTCCGATTTACGGCTATTTTCCACATAATCAGGCGTTTTTCTGCCGTTGGAAAGCTATAAAAGGAAATTCCACTACCTAACTCGTACTTTGAGAAGCACCCATACGCCACACAACTTTTAACCATTTCTGAAACTTCAAACAATCGAGTGACATAGGGTCCAGAAATCGCTTCCCCATGTTAATCCTATGGGAATCTAAGCAGCCGAACTTTCTCTTAACCACCCGGAAGTAACCGTGACGTCAAAAATGACGTCGGTGCAAAGGCTCTATAGTGCGTATAAGAATGTATTAGAGATCGTAATCAGACTTCCGGATTTACACGTTTTGGCTTTCAAGGAACAAGATTTCACCATTTTGGTAAGAAAACACTGAAATGTTGGGGCCCAAATTGGGGCCGGTTTGGGGTGAAAAACCTAAAATCAGCCCCACATTATCGACTAAGATGTCGTTGGAAGCGGAAACTAATTTAGAGTGCAATGGTAAAAGCCATTTATTACCGGGGGTCTTAGTTCTAAAGATATTTGGATAAGGACAGTTTGGGTGACTAAATTCACTGAGACTCAAAATTAGACTCCTTAATACTGACTAGATTAATTGAATTCCCAATTATAATAATTTTCCTACTCCAATATCCCCAACTGAACGTTCTTAACAATAGTAGAAATTGGAGTTACAAGGGACTGCCTAGCCTAGTGGGAATGAATTTAGAGAATAAATGACAAACATAACAAACATGAGACGTTAATTCCATTAACTGTGCAGTTTTTCTGTTGCATTTGGGGGAGAAGGAAGAATTATAAGACATTCGTATTTAAAATATATATGTATATGCTGTATAGGGTTTACGAAACGCGTGACGGCTAGAAAAAGAAGTACCGGAACGTTCCTGCCCCACTACACCACTGGTTGAGAGGGATAGTTTCCTAGTGGAACAAAGCGAAATGTACGAGTTTTCCGAGTGATATAAATGCGTACGTAAGATCATACACAATGATACAAGGTTTAAGAAGCTTTCCAACTCATTAAATCTTGAGTTGTGTTTTTAATGTTTGATAACATGCAATGAAAACTAATCGAAGGAAACTCAACGAATCGCTCTTCAGATGCTGACAAGGCTCCTTGGCTGCGATCCTTTTTGGAATATCTTAAGTTCCACCTAAATATTTCGTATTGATAAACATTTTATTAGAGCTAATAAAAGTCACTCAACGTATCATTTCTCAGCTATTTACATGGCATGCCTTTTTAGACGATCTTAAGTTAAAAAGCTTGTGTCATTATGATCTTATATACGCATTTATATCACTAGGAAACTTCATACATTTCGTTTTGGTCAACTAGGAAAACTTCCACACTCTGACAGGATCTCCAAACGAAACGCAGTTTGTATGCATCCCCTTATAGTATCAGAAGGGGTAGTTTACCGGTGTGGAAGTATGCCTAGATCCATCTTTCCCTTCTAATCCCCACCCCCATCCCGCCTCTTCCTTTTTTACTTTCTTAATTTATAGTAGGGGTCGCTCTGGCTCTTTTAAAGTTTTCGCCAATTTATTCGCCAAATTCAATTTTTTATCGTCAAAGTGTTACAAAAGCGCAAAACGATAATCGCCGAAGCTCTTTTTTCACCGCCAAAACGATTTTTTTTTCGCAAATTGCGAAGATGGCGATCGGCAGCGCGACCCCTGATTTATAGTATAAGAAATTATAGCGATCAGTGACTAGCAAAACGTTCGCCCCCCTCCCCCTCCCCCTGAAAGATTTACTTCAGGATCCCTAAGCACAGTGATTTTTCTAAGATTTCAAACCGAGGAAAGATATGTTTTTCGCGATGTATTTATGGTGGGGGGGGGAGGAGATGAAATTCAAGGAGAGTGTCTGGAAAAATAAGTGTGGTACCTAGAAGCCCTATAGTTTTAACTTTTTAAATAATAAATTTAACAATATGTGTAACTCTATATATTAATTCTATAAGGTTTTTTACTGTAAGATCAATTTTGAGAGAACGGCTGAACGTAAAAATATAGTTGAGGTATCAAAATAAAGGTCTTACCATGTAGATACGCCAGTCGAAGAAAAAATGAGATTGGGGCAACGGTTCGGGCGTTGTGGAGCGGCAAAGTTCCGATGTAAAGTCTATGGGAGAAGCGTGCGGTTGACTGAAACAACTCTCACGGAACGCGTTGTTAAAGGCGGAAGCATGGAGGGACTGAGATAGTTCATAGTCCGAAGTCTTCTCTTTTCTGAGCAAACCGTTGCGCAAAGCAATGGTCCATTCACCTCTATGCGCTGATTCATGTTGTCATGGAAACGCTACCAGGCGATCGAATTGAAGTTCTTGGCATCAGAACACCGAAGACTCTCGAACACCTGCTTGCGTTATGCCGTTGGAATTTGTGATGTATATATGCAATTTAATATTCATTCGATCGAGCTTACTAACGTAGATAAGACGTTTTCCATTATATAAATATGTAAATAAACATTTCGTTGACCATTGGTAGTGAAAATATTTAGAATGTACACATTGAGTTGTGCCATCAATATATTCATTCTATAAGGGTTTTTACTGTGATATCTATTTTGAAAGAATATGGTTGAGGTATCAAAATAAAGGTTCTACCATATAGATGTGCCAGTCGAAGAGAAAGTTGAGATTTAAGACAACGGTTCGAGCGTGGCGGAGCGGCAAAGTCCCCATGTAAAGTCTATAGGAGAAGCGTGCGTCCTTATCTACATCAAACGCTCAGTTCAGTGTCAGACTTGGTGTGTGCATGGTGTTCTATGATCAGTATTAAAGTAGGTAAATACTTTATTGCATACTTACCCTTAACAGAATGTCTCTCCCGCAGAAAAGAAAAGAAAAGAAAAGAAAACGTAGGAGCCTTACTCGAAGGCGTGAGCGATCAATGGGTTGCAACTACACTGCTGGCCACCCAAAATGAAACACCAAGAAGGACACGAGATAGCAAAGCCAGATTTACTGGACACATAACAACAAACGCAAACATGAAACGATTGAGCTTACAGGCCCGTGCGACTCGCGGAACACGGAGACATCAATAGTTCGTGTGGCCACCATGGCTAGCAATAACTGACGCTACACGCCGCGGCATCGAAGGAAAGAGGCTTTGGATGTGGGCTTGGGCTATGTCGGTCCAGGCTGCTTCCACACGTTGCCACAGTTCATCAGGCGTAGTCGCGGGTGGTGCTTGCCGGGCCACTCGGTTGCCGATCAGCGACCAGACGTGTTCGATGGGCAACATATCGGAAGAGCAGGCGGGCCGTGAAGAATTGTTGCACGATGCGTGCCACGTGCAAGCGCGCATTGTCTTGTGGAAACGTGGCCTCTGGCAGGTCCTGCAGGTAAGGGAGGACTACAGACTCCAAAACGTCGGAGATGCAGCGGTGGCTGTTGAGTGTACTAGCGAAACGTACCAGAGGTGTGCGGGTGTCATATCCAATTGCGCCTCAAACCATAACGCCAGGCGACGGACCAATATGGCGATGCATAATGCAGGCGTCATACAGTCCTCGCCGCGGTGCCACCTCACTCGGATCCGACCATCGTGCTGTTGCAGGCAGAAGCGGGATTCGTCGAAGAAGACAATGTCGTGCCATTCCGTAGTCCAGGTGCGGCGTTCAACGGCCCACTACCACCGCACTCGCCGGTGGTGTAACGTCAATGGTAATCGGAGCAATGGGTGCCGTGTGACAAATCCCCGCTCCTGCAGACAACGTCGAACAGTACGTGCTGACACAGGTTGTTGCGCAACACACCCTAAGACCTGCGCTAACGTTCGTGATGTGGTGGTGCGAGCCGTCAATGCCCGCCGAACAACATACCGGTCCTTTCGTTCGGTGGTGTGCCGCGGCTGCGGCAATCGCTCACGTCGGTCCGTCCTTCCCTCCTGCACCCACCGAATCCATACTCACCTCACTGTGACTGGATGTCGTCCCTACGGACGCCGATGTCTCGGTACGATGAACCGTTGTCGCGATAAGCCGCTATTCGTTCTCTGTCGAACTCCGAAACGTGCTGGAGTGACTGCCGTATTCTGCGACGAGGTATCAGGAAGTTTCCCACGCACAGGTCTGGCAGCACAACACACTTCCTCTATTTACACCCCGCCTTCTGTGCACCCTTCTTATAGTGCTTCTCGGTGGCGTGCCGGGCGCACATGATTTGCATATGCCCTGCAATGCTAATCGTTTGCATGTCCTCTCGCGGGCGACGCATGCTGCAAATTTCAGGCCAATCGGATGCTTCCTTCTTGGTGTTGCATTTAGAGTGGCCAGTAGTGTATATGTCTCAGACAAGATACAATAAAGAGTATTCGCAAAACGCGAATCTCATTCCAACAACATTTACAAACACATTTGTGAGTGAAAGCTGAAAGTGAAGGAGTGCCCTATCCAGTTGAATGTTTGCACACGATCGAGATGAGTGGACTTCCCCCTCACATTCTATGACTGAAAAAGGGTGCAGTCGTGATGCTCATCACGAACCTGGCCACCCCGGTGGCGCAGTGGTCTAAACGATGGCCTATGATCATTCGATCGTGAAGGGTCCGGGTTCGGGTCCCGGTGAGGCATGGATGTTGTGTTTGTCTTAAGGCTCTGGCTCTCTCCCTTCCCTGTGACACACACCAGTGACCCTAAATTAGGGACGGGCGACTGCTTATAGCCCATCGAGTTTCTCACGGTGGTCGTCAAACCTTCAATCAAAAAAAAAAAAAATCACGAACCTGTAGTCCAGTTGCGTCTGAAATGTTTAGTCGATGGCACACGTATGCTCGTAAAGTCGCTAATTCAAAATACAATCTCTGTGGAAATTTTGTGCGGAGAACACAAGGGGTCGTTGCACAACTTTACCACGCATTCGGCTGACTTCAAGCGACAACACTTTCCGTTTTACGATCAAACGAATTCAATTTCCCATCATATTGTTCTTTGCGATGACAATAAGAGTCAAGGACAGACACTTGCTAAAATCGGAATATACCTGCCAGAACCAGTCTTCTCAGACTGTATGCTCTACGTTGCCCTATCTCGAGCAAGATCAAAGGATTCCGCTGTAGTAAAGATCACTCACGAAGAAGCACCTGGATGGAAGAAGCACTAAATGGATGGACTCATAATGCTGTCTTTACTGGAGTGTTTGAATCAATTTGTAACATTTTTTTGTCAATCAAATACAGTTTACATTTGTTGTTTGATATGAGTTTATTCTTTAAAAAAAAAAAAATCTAACCGTCGATTTCGACTAGTATTCATTAAAGACTTCTGTTATTTGTTCAGAGATTTCCGTTCCACAATCACGATTACCCCTTAATTCATAACCTGGATTAAGAATCCCTTATCAATGACGAAACACGTATTTTAAATGGAATAGCTACACTAAGTCTTACAGTGACATGTTACCTTTCTTTTAAATGTTCCGAAGAGACTACCGAGCCTGGAGTTTTCGTAACACTAGGTTATAAATAAAATGCGTTTGCCAGGAAGAGACACAATCGAGGAGAAATGATAACAGCACGCATTGTTAGATCACACACCCCTTTTAATCTCCGGAACTGCCACCAGTATTTGTGTGCTTCCCATCTAGAGGGGATGGGGACCTCCTGTCACAAAGAAACGTACGTGCCGAGAAAATAGCCGTGGCAAGATGACAGATTTATGTTTGTTTGCACAAACCCAGCTTGCGGAAAAGTGCATTTTCTGTTGACCACCCCCGTGATTTCCGCCTGCCGCCTGTCCTGCTATCTAATGGCGATAAATAGGAAGGGCTTTTGTCTGATCCCTCGTTCTCTGCGTCTAACCCTGAGTCATCATTCAACTTGTCCGACACCAAGATCGACGCGCAGCACGGGTTGTTGCCACCCAGAACACGTGCAGGGAAGTCAGCCACGCAGTGATTTCGAGCACAGATATCCCACAACACGTTGCTCCTGCCTGACTATCATGGACGAATTTGTCCGCGAAACCACAATATCGTCAGCTCCTTATCACCCTTTCTAATTTCTAATCTGTCATCCAAAGGTTTTCGGCGTTTCTTACAAACGCCGGTTATGTTAAAGCATGCATGGGCAACGAACCCGTGGCCTGCCGCCCCGGTGGCGCAGTGGTCTAAGGCGTTGGCCACTGATCATTCGTCCATAAGGGGTCCGGGTTCGAATCCCGGTCAGGCATGGATGTTGTGTTTGTCTTACGGCACTGGCTCTCTCCCTTCCCTGGAACCAGTGACCCAAAATTAGGGACGGGCGACTGCTTATAGCCCATTGAGTTGCTCACGGTGGTCGTAAAACCTCCAATCAAAAAAAAAAAAAAAAAAGAACCCGTGGCCACCCAGAGGCGTCTCTAGATCTTTTCGGGGCCCTAGGCACACACGATTCAGGGCCTCTCCTCTATCCGTCCTTCCTTCTTATCGCCTCAAAAATTTTCATCCATCAGATTAAAAAACAAGTAAAGCCAAGAAAATATTTTTTTCACTTTTTAAAATGCCACTCTCTCTTCCAATTTTTAGAACATTTTGTAAGAAACAGTACTAATGTAATCGGTTGGCGGAAAACCGCCACACAGGAAGACTGCCACATGCTTTTCATTAAGAGGATGGGCATAAAATGCTGTTCCTCCGAGGAACACTTTGAATGTGTGGCAGTTTTCCAAGTTTCCGAATTATTCCAGGGTGCCAAACGACGGGAAGGAGCTATTTTGTTTGTCTGAATTTTCATGCCGGTTCATACTTAGGGCAACAGGTCACAGGAGTTCATAGGGGGTGTGGGTGGTGGTGGTAAAGATTGCTGTTTCTTGGCCTGTTTTGAGAATTGAATTGGGAACTCCTAACAATTTCGGGAAAACGTTCTACGTAAGCCAAGCGAGACTTCTTGTGTTCAGAAACGACGATATGGTGGGATTTTTTAATAACACTGCACTTTTACTTAGGCACTAATTACTTAAATAACATGTCAAGTTTGTAATATTTTTCTTTTACTTAATTAATTCACAGGCCCTACACCATCGCCTTTCAACAGCTTTTAATCCGCCGACTTCATATTCATAATGTTTTCGTATCAAATCAAGTCAATAGCTTTGCGCTTTTACTTAGGCACTAAATATTAAAATCATAGGCCCCAGGCCGAGGCCTTTTTAACAGTTTTTATTCTACCAATGTCATATTCACAACGTTTACACATCAAGTCAAGTCAAGTTAATAATATTGCGCTTTTACTTGGGCACGAAATATTAATTCACAGGGCCTAGGCTTAGACCCTTTTACCAGTTTTTATTCTATCAATGTCATATTCACAACGTTTTCAAAGCAAATCAAGTTAATAATATTGGGCGTTTACTTATTCACCAAATATTAATTTCTAGTGCCCCGAAAACATATAATTGGATGCCAGTTTTATTTTAGTTTTCACTGACTGAAACAAATTAATCCTTAATGCGAATATTTTATTTGTATTATCAAATGATATGATGTTTTCTCATATTAGCAACGTATTTTTTCTTGCTGTTGTTGATACTCCAAATTTTGGAGCTCTTATCGATGGTATGAGGAAAGAATGCCCACGGAAAAAACGTCCACGGAAAAATTGCCCACGGAAAAATCGCCCACGGAAAAAACGCCCACGGAAAAAACGCCCACTTTTCGAAAATAGGAAAAAACGCCCACTTTTCGAAAATAGGAAAAAACGCCCACGGAAAAATCGCCCACAGACAAAATGCTCACGGGAAAAATATGTGATCGACTGATAAGTTTATATGTCTGTTATAAATGGTGTTCGGACAACTGGTGACAGACTGCTGGCCAAAAAAGCGTTAGGGGTCATGTAAAAATTGCGGTTTCTTGGCCACCTCACCTACATAATGCGAATATGGGAATGACGGAATGAAAACTTTTAGAAGGGCCTAAACGTTAGTTCTAATATTATTTTCTGCCTGAGTAATACCGCAATATTAATAATTTGATGTGTAAAATATTTTCTGCAAACCTTACAAATACGAGAGGAAAGTTCGGATTGCACTGATGAACTGTTTTAAGGGGCCGTATAAAAATTGCGTTCTGGGCTGCTCCGTGGCTACGTTTCCCCAAGATTGGTTATCTGACACACATAAAATGTCCGTAATTTCGTATTTTCTTATTTACGATATTTTTCTAGAAACTACAACTAAATAAATTCTCTGAGAGTATGTGCAAACCCAGGAAACTTGTCGGGAGAGGGGGTGGGTGCTTAAAACCTAAAATATAAAGAATTTTTGGTCCGATCGGGAGATTTCCAGCGTTTACAAGCTACAACTCTTCGAATTATCTGAGGGTATCTTCTGCCTCAGGAAACTAGTCGGGGAGGGGGAGGGGGGGAAATACCAAAATCGTAAAATATGAAGAATTTCTCTTCCGATCGGGAGATCTTCAGTATTTACAAACTGCAACTCGACAAATTTTCTTAGCGCATGTCCACTCTCTGGAAACCTGTCGGCGAGGGGGGGGGGTAATACCAAAGGTGTAGAATATGAACAATTTCGTCCGATCGGGAGATTCTCAGCAATTAGCAGCTACAACTCGACACATTATCTGAAGGCATGTGAATGATGACTCTCCGGGTCGGAAGAGAAATACTTCATATTTTACACTTTTGGTATTAACCCCCCCCCCCCCTACAGGTTTGCTGAGTAGGCACGTGTCCTCAAATAATCTGTCGAGTTGTAGCTTGTAAATGCTGATAATCTCCCGATCGGATTAGAAACTCTTCCTATTTTTCACTTTTAGTATTAACCCCCCCCTCCCTCCGACAGGTTTCCTGAGGCAGCACATGCGCTCAGATAATTTGCAGACTTGTAGTCTGAAAACCCTTAAATCTTTTGCTGAGATGTAGATCATAAACATTTGTTATAAAGAATTACATTAATTGGAAAAAATCAGAATACAGCAGCTGGTGAACAAGCATATACTGACCGCAACTCCGCATTATCCACGAGTGACTGTTTATCAGTCAAATTAAAAATGTAGCAACTATTGAAAAATATGCATTCTATATGTATGGGTGTACAGATCCTTCTTGCTGTCCACCGAACTGATTGTATGAAATCAGTCACCGAACAAGGCCGCTCCTTCTCTCTCTCTCTCTTTTCTACAGCGGGTAGAGAGAGCCATCTGCTTTTCGTCACAGTCGTTTGCTGTCCAGCTCCGCAGGTGCGAGATAGATAATTCAACAGAGCTCACAAAGCGACAAGACCCCACCCACCCCAAGAAACAAACCATATATGTCATCTAAATTTATCGGTTGCTTCGAAACTTGCGGCAGTATCAAGTTACTTCTTGCGCCCAGAACCAGAATTTGCCCCCCCCAGAGGTTGGTAATCTGAGTCATATAAAGTTTCCGTGATTTCGTCTTTTCTTAATTGCGATAATTAATGTAATTCTTTATAACAAATGTTTATGATCTACAACTCAGCAAAAGATTTAAGGGTTTTCAAACTACAAGTCTGCAAATTATCTGAGCGCACGTGCCTACTCAGCAAACCCCCGGGGGGGGGGGGGTATATGATAGTTGTGAAATATATAGAATTTCTTGTCCGATCGGGAGATTTTCAGCATTTACAAACTACAACTGGAGACATTATCTCCCGGCATGAACATACTGAGCAAACCTGTCGGGGGAGGGGTTAATTCCAAAAGTGTAGAATATGAAGAATTTTGTCCCTAATCTTTTGGTGCCTAATTTTTTGGTTCCTTTCTCTTCCGACCCGGAGATTTTCATCATTCACATGCCTTCAGATAATGTGTCGAGTTGTAGCTGCAAATTTCTGAGAATCTCCCGATCGGACGAGAAATCGTTCATATTTTACACTTTTAGTATTACACCCCCCCAACCCCCGCCTCACCGACAGGTTTCCAGAGAGTGGACATGCGCTAAGAAAATTTGTCGAATTCTTGGTATTTTACGAGTTTGGTATCCCCCCCCCCGACTAGTTTCTTGAGGCAGCAGATACCCTCAGATAATTCGACGAGTTGTAGCTTGTAAACGCTGGAAATCTCCCGATCGGACCAGAAATTCTTTATATTTTAGGTTTTAAGTACCCCCCCCTCCCCCGACAAGTTTCCTCGGTTTGCACATACTCTCAGAGAATTTGTTTAGTTGTAGTTTCTAGAAAAATACCGTGAATAAGAAAATACGAAATTACGGACATTTTATGTATGTCATATAACCAATCTCGGGGAGACGTAGCCACGGAGCAGCCCAGAACGCAATTTTTATACGGCCCCTTAAAATTTTTGTGGCCAATTTTCCACTTAGTCTTAGCTCCGAAAATCATGGAAATGTCTAAATTTCTTACTGAAAATGAAATATTAAAAAAAAAAAATTATGAACAATAGTTGCTGAAGTAGTGGGGAATATAGCCACACGAAATTTGGTTATGCAGAACAATTTTATGGCACTGAAATTGCAATGTGTCCAGTTCTACGTACCCGCCACATGACAACACAAAATGGCCCCACATTTTTAAGTTTTTGGTCCCTACAAAATATATACACAACTTCTGCTGTGAGAATCGCAGTTCATTTTGGGTGTTTAAGTCGTGAGGAGTTGTTGATCCAAAGTGCATGTTGTTCGCAAATATAACAAACAGATGTCAGAACTACAGAGGTATTGATGTATAGCAGTTGGCTTGAAGACAACGGTGAATCATTAGTATGTTTTTAAATAAATGTTGCATAAGACTACTACTGCTTTCAGGCCAACACCATACAACCTCTACAGTCCATCAGTGAAATCTGAACTTTCCTCTCGTATTTGTAAGGTTTGCAGAAAATATTTTACGCATCAAATTATTAATATTGCGGTATTACTCAGGCAGAAAATAATATTAGGACTAACGTTTAGGCCCTTCTAAAAGTTTTCATTCCGTCATTCCCATATTCGCGTTATGTAGGTGAGGTGGCCTAGAAACCACAATTTTTATATGACCCCTAACGGTTTTTTGGCCAGCAGTCTGTGACTAGTTGTCCGAACACCGTTTATAACAGACATATAAACTTATCAGTCGATCACATGTTTTTCCCGTGAGCATGTTGTCTGTGGGCGATTTATCCGTGGGCGTTTTTTCCTAATTTCGAGAAGTGGGCGTTTTTTCCGTGGGCGTTTTTTCCGTGGGCGTTTTTTCCGTGGGCGCGATTTTTCCGTGGGCGATTTTTCCGTGGGCGTTTTTTCCGTGGGCATTCTTTCATACAATCCTTATCGATGCACTTGTTCTAAAAGGAACACTTAAAATCATTTAGCTTTACTTTTTGTTGAATAGTTTCTTCACAACCGAACTTCAATTTTTTGAATTTTCGATTTTGAGAGCCCTTAGGAGTAAATTCATGAAGTATATGGAATATTTAAAATTCCAAACTAAATTTTCTTTAATATATTATTCGTTGCAAAAATTAATTTTGAAATATCTCTAAAAACAAAAAAATTCGATGTGCACGGACAGACAAAGCGATTGCATTAGCACTGTTTCTTACAAAACGTTCTAATAATAGAAAGATAGAATGGCATTTAAAAAAAGTGAAAAACCTTTTCCATGATTTTTTTTTTAATCTGGCGGATGAAAATTTCTGAGGCGATAAGAATATTTAAAGTTCCGTCTCTACCCATATACTCGTACTTCATGAATTCACCGCTAAGGCCCAAAGTCGAAAGTTCAAAGAATCAAAGGTCTCTTGTACAGAAACTATTCAATTTAGAGAAAAAAAAATTGTGCCTCTCAGATTAAGCTCAACTGTTCCTTTTTATATATTTAAATTTTCCAATTAGTTCGTTAGTTTCCTGCTGGAAGCACTGAAGGCCAAAAGATTTAGTTTTCACAGATTTTTCAAAATTTTTTGCGAATTATAGGACATAAAAAAATTCATTAAATTTTGCCCATTTTAAATTTCACTACTAGTTCATAAATTTCCTGGGTAAAGGGTATTAGAGCTGAAGAAGATCTTGATTACTCTACCCCAAAGGGAAAAGGCAATAAACAGTAAAATCTCTCATCATCAAGGCAGTTTTCACAAGCACTCCTCATTGCAACTCAGGGAGAAAGGTTTTAACACAGATGTTTTTCATAGGCTGGAAGTAGCATGAAAGTAATTTATAGCACAGTAGGATAGTTAACTCTTCGCTTTAAACAATGAAAAGTTTGGGAAACGTGAATCCTTCCTTCACCTACCTTAAAGGGAGGATAAGTTATTTTGACCGTTCCTTTCAAAAAATGTACATCGATAAGAACTCGAAAATGCGCAGTATTAGGAAGAAAAAAGTATGTTGCTAATATAAAAAAGTAAAATATCAATACATAAAGAAAACTGGTCGCTTTAAGGATTGATTTGTTTCGGTCCGTGAAAACCAAAACAAAACTGGGATTCCAATTATACGTTTTCGACCGCCTATTCGGAAATCCGCCTGTGGCCATCAGCGAACACTTTTCAAATGGTCTGAGAATATTGCCACGCAGAATTTAAAAATTTTAATAAATGCAATAAAGATTTATGAACTGAGAATTGAAATTCTCATATTCATGGAAGAAGGAGTCACAGAGCTTAGTAATACTGTCCAACAAGTATCGTATCATACGGGGGGTCACAATGTCCTGAAGTGCTTGGCAGAAATTTGCCAAAAAAATTCAGTTTCATGCAGATTTAACATTACGCTGATGATATTGTCCCTAATGAAAAAATAACAAACAAATGCTATCAGTTCTATGCTGTTTATAGTATTTATTTAATGTGTGACACTAGGAACCATGGAAACGGACCTCCTTGGCATTTAACAAGTTACTGTTCCTTCGCGATTTTAGCTAATGCCATTTCTTTATTTTTCTTAATGTTTGCTTCATAAGGTTGTTTATGAATTTTAGTTTGCAATCTGATAAGGAAAATTTATCTACTTTTTAAACTATGTGAAAACACAAGTTTGTCTATGTACTATGTAACTATGTGAAAACACAAGTTTGTCTGTGTACTATGTAACTATGTGAAAACACAAGTTTGTCCTCACTCCGTAGTAAGCTACGCGGACAGAATGTTGCGCTTCAAATTTGTCGTCTTAACACATGTTTTCAACTCTGTAGTACGTCACATTATCTCCCTCTTAACTTTTTTTAAAATTTTTAATAAATGCAACAAAGATTTATTGCATTTACAAACTACAACTGGAGACATTATATCAGGGCATGAACCTACTGACGAAACCTGGGGGGGGGGGGGGGGGGTTAATACTAAAAGTGTAGAATATAAAAATTTTCTCGTCCGATCGGGAGATTTTCTGCATTTACAAGCTACAACTCGACACATCATCTCAGCGCACGTGCCTACTCTGAAAACGTGGCGGGGGAGGAGGAGGGGGTTAATACCAAAACTGTAAAATTTGAATAAATTATCGTCCGATCGGGAGATTTTCAGCATTTACAAGCTACAACTCGACACATCATCTGAGCGTATGTGCCTACTCTAGAAATCTGTCTGGGGGAGGGTGTGTGTTTAATACCAAAACTGTGAAATATGAAGAATTTCTCGTCCGATCCGAAGATTTTCAGCATTTACAAGCTACAAACCCCCCGCCCGACAGGTTTCCTGAGTAGGCACATGCCTTCAGATAAGGTGTCGAGTTGTAGCTGCTAAATGCTGAAAATCTCCCGATCGGACGAGGAATTTTTCATATTTTACACTTTTGGTATTACCCCCCCCCCATCGCCGACAGGTTTCCAGAGAGTGCACATGCGCTGAGAAAATTTGTCGAGTTACAGCTTGTAAATGCTGAAGATCTCGCGATCGGCAGAGTAATGAGAAATTCTTGATATTTTACGCTTTTGGTATCCCCCCGCACTTACGCTTTTGGTACACCCCCCCTCCCGCACTAGTTTCCTGAGGCAGCAGATGCCCTCAGACAATTCGATGACTTGTAGCTTGTAATGGCTGAAAATCTCCCGATCGGAACAGAAATTCTTTCTATTTCATATTTTAGGTTTTAAGCCCCCCTCCCCCCCGACAAGTTTCCTGGCTTTGCTCATACTCGCAGAGAATTTGTTTAGTTATAGCTTATAGAAAAATATCGTAAATAAGAAAATACGAAATTACGGACATTTTATGTGTGTGTGTAGGGGGGGGGGGACTAAGAAAAATCCTTACCTCCCTCAAGGCTATCAAACATTTAAAAAAAGGTTTCGTCTATTTTAGTGTTTTAAATTTATCAAAAATTTGGCTATATTAACGGGGAAGGCATCCCCCCATGGACACCCTTGGTGCTATGTAATCATGAATTTGATGTAATCCATATTCATGATTATGAGCTATGTAATCCCGATCCAGGACGACGAAATTGTCAAATTTTCGGATATTATGCTTGTCATATTTACACCCAAAAAATACAAAAAATGTATTGTCATCTTCAAAATTTGTGTATTGTAATATTTTTTTAAATTCAATTATAATTGTCGTTTGTCTTACTGGAAACGTTTTCTCCATTCAATTCCCCTCACAGCGAAAAAAAAACGCAATTTTTGTACGGCCCCTTAAGATTTGTGCCCAAATGTCCGGGTGCCCAAATGTTCGGTGCCCAAATGTCCTAAACTCGGAACCAACATCACACATTTTTCGAAGAACCCAACGGCCGTTTTCCACAATCGGGCGCCAATGTGAAAACGCAAGTTTGTTCGCGACGGAAATCGAATCCCTGTCCCCTCACTCTGGAGTAAGTCGCTCTCCCAACTGCGTTACGCGAACAGAATATCTCGCTGCAGATTTGTCGTCTTAACACATGTTTTCACCTCCGTAGTACGTCACAACTATAATTACGAATGAGATGACTTTCTGCAATTTTCCCACACATTCGCTGAGAGGACTCTCTCCCTTTAACAGAATAATACGACACTAAATTTACCGAACAAATAATCAACTTTATATAACAAGATTTCTGTGAATTCGAAAAATTCACAAACGTTTATCACACTCCCTTTCACTTGCCATGTGTTCCAACGGCTCAAACATATTTTTTTTTCGGGGGTAAGCTCAAAGAAAAGTTAGGTGGGCCGAAGCCCACCGTAGCCCACCCGTAACGTCGCGCCTGCGATCTTGCTTTTGTTAATGACCTGACTTCTCACTTCAGCCAGTTAAATTTAAAATCACAAACAGAAAATCGGCTTGTTCATAATATTTGCGCACACAGGAAAACTTCCCAAATAAAAAAGAAACACGCACAATAAAGTAAGTCATTCTACTTTAAGACATAGTCGTGGGCCTTATTTGGTTTATTCCAGAGAGATCAAATCCAGAATTCAGCGATAGATTTTCAGAATTTAGATCACAAAAGAAAAGTGTTTAATCAGTGCATCCTTCCAGTTCTTACGTACGAAGCGGAGATATGGTCCTTAAAAAAAGACATACAAAGGCTGCAGGTAACTGAAAGAAGCATGAAGAGATACATGCTTTGGGTAAACAGAAAAGATAAGAAGTGAAACTCGTGGTTAAGGAAAACGACAAGAGTGGAAGACATCAGATTAAAATCCTTGAAATAGCAATGGGATGGACATGTTGCCAAAAGAACGGACCACCGATGGACAACCGAAAATAAGGCCCACGACTATGTCTTAAAGTAGAATGACTTACTTTACCGAAATTTCATACTGGGCACAAGGGACACAAGGCCCAGAAGAAGACCACTTGGAAGATGGGATATATACATATATATATATATACTAAAGAGCAAAACTGAAGACTAAGGAAAAAATTTTAGAATTTAAAACGAAGGGTGCAAAATAACCTGAAAATCAAAACGCGCAACGCAGCAGTTTTGAAAATTCAGAATTCACATTCTATAAAGAAGATACCTAAGCAAAAAAATTCAGTTGTTTTATTTTATTTTTTTATCTTTTTTCCTTTTGATCACACAGGTAGATACATAACCTTTTCTATGTTGTACTAGGTGTGAGTCAAAATTATATATGTATTTTTTTGCTTAGGTATCTTCTTTATAGAATATATATATATATATATATATATATATATATATATATATTCTATTAAGATGAGATCTTCAGTATATATATATATATTTGTTCTTAGACCCAGCTAATTTTTTTTTTTTTTATGGAAACAGCAACAAAATTAGCTGGGTCTAAGAACAAATTGCATGTGAACAAATTATCAGGAAAAACCAAAATGTTGATGCAAAAAAGAAGAGTGATGAGGACAACTAAAGAAGATGTGACTTCCAAAGTGGAATATATAGAGCTATGCAAGACAGTACGAAAAAGTATCACTGAAGACGTAAGGAAATTCAACTGTGAACTAGTAAGGAAAGCAATTGAAAACAACCAAAGCCTAAAGATAGCAAAGGGACATCTCAGTAAGGGGAAAAAACAGATTATGGCACTGAGAAAAGAAGATGGTTCTGTAACAAGAAATAGAGGCGAAATTTTGACAAGAGTGAAAGATTTCTACTCCAAATTATATGAAAGGGATGATACATGTACTCCAGACATCATGAAAGGTACCAGTACCAGAGTTCTTCCAGTCCTTCCAGCAGAAGTTGCACATGCAATCAAGAACATGAAGCGGGGAAAAGCTCCAGGAGAAGATGGAATTACTGTAGACATCATACAAGAAGCAAGTAGAGAAATCGAAACAGTACTCGCCCAAATTTTCACTCGATGCCTTAATGAAGGGAAAATTCCTGAGGATTGGAACAACGCTACAATGATCTTGCTACATAAAAAAGGTGACATTGAGGATCTCAGGAACTACAGACCTATCAGCCTCCTATCAGTGGTTTATAAAATCTTCACTAAAATTCTTTTACACCGCTTGAAGGTGACACTGGACATGGCTCAACCGAGAGAACAAGCTGGATTCAGGGGTGGCTACAGCACAATAGATCATATCCACGTACTGAGAGAACTAATTGAAAGAGCGAGGGAATATGAACTTCCATTGTGCATGGCTTTTATCGATTATGAAAAAGCCTTTGATTCGGTGAAACCATCAGCAGTTGCAATGGCTCTGAAATCCTGCGGTATTGAAGATGCATACATTAATATTATTAATAACATCTATGAAAATGCAAGTGCAAAGATTCGGCTGTTTGAAAATACAACACACATAAAAATTGGAAAAGGAGTGAGACAAGGTGACACCATATCTCCGAAGCTCTTTAATGCCACATTGGAAAATGTCTTTCAATCACTGAACTGGGAAAACAAAGGGATAAAGATTAATGGAGATTATCTAACCCACCTTCGTTTTGCTGATGACATAGTCATTTTTGCAACTACCCCATCAGAGCTACAGAGTATGATCCAGGAACTTGCTGACGAGAGTAAAGAAGTGGGATTAAAAATGAACTTTCAGAAGACAAAAGTGATGTACAATACTTTTACAAGAAATGAAGATTTATCGATTGATGGAGAAAAGCTGGAGATAACAGACACGTACGTTTATCTTGGACAGCAGATATCAAGTGAGGGTCACATTGGTGAAGAAATTAATCGGCGTACAAAACTTGCCTGGAGAGCTTTTGGAAGAAACAGCATAATTTTCAAGAGCAATATGCCATTATGTCTTAAAAGAAAAGTGTTTGATCAATGCATCCTTCCAGTGCTTACGTATGGTGCAGAGACGTGGACCTTAGCTAAAAGAGACATACAAAGGCTGCAGACAACTCAAAGAAGCATGGAGATGTGCATGCTTGGTGTAACCAGGAGAGATAAGAAGAGGAACATGTGGATCCGAAAAATGACAAGAGTGGAAGACATCATGATCAGAGTTAAATCCCTGAAATGGCAATGGGCTGGACATACTGCCAGAAGAACAGACCATCGATGGACAGCCGAAATTTTAGATTGGATTCCAAGGGACAGGAAAAGACCCAGAAGAAGACCACATGGAAGATGGGTGGATGAAATTCGAAAGTATGCGGGAGTGACATGGAGGAGACTGGCACAAGACAGACCGTTGTGGAGGAAACTTGGGGAGACCTTCGTCCAGCAGTGGATTGATAATGGTTGACAATGATGATGATGATGATGATATATATATATATATATTCTATTAAGAAGATACCTAAGCAAAAAAATACATATATAATTTTGACTCACACCTAGTACAACATAGAAAAGGTTATGTATCTACCTGTGTGAATAAAAGGAGAAAAGATAAAAAAATAAAATAAAACAACTGAATGTAGAAGGTGTCGAGAATACTGAGCCTTGGCTTTATCAAGGACCAGCAAAAACTCTGCATTTTCTCATTTCCACAAAGACCTAGTTGGAAATGGGTTTCTGCAAGGCCATAGATGCAAGTAACATTCCCACCTAAAATTGTTTTAAAAAAATATATATATGTCATGTCCTCCGCAGAGTTGTATGACCTAGCATATATATATATTTTTTAAAACAATTTTAGGTGGGAATGTTACTTGCATCTATGGCCTTGCAGAAACCCATTTCCAACTAGGTCTTTGTGGAAGTGAGAAAATGCAGAGTTTTTGCTGGTCCTTGATAAAGCCAAGGCTCAGTATTCTCGACTCCTTTTACTCACACAGGTAGATACATAACCTTTTCTATGTTGTACTTGGTGTGAGTCAAAATTATATATGTATTTTTTGCTTAGGTATCTTCTTAATACACTGCCGGACAATTGCTAAGGACGGATGACAATAGCAACGATAGCAACCATAAAATGGAAAGCAGGAAAATGTGGAAATTAGCATAAGTGCGGGATACAGTAAGACGTGTTGTGCGTATGCAAATTTTGGATTGCCGAACTTGTTCGTGACGTCATAGCGCTGATAAGAGATATAAAGGATTTGACGCGTATTGACCGGTGTTGTTCAAAAGCAAAGTTGAAAGGGAAAGAATCAATTGACGAACTTGCAATTTTCAGTATGTCTTCCCGACATCACCTAGATGATTTTACGCGTGGCCGTATTATTGGCAAGATTGAAGAAGGGTGAAAAATAACAGATGTTGCCAGAGAGTTCGACGTCAGCCACAGTGTTGTTCCAAGGTTTTTGAAATCATTTCAAACAAATGGAGAGTGTAGCAAACGTCACGGGGGAGGTCGTGTTCGCAGTACGACACCTGCAGAAGATCGGTACATAGTGCTATCAACAAAAAGACACCGGCGCAGCACAGCTAGTGAGGTAGCAAATGAGTTTATGGCTGCTACTGGCAAGCGGATCTCCCGAAAATCTGTCGCCAGACGTCTGCATGAAGGAGTACTATACGCCCGCCGTCCTGTTGTGTGCATCCCATTGTCCAGACGTCACCGTACCGCCCGTTTGCAATGCTGTAATCAACATCGCAATTGGACTGATAACGACTGGTCTGCTGTCCTCTTCTCAGATGAGAGTAGATACACTCTATCGTCTGATTGTCGACGACAACTGATCTGGCGTGATATTGGTACTGCATATTGTCCAGCAAACATACAGGAAAGGGACCGATATCCGACATGTAGTATCATGGTATGGGCTGGCATCATGATCAATGGCCGTACGTCTCTCTATGTGCTTCCAACTGGGACTATGACTGGCCAGCGATACATTAATGATGTTCTGCTACCTCATGTTCGCATGTTCCGTGGTGCTGTCGGTGATAGATTCATTTTCATGGACGACAACGCAACATGTCATCGAACAGTCGCTGTCCAGGAGTGTCTTGAGAGCGAGGATATTCAACGCCTCGTATGGCCAGCACGTTCTCCAGATCTGAATCCCATTGAAAATGTGTGGGACGCTTTGGGGAGGAGTCTTGCTGGTCGCCAATGCCCTCCAATAAACAAGGACATCCTCATCCGTGCACTGACAGAGGAATGGGATAAATTACCGAAACGGCTGCTTGATAATGTTGTGCAAAGCATGACACGACGTGTGAAATCTTGCATCGCCCTCCATGGTGACCATATCCCGTATTGACATCTCACGCCGGAACGCTTGCGGACGGTAATTTCATTTTTTTCACGTTTACGTATTCTGCACAAAATGGCCTGTTTGTCCCTTGAACACGTTCCAAAGCCTTCTGGATTTCAGAGCACAATAAATTGTCTTTCTTGTAATGTCCTGGCATTCTGACATTATTTTATTTCACTTGGCATCCAACCACACTTACTTTTTTACGCGCTATATAGCCGTTTATGATCCGTCCTTAGCAATTGTCCAGCAGTGTAGAATGTGAATTCTGAATTTTCAAAACTGCTGCGTTGCGCGTTTTGATCTTCGGGTTTTTTTGCAACTTTCGTTTTAAATTCTAAAGTTTTTCCTTAGTCTTCAGTTTTGCTCTTCAGTATATATATATATACATTCTCCGCTCTAGAATATCTAACATCAGAAGAAGTAGACATCTCTGAAATTAACAGAAAACTAACCATGGCTCTTACGGAAAAAGCAAGAAAAAAAAAGTGGCACTAAGGACAAGTTGCACATAAAGAAAATATCAGGAAAAACAAAAATGCTGATGCAAAAGACAAGGCAGATGAGGACAAATAAAGATGTCACTTCCAAAGTACAATATATAGAGCTATGCAAAACAGTACGAAAACTTTCATTGAAGACGTAAGGAAATTCAAATCTGAACTAATGAAGAAAGAAATTGAAAACAGCCGAAGCCTCAAGACAGCAAAGCGGTATCTCATTAAGGGAAGAAAAGATATTATTTCACTGCGAAAAGAAGATAGCACTCTAACAAGGAATAGAGGTGAAATTCTTACAAGAGTGAAAGATTTCTACCCAAAACTATATCAAAGAGACGATACTCTAGACATTACGAAAGGGATCATTACCTAAGTCCCACCAGTCCTCCCGACAGAAGTTACATATGCAATTACGAACATGAAGCGAGGAAAAGCTCCAGGAGAAGATGGAATTACCGTGGACATCATACAAGAAGCAAGTGGAGAAACAGACGCTACACTCGCACTAGTTTTCACTAGATGTCTCAATGAAAAAAAGATTACTGAGGATTGCAACTATGCTACAATGATCTTATTTCATAAAAGAAGATGACATTGAGGATCTCAGGAATTACAAGCCCATCAGCTTCCTATAAGTGGTTTATAAAATCTCTGCTAAGGTTCTTTCACATCGCTTGAAGGTAGCACTAGACGTGGCTCAACCGAGAGAACAAACTGGATTCAGGAGTGGTTACAGCACTATAGATAGTATCCATGTACTGACAGAACTAATTGAAAGAACGAGGGAATATGAACTCCCATTATGTATGGCTTTCATTGATTTTGAAAAGGTCTTTGATTCCGTGAAACCATCAGCAGTTACAATGCCTATGAAATCCTGCGGTGTTGAAGACGCATTCATTAGTATTATTAGTAACATCTATGAAAATGCAAGTGCAATGGTTCGGTTATTTGAGTATACAGCATAAAAATTTTGGAATGGGAGTAAGACAAGGTGACACCATATCTCCCAAACTTTTTAATGCCACACTGCAAAATGTCTTTCAATCATTGAACTGGGAAAACGAAAGGATAAAGATAAACGGATATTATTTAACTCACCTTCGTTTTGCTGGTGACGCAGTCTTTTTTGCAACTGCCCCTTCAGAGTGGCAGAGTATGATCCAGGAACTTGCTGACAATAATAAAGAAGTGGGATTGAAAATAAACTTTCAGAAGACAGAACTGATGTACAATGCTTTTTCAAGGAATGAAGTTTTATCGATTGATGCGGAATAGCTGGAGACCGATACGTACATTTACCTTGGACAGCAGATATCAAGCAAAGCTCATATTGATGAAGAAATTAATATACGTATAAAACTTGGTTGGAGAGGTTTTGGAAGAAACGGTAAAATTTTCAAGAGCAGTATGCCATTACGTCTTAAAAGATAAGTGCTTAATTAATGCTTCCTTCCAGTGCTTACATACGCAGCAGAGACATATACCTCAACTAAGAAAAGACATACAAAGACTGCAGACAACTGAAAGGAGCCTGGAGAGATGCATGTTTGGTGTAACCAGGAGAGATAAGAAGAGGAACTCATGGATCAGGAAAATAACAAGAGTGGAAGACATCGGGATCAGAGCTAAATCCCTGAAATGGCAATGAGCCGGACATGTTGCCAGAAGAATGGACGACTGATGAACAACCAAAATTCTAGACTGGATTCCAAGGGCAGGAAAAGACCCAGAAGAAGACCACATGGGAAACGGGTAGATGAAATTCGAAAACATGCAGGAGTGACGTGGAGGAGACTGGCGCAAGGCAGACCTTTGTGGAAGAAACTTGGGGAGACTTTCATCCAGCAGTGGATTGATAATGGCTGATGGTGATATATAAACACACGTGTGAGCTGGGAATTACCAGCACCTGATGTACAATAGGACATGTTCTTGGAGCTCCAAGTCCGGAAAAATAGACATGCTCGGAAATTTAAGCTATGGCTCTTAAAACACTTTTGAACTACAGATTTCAGGAACATATTGTTTAAAAGGCAGATTATAGTAACTTTGTTCTTAGACATTTTTAAATGCTTTCATTTTAGTTTATCCATTCTTCCAAGGATATCTCACAAAATATGGACGCGAATGTTAAGCCTTAGGATATTCCAAAGTTAATAGGCAGCGAAAAGCTGAATTGACCCTTGCTTTGATCTGTGCCGTGATTCTTCAGATGGAAGGTAAATGTCACCCTCTAACCTACGAGTGTGTTCTCAGGGCTCGCTCGACGGGTTTAAATGTTAATCTGTGATATGTTTGACTCAAGGTTTAGATCAACAGCTTGAGTTTCTTCCTGAACACCTAACCAATGTGTCCGTATCTCAGCAGGGGACAGATTCTACCACCCAGCGATTCAATAAGTAATGTATGCAAATCTGGGAGTGCCCCATACCTTACAGGGAGGATGTCAATTTTTTTTTCTCTTCCTCCTCCTCCTCTTTTGGTTTTCTTATTGACACCCTGCAGTTCATCCTATTAGCAAACACTTTGCCTCCACGAAAGCGGTCGCCGAATCTGGGCGTGTAATTTACTGTGGAACGACGGAAAGGGTTAACGAGCGGGGCGATATTAGGAAAGAAAGCGTAGGGAGGAGTGTAGGATGTGATGACTTGCTTTACGATTTGTTGATGAGAACCCCGAAGGGTAGTAAATGTGGAATTAACGTCACTCACTGGCATTGTGAGGAAAAATATTTTTCCAGGTCAAGCTTGTAACATTAAGTCGCCCTTGGAAATAAGTTTGAGCAAACGCTTGCGCTTTAATCGTCCTCTTTTTATCTGAGCTTCGCTGATCATATACCATTTTTTAACAGGCCTCCAGATCTTTCCACATGTCCGGCTACCTTTGAAACATTCTCAAGATGTTTCAAAGGTAGCCGGGCATGTGGAAAGATCTGGAGGTCTCGCCAAATATTTCAAGAAAACTGTTATTTATTTTACGAATAATTTAATGTCAACTGCCTAACTTTGGGCTATTTTGGTCCAAGATTTTGCCATTTCCAGGAAAATTTCGTTTAATTGTTTGAATTTGCTCAGAATAAAAGAAACGATTAAAGACGAGGTTTTAAAAAAAGCATTTTTTTTAAGATTACAGGCTGTATTTACTTAAATGAGCATGAAGGTATTTCAAATGAAAAGAGTAAAAATGAAAAGAATAAATGTTACCTTGGATAAGAGACGCATTCGATTTTTGAAACAGTACCTTCCTCTTGCAACTCTCGGTTGCCATCGCGAACCCTATGCTTTGATTCTTTCCGAGAAAAACTTCTTAGGTTGCGTGTGCAGACACTCGTGCGCCGCTTGTTGCGCCTCGAAGGCAAAACGAAAGTGTTTACTCTCAAAATTGCTTGGACCCAAACCCGGGGAGTAAGGTGAAACGGGACAACACACCACAATGAAGCTCTTGAATGGTTGCAAGCGTCTCATGGGGACTGTAAGACAAGTGCGTCAAAAACTTCCTGTTTTTTTTTTTTTTTGTTGTTGTTGAATTCCTTAATGCCTGTCAGAAAACTGCTTTACCTACAAAATTATTAGGATAAAGGATTTTTTAATTTTTTGCTGGTTTAAGGAGTACCGTGAGCAACTCAATGGGCTACAAACAGTCGCCGTCCCTAATCTGGGGACACTGGTTTCAGGAAAAGGGGAGACAGCCAATGACGTAAGACAAACACACTAACTCGGGATTCGAACCAAGGCCCATTTCTGACCAATGGTTAGAGACCAGCGCCTTGTTCCACTCGGCCACCAGTGCGGTATAAAGCGATTTACAAAGAAAAGAAGATGCTACGTATTTTCAACGGCTTTTACTGCTTTTACAGAGAAGCTTTTATGGATGTTATGATGAAACTTTCTTACTAGATTTGCTTTTTAAATTTTAACAAACCACCCGAGCCTTTCAGTTTCTACAGCTGACAAGATATTAGGGTTATTTAGTAAGATATTATGGGGTATACGTATTTAAGCTAATGATTATGAATTGCTTAAAGCCCAGCATTCAGACGCCTTTGATTCAAACCACTTCTTTTATTTTATTCCGCAGCTGTCTTATCCGAGTAAACATATTTCCAAGGTTACTGTTGGGAGCTGGTATTAAAAGGAGAAAAAGAAATCAGGATCCAGGTAAACTCCCACACGGGAAAACTCGCACACCTGTAAACTCCTACACGTTCTCATATAAGGGAATGCATACAAACTGCATTTCGTTCGGAGATCTTGTCAAAGTGTGGGAGTTTTCCTAATTGACCAAAACGAAATGTACAAGTTCTTTCACTGATGTAAATGTGTATGTAAGATCATAATGACACAATATTTTAACTTAAGATCATCTAAAAAGGCCCGCAAGTCTATAAGGTGCCTTGTAAACAGTCGAGAAATGATCCGTTGAATACCTCCTATTAGCGTTAATACAATGTTTATAAATATAAATATTTATGTTGTAACTTAAAATCTTCCAAAATGTTCCAAGGCGTACACTGTTAAAAAGTTTGTGGTAGGTTGCACCAAAAAAGTGGTACTACAGCAGGTGCACCACTTTCTGAGAAAATACACACCATTGTGTGGTGCAGACGAAATCCAAAGTCATGATGCGACTTTGCATCACGTTATGGTACGAGGTTATACCACGTTATGGTGCAACGTTGCACCATGTTTTTGGGTTTCATTTGCACCACACAGTGGTTTATCTTTTCGCAAAGAATGGTGCAGCTGGTGTGGTACCACTTTTTGTGCAACCTACCACAAAATGTTTAACAGTGATAGGTGCCTTGTCAGCACCTGAAGACCGATTCATTGAGTCCCTTTTAATTAGCTTTGGTTGCATGCACATGCCAAATTTTAAAATCATAACTCAAGATTTAGTGGGTCGGAAAGCTTCTACATAAATCTTGTGTCATTATGATCTTACGTACGCATTTATATCCCTAAGAAAACTACTATATTTCATTTTGGTCAACTAGAAAAACTCCCACACTTTGACAAGATCTCCCAATGAAACGCAATTTGTGTACGTCCCTTTATACGTATGGGAAGGTGTAGTGTAACGTACCAGGAGATGTGACGTACCTGCCAGAAGGACGCACACAACATAAAGGCAGATAGGAATCAGAATAAAACGTCTGCGTAGCTCAATTGGTAGAGCAACTTATTCCGGAATGAGGGGACCCGGGTTCGAATCCCGGCGCGGATAGAAATGACGGAAAAATTTACTTCGTTATAATGGCGCCCGAACTATCCGGATGACCCGACCGTTCAAAATCTCGCATTGGTGTGATGTTATTTCCACACCGCGAGTTGGTTGGTTGGTTGGTTGGTTGATTTTAATGGCGCAAGGGCCATGGTTGGCCAAAGAGCGCCAGACAAAAGACAGACAAACAAACATCCACACCGCGAGATAGGAAAAATAAGAGAATCCCTTCTCCAGCACTTCAAAAAAAAATAAAAAATAAAAAAAAATAAGGGGGAGATGATGTAACGTACCAGGAGATGTGACGTACCTGCCAGAAGGACGCACACAACATAAAGGCAGATAGGAATCAGAATAAAACGTCCGCGTAGCTCAATTGGTCGAGTGACTTATTCCGGAATGAGGGGACCCGGGTTCGAAACCTGGCGCGGATAAAAATGACGGAGAAATTTACTTCGTTAAAGTAGAAGGTAACCGGTGTGGAAGTTTTTCACGGCGAAGCAGTTTTCCTAGCAGCAGAAGAAAGTGTGGGAGTTTACCATCATGATCAATCTTTTTATTCCTCTGCCACAGATTTTAAACCACTGAATTTTTGAAAATAAGAAAGTGAGAACTTCGACATGAGGTAATAAAACTTAGATTTTTCTCGGCCATAACTCAAAGTATCTGCATGGATTCTTAATGTTTCACGAAGCATCTAAAAATTCTGGGTGGTTGAAACAAAATTTCTTTCTTCACACATACATACATTAGAGAATAAATTACCGCTTGACTAATGTTCAGGCGGGAATCCACGGCGGTTACTAGGGTGTGAAATGTAGTCCCTCCAAATTTTCTTTCATCCCTCTTTTTTGCCATCCCCTTTCAAAAAATAGTCTAAACATTCAGAATACATGCCAATTGAAACCATTTTGGATTTCAACAAACTTAAGACGAATAGGCGTTATTTTTATGGATAATAACATTTTCACAGTTGAGAGTTGACATTTTTTATCTCACGTTACAAACCAAAGCTCATAAACAATCTCACAGAAGCAAAAATTGGACACATAAATAAATAATAATAATGAAAAATTTCATCCCCAAGCATTCTCAATCCACTGCTGGATGAAGGTCTCCCAAAGTTTCTTCCACAACTTTCTGCAGTGAACAATCCCCTTCCATATCACTCCAGCATCCTTTCGAATTTCATCCAGCTATACGAGGGTGATAACAAAAGTTTTGCACACGTTAAACTAAAACGGAAGCAGATTACGCAATCGGGAAAATAATTGCGTCATGTCAAGGTCAGGCTCTCAGCAACGCAATGGTGTCAGAACGACGCGCCATCATTTGTTGTGTGGACGTGAGAGGGTTTGGAAATGGAAGCGTGCAGCTCCTCAGGTCGAGTCACAGCGTTAGACCAGCGCTCGTACGTGAAAATAGAAACTCTGCTGGGAAAAACCCCGACACAGATCCACACTGCCTTGCAAGAAGTTTGTGAGGAAAGAACTCTTGATAGAAGCACAATTTCTCTCTGGGTATCGCACTTTCGGGAGAGCCGAAGCAGCATCGAAGGTGATCACCGCACAGGCCGACCTCAAATGGCCACAGACAAAGCATCTGTCACCTTCTCGAAGAAAATCGCCATTTGACAGTCGAGGAGTTATCTCATCAGGCAAATTTGTTCACCATGTCTGTTCACCGGATTTTGACCGACTCACTGGGACAAAAAAAAAAAAAAAAAATCGCCGAGCGCTGGGTTCCCCATCAACTCCCCCGGAGCATAAGGCAGCTAGAGTGAGCATCGCACAGGATAACCTCCACAGGTTCGAAAGGAAGGGCGACACCTTCCTGAACAGAATTGTCGCAACTGAGGAGACTTAGACCCGTGATTTTGAGCCGAAACTGAAGTCACAATCAGCGGAATGGATGCATCCAAGTTATCCACGCCCCTCAAAGTGTCATCGGCAACAATACAAAGTGAATCAAATGATAATTTTGCGTACGACGCCCAGGGTGTTGTGTTCTCTGATCGAGTGCCGGTAGGGCAAAATGTCAACGCACAACATTATCGTGACTTTCTGAGGACAAAGTTGAGACCGAAAATTCGGCAAAATCGCCACAACTTGTTGGAAGCGGAAGCGATCTTTCTGGATGACAACGCATTTTGTCGTGGTGCAGCGTCGGCACGGGGACTTTTGTCGAAATATGGCTGGGAAACTATCCCACCCACCATACAGTCCTGATCTCAGTCCACCCGACTTTGATCTTTTCCCAAAGTTAAAAGTTCGGCTTCGTGGCATCCGTTACGAATCACTGGACGAACTGTGGACGTGACCCGGGTAATACGACAGCTGAACAAAGATGTCGTACTACGGGACATTCAGGACCTACCTCACCACTGGCAAGCTGTCATTAGCAGTGGAGGGGAATACATTGAACGGCAATAAGGTACGTTTCCTCTGTTACTTCATACTTTTCTCAAAAATGGACAGTGTGCAGAACTTTTGTTAGCACCCCCGTATCCAACGTGGTCTTCTTCTGGGTCTTTTCCTGTCCCTTGGTATCTTGTCTAGTATTTCAACTGCCCAACTGTATTCAGTTCTTCTATAAGTATGCTGTGACCATTAATTTCAGCTACAATTAGCTTTAATTATCTTCCTTTAATGTAATCTCATAAGTCAAAATCATTAGCAGGTTTTAGGGAAGCATTGAAATGGTCCCTTTACTAATTTTCAGCCAACAATTAATGAGGGAGGGGAAATGACAACTGTGTGCTACACTTCCGATGACCGAGTATTACAGAAGTTCCCTGCATTGGCCATTCTCAGAGCAATCAAGCCATTGCCTGAAACGAATTCATAGCTCTGAAAATGGTGTTATTGCATCAGCGTCTAAGTAGCAAGAGATACGAGCACATGAATTTTTCTTGCAGCTTTGGGTTTTAATGAAGCACTTCGTGCGAGGAGGATAAAAGTCGCAATAATGAGGATTCAGAACTTCCAGATGTGGGATGAAAATTTGGCTGGGAGATGAGAAAGAGGGAAAGTGAGCTTATTCTTGAGGAGAGCGGAGGAATGAGGTTATTCTCCTAGATCGTTCTCTCTCGGTAGACGCGAGGGAAAATGTCCGATGACGAGAATCGGAAGATCGAGGTAGAGATTAAGTTGGAAGTCTGACGTTGGCAGCAAGGTATCCGAGTAAAACGTCTGATAGAATAAGCTGGAACGGACAAGTGGGTAAATAATTAAAAGAGTGTTATAGAAATCGAAATCAGGAGAAGCAAATCTGCGACTTTCCCCATATGCTGCACTGAATAAAGAGCTCCATTGCAGAAGAACGAAAAAACTCGGAATTGCTTAATTATCTTGCAGCGAAGTCCTCACGAACCCACGCGATAGGGCACTGAAAGAAAAACAGTTAACACCCCTGTAGCAATGTCCAGCTTCTTTCCGCTTGAAGGCTTTTACTTTGATCTTAACGTCATCCAGTCTGGTCGTTTACCTTATCCACAAGCTTTTCCCCCCTATCTTTCTTGGTTACATAAAACATGATGTGACGTACCTGCCAGCAGGACGCACACGACATAAAAGCATATAGGAATCAGAATAAAACGTCTGCGTAGCTCAGTTGGTAGAGCGACTTGTTCCGGAATAAGCGGCCTCAGGTTCGAATCCCAGCGTAGACCAAAAATGACGGAGAAATTTACTTCGTTATAATGCACCTGTCACTGCTTTCCGCAGTCACTTTATGCCTTTTTTAATTAAATCTTTGATCCATAAGTTACATAGGATATTCACACATATGTAGAACGACTTTCCAGCAATATAAGTAATATTTAAAATGAAATTATTTTTTTCTTAGATGTTCTATCTGATAGAGGGCGTAAATGCAGATGATGTCGAATTCAAAAATACGTTTTATTCCACATATTTGCTTCTAAACATACGATTGAAATTTTTTTTTTATCTTTCGATTCCATTTATATCGAAGAGTATTTTAGATATAGTTACTTTTTCAAATTACGCATAGATTTTCCGTTAGGGGGCGTAAAAGTAAATTATCTTTTCCTCGATAACTCTTCTTCTAAAACTCCGATTTGAAACTTTTTTTCCTTCAGCTGATACATCTGATGGAAAACTTTTTGCATATAATTTCAAATTTTTGGTAAAGAATATTTTGGCCACCAGGGGGCGTAAGTGTTAATTTTTGCTTCGGATGTATTATTTGCCATAAAACCGGAGCTTCTAAAATATCGATTGAAAAAATTCTTTCGTGGACTGATGCCACTCACATCGATGAAACTTTACAGAATATTTTCTTCTTAAAATATTCCACAGTTTCTTCGCCATGGGGCGTAGATGTACATCTTATTTTTGTCAATATCTCTACTTCTAGGAGTCCGATTTGAAAAATTCCTTCTTTGTTGGATAGTGTTTTCCGTGTGACATGTATTTCATGTAAATACAAAATTTTCAAGTAATTCATAGGCTTCCCGCTAGGGGGCGTAGAGGTAAATTGCGTTTCCCCCTATATCTCTGTTTCTAAATCTCCGATTTGAAAAATTCTTTCTGCACCGGATACAGCTCCTGACGACTAATCGTTTGCACATAATTTCTAATTTTTGTAAAAAAAAATAATTTGGCCACCAGGGGGCGTAAATCTTAATTTCCGCTTCTGTTGTATTTGCGGCAAAATATGATGTTCTAAATTCTTGATTGAAAAAAACGTCGTGTGTTGACCTCATGTCGACAAACCTTTTAGAAACATTTTCTTCTTAAAATAGTGCATGATTTCTACGCCAGGGGGCGTAGATCTATAACTTATTTTTGTTCTATAAAGATACCTAAGCAAAAAAAATATACAAATATAATTTTGACTCACACCTAGTACAACATAGAAAAGGTTATGTATCTACCTGTGTGAGTAAAAGGAGAAAAGAAAAAAAAATAAAATAAAACAACTGAATGTAGAAGGTGTCGAGAATACTGAGCCCTGGCTTTATCAAGGACCAGCAAAAACTCTGCATTTTCTCACTTCCACAAAGACCTAGTTGGAAATGGGTTTCTGCAAGGCCATAGATGCAAGTAACATTCCCACCTAAAATAGTTTAAAATATATATATATAAGTCATGTCCTCCGTAGAGTAGCATGACCTAGCACTAGTTAACAATTTCGCTTGCATCCATTAACCTTCATGGCCCGACCCATGCTCTTCATCTGTTACTATTAAACAGAGAGAAGAAGATTAAAGAGAACTCAAGCTGTGAGAGTGACATAATAAATAGAAATGATTTTCAGCTATAACGAAATTCCAAGTTCGTTTGAGAGAGAATTTAAACCTGAAAAACAAATTTTACATTGCAATTAAAAAAGGAAATGTTAATTTATAACGAACAGATTTTTGAAAGAAAACTTGAGTCTAAAACCCCCTACTCTACAACTTATGACAGCACGAAAACGAGAATAAGTTAAAGATAATAATTAACTAAAGAAAACTTTGTGAAAGTTATATACCTTAAACAGTTAGTTGCAATATGTACAAAGTATTTCAGCAGTGCTTTAATATCTCTACTTCTAGGAGTCCGATTTGAAAAATTCATTCTTTGTTGAATAGTGTTTCTAGTGTGACATGTGGTTCATATCATTTCAAAATTTTCAAGTAACTCATAAACTTTCCGCTAGGGGGCGTAAAGGTAAATTGCGTTTCCCAATATATCTCTGCTTCTAAATATCCTATTTGAAAAATTCTTTCTGCACTGCATACAGCTCCTGATGGGAAATCGTTTGCACATATTTTCTAATTTTTGTAAGAAATGGTTTGGCCACCAGGTGACGGAAGCCTTAATTTCGCTTCTGTTGCATTTGCAGCAAAATATGAGTTTCTAAAATCTCGATTGAAAAAAAAGTCGTTTCTTGACCTATAATACTCCTCATGTCGACAAACCTCTTTGGAAAATTTTCTTCTTGAAAAATGCATGGTTTCTACGCCAGGGGCGAAGATGTATATCTCATTTTTGTCAATATCTCTACTTCTAAGAGTACGATTTGAAAAATTCCTTCTTTGTTGGATAGTGTTTCCGATGCAAAATATTTTTCCTAAAAATTCCAAATTTTTAAGTAAATCATAGACTTTCCGCTAGGGGGCACAAAGGTAAATTGCGTTTTCTGCGTTATTTCTGCTCCTAAAGATCTGATTTAAAAAATTCTTCCTGTATCGCATACAAAACCTGATGGAAAATATTTTTCACATAATTTCTAATGTTTGGTAAAGAATGGTTTAGCCACCAGGGTACATAAGTGTTAATTTCTGCTTCTGAAGTATTTGTTGCAAAATCTGGGCTCCTGAAAACTCGACTAATCTTTTTTTTTCGACTGATACCGCTTATATGGATACACCTTTTGAAAATACTTTCTTCCTAAAATAATGCATGGTTTTCCCACCAGGGGACGTAATATCACATCTTATTTTTGTCGATATCTCTGTTTCTAAGAGTTCGTAAGCTCACGATTCCGTTTACAGCAATATCTGAGGGATTAAAAACCCGATTGAAAATCTCCTTTCTTTCGTCAGATACTGTTGTTTTCCATACCGGTTCCATTGACTTTGAATAGCTTTGATAAATTTAATTTGCGTCAGAACGGATTCAAAAGACGTGCTTATTACACCCGAAAATTCGGTGTCGTCTTTCTTGTTTATTTTTCAGCTAGTTGTGGGGCAGATTGGTATGTATGATTGGTAGCCTTATCCAGACGGAGTTCTACTGTTTGAAACCTCTGTAGATAAAGGAATGGTATTTCCTCTTTAAATCATCATCGTCATCATCAACAACCATTATGAATCCACTGCTGGATGAAGGTCTCCCAAAATTTCTTCCACAATTGTCTGTCTTGGGCCTGTCTCCTCCACGTCACTCCAGCATACTTTCGAATTTCATACATCCATCTCCCATGTGGTCTTCTTCTGGGTCTTTTCCTGTCCACCGGAATCCAGTCTAAAATTTCCGTTGTCCATCGGTGGTCCGTTCTTTTGGGAACATGTCCATCCCATTGCCATTTCAGTGATTTCCCTCTGGTCATGATGTCGTCCAATCCTGTCATTTTCCTTATCCATAAGTTCCTCTTCTTTTCTCTCCTGGTTACACCAAGAATGCATCTCTCCATGCTTTTTTGAGTTGTCTGCAGTCTTTGTATGTCTTTTTCAGTTAAGGTCCATGTCTCGGCTCCATACGTAAGCAATGGCAGGGTGCATTGATTAAACACTTTTCTTTTGAGACATACTGGCATACTGCTCTTAAAAGTTGTACTGTTTCTTTCAAAAGCTCTCTATCCAAGTTTTATACGCCGATTAATTTCTTCATCAATGCAACCCTCACTTGATATCTGCTGCCCAAGATAAATGTAGGAATCGGTTGTCTCTAGCTTTTCTCCATCAATCGATAAATCTTCGTTTCTTGTAAAAGCATTGTACATCATTTTTGCCTTCTGAAAGTTCATTTTTAATCCCACTTCTTTACTCTTGTCAGCAAGTTCTTGGATCATAATCCGCAACTCTCAAGGGGTAGTTGCAAAGATGACAACGTCATCAGCAAAACGAAGGTGAGTTAAGTAATCTTCATTAATCTTTATCCCTTTGTTTTCCCAGTTCAATGATTGAAAGACATTTTGCAATGTGGCGTTAAAGAGCTTGGAAGATATGGTGTCAACTTGTCTCACTCCCTTTCCAATTCTTATTTGTGCTGTATCCTCAAATATCCGAACCTTTTCCTCTTTAAATATAGGAATTAAAATATAATTTTTATGAAATATAGAACTGATTCCGACATGCTTTTCAACTTTTCTTAACTCTAATTTCCCATTGTACTAGAAACCAACAATAATCACGAATCCTTTACTGTAACTATCTTTGGATTCTTGGAACCAAGTTTTTAAATCTTTTTCTGCTCGTTTGCTATGGTAAATGGACTTTTTTTCGTTACAGTCGTTTACGTACACCTAGGCTTCATCAATAGTCACAATAAATTTCCCATCCATCTCCGGCTAAGTGATTTTCATAAAGAAGTCTACACCGTGTTCTGCGCTCAGCCATGTGCCTAGGCGAAAGGAGGTGAATATTGTTTTTTTTTTTTTTTTTTTTCAGATTCAAATCTTTGTTTATTACCTTGCTCACACTTGATACACAGATTTTTTATGACTTAGCGATTGTTCTTTGGGTAGGGGGATTTTATTTTAAGACTAGAGCCCTTACTTTTGAAATATTCGTAAAAGTACGTACGTTCTCTGGATATTCGTTTGGTGTTCTTTTCCCTCTTAAAAGCTATATACTTGACGATTTTCCCCTCTACCATGACTAATATTGCTTATTTTATATTTAGAAATGCTAATTCCATGATTTTCACAGCGTTTTTTAATGACAGAATACGATTACTTTCTCTTCATGAAGAGCAAAAAACGTAGCCTTCTATCCACAGTTTGTTTACGTGCGATAGTTTCTCAACACACAATATTTAACTGCAGCAAGTGTTTATTTCGTGTTCGTCTAACATGCTGTTGCCAGTTTCAATTCTTTGAACTTCTTTTATTTGTTGTAATTTCTTATTAAAAACGTTCGAAAAATGTGTGAACATCCTCTCTAGAACTGAAAGGATGCATTCACTGTTACAAATTGGTACTTAGAAATAAACAAAATGTACTCGTTTTTGAGTACATTCTGGGCTTATAATAGCTCCGAGTACTTGTGTATCATTTTTGGAAAAGACACCTACTCATTTTTGAGTACACACAGAGAATCAATTGTGAGTATATCTGGTATTTCTAATTTCAAATATATGTACTCATTTTTGAGTACATATATTTCAAGCACATATATTAAAAAAAATCCATATATTTCAAATATATGTGCACTAATTTCATTCAATTTCTGTTCCCTTTCGGGCAGGGCACAGAAACTGAAGGAAGTTAGAGCGTATCTAGCGATTCTAACAGGACAGTTTGTAAGTGAGGGAGAGCACACTAGATGGCGCCACTGTACAAGCGTACGATTTTGCACATAGACGGCAGAGAGAAATTAGGTAGGGGTCGGCTTGGAAATGAACACCTTTATATGTTGTGACGTACCTGCCAGCAGGACGCACACGACATAAAGGCAGATAGGAATCAGAACAAATGTCTGCGTAGCTCAGTTGGTAGAGCGACTTGTTCCGGAATAAGCGGCCTCGGGTTCGAATCCCGGCGTAGACTAAAAACGACGGAGAAATTTACTTCGTTGTAATGGCGCCCGAACTATCCGGATGACCCGGCCGTTCAAAATCTCGCATTGGTGTGATGTTATTTCCACACCGCGAGACAGGAAAAATCAGAGAATTCCTTCTCCAGCGCTTCGAAAAATAAAAATGTGTGATGTTGCATTCCACACAGCAGATTGACTGGGAGTTCTCAAGTGCACGTTCTACATTGGATGGCTGCCTGCAACGATTCATGGTCACGGCTGACCCGTGGGCCATGCCCCCGGCCCTCTTTCGGGGGGGGGGGAGATGTGACGTACCTGCCAGCAGGACGCACACGACATAAAGGCAGATAGGAATCAGAACAAATGTGTGCGTAGCTCAGTTGGTAGAGCGACTTGTTCCGGAATAAGCGGCCTCGGGTTCGAATCCCGGCGTAGACCAAAAATGACGGAGAAATTTACTTCGTTATAATGTAACCGGAGAATTCCTACCCTGGGGCCGTCGCTTAACGTGCTCGTCCGATGCACGGCGGAGATTTAGCGATTGTTAGAAATTCACACCACCACGGTAAGTCCCCAGGTTCAAGCCTATCAGGCTAGGTTTGAACCTCGGGTCCCTCCTTCAGTAGTTTGAATTTCTAACCACTAAGCCATCCGCGGCTCGATTTCAAATTTGGAATACGTGTACTCCACACATACTCATTTATTCATAGAATCAACTGGAAGTATATTATTCGATGGCACATCTGGAATAATAGATATACTCATTGTCACATGCTGAGTAAATGGACCGCACAATTTTATGAAAAATATAGTGATGAAGCGACAATATATTATTTATGAGATTGACACAAATACAGTTAATGCAAAAATGTACACAAAGATACTTCATGCATAATTAAATTACTTGTGATCAGTGACTTTGTTATGCTAATCATTTATGTGTGTCACTTTATATATTTATTAAACAATTTCTATTGAAATCTATAATATCTAAAATAAAGTAATACGAGATTATATTTATATTTATTGACGCAGTTATTTGTAAGTACGTATGGTTACTTATATTTGAGCATGTCATGTACTCGTTTACGATACGATTGTACTTAAAAAAAACGAGTAGGTTCAGATTCTCATTTTTAAGTAGATTTTTTTAACAGTGTTGATTAAACACTGTTCCTTTAAGACATAACGAAAAATTGCTCTTTAAAGTTGCACTTTTTTCTTCCACTTGCATTCCATCTATGTTTTATATGCCTATTAATTTCTTCTTCAATAGGTCCCTTGTTTGATAGCTATTGTTCAAGGTAAATGCAGGTATCAATTTCTTCTAAATTTGTTCATTCAACCTCTAAATCTTTAGTTCTTACAAAAGCACTGTACATCAGTATTGTTTTCTAATTTCATCTTTAATCTCGCTTCTAAAAAGATAAAAAGAAAAAAAAATACTACGTAAGGTGCACATAGTTATTTATACAGCCTCTTCTTCATGCGCCCTTTTCTCGACAAATGTAACCCAACTTTCTCGTGATACATTCCGTTTTTACAGAAAGGGACGGACGGCCGACTGATAACGGTATAAGTATACCACCCGCATTAGAGCAAATTCTATCTCACACTCACCAATCCACATTCTCAGCGTGGAGAGCTATGGGCTCTCCCCCACCCGTGACTTCAAAAAAGAAAGATACAGTAGAACCTCGTTTTTACGTTTCTCACTTATACGTTTTTCTCAGTTAGGTTTCATATAGTATTGAACTACTGCTGACGGAATTGGTATCGTTAAATTTTCCAAAATGAATTCTCCTTTTTTGCCTTTTCGAATAAACTTTATTAAAAGCTACAATACAAAAAAAAAAAAAAAAACACTCACCGGGAACATAACATGCCAAATGGCTCACCGGCCCGAAAACAAAGCACAACAAATAATGACAGTCAGGTAAGAGAATTGACTGCAAAAACACATAAGCCAAAGAGCCAAGACTTAAGTAATTCGCAGTAAGCAAAAACCCACTCTGTGGGGTAAACGGAAGAGCGGCGACCAACGCCTGTAATGGACGTGAAACAAAAAAAGTAGAAGAAACACATATGCCAGGCAATAAAAAGGAACTGCACACTACGCAATATCAACAATATAAACAACACACTATACACAGAAAAACAGGGGAAACTGGGTCATTGGCGCCGACTAAAGCACAGAACAAGAAAAACACGACGCCAATACAGTACAACACAAGTGCCAAAAACATACACAATTAGAAATGAGTAGGATAGCAATTACACAATGGGAAGCTCAAATTATAAAAACCATGGAAGTAATATAAGAATTGCAATGACAATAAAAAAAAACACACACACAATCACAGAACAGCGCTGAGCACAGCTGACAAACAGGCAAATACGAACATTGAGCGCAAAAAACAAAGCCTAAAAGGCCGAGACAGAAGCATTTAACAGTGAAAAGGCAAAACCCACTCTGTGGGGTGAACGGAAGTGCGCCGATCAACGCCTGCAACCGACGCGAGACAAAAAAATTAAAATAAAGAATAAAAGCAAAGTAATAAGTAATATATCTACACATCGCAGAGACAAATAATAAAACCACACGCTACACAGAAGAACATGCGAATATAGGACAAAGTATCAAACGAAAACACACACACACAAAAAAAAAACGCGGCGCAGGCACAGTACAACACATGCGCAAAAAAAAAAAAAAAATACACACAGAAAACTGATTAAGAATGCAAGTACACACTGCGTAAGAACACAACACATGAGCATGAAATTCAGGTCAAAATACACAACAATACAAAAAAACAAAACAAAAAAACGGCGAAACATAGTGCACGTCGAGAAACGCCAATAACCGACGAAACTAATTAATCAGAAAATGGATGCACGGTAAAAAATACACGCGAAATAACACAAACACAAACAGGAATAAAATACAACAATCAACCCACCCAGTACACAAAAAAAAAAAAAAAAAAAAAAATACCCCAAGCACTAGTAAGAAGACCTAATGAAACAGAAATTAAAACCACCCACAAAAACAGAAACACCACGGGAACGCATGGGGATCCGACTAGTGGAGTCCACCACAGAAAGCAGTACAACACAGAATATAACTAAAAGTACACAGAACATAACTAAAAGTAAGTTCAACTGCCGAATATCAGTGCAAGGGGAAAGAAAAAAACCCTGCAAACAAAAAATACAGCGCGATACAAACAAAAAAAGGAAAGAAAAAAGAAAGTACTTGCAACACAATACGCGAGGGAAAGACAACAGAAATTCCACTACCGTGGACCAAAAAGCAGGAAAAAAAACACAACCAAAAAGAACCAGTGCAAGAAGGCGACAGAGAACCGGGAAGCAAAAAAAAAAGCACAATACACAAGAAAGCAGAAGAACTGAAGCAAAACAGGAAAAAAAAAGCGTCGATGAACAGCTGTAATCGACGAAAGCAGAGAAATTCGTCTCGGAGCATTATCGTCACCTTTATATCAAAGGCATAAGGCGACGATATGCATCGACAAGTGATTTCCATGTCTTTTCGAAACGAAATCCACTTTCTCATCCAGCATAGGCATACTGATGGACCCGTAGCCACTTTTCTAGCACTTATTGAAACTCAATACATTCAACTCCGAGAAAATCGGATCTCTTGGCCTGCATGTATCCCGACTTCTGGGGACACTAGACCTGTAGTTACTTTCCTTATCCTGGGCATTTGGAAGCTAAATCTACTCTATCTCACCTATGCATGTGTGAAAACACAAGTTCGTCCGAGTCTCCTCACTCCGGAGTAAGTCGCTCTCCCAACTGAGCTACGCAGACAGAATGTCTCGCTGAAGATTTGTCGTCTTGGCACATGTTTTCACCTCTGAAGTACGTCACACTTCCCTGGATGAATTGTCACTTTACGTATTATAGACTTTTCGAAGCCAAATCCCCTTTCTCATCACACATAGGCATACTAATGGACCCGTGCTAGAAAAAAAAATTCAATAAGTGCTAAGTTTTTAGCATTTTAGCACTTATTGAATTTTTTTTTAATTTCAATAAGTTTCTAGCAGTTATTTAAATTCAATGCCATCAAACTCCGAGAAAATCAAATCTCTTGACCTGCTTATATCCCGAATTCTGGGGAAACATCTGATTCCGAGGGAATTCACAGCACAGGGGACACCAAAAACTATAGCTGGGCTCTATTTAAAATGTCACATATTTTTTGAATACTCTATCTTCGGCGCCAATAAAATGAATTTTTTTTACTTCTTTGTATGTCGAAATATCAAATCGGCAACCCCTCCCGAATGTAGAAATTCAAATTACTTTCTAACGAAAGTATGCATTTCAATTTTACTCATTCACATATCAATGGCTGAAAATTTTATAATGGACAGGTGATGCATTTAAAAAAACTTCATACACAGCTGCAACTCATTCAGTGAGTGACAGAAAAATCAGTCCATTAACATCTTTTATAAAAAGCGTTGTAAGTACCATCTAGTTGCAATTGCTCTGAAAATTGCACCACTCTCAGCCTTGACACACTGCCCTTTGCCAATTTTCTGAACGCTAAGAGGCAACGGAAGTTTTGATTTTCGCAGAATAGAAGTCGCTTTATACTCAAAGAAGAATTCTTTTAATCATTTTCATGTCTTTAATCAAAATCAACTTGAGTTTAACACTGCAGAATGGCATCAAGGTCAGAAATGCAAAGGATAAAAAGATCAATGGGTCAAACAGGTCAGGTCAAGAAATTCCTGACCCAGTATCTTCGCTTTTTATTTTTAAATTGAATTTTTTTCTCTGGGGGAGTGTACAATGGAAATCTGTTGAACAAACATTTCTTGTTTTGAGCCCGAAAAAGATATATTTTAATAAGGATGATGCTACTTTTGAATCAGCCGGTATTAAGGATGAACTTAGTTGAGGAAAAACTCATTTTCATAAATTTCGGAAAAATGAACAGTCACTGGACTGAAGTTAATGTAGGTGATGACTACGATCACCTCGGCTAAAAGGTATCTGTGTTTAGGATATAATCATGGAATAAATAAACAGACACTGAAGTTGGCTTTGGTTAGAAGGAATAATGGAATTTTCAAGAGAAATTATGTATTGTTTTTCACGAAAGAAAGGCATTAAATCAAGTTTCATTTGTTCATCACAGAAATGAGTTTTAATCTAGAAAGAAATTAATTAAGAGCTAAAAAACGAATCAGATTGATAAGATTTATAACAGAAAGCACCAGAAAACGCACAGAAAAAGACGTGGATAAAGGAAAAATCAGGGTTACAATATTTGCATCACTCTTATAAAGATATTCAAGTGGCAACTATTGCAGAAGCATGAAAAAAACTTCAACAATTTCCTCTAAGAAGGGAGAGGGGGTGACGGAAACATGAAATTTGGATTAACTTTCCTTCGAGATTGCGTGGTGTTTAACATCTGTCAACGAAACTGCACGTGTGCATGTGAAACACAAGCCGCAAACAAACGCGGTGTTCGGTGTAAAAGAACGGGTGTGAGTGTTGAAAGCTCAGCACAATAAATAAATATATAAACAAATAAAACACAATCGGCTATTCTTCTTTTTCGACAGAATCCAAACGGCTGTTCTGTCTTCCGTACGCTTCCAACTGACAGATACTCTCTTTTTCGAAAATCCTTATTTCACGCTTTTATTTTCTTGGAAGAACAGCTGCAGATCCCGAGATGATTGACTGCAGGTTTGTTTCATTTTCCCCGTCAACAGCTCCGGTGTCGCACGATTGTTCGACATAACGATTGGTCGAATAACGATTGGTTGGCAGCACGATTGGTCGACATAACGATCAGTCGACCGTAACGACTAGTCGACAGTAGCGACTGGTCGCCAGCACGATTCCTCAACACAACGATTAGTCGAGATAACCATTGGTTCATAGGATTATGGTTTACATTCGCAGCGGTTCATAGGATTATGGTTTACATTATTTCCAAATAGGCCCCCGTGTCATCTTTTGTACTCTAAGTGAAATCTATATAGAGGGTCTTCTGAACGATGTTATTTCCGAAAGGGCCCCTGGGCACTTTAGGTATAGGCACCTTGGGGAAACTGCCACACATAATTCGGAAACTCGGAAAATTGTTCCACCGGAAAATTGCTACACATCCAAAGCGTTTCTCGGACGAACGGCGATTTGTGCTCATCCCCTTAATGAAAACCATGTGGCAATTTTCCGGTGGGGCAATTTTTTTGTGTGTGGAAATTTTCCGGGTTGCTGAAAGATGTGTGGCAATCTTCCGGTGGGGCAATTTTCCGGAGGGGCAATTTACCGCCACACTGTTTGCACTTATTCAAATTCTTTTTTTCCAAGTTCCGTTGACCATTTTATGTCGACCAATGTCGACTAATCGCTATATCGACCAGTCGTTACTGTCGACCAATCGTTATGTCGATCAAACGTGCTGTCGACCAATCGCTACTGTCGAGTAATCATTACTGTCGACCAATCGTTACGTCGACTAATCATTTCTATCGGCCAATCGTTATCTCGACCAACCGTTTGTCGACCAATCGTTACATACCCAAGAGCTCAATATGACGACGGAAAGCGACGAAAGAATAACCGTTACAACTGGCTCCATAACGCATGAAGGACTCTGCTGAAGTATAATCATAGAACCATTTACTACCATGAGCAACTCGAAAGACTTCAAGCACTTTAGGGTACTTAATTTGGGCCCACTAGTTCCAGGAAAAGGGGGAAGTCAGTGCTGTAAGGAAAGCGCACCAGCCATACCTCTATCCGGGATTCGAAGCCGATCTTGCTCGGACGATCGGACAGAAGACAGAGCTTAGACCACTGTGCCGCGGGTCCGGCCAGAATCATTTAAAACGATTGAAGAGAGTTTTCTGCGAGCCATTTGATTGCATGGGAAATCTGAGAAACGGATGCATGTGGAATGGTTCACACAGATCATTATGGAAACCTGCACAAACCTTACAACACTAGTCGGCACAAACCCTTCAACTAGTCTGCACAAACTCTACAACACTAGTCTGCACCAACCCTACAACACTAGTCTGCACCAACCCTACAACACTGGTCTGCACCAACCCTACAACACTAGTCTGCACCAAACCTACAACACTAGTCTGCACCAACCCTACAACACTGGTCTGCACCAATCCTACAACACTAGTCTGCACCAAACCTACAACACTAGTCTGCACCAAACCTACAACACTAGTCTGCACCAAACCTACAACACTAGTCTGCACCAACCCTACAACACTAGTCTGCACCAACCCTACAACACTAGTCTGCACCAACCTTACAACACTAGTCTGCACAAACTCTACAACACTAGTCTGCACCCACCCTACAACACTGGTCTTCACCAACCCTACAACACTAGTCTGCACCAACCCTACAACACTACTCTGCACCAAACCTACAACACTACTCTGCACCAAACCTACAACACTAGTCTGCACCAACCCTACAACACTGGTCTGCACCCACCCTACAACACTGGTCTGCACCAACCCTACAACACTAGTCTGCACCAAACCTACAACACTACTCTGCACCAAACCTACAACACTACTCTGCACCAAACCTACAACACTAGTCTGCACCAACCCTACAACACTGGTCTGCACCAACCCTACAACACTAGTCTGCACCAAACCTACAACACTAGTCTGCACCAAACCTACAACACTAGTCTGCACAAACTCTACAACACTAGTCAAAAGGCAGCTAGGAAAGTATCATTGTTAAAGTTAAGAATCACAGAGTGTCCCTAGATTACGAAAACGAGGTCATTCCACTGAATGGAGGCAAAAAAAAGTTCACGGTGATGCTAAAAATACTTGTTATGGTCAAATTGAAATCCCCACATAACCCATGAAACTGCATTTCAGTTAAATACAGACTGGAGTGTGATGGACAGTGTCCCACAGTACAATGTGTGTGTGTGTGTGTGTGTGTGTGTGTGTGTGTGTGTGTGTGTGTGTGTGTGTGTGTGTGTGTGTGTGTGTCTAACTCTCTGTTTTTCACAGACACCACAAAAAACTCTGGTCGTTAAGGAGACTTTGACAATGAATTCCTCGGAAACGATTTCATGTCAGTAACTTTTATTTCATATAAATTTGTAAACGTTTTCCTTTCCAATTTCACTTAAAAATACCAAAAATATCCAGAACTCAGAACGAAACATCGAAATCAGACAATCTCATGCAATCATACGGATTGGAAAGGACAGAGAGTTGAAGAACAGGTAGGCTTCCATCCAGCAGTGTTGATAATGGCGATTAAGAGCGTAGGCAAAATAATAATTTATAGAGCATTTTCACTCAATACTTCATCATCTTCTCCATTGCAAGCACTGTTCTTATATTTACAACACGAGCGTACAGATTTCCGTTTAATTGGCGTAAGAGTACAAACTAAAGAACTACACTATCTACCAACAAGCAATTGGACACCCCTGCAATCGACGATATCTGCTGTCCTGATACACGTCACGGCTGCCGCCGTTAAATATCGTGTGGGTAACAACAACGCAACCAGTAGCATGCAAGATGCCACGCAGTTCGGAGCTCTCTGATTTCGAGAAAGGTGTAATCGTCGGGTATCACAGAAATGGCCGATCCATACGTGACATATCCAGCGAGTTGAAGTACCCAAAATCGACAGTGGCCTACGTGATTGGCAAGTGGAAGATGAGATGTGACTGTCGGAATGTGCCCCGACCCGGTAGACCCACAAAACTGGGAGTTAAGAGACCGACGGGTGCTGGCCAGAGAAATTCGGAAGAACCGCACCAAATCAATGGGCCACATCCGCGAGGAGTTTCAACAGGCATCCGGGAGTGTTCTTTCGATGAATACCATCCGTAAGGAAGCCCATCTGCTTGGTTATCATGGACGTGCTACCGCCCACAAGCCTTTGATCACCAAGTCCAATAGCGCTGCTCGGCTAACGTGGTGCAAAGAACGTCGACAGTGGACCGTTGAACAGTGGAAACAGGTTCTCTGGGGCGACGAATCAAGGTTCACCCTCTACCTTTCGGATGGCAGGGTCTGGGTTTGGCGTCTGCCTGGAGAACGCCTCCTGCAGGAATGTATTGTGCCAACTGTGAAGTTCGGCGGCGGTGGAATTATACTATGGCGGTGTTTCTCCTGGTATGGCACGGGACCCTTGGTCGCAATTCCTGGTAGCCTCAACGCCGAGACCTACTGCACCATTTTGGATGACCATGCGCTTCCTACGTTGTGGCAGTTTTACGGGGTGGACCCATGTTACTTTCAGGATGACAATGCCACCTGTCATGTTGCGAGGTCCACCATGGCTTGGTATGGTGACAATGGGGTTAATGGAATGGACTATCGAGCACCTCTGGGACGAGTTGGAGCGTCGACGTAAGGGGTGCCCCTACCGTCCAAAATCGGTGAAGCACCTGGCCTGTCTTCTCCAAGCCGAATGGAAGAAAATACCGCTAGCCGTCGTACAACGCCTGGTTGAGAGTATGCCCTGGAGGGTCGCAGCTGTAATTGCCGCTCGTGGAAGCTCTACTAACAATTGAAGGTGAATAAACTTCGTTTTCCTTTGTTGTCACAGGTGTCCAATTACTTGTTGGTAGATAGTGTAGAACGTTAGCTTCCAATGCCGAAGACGGGCGGCTTCACCAAAGCTAATGTTTACAAGTTGAGTACAGAATCATATTTCTTTCCAGTTTAACTTGAAAAAAAAATATCCGGAACTCAGAACGAAACATCGAAATCAAACAGTCTGATGGAATCACAAGGTATGGAACCTTGTAAACTGTACTCAATCTTGTAAACATTAGCCTGATGAAGCCGCCCGTCTTCGGCGGTGAAAGCTAGCGTTCTAGTTTTTTAGTTTGTACTCTTTCGCCAATGAAACGGAAATCTGCGCGTTCGTGTTGTAAATATTCTTGCTGTATTCACAGCCCATTTTTTCAAAGCCTTGATAATTGTTCTTATAGTTCAGATATCGCAATAATGAGAATGATGTACCTGCAGTAAAGCAGATTTAAAGTCCGTCGATCTTTGGGACAATATGTCAGTAAGGAAGTCAAAGTGAATGAAAAAAAAAAAAAAGAGTCTTTTAACCTGAAATGAATACTGCATTTACGCAGCATTCATCGTCGAAACCCACGGATATTGGCACCAATACTAGAGTAATCTGACATTTTCTTCAGATTTCAATTTAATAAATTTCCTTGACAGGAATTAATGGGGAGTGTAAGTAGCATTACTGAACGAAAAACCGGGAAACACAGTTTACCAACAGATTGCCGATATATGGATCAAAAGTAATTCCAGTATCCACGTGAAATAAATTTCAAGTAACCATGCGCTTTTTGTATGAAAATAGAATGTGGGAGCGCATTTATTTTTCTGACAGCACAGTGAATTCCGTTGACCATTTGCTTTTCGTTGATTCAAAAACTCATTAGAGAGAAAGTAGCTCCAGGAAACTCTGATTTTACCAATGGCAACTCAGACCTCTTGGAATTTAAAGCACAAACGAGTCTTTTTGGCGTTGTAACGTTTAAAGAGGTCGGTGACTCTCATATCTCTTGTTTGCCAGTTGATAGGATATAGAATTCTACTGGGAAGGAGTTCGTGAGATTCGCTGCAACTTAAAAGGATACCGATGTATTTTATTTTCGACCGTGGACTTTGGCATCGACAAAGATAACAACGTTAAGTTTGAGAAAAGGGGGGGGGGGGCTTCATTTCCGTCTTACATCAAGGTGACCAGGGCAATACGAAAATTTCATCCCCACCCCTTGCGAAACGTTAAATTCGCTGAGTCCTTCGAAGTGGCCTAATGAGCTGCATTCAGCCATTTTGTCATGCTGCTCGTTAAACGGATAGACTTAGAATGCCGTACGGCTCTCGAAAATATCGATCATGATTCAATTTTGTGAATACTTGCGCTGGACGGTACAAAGCCAGTAATTATAGTCAGCACTTTCTGGGCACCAAGTCTTAGCACAGCAAAGAAACAAGAAAGATGACACCAAATTTTCGGGTGTAATAAGCACGTCTTTTGAATCCGTTCTGACGCAAATTAAATTTATCAAAGCTATTCAAAGTCAGCGGAACCGGTATGCAAAACAATAGTATCTGACGGAAGAAAGAAATTTTTCCATCGGGTTTTTAATCCCTCGGATATTGCTGTAAACGGAATCGTGAGCTTACGCCCTCTGGTTGCAGACTTTTATATGACGCTCTCCAATACAGAAAGAAGTTTTTAAATCGGACCTTTACAAACAGAGATATCGGCAAAAATAAGATGTGACTTTACGCCTCCTGGTGGGAAAACCATGCATCATTTTAGGAAGAAACAATTCTCAAAAGGTTTTTCGATATGAGTTTTCCCACCAGGAGGCGTAAAGTCACATCTTATTTTTGTCAATATCTCTGTTTCTAAAGGTCCGATTTGAAAACTTTAGTCTGTGTTGGTGAGCGTCACATAAAAGTCTGCAACCAGAGGGCGTAAGCTAACGATTCCGTTTACAGCAATATCTGAGGGATTAAAAACTCGATGGAAAAATTTCTTTCTTCCGTCAGATACTATTGTTTTGCATACCGGTTCTTTTTTTTTTTTTTTTTTTTTTTTTGATTGAATTTTTAACGACCACCGTGAGCAACTCAATGGGCTATAAGCAGTCGCCCGCCCCTAATTTAAGGTAACTGGTTCCAGGGAAGGGAAAGAGCCAGTGCCGTAAGACAAACACAACATCCATGCCTCACTGGGATTCGAACCCGGACCCCTTACGGACGAATGATCAGAGGCCATCGCTTAGAACACTGCTCCACTGGGGCGGCCCATACCGGTTCCACTGACTTTGAATAGCTTTGATCAATTTAATTTGCGTCAGAACGGATTCAAAATACGTGCTTATTACACCCGAAAGTTCGGTGTCATCTTTCTGGTTTCGCAGCTGTGCTAAAACTTGGTGCCCATGAAGCATTATTTTAGGAAGAAATATGCATTATTTAGGGCATTATTATAGGAAGAAAGTATTCTCAAAAGGTTTTTCGATAAAAATTTAGTCGAGTTTTCAGGAGCCAAGATTTTGCGGCAAATACGTCAGAAGCAAAAATTAACTCTTATGTCCCCTTGTGGGCAAACCATTCTTTACCAAACATTAGAAATTATATGAAAAATATTTTCCATCAGGTGTTGTATGCGATACCGGAAGAATTTTTCAAATTGGAGTTTTTAAAGCAGAAATAACCTAGAAAACGCAATTTACCTTTGCGCCCCCTAGCGGAAAGTCTATGATTTTTTAATTTCGAATTCATTTGAAAAACATTTCGCATCGGAAACACTATCCAGCAAAGAAGGAATTTTTCAAGTAGGACTCCTAGAAGTAGAGATATTGACAAAAATATAACATACATCTACGTCCCCTGGCGTAGAAACCACGCCTTATTGTAAGAAGAAAATATTCCGGAAAGGTTTATCGAAGTGAGTGGCATCGGTCCACGAAAAATATTTTCAATCGAGATTTTAGAAGCTCAGATTTTATGGCAAACACATAAGAAGCAAAAATTAACACTTACGCCCCCTGGTGGCCAAAGTGTTCTTTACCAAAAATTAGAAATTAAATGCAACGATTTTCCATCAGGAGCTGTATCCGCTAAAGAAAACATTTTTCTAATCGAAGTTTTAGAAGAAGAGATATCGGGGAAAACGTAATTTACTTTTACGCCCCCTAGATGAATATCTATGCATAATTTGAAAAAGTAACTATACCTAAAATACCCTTCGACATAAATGGGATCGAAAGATAAAATAATTTTTTCAATCGGATGTTTAGAAGCAAATATGTGGAATAAAAAGTATTTTTGAATCCGACATCATCTGCTTTTACGCCCTCTGGCGGCAAAATTGTTCATCGTAAAAAAAACCAAAAACGAAATGTGCGATCATCAGTCGCATATTTCAAGCTTCCCAATGCAAAAAGAATTTTTCAAATCGGACTAATAGTTGCAGAGATATGGTGTCCACAGACGGAAGGACAAACCGGCAACATAAGCACGATCTTTTTTTTACAAAAAGCGTACTAAAAACATAACGCACACACAGATACGTTCTATAGTGCATACGTATATACACGAATAACGTATAAAATGGACGCCGTTTAACCGGTATGTTCGTAACAATTTCCAGATTATAACACTAGCCGCTGTACTAAACCGTCAGTAGTTACAACAATGTTTACTGACACTGAATTACAAACATATTACCAGAAAGTCTGAGAGCTAATTCTTATATATGGTTTAAAATAGAAATGGAACAACACGTTTTAAAAAAATTTCTAGTTCATCGACTATAATATTTTCTTATTGTTTACAAAGCTCATCTGATTTGAGCTGCACTCGAAGATCCAACGCAAGGAAAATAATGCCTCCTGTCAAATTATTGCATTTGTTAGAAGTTTTCCAGTTTCATGGGCATCTGCGTCAGCATCATTTTCATCTCCATCTGCGTCAGCATCATTTTCATCTGCTAATTTTGGATTTTCTTGCGTAATAGATAACTTCCGTTCCCAGTAAAACCAAAGTCTTGAGTTGGGACATATGACATACCTTCATACACTATATTGACGAAAGTAACCGGACACCTAGAAGAGAAACACAACATAGCATTTATTGACATGCATTAGTACGGTGCCGGTACACCTTTGTTGGCCTTAATGCATGCACTGACCCTTCGAGACATGCTTTCGACAAGGTTTTGAAATACAGCGTTAGGTATGCACTTCCATTCAGTACATAATGCTGCCGATAACTGTTGCTTAGTAGTAGGCCTTGGTTCCAAACTTCTTATGCGGTGCTCTAATTCATCCCATAGGTGCTCTATGGGATTAAGATCAGGGCTCTGTGCTGACCAGTTCACACACGATAGGGAATTACCGTCAAGCCACGCCGTAACAGTCCTTGCTTTATGGTTCGGTACATTATCCTGCTGGTACCAATAAGGCTCGGTTCTGTAGTATTATTGCCACAGAGTTGGTAGGGCATAATTGTCCAGGATATCGAGGTAGACGTGCTGGCCAACAGGGTTGTCCACGATAACCAATGGGCCGGGACCATACCGCGAAAATCACCCCCACACGAGTACACTGCCAGCTCCAAACTTGATTGTAGGAACATTACACTGGGGTAAATACCGTTCCCCCGGCTGCCGCCATACCCACACACTGCCATCAGACGGATGGATTATGAATCTGGATTCATCTGTCCATAGGACCCATTTCCATTGATCTACGGTCCACGATAAATGTTCTTTTCATCATCATCATTGTCAACCATTATCAATCCACTGCTGGACGAAGGTCTCCCGAAGTTTCCTCCACAACGGTCTGTCTTGTGCCAGTCTCCTCCATGTCACTCACGCATACTTTCGAATTTCATCCACCCATCTTCCATGTGGTCTTCTTCTGGGTCTTTTCCTGTCCCTTGGAATCCAATCTAAAATTTCGGCTGTCCATCGATGGTCTGTTCTTCTGGCAGTATGTCCAGCCCATTGCCATTTCAGGGATTTAACTTTGATCATGATGTCTTCCACTCTTGTCATTTTTTGGATCCACGTGTTCCTCTTCTTATCTCTCCTGGTTACACCAAGCATGCACCTCTCCATGCTAATTTGAGTTGTCTACAGCCTTTGTATGTCTTTTTTAGCTAAGGTCCACGTCTCTGCACCATACGTAAGCACTGGAAGGATGCATTGATCAAACACTTTTCTTTTAAGACATAATGGCATATTGCTCTTGAAATTTATGCTGTTTCTTCCAAAAGCTCTCCAGGCAAGTTTTGTACTCCGATTAATTTCTTCACCAATGTGACCCTCACTTGATATCTGCTGTCCAAGATAAACGTACGTGTCTGTTATCTCCAGCTTTTCTCCATCAATCGATAAATCTTCATTTCTTGTAAAAGCATTGTACATCACTTTTGTCTTCTGAAAGTTCATTTTTAATCCCACTTCTTTACTCTTGTCAGCAAGTTCCTGGATCATACTCTGTAGCTCTGATGGGGTAGTTGTAAAAATGACTATGTCATCAGCAAAACGAAGGTGGGTTAGATAATCTCCATTAATCTTTATCCCTTTGTTTTCCCAGTTCAGTGATTGAAAGACATTTTCCAATGTGGCATTAAAGAGCTTCGGAGATATGGTGTCACCTTGTCTCACTCCTTTTCCAATTTTTTATGTGTGTTGTATTTTCAAACAGCCGAATCTTTGCACTTGCATTTTCATAGATGTTATTAATAATATTAATGTATGCATCTTCAATACCGCAGGATTTCAGAGCCATTGCAACTGCTGATGGTTTCACCGAATCAAAGGCTTTTTCATAATCGATAAAAGCCATGCCCAATGGAAGTTCATATTCCCTCGCTCTTTCAATTAGTTCTCTCAGTACGTGGATATGATCTATTGTGCTGTAGCCACTCCTGAATCCAGCTTGTTCTCTCGGTTGAGTCATGTCCAGTGTCACCTTCAAGCGGTGTGAAAGAACTTTAGTGAAGATTTTATAAACCACTGATAGGAGGCTGATAGGTCTGTAGTTCCTGAGATCCTCAATGTCACCTTTTTTATGTAGTAAGATCATTGTAGCGTTGTTCCAATCCTCAGGAATTTTCCCTTCATTAAGGCATCGAGTGAAAATTTGGGCGAATACTGTTTCGATTTCTCCACTTGCTTCTTGTATGATGTCTACAGTAATTCCATCTTCTCCTGGAGCTTTTCCCCGCTTCATGTTCTTGATTGCATGTGCAACTTCTGCTGGAAGGACTGGAAGAACTCTGGTACTGGTACCTTTCATGATGTCTGGAGTGCATGTATCATCCCTTTCATATAATTTGGAGTAGAAATCTTTCACTCTTGTCAAAATTTCGCCTCTATTTCTTGTTACAGAACCATCTTCTTTTCTCAGTGCCATAATCTGTTTTTTCCCCTTACTGAGATGTCCCTTTGCTATCTTTAGGCTTTGGTTGTTTTCAATTGCTTTCCTTACCAGTTCACAGTTGAATTTCCTTACGTCTTCAGTGATACTTTTTCGTACTGTCTTGCATAGCTCTATATATTCCACTTTGGAAGTCACATCTTCTTTAGTTGTCCTCATCACTCTTCTTTTTTGCATCAACATTTTGGTTTTTCCTGATAATTTGTTCACATGCAATTTGTTCTTAGACCCAGCTAATTTTGTTGCTGTTTCCATAAGAGCTTTGGTTACTTTTCTGTTAACTTCCGAAATATCCACTTCTTCCGATGTTAGGCCTTCTAAAGCAGAGAATCTGTTCTTCAGTTCCAATTTGAAGGTATTATGGTGTTTTTTAAGGTTGGTTATGTCAATACATTTTGTTAGTCTTAAGAGCTTGCTACGTTCGAGTTTAGTGTTGAGGTGCATCTTACATCTCACCAATCTATGGTCACTGCCTGTGTTGAACTTGTTTAGCACACTGCAGTCTTCTATGATGAATTTTTTGTTACACATAATAAAATCAATTTCACTTGTCGTCCCATTTGGATGTCTCCATGTCCATTTCCTGTGTGGCGTTTTCTTGAAAAAGGAGTTTAAGATGAAAAACCCTTCTGCCTCTGCAAACTCTACGAGAGTATTTCCAAGCTGGTTTCTGTTGTCGTGACCGAATTTACCTACTGAAGTTTCATTCTGTTGCCGTTGCCCTATTTTTGCATTGAAATCTCCCATAATTATCTTCAAGTGCTGCTTACCTTTATTATTTAGATCACGAATTTCCTCATAAAATTCTTCAATTTCTTCTTCAGCATGACTTGTCGTGGGTGCATAAGTTTGAATAATCTGAGCCTGGTATCTTCTCGAGAGTTGGATAACGAGTCGTGCAGCTCTGTCAGAGGAACTTTCAACTTCTACAACTTTATCCTTCAGTTTCTTGTTTATTATAAATCCAACACCACTAGTTCTGCCAGTATCTGTCCCACGATAGTAGAAGAGATGTCCACTTTTCAGTTCAATGAGATCTTCTCCTTTACTCCTTACCTCACTTAGCCCGACGATGTCCCACTTGATCCTTTGTAGTTCCTCTTCCAATTCAAGAAGCCTTGAATCAGAAGATAGGGAGCGTCCGTTGTACGTAGCCAAGGTCAGCATCAGATGGCAGCCTAGTCCGGTCCTCCGGGGATTCTTAGCACCCTCTGCCTTCATGTCGCACTGGCCGCTGCCTTGGCCAGGTACATTCCAGCTGCCGGAGACTGAGGGCCAAGATTTAAGTTGTGGAGTCATTTTGGAGGGGTTTGGCCATAACTCACCACGCTGGCCAAGCGGGTTGGTGAGTGTGGGATAGCATTTCCTCTAATCCCGATGGTATAGTTACACCATGCTAAATGACGGATAGCATTCCGAGTGGAGATGAAAGGCTTATGAGCAGCCGCACGACCACGGCAACCCATGGAATGAAGTTCTCTGCAAATGGTACGTACCGAGGTCCCAGCATTTTTACTCACCTGTACACTGAGTTCTTGTGCAGTACTCCGTTGATTAGCTGTAACGACTCTCCTGAGGCTTCGACGTCCTCTATTCCTGATTTTCTTTGGTGTGCCGGTATGTTTTTCGCTGCTTCAAGCACGCCTTGTCTTCCACTTATTCAGTACATCCAAAACAGTTGACTTGGGTATGTTTAAACGCCTCTCGGTTTCCTTTATGGACAACCCAGCAATATAACTTCCAACAATCTTTCCTTTCTCAAATGAAGTTCTCTCCCTCCGCGACATTTTCACTCAACCTCACAGTGCGATATGATCACGGTCAGCTGCAGGCTCGTTTTTATACCGTTTGCACTGTACTGCACATCTTAACAACGCAGCGGATGCATTCATTTGCTTTTGAAGGGATGTGCGGTGGCTTTTGTTAATATAGCGTACGTACCAATGTATATACAATTTTGTTTTAACGAGTCTCTTTTTACGGGGCTATTTTGTGTATTGGTTGTGATATCGGGGATGTTTTGGTTTGGGTTATGCTGTCAGGTCGCCGTAACGTACATTGTGCTCATTTCACGACTTACGTGTTGGAGTAAGCAATTTAACTGATAAGGTATGTGAGATGTACTTAATATACTGCCATCTTAGTATAGATACACAAAGCCGTATGAGAATAATATGACCACTAATGGAATCACAGAGTACCCGTCCAGACGCATCACACAGTGCACGTGACAAGGTCGACCACATGGAGAAATAAGTGGCCGGCCAGGACAGATGAGCCAAAGTGCGTTACGTGAGCAAAATGGGCAGACGTATTGATTTGACGGGCGTACAAAAAGAAATGATCATCGGCTACCATACCAAGGGTGGAAACATCTCAGAAACAGCAGATTTCGTGGGCTGTTCGCAAGGTGCTGTAGTAAGGGTGTACCAAGAATGGACCGCTGGTACACTGAGTACCTCCCGACATCATAACTGTAGAGCTTCAAAGGCCGTCGACCCCAGGGGGAAAAGTTGCCTCCGTTGAGTAATAAAGGGCAATCGACGAGGAACAATGAGGCAATTGACTACTGAAATGAACGCTGGGACACCCAGGTACGTGTTCCCGATACCTTGTTACGCATGGGCCTCCGAAGTCGACGCAGCGAAAAGGCGCCCATGTTAACCCAGGCCCATCGGCAAAGACGCCTGCAGATCGCATGGGACTACCGTCATTAGACAGTAGAAGAGTGGAAAAAGGTTCCCTTCTCCGACGAATCGAGGTTTCTACTTCATAGAAGTGACGGGCGGAGGCGGATACGGCGTCAGACACACGAGAACCAACACTCTGACATGCTTGTCCGTCAAGTACAGGCCGGCGGTGGCGGTGTGTATGCCTGGGGGATGCTTTTCTGGTATGGCCTAAGACAGCTGGTACCACTGGATGAATTCCTGAATGGCAATGTCTACCTGTCCATCCTCGTTCGCAACATACATCCCTTCATGTTGGGCGTTTACCCTGGTGGTGATGGTGTCTGCCAACAGGACAATGCGCACTGCCATGTCGCTAAGGGGCTAAGGGGGTGCGGGACTGGTTCCAGGAACACGACAGCGATGTCTCCGTTCTTCCTTGGCTGGAGAAATCTCCCGATCTCAACCCCATAGAGCTCATATTTGGATCGACAGGTTCGACGTGCCGACCAACAGCCACGTTATGTCCGAGACCTCCGTGCTCTGCTGTATTTCGAATGGACACGTGTGCCCCCGATAACATTCCAGGGCCTCATTGCGTCCATGCCACGCCGTCTCGCCGCTGTCGTTCGGGCCAAGGGTGGTTTTTCCCATTATTAGGTAGATGGTCATATTATTCTGATATGACTGTGTATATTAGTATGTGTTCCATGCGTCCTTCCCTTCCAAAGCAGAAATGCTCGAAACTGTTAAGTATTATTTTATAGTTTTGAGGATTAACTTTTCCAACCCACCTCTCCCTCTCTCTCTCTCTCTTGAGAAATAGCATTCCCGTATATATTTTTTTAAGTCTCGTCCTCCTGATCACTAGACATCCTTGATGTTAAGCAAAATCAGCAGAATGACTATCAGCTGACCTGAAGCTTCACCTCTTAAGTTCTCGACACGAACGCGAGTCTTAAGCTGCACAGCGTAAAGGAGAAATAGAAAAACAAATGAACAAAGAAAGTTCCCCGCTCATTCAAGGCAAATTAAGGATTTGAATAAGTTAATACGTAAAAGAAAAGGAGAAAGCCGGATCTTCAAAGTTACAAAATTCCCATTACCTCCATCAGCAATCACAATGCTTGCTTGACTCACAAAGCTTCCCTGACATAATGCGCCTCTTAATTTTAGTTAAATGAAGAAAGCGGAACCGTGAACTTATTTGGTCATCTTCAGCGCAACTTTCAAAAGGCAAAACTCAATGAAGAGGATGTATGGATGATGTGCAACAAAGATTATGATGATATATAGGTGAAATTAAAGCCAGCAGCAGAGCGGAGTCTTAAGCAGAGGGAAACACTTAACAATGTCTCTTCTGTCTTTTTATTTTTCTTTCTTTGTATGTACACATACGGGATGACAAACCGCAGAAGGAAAGCAACTTCTCTGAATCTAACATGTCTCATTTTATGAAAGGAAAAGAGGAAGAAAATAATTTTTAAATTGTTACGCAAATACTAGAGAGTTTTCCGTGAATTTCTCTTTCGCTCCCTACGTACGACAGACCTGAGAAAGGTTTACGTTTCAGCTTAAAGTGTCTTCACGCATGACTAATTTCAGTTTCAGCATAATTTTAGTATTGCAGACATCTCTCCTTGGAGGAAATAATTTATTACACAATACTATTTGCAAATCCCTCCCTAACTAAAAGATACGGCTGTCAATCCTTTGGGCATCACATCCAAATAAATTCTACTTACAAAAGAAAACGTTTATTGAAAACCGGTCATAGCTTATCTAAAGAGAAGAGATAAAGATTTTCTCTAAGGTTGTATTGTCAGATGCTTGAGCAACTTGTTAAAGTATTCTTGTTCAACCAGTTCGACCACCGTAGTTTATGTAGTGAAGAAATAGGAAAAGAAAAGACTGAAACTGTGTGACTAATAGTGAAAAGAATCACATGAGCACTACAAGATCTATACAGACATTTGACGTGATCCAGGAACATCAAACAGCGGTCATCGCTCTTTCTACGTTTATAAGTGAGTCATGGAAAAATTCTCATTGGCCGCCACAGGGAATCGAACCCAGGGTCTTCCAGTTACGCGCCGGATATGCTTTCACTGCACCACAGCTGCCTCGAATTCCTCCAGACTCACACACAGTGACTGCCAAGCCAATTTTGGCAGGTTGCTTCTTGGAGCCCTGCACAATGCTGGGGATTCACCAAAGATGGTAAGGAGCAACGGAGCAAATAATTAGAAGGCGAATGAACATCAAAAAGAGGTCATCGCTCTTTCTACGTTTATAAGTGAGTCACGGAAAAATTCTCATTGGCCGCCATTGGGAATCGAACCCAGGGTCTTCCAGTTATGCGCTGGATATGCTTCCACTGCACCACAGCTGTCTCGAATTCCTCCAGACTCACACACAGTAACTGCCAAGCAAATTTTGGCAGGTTGTTTCTTGGAGCCCCGCACAATGCTGGAGATTCACCAAAGATGGTAAGCAGCAACTGAATAAATAATTAGAAGGCGAACGAATAATTAATACAGACATTTGACGTGGACCAGGAACATCAAACAGAGGTCATCGCTCTTTCCCCGTTTATAAGTGAGTCACGGAAAAATTCTCATTGGCCGCCACCGGAAATCGAACCCCGGGTCTTTTAGTTAAGCGCCGGATATGCTTCCACTGCGGGTTCGATTCCCGGTGAAGGCCAATGAGAATTTTTCCGTAACTCACTTATAAACGTGGAAAGAGCGATGATCTCTGTTTGATGTTTTTAGTCCACGTCAAATGTCTGTATTAATTATTTATTCGCCTTCTGATTATTTGTTCATTTGCTGCTTACCATCTTTGGTGAATCCCCAGCATTGTGCGGGGTTCCAAGAAGCAACCTGCCAAATTGGCTTGGCAGTTAGTTATAACGAAGTGAATTTCTCCGTCATTTTTATCCGCGCCAGGATTCGAACCCGGGTCCACTCATTCCGGAATAAGTTGCTCTACCAATTAAGCTACGCGGACATTTTATTCTGATTCCTATCTGCCTCTATGTCGTGTGCGTCCTTCTGGCAGGTACGTCACATCTCCTGGTACGTTACATCATCTCCCCCTTATTTTTTTTTTTTTTTTTTTCGAAGTGCTGCTCTTATTTTTCCTATCTCGCGGTGTGGAAATAACAACACACCATTGCGAGATTGGGAACGGTCGGGTCATCCGGATAGTTCGGGCGCCATTATAACGAAGTGAATTTCTCCGTCATTTTTATCCGCGCCAGGATTCGAACCCGGGTCCACTCATTCCGGAATAAGTTGCTCTACCAATTAAGCTACGCGGACATTTTATTCTGATTCCTATCTGCCTCTATGTCGTGTGCGTCCTTCTGGCAGGTACGTCACATCTCCTGGTACGTTACATAGTGAGTGTGAGTTTGGAGGAATTCGAAGCCGCTGTGGGGTAGAGGAAGCATATCTGGCGCGTAACTGGAAGACCCTGGGTTCGATTCCGGGTGGCCGCCAATGAGAATTTTTCTGTGACTCACTTATAAACGTGGAAAGAGCAATGACCTCTGTTTGAAGATCTACACACTTAATGGACAAAACAATAGAGATACCTACGTAATAGCGTGCTGATCCTCCTGTCGCGCGAATAACAGCCTGTACTCGCCGAGGCATTGACTCCACCAGATGCCGGAGGATTTCTGGAGGTAATGCCAGCCATACATGTTGCAGCATTGTCCACAACTCCACACCAAACGTCGGCCCATGATCCATGGATATGACGTACCGCTCCACGGCTACCCAGATAGCTTCTACAGGGTTGCAAATCCGGGGACACTGGGAGACACTGGATTGTTCCAAACCCAGATGAGCGTTCCTCGAGCCATGCCTGGGTGGTTGCGGCCTGGTGGGGTGGCGCATTGGCCTACTGGAACAAGTCTTGCCCTTCTGAAACGAAGGCCACCAAAGCGTTTAGATGATCAGCCAGCACATGCTGGTAGTGCGCAGCAGTTAAGAACCTCTCCAGATAAACCAAAGGACTTAATGTGCCTCACGAGAAGGCTCCCCAAATATTTTGCGGAGTTTCAGTGTAAATACGGAAAAACCTGACATGGATTTTTTCTGAAATAAACTAAATATCTGACTACGGAAAATCTATGAAAATACGGAAGTTAAAATAAACGGGGACTTCTCTAAAAACGGAAAATGTTGAAAAAGACGGTCGCCTACCGGCAACTTTGCTGCACGTTATTTTCAGAAATTTTCCGTGAATTCACACAACATATTTTTCACAGCGTATAAGCAGTGCCACGTTTTTAATTTGGGATCACTTGTTTCAAGGGAGGGAAAAGCCAATGCCTTAGACCACCTGGCAACTGAGGTAGGTGCCACGTCCAAGGTATGATTTCCCCCTCTCAGTCACTTGTTTCAAGGGCGTTGAAGAGCCAGTGCTTTAGATCACCTAGCAACCGAGGTGGCTGCCACGTCCAAGGTATGATTTCCCCTCTCAGTCACTTGTTTCAAGGGCGTTGAAGAGCCAGAGCCTTAGGCCACCTGGCAACCGAGGTGGCTGCCACGTCCAAGGTATGATTTCCCCTCTCAGTCACTTGTTTCAAGGGCGTTGAAGAGCCAGTGCTTTAGATCACCTGGCAACCGAGGTGGCTGCCACGTCCAAGGTATGATTTCCCCCTCTCAGTCACTTGTTTCAAAGGCGTTGAAAAGCCAGTGCTTTAGACCACCTGGAAACCGAGGTGGATGCCACGTCCAAGGTATGATTTCCCCCTCTCAGTCACTTGTTTCAAGGGCGTTAAAGAGTCAGTGCCTTAGATCACCTGGCAACCGAGGTGGCTGCCACGTCCAAGGTATGATTTCCCCCTCTCAGTCACTTGTTTCAAGGGCGTTGAAAAGCCAGTGCTTTAGACCACCTGGAAACCGAGGTGGATGCCACGTCCAAGGTATGATTTCCCCCTCTCAGTCACTTGTTTCAAGGGTGTTAAAGAGCCAGTGCCTTAGACCACCTGGCAACCGAGGTGGCTGCCACGTCCAAGGTAGGATTTCCGCCTCTTAGTCACTTGTTTCAAGGGCGTTGAAGAGCCAGAGCCTTAGGCCACCTGGCAACCGAGGTGGCTGCCACGTCCAAGGTAGGATTTCCGCCTCTCAGTCTCTTGTTTCAAGGGCGTTGAAAAGCCAGTGCTCTAGACCACCTGGAAACCGAAGTGGATGCCACGTCCAAGGTATGATTTCCCCTCTCAGTCACTTGTTTCAAGGGCGTTGAAGAGCCAGAGCCTTAGGCCACCTGGCAACCGAGGTGGCTGCCACGTCCAAGGTATGATTTCCCCTCTCAGTCACTTGTTTCAAAGGCGTTGAAAAGCCAGTGCTTTAGACCACCTGGAAACCGAGGTGGATGCCACGTCCAAGGTATGATTTCCCCCTCTCAGTCACTTGTTTCAAGGGCGTTGAAGAGCCAGAGCCTTAGGCCACCTGGCAACCGAGGTGGCTGCCACGTCCAAGGTATGATTTCCCCCTCTCAGTCACTTGTTTCAAGGGCGTTGAAGAGCCAGTGCTTTAGATCACCTGGCAACAGAGGTGGCTGCCACGTCCAAGGTATGATTTCCCCCTCTCAGTCACTTGTTTCAAAGGCGTTGAAAAGCCAGTGCTTTAGACCACCTGGAAACCGAGGTGGATGCCACGTCCAAGGTATGATTTCCCCCTCTCAGTCACTTGTTTCAAGGGCGTTAAAGAGTCAGTGCCTTAGATCACCTGGCAACCGAGGTGGCTGCCACGTCCAAGGTATGATTTCCCCTCTCAGTCACTTGTTTCAAGGGCGTTGAAAAGCCAGTGCTTTAGACCACCTGGAAACCGAGGTGGATGCCACGTCCAAGGTATGATTTCCCCCTCTCAGTCACTTGTTTCAAGGGTGTTAAAGAGCCAGTGCCTTAGACCACCTGGCAACCGAGGTGGCTGCCACGTCCAAGGTAGGATTTCCGCCTCTTAATCACTTGTTTCAAGGGCGTTGAAGAGCCAGAGCCTTAGGCCACCTGGCAACCGAGGTGGCTGCCACGTCCAAGGTAGGATTTCCGCCTCTCAGTCTCTTGTTTCAAGGGCGTTGAAAAGCCAGTGCTCTAGACCACCTGGAAACCGAAGTGGATGCCACGTCCAAGGTATGATTTCCCCCTCTCAGTCACTTGTTTCAAGGGCGTTAAAGAGCCAGTGACTTAGACCACCTGGCAACCGAGGTGGCTGCCACGTCCAAGGTATGATTTCCCCTCTCAGTCACTTGTTTCAAGGGCGTTAAAGAGCCAGTGCCTTAGACCACCTGGCAACCGAAGTGGCTGCCACGTCCAAGGTATGATTTCCCCCTCTCAGTCACTTGTTTCAAGGGCGTTAAAGAGCCAGTGCCTTAGACCACCTGGCAACCGAGGTGGCTGCCACGTCCAAGGTATGATTTCCCCCTCTCAGTCACTTGTTTCAAAGGCGTTGAAAAGCCAGTGCTTTAGACCACCTGGAAACCGAGGTGGATGCCACGTCCAAGGTATGATTTCCCCCTCTCAGTCACTTGTTTCAAGGGCGTTGAAAAGCCAGTGCTTTAGACCACCTGGAAACCGAGGTGGATGCCACGTCCAAGGTATGATTTCCCCCTCTCTGTCACTTGTTTCAAGGGTGTTAAAGAGCCAGTGCCTTAGACCACCTGGCAACCGAGGTGGCTGCCACGTCCAAGGTAGGATTTCCGCCTCTCAGTCACTTGTTTCAAGGGCGTTGAAGAGCCAGAGCCTTAGGCCACCTGGCAACCGAGGTGGCTGCCACGTCCAAGGTAGGATTTCCGCCTCTCAGTCTCTTGTTTCAAGGGCGTTGAAAAGCCAGTGCTTTAGACCACCTGGAAACCGAAGTGGATGCCACGTCCAAGGTATGATTTCCCCCTCTCAGTCACTTGTTTCAAGGGCGTTAAAGAGCCAGTGCCTTAGACCACCTGGCAACCGAGGTGGCTGCCACGTCCAAGGTATGATTTCCCCCTCTCAGTCACTTGTTTCAAGGGCGTTGAAGAGCCAGAGCCTTAGGCCACCTGGCAACCGAGGTGGCTGCCACGTCCAAGGTAGGATTTCCGCCTCTCAGTCTCTTGTTTCAAGGGCGTTGAAAAGCCAGTGCTCTAGACCACCTGGAAACCGAAGTGGATGCCACGTCCAAGGTATGATTTCCCCCTCTCAGTCACTTGTTTCAAGGGCGTTAAAGAGCCAGTGCCTTAGACCACCTGGCAACCGAGGTGGCTGCCACGTCCAAGGTATGATTTCCCCCTCTCAGTCACTTGTTTCAAAGGCGTTGAAAAGCCAGTGCTTTAGACCACCTGGAAACCGAGGTGGATGCCACGTCCAAGGTATGATTTCCCCTCTCAGTCACTTGTTTCAAGGGCGTTAAAGAGCCAGTGCCTTAGACCACCTGGCAACCGAGGTGGCTGCCACGTCCAAGGTATGATTTCCCCTCTCAGTCACTTGTTTCAAGGGCGTTAAAGAGCCAGTGCCTTAGACCACCTGGCAACCGAAGTGGCTGCCACGTCCAAGGTATGATTTCCCCTCTCAGTCACTTGTTTCAAGGGCGTTAAAGAGCCAGTGCCTTAGACCACCTGGCAACCGAGGTGGCTGCCACGTCCAAGGTATGATTTCCCCCTCTCAGTCACTTGTTTCAAAGGCGTTGAAAAGCCAGTGCTTTAGACCACCTGGAAACCGAGGTGGATGCCACGTCCAAGGTATGATTTCCCCCTCTCAGTCACTTGTTTCAAGGGCGTTGAAAAGCCAGTGCTTTAGACCACCTGGAAACCGAGGTGGATGCCACGTCCAAGGTATGATTTCCCCCTCTCTGTCACTTGTTTCAAGGGTGTTAAAGAGCCAGTGCCTTAGACCACCTGGCAACTGAGGTGGCTGCCACGTCCAAGGTAGGGTTTCCGCCTCTCAGTCACTTGTTTCAAGGGCGTTGAAGAGCCAGAGCCTTAGGCCACCTGGCAACCGAGGTGGCTGCCACGTCCAAGGTAGGATTTCCGCCTCTCAGTCTCTTGTTTCAAGGGCGTTGAAAAGCCAGTGCTTTAGACCACCTGGAAACCGAAGTGGATGCCACGTCCAAGGTATGATTTCCCCCTCTCAGTCACTTGTTTCAAGGGCGTTAAAGAGCCAGTGCCTTAGACCACCTGGCAACCGAGGTGGCTGCCACGTCCAAGGTATGATTTCCCCTCTCAGTCACTTGTTTCAAAGGCGTTGAAAAGCCAGTGCTTTAGACCACCTGGAAACCGAGGTGGATGCCACGTCCAAGGTATGATTTCCCCCTCTCAGTCACTTGTTTCAAGGGCGTTGAAAAGCCAGTGCTTTAGACCACCTGGAAACCGAGGTGGATGCCACGTCCAAGGTATGATTTCCCCCTCTCTGTCACTTGTTTCAAGGGTGTTAAAGAGCCAGTGCCTTAGACCACCTGGCAACCGAGGTGGCTGCCACGTCCAAGGTAGGATTTCCGCCTCTCAGTCACTTGTTTCAAGGGCGTTGAAGAGCCAGAGCCTTAGGCCACCTGGCAACCGAGGTGGCTGCCACGTCCAAGGTAGGATTTCCGCCTCTCAGTCTCTTGTTTCAAGGGCGTTGAAAAGCCAGTGCTTTAGACCACCTGGAAACCGAAGTGGATGCCACGTCCAAGGTATGATTTCCCCCTCTCAGTCACTTGTTTCAAGGGCGTTAAAGAGCCAGTGCCTTAGACCACCTGGCAACCCAGGTGGCTGCCACGTCCAAGGTATGATTGCCCCCTCTCAGTCACTTGTTTCAAGGGCCTTGAAGAGCCAGTGCCTTAGACAACCTGGCAACCGAGGTGGATGCCACGTCCAAGGTATGATATCCCCGTCTCAACCATGCACAGAACATAAACACATCGTTGTAAAAGAAAAATCAAGAGATAGAGGAAGAATGTTGGACCCAAACGACTAGCCGTGGTTTTCAAGTCCTGTCATCGCACCTCAGGATTTGAACACGCAAGAAGTCAACGAACTCATTCAAGAAAATCGGCGAATTAATCAAAGAGACATGGAGGAAAAGTTAAATATTGGTTTAGCTAGTGTCAAAGAGATTATTCACATATGGGTTGCAAGAAAGTGTGCCCGAAAGCATGTCAACGATTAAGGTGGTTTCACCTAAAATCTCTGCTTTATGTTTCCAATCGTAAAACGTTTTTACATATTTTCTTCGCAATTATGCATCCCCAAGGATGAAAATTTGCACATCTATAAAACTAACTTTAAGTTACAGCATGGGATACCTAATACTTGCTAAAACACAATCTTAATCAAGCAATCCAACATTTGCTTGTCTAGTGACGTCATCAATGTACAGGTCGTGCCATCTATTAACAGGTCTGAACATTACTCAAAGTAAAATGATTGATTTTTAACATAATTATGTCTATGTTTTAGCAAGTACGTATTGTGGAAATTTTCATCCTTGGGAATACATTAATTGTGAAGAAAATATGTGAAGAAGTTTTACCATTGGAAATATAAGCGTAGATTTTTGGTGGGACTACCTTAATCGCTCTCTACGGAAGTGAAGCTTATAGCATTGTCACGGGTGACAAGAGTTGGGTGCATCAACTGCGACCTAGAAAATTAATTAAAACCAGTTACTTGAATGTGGTCACTACACTTCTCTCAGAAAGAAAAATATTTCCAGAATCAACATTACGATCAGGGCAGGATTAAGGCTTAGTGGGCCCCTAGGCTAAGTCATTTGAGTGGGCTCCAAGGCTAAGACATCTAAGTGGGTCCTCAAAGAAATATGACGGGAATCATTATGAAGTCTGTTAAAACACGAAACTGTAGCAATATGCTTGTGATAATTAACATGTCGTGCATTCTTCAAACTAATAAATTATCTGCAGAGTTTTCATAATAAGTGAGGGTAATTTTCATTGTTCTTACAAGAACATGAGTTAAAAGCTTATATTCTTAGATTTTGTCATGAATTTTCTAATGATTTAGCATTGTATACTTTTCTTAGTGCATCTCTTTTGTACAGGGGACTGAAAGCTGTAAGCAACGGGGGACTTCGACTGTTAACGGTTCGAACTGCAGATTAGGAGGTATGGGTGCATGGTAATGAAAGGCTGAAACTCTCTTGCCGACCCCGCTATGCACAGCGACATGAAGTCTTTACCCTTGGTGAGGAACTGCCTTGAAATCTGTTCATCTTACAACCTCTGTTTCTGACCAAGTGGAAATCATACGGGACAAAAGTAAAACTATTTTATAAATCTCTCTCTCTCTCTCTCTCTCTCTCTCTCTCTATTTATCTATCTATTAATTGTCCTGGCATGCCTCCTGGGCCCTTGGTCATGGTGGGCCCCAAGGTTATAGTTCCTATAGACTCCCTCTCTTCATCCGGTCCTGCTTGATGGAAAATCAACTCTTGCTGTTTTATAGAGTGCAGGGCATAACTCATCAGGCGTACATGTTCAAAGGAGCGCAAAGCAACTAGCAGTCTTACCGTGAACACACACACACAGGCGTGCACGCTAGAGAAGTTGAAACAACAACTCAATCGCATTCCTCAGTAGGGGAAACCCCCCCCCCAGTGCTTCTTCAGCATCATAATGACAGAATCCACACTAATGCTTTCACTTTCGATCGCGGCGATAGAGAGCATACGATTCGAAGTTGTTCGAAACCCTTCCTACAGTCCGAATTCGGCACCATCTGACATCTGCTTGTTTGCAGCACGTAGCAAACATCTGAAAGGTGTGAATAAATTAGAAAGACGTGGAGAAAATGCAAATAGACAATGGCATCGCTCTGTCCACCTTATTATAAACAACGCATAGCAATTCAAAAATTGTTCATCCGACACCCTGGGATCGAACCCCAGATCTATCGATAACTTGCCACGAACGCACTTGGCTAGTTATCGAGAGTTCTGGGGTTCGATCCCAGCGGTGTCGGATGAACAATTTTTCAGTTGCTATGCATTGTTAGCACGTCTTTTGTAAAAAAAGATCGTGCTTATGTTATCGGTTTGTCCGTCAGTCTGCCTGTACCCACGATATATCTACAACTATTAGTCCGATTTGAAAATTCCTTTTGCATTGGGAAGCTTGAAATACGCAAATGTCAATCCCTTATTTCGTTTCTTTCTTTTTTTTTTTTTTTTTACGATGTACAATTTCGCCGCTAGAGGGCGTAAGTCGAATTCAAAAATACGTTTTATTCCACATATTTGCTTCTAAACATCCGATTGAAATTTCTTTTATCTTTCGATTCCATTTATGTCGAAGACTATTTTAGATATAGTTACTTTTTCAAATTACGCACAGATTTTCCGCTAGAGGGCGTAAAAGTAAATCACATTTTTTACGATAACTCTTCTTCTAAAACTCCGTTTTTAAAAATGTTGTCTTCAGCGGATACATCTCCTGATGGAAAGTCTTTTACATATAATTTCAAATTTTTGGTAAAGAATACTTTGGCCACCAGGGGGCGTAAGTGTTAATTTTTGCTTCTGATGTGTTTGTCATAAAATCTGAGCTTCTAAAATATCGATTGAAAAAATTATTTGGTAGACTGATGCCACTCACATCGAGAAACCTTTTCGGAATATTTTCTTCTTAAAATATTCCACAGTTTCTCCGCCAGGGGGCGTAGATGAACATCTTATTTTTGTCAATATCTCTACTTCTAGGAGTCCGCTTTGAAATGTGCCTTCTTTGTTGGATAGTGTTTCCAGTGTGACACGTTTCTCATATACTTTCAAAATTTTCAAGTAATTTATAGACTTTCCGCTAGGGGCGTTGCGGTAAATTGCGTTTCCCCCTATATCTCTGCTTCTAAATCTGCGATTTATAAAATTCTTTCTGCACCGGATACAGCTCCTGGTAGGAAATCGTTTGCACATAATTTCTAATTTTTGTAAAAACATGGTTTGGCTACCAGGTGGCGAAAGTCTGAATTTCCTCTTCTGATGTATTTGCAGCAAAATATGAGCTTCTAAAATTTCGATTGAAAAAGAAGTCGTTTGTTGACCGATACTACTCATGTCGACAAACCTTTTAGGAAATTTTTTTCTTGAAATAATGCACGGTTCATACGCCTGGGGGCGTATATATATATCTTATTTTTGTCAATATCTCTACTTCTGAGAGTCCGATTTGAAAAATTCCTTCTTTGTTGGATAGTGTGTCCGATGCGAAATGTTTTTCCTATAAATTCAAAATTTACAAGTAAATCATAGACTTTCCGCTAAGGGGCACAAAGGTAAATTGCGTTTTCTGCGTTATTTCTGCTCCTAAAGCTCCGATTTGAAAACTCTTTCCTGTATCGCATACAAGACCTGATGGAAAATATTTTTCACATAATTTCTAATGTTTGGTAAAGAATGGTTCAGCCACCAGGGATCAAATGTGTTAATTTCTGCTTCTGAAGTATTTGTTGCAAAATCTGGGCTCCTAAAAACTCGACTAATTTCTTTTTCTTGGACCGATACCGCTTATACGGATAAACCTTTTGTGAATACTTTCTTCCTAAATTAATGCACGGTTTTCCCACCAGGGGACGTTAAGTCACATCTTGTTTTTGTCGATATCTCTGTTTCTAAGAGTTCGTAAGCTCACGATTCCGTTTACAGCAATATCTGAGGGATTAAAGACCCGATTGAAAAACTTCTTTCTTCCGTCAGATACTAGTGTTTTCCATACCGGCTCCATTGACTTTGAATAGCTTTGATAAATTTAATTTGCGTCAGAACGGATTCAAAAGACGTGCTTATTACCCCCGAAAATTCGGTGTCATCTTTCTTGTGCATAATAACGTGGACAGAGCGATGTCATCGGCTATCTGAAAGGGGTTCATTTCACGTGTGATGAAGAAGTTCAAGCTGCTACGAGTAAATAAACGGTTTCGAGAACAGCCTGAATAGTTCTACAGATACAGGTTTGAAATACTTGTTCAGCGCTGGCGGCGTTTTGTCGAACGAGGAAGACTACGTAGAAACACTGTGATCTACATTTTGTGAATTCACACCGCTAATGTTTGGTCCATTTCGGTAATTTGTTGGGTAGTAAATATTCAATTATGGAGGAATTGCATTTCGAACATTCTACGCACATTCAGACTGTCTTGATCGGGTAACGGAAGAAGAACCATTTTTTCCAGGTATTCTATTCCTCGAAAAATGGTTTTTCCGTGAGAGGACAGAAGGGCGTGTGAGGGGGTAGGGGAGCGACAGGGTATCACGAGAGAACCAGATTCAAGAATGTCTGAAACAGAAAAAGATTGTTTAATGTTAGGCGTGTGACGGATGTCAGTGAAGTTCGAGATGTGTGTCAAAATCACTGTAAATGAAGACGTCAGACACATCTAACAATATAAGTAAGTTTCATTTGGCAATTGATCTTGATCTTGCTTCGAAGAGCTAAACTTAAATATGAGTGAACAGCTCTGTGATATGTTTGCATGCGTTAAAACTTATGTCTAAGGTGTGAATGACTCATTGCGTGTCTAATTCATCATCATCATTTCTTGAGATTTCATTGCTACATCTTTTATCCGTTTTCTGCATGTGTGTGTGTGTGTGTGTGTGTGTGTGTGTGAAATCTGTTAACATTAAAACTGCAAGTAAAGGGAGAAAACTAGTTGACTGCTTGAATAAAAAAAATCAAAACGGAGGTGTTTCATTAACATTAGGCTGAAAAAATAGCGCTTTTTTCTTCTTTTCATTGAAAAGGTAATCGAAAGTACACAAATAACCATATTTTGTTTCTTTAATATTAGTTTTTGTTTATCAGATATCTAGGTTATGTTTCGATTTTTGCTTCATATTGAATTTGAATCAATAGAAAACAGATTAGACAAAAACGTACGATCAATAAAGAACTGAAGACAGCCAAATATAGTATTTTTTTTGTCGGTATGCTTATGGTGAAAAGAAAGCTTTCGCGATCCCCGAAAGACCCTTTGAGCATCACTGAGGTGAAATAAATTTTCTCTGTGGTCATTTTTCGCCGCATGCCATCAGTTCAACTCCCCACAAGTGGACAATGGCATCAATGGGAACGGAGACACACACCGGTGCTGTGCCTTCTGCTATGTTTTGTAAATCCAGTGTAATCATTCAGGCAGCCTAAGCTTCCCGTCTGCTCACACCCACCCCAGCTGTGGTGGCAGGTAAGGTCTCCAGTTTCCTCTTCATTAGCACATTTCCGCCACAGGGGTTCCCGAGGAAGATATTTGTGCTCCAACAAAAGATCAAAATAGAGGATCTCAGCCTTGCTTGTCCGCCTTTTGTGACTGGACTACTATTTCCCACTTTCACCTCCAACAACAGTTTTCAAAACCGGGACAAGGTTGCAAGATATCAAGGGTTTAACATTGTCTGTGACAAAAGAAGTTCCAATTGTCGCAAAGGTTCTTTGAGTTCAGTTTACGAGCAGCAAGTGCCATGAGACAGCAAAGAATATTGTCCCAGAAGTGAAAGCAGCTCTTTTGTGACGATTTTGTTACGCACAGGCTGGAAAGCGTTTATTTCATTCTGAATATTTAATCATCTTTTAAGAGTGCGTGAAACTCTACTAATGAAAGACTTTTTAGATTTGAATGTTTGCATATATAGTGTCTACCAATCTGCCGTTTTTTCAGGTTGATATTAAAACTTTGAAAGAAATACGGGATTACGCCATATAATACAAATTTTGAAGATGGCAATCCGATTTTTGGCGTAAATGTGACAAGGATGGAAAGTCAGATAATATCCGAAAACTTGAAAATTTTCATCGTCCTGGAGCGGGACTCGAACCCGCGTCTCCCAGATAACGCCCGGTATGCTAACTACTACACCACCCAGAACGATCAATTTGAATATGACCATCACAGGATTTGCTAGTCGAAGCAACCGGCATTCATGTTTAGCGAATCTGGATGTTAAGAGTCCTATCTCGTGACTGCCCGGAAAAGAAGATAAATCATGAAAGAAATACGGGATTACACCATATAATACAAATTTTGAAGATGACAATCCGATTTTTGGCGTAAATGTGACAAGGATGGAAAGTCAGATAATATCCGAAAACTTGAATTTTTTTGTTTTTCCCTCGTCCTGGAGCGGGACTGGAACCCGCGTCTCCCAGATAGCGCCCGGGTATGCCATCCTTGTCACATTTACGCCAAAAATCGGATTGTCATCTTCAAAATTTGATATTAAAACTGCTTAAAGTTTGATCCACTGTGAATTCGATTTGACAGAAAATCCGCAATGCGGCAGATCCTCGAGTTGCGTGTGAGTCTGTTTAGCATATGAAAAGCTTTTGTTACAATTAGGAGAGACGAATGTGACAATGTTATTATGAGGAAAGGTTAATGTTGTAATTACAACGGGGAAAAGCATTAGACGTAAAGAACACGTGCGAAGTGTGAACCAGGACATGCAGAATACAGCCCTCACCACAGAAGTAATGAATTCATCGGCCTTTCCTGTATGGAATAGTATTAGAAGAATTGCCCTTTACACGAACTTTAAAGAGACTGCCATCAGGAAAACAGAATAAATCCTCTCCAGAAAATGAGAATGCAATCATACACTGAATGCAAATGTGACGCTGTGGGCGGCCCTGTAAACGGAAACGACATGACGTATGCAGCGATCCGACAATATAAGGAGTGATGCGACGGGAATCAGTAAGAGTCGGACGCAGTATGGGTAAGACGAAGGATCTAAGCGCATTTGATCGTGGGCAAATTGTCGGGGCCCGACGAATGAGTCACTCCATCTCGGCAGTCGTGCAGGCATTGGGATTTTCACGAGTCACTATGTCACGGGTGCACCGTGAGTACATCGAATCCGGTGAAACCATCCCTGCCAGGGCCAACTGCCGTGGACAACAGCGTGTGGATGAGCGGGGTCATCGTCGGCTAGCTCGCATTGTAACAGCGGATAGACGGGCCACAGTGCAAGAAATCACTCTGCAATTTAACGCTGGTGCACAAAAACATGTAAGCAGCCACACCATCCAGAACCATCTCCTCGCTATTGGGTACAGAAGCCATCGTACCACCAAGGTACCGCTGCTGACCGCACATCACAAGGTGCAAAGATTAGCATGGGCGCGGGAACATCGCCACTGGACCCTAGACATGTGGAAAAATGTTGCCTGGACTGATGAGTCGAGATTCACGTTAGTACATGCGGATGGCAGGATACGAGTACGGCGCAAACCACATGAAGCGATGGATCTTTCTTGCCAGCAGAGTACTCTTCAAGCTGGTGGGGGTGGCATTCTCGTCTGGGGACTGTTTACGTGGACTGAAATGGGACCCCTGGTACGTGTGACATCGTTCCTCACAGGTCTACGTTACCGGGATATCCTGGACGACCATTTGCTCCCGTTTGTGCGTCTTCAACTTCCCACTGGGGACCTCATCGTGCAACAAGACAATACACTGTGCCATTGCTCCCGAATTGTATCCGAATGGTTGGATGAACACTCCACCGACGTGACTTCGCTTCCTTGGCCAGCTAGGTCACCTGACCTCAATCCCATCGAGCACATCTGGGATGCCATCGAGAAAGATGTTCGAGGCTTTGACCCCCTCCATCAAATCTTCGTGAACTGTGGGAGCTTGTTCAGGGGTCGTGGATCCGTATGGCTTCCCAACGCTTCCGGTGTCTTGTCGAGTCCATGCCGAGACGAATCGCCGCCGTCATCAGGGCGAAAGGTGGTGGTTCTCGTTACTAGACAGGTATCTCTAATTCAATTGCTCTTCAGTGTATGGTGTCTACTGAGCTACCAATGGTTTGGCATGCGTTATTGAAAGATAAAAACACATCGCGGCATGCCGTATAAGTACATGATAAAAATTGATGTCACCCAAGTTATTTTCCTCTTTCTTCCGTACGTGTTCCAATTCCCAGCATTTTTACCATTGACTTGAAAAAGCCTCAAAGTGGAGTGCGAAAGCTTGGCGAATCTTTGTGCTTATTACACCACAAAAATAAACGGATTGAATACGCTATATGCGTTTCTTGAGTTTACAACGGGGAAGACGTTAATGTTCTAATTAACAACCAAATGTATATTTGATTGTCAAATATTGTTTTGTTTGTTTGCATTGTGTTTGTAGGACCAGTAAACAACATTATGATTAAATACAGTAATAAGTGCAAAACTGCTGAAGCAATAAAATAAACCATAATTTAAATATTAACAAAGGAAATTTGAATCAATTCCAGATATGTATAAGTGTTAAATATTGTAGAGGAACGGGCAAATTAATTTTTACTCAATCATTATATTCTTCAAACAAAACATTCTAGTTTTAAACATTTAAATTAACCATATGATTTTCGGCCCTGAATTCATATATAAACAATAAAAGAACTGTGATATAAACATTAGCAAAGCATATTTTAATATTAGATCGAGTTCCGTTTTCGTATACACAGGGGAATAACAAATTAATCACGCAACCCTTAATCGTTATATTGTCATGCTGAGTTGGTAGTGCCCAAAATTTTACACTGAAGTGAAGATATTTGGCGTCTGTGGTAGTTAAAAAGATGACTCTTCTCAGCAACATAACATGTTCCACTAGAGAATTCGCAGCTTTAAAATCTAGAAATGCGAAACATTATGATGAATGGAATACGGGATTGCACCATATAATTCGAACCCGGACCCTTACGGACGAATGATCAGAGGCCAACGCCTTAGACCACTGCGCCACCGGGGCGGCCAATATATCTATGTTGTACTTGCTTGGAATGAGTTAAAATTTTTTTTTTGCTTCAGTCTCTTCTTAATACAATATCATCATCATCATCATTGTCAACCATTATCAATCCACTGCTGGACGAAGGTCTCCCCAAGTTTCCTCCACAACGGTCTGTCTTGTGCCAGTCTCCTCCATGTCACCCCTGCATACTTTCGAATTTCATCCACCCATCTCCCATGTGGTCTTCTTCTGGGTCTTTTCCTGTCCCTTGGAATCCAATCTAAAATTTCGGCTGTCCATCGATGATCTGTCCTTCTGGCAGTATGTCCAGCCCATTGCCATTTCAGGGATTTAACTCTGATCATGATGTCTTCCACTCTCGTCATCTTTCGGATCCACGAGTTCCTCTTCTTATCTCTCCTGGTTACACCAAGTATGCACCTCTCCATGCTGCTTTGAGTTGTCTGCAGCCTTTGTATGTCTCTTTTAGTTAAGGTCCACGTCTCTGCACCATACGTAAGCACTGGAAGGATGCATTGATCAAACACTTTTCTTTTAAGACATAATGGCATATTACTCTTGAAAATTATGCTGTTTCTTCCAAAAGCTCTCCAGGCAAGTTTTGTACGCCGATTAATTTCTTCATCAATGTGACCCTCACTTGATATCTGCTGTCCAAGATAAACGTACGTGTCTGTTATCTCCAGCTTTTCTCCATCAATCGATAAATCTTCATTTCTTGTAAAAGTATTGAACATCACTTTTGTCTTCTGAAAGTTCATTTTTAATCCCACTTCTTTACTCTTATCAGCAAGTTCCTGGATCATACTCTGCAGCTCTGATGGGGTAGTTGCAAAAATGACTACGTCATCAGCAAAACGAAGGTGGGTTAGATAATCTCCATTAATCTTTATCCCTTTGTTTTCCCAGCTCAGCGACTGAAAAGCACCCTCCAATGTGGCATTAAAGAGCTTCGGAGATATGGTGTCACCTTGTCTCACTCCCTTTCCAATTTTTACGTGTGTTGTATTTTCAAACAGCCGAATCTTTGCACTTGCATTTTCATAGATGTTATTAATAATATTAATGTATGTATCTTCAATACCGCAAGTTTTCAGAGCCATTGTAACTGCTGATGGTTTCACCGAATCAAAGGCTTTTTCATAATCGATAAAAGCCATGCACAATGGAAGTTCATATTCCCTCGCTCTTTCAATTAGTTCTCTCAGTACGTGGATATGATCTATTGTGCTGTAGCCACTCCTGAATCCAGCTTGTTCTCTCGGTTGAGCCATGTCCAGTGTTACCTTCAAGCGGTGTGAAAGAACTTTAGTGAAGATTTTATAAACTACTGATAGGAGGCTGATAGGTCTGTAGTTTCCGAGATCCTCAATCTCGGATATATATACAGTATATGTTAAATGTCTCTCTCTCTCTCTCTCTCTCTCTCTCTCTCTTTATATATATATATATATATATATATATATATATATATATATCATCATCATCATTGTCAACCATTATCAATCCACTGCTGGACGAAGGTCTCACCAAGTTTCTTCCACAACGGTCTGTCTTGTGCCAGTCTCCTCCATGTCACTCCCGCATACTTTCAAATTTCATCCACCCATCTTCCATGTGGTCTTCTTCTGGGTCTTTTCCTGTCCCTTGGAATCCAATCTAAAATTTCGGCTGTCCATCGATGGTCTGTTCTTCTGGCAGTATGTCCAGCCCATTGCCATTTCAGGGATTTAACTCTGATCATGATGTCTTCCACTCTTGTCATTTTTCGGATCCACGTGTTCCTCTTCTTATCTCTCCTGGTTACACCAAGCATGCGTCTTTTCCATGCTTCTTTGAGTTGTCTGCAGCCTTTGTATGTCTCCTTTAGCTAAGGTCCACGTCTCTGCACCATACGTAAGCACTGGAAGGATGAATTGATCAAACACTTTTCTTTCAAGACATAATGGCATATTGCTCTTGAAAATTATGCTGTTTCTTCCAAAAGCTCTCCAGGCAAGTTTTGTACGCCGATTAATTTCTTCACCAATGTGACCCTATCTTGATATCTGCTGTCCAAGATAAACGTACGTGTCTGTTATCTCCAGCTTTTCTCCATCAATCGATAAATCTTCATTTCTTGTAAAAGCATTGTACATCACTTATGTCTTCTGAAAGTTCATTTTTAATCCCACTTCTTTACTCTTGTCAGCAAGTTCCTGGATCATACTCTGTAGCTCTGATGGGGTAGTTGCAAAAATGATTATCTCATCAGCAAAACGAAGGTGGGTTAGATAGTCTCCATTAATCTTTATCCCTTTGTTTTCCCAGTTCAGTGATTGAAAGACATTTTCCAATGTGGCATTAAAAAGCTTCGGAGATATGGTGTCACCTTGTCTCACTCCTTTTCCAATTTTTATGTGTGTTTTATTTTCAAACAGCCGAATCTTTGCACTTGCATTTTCATATATGTTATTAATAATATTAATGTATGCATCTTCATTACCGCAGGATTTCAGAGCCATTGCAACTGCTGATGGTTTCACCGAATCAAAGGCTTTTTCATAATCGATAAAAGCCATGCACAATGGAAGTTCATATTCCCTCGCTCTTTCAATTAGTTCTCTCAGTACGTGGATATGATCTATTGTGCTGTAGCCACTCCTGAATCCAGCTTGTTCTCTCGGTTGAGCCATGTCGAGTGTCACCTTCAAGCGGTGTGAAAGAACTTTAGTGAAGATTTTATAAACCACTGATAGGAGCCTGATAGGTCTGTAGTTCCTGAGATCCTCAATGTCACCTTTTTATGTAGCATGATCATTGTAGCGTTGTTCCAATCCTCAGGAATTTTCCCTTCACTAAGGCATCGAGTGAAAATTTGGGCGAGTACTGTTTCGATTTCTCCATTTGCTTCTTGTATGATGTCTACAGTAATTCCATCTTCTCCTGGAGCTTTTCCCCGCTTCATGTTCTTGATTGCATGTGCAACTTCTGCTGGAAGGACTGGAAGAACTCTGGTACTGGTACCTTTCATGATGTATGGAGTACATGTATCATCCCTTTCATATAATTTGGAGTAGAAATCTTTCACTCTTGTCAAAATTTCGCCTCTATTTCTTGTTACAGAACTATCTTCTTTTCTCAGTGCCATAATCTGTTTTTTCCCCTTACTGAGATGTCCCTTTGCTATCTTTAGGCTTTGGTTGTTTTTAATTGCTTTCCTTACTAGTTCATAGTTGAATTTCCTTACGTCTTCAGTGATACTTTTTCGTACTGTCTTGCATAGTCTATATATTCCACTTTGGAAGTCACATCTTCTTTAGTTGTCCTCATCACTCTTCTTTTTTGCATCAACATTTTGGTTTTTCCTGATAATTTGTTCACATGCAATTTGTTCTTATACCCAGCTAATTATGTTGCTGTTCCCATAAGAGCTTTGGTTACTTTTCTGTTAACTTCAGAAATATCCACTTCTTTCGATGTTAGGCCTTCTAAAGCAGAGAATCTGTTCTTCAGTTCCAATTTGAAGGTATTATGGTGTTTTTTAAGGTTGGTTATGTCAATACATTTTGTTTGTCTTATGAGCTTGCTACGTTCGAGTTTAGTGTTGAGGTGCATCTTACATCTCACCAATCTATGGTCACTACCTGTGTTGAACTTGTTTAGCACACTGCAGTCTTCTATGACGAATTTTTTGTTACACATAATAAAATCAATTTCACTTGTCGTCCCATTTGGATGTCTCCATGTCCATTTCCTGTGTGGCGTTTTCTTGAAAAAGGAGTTTAAGATGAAAAACCCTTCTGCCTCTGCAAACTCTACGAGAGTATTTGCACGATGGTTTCTGTTGACGTGACCGAATTTACCTACTGAAGTTTCATTCTGTTGCCGTTGCCCTATTTTTGCATTGAAATCTCCCATAATTATCTTCAAGTGCTGCTTACCTTTATTATTTAGATCACGAATTTCCTCATAAAATTCTTCAATTTCTTCTTCAGCATGACTTGTGGTGGGTGCATAAGTTTGAATAATCTGAGCCTGGTATCTTCTCGAGAGTTGGATAACGAGTCGTGCAGCTCTGTCAGAGGAACTTTCAACTTCTACAACTTTATCCTTCAGTTTCTTGTTTATTATAAATCCAACACCACTAGTTCTGCCAGTAGCTGTCCCACGGTAGTAGAAGAGATGTCCACTTTTTAGTTCAATGGGATCTTCTCCTTTTCTCCTGAACTCACTTAGCCCGACGATGTCCCACTTGATCCTTTGTAGTTCCTCTTCCAATTCAAGAAGCCTTGAATCAGAAGATAGGGAGCGTCCGTTGTACGTAGCCAAGGTCAGCATCAGATGGCAGCCTAGTCCGGTCCTCCGGGGATTCTTAGCACCCTCTGCCTTCATGTCGCTCTTGCCGCTGCCTTGGCCAGGTACATTCCAGCTGCCGGAGACTGAGGGCCAAGATTTAAGATGTGGAGTCATTTTGGAGGGGTTTGGCCATAACTCACCACGCTGGCCAAGCGGGTTGGTGAGTGTGGGATAGCATTTCCTCTAATCCCGATGGTATAGTTATACCGCTATTGGCGGTCGTCAGAGCCCCTTTAGTGGGAACAGGATGTACCACGAGAAGGCGGGGTTGACATTTGTCAAGGAGAGGCTGTGATGTTACGCATCACCTGACCTTACATCCCCTATATATATACGTATATAACAACACAGGCCCACAAACGCATAAAATGATTGTGTGCGTAAGCGTTTGTGTAAATTCGCCCACACTAGGAACGCTGAACACTGCGTTCCCCCAAAACAGAGCGTCCACTTTCACCACTGGTAATAAGAGATGCAAAAAGGAGAAGAATAAATTCCATGGCCTGTTAGCTTACTTGATTAGAGCGTCGCGATAATAACACGAAGATCGTCGCTTCGATCTCCTCACTGGCCAGGGTGCGTTAGATGTTTTGCCACCCTCAATTCCTAAATCCGTATTACTCTGCTCACAAAAAGAAGTACTGAAAATGTGGAGCTGAGATTCCGCGGCCGGCTAGCTCAGTTGGTTAGAGCGTCGTGCTAATAACGCGAAGGTCGTGGGTTCGATCACCTCACTGGCCAACGTGCCTTCAAAGTTTTACCACCAAGGATTCCTAAATCCTTATTACTCCGCCCACAAAAAGAAGTATTGAAAATGTTGAGCTGAGATTCCGCGGCCGGTTAGCTCAGTTGGTTAGAGCGTCGTGCTAATAAAGCGAAGGTCGTGGGTTCGATCACCTCACTGGCCAGCCTGCCTTCAAACTTTTACCACCATCAATTTCTAAATCCTTATTACTCTGCCCACAAAAAGAACTATCAAAAATGGGAAAATGCGGGGCGTGTGTTTCGTGGCCGGTTAGCTCAGTTGGTTAGAGCGTCGTGCTAATAACGCGAAGGTCGTGGGTTCGATCCCTTCACTGGCCAGCCTGCCTTCAAACTTTTACCACCATCAATTTCTAAATCCTTATTACTCTGCCCACAAAAACAACTATCAAAAATGGGAAAATGCGGGGCGTGTGTTTCGTGGCCGGTTAGCTCAGTTGGTTAGAGCGTCGTGCTAATAACGCGAAGGTCGTGGGTTCGATCCCTTCACTGGCCAGCCTGCCTTCAAACTTTTACCACCATCAATTTCTAAATCCTTATTACTCTGCCCACAAAAACAACTATCAAAAATGGGAAAATGCGGGGCGTGTGTCTCGTGGCCGGTTAGCTCAGTTGGTTAGAGCGTCGTGCTAATAACGCGAAGGTCGTGGGTTCGATCCCTTCACTGGCCAGCCTGCCTTCAAACTTTTACCACCATCAATTTCTAAATCCTTATTACTCTGCCCACAAAAACAACTATCAAAAATGGGAAAATGCGGGGCGTGTGTCTCGTGGCCGGTTAGCTCAGTTGGTTAGAGCGTCGTGCTAATAACGCGAAGGTCGTGGGTTCGATTCCCTCACTGGCCAGCCTGCCTTCAAACTTTTACCACCATCGATTTCTAAATCCTTATTACTCTGCCCACAAAAAGAACTATCAAAAATGGGAAAATGCGGGGCGTGTGTTTCGTGGCCGGTTAGCTCAGTTGGTTAGAGCGTCGTGCTAATAACGCGAAGGTCGTGGGTTCGATCCCCTCACTGGCCAGCCTGCCTTCAAACTTTTACCACCATCTATTTCTAAATCCTTATTACTCTGCCCACAAAAAGAACTATCAAAAATGGGAAAATGCGGGGCGTGTGTTTCGTGGCCGGTTAGCTCAGTTGGTTAGAGCGTCGTGCTAATAACGCGAAGGTCGTGGGTTCGATTCCCTCACTGACCAGCCTGCCTTCAAACTTTTACCACCATCGATTTCTAAATCCTTATTACTCTGCCCACAAAAAGAACTATCAAAAATGGGAAAATGCGGGGCGTGTGTTTCGTGGCCGGTTAGCTCAGTTGGTTAGAGCGTCGTGCTAATAACGCGAAGGTCGTGGGTTCGATCCCCTCACTGACCAGCCTGCCTTCAAACTTTTACCACCATCGATTTCTAAATCCTTATTACTCTGCCCACAAAAAGAACTATCAAAAATGGGAAAATGCGGGGCGTGTGTTTCGTGGCCGGTTAGCTCAGTTGGTTAGAGCGTCGTGCTAATAACGCGAAGGTCGTGGGTTCGATCCCCTCACTGGCCAGCCTGCCTTCAAACTTTTACCACCATCTATTTCTAAATCCTTATTACTCTGCCCACAAAAACAACTATCAAAAATGGGAAAATGCGGGGCGTGTGTTTCGTGGCCGGTTAGCTCAGTTGGTTAGAGCGTCGTGCTAATAACGCGAAGGTCGTGGGTTCGATCCCCTCACTGGCCAGCCTGCCTTCAAACTTTTACCACCATCTATTTCTAAATCCTTATTACTCTGCCCACAAAAAGAACTATCAAAAATGGGAAAATGCGGCGCGTGTGTTTCGTGGCCGGTTAGCTCAGTTGGTTAGAGCGTCGTGCTAATAACGCGAAGGTCGTGGGTTCGATCCCCTCACTGGCCAGCCTGCCTTCAAACTTTTACCACCATCTATTTCTAAATCCTTATTACTCTGCCCACAAAAAGAACTATCAAAAATGGGAAAATGCGGGGCGTGTGTTTCGTGGCCGGTTAGCTCAGTTGGTTAGAGCGTCGTGCTAATAACGCGAAGGTCGTGGGTTCGATCCCCTCACTGGCCAGCCTGCCTTCAAACTTTTACCACCATCAATTTCTAAATCCTTATTACTCTGCCCACAAAAAGAACTATCAAAAATGGGAAAATGCGGCTCGTGTGTGTCGTGGACGGTTAGCTCAGTTAGTTAGAGCGTCGTGCTAATAACGCGAAGGTCGTGGGTTCGATCCCCTCACTTTCCAGCCTGCCTTCAAACTTTTACCACCATCTATTTCTAAATCCTTATTACTCTGCCCACAAAAAGAACTATCAAAAATGGGAAAATGCGGCGCGTGTGTTTCGTGGACGGTTAGCTCAGTTGGTTAGAGCGTCGTGCTAATAACGCGAAGGTCGTGGGTTCGATCCCCTCACTTTCCAGCCTGCCTTCAAACTTTTACCACCATCGATTTCTAAATCCTTATTACTCTGCCCACAAAAAGAACTATCAAAAATGGGAAAATGCGGGGCGTGTGTTTCGTGGCCGGTTAGCTCAGTTGGTTAGAGCGTCGTGCTAATAACGCGAAGGTCGTGGGTTCGATCCCCTCACTGGCCAGCCTGCCTTCAAACTTTTACCACCATCGATTTCTAAATCCTTATTACTCTGCCCACAAAAAGAACTATCAAAAATGGGAAAATGCGGCGCGTGTGTTTCGTGGCCGGTTAGCTCAGTTGGTTAGAGCGTCGTGCTAATAACGCGAAGGTCGTGGGTTCGATCCCCTCACTGGCCAGCCTGCCTTCAAACTTTTACCACCATCGATTTCTAAATCCTTATTACTCTGCCCACAAAAAGAACTATCAAAAATGGGAAAATGCGGGGCGTGTGTTTCGTGGCCGGTTAGCTCAGTTGGTTAGAGCGTCGTGCTAATAACGCGAAGGTCGTGGGTTCGATCCCCTCACTGGCCAGCCTGCCTTCAAACTTTTACCACCATCGATTTCTAAATCCTTATTACTCTGCCCACAAAAAGAACTATCAAAAATGGGAAAATGCGGGGCGTGTGTTTCGTGGCCGGTTAGCTCAGTTGGTTAGAGCGTCGTGCTAATAACGCGAAGGTCGTGGGTTCGATCCCCTCACTGGCCAGCCTGCCTTCAAACTTTTACCACCATCGATTTCTAAATCCTTATTACTCTGCCCACAAAAAGAACTATCAAAAATGGGAAAATGCGGGGCGTGTGTTTCGTGGCCGGTTAGCTCAGTTGGTTAGAGCGTCGTGCTAATAACGCGAAGGTCGTGGGTTCGATCCCCTCACTGGCCAGCCTGCCTTCAAACTTTTACCACCATCGATTTCTAAATCCTTATTACTCTGCCCACAAAAACAACTATCAAAAATGGGAAAATGCGGGGCGTGTGTTTCGTGGCCGGTTAGCTCAGTTGGTTAGAGCGTCGTGCTAATAACGCGAAGGTCGTGGGTTCGATCCCCTCACTGGCCAGCCTGCCTTCAAACTTTTACCACCATCGATTTCTAAATCCTTATTACTCTGCCCACAAAAACAACTATCAAAAATGGGAAAATGCGGGGCGTGTGTTTCGTGGCCGGTTAGCTCAGTTGGTTAGAGCGTCGTGCTAATAACGCGAAGGTCGTGGGTTCGATCCCCTCACTGGCCAGCCTGCCTTCAAACTTTTACCACCATCGATTTCTAAATCCTTATTACTCTGCCCACAAAAAGAACTATCAAAAATGGGAAAATGCGGCGCGTGTGTTTCGTGGCCGGTTAGCTCAGTTGGTTAGAGCGTCGTGCTAATAACGCGAAGGTCGTGGGTTCGATCCCCTCACTGGCCAGCCTGCCTTCAAACTTTTACCACCATCTATTTCTAAATCCTTATTACTCTGCCCACAAAAAGAACTATCAAAAATGGGAAAATGCGGCGCGTGTGTTTCGTGGCCGGTTAGCTCAGTTGGTTAGAGCGTCGTGCTAATAACGCGAAGGTCGTGGGTTCGATCCCCTCACTGGCCAGCCTGCCTTCAAACTTTTACCACCATCTATTTCTAAATCCTTATTACTCTGCCCACAAAAAGAACTATCAAAAATGGGAAAATGCGGGGCGTGTGTTTCGTGGCCGGTTAGCTCAGTTGGTTAGAGCGTCGTGCTAATAACGCGAAGGTCGTGGGTTCGATCCCCTCACTGGCCAGCCTGCCTTCAAACTTTTACCACCATCTATTTCTAAATCCTTATTACTCTGCCCACAAAAAGAACTATCAAAAATGGGAAAATGCGGGGCGTGTGTTTCGTGGCCGGTTAGCTCAGTTGGTTAGAGCGTCGTGCTAATAACGCGAAGGTCGTGGGTTCGATCCCCTCACTGGCCAGCCTGCCTTCAAACTTTTACCACCATCGATTTCTAAATCCTTATTACTCTGCCCACAAAAAGAACTATCAAAAATGGGAAAATGCGGGGCGTGTGTTTCGTGGCCGGTTAGCTCAGTTGGTTAGAGCGTCGTGCTAATAACGCGAAGGTCGTGGGTTCGATCCCCTCACTGGCCAGCCTGCCTTCAAACTTTTACCACCATCGATTTCTAAATCCTTATTACTCTGCCCACAAAAAGAACTATCAAAAATGGGAAAATGCGGGGCGTGTGTTTCGTGGCCGGTTAGCTCAGTTGGTTAGAGCGTCGTGCTAATAACGCGAAGGTCGTGGGTTCGATCCCCTCACTGGCCAGCCTGCCTTCAAACTTTTACCACCATCGATTTCTAAATCCTTATTACTCTGCCCACAAAAAGAACTATCAAAAATGGGAAAATGCGGGGCGTGTGTTTCGTGGCCGGTTAGCTCAGTTGGTTAGAGCGTCGTGCTAATAACGCGAAGGTCGTGGGTTCGATCCCCTCACTGGCCAGCCTGCCTTCAAACTTTTACCACCATCTATTTCTAAATCCTTATTACTCTGCCCACAAAAAGAACTATCAAAAATGGGAAAATGCGGCGCGTGTGTTTCGTGGCCGGTTAGCTCAGTTGGTTAGAGCGTCGTGCTAATAACGCGAAGGTCGTGGGTTCGATCCCCTCACTGGCCAGCCTGCCTTCAAACTTTTACCACCATCTATTTCTAAATCCTTATTACTCTGCCCACAAAAAGAACTATCAAAAATGGGAAAATGCGGGGCGTGTGTTTCGTGGCCGGTTAGCTCAGTTGGTTAGAGCGTCGTGCTAATAACGCGAAGGTCGTGGGTTCGATCCCCTCACTGGCCAGCCTGCCTTCAAACTTTTACCACCATCTATTTCTAAATCCTTATTACTCTGCCCACAAAAAGAACTATCAAAAATGGGAAAATGCGGCGCGTGTGTGTCGTGGACGGTTAGCTCAGTTGGTTAGAGCGTCGTGCTAATAACGCGAAGGTCGTGGGTTCGATCCCCTCACTGGGCCAGCCTGCCTTCAAACTTTTACCACCATCTATTTCTAAATCCTTATTACTCTGCCCACAAAAAGAACTATCAAAAATGGGAAAATGCGGGGCGTGTGTTTCGTGGCCGGTTAGCTCAGTTGGTTAGAGCGTCGTGCTAATAACGCGAAGGTCGTGGGTTCGATCCCCTCACTGGCCAGCCTGCCTTCAAACTTTTACCACCATCGATTTCTAAATCCTTATTACTCTGCCCACAAAAAGAACTATCAAAAATGGGAAAATGCGGGGCGTGTGTTTCGTGGCCGGTTAGCTCAGTTGGTTAGAGCGTCGTGCTAATAACGCGAAGGTCGTGGGTTCGATCCCCTCACTGGCCAGCCTGCCTTCAAACTTTTACCACCATCGATTTCTAAATCCTTATTACTCTGCCCACAAAAAGAACTATCAAAAATGGGAAAATGCGGGGCGTGTGTTTCGTGGCCGGTTAGCTCAGTTGGTTAGAGCGTCGTGCTAATAACGCGAAGGTCGTGGGTTCGATCCCCTCACTGGCCAGCCTGCCTTCAAACTTTTACCACCATCGATTTCTAAATCCTTATTACTCTGCCCACAAAAAGAACTATCAAAAATGGGAAAATGCGGGGCGTGTGTTTCGTGGCCGGTTAGCTCAGTTGGTTAGAGCGTCGTGCTAATAACGCGAAGGTCGTGGGTTCGATCCCCTCACTGGCCAGCCTGCCTTCAAACTTTTACCACCATCGATTTCTAAATCCTTATTACTCTGCCCACAAAAACAACTATCAAAAATGGGAAAATGCGGGGCGTGTGTTTCGTGGCCGGTTAGCTCAGTTGGTTAGAGCGTCGTGCTAATAACGCGAAGGTCGTGGGTTCGATCCCCTCACTGGCCAGCCTGCCTTCAAACTTTTACCACCATCTATTTCTAAATCCTTATTACTCTGCCCACAAAAAGAACTATCAAAAATGGGAAAATGCGGCGCGTGTGTGTCGTGGCCGGTTAGCTCAGTTGGTTAGAGCGTCGTGCTAATAACGCGAAGGTCGTGGGTTCGATCCCCTCACTGGCCAGCCTGCCTTCAAACTTTTACCACCATCTATTTCTAAATCCTTATTACTCTGCCCACAAAAAGAACTATCAAAAATGGGAAAATGCGGCGCGTGTGTGTCGTGGACGGTTAGCTCAGTTGGTTAGAGCGTCGTGCTAATAACGCGAAGGTCGTGGGTTCGATCCCCTCACTGGCCAGCCTGCCTTCAAACTTTTACCACCATCTATTTCTAAATCCTTATTACTCTGCCCACAAAAAGAACTATCAAAAATGGGAAAATGCGGGGCGTGTGTTTCGTGGCCGGTTAGCTCAGTTGGTTAGAGCGTCGTGCTAATAACGCGAAGGTCGTGGGTTCGATCCCCTCACTGGCCAGCCTGCCTTCAAACTTTTACCACCATCTATTTCTAAATCCTTATTACTCTGCCCACAAAAAGAACTATCAAAAATGGGAAAATGCGGCGCGTGTGTGTCGTGGACGGTTAGCTCAGTTGGTTAGAGCGTCGTGCTAATAACGCGAAGGTCGTGGGTTCGATCCCCTCACTGGCCAGCCTGCCTTCAAACTTTTACCACCATCGATTTCTAAATCCTTATTACTCTGCCCACAAAAAGAACTATCAAAAATGGGAAAATGCGGGGCGTGTGTTTTCGTGGCCGGTTAGCTCAGTTGGTTAGAGCGTCGTGCTAATAACGCGAAGGTCGTGGGTTCGATCCCCTCACTGGCCAGCCTGCCTTCAAACTTTTACCACCATCTATTTCTAAATCCTTATTACTCTGCCCACAAAAAGAACTATCAAAAATGGGAAAATGCGGCGCGTGTGTTTCGTGGCCGGTTAGCTCAGTTGGTTAGAGCGTCGTGCTAATAACGCGAAGGTCGTGGGTTCGATCCCCTCACTGGCCAGCCTGCCTTCAAACTTTTACCACCATCGATTTCTAAATCCTTATTACTCTGCCCACAAAAACAACTATCAAAAATGGGAAAATGCGGGGCGTGTGTTTCGTGGCCGGTTAGCTCAGTTGGTTAGAGCGTCGTGCTAATAACGCGAAGGTCGTGGGTTCGATCCCCTCACTGGCCAGCCTGCCTTCAAACTTTTACCACCATCGATTTCTAAATCCTTATTACTCTGCCCACAAAAACAACTATCAAAAATGGGAAAATGCGGGGCGTGTGTTTCGTGGCCGGTTAGCTCAGTTGGTTAGAGCGTCGTGCTAATAACGCGAAGGTCGTGGGTTCGATCCCCTCACTGGCCAGCCTGCCTTCAAACTTTTACCACCATCGATTTCTAAATCCTTATTACTCTGCCCACAAAAACAACTATCAAAAATGGGAAAATGCGGGGCGTGTGTTTCGTGGCCGGTTAGCTCAGTTGGTTAGAGCGTCGTGCTAATAACGCGAAGGTCGTGGGTTCGATCCCCTCACTGGCCAGCCTGCCTTCAAACTTTTACCACCATCTATTTCTAAATCCTTATTACTCTGCCCACAAAAAGAACTATCAAAAATGGGAAAATGCGGCGCGTGTGTTTCGTGGCCGGTTAGCTCAGTTGGTTAGAGCGTCGTGCTAATAACGCGAAGGTCGTGGGTTCGATCCCCTCACTGGCCAGCCTGCCTTCAAACTTTTACCACCATCTATTTCTAAATCCTTATTACTCTGCCCACAAAAAGAACTATCAAAAATGGGAAAATGCGGCGCGTGTGTGTCGTGGACGGTTAGCTCAGTTGGTTAGAGCGTCGTGCTAATAACGCGAAGGTCGTGGGTTCGATCCCCTCACTGGCCAGCCTGCCTTCAAACTTTTACCACCATCGATTTCTAAATCCTTATTACTCTGCCCACAAAAAGAACTATCAAAAATGGGAAAATGCGGGGCGTGTGTTTCGTGGCCGGTTAGCTCAGTTGGTTAGAGCGTCGTGCTAATAACGCGAAGGTCGTGGGTTCGATCCCCTCACTTTCCAGCCTGCCTTCAAACTTTTACCACCATCTATTTCTAAATCCTTATTACTCTGCCCACAAAAAGAACTATCAAAAATGGGAAAATGCGGCGCGTGTGTGTCGTGGACGGTTAGCTCAGTTGGTTAGAGCGTCGTGCTAATAACGCGAAGGTCGTGGATTTGATCCCCTCACTGGGCAGCCTGCCTTCAAAGTTTTACCACCATTGATTTCTAAATCTTTATTACTCTGCCCACAAAAAGAAGTATTGAAAATGTGGAGCTGAGATTCCGCGGCCTTTTAGCTCAGTTGGTTAGAGCGTCGTGCTAATAACGCGAAGGTCGTGGGTTCGATCCCCTCACTGGCCAGCCTGCCTTCAAACTTTTACCACCATCTATTTCTAAATCCTTATTACTCTGCCCACAAAAAGAACTATCAAAAATGGGAAAATGCGGCGGTTGTGTTTCGTGGCCGGTTAGCTCAGTTGGTTAGAGCGTCGTGCTAATAACGCGAAGGTCGTGGGTTCGATCCCCTCACTGGCCAGCCTGCCTTCAAACTTTTACCACCATCGATTTCTAAATCCTTATTACTCTGCCCACAAAAACAACTATCAAAAATGGGAAAATGCGGGGCGTGTGTTTCGTGGCCGGTTAGCTCAGTTGGTTAGAGCGTCGTGCTAATAACGCGAAGGTCGTGGGTTCGATCCCCTCACTGGCCAGCCTGCCTTCAAACTTTTACCACCATCGATTTCTAAATCCTTATTACTCTGCCCACAAAAACAACTATCAAAAATGGGAAAATGCGGGGCGTGTGTTTCGTGGCCGGTTAGCTCAGTTGGTTAGAGCGTCGTGCTAATAACGCGAAGGTCGTGGGTTCGATCCCCTCACTGGCCAGCCTGCCTTCAAACTTTTACCACCATCGATTTCTAAATCCTTATTACTCTGCCCACAAAAACAACTATCAAAAATGGGAAAATGCGGGGCGTGTGTTTCGTGGCCGGTTAGCTCAGTTGGTTAGAGCGTCGTGCTAATAACGCGAAGGTCGTGGGTTCGATCCCCTCACTGGCCAGCCTGCCTTCAAACTTTTACCACCATCTATTTCTAAATCCTTATTACTCTGCCCACAAAAAGAACTATCAAAAATGGGAAAATGCGGCGCGTGTGTGTCGTGGACGGTTAGCTCAGTTGGTTAGAGCGTCGTGCTAATAACGCGAAGGTCGTGGGTTCGATCCCCTCACTGGCCAGCCTGCCTTCAAACTTTTACCACCATCTATTTCTAAATCCTTATTACTCTGCCCACAAAAAGAACTATCAAAAATGGGAAAATGCGGCGCGTGTGTGTCGTGGACGGTTAGCTCAGTTGGTTAGAGCGTCGTGCTAATAACGCGAAGGTCGTGGGTTCGATCCCCTCACTGGCCAGCCTGCCTTCAAACTTTTACCACCATCGATTTCTAAATCCTTATTACTCTGCCCACAAAAAGAACTATCAAAAATGGGAAAATGCGGGGCGTGTGTTTCGTGGCCGGTTAGCTCAGTTGGTTAGAGCGTCGTGCTAATAACGCGAAGGTCGTGGGTTCGATCCCCTCACTGGCCAGCCTGCCTTCAAACTTTTACCACCATCGATTTCTAAATCCTTATTACTCTGCCCACAAAAAGAACTATCAAAAATGGGAAAATGCGGCGCGTGTGTTTCGTGGCCGGTTAGCTCAGTTGGTTAGAGCGTCGTGCTAATAACGCGAAGGTCGTGGGTTCGATCCCCTCACTGGCCAGCCTGCCTTCAAACTTTTACCACCATCGATTTCTAAATCCTTATTACTCTGCCCACAAAAAGAACTATCAAAAATGGGAAAATGCGGGGCGTGTGTTTCGTGGCCGGTTAGCTCAGTTGGTTAGAGCGTCGTGCTAATAACGCGAAGGTCGTGGGTTCGATCCCCTCACTGGCCAGCCTGCCTTCAAACTTTTACCACCATCTATTTCTAAATCCTTATTACTCTGCCCACAAAAAGAACTATCAAAAATGGGAAAATGCGGCGGTTGTGTTTCGTGGCCGGTTAGCTCAGTTGGTTAGAGCGTCGTGCTAATAACGCGAAGGTCGTGGGTTCGATCCCCTCACTGGCCAGCCTGCCTTCAAACTTTTACCACCATCTATTTCTAAATCCTTATTACTCTGCCCACAAAAAGAACTATCAAAAATGGGAAAATGCGGGGCGTGTGTTTCGTGGCCGGTTAGCTCAGTTGGTTAGAGCGTCGTGCTAATAACGCGAAGGTCGTGGGTTCGATCCCCTCACTGGCCAGCCTGCCTTCAAACTTTTACCACCATCAATTTCTAAATCCTTATTACTCTGCCCACAAAAAGAACTATCGAAAATGGGAAAATGCGGGGCGTGTGTTTCGTGGCCGGTTAGCTCAGTTGGTTAGAGCGTCGTGCTAATAACGCGAAGGTCGTGGGTTCGATCCCCTCACTGGCCAGCCTGCCTTCAAACTTTTACCACCATCGATTTCTAAATCCTTATTACTCTGCCCACAAAAACAACTATCAAAAATGGGAAAATGCGGGGCGTGTGTTTCGTGGCCGGTTAGCTCAGTTGGTTAGAGCGTCGTGCTAATAACGCGAAGGTCGTGGGTTCGATCCCCTCACTGGCCAGCCTGCCTTCAAACTTTTACCACCATCAATTTCTAAATCCTTATTACTCTGCCCACAAAAACAACTATCAAAAATGGGAAAATGCGGGGCGTGTGTTTCGTGGCCGGTTAGCTCAGTTGGTTAGAGCGTCGTGCTAATAACGCGAAGGTCGTGGGTTCGATCCCCTCACTGGCCAGCCTGCCTTCAAACTTTTACCACCATCTATTTCTAAATCCTTATTACTCTGCCCACAAAAAGAACTATCAAAAATGGGAAAATGCGGGGCGTGTGTTTCGTGGCCGGTTAGCTCAGTTGGTTAGAGCGTCGTGCTAATAACGCGAAGGTCGTGGGTTCGATCCCCTCACTGGCCAGCCTGCCTTCAAACTTTTACCACCATCGATTTCTAAATCCTTATTACTCTGCCCACAAAAACAACTATCAAAAATGGGAAAATGCGGGGCGTGTGTTTCGTGGCCGGTTAGCTCAGTTGGTTAGAGCGTCGTGCTAATAACGCGAAGGTCGTGGGTTCGATCCCCTCACTGGCCAGCCTGCCTTCAAACTTTTACCACCATCTATTTCTAAATCCTTATTACTCTGCCCACAAAAAGAACTATCAAAAATGGGAAAATGCGGCGCGTGTGTTTCGTGGCCGGTTAGCTCAGTTGGTTAGAGCGTCGTGCTAATAACGCGAAGGTCGTGGGTTCGATCCCCTCACTGGCCAGCCTGCCTTCAAACTTTTACCACCATCTATTTCTAAATCCTTATTACTCTGCCCACAAAAAGAACTATCAAAAATGGGAAAATGCGGCGCGTGTGTTTCGTGGCCGGTTAGCTCAGTTGGTTAGAGCGTCGTGCTAATAACGCGAAGGTCGTGGGTTCGATCCCCTCACTGGCCAGCCTGCCTTCAAACTTTTACCACCATCGATTTCTAAATCCTTATTACTCTGCCCACAAAAAGAACTATCAAAAATGGGAAAATGCGGGGCGTGTGTTTCGTGGCCGGTTAGCTCAGTTGGTTAGAGCGTCGTGCTAATAACGCGAAGGTCGTGGGTTCGATCCCCTCACTGGCCAGCCTGCCTTCAAACTTTTACCACCATCGATTTCTAAATCCTTATTACTCTGCCCACAAAAAGAACTATCAAAAATGGGAAAATGCGGCGCGTGTGTTTCGTGGCCGGTTAGCTCAGTTGGTTAGAGCGTCGTGCTAATAACGCGAAGGTCGTGGGTTCGATCCCCTCACTGGCCAGCCTGCCTTCAAACTTTTACCACCATCGATTTCTAAATCCTTATTACTCTGCCCACAAAAAGAACTATCAAAAATGGGAAAATGCGGGGCGTGTGTTTCGTGGCCGGTTAGCTCAGTTGGTTAGAGCGTCGTGCTAATAACGCGAAGGTCGTGGGTTCGATCCCCTCACTGGCCAGCCTGCCTTCAAACTTTTACCACCATCTATTTCTAAATCCTTATTACTCTGCCCACAAAAAGAACTATCAAAAATGGGAAAATGCGGGGCGTGTGTTTCGTGGCCGGTTAGCTCAGTTGGTTAGAGCGTCGTGCTAATAACGCGAAGGTCGTGGATTTGATCCCCTCACTGGGCAGCCTGCCTTCAAAGTTTTACCACCATTGATTTCTAAATCTTTATTACTCTGCCCACAAAAAGAAGTATTGAAAATGTGGAGCTGAGTTTCGTGGCCGGTTAGCTCAGTTGGTTAGAGCGTCGTGCTAATAACGCGAAGGTCGTGGGTTCGATCCCCTCACTGGCCAGCCTGCCTTCAAACTTTTACCACCATCTATTTCTAAATCCTTATTACTCTGCCCACAAAAAGAACTATCAAAAATGGGAAAATGCGGCGGTTGTGTTTCGTGGCCGGTTAGCTCAGTTGGTTAGAGCGTCGTGCTAATAACGCGAAGGTCGTGGGTTCGATCCCCTCACTGGCCAGCCTGCCTTCAAACTTTTACCACCATCTATTTCTAAATCCTTATTACTCTGCCCACAAAAACAACTATCAAAAATGGGAAAATGCGGGGCGTGTGTTTCGTGGCCGGTTAGCTCAGTTGGTTAGAGCGTCGTGCTAATAACGCGAAGGTCGTGGGTTCGATCCCCTCACTGGCCAGCCTGCCTTCAAACTTTTACCACCATCGATTTCTAAATCCTTATTACTCTGCCCACAAAAAGAACTATCAAAAATGGGAAAATGCGGGGCGTGTGTTTCGTGGCCGGTTAGCTCAGTTGGTTAGAGCGTCGTGCTAATAACGCGAAGGTCGTGGGTTCGATCCCCTCACTGGCCAGCCTGCCTTCAAACTTTTACCACCATCGATTTCTAAATCCTTATTACTCTGCCCACAAAAAGAACTATCAAAAATGGGAAAATGCGGGGCGTGTGTTTCGTGGCCGGTTAGCTCAGTTGGTTAGAGCGTCGTGCTAATAACGCGAAGGTCGTGGGTTCGATCCCCTCACTGGCCAGCCTGCCTTCAAACTTTTACCACCATCGATTTCTAAATCCTTATTACTCTGCCCACAAAAACAACTATCAAAAATGGGAAAATGCGGGGCGTGTGTTTCGTGGCCGGTTAGCTCAGTTGGTTAGAGCGTCGTGCTAATAACGCGAAGGTCGTGGGTTCGATCCCCTCACTGGCCAGCCTGCCTTCAAACTTTTACCACCATCGATTTCTAAATCCTTATTACTCTGCCCACAAAAACAACTATCAAAAATGGGAAAATGCGGGGCGTGTGTTTCGTGGCCGGTTAGCTCAGTTGGTTAGAGCGTCGTGCTAATAACGCGAAGGTCGTGGGTTCGATCCCCTCACTGGCCAGCCTGCCTTCAAACTTTTACCACCATCTATTTCTAAATCCTTATTACTCTGCCCACAAAAAGAACTATCAAAAATGGGAAAATGCGGCGCGTGTGTTTCGTGGCCGGTTAGCTCAGTTGGTTAGAGCGTCGTGCTAATAACGCGAAGGTCGTGGGTTCGATCCCCTCACTGGCCAGCCTGCCTTCAAACTTTTACCACCATCTATTTCTAAATCCTTATTACTCTGCCCACAAAAAGAACTATCAAAAATGGGAAAATGCGGGGCGTGTGTTTCGTGGCCGGTTAGCTCAGTTGGTTAGAGCGTCGTGCTAATAACGCGAAGGTCGTGGGTTCGATCCCCTCACTTTCCAGCCTGCCTTCAAACTTTTACCACCATCGATTTCTAAATCCTTATTACTCTGCCCACAAAAAGAACTATCAAAAATGGGAAAATGCGGCGCGTGTGTGTCGTGGACGGTTAGCTCAGTTGGTTAGAGCGTCGTGCTAATAACGCGAAGGTCGTGGATTTGATCCCCTCACTGGGCAGCCTGCCTTCAAAGTTTTACCACCATTGATTTCTAAATCTTTATTACTCTGCCCACAAAAAGAAGTATTGAAAATGTGGAGCTGAGATTCCGCGGCCTTTTAGCTCAGTTGGTTAGAGCGTCGTGCTAATAACGCGAAGGTCGTGGGTTCGATCCCCTCACTGGCCAGCCTGCCTTCAAACTTTTACCACCATCTATTTCTAAATCCTTATTACTCTGCCCACAAAAAGAACTATCAAAAATGGGAAAATGCGGCGGTTGTGTTTCGTGGCCGGTTAGCTCAGTTGGTTAGAGCGTCGTGCTAATAACGCGAAGGTCGTGGGTTCGATCCCCTCACTGGCCAGCCTGCCTTCAAACTTTTACCACCATCGATTTCTAAATCCTTATTACTCTGCCCACAAAAACAACTATCAAAAATGGGAAAATGCGGGGCGTGTGTTTCGTGGCCGGTTAGCTCAGTTGGTTAGAGCGTCGTGCTAATAACGCGAAGGTCGTGGGTTCGATCCCCTCACTGGCCAGCCTGCCTTCAAACTTTTACCACCATCGATTTCTAAATCCTTATTACTCTGCCCACAAAAACAACTATCAAAAATGGGAAAATGCGGGGCGTGTGTTTCGTGGCCGGTTAGCTCAGTTGGTTAGAGCGTCGTGCTAATAACGCGAAGGTCGTGGGTTCGATCCCCTCACTGGCCAGCCTGCCTTCAAACTTTTACCACCATCGATTTCTAAATCCTTATTACTCTGCCCACAAAAAGAACTATCAAAAATGGGAAAATGCGGGGCGTGTGTTTCGTGGCCGGTTAGCTCAGTTGGTTAGAGCGTCGTGCTAATAACGCGAAGGTCGTGGGTTCGATCCCCTCACTGGCCAGCCTGCCTTCAAACTTTTACCACCATCTATTTCTAAATCCTTATTACTCTGCCCACAAAAAGAACTATCAAAAATGGGAAAATGCGGCGCGTGTGTTTCGTGGCCGGTTAGCTCAGTTGGTTAGAGCGTCGTGCTAATAACGCGAAGGTCGTGGGTTCGATCCCCTCACTGGCCAGCCTGCCTTCAAACTTTTACCACCATCTATTTCTAAATCCTTATTACTCTGCCCACAAAAAGAACTATCAAAAATGGGAAAATGCGGCGCGTGTGTTTCGTGGCCGGTTAGCTCAGTTGGTTAGAGCGTCGTGCTAATAACGCGAAGGTCGTGGGTTCGATCCCCTCACTGGCCAGCCTGCCTTCAAACTTTTACCACCATCTATTTCTAAATCCTTATTACTCTGCCCACAAAAAGAACTATCAAAAATGGGAAAATGCGGGGCGTGTGTTTCGTGGCCGGTTAGCTCAGTTGGTTAGAGCGTCGTGCTAATAACGCGAAGGTCGTGGGTTCGATCCCCTCACTGGCCAGCCTGCCTTCAAACTTTTACCACCATCGATTTCTAAATCCTTATTACTCTGCCCACAAAAAGAACTATCAAAAATGGGAAAATGCGGCGCGTGTGTGTCGTGGACGGTTAGCTCAGTTGGTTAGAGCGTCGTGCTAATAACGCGAAGGTCGTGGATTTGATCCCCTCACTGGGCAGCCTGCCTTCAAAGTTTTACCACCATTGATTTCTAAATCTTTATTACTCTGCCCACAAAAAGAACTATCAAAAATGGGAAAATGTGGAGCTGAGATTCCGCGGCCTTTTAGCTCAGTTGGTTAGAGCGTCGTGCTAATAACGCGAAGGTCGTGGGTTCGATCCCCTCACTGGCCAGCCTGCCTTCAAACTTTTACCACCATCTATTTCTAAATCCTTATTACTCTGCCCACAAAAAGAACTATCAAAAATGGGAAAATGCGGCGGTTGTGTTTCGTGGCCGGTTAGCTCAGTTGGTTAGAGCGTCGTGCTAATAACGCGAAGGTCGTGGGTTCGATCCCCTCACTGGCCAGCCTGCCTTCAAACTTTTACCACCATCGATTTCTAAATCCTTATTACTCTGCCCACAAAAACAACTATCAAAAATGGGAAAATGCGGGGCGTGTGTTTCGTGGCCGGTTAGCTCAGTTGGTTAGAGCGTCGTGCTAATAACGCGAAGGTCGTGGGTTCGATCCCCTCACTGGCCAGCCTGCCTTCAAACTTTTACCACCATCGATTTCTAAATCCTTATTACTCTGCCCACAAAAACAACTATCAAAAATGGGAAAATGCGGGGCGTGTGTTTCGTGGCCGGTTAGCTCAGTTGGTTAGAGCGTCGTGCTAATAACGCGAAGGTCGTGGGTTCGATCCCCTCACTGGCCAGCCTGCCTTCAAACTTTTACCACCATCGATTTCTAAATCCTTATTACTCTGCCCACAAAAAGAACTATCAAAAATGGGAAAATGCGGGGCGTGTGTTTCGTGGCCGGTTAGCTCAGTTGGTTAGAGCGTCGTGCTAATAACGCGAAGGTCGTGGGTTCGATCCCCTCACTGGCCAGCCTGCCTTCAAACTTTTACCACCATCTATTTCTAAATCCTTATTACTCTGCCCACAAAAAGAACTATCAAAAATGGGAAAATGCGGCGCGTGTGTTTCGTGGCCGGTTAGCTCAGTTGGTTAGAGCGTCGTGCTAATAACGCGAAGGTCGTGGGTTCGATCCCCTCACTGGCCAGCCTGCCTTCAAACTTTTACCACCATCTATTTCTAAATCCTTATTACTCTGCCCACAAAAAGAACTATCAAAAATGGGAAAATGCGGCGCGTGTGTGTCGTGGACGGTTAGCTCAGTTGGTTAGAGCGTCGTGCTAATAACGCGAAGGTCGTGGGTTCGATCCCCTCACTGGCCAGCCTGCCTTCAAACTTTTACCACCATCTATTTCTAAATCCTTATTACTCTGCCCACAAAAAGAACTATCAAAAATGGGAAAATGCGGGGCGTGTGTTTCGTGGCCGGTTAGCTCAGTTGGTTAGAGCGTCGTGCTAATAACGCGAAGGTCGTGGGTTCGATCCCCTCACTGGCCAGCCTGCCTTCAAACTTTTACCACCATCTATTTCTAAATCCTTATTACTCTGCCCACAAAAAGAACTATCAAAAATGGGAAAATGCGGCGCGTGTGTGTCGTGGACGGTTAGCTCAGTTAGTTAGAGCGTCGTGCTAATAACGCGAAGGTCGTGGATTTGATCCCCTCACTGGGCAGCCTGCCTTCAAAGTTTTACCACCATTGATTTCTAAATCTTTATTACTCTGCCCACAAAAAGAACTATCAAAAATGGGAAAATGTGGAGCGTGTGTTTCCGTGGCCTTTTAGCTCAGTTGGTTAGAGCGTCGTGCTAATAACGCGAAGGTCGTGGGTTCGATCCCCTCACTGGCCAGCCTGCCTTCAAACTTTTACCACCATCTATTTCTAAATCCTTATTACTCTGCCCACAAAAAGAACTATCAAAAATGGGAAAATGCGGCGGTTGTGTTTCGTGGCCGGTTAGCTCAGTTGGTTAGAGCGTCGTGCTAATAACGCGAAGGTCGTGGGTTCGATCCCCTCACTGGCCAGCCTGCCTTCAAACTTTTACCACCATCTATTTCTAAATCCTTATTACTCTGCCCACAAAAACAACTATCGAAAATGGGAAAATGCGGGGCGTGTGTTTCGTGGCCGGTTAGCTCAGTTGGTTAGAGCGTCGTGCTAATAACGCGAAGGTCGTGGGTTCGATCCCCTCACTGGCCAGCCTGCCTTCAAACTTTTACCACCATCGATTTCTAAATCCTTATTACTCTGCCCACAAAAAGAACTATCAAAAATGGGAAAATGCGGGGCGTGTGTTTCGTGGCCGGTTAGCTCAGTTGGTTAGAGCGTCGTGCTAATAACGCGAAGGTCGTGGGTTCGATCCCCTCACTGGCCAGCCTGCCTTCAAACTTTTACCACCATCGATTTCTAAATCCTTATTACTCTGCCCACAAAAACAACTATCAAAAATGGGAAAATGCGGGGCGTGTGTTTCGTGGCCGGTTAGCTCAGTTGGTTAGAGCGTCGTGCTAATAACGCGAAGGTCGTGGGTTCGATCCCCTCACTGGCCAGCCTGCCTTCAAACTTTTACCACCATCGATTTCTAAATCCTTATTACTCTGCCCACAAAAACAACTATCAAAAATGGGAAAATGCGGGGCGTGTGTTTCGTGGCCGGTTAGCTCAGTTGGTTAGAGCGTCGTGCTAATAACGCGAAGGTCGTGGGTTCGATCCCCTCACTGGCCAGCCTGCCTTCAAACTTTTACCACCATCTATTTCTAAATCCTTATTACTCTGCCCACAAAAACAACTATCAAAAATGGGAAAATGCGGGGCGTGTGTTTCGTGGCCGGTTAGCTCAGTTGGTTAGAGCGTCGTGCTAATAACGCGAAGGTCGTGGGTTCGATCCCCTCACTGGCCAGCCTGCCTTCAAACTTTTACCACCATCTATTTCTAAATCCTTATTACTCTGCCCACAAAAAGAACTATCAAAAATGGGAAAATGCGGGGCGTGTGTTTCGTGGCCGGTTAGCTCAGTTGGTTAGAGCGTCGTGCTAATAACGCGAAGGTCGTGGGTTCGATCCCCTCACTGGCCAGCCTGCCTTCAAACTTTTACCACCATCTATTTCTAAATCCTTATTACTCTGCCCACAAAAAGAACTATCAAAAATGGGAAAATGCGGGGCGTGTGTTTCGTGGCCGGTTAGCTCAGTTGGTTAGAGCGTCGTGCTAATAACGCGAAGGTCGTGGGTTCGATCCCCTCACTGGCCAGCCTGCCTTCAAACTTTTACCACCATCGATTTCTAAATCCTTATTACTCTGCCCACAAAAAGAACTATCAAAAATGGGAAAATGCGGGGCGTGTGTTTCGTGGCCGGTTAGCTCAGTTGGTTAGAGCGTCGTGCTAATAACGCGAAGGTCGTGGGTTCGATCCCCTCACTGGCCAGCCTGCCTTCAAACTTTTACCACCATCTATTTCTAAATCCTTATTACTCTGCCCACAAAAAGAACTATCAAAAATGGGAAAATGCGGCGCGTGTGTTTCGTGGCCGGTTAGCTCAGTTGGTTAGAGCGTCGTGCTAATAACGCGAAGGTCGTGGGTTCGATCCCCTCACTGGCCAGCCTGCCTTCAAACTTTTACCACCATCTATTTCTAAATCCTTATTACTCTGCCCACAAAAAGAACTATCAAAAATGGGAAAATGCGGCGCGTGTGTTTCGTGGCCGGTTAGCTCAGTTGGTTAGAGCGTCGTGCTAATAACGCGAAGGTCGTGGGTTCGATCCCCTCACTGGCCAGCCTGCCTTCAAACTTTTACCACCATCGATTTCTAAATCCTTATTACTCTGCCCACAAAAAGAACTATCAAAAATGGGAAAATGCGGGGCGTGTGTTTCGTGGCCGGTTAGCTCAGTTGGTTAGAGCGTCGTGCTAATAACGCGAAGGTCGTGGGTTCGATCCCCTCACTGGCCAGCCTGCCTTCAAACTTTTACCACCATCGATTTCTAAATCCTTATTACTCTGCCCACAAAAAGAACTATCAAAAATGGGAAAATGCGGCGCGTGTGTTTCGTGGCCGGTTAGCTCAGTTGGTTAGAGCGTCGTGCTAATAACGCGAAGGTCGTGGGTTCGATCCCCTCACTGGCCAGCCTGCCTTCAAACTTTTACCACCATCGATTTCTAAATCCTTATTACTCTGCCCACAAAAAGAACTATCAAAAATGGGAAAATGCGGGGCGTGTGTTTCGTGGCCGGTTAGCTCAGTTGGTTAGAGCGTCGTGCTAATAACGCGAAGGTCGTGGGTTCGATCCCCTCACTGGCCAGCCTGCCTTCAAACTTTTACCACCATCTATTTCTAAATCCTTATTACTCTGCCCACAAAAAGAACTATCAAAAATGGGAAAATGCGGGGCGTGTGTTTCGTGGCCGGTTAGCTCAGTTGGTTAGAGCGTCGTGCTAATAACGCGAAGGTCGTGGGTTCGATCCCCTCACTGGCCAGCCTGCCTTCAAACTTTTACCACCATCGATTTCTAAATCCTTATTACTCTGCCCACAAAAAGAACTATCAAAAATGGGAAAATGCGGGGCGGTGTGTTTCGTGGCCGGTTAGCTCAGTTGGTTAGAGCGTCGTGCTAATAACGCGAAGGTCGTGGGTTCGATCCCCTCACTGGCCAGCCTGCCTTCAAACTTTTACCACCATCTATTTCTAAATCCTTATTACTCTGCCCACAAAAAGAACTATCAAAAATGGGAAAATGCGGCGCGTGTGTTTCGTGGCCGGTTAGCTCAGTTGGTTAGAGCGTCGTGCTAATAACGCGAAGGTCGTGGGTTCGATCCCCTCACTGGCCAGCCTGCCTTCAAACTTTTACCACCATCTATTTCTAAATCCTTATTACTCTGCCCACAAAAAGAACTATCAAAAATGGGAAAATGCGGGGCGTGTGTTTCGTGGCCGGTTAGCTCAGTTGGTTAGAGCGTCGTGCTAATAACGCGAAGGTCGTGGGTTCGATCCCCTCACTGGCCAGCCTGCCTTCAAACTTTTACCACCATCTATTTCTAAATCCTTATTACTCTGCCCACAAAAAGAACTATCAAAAATGGGAAAATGCGGCGCGTGTGTGTCGTGGACGGTTAGCTCAGTTGGTTAGAGCGTCGTGCTAATAACGCGAAGGTCGTGGATTTGATCCCCTCACTGGGCAGCCTGCCTTCAAAGTTTTACCACCATTGATTTCTAAATCTTTATTACTCTGCCCACAAAAAGAACTATCAAAAATGGGAAAATGCGGGGCGTGTGTTTCGTGGCCGGTTAGCTCAGTTGGTTAGAGCGTCGTGCTAATAACGCGAAGGTCGTGGGTTCGATCCCCTCACTGGCCAGCCTGCCTTCAAACTTTTACCACCATCTATTTCTAAATCCTTATTACTCTGCCCACAAAAAGAACTATCAAAAATGGGAAAATGCGGCGGTTGTGTTTCGTGGCCGGTTAGCTCAGTTGGTTAGAGCGTCGTGCTAATAACGCGAAGGTCGTGGGTTCGATCCCCTCACTGGCCAGCCTGCCTTCAAACTTTTACCACCATCGATTTCTAAATCCTTATTACTCTGCCCACAAAAACAACTATCAAAAATGGGAAAATGCGGGGCGTGTGTTTCGTGGCCGGTTAGCTCAGTTGGTTAGAGCGTCGTGCTAATAACGCGAAGGTCGTGGGTTCGATCCCCTCACTGGCCAGCCTGCCTTCAAACTTTTACCACCATCGATTTCTAAATCCTTATTACTCTGCCCACAAAAACAACTATCAAAAATGGGAAAATGCGGGGCGTGTGTTTCGTGGCCGGTTAGCTCAGTTGGTTAGAGCGTCGTGCTAATAACGCGAAGGTCGTGGGTTCGATCCCCTCACTGGCCAGCCTGCCTTCAAACTTTTACCACCATCGATTTCTAAATCCTTATTACTCTGCCCACAAAAACAACTATCAAAAATGGGAAAATGCGGGGCGTGTGTTTCGTGGCCGGTTAGCTCAGTTGGTTAGAGCGTCGTGCTAATAACGCGAAGGTCGTGGGTTCGATCCCCTCACTGGCCAGCCTGCCTTCAAACTTTTACCACCATCTATTTCTAAATCCTTATTACTCTGCCCACAAAAAGAACTATCAAAAATGGGAAAATGCGGCGCGTGTGTTTCGTGGCCGGTTAGCTCAGTTGGTTAGAGCGTCGTGCTAATAACGCGAAGGTCGTGGGTTCGATCCCCTCACTGGCCAGCCTGCCTTCAAACTTTTACCACCATCTATTTCTAAATCCTTATTACTCTGCCCACAAAAAGAACTATCAAAAATGGGAAAATGCGGGGCGTGTGTTTCGTGGCCGGTTAGCTCAGTTGGTTAGAGCGTCGTGCTAATAACGCGAAGGTCGTGGGTTCGATCCCCTCACTGGCCAGCCTGCCTTCAAACTTTTACCACCATCTATTTCTAAATCCTTATTACTCTGCCCACAAAAAGAACTATCAAAAATGGGAAAATGCGGCGCGTGTGTTTCGTGGCCGGTTAGCTCAGTTGGTTAGAGCGTCGTGCTAATAACGCGAAGGTCGTGGGTTCGATCCCCTCACTGGCCAGCCTGCCTTCAAACTTTTACCACCATCTATTTCTAAATCCTTATTACTCTGCCCACAAAAAGAACTATCAAAAATGGGAAAATGCGGGGCGTGTGTTTCGTGGCCGGTTAGCTCAGTTGGTTAGAGCGTCGTGCTAATAACGCGAAGGTCGTGGGTTCGATCCCCTCACTGGCCAGCCTGCCTTCAAACTTTTACCACCATCGATTTCTAAATCCTTATTACTCTGCCCACAAAAAGAACTATCAAAAATGGGAAAATGCGGGGCGTGTGTTTCGTGGCCGGTTAGCTCAGTTGGTTAGAGCGTCGTGCTAATAACGCGAAGGTCGTGGGTTCGATCCCCTCACTGGCCAGCCTGCCTTCAAACTTTTACCACCATCGATTTCTAAATCCTTATTACTCTGCCCACAAAAAGAACTATCAAAAATGGGAAAATGCGGCGCGTGTGTTTCGTGGCCGGTTAGCTCAGTTGGTTAGAGCGTCGTGCTAATAACGCGAAGGTCGTGGGTTCGATCCCCTCACTGGCCAGCCTGCCTTCAAACTTTTACCACCATCGATTTCTAAATCCTTATTACTCTGCCCACAAAAAGAACTATCAAAAATGGGAAAATGCGGGGCGTGTGTTTCGTGGCCGGTTAGCTCAGTTGGTTAGAGCGTCGTGCTAATAACGCGAAGGTCGTGGGTTCGATCCCCTCACTGGCCAGCCTGCCTTCAAACTTTTACCACCATCGATTTCTAAATCCTTATTACTCTGCCCACAAAAAGAACTATCAAAAATGGGAAAATGCGGGGCGTGTGTTTCGTGGCCGGTTAGCTCAGTTGGTTAGAGCGTCGTGCTAATAACGCGAAGGTCGTGGGTTCGATCCCCTCACTGGCCAGCCTGCCTTCAAACTTTTACCACCATCGATTTCTAAATCCTTATTACTCTGCCCACAAAAAGAACTATCAAAAATGGGAAAATGCGGGGCGTGTGTTTCGTGGCCGGTTAGCTCAGTTGGTTAGAGCGTCGTGCTAATAACGCGAAGGTCGTGGGTTCGATCCCCTCACTGGCCAGCCTGCCTTCAAACTTTTACCACCATCTATTTCTAAATCCTTATTACTCTGCCCACAAAAAGAACTATCAAAAATGGGAAAATGCGGGGCGTGTGTTTCGTGGCCGGTTAGCTCAGTTGGTTAGAGCGTCGTGCTAATAACGCGAAGGTCGTGGGTTCGATCCCCTCACTGGCCAGCCTGCCTTCAAACTTTTACCACCATCTATTTCTAAATCCTTATTACTCTGCCCACAAAAAGAACTATCAAAAATGGGAAAATGCGGGGCGTGTGTTTCGTGGCCGGTTAGCTCAGTTGGTTAGAGCGTCGTGCTAATAACGCGAAGGTCGTGGGTTCGATCCCCTCACTGGCCAGCCTGCCTTCAAACTTTTACCACCATCTATTTCTAAATCCTTATTACTCTGCCCACAAAAACAACTATCAAAAATGGGAAAATGCGGGGCGTGTGTTTCGTGGCCGGTTAGCTCAGTTGGTTAGAGCGTCGTGCTAATAACGCGAAGGTCGTGGGTTCGATCCCCTCACTGGCCAGCCTGCCTTCAAACTTTTACCACCATCTATTTCTAAATCCTTATTACTCTGCCCACAAAAAGAACTATCAAAAATGGGAAAATGCGGGGCGTGTGTTTCGTGGCCGGTTAGCTCAGTTGGTTAGAGCGTCGTGCTAATAACGCGAAGGTCGTGGGTTCGATCCCCTCACTGGCCAGCCTGCCTTCAAACTTTTACCACCATCGATTTCTAAATCCTTATTACTCTGCCCACAAAAAGAACTATCAAAAATGGGAAAATGCGGCGCGTGTGTTTCGTGGCCGGTTAGCTCAGTTGGTTAGAGCGTCGTGCTAATAACGCGAAGGTCGTGGGTTCGATCCCCTCACTGGCCAGCCTGCCTTCAAACTTTTACCACCATCTATTTCTAAATCCTTATTACTCTGCCCACAAAAAGAACTATCAAAAATGGGAAAATGCGGGGCGGGTGTTTCGTGGCCGGTTAGCTCAGTTGGTTAGAGCGTCGTGCTAATAACGCGAAGGTCGTGGGTTCGATCCCCTCACTGGCCAGCCTGCCTTCAAACTTTTACCACCATCGATTTCTAAATCCTTATTACTCTGCCCACAAAAAGAACTATCAAAAATGGGAAAATGCGGGGCGTGTGTTTCGTGGCCGGTTAGCTCAGTTGGTTAGAGCGTCGTGCTAATAACGCGAAGGTCGTGGGTTCGATCCCCTCACTGGCCAGCCTGCCTTCAAACTTTTACCACCATCGATTTCTAAATCCTTATTACTCTGCCCACAAAAAGAACTATCAAAAATGGGAAAATGCGGCGCGTGTGTTTCGTGGCCGGTTAGCTCAGTTGGTTAGAGCGTCGTGCTAATAACGCGAAGGTCGTGGGTTCGATCCCCTCACTGGCCAGCCTGCCTTCAAACTTTTACCACCATCGATTTCTAAATCCTTATTACTCTGCCCACAAAAAGAACTATCAAAAATGGGAAAATGCGGCGGGTGTGTTTCGTGGCCGGTTAGCTCAGTTGGTTAGAGCGTCGTGCTAATAACGCGAAGGTCGTGGGTTCGATCCCCTCACTGGCCAGCCTGCCTTCAAACTTTTACCACCATCTATTTCTAAATCCTTATTACTCTGCCCACAAAAAGAACTATCAAAAATGGGAAAATGCGGCGCGTGTGTTTCGTGGCCGGTTAGCTCAGTTGGTTAGAGCGTCGTGCTAATAACGCGAAGGTCGTGGGTTCGATCCCCTCACTGGCCAGCCTGCCTTCAAACTTTTACCACCATCGATTTCTAAATCCTTATTACTCTGCCCACAAAAAGAACTATCAAAAATGGGAAAATGCGGGGCGTGTGTTTCGTGGCCGGTTAGCTCAGTTGGTTAGAGCGTCGTGCTAATAACGCGAAGGTCGTGGGTTCGATCCCCTCACTGGCCAGCCTGCCTTCAAACTTTTACCACCATCGATTTCTAAATCCTTATTACTCTGCCCACAAAAAGAACTATCAAAAATGGGAAAATGCGGCGCGTGTGTTTCGTGGCCGGTTAGCTCAGTTGGTTAGAGCGTCGTGCTAATAACGCGAAGGTCGTGGGTTCGATCCCCTCACTGGCCAGCCTGCCTTCAAACTTTTACCACCATCGATTTCTAAATCCTTATTACTCTGCCCACAAAAAGAACTATCAAAAATGGGAAAATGCGGCGGTTGTGTTTCGTGGCCGGTTAGCTCAGTTGGTTAGAGCGTCGTGCTAATAACGCGAAGGTCGTGGGTTCGATCCCCTCACTGGCCAGCCTGCCTTCAAACTTTTACCACCATCTATTTCTAAATCCTTATTACTCTGCCCACAAAAAGAACTATCAAAAATGGGAAAATGCGGGGCGTGTGTTTCGTGGCCGGTTAGCTCAGTTGGTTAGAGCGTCGTGCTAATAACGCGAAGGTCGTGGGTTCGATCCCCTCACTGGCCAGCCTGCCTTCAAACTTTTACCACCATCTATTTCTAAATCCTTATTACTCTGCCCACAAAAACAACTATCAAAAATGGGAAAATGCGGGGCGTGTGTTTCGTGGCCGGTTAGCTCAGTTGGTTAGAGCGTCGTGCTAATAACGCGAAGGTCGTGGGTTCGATCCCCTCACTGGCCAGCCTGCCTTCAAACTTTTACCACCATCTATTTCTAAATCCTTATTACTCTGCCCACAAAAAGAACTATCAAAAATGGGAAAATGCGGGGCGTGTGTTTCGTGGCCGGTTAGCTCAGTTGGTTAGAGCGTCGTGCTAATAACGCGAAGGTCGTGGGTTCGATCCCCTCACTGGCCAGCCTGCCTTCAAACTTTTACCACCATCGATTTCTAAATCCTTATTACTCTGCCCACAAAAAGAACTATCAAAAATGGGAAAATGCGGGGCGTGTGTTTCGTGGCCGGTTAGCTCAGTTGGTTAGAGCGTCGTGCTAATAACGCGAAGGTCGTGGGTTCGATCCCCTCACTGGCCAGCCTGCCTTCAAACTTTTACCACCATCGATTTCTAAATCCTTATTACTCTGCCCACAAAAAGAACTATCAAAAATGGGAAAATGCGGGGCGTGTGTTTCGTGGCCGGTTAGCTCAGTTGGTTAGAGCGTCGTGCTAATAACGCGAAGGTCGTGGGTTCGATCCCCTCACTGGCCAGCCTGCCTTCAAACTTTTACCACCATCGATTTCTAAATCCTTATTACTCTGCCCACAAAAAGAACTATCAAAAATGGGAAAATGCGGCGCGTGTGTTTCGTGGCCGGTTAGCTCAGTTGGTTAGAGCGTCGTGCTAATAACGCGAAGGTCGTGGGTTCGATCCCCTCACTGGCCAGCCTGCCTTCAAACTTTTACCACCATCGATTTCTAAATCCTTATTACTCTGCCCACAAAAAGAACTATCAAAAATGGGAAAATGCGGGGCGTGTGTTTCGTGGCCGGTTAGCTCAGTTGGTTAGAGCGTCGTGCTAATAACGCGAAGGTCGTGGGTTCGATCCCCTCACTGGCCAGCCTGCCTTCAAACTTTTACCACCATCTATTTCTAAATCCTTATTACTCTGCCCACAAAAAGAACTATCAAAAATGGGAAAATGCGGCGCGTGTGTTTCGTGGCCGGTTAGCTCAGTTGGTTAGAGCGTCGTGCTAATAACGCGAAGGTCGTGGGTTCGATCCCCTCACTGGCCAGCCTGCCTTCAAACTTTTACCACCATCGATTTCTAAATCCTTATTACTCTGCCCACAAAAAGAACTATCAAAAATGGGAAAATGCGGCGCGTGTGTTTCGTGGCCGGTTAGCTCAGTTGGTTAGAGCGTCGTGCTAATAACGCGAAGGTCGTGGGTTCGATCCCCTCACTGGCCAGCCTGCCTTCAAACTTTTACCACCATCGATTTCTAAATCCTTATTACTCTGCCCACAAAAAGAACTATCAAAAATGGGAAAATGCGGGGCGTGTGTTTCGTGGCCGGTTAGCTCAGTTGGTTAGAGCGTCGTGCTAATAACGCGAAGGTCGTGGGTTCGATCCCCTCACTGGCCAGCCTGCCTTCAAACTTTTACCACCATCTATTTCTAAATCCTTATTACTCTGCCCACAAAAAGAACTATCAAAAATGGGAAAATGCGGGGCGTGTGTTTCGTGGCCGGTTAGCTCAGTTGGTTAGAGCGTCGTGCTAATAACGCGAAGGTCGTGGGTTCGATCCCCTCACTGGCCAGCCTGCCTTCAAACTTTTACCACCATCGATTTCTAAATCCTTATTACTCTGCCCACAAAAAGAACTATCAAAAATGGGAAAATGCGGGGCGTGTGTTTCGTGGCCGGTTAGCTCAGTTGGTTAGAGCGTCGTGCTAATAACGCGAAGGTCGTGGGTTCGATCCCCTCACTGGCCAGCCTGCCTTCAAACTTTTACCACCATCGATTTCTAAATCCTTATTACTCTGCCCACAAAAAGAACTATCAAAAATGGGAAAATGCGGGGCGTGTGTTTCGTGGCCGGTTAGCTCAGTTGGTTAGAGCGTCGTGCTAATAACGCGAAGGTCGTGGGTTCGATCCCCTCACTGGCCAGCCTGCCTTCAAACTTTTACCACCATCTATTTCTAAATCCTTATTACTCTGCCCACAAAAAGAACTATCAAAAATGGGAAAATGCGGGGCGTGTGTTTCGTGGCCGGTTAGCTCAGTTGGTTAGAGCGTCGTGCTAATAACGCGAAGGTCGTGGGTTCGATCCCCTCACTGGCCAGCCTGCCTTCAAACTTTTACCACCATCGATTTCTAAATCCTTATTACTCTGCCCACAAAAAGAACTATCAAAAATGGGAAAATGCGGGGCGTGTGTTTCGTGGCCGGTTAGCTCAGTTGGTTAGAGCGTCGTGCTAATAACGCGAAGGTCGTGGGTTCGATCCCCTCACTGGCCAGCCTGCCTTCAAACTTTTACCACCATCGATTTCTAAATCCTTATTACTCTGCCCACAAAAAGAACTATCAAAAATGGGAAAATGCGGGGCGTGTGTTTCGTGGCCGGTTAGCTCAGTTGGTTAGAGCGTCGTGCTAATAACGCGAAGGTCGTGGGTTCGATCCCCTCACTGGCCAGCCTGCCTTCAAACTTTTACCACCATCGATTTCTAAATCCTTATTACTCTGCCCACAAAAAGAACTATCAAAAATGGGAAAATGCGGGGCGTGTGTTTCGTGGCCGGTTAGCTCAGTTGGTTAGAGCGTCGTGCTAATAACGCGAAGGTCGTGGGTTCGATCCCCTCACTGGCCAGCCTGCCTTCAAACTTTTACCACCATCTATTTCTAAATCCTTATTACTCTGCCCACAAAAAGAACTATCAAAAATGGGAAAATGCGGGGCGTGTGTTTCGTGGCCGGTTAGCTCAGTTGGTTAGAGCGTCGTGCTAATAACGCGAAGGTCGTGGGTTCGATCCCCTCACTGGCCAGCCTGCCTTCAAACTTTTACCACCATCTATTTCTAAATCCTTATTACTCTGCCCACAAAAAGAACTATCAAAAATGGGAAAATGCGGGGCGTGTGTTTCGTGGCCGGTTAGCTCAGTTGGTTAGAGCGTCGTGCTAATAACGCGAAGGTCGTGGGTTCGATCCCCTCACTGGCCAGCCTGCCTTCAAACTTTTACCACCATCTATTTCTAAATCCTTATTACTCTGCCCACAAAAAGAACTATCAAAAATGGGAAAATGCGGGGCGTGTGTTTCGTGGCCGGTTAGCTCAGTTGGTTAGAGCGTCGTGCTAATAACGCGAAGGTCGTGGGTTCGATCCCCTCACTGGCCAGCCTGCCTTCAAACTTTTACCACCATCGATTTCTAAATCCTTATTACTCTGCCCACAAAAAGAACTATCAAAAATGGGAAAATGCGGGGCGTGTGTTTCGTGGCCGGTTAGCTCAGTTGGTTAGAGCGTCGTGCTAATAACGCGAAGGTCGTGGGTTCGATCCCCTCACTGGCCAGCCTGCCTTCAAACTTTTACCACCATCGATTTCTAAATCCTTATTACTCTGCCCACAAAAAGAACTATCAAAAATGGGAAAATGCGGGGCGTGTGTTTCGTGGCCGGTTAGCTCAGTTGGTTAGAGCGTCGTGCTAATAACGCGAAGGTCGTGGGTTCGATCCCCTCACTGGCCAGCCTGCCTTCAAACTTTTACCACCATCTATTTCTAAATCCTTATTACTCTGCCCACAAAAAGAACTATCAAAAATGGGAAAATGCGGGGCGTGTGTTTCGTGGCCGGTTAGCTCAGTTGGTTAGAGCGTCGTGCTAATAACGCGAAGGTCGTGGGTTCGATCCCCTCACTGGCCAGCCTGCCTTCAAACTTTTACCACCATCGATTTCTAAATCCTTATTACTCTGCCCACAAAAAGAACTATCAAAAATGGGAAAATGCGGGCGGGTGTTTCGTGGCCGGTTAGCTCAGTTGGTTAGAGCGTCGTGCTAATAACGCGAAGGTCGTGGGTTCGATCCCCTCACTGGCCAGCCTGCCTTCAAACTTTTACCACCATCGATTTCTAAATCCTTATTACTCTGCCCACAAAAAGAACTATCAAAAATGGGAAAATGCGGCGCGTGTTTCGTGGCCGGTTAGCTCAGTTGGTTAGAGCGTCGTGCTAATAACGCGAAGGTCGTGGGTTCGATCCCCTCACTGGCCAGCCTGCCTTCAAACTTTTACCACCATCGATTTCTAAATCCTTATTACTCTGCCCACAAAAAGAACTATCAAAAATGGGAAAATGCGGGGCGTGTGTTTCGTGGCCGGTTAGCTCAGTTGGTTAGAGCGTCGTGCTAATAACGCGAAGGTCGTGGGTTCGATCCCCTCACTGGCCAGCCTGCCTTCAAACTTTTACCACCATCGATTTCTAAATCCTTATTACTCTGCCCACAAAAAGAACTATCAAAAATGGGAAAATGCGGGGCGTGTGTTTCGTGGCCGGTTAGCTCAGTTGGTTAGAGCGTCGTGCTAATAACGCGAAGGTCGTGGGTTCGATCCCCTCACTGGCCAGCCTGCCTTCAAACTTTTACCACCATCGATTTCTAAATCCTTATTACTCTGCCCACAAAAAGAACTATCAAAAATGGGAAAATGCGGGGCGTGTGTTTCGTGGCCGGTTAGCTCAGTTGGTTAGAGCGTCGTGCTAATAACGCGAAGGTCGTGGGTTCGATCCCCTCACTGGCCAGCCTGCCTTCAAACTTTTACCACCATCGATTTCTAAATCCTTATTACTCTGCCCACAAAAAGAACTATCAAAAATGGGAAAATGCGGGGCGTGTGTTTCGTGGCCGGTTAGCTCAGTTGGTTAGAGCGTCGTGCTAATAACGCGAAGGTCGTGGGTTCGATCCCCACACTGGCCAGCCTGCCTTCAAACTTTTACCACCATCGATTTCTAAATCCTTATTACTCTGCCCACAAAAAGAACTATCAAAAATGGGAAAATGCGGGGCGTGTGTTTCGTGGCCGGTTAGCTCAGTTGGTTAGAGCGTCGTGCTAATAACGCGAAGGTCGTGGGTTCGATCCCCTCACTGGCCAGCCTGCCTTCAAACTTTTACCACCATCGATTTCTAAATCCTTATTACTCTGCCCACAAAAAGAACTATCAAAAATGGGAAAATGCGGCGCGTGTGTTTCGTGGCCGGTTAGCTCAGTTGGTTAGAGCGTCGTGCTAATAACGCGAAGGTCGTGGGTTCGATCCCCTCACTGGCCAGCCTGCCTTCAAACTTTTACCACCATCGATTTCTAAATCCTTATTACTCTGCCCACAAAAAGAACTATCAAAAATGGGAAAATGCGGGGCGTGTGTTTCGTGGCCGGTTAGCTCAGTTGGTTAGAGCGTCGTGCTAATAACGCGAAGGTCGTGGGTTCGATCCCCTCACTGGCCAGCCTGCCTTCAAACTTTTACCACCATCGATTTCTAAATCCTTATTACTCTGCCCACAAAAAGAACTATCAAAAATGGGAAAATGCGGGGCGCGTGTTTCGTGGCCGGTTAGCTCAGTTGGTTAGAGCGTCGTGCTAATAACGCGAAGGTCGTGGGTTCGATCCCCTCACTGGCCAGCCTGCCTTCAAACTTTTACCACCATCGATTTCTAAATCCTTATTACTCTGCCCACAAAAAGAACTATCAAAAATGGGAAAATGCGGCGCGTTGTGTTTCGTGGCCGGTTAGCTCAGTTGGTTAGAGCGTCGTGCTAATAACGCGAAGGTCGTGGGTTCGATCCCCTCACTGGCCAGCCTGCCTTCAAACTTTTACCACCATCGATTTCTAAATCCTTATTACTCTGCCCACAAAAAGAACTATCAAAAATGGGAAAATGCGGGCGCGTGTCTGTTTCGTGGCCGGTTAGCTCAGTTGGTTAGAGCGTCGTGCTAATAACGCGAAGGTCGTGGGTTCGATCCCCTCACTGGCCAGCCTGCCTTCAAACTTTTACCACCATCGATTTCTAAATCCTTATTACTCTGCCCACAAAAAGAACTATCAAAAATGGGAAAATGCGGGCGCGTGTGTTTCGTGGCCGGTTAGCTCAGTTGGTTAGAGCGTCGTGCTAATAACGCGAAGGTCGTGGGTTCGATCCCCTCACTGGCCAGCCTGCCTTCAAACTTTTACCACCATCTATTTCTAAATCCTTATTACTCTGCCCACAAAAAGAACTATCAAAAATGGGAAAATGCGTGCGTGTGTTTCGTGGCCGGTTAGCTCAGTTGGTTAGAGCGTCGTGCTAATAACGCGAAGGTCGTGGGTTCGATCCCCTCACTGGCCAGCCTGCCTTCAAACTTTTACCACCATCGATTTCTAAATCCTTATTACTCTGCCCACAAAAAGAACTATCAAAAATGGGAAAATGCGGGGCGTGTGTTTCGTGGCCGGTTAGCTCAGTTGGTTAGAGCGTCGTGCTAATAACGCGAAGGTCGTGGGTTCGATCCCCTCACTGGCCAGCCTGCCTTCAAACTTTTACCACCATCGATTTCTAAATCCTTATTACTCTGCCCACAAAAAGAACTATCAAAAATGGGAAAATGCGGGGCGTGTGTTTCGTGGCCGGTTAGCTCAGTTGGTTAGAGCGTCGTGCTAATAACGCGAAGGTCGTGGGTTCGATCCCCTCACTGGCCAGCCTGCCTTCAAACTTTTACCACCATCGATTTCTAAATCCTTATTACTCTGCCCACAAAAAGAACTATCAAAAATGGGAAAATGCGGGGCGGGTGTTTCGTGGCCGGTTAGCTCAGTTGGTTAGAGCGTCGTGCTAATAACGCGAAGGTCGTGGGTTCGATCCCCTCACTGGCCAGCCTGCCTTCAAACTTTTACCACCATCGATTTCTAAATCCTTATTACTCTGCCCACAAAAAGAACTATCAAAAATGGGAAAATGCGGGGCGTGTGTTTCGTGGCCGGTTAGCTCAGTTGGTTAGAGCGTCGTGCTAATAACGCGAAGGTCGTGGGTTCGATCCCCTCACTGGCCAGCCTGCCTTCAAACTTTTACCACCATCGATTTCTAAATCCTTATTACTCTGCCCACAAAAAGAACTATCAAAAATGGGAAAATGCGGGGCGTGTGTTTCGTGGCCGGTTAGCTCAGTTGGTTAGAGCGTCGTGCTAATAACGCGAAGGTCGTGGGTTCGATCCCCTCACTGGCCAGCCTGCCTTCAAACTTTTACCACCATCGATTTCTAAATCCTTATTACTCTGCCCACAAAAAGAACTATCAAAAATGGGAAAATGCGGCGCGTGTGTTTCGTGGCCGGTTAGCTCAGTTGGTTAGAGCGTCGTGCTAATAACGCGAAGGTCGTGGGTTCGATCCCCTCACTGGCCAGCCTGCCTTCAAACTTTTACCACCATCTATTTCTAAATCCTTATTACTCTGCCCACAAAAAGAACTATCAAAAATGGGAAAATGCGGCGCGTGTGTTTCGTGGCCGGTTAGCTCAGTTGGTTAGAGCGTCGTGCTAATAACGCGAAGGTCGTGGGTTCGATCCCCTCACTGGCCAGCCTGCCTTCAAACTTTTACCACCATCGATTTCTAAATCCTTATTACTCTGCCCACAAAAAGAACTATCAAAAATGGGAAAATGCGGGGCGCGTGTGTTTCGTGGCCGGTTAGCTCAGTTGGTTAGAGCGTCGTGCTAATAACGCGAAGGTCGTGGGTTCGATCCCCTCACTGGCCAGCCTGCCTTCAAACTTTTACCACCATCGATTTCTAAATCCTTATTACTCTGCCCACAAAAAGAACTATCAAAAATGGGAAAATGCGGCGCGTGTGTTTCGTGGCCGGTTAGCTCAGTTGGTTAGAGCGTCGTGCTAATAACGCGAAGGTCGTGGGTTCGATCCCCTCACTGGCCAGCCTGCCTTCAAACTTTTACCACCATCGATTTCTAAATCCTTATTACTCTGCCCACAAAAAGAACTATCAAAAATGGGAAAATGCGGGGCGTGTGTTTCGTGGCCGGTTAGCTCAGTTGGTTAGAGCGTCGTGCTAATAACGCGAAGGTCGTGGGTTCGATCCCCTCACTGGCCAGCCTGCCTTCAAACTTTTACCACCATCGATTTCTAAATCCTTATTACTCTGCCCACAAAAAGAACTATCAAAAATGGGAAAATGCGGCGGGTGTTTCGTGGCCGGTTAGCTCAGTTGGTTAGAGCGTCGTGCTAATAACGCGAAGGTCGTGGGTTCGATCCCCTCACTGGCCAGCCTGCCTTCAAACTTTTACCACCATCGATTTCTAAATCCTTATTACTCTGCCCACAAAAAGAACTATCAAAAATGGGAAAATGCGGGGCGTGTGTTTCGTGGCCGGTTAGCTCAGTTGGTTAGAGCGTCGTGCTAATAACGCGAAGGTCGTGGGTTCGATCCCCTCACTGGCCAGCCTGCCTTCAAACTTTTACCACCATCGATTTCTAAATCCTTATTACTCTGCCCACAAAAAGAACTATCAAAAATGGGAAAATGCGGCGCGTGTGTTTCGTGGCCGGTTAGCTCAGTTGGTTAGAGCGTCGTGCTAATAACGCGAAGGTCGTGGGTTCGATCCCCTCACTGGCCAGCCTGCCTTCAAACTTTTACCACCATCGATTTCTAAATCCTTATTACTCTGCCCACAAAAAGAACTATCAAAAATGGGAAAATGCGGGGCGTGTGTTTCGTGGCCGGTTAGCTCAGTTGGTTAGAGCGTCGTGCTAATAACGCGAAGGTCGTGGGTTCGATCCCCTCACTGGCCAGCCTGCCTTCAAACTTTTACCACCATCGATTTCTAAATCCTTATTACTCTGCCCACAAAAAGAACTATCAAAAATGGGAAAATGCGGGGCGCGTCTGTTTCGTGGCCGGTTAGCTCAGTTGGTTAGAGCGTCGTGCTAATAACGCGAAGGTCGTGGGTTCGATCCCCTCACTGGCCAGCCTGCCTTCAAACTTTTACCACCATCGATTTCTAAATCCTTATTACTCTGCCCACAAAAAGAACTATCAAAAATGGGAAAATGCGGGCGCGTCTGTTTCGTGGCCGGTTAGCTCAGTTGGTTAGAGCGTCGTGCTAATAACGCGAAGGTCGTGGGTTCGATCCCCTCACTGGCCAGCCTGCCTTCAAACTTTTACCACCATCGATTTCTAAATCCTTATTACTCTGCCCACAAAAAGAACTATCAAAAATGGGAAAATGCGGCGCGTGTGTTTCGTGGCCGGTTAGCTCAGTTGGTTAGAGCGTCGTGCTAATAACGCGAAGGTCGTGGGTTCGATCCCCTCACTGGCCAGCCTGCCTTCAAACTTTTACCACCATCGATTTCTAAATCCTTATTACTCTGCCCACAAAAAGAACTATCAAAAATTGGGAAAATGCGGGGCGCGTGTGTTTCGTGGCCGGTTAGCTCAGTTGGTTAGAGCGTCGTGCTAATAACGCGAAGGTCGTGGGTTCGATCCCCTCACTGGCCAGCCTGCCTTCAAACTTTTACCACCATCGATTTCTAAATCCTTATTACTCTGCCCACAAAAAGAACTATCAAAAATTGGGAAAATGCGGGGCGTGTGTTTCGTGGCCGGTTAGCTCAGTTGGTTAGAGCGTCGTGCTAATAACGCGAAGGTCGTGGGTTCGATCCCCTCACTGGCCAGCCTGCCTTCAAACTTTTACCACCATCGATTTCTAAATCCTTATTACTCTGCCCACAAAAAGAACTATCAAAAATGGGAAAATGCGGGGCGTGTGTTTCGTGGCCGGTTAGCTCAGTTGGTTAGAGCGTCGTGCTAATAACGCGAAGGTCGTGGGTTCGATCCCCTCACTGGCCAGCCTGCCTTCAAACTTTTACCACCATCGATTTCTAAATCCTTATTACTCTGCCCACAAAAAGAACTATCAAAAATGGGAAAATGCGGGGCGCGTCTGTTTCGTGGCCGGTTAGCTCAGTTGGTTAGAGCGTCGTGCTAATAACGCGAAGGTCGTGGGTTCGATCCCCTCACTGGCCAGCCTGCCTTCAAACTTTTACCACCATCGATTTCTAAATCCTTATTACTCTGCCCACAAAAAGAACTATCAAAAATGGGAAAATGCGGGCGGGTGTTTCGTGGCCGGTTAGCTCAGTTGGTTAGAGCGTCGTGCTAATAACGCGAAGGTCGTGGGTTCGATCCCCTCACTGGCCAGCCTGCCTTCAAACTTTTACCACCATCGATTTCTAAATCCTTATTACTCTGCCCACAAAAAGAACTATCAAAAATGGGAAAATGCGGCGCGTGTGTTTCGTGGCCGGTTAGCTCAGTTGGTTAGAGCGTCGTGCTAATAACGCGAAGGTCGTGGGTTCGATCCCCTCACTGGCCAGCCTGCCTTCAAACTTTTACCACCATCGATTTCTAAATCCTTATTACTCTGCCCACAAAAAGAACTATCAAAAATGGGAAAATGCGGGGCGTGTGTTTCGTGGCCGGTTAGCTCAGTTGGTTAGAGCGTCGTGCTAATAACGCGAAGGTCGTGGGTTCGATCCCCTCACTGGCCAGCCTGCCTTCAAACTTTTACCACCATCGATTTCTAAATCCTTATTACTCTGCCCACAAAAAGAACTATCAAAAATGGGAAAATGCGGGCGGTGTGTTTCGTGGCCGGTTAGCTCAGTTGGTTAGAGCGTCGTGCTAATAACGCGAAGGTCGTGGGTTCGATCCCCTCACTGGCCAGCCTGCCTTCAAACTTTTACCACCATCGATTTCTAAATCCTTATTACTCTGCCCACAAAAAGAACTATCAAAAATGGGAAAATGCGGCGCGTGTGTTTCGTGGCCGGTTAGCTCAGTTGGTTAGAGCGTCGTGCTAATAACGCGAAGGTCGTGGGTTCGATCCCCTCACTGGCCAGCCTGCCTTCAAACTTTTACCACCATCGATTTCTAAATCCTTATTACTCTGCCCACAAAAAGAACTATCAAAAATGGGAAAATGCGGGGCGTGTGTTTCGTGGCCGGTTAGCTCAGTTGGTTAGAGCGTCGTGCTAATAACGCGAAGGTCGTGGGTTCGATCCCCTCACTGGCCAGCCTGCCTTCAAACTTTTACCACCATCGATTTCTAAATCCTTATTACTCTGCCCACAAAAAGAACTATCAAAAATTGGGAAAATGCGGCGCGTGTGTTTCGTGGCCGGTTAGCTCAGTTGGTTAGAGCGTCGTGCTAATAACGCGAAGGTCGTGGGTTCGATCCCCTCACTGGCCAGCCTGCCTTCAAACTTTTACCACCATCGATTTCTAAATCCTTATTACTCTGCCCACAAAAAGAACTATCAAAAATGGGAAAATGCGGGGCGTCTGTTTCGTGGCCGGTTAGCTCAGTTGGTTAGAGCGTCGTGCTAATAACGCGAAGGTCGTGGGTTCGATCCCCTCACTGGCCAGCCTGCCTTCAAACTTTTACCACCATCGATTTCTAAATCCTTATTACTCTGCCCACAAAAAGAACTATCAAAAATGGGAAAATGCGGGCGCGTGTGTTTCGTGGCCGGTTAGCTCAGTTGGTTAGAGCGTCGTGCTAATAACGCGAAGGTCGTGGGTTCGATCCCCTCACTGGCCAGCCTGCCTTCAAACTTTTACCACCATCTATTTCTAAATCCTTATTACTCTGCCCACAAAAAGAACTATCAAAAATGGGAAAATGCGGGGCGTGTGTTTCGTGGCCGGTTAGCTCAGTTGGTTAGAGCGTCGTGCTAATAACGCGAAGGTCGTGGGTTCGATCCCCACACTGGCCAGCCTGCCTTCAAACTTTTACCACCATCAATTTCTAAATCCTTATTACTCTGCCCACAAAAAGAACTATCAAAAATGGGAAAATGCGGCGCGTCTGTTTCGTGGCCGGTTAGCTCAGTTGGTTAGAGCGTCGTGCTAATAACGCGAAGGTCGTGGGTTCGATCCCCTCACTGGCCAGCCTGCCTTCAAACTTTTACCACCATCAATTTCGAAATCCTTATTACTCTGCCCACAAAAAAAAACTATCAAAATTGGGAAAATGCGGCGCGTCTGTTTCGTGGCCGGTTAGCTCAGTTGGTTAGAGTCGTGCTTGCGAAGGTCGTGAATTCGATTCGCTAGTTTGCGTTAACAGTTTTGCCACCATCGATTTCTAAATCCTTATTATTCTGCCGGGAAACGGAAGTAATGAGCAGCGGTGAAAGTCGGCGGGAACGGTGTGGGACAGCATTTCCTTAAGAAATTGGGTACGGGAAAGACGTAAAATGATTGTGAACAAAAGCACTTAGAAGTTTGAAAAGAAAAGAAGTTAAAAGAACAAAACAAATGTGCTGCTGAATTTTATGAAGTAAATTCGCCTCGCTGTTTATTTATATCTATGAATTAATTTCGTATTTTGTGCAAGATTTTGATGTTTGAAAATTTTCTCTCTGTGTTGTTGCAGTTTTACCGAACTTTTAAACCACGACATGCTATCACGCGGAACGGAAATATTGAATAAGTAACTATGGTGCAGGCTAGCTTTAGAGTACCAAAATCATTTTCAATCATAGTGACAATTCGGTACATAGCAGCTGAACAAGGTCACATTGACTTCCGGGGAAGACGGCATCCTCTAATAGTTTAAAATGGTGTTTAACAGCAGCGGTTTCTTTGGTATCTTAATCATAGAACGGAACACTCTCTGAGGTGTTCCTTTGTAAGTTTAAGTTACCAGGGGTCATTGTTTTTCAGCTATGCAATTAAAGAAAAACGAAACGCTCGCACCTGCGCTTTGTGATATAGTCATTTTTAGGCAAATTTCAAATTTATTAGGGTTTATTTTCTATTATTTTTTGTTTTTCAATTTATGTGTGTGTATATATATAGAAGAGGGATGTAAGGTCAGGTGATGCGCAACATACTACAGCCTCTCTTTGACAAATATCAACCCCGCCTTCTCGTGGTGCATCCTGTTCCCACTAAAGGGGCTCTGACGACCGCCAATAGCGGTATAACTATACCATCAGGGTTAAAGTAAACGCTATTCCACACTCACCAACCCGCTTGGCCAGCGTGGTGAGTTATGGCCAAATTCCTCCAAAATGACTCCACAGCTTAAATCTTGGCTCTCAGTCCCCAGCAGCTTGAATATATAGAGAGTGCTAAGGTTTAAATATGCATTTATTAAACACTCGGAGTACAGAATGAGAATATGAGTCATGAAATGATTACGTACAAATGTACGCCAGGACAAGTAGGCAAAGAAATAAAACTATATACACTTCCTGAGGGTAAGATAGAGGGGGAAATTAAACAGGTTACTTAACGATGTAATTGTCAACAAAAGGATTGAGTATTCATAATAGTTCAAACTGTAAAGGAAACTCTCAGGCCATCAATCTGGAACCAGCTGAGGTATGGTCTCCAGAGTTTGTAGAAGTTGGGAAGAGTTTCTGTATTGACAGCGTGTTCATGCGTCAACTGTAGACGGAACTTCAGTCGAGCTGTGAAGTGATGGACAAGCTTCTCGCTTGCCTCTGTAAGAGTAGGTACAGTGGAGTTTTTCTGATGCGTCAGTTGATGGGAATAAATTACCATTTTTACAAGTGTGAGAATATAAACACACACTGATGGGAGAGGAGAAGCAGGAAAAATATATTGAAGTAGGGTAAAATATGAGACAGCACTCAGATTTCCTGGGCAAAGATGGTGTGCAATACATAACATGAGATTTAACACAGTTAGCAAGACTGAACAAAACCAATAGATATGTTCAATGTCTGCCGGGACATCACAGTAGGCACATTGTGGAGATACAACAAGAGTCATTCGGTGTAATAATTGAGGGGCGGGGAGGCGGCGATGCAGAAACAGCCAATGAACATTCTTCTCACGAGGTGCTGCAAGGAGAGGATGTGCCGCAGACCAAACATCTGTCAAGGAGGCAGACGGAACAGTAGGGATAGTCATTTGTTGCTGAGGTGCACATGTGCGAAGAATTTCACTCAAAATCTTCTGTGAGCATGCCTCAAGCGTAAAAGATTTCATACGGAGTTGCACAAAAAACGGGAAGAGTCGCGGTGCTGCTGAAACTTGTAGAATTCCTTCAGCAGAGGCCAAAGATGGGTATAAACGGATGATCGACGATTTTATCGACGTGTAGAGTGTCCGGGAGGAGACGGAATCATGAAGATGAGTAAATAGGCGAGAGAAGTCTTTCCATGTAAGTTTGAGGTTCATAAGGTCTCGTACAGTAATAATGCCTGCACGCATCCATTCTGGAGAGGCAAAGAATGGCCGGTCAGAGGGATGAAGAGCTAATGAGTAGAAGAGTGGTTCATTTAGAATCTCCGTAGTGGAGTAGGGGGTGCTCTCTGTAATCGGAGAGACCTCAGGATTTCTATGGCCTCCCAGTAAACGGCCGGGAGGCCCTGTCGCAAAGCTGGGAAACCATCCATTCGAAGAAAGACGGCGAACGTTAATGAAGGATTTTTCAATGAGGCAAGAACATTACGTACAGTGCATGTATCTGGGTTGGAGCTATTGAGCACATGAAAGAACCAGTGAAGCCGTGCGGCACGGTAAACGAGATCTACTGCAGAATGACCAATTCCTCCCTGTGAAGGTGAGAGGCAGAGAGTAGAGGAGCTGACCCAATGATGCTTTGACCATACAACTGATGTGAGGCATGCTTGAACTTGACGGAGTCTGTAGCCAGGAGCGGTATCCATTTACCAGGGATAGTAACACTTTGATAAGATGTATGTGCGAGCAATGTGAGCTCTTTGAAGGAAGGAGGTGCAAAACTGCGCTCTTCTGCAGAAGCCTGCAGCTTTGAGAAGGGAGGGATAGAGAGAGGACTAATTCGTTCGTACGGCCTCCGATGGGGTTCCGAGATGAATTCCTAAGAATTTTTGGGGGGTACTTGACCATTTGGCTCCCCAGGGAGAGTCGTGGCGGTGTTTCCAAATGCCGGGCCAGAGGCCTGTGCTTTTCTCAAGATTCAGTGGGGCTGACGCTGCGGTAGCATACTCTTGGTAGCAGAGACGAAGGGTGGGGAATTGGGTGTCATGACGCATGCAGGAAGTTACATCATCTGCATAGGCTGAGTAGGTAATTTTATTATGTTCCGTGCTGGCTGTTGCAGGAGGAAGCCGATGTATAAACTCTTTGCGCGTCAGGCGCAAGAACGGCTCAAAAACTATGGCAAATAATTGTCCAGATAGAGGGCATCCCTGACGAATTCCTCTGGAGAATTCTATTGGAGCTGTCAGGAAGGCAGCGGTCTGAACTTGTAGAGTTACTCCTTGATAGAGAGAAAGGACTGAGGTGAGGAAGGAAATAGGGGAACCAAATGCTTGAAATGTTGCAGAAAGATAGACGTGGGATATATTGTCAAATGCTGCTTTTTGATCAATATTAAATAGAGCTAATGGCTCGGACTGAGTGTCAGCAAGGAAGATTAAGTCATGTAAAAGTGTAAGATTATCAGTGATCGAATGTCCAGGCACAGTAAGAGATTGTTGAGTGGAAACGATATGCGGTAGAATGGTATTGAGGCGGTGTGAAAGCAGCTTTGTGTAGAGCTTGTAGTCGAGGTTTAACAATGAAATTGGGCGCCAGCGTGCAAGATCCAGGAGGTCTCCTTGCTTTGGGAATAGAGCAACGTAAGCTTGCGTGAAGCATTGTGGAAGACTGGAGGAGGTGAACGCATCGTTGAAAGCCGGGAGCAGGAGCTGAAGTAGGTGTGAAGAGAAGACATCAAAGAATGTATGAGGAAGGCCATCAGGTCCCGGTACAGCATTCTGATTGAGAAATTTAAATGAGGTTTGGAGTTCCGGCAAGGTGAAAAGATTCGTGAGATTGTTTTGTAGAGGATTTGGAACTTGAGGAAGAGACGTAAGAAGTGGGGAGTCAGAAGTTGCGCCGTTAACGTCAGTGGCCCCGTATTTTGGCTTAAAAAATCATGTACTAAGGAACACATGACGTTAGGATCTGAGGTAATCTCCCCAGAGGGGAGTCGTAGATGTCGAATCGGGGCGGATTCCCGACAAGTTTTTCAAGAGAGAGGAGGTTCTCATACGAGTTGTTAATAGGAGTAAGATGAAGAAGACGTAATCGTTGGATCGCCTGAGCAGCCATGGGAGTGAGGAGGGTCATTAACTCAGCTTTTATAACCGGGAACATCGGATCCTTTAGCGTGAAATCCGCCAGCTCGGACCAAATATTTTGCAACTTCATGTTTCGCTTGACTGTAGCGGAGTAAGTGAATTGGCGGATGAGAGTTAAGAGTTGATGTTTCGTGTCTAGCCAATACTGGAGCGTCCTCTGGGTGGGATCGATGTTGTCGATTTTTGATTGTAGGAAACTGCAAAGGTGGAGTCATGTAAGAAGTTACTGTCAAACGTCCAACTTCGGTGTCGAGAAGGACGAGAAATTATTGCTCCGATTTGGAGAGTCACCGCACGGTGATCGAAAGAGGCTGTTGCGTGATGGTGATTTTCTTGGAGTGCCGGCACGAGAACAGAGGAGACAAAATCTATCTAATCTTGCTACTGATGATGAAGCAGGGTTGCTGAAACGCCAAGTATAAGAGTGATGGTCTGGGTGAAGCAAACGAAAGGCGTCCATGAGAGTGAAGTCAGCTAGCAAACACTGTAGACCTTGGATAAGGGAAGGACGATGTTCTTGTTGATTCGGAGCTCGGTCCATCTGAGGATCAATTGTGCAGTTGAAGTCTCCTCCCAAGATTACATTAGAGGATTCCGAAATTATTAGAAGAGCATTATTGAGGGAGGCTAAGAGATGTTCAATTGGTGAATCATCGCAAGGAATATATTTATTGAAAACATGATATGCTTTATCGTCAAGCGTGAAGGAAAGGTGCTGAAGATAATTTAGGTAAGTATTGTGGATAGTGACTGAAGAGATGTTTTGTAGAAATCGCCGATGTAAATCGATGGCAATACCGCCACGAGAGGAGGTGCGAAACGAGTGGTGAAAAGTACACACCCAGTATCTCCACCGAGAGTAAGGAGAGTCAGGAGAACAATTTGTTTCTTGTAAAAGGAGCACTTCTGCGGCCCGATGAGCAATGTCTTCATGCACAAAAGTGTTTGCAAGGGGATTAGAGAAACCCCTACAATTTAATGTTAAGATCTGGAAGAGGAGGATCTGAATTAGAATCATGAAGCTTGAGATACGTTTCTTGGAAACGACGGAATTTTTTTTTTGAAGGGTGCGAACATCATCTGGCACATGAGTAAGGGTTTGAGCTGTAGTTTTGCAAATACCTTTAGTTCCTGAATTTGCTGAAGCATCTCAACAAATGATCCTTCACATTGATTGATTAGCCTTTTAAAGCAGTTGGGCTTATTGCGATAGCAGAGTATCGCTTTTAAGGAATCTAAGGGTAAGGGGTGTCTTGGAACATTAGATTTCTCAAGAGCGTTTAACAGTTCCTCCCTTATAGAGACCTCTGAGGAAGATTCTGAACTAGAGTGCTCTTCAGACTCCGTTGTTGCAGTAGTGCAGTCAGATTCAACAGCGTGAGAGGTAGCTCAGCGAGTATTTCCTCCCTTCTGAATCTTTGCTTTCTTGAAATCCGCGGAAGAATCACCACTTAAAGGAGATTCTCGGTCGCTACGAGAACAGCGGACTCTCGTCCGTCGGCTGGAACGTTGTTGACACTCAGCGATGGGCGACTGGGTGGGCGGAGGCATCGACAATCTCGATGCTTCTTGAGAGGGAGCTATGGAAGATTCATAGGGAACAGGAGAGACGATCGTTTTCGGCGAGTCTTTTGTTAGAGAAGTCGAGTTAGGGTGGGAGTCAACGGAGTGAGGTGTGGCATGATAGCAGGATTCACTACTCTCTTTCTGATTCGGGAGATCAGGTCTTGAAGTGCATGAAGTTGGTGTCAGAAAAGGTGCGACGTCCATGTCTGGAGTTGGTTGAACTTGTATGATGTTTAATGCAGTAGTAGAAGGAGAGTTCTGCTCATGCATGTTAGACACCAAATGGTCAAAATTCTTGCCATCAAGTTGAGTACACGAAAAAGAGCCAGACTTCAGCAAGACAGGAGTTGTGGCTTCTTTCCGTAAGAGCCCGGAAAAAGAGACCGTCATCTGTTCATCGGCTAGCGATGATTCTTTAGACAATGTGTTTGTAGTTTTCTTCCAGGGAATGGGCAGGGCTGTCAATTGACTCGATTTAGAGTGAGGAGAGCGATTCCTGGTGGTTTCTTTAGTAGGTCAGGCCAGTGCTATGTCAGAGGTTGAGGTTTGGTGAAGTGATGATTGTTTCTTCAAGGAGGAAGGTCTGAGAGGTGCTGGATTTTCAATATTTTGCTGACGGAGGTGACGGCATGTTCGACGTGCTTGTCCAGATGCTTTGCAGTGATTACAGAGTAAATCTGTTTTAATGTACATATCGTAGGAACTGGAACCAACACATAATTTTAGCCAGATAGGGCAGTTTTGAAGATCTTCAGGAGTGGGAAAACGCATTTTCACTAGTCTCCGAAAGCTCAAAATTTCGGAGTCATCAGGGTCATGAGGCGCAGCAGAGAGCGTACGAAAGTTACCTATCACTTCTCCGCAGGTGCTGAGGGCAACCCGTAGAAGAGAGTTCCTTACTTCTGGTAGAACTGGATAACAAGAAACTTGGACAAGTCTCCCAGCAGGAGGAGAGACGCCTAATGTACGAGATACAATAGTGGGTCCTTTCCGGACAAGCTGGTTGGCAAATTCAATTTGAAAGAGGTATACTATTACAGTTCTTGGCCAATGAGTCATATGGGTTATGGCTCTTCGAGGCAGGGCTTTTATGATTGCAGCACTGTATGTTTTCAGTGTTCTATTGGGTAAGGCATCAATACTAATTCCTTTTCGGTGTTCCAATAAAAAATATTGTGTGACTGCGGAAGATTCTGGGATTTGCATTTTAGGTATATCACCGATTCGAGTGATATATTTTCTCAGAGCAGATGGTGTGACATCTGCAGTACCTGTGGATGTGCCACTGAGGGTCGATGCATAAAAAATCAGCGGAGGATCAGACTAGGCTGCCATCTGAAGTTGACCTTGACTACGTATGATGGATGCTCCCTATCTTCTGATTCAAGGCTTCTTGAATTGGAAGAAGAACTACAAAGGATCAAGTGGGACTTTGTCGGGTTAAGTAAGGTAAGGAGAAAAGGGGAAGATCTTATTGAACTGAAAATTGGACATCTCTTCTATTATCGTGGGACAGATACTGGCAGAGCTAGTGGTGTTGGATTTGTAATAAAAAAAACCTGAAGGATTAAGTTGTAGAAGTTGAAAGTTCCTCTGACAGAGCTGCACGACTTGTTACACAGCTTTCGAGAAGATACCAGGTTCAGATTATTCAAGCTTATGCACCCCCTACAAGTCATTCTGAAGAAGATATTGAAGAATTTTATGAGGATTTTCGTCATCTAAATAATAAAGGCAAACAGCACCTGAAGATCATTATAGGAGATTTTAGTGCGAAAATAGGGCAACGGCAACAGAACAAAACTTCAGTAGGTAAAGTCGGTCACGGCAACAGAAACCAGCGTGGAAATACTCTGGTAGAGTTTGCAGAAACACAAGGGTTTTTCATCATGAACTCCTTTTCCAAGAGAAAGCCGCAAAGGAAATGGACATGGAGGCATCACAATTGATTGACAAGTTAAACTGATTTTATTATGTGTAACAAGAAATTTGTTATGGAAGACTGCAGTGTGCTAAACAAGTTCAACACTGGTAGTGACTATACAATGGTACGATGTAAAATGCACCTCAATGCTAAACTCGAGCGTGGCAAGCTCATAAAACAAACAAAGTGTATTGACATGACCAACCTTAAAAAACATCATAATACCTTCAAATTGGAACTGAGGAACACATTCTCTGTTCTAGAAGGTCTAATGTCGGAAGAAGTGGACATCTCTGAAGTTAACAGAAAACTAACCAAGGCTTTTATGGAAACAGCAACAAAGACAGCTGGTTCTAAGAACAAGTTGCATACGAACAAATTATAAGGAAAAACTGAAATTCTGATGCAAAAAAGAAGAGAGAAGAGAACAACAAAAGGAGTTGTGACTTCCAAAGTGGAATATATAGAGCTATGGACAACGGTACGAAAAAGAATCACTTAAGATGTAAGGGAATTCAACTGTGAACTAGTGAGGAAAGCAAACTAAAACAACCAGAGCCTGAAGAGAGCAAAGCGACATTTGAGTAAGGGAAGAAAACAGATTATGTCTCGGAGTAAAGAAGATGTCTCTGTAACAAGAAATAGAGGTGGCATTTTGACAAGAGTGAAAGATTTCTACTCAAAACTATATGAAAGGGATGATACATGTACTCCAGACATTACAAAATGTACCAGAGTTCTTCCAGTCCTTCCAGCAGAAGTTGCACATGCAATCAAGAATATGAAACGGGGAAAAGCTCCAGGAGAAGATGGAATTACTGTAGACATCATACAAGGAGCAAGTGGAGAAATTGAAACAGTACTCGCCCAAGTTTTCACTCGATGCCTTAATGAAGGGAAGATTCCTGAGGATTAGAACAATGCTACAATAATCCTGCTACGTAAAAAAGGGTACATTGAGGATATCAGGAACTACAGACCTATCAGTGGTTTATAAAATCTTCACTAAAGTTCTTTCACACTACTTGTAGGTGACACTGGGCATGTCTCAACCAAGAGAACAAGCTGGATTCAGGAGTGGCTATAGCACTATAGATCATATCCACGTACTGAGAGAACTAATTGAAAGAGCGTGGGAATATGAACTTCCATTATGCATAGCTTTTATCGATTATGAAAAGGCCTTTGATTCGGTGAAACCATCAGCAGTTACAATAACTTGGAAATCCTGCGGTATTGCAGATGCATACATAAATATTATAAATAACCTATGAAAATGCAAGTGAAAAGATTCGGCTATTTGAGAATACAGCACCCATAAAAATTGGAAAGGGAGTGAGACAAGGTGACACTATATCTCCCAAACTCTTTAGTGCCATATTGGTAAATGTCTTTCAATCACTGAACTGGAAAAGCAAAGGGATAAAGATTAATGTAGATTATCTAACTCCCCCTCGTTTTGCCGATGACGTAGTCATTTTTGCAACTACCCCATCAGAGCTGCAGAGTATGATCCAGGAACTTGCTGACAAGAGTAAGGAAGTGGGATTAAAAATCAACTTTCAGAAGACAAAGCGATGTACAATACTTTTACAAAAAATGAAGATTTATCGATTGATGGGGAAAAGCTGGAGATAACCAATCCCTACATTTATCTTGGACAACAGATATCAAGTGAGGGTCACATTGATGAAGAAATTAATCGGCGTAGAAAACTTGCCTGGAGAGCTTTTGGAAGAAACAGTGTAATTTTCAAGAGCAATATGCCATTATGTCTTAAAAGAAAAGTGTTTGATCAATGAATCTTTCCAGTGCTTACATATGTTGCAGAGACGTGGACCTTAACTAAAAGAGACATACAAAGGCTGCAGACAACTGAAAGAAGCATGGACAGGTGCATGCTTGGTGTAACCAGGAGAGATAAGAAGAGGAACTCGTGGATCAGAAAAATGACAAGAGTGGACGATATCATGATCAGAGTAAAATCCCTGAAATGGTAATGGGCTGGACATAATGCCAGAAGGGCAGACCATCGATGGACAGCTGAAATTTTAGACTGGGTTCCGAGGGATAGGAAAAGACCCAGAAGAAGACCACATGTGAAATGGGTGGATGAAATTCGAAAGTGTGCGGGAGTAACATGGAGAAGACTGGCACAAGGCAGACTGTTGTGGAAGAAATTTGGGGAGACCTTCGTCCAGCAGTGGATTGACAATGGTTGACAATGATGATGATGATGATGATATATATAGATATATAAGAATACAGATATATTAAATGTGTGCCCGTATGTGTTTGTGTACATTCGCCCAGACTTGAAATCCGAAACACTGCGTTTTCCCAAAACAGATGACCTATTTTCATCTATGAGAAAGAGTCACAGAAATAAATATGTTAGAAAGTGATAAAATCTCACTCTCCAGCCTACGCGAGAAATCCAGAAAAGGTCAGCAAGAACGGAGTCAACAAACTGCGGAGCTCAGGTGCAACATCTAGGACACTAGCACTAACCTGCCGCCAATCCTGGAGGGGGGGTGGACAACAAGAGCTGGAGCTAGCTAGAGTAGTACTACTTGCCATCTCCACTCTGGCAGCCTAAGAGGAAAAGGAAAACGCAGGGCTAGTTGTCGAACATTAGCAGAAGGCATGCCGTCCAACCTAGGTCTAGAGTTGAATGATCTGTCAAATACCCATTTAAATAAATATAATTCGGTATGTTGTCTAATCATGTCATTCTCACCGTCTATCTGAACCGTGACTCACGTCTAGAAGATCTAGAAGCCCTGGCCACTCAACGACGGGGACCTTCCTACTGCTGCCTTAGGTCTGGGTCGCTTCAATACAGCGCTTAGGTCAGAGTTAACGGCTTCTCTAATCAGTCTATTCGGGTGGTTTACCACACCATTGAAAAGTTTCTTCAAGAGTGTTTTTAACCTTTTAAACGATGAGCTGGTCCCTCAGATCTCTGGTTGAAGTGCATCTAGGAGCTCTGTGATCATTCGGAGGGTCCTGTTCACGACTGCAACTGGGGAGCTAGCATAAGAGAGAGAGAGAGAGAGAGAAATGGCTAGTCTTCAGAGAGTGAGCGACCTAGATCAGGTCTTGTAAAAAAATACCACCAATTCTTCAACTGACATGAAGGAATGCCAAAAATCTGTAGTAATTTTCTAAGTAAAATCCATACACCGAAGAACCAAAACGTTATGACCACCAGCCTAATATGATGCTGGTGATATACGTGCCGCCAAACCAACTCTTAGCCGGCGAGGCAGGAACGCTACAAGATTTCTAGAGGTGTCTTGTGGTATCTCGTACGAAAACGTCACCAACAGATCCTTTAACTCTCACAAGTAACGTGGTTGGAGCCGCCGCAGATCGGATTTGCTGTTCCAACACAAATCACAGATGCTCGATTGGGTTCATGTCTGGAGAATTTGGAGGCCAGAGCAATACCTGGAAGTCTTCCTCATGTTCAGCGAACCTTTCTAGAATATTCAGGGCAGTGTGGCATGACGCATTATTCTGCTGAAAGAAGGCATTGCTATAGATTAATACCGTTGCCATGGAGGAATGTACCTGGTCTGCAATGATGCTTAAGTAGATGATAGAATTCATAGTTTCATGCACATAAATTACTTGACCCAGGGTTTCCCAGCAGAACATTGCTCAAAGCACTACACCTTCTTCCAGTGGTTAGTTTTTGTTCTCAGGGTGCGTTTTGATGCCAACACTTCCTTAGCTAAACGACGCACGCACATGGTACAAGAGAAAGCGGGATTTATCGGACCAGACGACTTTCCTCCAACTATTCAGGGTCAGTTTTGAAGCTCGCGTGCGCATTGTGTGCGCTTTGACTGTGCACAGAGGTTAACATGGGCACACGGAGCAGCCCCTGGCTACGCAGCTGTAATTTTAGCAGGGTTCAATATACTGTGTATTGTAACACATTACCAGTATTAAAAATACAGGCAAGTAGCGCCACAGTATCGCTTCTGTTGGCTCGTACCATAGAGAACAGCTTTCGCTCACCTCTAGAATCGATGAGCCATGGTAGACCTACACAAGGCGAAGCGAAGGGTTCGTGGGATTTCTTTACTCGGACAATTGTATATAAACCACGACTGATTGTGAAAAACAAGAAAAACACCAATTAACAGAGCGCAGTACAGGTGTTCTTTTATGCCGTTTTATGGTCTTCACACGCCCCGTCGTTTACCTGTAGTTGCTTCGATTTGGACAAAAGTTCATTATATTTTGTCTCTTCGGTTAATGTGGTCATAATTATTTGACTCTTCGGTGTATGTCTCTTTTAAGAAATTTTTATGGCCATATACCTAATCTCAGCCCATTCAAAATTTTTGTAAATGCAGCATAGCGTACTTGTATTATAGTAAGGCTATGACTGTTGATTGATTTGCATTAGCTTTTGAAATTTGTTTTTGCCGCCCCGGTGGCGCAGTGGTCTAAGGCGCTGGCCTCTGATCATTCGTCCGTAAGGGGTCCGGGTTCGAATCCCGGTCAGGCATGGATGTTGTGTTTGTCTTACGGCACTGGCTCTCTCCCTTCCCTGGAGCCAGTGACCCTAAATTAGGGACGGGCGACTGCTTATAGCCCATTGAGTTGCTCACGGTGGTCGTTAAACCTCCAATAAAAAAAAAAAAAAAATTTTTACCGAAGCAGGTTATTAACAAAATACCACAGTGCAATTTTAATCTGGTATCTGGTAAGGACTAATCGATGGTATCTGGTAAAGACTAATCGATTAGAACGATTGCTTCAACATCAGAGCAGATATTTCAAATGGGAGTAGCGATACGCGAATCACAGCGTCTTCTCGTTAATTGTTGAACACATTCGAAAAGTGTCGGTGTGTTCTGAATGTTTTGGCAACCGTCCGCAATTCGTTCGGTCAGAGCTAGCGTATTAGGAACTGGGGTAACGAATACTTCAGCAGCAAGGTGTCCATATCAGAAAAAATCTAGCTGATACAAATCAACTTCGCGAATCCAACCAGCAGTATACCTATGATTGAGATGTTCTCCACCAGTGAGGCTGAAATATGATGCATGAACAACATGAGACGGGACGTCTACCAGTAATCCACCTGCCTTCAAGAAATGCATATATTGCTGGCCATTAAGCGTTAGTGGCAAAAAATTGGAATGATCAGATAGTCAACAATGTCAGCTCAAACATTCACACGAAACCTCGCTGACGCCGAGACTGGGTTATTGCATCAGGATTTTCCAATACCCAGTGGTGAATGCTATGAAAATTCCCAATGCGGTGTCTTGTGTATTGCGATTTATCAGTGAAAAATGTACAATGGAAAAAACAAGGCACGATGCTCTGCGATAGAAGCGTTCGTGAAATACGACTCGTGGTTGAAAATCAGCTGGTGAGAGAGCCTGTACTATCAGCACGTGATATGGGTACAGCTGCTCCTGACGATAAATTCTCCATGCAGCTGAGTGAGAAACACCTACGTCAGCTGCTACTGTTTTCGTTCTGGTACCGGAACTCTCCGTGCCCATGTTCAGCATCTGTCCCTCTAAAGCAGTTTTTTTAACACGTCTGCCACGTTCCCAGTCTATAGTAATAGACGAAAAGGATTTTATATCTCGAAGACGCAGATGGATGGCTTCAAAAGCATTCATGCCTGGACACAGGGTCCGACTTAAGACAGTTTGTGGCCCTAAGAGGCTTTCAGAGGAGCCCCTGACATCCCGTGTTATGTGCAAGCCTGTATGATTGAGGATGGTGTCATGAGCTTAAATCTGAGCCTTCTGAGGTTTCATTCCGAATCGGTTGGATATCGATCGGAAGAAAGAATGTTTGATTGAAGGTTTAACAACTGCCGTGAGCAACTCGAGCCCTTCCCTAATTTAGAGCCACTGGTTCCAGGGAAAGGAGGGAGCCAGCACCGAAAGACAAGCAGAGCATCCATGCCTTATGACAATTCATAAGATTGTCATAAGACATGGCTCTAAATTAGGGATTCGCTGGCTCCCTCCCTTCCCTGGAACCAGTGGCTCTAAATTTTCATGGGTTTCGAACCCGGATCCTCCTCAGACGAATTGTCATAAACCATCGCTTAGACCACTGCGCTACAAGGGCCAGCAAAGGTGTATATTCCGTGTGGAATAATTACACTGAAGTGTTAGGCTCGATTTATACATCAGCGTTAACCTGTCCCATGAACGATCCAGCCCGGTGAAAACCAGTCGGATTCTGGTAGGATAGCCTTCACCTGATTAATTTTGAGGGAGTTCCGTTTTATCCCTGCAGAGTCAGCATTTTGACGGCGCAGGTTAAGACATCACATAATTATACTTCAGCGTTAACTGACGCGACGCAAAGCTAAGAGGTAATTAACCAATCGTGATGGGAGTCAGTTATTTCATGATTGGTTATTTATATCTCGTCGCGTCGCTTGATGCTTGGCTGTAAATCCAGAAGGACCTGATGAAACACATGATTACCAGTTTCCTCCTGATTTATAATAACGGTAATTCTGTGTTTTATCAGCTGTAGCCAATCACAGAACTAAGGTTGAAAGGGGAAACTTCTAATTGGGAATTGCTTGTTAGCAAATCTGATTGTTTTCTGTTTTCGGAATTGATCCATTCGCAATCCCATTCCGTTTAGAAATTTAGAACTCAGGATGGTAAATATTTGGAGTATGTGACATCACACGGCGATTTAATTCCGACTCGGAACCCATTCAGAGTGGAATTACGTCAAAGTAGAGGCCCAGGTCAGAACTGTGTAATCGTGTGATACATTTTTATTAACTTATTTTTAAAAATTTTAGTTTAACTGACTAGCTACAGCTAGCCAGTTAAACTCCATACATAAGATATTTTGGGAGCCCCCCCCCCTCAAAGGTCGGGGCACTGGGCACCTGCCCCGAATGCCCTCCCGTAAATCAGGCACAGCCTGGACATGGTCGTTGCGAAAAAAGTATAGAGACCCTGAGCTTCCCTTCTGTTCTTTCGTCCATAAATGAAACGGATGCCTTATATTTTAGAATCAGAGAATGAATTATTTATTATAAAGGTCACAACTAACACACGAACTGACGACAACAACGACAGTACCGATTCCTTTACACAAAGCTTCCGATCAACTGCGGACTCACTTCACACAGCATTACTTCACCCAGGATTGGTGGGGTTTGTCCAATATTTTTGCAGACTTGTAGTATGCCGTCAGACACGCGAATGATTCAGATTTACTTAGTAGCACACCTTTTTGCAGGCTTACTTCGTTGCACTCTCATAACTTAGAGAAGAAGCGTTTCCGGCCTAACGTGGGCTGTACACTGGTAAAAGTTTTGTAATATATCGCACCACTTTCTGAGAAAAGATATACCAATTTATGGTGTGAACCAAACCCAACAACGTGTTGCAACCTTTGCACCACCTTTGGTAAAAAGCTGCACCACATTATGGTAAAAGGTTGCCTCATGTTCCTGGGTTTTGTTAACACTACACAGTGGTGTATCTTTTCTCAGAAAGTGGTGCAGCTGGTGTAGCACCACTTTTTGGTGCAACCTACCACAAAAGGTTTAACAGTGTAGAATGTACATTCCCAAAGTTTGATTAGACTTGACTTACCCTGTATGTAATACCTGAATGGAGTTATCATTTGTTCCATGGAAATTTAATACGGAATACTAAATTATACGATAATACCCAACAACGACTTCGACGCGTTTTTTACGCTTTCCAACCGTAGGTTGAAGGAGCGTATATGCTCCAGCTTTGTCCGTCCGTCTGTCGGCACGATAACTCGCGTAAAAATGGTTCGATTTCGATGAAATTTTAGTATGTCGTAGGGGACCAACTGGGGACGAACCCTCTTGAAAATGGACGAAACGGGGTCAAAGGTCACGGTATACGAGCGGGATCCATTCCATTGACCTTATTCCTAACTTGCGTAAATATGGTTCGATGCCGATGAAATTTTAGCATATTGTATGGGACCAGCACGGAATGATCCCTATTGAAAGTGGGTTAAGTTAGGTCAAAGGTCACGGCATAAGAGCGTGATGCATTTCATTGCCCTTATGTGTCATAAGTTGCGTAAATATGGTTCGATGTCGATGAAATTTTAGTATATTGTAAGGGACCACCTGGGAATGAACCCTATTGAAAATGGGTGGTGAAGTGGGGTCAAAGGTCAGGACATAGGAGCGGGATGCATTCCATTGCCCTTATGCGTCATAACGTGCGTAAAAATGGTTCGATTTCGATGAAATTTTAGTATGTGGTAGGGGACCACCTGGGGACTAACTCTATTGAAAATGGATGAAATGGGGTCAGAGGTCAGGACATAGGATCGGGATCCATTCCATCGCCCTTATCCCATACTATTAAAGGAGCAATTCTTGTATGTATGTAAATTTTATTTTGAAAACGGCTCTAAGGATTCTGATGAAAGTCGTCAACCTACCGTTTTCTGGTACTAAAAATCGATTTGGCTTGATCTGGACTTTAGGAAAATTCGTTTAATGGGTTAAATAACCATTTCGATTTACCACGTTTTTACTGCCATGCTTAGAAATCTTATGACGTCACAATCTCGCGCTTGAGATGTTGGCGCGCGGTCACGCCATCTGTCTAATTACGTCACGCATTGTGTGTGGATCCTATTAAAGTTTTATGACGTCGCACTCTTTCGAGCAGATGGTGGCGATTCCCATCTGTCTCATTACGTCACGCGTTGTGTGCGTATGCCCGGCCGTACAATAACTCGCGTAAAATTCGTTCGATTTTGATGAACTTTTAGTATGTGGAAGGGTATCACCCGGGAAGAAACTCTATTGAAAGTGAACTAAATGGGGTCAAAGGTTAGGACATAGGAGCGGGATCCATTCCACTGCTCTTATGCGTCATAACTAACGTAAAAAAGGTTCGATTTCGATTAAATTTTAGTATGTGGTAAAAGACCACCTGGGGACAAACCCTATTAAAAATGGGCAAAATGGAGTCAAAGGTCAGGACATAGGAGCGGAATCACTTCCATCGCCATTATGCATCATAACTTACGTAAAAATTCTTCGATTTGGATGAAATGTTAGTATGTTGAGGGGCCTGCCTATAAAATGGGCGAAATGGGGTCAACGAATCCTATTGAAAATGGGCGAAATGGGGTCAAAGGTTAGGACGCAGGAGCGGAATCTATTCCATAGCCCTTATGCATCATAACTTACGTAAAAAATGCTTCCATTGCGACAAAACGTTATCATGTTATTTCGGAGGTATACTGAACCGGTTCTGTAGAATATCATCGAAATGGGATCAAAGGTCAGGGCACAGGATAGAGATTTTTTCCACAGCCATTATCCTTATAACTTGAGTGATAACTTGAGTAATGATTTCTAGTATGTTGGAAAGCGTGTTACAATCAATGCATTGCATGATTTTACTAACTTGTCTCATCTATTCTCGTCGTTGTTTCCTCACATATGATTCATAATTCGCTCATCTTTTGCGGGCTTTGGAAGAAATAATTAATAAATCCGTACATAACTCTTGTTCGGAAGGTATCCAAGTTATTCTACGATTGATAATACAGAGCAACTGATTTAAATAAGGGATTGAATTTTACTGCACATTATGAAGACAGACCATAACTTCTCCTATGTTTTAATTACGGTATCATGTTACCGTTCTCTCATTCTCTACATTCTTCAAAAAATTTATTTACATAACAAATATATTCGTTAAGCTCAGACCGCAGACCGTTTCCTACTTGCATAACATTCAAGTACTCACCAAAATGTAACATTGTAGTAAAGTACATATTGCATGCCAAAAGAGAAAAATGATTTGAAATTTCATAGTTGCCTTTATGAAAATGAATTTTAAATAACCACACAGTAAAAGCATCTTACAGCATTTAGATTTTGCGTCTAAGAGAGCAGCAGCAGCAGCTTTGTACACTCGTTTACGTAAATTACAGAAATCGTGATGGATTTTTAACAAGAAATCATGATGGGCAAAAATTAATAATCCTTAACTGGCAACTTAGTCATATTCAGTAAGAGCTTGCCGATACGCATTGGTCTAAGCACTGGCTTCTGATCGTTCGTCCGAATGGTCATCTGCTAAAGTCCCAGATGAGGAACGGAAGAAGTGTTTAGCTTACGGCAGTGGCTCTCTCTCCTCCCCAGGACCAATGCTATACATTAGGGAAGGGCAAGACTGGATTAAGACCTTAGTAGACCCCTAGGCTAAGACATTTGAGTGGCCCCCAAGGCTAATATATCTGAGTGGACTCGCAAAGAACTTATGACTAAGAAACATTTTTGAAGTCCGTTAAAACACAAAACTGTAATTACTAAATTATCTGCAGAGTTTAAAGAATATATCACTGTATTTCTCATTGCACTCATAAGAACGTGAGTTAAAAGCTTAAGATTCCTAGATTTCGTATTGAATTTTCTAATGATTCAGCATTGTACACCTTTCTTAGGGCGTGCATCTTTTTTGTTATGCAATGTGAAGCCACAGGGGAGTTAGAACATTAACGGTTCCAAGCGCAAATCAGGAGGTGGGGGTGGATGAAAGTGAAAAAGATAAAACTGTCTCTGCCGACCCCACTGTACACAAAGGCATGAAGCCTTTACCTTTGGTGACTCACTACCTTGAAACCTGTTCGTCTTCCAGGATCTGTTTCTGACCAAGTGGAAATGATACGAGACAAAAGTAAAACCATTTTATTAACCTCTCTCTTTCTCTCTCTTTTTCACCCTGTAATTCGCCCAGGCATGCATCCTGGGCCCTTAGTCATGGTGGTCCCCAAGGCTATAGACCCTATAGATCCCCTCGTAATCCGGCCTTGGGGAAGGGAGACTGCTTACAGCCTATAGGGTTGCTCACTACGGTCGTTAAACCCGAAAAACAGATATCGAGTAAGTGGAGGAGGAAGATGTCACCACTTAACGTTGTGGATACTTTTCGAAAACCAAGCAGCACAGAAAGGGAGATAGTTTACTAAAATACACGGTCGTATCAGAATAATATGACAATCCCCCGTATCACAGTGTACCAGCCCAGGCGCGTCACAGAGTGGACGTGACAAGTTCGACCACACAGAAATATAAGCAGCCGGCCAGGACAGATGAGCCAGAGTGCGTAACGTGAGCACAATGGGCAGAGGTAGTGATTTGACGGACGTTCAAAAAGGAATGATCATCGGCTACCGCGCTAAGGGAGGAAGCATCTCAGAAACAGCAGGCGTCGTGGGCTTTTCTCGAGGTGTTGTAGTAAGGGTGTACAAAGAACGGATCGTCGGCATACCGACGTCATAACTGTGCAGCCCCAAAGGGCTTCAATCCCAGAGGAGAACGTCGCCTCAGTCGACTGGTAAAGGGCAATCGTCGCGCAGCAGTGCAGCAATTGACCACGCAAATAAACGCTGCGGCATCCAGGTACGTGTCCCTCATAAAAGTAAAGCGAACCCTGTTCCAGAATCGACGCTGCGTCAAGGTATCCAAGATAGCCCAGGTCCCTCGGCAACGACGTCTGCAGTTCGCATGGGCTTACCGTCATAGCACAGTGGAAGAGTGGGAAAAGGTTGCCTTCTCCGACGAATCGAGGTTTCTACTCCCCCACAAGTGACGGGAGGTGGCGGATACTGCGTCAGACACACAAGAACCAACAATCGAACACGCTTGTCCGTCAAGCACAGGCCGGAGGTGGCAGTGTGCATGTCCGGACGATGTTTTCCTGGTGTGACCTGTGATTTCTGGTAAAACTGGAACGCCAATGGATACCTGTCCATCCTCGCTGACCACATGCATCCCTTCTTGTTGGATGTTCCCCCCTGTTGGTGATGGTGTCTACTAACAGCGCAATGCGCCGTGCCACGTCGCCAAGGGGGTGTGTGACTGGTTCCAGGAACACAACAGCGATATCTCGTTCTCTCTTGGCCGGCGAAGTACACCGACCTCAATCTCATAGAGCGCACTTGTGGGATTATTCGGATCGACAGGTTCGACGTGCCGACCCACAACCACGTCATCTCCCAGACCTCCGTGCTCTGCTGCAGTTCGAATGAGTACGTGTGCCTCCGGCAACCTTCCAGAGCCTCATTGCGTTCATGCAACGCCGTCTCGCCGCTGTCATCCGAGCCAAGGGTGGTTATTCCAATTATTAGCCAGGTGGTCACATTATTCTGTTATGACTGTGTATGTGGTATTGCAAAACAAAGTGATAAGCAATTAGTTTTGTCGTTTTTATGCAGCGGAGTCTGGGTACATCCAGTATATCCCGAGTGATCACTGAATTATGACGACCCCAATAAAAAGTGGATGCGGCCTGTTGACCACGGGATTTCCGAGAGATCGCGATAAGTCGACCAGCGTAGCATATACACTGGCGTGGAAAAATTAAAGACGAAGAGGAGAAATTAGCATAACAGCGGAACGAGCAGGCAGAACGGACCGAAAAACCACTCAGGAGATAGACTAGGGTCCGGTACGGTAGGGCATGTGCATATATGCAGCATGACGTAGGTGGGGGGGTCGGAAGGGTATAAAGCACACGGGCGGTGTACGCTCAGCAATTCGGTGAAAGCTACTGCACGGTGTAAATCGGTTTGAACGATGTCGAGTTGCTGCCACCGTGTGATATGGCCAACAGGCAATCCAGTAGACGACATCTGGATGACTTTACCCCAGGTCGCGTCATTGGGAAGTTGGAAGAACGTCGAAGTGTGACTAGTGTGGCCAAGGAGTTTATTATCGCTCACAGCATCGTTTCAGGAGCTTGGAGAGCATTTCGAACGACAGGAACAGCTGTCCGAGAGTTTAGCAGTGGTCGTCCATGAGCAACCACGGCGGCGGACGACCAGTATATTGTCCTACAGGCGAGAAGAGACAGACAGCACACAGCGGGAGAAATCGCAAGGCACATGCAACAGACAACTGGACGTCCGTTATCGCGTTTTACCGTGGCCAGGAGGCTGCACAAAGGGGGTCTATTTGCACGACGACCAGTACGGTGTGCGCCATTAACGCCTGCTCATCGGAGACGGCGGTTTCTTTGGCACCAGGAACACAAGAACTGGACACATCAGCAATGGGGTCGAGTTCTCTTTACGGATGAGAGCCAATTTCGTCTGACGAGCGATTCTGGACGTATACACATCTCGAGAGAGCAGGGAACACGCAATCACACCTCCAACATCATCGAAAGGGATCGGTTTGAAGGTGGCGGAGTTCTCGTTTGGAGGGGGGTTATCATGCTTGGTAGCCGTACTGATCTCCACATCTTCCAAGGAGGTTCAGTCACTATTGTCCGCTATTGTCCCGAGGTTCTCCTGCCTCACGTGCGTCTGTTTAGAGGTGCTGTGGGTCCTGAGTTCCTCTTCATGGACGACAACGCTACACCTCATCGTACAGTGGCTGTCGCAGAGCTGTTGGAGAGTGAAGATATTCAACGCATGAATTGGCCCGCAAGGTCCCCGGACCTAAATCAAATCGAACACGTGTGGGACCTTCTCGTGAGACGCTTGGCAGCACGTAACTAGCCGCCAGTAACGATTACGCAGCTTCGATTGTTGCTACAAGAGGAATGGGCAGCGATGCCTCAACAGCTCCTTGACAACCTCGTCCACAGCATGGATAGACGTTGTAAATCCTGCAACGCAGTCAGGGGTGATCATATCCCCTACTAAAGACTGGATGTTTCTTGGCAGCCGCCTGTCACATGGACGTTTCTGTCTTCTGTCCAGTTGTGCTCGAAGCTATTCTTACATCTTGGGGATCTTATGGTATGATTTGAGTCGATGTGGAGCACTTCTTTACGACGTTACATTCAAAAAACCGTCTCGTCCTTAATTTTTGCACACCAGTGTATTAGGTATGAGTGGACCGACGTTATGGAAGAACGGAAAGATTTATTGGACTTTGAAAAAGGAGAGATTGTGGGAGCTCGGAGAGAGGGACTTCGATTTCCCAAGCGGCTGAACTGGTGGGTTGTTCGCTAGCCGCCGTAGTTAAAAGTGTATCAGGACTTGCGTAAAAATGGTCAAACAACGACCCCGAGGCAAAACTGTGCAGAACAGCGAAATATTGATGTGAGTTGTAAGCGCCGGGTCTGAGGACTCGTATAGGGCAACAGACGCAATACTGTTCACTAGTTGAGTACCGAATACAACAGAGGTCAACCCGGAACAGTATCTGTTATGACCATGCGTCGGACACTCGCACGTATGGGCTATAACAGCACACGATCCAGACGACATCCTATCCTAACCACGGATCATGGTGCAAAGATCATGCAAGCTGGACGTCGGATGACAGGAAAAAAGTGTGCTGGCCTCACGAGTTGGCTTTTTATTCCACTCGTAGATGGTTGTGTACGTATTTGGCGCAAACAACTTGAGGTACCCAATCCATCTTGCAAGGTATCCACATTGCAAGTGTGGGGCATGTTTATCCGGCAGGAACGTGGATCCCCGGTGCATGTGGAACAAAATACAGGGTTCAAAAAATCTTTTCACAAATTTGCACATTTACTACAGAAACCCTTTACTATGTAATTTCATGGTATTTATTGTATAATATACTGTGTATACATGTATCAAAGTTTTAATTTACATTATCGTTTTCTCACTGACGTAGCAGGTGCTGTTCAATGAAAATGTGGTCCCCTCAAGAGAGAGAGCGCAGTGCGTTGCTTGGTTCATCGAAAGAAAATCTGATACACAAACGCAACGACATTTCCGGACTAAGTATGGGAAAACCCTGCCATCTCCTCCTAGTATCCGCCAAGGGCAGCAGAAATTCATGGAGACTGGGTCCGTGTTGGATCAAGATCGTAGTGGCTGCCCACGAACATCGAATGAAGACATCGAACGTGTTCGTGATTCACTTTCACGAAACCCGAAGAAGTTCATTCGTTCTGATGCCAGAGAACTACAAATGCCCCGTTCCACGATACACAGGGTGCTACATAGACATCTACGCTCATATGCATACAAAGTGCAACTGTTACAAACACTTGAGGCGAACGATAGACCACGACGAAAATAATTCGCAGTAACGATGCTAGATAGACTGAGCGAAGATCCCGTGTTTGTTTTACGGATGAGGCAACTTTTCATGTCTCTGTGCAGTTAAACAGACACAATGTCAGGATTTGGGGGTCAGAAAATCCTCAAGCGTTTATGAAACTTGCGAGAGACAGCTCAAACGTGTGGTGCAGTGTTATGCATAACTGAATCCTTGGACCATTTTTCTTCAGTGAGAAAACAGTGACGGCAGATGTTTACTTGGATGTTTTACGTGAGTATGTTGAGCCACAGTTGGAGAACTTCAACCAAGCGTGATATTCCAACAGGACGGTGCGCCATCTCATGGGGGACGGCACGTTCGGGACATTTTACACACAACATTCCCTGGGAGGTGGATTGGACGGAATGGTCCAATTGCAAGGCCACACCGATCCCCCGACGTCACACCTCTGGACTGTTTTGTATGGGGATATGTGAAGGATATTGTGTATTGGATGACCTGAAATCAAGGATCAACAATGCCATTTCGACCATTACTGCGGACATGCGGCAGTGCATATGGTTGGAACTGGAGCTTCGGCTTGATGTTCTACGCGCAACAAATGGTGCCCATAATGAGCTTTTGTAATGAGGTAGAAGAAAAACTTTAGTCTTTGCTCTTACTTATGTGCTTAACCACATTTGTCTATTTTATACAGTGTATCTGTAATAAATGTGCAAAGTTGCGAAAAAACTTTGTGGACAACCCTGTATGACTGTTGCTCGTTATTGTGAATTTCTCGCTGATTCTGTACACTCAGCAATGTTGTCCCTTTTTATGGCTCGGCGCATTATCATCTCGTCTCCCAAGATGATAATACGTCGAGCCACGTACTACGTGACAGGACTTAAATGACGTACTATTGGGGCGACATATGAGTCAATATGCAAAGTTGTAGCAATAAGCATGCCGACATATTTAAGTTGGAAGAACAGACTCTTCGGAATAGGAAGAGTGGGTTCAAATTCTACAAAGGGCAAAAAGGTTGCATGGTATATATGATAGTCAAAGTATTTTTTCCCGCAAGTTGCATTTTGTGGCTTCTTGAACAGTTTTAGAATATTCTTTAATTTTCCAGACACTTTTCCGACTTCTGTTAATTTTGTACAGAGCTATTATTTCCTTAAAATTTTCAAATAGGGTTCAAACAGGCCACATTTTATACCCCTTTACTAACTGCTGTAGCATCTTTTATTTTTGTCTACAAATATTCTTTGTAGATGCTGTATTTCGTCGTTTTTGAATAGCTGAAGGATTTTCGCTAGCGTATCAAATATTTTCTGCATAAGTCACATTTTGCTGTCTTTCGACAAAATTTCGACGCATTGCATTTGGCTTCCTAACCAATTTTCGCAAGTTCCTTTTTGCCAACTCTTGGGTAGTTCTTCCAATATACACTATCTACCAACAAGTAATTGGACACCTGTGATAGCAAAGGAAAACGAAGTAACTCACCATCAATAGTTGGTGGAGCCTCCACGAGCGGCGGTTACAGCTGCGACCCTCCGGAGCATACTCTCAACCAGGCGTTGTACGATGGCTAGCGGTATTTTCTTCCACTCGGCTTGGAGAAGACAGGTCAGTTTCTTCACCGATTTCGGACGGTGGGGGCACCCCTTAAGTCGACGCTCCAACTCGTCCCTGAGGTGCTCGATAGGGTTAAGGTCCAGGCTTTGCGCAGGCCAGTCCGTTCGATTAACCCCATTGTCACCATACCAAGTAATGGTGGACCTCGCAACATGACAGGTGGCATTGTCATCCTGAAAGTAACATGGGTCCACCCTGTAAAACTGCCACAGCGTAGGAAGCGCATGGTCATCCAAAATGGTGCAGTAGATCTCGGCGTTGAGTCTACCAGTAATTGCGACCAAGGGTCCCGTGCCATACCAGGAGAAACACCCCTATATCATGATTCCACCGCCGCCGAACTTCACAGTTGGCACAATACATTCCGGCAGGAGGCGTTCTCCAGGCAGACGCCAAACCCAGACCCTTGCATCCGAACGGAAGAGGGTGAACCTTGATTCGTCGCTCCATAGAACCTGTTTCCACTGTTCAACGGTCCACTGTCAACGTACTTTGCACCACGTTAGCCGAGCAGCGCTATTGGACTTGGTGATCAAAGGCTTGGAGGCGGCAGCACGTCCATGATAACCGAGCAGATGGGCTTCCTTACGGATGGTATTCATCAAAAGAACACTCCCGGATGTCTGTTGAAACTCCTCGCGGATGTGGCCCATCGATTTGGTGCGGTTCTTCCGAATTTCTCTGGCCAGCACCCGTCGGTCTCTAACTCCCAGTTTTGTGGGTCTGCCGGGTTGGGGCACATTCCGACAGTAACCTCTCATCTTCCACTTGCCAATCACGTAGGCCACTGTCGATTTTGGGTACTTCAACTGGCTGGATATGTCACGTATAGATCGGCCATTTCTGTGATACCTGACGATTACACCTTTCTCGAAATCAGAGAGCTCCGAACTGCGTGGCATCTTGCATGCGACTGGATGCGTTGTTGTTTGCCACACGGTACTTAACGACGGCGGCCGCGACGTGTATCAGGACCGAAGATATCGTCGATTGCAGGGGTGTCCAATTACTTGTTGGTAGATAGTGCATATAAGAGCTGTGTTTTTGGAACATACATAGCTTTTCAGATAGTTTCCGATGAATTTTTATCTGTCATATTTCAGCAGATCCCATAATAAATATTTCTTAAAGAATTCCATTTTACCGTTTCTGAACAGCCGAAATATTTCCGCTTTAAAAAGTTTCTTGAGAACAACGGTAGCATTTTTATTAACATCAGCTTTTCAAATACTCATTCTTCGTGAGTCGGTTTGCTTCTTTCTAACAGTGCTGAAGTGCTAACCAAAAGTGATAGGATCAGATCAGATCATATGTAAAGGATTTTAGGAAGGGAGTGTCTGGCCCCAGGCTTTAAACAACCCTTAGAAACAGGAAGCTAGGAGATTTGGGCTAGAGTGCCCGATAAGAAAGTGACACGGAAGCGAAGTAGAAAGGAGGAGGAAGACACCCTTATTTATTACCCGGGGAGGGGGGCAGTATCTGGGGTCCGACGGCTTAACGTGCCCATCCGACGCACGGCGGATATTTAGTGGATCGAGCTTCCGTACCTGCCAGGGATCGAACCTGAGGTCCTTTCCGTGGCAGTCACGAACGTTTCCCACTAGGCCACCTGCGGAAAAGTTATGGGAAAGCATTATGCAAATTTTTACTGGCGCTGCCGTCATATAAAGGTTTCGACGCACGGCACGATTTTTATCAGTTGCGAGGGGAATTTCGTGAGTCAGGTTGAACAACCGCCAGTAAGATTATGGCAAGCCGACGTGAATTATCGGAGTTTGAACGAGGCATGGTAGTGGAAGCCACACGGACGGGATATTCAGTTTCCAAAGTTGCGCCAATATTCAACATTTCTCGATCCACAGTGCTACGTGTGTACCGAGAATACCTCATGGAAGGAATTAACACACACCGTGGACAGCGCAGTGGCCGACCACGGGTGCTGAATGACCGTGAGCAGCGGCGTCTGACCAGGATTGTCCATGCTAACAGACAAGCGGCAGTGGCTCAAATAACATCCACATTCAATGCAAGAGGTACCAGAGACATATCCATCAGGTCAGTGCAGTGTAATTTAGTGTCCATGGGGTATGGGAGCAGAAGACCCACCAGAGTGCCTTTGTTAACACCACAACACCGGACACAGCGCCTCACCTGGGCTCATGAACACGGTAATTGTACCCTGGAAGACTGGCAACCTGTTGCGTGGTCCGATGAGTCACGCTACCAGTTGTTAAGAGCTGATGGTAGGGTTCAGGTGTGGCGCAGACCCCATGAGGCCATGGACCCAAGCTGTCAACAAGGCACTCTGCAAGCTAGTGGTGGTTCCATACATGAATGGGATGTGTTTACGTTGCACGGTTTGGTTCCTGTGGTCCTTGTAAGCACGTAATTAACCTGTAATCGCTTTTGCTGCACTGCTGGGGGACCATTTGCACTCCTTCATGGACTTCATGTAATCCAACAACGATGGAATTTTCCAGGCGGACAATGCACCACGTCATCGGGCCCAAGATGTCCACAATTGATTCGAGGAGCATTCTGGACAGTTCGGACAGAAGGTGCGGTTACCAAATTCGCCCAACATGGACCCAATAGAGCAATTATGGGACGTACTGGAAAGGTCCATTTGCACCCAAGATCCTGTACCTACAAATACCAGGGAACTGTGGGCTGCTATTCAGACGGCATGGCTCGATATCTCTCTAGAAGTCTTCCGGCTGCTTGTGGAATCGATATTACGTCGAGTTGTTGCACTTCGCCGGTCTGGAGGAGATCCTGCACGATACGCGGTACGTATCCCGTGACTTGTGGTGCTTCAGTGTAGTTTCATTAGATGTTTAAATGCTCTATTACCCAACATATTCATTGGAATGAGTATCCTGAGTGTCATTATAACGGAATAAATTATTAAATCCCATGGGAGAGTCCATGCTGGAAAATTTGTTTCTCAAAATACAGTACGGATTTAGAGGAATCGTAAGCTATTTGTCATTCTCGCATTCTTTGTTTTCATACAAGCGAAAAAGTGAACGTTGTCCTGAGTAATACATTCTACGCTGATCTTTTAATTCTGACTGTAATATCTCGGTCGAGTTGAATGAGCTATTGAAATATCGGTTTGCAACAACAAAATGCGACATTTACGGAAAATGTAATCATTTGTCATATGTTTCCTCCCTTTTCATCTTTTAAAAAAAGAAAAGACCTCTTTAGTGAAAATAAATACATAGTAGCTAAATTGAGAACCTCCCAGACTATCAGCATCCTAGAGTTAAAAATACATACGTGGGTTCAGTATGTTCTCAACCATCTTTCGGGAAATTTGATGATTTCACCCACGAGTTATACAGAAAAGGGAAGAAAAAAAAAAGATGTACGATAAAAGAAAAAGCCAGTTCAATATTCCGCAGGAAAGACGACGAATTTTTTCACCAGCTCATTTAAGTATGATTTACGAGTCATAAATTGATAAATATATGGCAGTGGGTTTGATCAATTGATCGTTTCCTTTTGCGTGGGTCATGGCCGTATCTGTAGCACTTAATACGAACACGACGGCTTTTGTCACGGGGTGTTAAGCTCCGATACGGACATGCTCGAAATATATCCATTCCCGACAACACAGATTCATTCTTTCTTCTCTCTGTTGGGAAAGTAAGAAAGCCAAGTGGCAATTCTTTATTTTTCTTTTGTAGCGGAAATTTTCTACAACTCTTCCCACCGGCTATGCTGCTGTGATTCACAAGTAGGTTATTGTGACCGTATGTGGTCTTATAATAAAGAATAAAGAAGTGCTTAGTAAAAAGTAAAATCCTTAGCAATTCTGTAATTAACGAAATAAATCAATCAGCGTTTTTCAGGACATTACAAAAAAAAAAAAAAAGCGTAAATCAGGCAATTTTTTAATTTGTTGAAGAAAATCTGAAGCTATGGAAAATTTTTACGAAGCGTTTAAGGTGACTAGGGAGGTCTGACATTTCAAAAAGTGGCTTGCGTTTAATTGTTTATAACAAGGCCGCGAATAAATATAAAACGTTTTGCCTGTGTATCGGGGTATTTAGTATAAAATTTTAAAATAAGAAAATGTCGCGATATTTATTCTCAGGTGAATAATACTGGTGCTCCAACGTAATGAGGCAAACTATGTAAAATCCGATTGTACCACGATTACAGTCAAATGGATGAAGATTTCGGGAAATCACAAGGATATTTCTTCTTCTTCTTATGCTTCCCTCTATTGATTGTAACTGAAAAATTGAAATTGAAAACAAAATGCAAGAAATGGCGTCCAGATAACGAAAAATGTGAAAAACTGCGAGTTATTCGTTATTATAAAATGGCGAAAACATATTTATTCAATCAGATGTCAGGTATAATTAATGCGTCATCGTGTTTTACAACTCCGGTACAAATTTCAAGTTGGTATCTCCATTGGTTTTCGAGATATCGTGGTAAAATCACCAAAACATGTACTTTCGAGAAAATCTCGTTCGAATATTCGGTAGAATATTTATGTTAGAACAGTCGTACTTACGCGTTAAAAATTTCTGTATTATAGAATTCCGGCACTTTGGTTGAAAGCCTACAGGACCGTTCTGTTCTGTTCGGGTAAGGGTGGTAGCACTGGCTGTGCGACTGCCTGCGTTCGGCCAGCCGCGCGTCACATCACGTTTTATGATCCCCTGACAACAATTTTGTGAATTTTTCGAAAATTCAAACGGGAAGATATTCTTAAATGATTGCACTAATGAAATATGCAAAGAACCCGAAATCCATTTTTTCGATATTTCAAACCTCCCTAGTCCCTTTAAGATCCGGGGATCAAAACTGTGAAGAGATTGATCACAAGAAATGCCAGTTTGATTCTCGAGAAAGATAAGACTGGTTCTCTCGAAAAAGATCGGATTAGTCCTGCAGGAATAGTTCTTGGGAAACGGGAGACTCGTTCTTAACCCCCACAGCACAGAATATTTCGCATATGTTACAAGTACGGAGCATTGAAACATTGAAACTTTTCAGATACGTTGCGCAATGTAACAGTAATGCTTCAGAAACCTTACGGGTACATCAAAATGTCCTCGATCGTTACATAATTTTGAAACATAACCGATACGTTACAGTGAAAGGTCTTTGTAACTTCAACATACCAACTTCATGTTTTACTGTTACGTATTTGAAAGATATTTGTAACTTCGTTACATTACTGTTACGTATTTGTGACATATTACTGTTACGTATTTGAAAGATATTTGTGACATCATCATATTACTCTTACGTATTTGAAAGATATTTGTGACATCATCATATTACTGTTGCGTATTTGAAAGATATTTGTGACATCATCATATTACTGTTGCGTATTTGAAAGATATTTGTGACATCATCATATTACTGTTGCGTATTTGAAAGATATTTGTGACATCATCATATTACTGTTACGTATTTGAAAGATATTTGTGACATCATCATATTACTGTTACGTATTTGAAAGATATTTGTGACGTCATCATATTACTGTTGCGTATTTGAAAGATATTTGTGACATCATCATATTACTGTTACGTATTTGAAAGATATTTGTGACATCATCATATTACTGTTACGTATTTGAAAGATATTTGTGACGTCATCATATTACTGTTGCGTATTTGAAAGATATTTGTGACATCATCATATTACTGTTACGTATTTGAAAGATATTTGTGACATCATCATATTACTGTTACGTATTTGAAAGATATTTGTGACGTCATCATATTACTGTTGCGTATTTGAAAGATATTTGTGACATCATCATATTACTGTTACGTATTTGAAAGATATTTGTGACATCATCATATTACTCTTACGTATTTGAAAGATATTTGTGACATCATCATATTACTGTTGCGTATTTGAAAGATATTTGTGACATCATCATATTACTGTTACGTATTTACTACGTTGAACATTATAGTTTTAATAAACTTTGTAAAATCACACACAAAAAAAAACATATTACACTCGACAGCTGTTTCAAAAGCAACAACAGTCGTATTACGAGTTGTTTACGTTTTCAAATGTTCAAAGCAGTCCGTTGTCCAGAACAGTGGCGTGGTTTATATATTGATAACAAAAATAAAAATAAAAATCAGTCCCAAATGAGGGTGTCGAATTTTTATTATACATGTGGAATAGACTATATTTCAGCGAAAAAAAGAAAGAAAATCAAATTCGTCATTTCTCTAAATACCTACCAATATGAAATTTCTCAGCTTCAAGTAAAAAAAACAAAACAAAACATGCTGGTATGGTATACTATAAAACAAAAATGCCTTTTAGAATTTAAAAATTACATTAATCAAAACAATTGCTTACTTTCAGATGATCTTGAAACACACACCCACAAAAAAAAGATGATATATTAAATCAACTAATTAGCTAACTGGAGTACGACAGTATCACCAAAGATTATCCCAGTAGCACGTGGAAATACGACTACGAGAGTGCTTCGGTGAAATGGCATCAATGCGCATGCGCATCCACGCCGTTGCCAAACCAAAAATCTTAAATATCGCAGGAATGTAACATCATGGTAGCAATTATGTACAACGGAAACTATAAAACAGTAGTATCGGTGAACGCTATTTTTAACGTAACCGTAATGTACAAAGAGTTATGTTCCAAAATAGATGTTGCTGAAACGTAATTGCAAGATATCTCTGAAAGTGTAACGAAGATGAGAGAGTGTAACATTATTGATACATATCCGAAACTTTTGTGCTGTATGGGAAGAAACCTCATATTTGTCGCGAAGTTTCTTCAGAGCCAGTTGATTACCGAGAGACGTCAGATTGTTCTTACCAGGTTGGGTCTCGAGAAACGTCAGAAAAGTATGAAGGATGTATGTATGTATGTGACTCAAGTAACACGCACTGAAACAACATCGCTGATGCTTCATAACACAAACGATAAATAGTGCGTTTACGAAAACAATTTATTGTGCAATTTCTGGCACACAACAAAGTAGCACTATAATATAGACAAAACGGTAAATTCGGAGAATGTCATACCTCCGGATTTTTAGTAACTGGTAAAACCACCTCTGTGTCAAAGAACGCCTTAATACCTCCGAGATACACTTGCAATGAGATTATCGACGAGGGTCGGGGACATCTTGTCCCATATTACAAGCAACACGTTACGGAGGTCTGCCAGTGTACTGGAGTATGGAACGTGGTTATCCAGACGTCGCTGTGCAGCGTCCAAAATGTTCTAAATGGGATTAAGGTCAGGAGACCTCGGAGGCAGCGGTAACGATTCAATCCCATGATTTTCCAGCTCCAGGACCGGCAACTGCATTGTCATTGAGAAAACGGAATGCGTGTCCAATAGCAGCGTAAAACAGTGTCACAATGGGCAAAATGATCTCGATTCTATACACAGAGGGATTCATGTTGCCTTGACAAACATACAGGAAAATGCAGCGATTAAAAACACACTCTTGCCCAGACCAGAACTGAAACTCGCGGACAAAGGTGAACGGAGTGCACTTAGTGTGGTTGTATTCATCTGCCGGATCCCCATTACGTATGTCCTCGTCGAGTATCAAGATAAAGAGCGAAACGGGACTCGTCTGTGAAAAGTACATGGTGCCACTCTGTATTCCACTACGTGTACTGTCGGACACAGGGACATCTCTGACGAGGGTGAGCTGATGCCAATGCTATACTTCTCAGTGATCTCCTTGCTCTGAGTCCGTACTCATGAAGACGGTTTCGTATCGTTTGAGTACACACTCTGGCACAAGATGCAGCTTGACGTAATTCCCGGAGCTGATACCAGGTCTTCTCCGAGCACTTTGTTCCAAGAAGCGATCTTCCCTCCTGGTGGTTATTCTCGGGCGACCAATCCTGGGTCGATCTGTAGCATTTTCCATGTAGTAGAAATCTTTTCTGTAGTAGACACTTTGCAAAACACCTAAAGCAGCAGCCACATCGATCGGCCGTACACCTACCTGCCTGTAACATTCCAGCAGCCCTATTTCTGTTGTCAATGCTTAAACGTCGTCTGGACATCATTTCAAGTTAATCTCACATTGAAGGAAATAAAATCAGTAAACTTCTAGACCAAGCGGTGAAACGACCCGTTTTTTTTACTTCTTGCTGCTTTGTTAACATGATGCTAATTTACATATGACGTAGCTACCCACGCTGACAACCGATCTCCGGTAGTTGCCAAATTTGCATATTCCCACGCTATCCCTTAGAAACCGCAATATCCCTAACTTTTTGTGACCAGTGTAGTTTTAGATTTCTCTTGTCAGAATAGTTCTTATTAGTTTTAGATTAGTATTGTCAGAATAGTTCTCATTAGTTTTAGATTAGTCTTGTCAGAATAGTTCTCATTAATTTTAGATTAGTCTTGTCAGAATAGTTCTTATTGCAATTGTTTTAGATTAGTCTTGTCAGAGTAGTTCTTATTATTTTTGATCAAGAGCGGTCGTAATTGTAGATCTTCCTCCTGTTTTTCTGAATTTTGTTTTTCTTTTTCTTCAGTTTTTCATATCACTGCTTAAACAATCCTTCCATCTCATTCTGGGTCTTCCACTGCACTGCTTTCTTAGCTCCATTTTTAAATTCCAGCTCGCAAATGCAGTTTTTTCTTATTCAAGTGCATATCGTAAAATCCTGTTTAGTGCGCATTCTCCGAAATTGTTTGTTACTTTCGATGTAGCTCATATCTCCTCTTTTGCAATTCAATCCTTCCTGGTGAATATGAACACCCACCCCAGCATCATCAATTCTGCAACATTTTTTTTACTTTCTACGTGTCTTGTCTGTCGCTCATTTTCAGAAATGTACAGCATGCTAGTCATATATGCACATCACCGAAACGTTTGCACCTTAGCAGCCTTCTGTTACAAGAACACTTGTGTTTTTCACCTCCAGTTATTCCATCCCTCCTTTACTCTGCTAATCATTTCTTCCAGAACTCAATCGTTCTCCCATATTGAACCCAGAGATCCATTTTTAATCTCATCACTCCTTTCTGAACAAGTTTTTAACACCAAAATTTCGATTTGTCCTTTCTATCATGCATCATATGAACTCAGTCTATACTAATTTCATCATCATTATTTGTACTGGTGTTTGTGAGTTTCTGCGTTCCAAAATTTAAGCACAAAAGGGACTTTTTCTATTTCTCAAGTCACAAAAGTGTCCCGTCTGAGCCTCATCTACCCACTGATGCCACTTTCGCACCACTGTACTGGTGTTTCATTCCTTACGAGTGACAATATCGCCGTAGAAACAATTCATCTTCTGTAATCCCAACAATCCTTCCTCGCTTAAAATCCATCAGATGTTCGTAATCAGACCTTCTTCGGCGACGGAGACATGATAAACACCCGTCCGACTCAATGTCGGCTCTTCGCGGATTCCAACATATCATTTGAGCTAGCTTTTTTATACCCACGAGCGGGCAGTTCAGAGGGCGCTGCTCCGAAACCGCATGCGCATTTTTATTGATACTTTAATCATTTGCATGCCCCAACCTGTTGTACATTGCCTGCAAGTTTCAAACTAATTCTAGTAGCCCTTAAAGGTGTTGCAATTTTTTCGCAAACAGTAGTGTATAATCATCGTAATATACAGATGAGCCATTGCATTATGACCACCTACTTAATAAGCTTCATGACCACCTACCTAATAAGCTGTATTCCAGTATGACCATCCCCACCCTAGAGAAATGAGCGCGCCTGTAGGCTGATCGATGGCGCAGGTGAAGTTCACAGAGAAGTATACATGTGTATATACAAACCGAGGACCGGCTTTCGGTTAGTAGAGCGTTTGGAGTCAGAATGGGAAAAGATTATCGGAGTATGATAAAGGACAAATTGTGATGGCACGGCGGCTCGGAATTACGATCTCGGAAACGGCGCGGCTTGTGGTTTGTTCACGTGCCGCTGTAGTGAGTACGCATCAAAAGTTCTGCACAGTTGCCCAAACGACGAACTGTCGTCCAGGCGTGTGTCGTCCGCAGCTCATTGATGTCAGAAGGGAGCGGAGACTGTCGCGCTTTATTCACAGCGACACCAGGGTCACAGTGCGACAAATGACCCGCAGCTACAATAGTGGTGATCAGGGCAATGCGTCACAGCACACAGTTCATCACAACCTTCTGTGCATGCGCCTGCGTAGCCGAAGACGAAGTCGGGTCTCCATGCTCACTGCACGTCATCGCCAACAACGCATGAAATGAACTCAAGATAATCGAGATTGGACTGTGGATGATTGGAAGAAAGTGACCTGGTCTGACGAATCAAGATTCCTGGTGCATCACGTAGACGGCCGAGCGCGGATACGCCGATTACCAACGGAGGCTATGGCAACTGGATGCACTGTTTGGCGGAAACAGGCCGGCGATGGCGATGTTTTCTTGGGACACTTCAGACCCCATTATCTCCATAGCACAGTCTCTGACAGCTGTTAGGTATCTAAACATCGCTGCGGACCAAGTTCACCCATTCATGGCAACTGTGTTCCCTGCTGATGATGGCCATTACCAACAGGATAATGAGCTATGCCACACTGCTGGAATCGTCAAGGACTGGTTCGAGGAACATGCTGGTGAATTTCTGTTAAAGCCCTGGCCTCCAGATTCACTTGACATGAACCAAATGGATCATTTGTGGTTCGACTTGGAAAAGCGGGTTCGCGTTAAATGACCACCACTCCGAAATGAAAGGAAACTGGAGGACCTGCTGAGATTATGGTACCAGATACCCCAAGATACCCAGCGCCACCTCATCTAATCCGATACCTCGCTGAGTGGCCGCTGTTTTGTGGAGATAAAGGGGGTCCTACAACTTATTAGGTAGGTGGTCATAATGTAATGGGTCATCGGTGTACAGGACAACCTTGACCCTGTGGACATCTGTTTCTTCAATCCAATCTACCAAAACCACTATTCTTTAATCTTCAACCCAACTGATTTGAGTTGTTTTGTTTCATTGCTGAAATATAAGCAAGCCACTCTGCCCCGATTTTTTGCTGACTGCTGTCTGAAATGTTGGCTAGTGATTTCATGAGGATAAATCGACCGTTGTGTACCATTGAGGTTTATTTTATTATAAGTGTGTGTTCAGAAATATTTTTATGGACATCAACAACATAAAAGTTGTCGGAAGAAAAAACGACATTAAAAGATCAACGAGAAGGAAGAAGTTTGTGTTACGTGTTCCAAGTATGTGGTGAATTTCACTTCACTAAACAATCTGTGTCAAATATTATAAAAATTAGAAGCCAACTGAAACAATAAACTCCTCTAGTTTTTTCTGAGTACCTGTTTCACAAGTACGACAGAATAACAGCTGCTCAGAAAAAAACTCAAAACCCAGACACGATTTAATGAATAAAACATAGACGATTGTTGAGCGTGTGCTGATTTGCCACTATGTGGGTATAATACAGTTAAGGAGGCTTCGGTACTAATATTTATATCTTTTTTTTAGCGCCTACAGTGGTACTGTGGGTAATAAACAATACCACATGAATATAATCTTCTTACTTGTATGCAACTTATGTCATATTCTGCTTATAACGAAAGAGAATCGAGATTTTACTCTAAGTGATTCGCAATTTCTCTCAGATCTTCTACTAGAAAGATTAGACTGATGGAATCTCTTTTTCTGCTGTCGTTAACAGGTTGTAACGGGTGTGTTTTCTGTCATGCGTTCGTCATGGGAACCTCAGTTTTCGTGACAGTCAGAGCCCACTTAAGAGGGGCGCTAGGGGTACTACAGCCTAGGTGCTCACATTTTCAAGGGACCCCAGAATTATGCAGGATGTTTGAAGAATTGACATAATTCTATAGTTTTTTTTTTTTTTTTTTTTGCCGATAACACAACAAAAACTAGAAAAGTAGCCTTGTGAAATATTCTTCCCTATTTCTTTCGATTTTTTTAGGAGTCGGAAAAATGAATAGTCGCTCCTAATCCATCCTCAAATCTTTCGAAAGCATTATGGATGTTTGTTATACACATCTGCAATTGGGGGAAATTTTCATATATTACGAATTCGTTTTAATCATGATATTGGATTGGTGCGAATGAAATGTCCGGCGCGAACGAGCAGTGGAGACAGGCCCCCACCACAGCGGAATGGAACAACCCACAGGTGTTGCTGTGTATTACGTCACAGAGTTACTATAAATAGCTATCATGTGTGCGAAGAACAAGGTTCACGCATGGTTTGCTTGGAGGTAACGTGGCTTGCAAAGGAAACATGCATATAGTCATCTTCCTGTATGAATTTAAGCTGGGCCATTCTGCAGGAATTGCCGCTCGAAACGTTAACAAAGTGTTTGGAGAAAACACAGCTAACGAACGAACCATTCGGCGATGGTTTGTGAAGTTTCGAAGCGGAGATACGGACCTGCAAAACGAAGCACGTGGTCATCGACCTGTTGCTGTTTCTGACGATGTTCTGTCACGTGTGGTTGAAGCAGGCCCCCGAAAAACGTGTCGTGACAGAGCGGAAGAGGTAGGTATCCACCACGCGACAGTTTTTCGACGTCTGGCTGCGCTGGGTAAGGTGAAAAAGCTGGACATGTGGCTGTCACATGAGTTGACAACTGCCAACAAGACTAGGCGTTTGGAAGTCTGCACGTCGCTGCATGCCAGGAATAAACAGGAACCTCCACTGCATCGAATCATCACCGGCGACGAGAAGTGGGCCCCTTATGATAACCGGAAACGATCTAACAATGTTTAAGCAAAGTACAGCCTGCTGGACGGCATCCTAAGCCGCCCCTACACACCAAGAAGATGATGCTCCTTGTCTGGTGGTCCACAGCCTGAATAATTCATCGGAGTATCTTAGCAAGAGGCCAAACCATCACTGCAGAACGTTATTGTGCTGAATTACACCAGATGCACAGGAAATTGCTGCAGAAACAACCGGCTTTGGTCAACAGACATGGTGTTCTTCTGCTCCAGGTCAACGTCCGCCCTTATGTCGCACAACGAACAATGCTGACAAGAAGTGCCTTGGACTATGAAGCACTGCTTCATGTTGCCTATTCCCCGGACTTGTCTCCGACAAACTATCATTTGTTTCGTTGCATGGATGACTTCATGTCCGGGAATCCAGTTCACGACAGACAACGAGGTTCAACGTGCAGTTGGTGACTTCTTCGGGTCCCAGCCACAAGACGTTTTTCGTTCCGGGATCATGGCCTTTGCTGGACAGATGGCACCTATGTGTCGATGCCGAAGGGGATTATTTTGCCTAGGCAAGTTGTCCTACTTTTCCGTTCTCGCCATCCACGTGTGTTGGTCCTTTGCCGGACATTTCATTCGCAGCAACCCAATATTTGGATCATATTTATTTTGTCCTATACTTTGATATAATTTTAAGAAGCTGAACCCTGGAGGAAGGAGGTGAAAGTAGAACTGAACTGGTGTCCATTTTTCAGCCATGCATTTTTGCATTTTCTTGCTAACACTGATTCGTCCATGAATCATGTGATACAACCTGCAATTTGACAGTATGGCGTGGATATTTTTACGGCTTCCTCATCAAATGTTGGGAATGTTTTCTCCTGGGTATATTTCGTCGGTCACCCATAGTGAAATCCTGAATGTACTTTAATACTGGGGTCCCAAAATACTGTCCAGCCCCCCGCCCCCAGTCCCACTGTCTCCTTAAATGTACTTTGATGACAGTCAAGCACAGGCAATATCGTTCTGCCGCCGGAGTCCTCAAGCCTTTTAACTTGCTTTAAAGACCAATTCTTTCTCTATATAGAGTCCCCCCCCCAAAAAAAAACAACAATAACAACAACAAAAAACAACAAGAGATAGTTATTTTCCTCTAAGGAAACTACAGCTTCAGTGCAACAACAAGAACCGAATAATCAGGGTTACCTCTAAAGCGCATGCTCAGCTCCTAGAAAAAGTGTTGGTTCTTTCGCTCATGCTTCCGTGTGATGTGTGTTTTCTTAAATATCTACGTCGTTCTTTTAATATTATCATTCAAATTTTTAGTACTCTTCTGAAAAACATGTGGATATGTCAGCAGAATTTAAATTTCATCGAAACATATGTGGCGAGCTCAGGAGTAACATTATAAACTAGTCGAGCTCAGGAGTAACATTATAAAAGTCATTTAAAGAGGAATTTCGAGGTGAATGAAAGTTTGCATACGTGCATATTACCCTGTCTTCGCCGATAGTAAAAAACTTTAGGCACTGAAAGGAATTAAAGTTTCTTTGATTCTGCTAACAGTTTATAATGTTACTACTTAAAAGCACCTACATTTTTGGCTAAATTATTAAAAAAATACTGACATTTAGCCAAACGCGTTTAGAGGCGTGGCCTCAGAAGATTTAGACTCAAAAAATTACAGGTTACGAAAGAGAACGAGCTTCCCGATTTCTGTACAGAAGCCCTTTCTTCTCTTCGGGCCCTTAAGAGTGCGTTTCATTCAGTTCATTTTGTTCACGGCAGCATTAATAGTTATATCTTTTAGAAATGGATAGATAATTAATGTTGAATTTCTGTTCTTTGAAAATTCTGAAATTAATTCAAGAGGGATAAAGCTGAAATCATTTTCGTCGAAGCGTATTTACGACTTATCCGTTCCTTCAGCACAGCAAACGACGTGAAGTAAGATAAATAAAAGTCATTTAAAGAAGAATTTCGAGGTGAATGAAAGTTTGCATACGTGCATATTACCCTGTCTTCACCGATAGTAAAATGTATAAATCTACAGTAAAATCCCTACATAACTAACTTCGCTGAGACGTGAATTTTAGTTCGTTACGGCTAAGGTTCGTCACAACCAGATCAGATCAGTGCTTAAAAAGATATGTTTTTCAGAGTTTCGTATTCTTGAACGACGAAATGCACTTGTTACGTTAGAACAATCACTATTTATTATAAACATGTCTAAATTTGGAGGTACCTACTTTAAAAGAATTTTGTATTCAAGTGTGCTGTATTTAACACAAGAAAAAGAACAATAGGTTTACCCTACATTTTGTGAAAATACTGTACTGATACATGGGACAAATTTTGTTTTCACGCGTGCGTGCGAGGAAAGGATAATTTCTTTTACAAAATCTTTTTTGAAGAAACAGGTTTTCAATTTCATTGTCTACAGTGACAGCACGGTCCATAACAATTTTTTTCTGCATCATTTTCTCGCAAGATGAGACACGCTGTTTTAACGGCACTCATCGACTCGTTGACCAGAAGCAGCAGCTTTCAACTACGACGTATTGTTTTATTCATGTCAGTGGTGCGCCGACATGGGGTCCACCGGGTATGGACCCCCATTTTAAAATAATAATGTCACTACGGTTCATGATGTGTGTTATGAAGTGGTTGATGGAATGAGAAAAAAGCCAAAGAAACTCAATTATATACAGTGAAACACGGTCATTTTATTATTACACTTCTTTATGAGCATTACAACCTCAACCTGCAACTGTTCTTCATATATTAATTGAAGCGCACGAATAGATAGATAGACAAACTTACGGAAGAATGGGCAAAGTACTTACACGGAGTGAGTGTTACGTTTGGTCCCTGAAGGTTATCCAGAAATTTTTAAGTCTTCGTCTCAAACTGCTCCCGAGATATTCATATAAAACGCAGGACTGACGGGCTTACAGGTGAACGGATAGACAACCAAAATGGAACCATGGCGTGACGATTTCATCTTGTACTTAAATGCTATCCAGAGAATTTCAAATCTGTCTCAAACGGGTTTCCGAGAAGCGAAATATTTATTAAAAACAGGCGCACATACGGTCAACTTGCCAGACAGAGAACAAGGTGCGAATCTGGTGTCTGGTGTGAGAGTCACTTTCTGCCTCTGAAATTCATGCTGTAAATTTCAGATCTCAATCTCAAATGGTTTCAAACGCATGCCGCGTCAAGTTCCCGCAGCAATCCCCGACCAAGGAGGCTCACAATCAATCGTTCACACCAATCAACCAAAAACTCAGCCACGTTCAAACCAATCAGCCAAAACATTAAAACTAATATGATGTAGGTCCTCCTCTCTTCGCAAAAAGAGCTCTCATCTGATGAGGCATAGATTCAACAAGAAATTGGTAGGTGTCTTTTAGACATTTAGTACCATGACTGCAGCAGAAGATCCCGTAGTTCCCGTAAATTACGTAGTTGGAGTGATGCTGCTCATACCAGTATCTCCAACTCAAACCACAAATGCCCGATAGGATTCATATTCGGCGAATTTGGAGGGCCATGTCAATAGATGGAATTCCTCTTTATGTTCTCCTAACCATTCCTGAACCTTCTTTGCAGTGTAGCAAGGAGCATTATTTTGTTGAAAGACGCCATCTCCGCCAGGGAATAGAGTCGCCATAAAGGGGTGTTCTTGGTCAGCCACGACGTTCACGTACCTGACAGCTGTCAGAGTTCTCTCTACAGGTATAATGGGTCCAAGTGTTCCCAAAGGAAATATTGCCCAGACCATCACACTTCCTCCAGCCGCCTAGATCCGTACCACAGTGCATCCAGGTGAGAAAGCTTCCTTGGGTTAAATTCGCACATCTGCTCGTTCGTTGCATGGTGTAACAGAAAACGGGGTTCGTCTAATCATAAGACCCTCTTCCACTCTTCTATGGTCCAATGTGGATGATTATATGTCCACTGCAAGAGTTGACCATGGTGAACGTGGTACACGAAAGATCCATTCGTGTAGCTGTGAGCATAGGTACACGAATGGATCTGCGGCTGCGCAGACCCATATCCAAGAGCGTACGATGAACTGTGTGTTCGGACATATTGGGTCCTTCACCACAATTCAAATCACGGGTAATGTCAGCCACAGTAACCCTCCTACTGTTGCGGAAAATACGAGATAGCCTCCACTGACCTCTGGCATCAATGAAGTTTGGCCTGCCCACACTTTGTCGACGACTAGAAGTGTCACCCGTTCCGAACCATCTTTGATAGGTACTAACTACTACTGCATAGCGAGAGAAGCGTACCAACTAACTTCTACTGCATAGCGTGAGCAGCCTACCAGGGTCGCTGTTTCGGTGGTGCTCTTACCAAAGCGTGTTTCCACAACGATCTGGCCTTTGTCGAAATAGATAAATCCTTTACTTTTCCCATGTTGAGACGAAATGAAATATTGACTGACCCAGGTACTATACACACTGTTGAGTCGCATTATTGTGACCACCTCCTACTTTTGAGGTCAAAAGCGCGTAGCCAATGAAAGAAGGCACGTGTCGTGAGCTGGCTTCGAGGGTATATAAGGTGTGCTGAAGGCATTTTGAAAACATATCACTCGTTGCTGTCATGGATAAAAGGAGAAATTTATCACATTTGCAAAAAGGAATGATTATCGGCTTTCGGGCCCAGGGTGGCAGTATTTCTGAAACAGCGCGGTTTGTGAACTGTTCACGTGCTGTTGTGGTTAAAATGTATCGTGATTGGAGAAATGGCACCATTGCGATTAAGCGACGTGAAAACTGCGGAGCACCACGTGCCATTGATGTATGAGGTGAACGTCGGTTGCTAAGGTGCGTGAAGGCCGATCGGCACGCTACAGCAGAGCAACTCACTGGCCGAATGAACCAGGGGGCTACCGGTAGTGTGTCTGAAATGACAGTTCAGCGAACCCTGCTGCGTATGTGGCTCCGATGCAGACGGATGGTCACTGCACCTATGCTAACGAAGGTGCATCGGCAGAAAAGGCTTACATTTGTACGGCAGTATCGGAATTGGACCTCCGCTGATTGGCAAAGGATTGCCTTCTCCGATGAGTCACGTTTTTTGCTTAATCGAACGGATGAACGTTGGCCTATAAGGCGAGTAACATCGGAGAACAAGCGCTCTTCAACCATTGCTGGAAGAACACAAGCTAGTGGGAGCAGCGTTATGGTCTGGGGAATGTTTTCATGCCATTCCCTGGGTCCATTAATACCTGTTAAAGGCACTATGGACCGAATTCGTTATGAATCCATCCTTGCAGACCAAGTGTACCCATACATGCTGTTTGTCTTTCTTGGTGCGGATGGGATCTTTCAGCCCGACAATGCGACGTGTCACGCAGCTAGAAATGTCGAGAGTGGTTGGAAGAGCACGATGAAGACTTCAAAGTACTTTCCTGATCCCCTAATTCCCCAGACTTAAAGCCAATTGAGCATCTGTGGGACCATCTCGACCGTGTTGCTCTCTCTATGGATCTTCCACCACACACCCTCCAGCAACTGTCAGATGCACTGCATGGCTCCACATACCTGCGAACACCTTTCAGCACCTTATTAAGTCACTCCCAGCCTGTCTTGCTGCTGTCCGCGCTGCACACGGCGGTTACTCTGGATTTTAGCTGGTGGTCACAATAATGTGACTCGATCGTGTATATACTGTATATTTATATATGATTCGCGACCTTGGCACGTGACGCTGATGGGCTGCACGCCCGCTTATTTGCATAATGCAGAGGCTTTTTTTTTAATATTTTGGCTGATGAGTGTAAGTGTTCAGTCCATAAGAACTTTACCTATCAGTGTGTCCAATATGAGGTCGATGAATTGATGTGTGTGTGCATGCGCGTGTGTGTGTGTGTTTTTGTAGTACGAGTATTTAACGAAAAGATGATATCTTCCGGAATCCCCACTTTGTCAAAATCCTAGGTGTGCCCCTGATTCATGTTACAGATGTCGTCATCACTTCACTTCACTTTTTAGAACTGATTTTTGCAAAGTTCACTTAAAGAGTTTTTAATGCGTTTTCCAGGAGACGAAGACATCAGAACTTTCCGAGACGTTTTAACTTTTTGAAGTTTAATTTTTCTGAAAACACACGGTTTCCTATTATTTAGTCAATTTTGGTTATAGCAACAGGGAAAACGAACAAGCATTTTCCATTTTGTTTATAGTAATAAAAATAATAATAATGAAGTTCAAAATCGGAACTTCAACTTCCCATCTCCATTTTCGTTTCCCATATAGTTGTTTTATCAGTACATAGAGCACGCAGTGGTATTTTGAACATTAATTTCGCTTTAAAGAAAAGAAAAAAATGTTTGCTTTATTCCTTGATATAGCAAGAAATGACAACGTATGGGAATACAAAGTTTTTTTTTTTAAGCGTAGTTAAATACCAGAAATCGGCACTGCGTTGTTCACTCTGCCGTGAAAACAATCTTAAAAGTCTCGGATGGCTCAGATTCAATCATTGACAGATGAGATACAGATTCTGAAATGTAATTTCGCTGTAAAAAGGAAAAGGGAAGAAAAATGCTTGCTTTACCAATTGATTTTGAAGAAGAAACTGTTAGGAACAGGAAAATATTCATTCCATTAGGAAAAACATTCTTTAAAAATGCGAAGTTTTTTGTCCCAATTTCACTGTTGCTGAAGACATTTACAAAAGAGGAACATGATCAGAAATATATAAAAACTAAGATTATGATCATAAAGAGAAATAACGATGATAAAAAACAAGAACAGCGTGATCAGAAAATTCGAAATTCGGAAAAACAGAGAACATTTTCGTCCCTAGAATATTCAAAGCAAACAGAATATAAATTCCTAAATTTGCTTGTAACACTTACTGGTCAACCATGTAACATCTCTCAGAAAACTTGAAAATTCCATCTCCCTGAAGCGGGAACCGAACCCGCATCTCCCGATTTCCGTTCGAGTATGCCAACCGTAACACCACCCAGGAGAGTAAAGTTCCAAGCAACTGAGACTAAGCAAATTTAGCTTAGAAATCCGAATGTCCTCAGATTTTCGCTAGTCGAAGCATCGTTATATCCACACACGGAATAGGTTGGATGGAAATCACTAGTACTACATATAAATCAAATATCATCATCATCATCATCATCATCGTCAACCATTATCAAACCACTGCTGGACGAAGGTCTCCCCAAGTTTCTTCCACAAAGGTTTGTCTTGTGCCAGTCTCTTCCATGTTACTCCCTCATACTTTCCAATTTCATCCAACCATCTCCCATGTGGTCTTCTTTTGGGACTTTTCCTGTCCCTTGGAATCCAGTCTAAAATGTCAGCAGTCCATCGATGGTCTGTCCTTCTGGCAATATGTCCAGCCCATTGCCATTTCAGGGATTTCACTATGGTCATGATGTCTTCCACTCTTGTCATTTTTCTGATCCACGAGTTCCTCTTCTTATCTCTCCTGGTTACACCAAGCATGCATCTCTCTATGCTGCTTTGAGTTGTCTGCAGTCTTTGTATATCTCTTTTAGTTAAGGTCCACGTCTCTGCACCATATGTAAGCACTGGAAGGATGCATTGATCAAACACTTTTCTTTTAAGACATAATGGCATATTGCTCTTGAAAATTATGCTGTTTCTTCCAAACGCTGTCCAGGCAAGTTTTATACGCCGATTAATTTCTTCATCAATGTGACCCTCACTTGATATCTGCTGTCCAAGATAAATGTGGGTATTGGTTATCTCCAGCTTTTCCCCAATCAATCGATAAATCTTCATTTCTTGTAAAAGAAATTAAAGAACGCACATAGCGTATTAAATCTTTTTATTTCTGTGGTGTAGTAAGCACAAAGATTCGCCAAACTTTCGCACTCCACTGGGAGGCTTTTTCAAGGCAATGGTAGACATAAAAATGCAAGTTTAATGGTAGACATAATAATACCATTAAACTTGCATTTTTATGTCAACCATTGCCTTGAAAAAGCCTCTCAGTGGAGTGCGAATGTTTGGCGAATCTTTGTGCTTACTACACCACAGAAATAAACAGATTTAATACGCTATATGCGTTTCATTACTAAAAAGTAGGTCATTGTTACAAATTGTCTATCACAACTTTGATTTTTTCGTATTTCAATAAGTTAAAAATTGTCTATCACAATTTTAATTTTTTTTATTTTAATAAAATAAAGTAATCTTTTAATTATTATATTTTCGTACAAAGGGCAGGGGGACCTAGAGCAATCGCCCCCCCCCCCCCCCCCGTTATAAATCCGGGCCTGGTTATTAGTATGACAAAAATTCAGATGTTTACATTTCAATGGATTCCACGGATGCACCGTATGAAACGGAAACCTGCCTAAAACAGAAAATAGTTCCAATCAATTGGGTTCCGTCTTAGCCCGGTTTCACTGTACTTAAAATTCACTCTGACGAAATGCGGGGGTTCCCATTGATCTTACAGCTAATTGTTATTAATATTTTAAATGAAGACTTGTTAATGTAATTCAAATCACGAAATTCCTTTGCTATAATGTGATCACGACTTGAAGCCTTTAGTAAGCATTTCGAGCCCTGAAGTCAAATTCTCACAACAGAGGTGAATCAACAGTTTCATCTGATCACATTTTATGGCGTACGCAAACCTTTTCAAGCTACGGTGACAAATTTGCAACAAAAGTAATTTGCCAATGTAAAATGCTGTCAGTTGTCCTTGGCGATTCAGCAACACAAGGAAGAGCATGATGGGTACATCCTGCCGTATTTTGATTGACAGATCTCCAAGTCTAAGCTGCACGTGGTTCGTTTTGATAGGCACATGCGTAGTCTGCGAAATGACTTTATGAACCTGTTATCTCCACGCATTCAAAAGAAGGCGAATAAATAATTCCCAGAACGTTGACCCAAACGAAGGTAATGCAAGAAACGCTAACCTTTTTTTTTTTTTTTTTCTTTCGGCATGACAGGGGAAACTCCATAAGAATTCAAACGGGCGTTTCTGAATCATTTACATATGCGCATCATAATTTCATAGTTCCAGTAACTAGCTCAATTTGCCGTAGCGGTGGGCGCGTAGTCAGAGGCGTGGACTAATCGTCCGAGATGAGGCTAGGTCGATGAGTCAGACCAGTAGCGAAGCGACAAATTTTCGGCCCTTAAAGCAGAATTATGAGAAGGGCTCCCTGTTTCTGCTCTATTTGCAAAACTAGAAAAAGGAAATAAAAATAAAAATGCATCCGTTTTATAACGACCTTCCCACCTTTCTTCAACTTTACATAAATATTAAGCTATCCTGAGGATCCAGCAAGAGTTATCAAATTTTTTATTTGGTCGATCGCTCTGCAACAAGATGCTGTTAGTATCTTAGTATCTCTCTTTTTTAAATGTTTCTGAGAAAGTTCACGCGATTTGTCAAACAGGGACTGTACGTGTAAAATAAGAGTCCTGCATTTTCTCGTAAATTGCCAATAAAGACGTTTAATGAATTTTCCAAACACGATTACTTCGGCTTTGTGCTTATTGTTCTGGCCGGTGGACGGGGAAACTTCCGTAAAACTCTGCGATCCCGTCCTGATCGCTGTCTATGACGAGCTTTCTCTTTTCCTCTTGCAATACGCTGAGAGGAAAATAGGCCTTACGTTAGCGTTAATGTCCTGAATCAGGACCCCTCTCCCATGCTTTTGACACCAATAACACCTGAAACGAAAAACAAAATCTCCTTATACTCCACCAAACAATGATTTTATACTTTTATGAGTCCCCAAGATCATTTAATATTCTTTTCCTAGCAGTGTTAAGAAGTTAATACTGTTTTACTGTATTTCCTTGACATATTCACCGGCACCGAACGATAAGCATCTGCAGGAACCTCAGTAGAATGCCTTAGAATATATGCATTAGCTTCTATCAATATTGTGAACGTAACATTTTTTACCTGCTCACAAAGATTGTTAATCCTTGTCTGATAGGCGCCAGCAAGTCTCCAGAGCATGCTTGCCTGACGGCTGCTGCTGAAAATGGCGCAAACGAAGAAATTTCACTAGTGAACGTGAATATTACGTATTAAGTTCTGAACAAGATTAGAGAATCCTGCATATTTTAACTTATAAAAACATTTATTTCATTAAACGAAGTTTATATACGTATGTACGAGTATATTTTTTAATAGATAGATTATTATAGACATTCAAATAAAAAGTCTCTCTTCCTACTTCTTGCATAGCGAAAGTCTCTAGATAAATCCTTGGTATGGAATTTGTCAGCTCGTGAGCATCGGTGGCAGTTAGTAAAAGATATTTCAGTCATTCTTGACACATTAATTATTACACAACCAATTTTGAATATTTTCCGCTTGCCAAATGATCTTTCAGAAGTAGCTGTTGTAACAAGTGTAGTAGGTAACTACATGACAAATTTTTATTAACAGTTCTGCGAGTTCTTCTATTGAATTTATTTATTTAATTTCTTTTTTTATGAAGTTATTTGAAACAATTTGCAAAAATTGAAAAGAGATATTTTTACTTTCGTTTTTTTTTTCATATATTATTTGTAAAATGTCTACGTATTTTAAAATATCCCTTTCTGCTAGTGTAATCAAGATCTTTGGCTCCGAAAATGCGAAGTTAGTGAACATTTTCTTCATACCGGTAAATCTTTCCCTAATTTGTATTATACATATGATTTTTTTTTTATTGGAGGCTTAACGACCACCGTGAGCAACTTAATAGGCTATAAGTAGTCGGCCGTCCCTAATTTAGGGTCACTGGTTCCGGGGAAGGGAGAGAGACAGTGCCGTAAGACAAACACAACATCCATGCCTCAACGGGATTCGAACCCGGACCCCTTATGATCGAATGATCAGAGGCCATCGCTTAACCACTCCGCCACCGGGGCGGCATGCATATGTTCAAAATTCTGTAAAACATATTTACCCTGAATACAACTTCAGGTCTTTTAAATCTGTGATCCAATGTTTGGCATCCTGCCAACGACGTCCCTTACGCTACTGACACCATAGCAGACGAGCGAACTCAAAAGAGCTCTTCCTTATTATTTCTTTCTCCTCGTGTCTCCCGTCTTTCACTTTGTCGGTGAATTTGATTTTAAAAAATCATTTTCTTAAACCTCTTTGGGCCCTTTAACGTCGAGGGGCCGTAGGTATCGTTTAATCGGGCTTAGCAGTAGTTACGCCACAGGAGCAATTCTTTACACCCTCCCAGGAGCCAATGGCCCCACATAAGAGATGGGTGACTACTTACATCCCGTAGAATTGCTCAAGGCGGTTGTTTTACCTCCTCCCATCAAAACGCCTTCCTTCATTTAATGCATTTGCAGCCACCCCGGTGGCGCAGTGGTCTAAGCGCTAGCCTCTGATCGTTCGTCCGAGGTTGGTCCGGGTTCGAAACCCGGTGAGACATGAATTTCGTGTTTTTCTTATGGCACAGGTTCTCTCCCTTCCCTGGAGTCAGTAGCCGTAAATTAGGGACGGGCGACTGCTTATATCCGATCGAGTTGCTCACGGTGGTCGTTAAACCCCCAATAGAAAAAAAAAACGCATTTGTATTCCGAAATGAAATGAAATTCTCTGATATTCCAGTAATTGCGATCCTCCGATTCAATCTACGTAATAGGTGCAACCTGATTATTTCACAACTGTGTAAAATGACTAATTTTGAAATTTTTTAGGAACAGCTACGTTACAGCTCTCGGTGAATACTAAATCTTCTATATCGAAACTCTGCACCACCAATGCTTTTTCATGTTTCATCACTGCATGGTAATTCCGTATTCGCAGCAAAGTACTGTAATGACGAAGTCGTTGATCTCTCAGTCAGTTTGGAAATCAGTTAGTGTATTTTGAAAACGACGGGACAGACATCATATCTGGAACGCTGTAATAGCAAGTGCCGAGCTGCTACTTATAAGATAAACAATGGGAAACACACTAATGATTCGTCTTTGGCTCGTATATCCCAACAAATTCAAAGCAGTTCCTTGCCTCAAATAACAAAATTAGATAAAGATTTCTTGACTCATCCTCAAAAACCACAACAGAGCAACCGACAAAATATTTTGAAGGACCTTCTTGAAATTTCGCATGCTGTGTTTTGTAACCTCATCTGATTCCTTCGTACTGGTCGCTTAGCAATGGAAGTTTAAAAGATCTCAGATTCACAGAGAAAAACAAATGTAAAGCGTTTCCATCATTTTCAACAATAAGCACTCCATAACGCCTCTCTTATAGTATGACTCAAAATCATTGTGTATTTGGATTAAATTTGAAAAAAAAGGCAAAATTTATGTTTGATTTGAAGTGATGGGGAGTTTGCTCAGAAGAATTGCCATATAGAGTATACGACACGATTTGATCCAGCCGTTTTCATTCAATAGAACGAAAGTTGCGTGATCACTATATGTACCCCATGATGAATTTGTTCAGTATTGGGATGTTCGTTCAGTAGGATTGAACCGATTGATCACAAGGCGGCAAAAAATTATTTCTAATAAGTTCGTTTAACAGACGTAATGTGATCTAACAAGAGAGAATGCACTTTGTACTAAAGAGTTTCCCCAACACAAGCACCCAGGTATTATGAACTTATAGAATTCTCCCTCCCGAATTGATGCGTTTTAAAGACATTATTCCTGCGCTGCTAACAATATTTACACACACAGTGCATCAATAACAGATATTTTTCATAATTAGAGGATTAAGGATGTGCTATTCGCAACACAACTATCCACTATATTAAGAATTAGAATATTAAGATTATATCAGAAACATTCTATCCGGGAAGCGAAGAGTTTAGTACACCTAGTAAAGGAAAACTAGTGTTCAATATACTATCACTAACTTTGATACCGCAGGACCCGACTACGAGGGTTCACGGGAACTAGAGCTCCCTTTAGAATTATTTGAAGGGTATTCGGCACCCATTAAAATTTTTGTTTTTACAATGTATTGAATCCATAATTAAATATTTGTCCACGGTAAAAGAACAAAATTAAACCAACATCTAAAATGCAGTCCCTTGTTTTTAAGCTACCGATGTTATTGTCGATTTATTTAAGTTATAAAGAAATGATTCAAACTCATAAAATTTTAAATTTGTTGTAAACAGTCCAAATTTTATAATTGAACGATTTAAATGCAAGCGAATTCGTCAAGATTAAAAAACCAATTTGACGTATTCGAACATAGGAAACCTGTTTAAAAATGTTAAAATTATAACCAATTGCTTATTTTTAAGTGGTGCGAGCCCAGTAACTGGCCGTATCAGAGGTCTACGCTCGCATACGGTAATGTTTCATGTCAACCAATCATGTCACTGCCCTCAGGAAGAAAAAAGTCTTTGTGACGTACTACAGAGGTGAAGCACCTCTCAAGACGGCAAAGTTGCGGCGATAAATTCCGTCGGTGTAGCTTAATTGGGAAACCATTCCGCTCCGGAACAGAAGGATGCTGGTTCGTGCCCCCTCACCAGCAAAAAGATGTTTCGTTCTAGACTCCAGAGTAGAATTCTCGGTCGTTATGAGCAAATTCATATGGAATGGTGATGGCAGAGGACAAATTTCATTGAAATTGTACAGCAACCTGTTGAATGACGTCGCAGATTCGACACAAGACGAGAATAAATGCCGGGGCTCCATTTTGTGGCATTATGCTCGTTATTATTCATACACTATATCCATATTCGGCGAGAAAGCCTGCCGCGGCATTGAATGCAAATAAAATTTCCCGAGGAGCAAAATTCCCAGTATAAAATTTTATTTAATAAATTAAATTATTTTCACCCTCGATCGTTTAATTAAACTATGCAAGATATTTCGCAAGATAAATTCGTAAGGTGTGTTTTGCAGTTAATGGCAATAATGGTCTAAGAACTGGTACTTAGACATTTGAAATTTTAACACTCGAAATGATGCCTGCCGTTTAAATTAGGGCACTCCCAGAACGTCCTATGTCCTTTCCGGATTGAGTGTAAGGAAATAATGATGCATCTGCAGGATATAAATAACGATATATACGATGAAAATGTTTCCATTAAAGGAAATCTCAATATACATGCAACAGATATATAATAAGGACCATACCCATAATAAATTTACAAAAGGGAATTCAGCAGGTGGTCAAACTTTTTAAATTACAGGTTCATGAGAAGGAATTCAATGAAGCCAAGCCAACATTAACACAACCTATTTAAGCATCACAATATGACAGCAACTATTTATTAAATTGGAAGAATACGGCAGCACAAGAACTTAGAAAGAGTTTCTCCAGGTTATGTATAGGTTCATTCCCTGATTTTGGATAAAATAAAAATGTCTGCTTACACTTGTTGATGTACTGAATTTTCGGAACGACACCGCTCTCTTTTATGCAATAATAGTCTGTGTGAAGTTTCGGAAGCCAATCTCAGAGACAGATAACGGATTTTGTATGTTTTAAGTACTATATTTTTAAATAGTGATGAATCCGTTGTAATAAATGTACTGTGTACAGCAACTGCACCACCTATAAAGACATTCTTACATAGACATTAGAAAATCTTAACAAAGGGGGTCGGGTAATATGTGTATATCTATCCATCTATAATATAATTATCGAATCGAGGACAACTGGCCACATTCAGTTTTAGGGCCACGACATTTCTCTGTGTAACAAATTATTGTGTTCCTATATTTCTCCCTTATACTCGCCTAACTGGTGTTCACAACCCCCCCCCCCCGCCTAACTGGTGTTCACAATCCCCCCCCTCCACCTCATGCCTCATTATCATTAAGAAATTAAAAAATATTTACGATTTTCTGGCTGAAGGACAGGGTGGGAAACAGGCCACCGGACAACTGGTCACACGGACAATTGACCATAAAAGTTTAAGTTGCCGTATAAAAATTGCAGTTTCTTGGCACTATAATTAGAATTGAATTGGGAACTCCAAACAAATTTCAAGAAAACGTTCTATGGAAGCCAATCAAGAATTATACTTTAATTTGGGGAAATAAAAGTACATTTGGAATACAAAATAAATTACAAATAAATTACTTGATTTCTCTTTTACTTAGGCACTAAATATTAAATCATAGGCCCTAGTCCTAGGCCTTTTTGACAGTTTTTATTCTACCGATGTCAAATTCATAACGTTTACAAAAGCGCGATGTTTTTACCTTGACTTGATATGCAAACGTTTAGAATACACTCAAAAGACGCAATCATAGAACATCATCGACAGAATAAAAATTGTTAAAAGGGCCTAGGCACGTAGTAATTAATATTTAGTGCCTAAGCAAAAGAGAAATATTAATAATTTGATACGTTATGTAAATATTTAATGCCTAAGTAAAAGAACAGCGTTATAAAAAAATCCCACTTTATCGCCTTTTTCCGAACGTTGAATGAGTCATGCTGTAATCCCTTTGTTTCGTCGGACACCGTAGGTTTAAAAAATGAATCGTCATTTATTTTGTTTTCACGAATGACACATTTATTTCCTCAAATTAAAGCACAATTCTAGCTTGGCTTACGTAAAACGTTTTCTCAATTCAATTCTCATTATAAAGATATATGGAACGGCAATTTTTACATGGACCCTAAACTTTTGTGGCCAGTTTTCCGTGTGGGCCATTGTCCTTTGACCAATTGTGATGTGGCCAGTTGTCCGTGTGGGCCATTGTCCTTTGACCAATTGTCCTGTGACCAGTTGTCCGTGTGGGCAATTGTCATTTGGCCAATTGTTCTGTGGCCAGTTGTCCAAACCCCGTAAATATACAGTATAATCATCGGCATCAACCATTCTGAGTCCACTGTTGGATGAAGATCGCGCCAATTCTCTTTCGTGTCATTCAAACATGCTTTCGGATTTCATCCAAATATATCTCCCACTCTTCTGGGTATTTTCTTATCCCTCAAAATCCAGTCTAATATTTCAGCTTTTCAACGATGATCAGTTCTTCTAGCCATATGCGCAGCCCATTGCCGCTTGATTTTTTTTTATTGAAGGTTTAACGACCTCCGTGAGCAACTCAATGGTCTATAAGCAGTCGCACGTCCCTAATTTAGGGTCACTGGTTCCAGGGAAGGAAGAGAGCCAGTGCCGTAAGGCAAACACAACATCCATGCCTTACCGGGATTCGAACCCGGACCCTTCTCGGACGAAAGGTCAAGAGCCAGCGCTTAGATCATTGCGCCACTTGAAGATCTTTATTTTGATCATGATGTCATCCATTCTTGTCACATACAACATAGTCATTCTGGAAATATCTCCTCAGAGCTATAATGGACGATCCAGGAACTAGCCGACGAGAGTAAATAGATGGAATTAAAAGTGAACTAACAGAAAACGAGATTGATGGTCAATGCTATTACAAGATACATAGGTAGCCCCGGTGGCGCAGTGGTCAAAGCGCTAGCTTATGACCATTCATCCATGGAGGGAGTCCGGGTTTAAATCCCTGTGAGGCATGGATGCTGTGTTTGTCTTACGGCACTGGCTCTCTCACTTCCCTGGGACCAGTGACCCTAAATTAAGGACGGGAGACTGCTTATAGCCTATTGAGTTGCTCACGGCGGTCTTTAAACTTTTAATAACAATAATAAAAAAGATATTTAGCGGTTGTTGGGGGAAATTTAGAAGTAATTGTTGCCTATATCTGTTTTGGAGCTCGGATACCAAGTGAAGATCATATCGAAGAAGAAATTATTCAGCGAATAAAATTTGAATGGATTAAATTTAAAAGAAACAGTGCAATTTTAAGAGGAATTTACCATCATATAGTAAAAGGAAATTGTTAATTCAATACCTCTTCCAATTCTTATTCCATAATACCCTTAACTAAAGAAGACAACTCAATGAAGCATTTTGAAATGCTACTTTTAGTTGCTTCGTGATACACAGAAAGGCGAACTTATGATGATACACAGAAAGACGAACTTATGATGATACACAGAAAGACGAACTTATGGTGGATGATCAAATTAAAGATCCTTATGTTGCAATGGGCTGGACACATTACTAGGAGAACTGACCATTGCTGGGCAACTGAAGTATTGTGACTGGATGCCAAAAGACAAGAAAAGATTCAGAAGATGACCATATGTTAAATGGATAAATGAAATTCGAAAGCATGCTGGAATGACGCAAAAGATAATTGTTTAAGACAAAGAGACTTGGTGACGCCTTCACACCGTAGTGTACTGAGAATCAAGGCCGTAGCCAGGAATTTATTTCAGAGGGGGAGGGGGGATTTTTATCGATGAGGTATTCATTCCTTTTGACGATTGAATGGAAACAAAAATATTCTAGTTTACAATTCAAAAAGCTATACCAACCCTTCCCTCCCCCACGCATTTTAGGATTAATTGCAATGCAAAATTTTCCTCATAAATTTGCTTTACTTATAAAATTTTCGGCTATAAATTTGCAATAAACGTAGATCAAACACAACGGGAGGCAATTCCTTTAGATAACTGTTTTTTTAATGAAAATAAAAACATTATTTGTTGAAGTTCAATTGCGAAAAATTGATTAGAATTTCCGGGGGAGGGGGTCGGTCCCTAAGTTCCCCCTTGGATACGGCCAGTTGAGAATGGTTGATGGTGATGACTGACAGACAGGCTAACAGACACACATACATGCACGATGCATTATATTAACTAAATTTAAAGGATGTGTAAGTAATCGATGCCAAATAAAATAATTATCAAGTACTATGGAAACCTGCTGAACACAAATGCTATTTCCGGTTCATTAAATTGGCTTTAATCTTTTTTCCTACGGTGAAGGAAGTCAAATTTATTTGAGCAACTAACATTGTCTGATAATTTAATCAGTAATTATTTTTTTTTATTTGGTGGTTTAACGACCGCCGTGAGCAACTCAATGTGCTATAAGCAGTGACGCTCGACCCTAATTAGGTCACTGGTTCCAGGGAAGGGAAAGAACCAGTGCCCTAAGACAAACACACTATCTATGCTTGGACGAATGGTCAGAAGGCAGCGCCTCGCACCACTCGTCCACCGGGTCGTGTAACTTCATTTTGTGGGATATGAATGATTATTTCATTTACTGGGAAGATTAAATATCTTCTGAGAATTTTGTTACTGGATAACCTGTTTCAGGTGTTTACTTTCTTGTGAGAAATGAAACACTTGTTGCTTCTCTAATTGCCATGAGATATGCATAATATATCGATTTCAGCCAAGTACGAAACAACGGTTGGACTCTCGAAAAAGTACAAATGATTATGTTTGATAATTTCCTTGCCGTTATTTATCGTAGCTTCAGAATAGCCAAGCTTAAATCATTTATTTAAGGCATGTTTGATGTTCTTAACTTTCCACATTCGCGGAAAATGTTTTACTATTTTGCTTACCGTCTAAATAAACAAATAAAAAAAATACTCCAGGCAAAATCACGGAAATTTCAAATAAGTTTATCTAAGTCGCTTTTTCTGACGCATAAAATGTATACAGTACGGTGTTAAAAAATATGCTCCGAATATCTTCCGCACACGGAAAGTTTAAACACAAATAGCCTACACAAACATGCCAATTTCTACTCCGCTCTGATATTTAATGGTCATTAACTCCAGGTAGAAAATGTATTGAATATTTTAATAATTTTATTAAATACCGGAAGACTAAAAAACTACGTAAAAGTGGTGGGTAGATGAAATGCGATAACATGCTGAAGAAAGAAACATTTCTTTGGCTTTTGGTCAATGCTGAGAAAAACATGTATATAAGTGAGGGTCACATTAATGAAGAAATTAATCGGTGTACAAAACTTGCCTGGAGAGCTTTTGGAAGAAACAGTATAATTTTCAAGAGCAATATGCCATTATGTCTTAAAAGAAAAGTGTGTGATCAATGCATCCTTCCAGTGCTTACGTATGGTGCAGAGACGTGGACCTTAACTAAAAGAGACATACAAAGGCTGCAGACAACTCAAAGTAGCATGGAGAGGTGCATGCTTAGTGTAACCAGGAGAGATAAGAAGAGGAACTCGTGGATCAGAAAAATGACAAGAGTGGAAGACATCATGATCAGAGTTAAATCCCTGAAATGGCAATGGGCTGGGCATACTGCCAGAAGGACAGACCATCGATGGACAGCAGAAATTTTAGATTGGATTCCAAGGGACAGGAAAAAGACCCAGAAGAAGACCACATGGGAGATGGGTGGATGAAATTCAAAAGTATGCTGGAGTGACATGGAGGAGACTGGCACAAGACAGACCGTTGTGGAAGAAACTTGGGGAGACCTTCGTCCAGCAGTGGATTGATAATGGTTGACAATGATGATGAGGAGGAGGATATCTTCAATACAGACTTCTTGAGAGAAAAAAAAACTAACTTCGAAAACATGTATATAGTTTCAATACAGACCTTGAAAAAGAAAAACAGCTATCTTCATTCTGCAATGAATGTAAGAAGAAGGACTGCCGTTGATGATGATATATTTTTCAGTTTTTATACTTTTTCGTACTGTGCCCATGTGTACACTTTTTTAACATGTATAGAGAAATTTAAGACTACTTCCGTTCATACGACTCTCGCTGTTATTCGAACATTTTTGCTGCAAGCACATAGAAATACAACAAAAAAATTCCTAATTAGAACGACTACCATCGAAAAAAATCTTTGTATTTCCCCATGATAACTGCAGTAGAATATTCAGATTTTCAGAACAGGGTAAGTGTCCGTTCTTTGCATTCCATGAAATAATTTTCCCCTCCGTTCATGCTTGCTATCTAGAGGGAATCTCAGAACAGAAGCCAAAAAAAAAAAAAAAAAGACTCGAGCAGTCTGAAAACAACGGTCGCTGTCAGCTCGAGCGGCGACAAATGTTCGATCATCCCCTCTAGTAGAAAGTGATTTATTAATTCAAAGTTTACATCAGGAGCGTATTTAGAGAAGGAACGAAGGACCCCCACCCCATCCCGGAAGTGTTTCATTTCTTTGTTAAAATGCGACTTACATTAGAAAAAAAAAATGCTTTAATTTAATAAAAATGCATCAACTTACAATGGAAAACAATGCTTTAATTTTTTCATCTATTTTCCCTTAATTTTTATTTTGTCCTGATGGATTTCAAATACTTTCATTTTCGATGGACCTTCCTCGAAAAAAATTATATAAACGCCCCTGTTTTACATGATATAGAACACCTGCATTTTTCAACTTCTGTTAACCGCAACAGGTAGGTGATTTACTTTTTAATACCATATTTATTTTGCTCATTTTATCTTACTATATTTAGTAGACAATATTTAGCTGAGCCACCTGTGTGAACGAGTGGGCAGAAGTGCTGGCTTCTGGCTAGCGGCCCGAGTCCCAAATGGGACAGTGCAGACATATGAGCTGCTCGCGATGGTCATGTTTACCCCCATCCTCCCCCACCCACCAAAAAATCTACATTGTTTTATAGAGTAGATAGTCCCAACCAGTACTTTAATGATTGAGTAATTAAAAATATGATCATGCATTTTGTGCACTATATAATTTATGATCATGCACTTTGTGCACTTTAGAACATATAAAAAGCCTTTTGACGTCAATAGCTATTCTACCCAGTAATCAGTCGCTTAAAATTGAAAGTTCGCATTACTAACATCACATCAAAGTAAAACGGTGCAAAATATAACTTCTTACCGCTGACGTAAATTACTATAAGAACTCAAAATCTACTAAACTGTGGGAAAATAAAAACTTTTGTTTAGTCTTTCGTTCCGTATAATTAGTTTTTCGAATATGAGAAACGAACTTAATTTTTCGTTACTCATTTTAACCGCGTACCGGATGCAAAAGCTCGTATGCGAGCTAGGACTCATATTATATAAAAGAAATTCATCTTCCGTTCCGTAAAAGGAAAGAGGAAATGAGATATTTTGCTTTAATGAAAGTCTCATCACTCAGATTGCCTAGTTTCATAGATGAAGGGATTGAATGAGGAGCGCTTACCTTGTTAACCGGCGCATCTAAAAGCGTCCTTCGGGATCATCAATCAATTTAAGGAACGAGAGAGAGAGAAAGAGAGAGCGTGGAACCAAAGAGCATTGTGCTCAAATCCCTGTGAGTCAACTACTGTGAAGAAATCTAGAAACCATTCACGCTGCATGAATGGAGACGTGGATGCGTGGGGGGGGGGGTAGGGAAGGGAGGATGCAGAGAAAAGGGTATCTTATCGACCCGTTGGTAAGGACCAACCAATCACGAGTTTAACCTCTTCAGGTTCCATCGCCTGATTGGCCGCAATGCAGACACTGAGACAGGTCGAAGTGGTTACTGGCAGGACTGATGAGGTTTTCAGGGAAATTTAAGCGTAAAAAGCCGCCGAAGCACGTTTGCAGCTTAAAGTGCCATTCTACATCAAGGTTTAAACCCTTATGACATACGGGATCAATTTCAATGCTGCTTGTAAGCCATGGTTTATTTGTTTTTGGAGAAAGACCTGTACACTGCTGGTCAAATATAATGAAATATCCTCTACAGGAATTCAGCGGTTTCATCTTCGATGTCAAAAACTTCATGATAAATTCATCCTAAACAAACTAAAACTGAAATGAAAGTAATCATGACAATGATAAAACACTTGAATGGAAGAAATTGTATGTAAATAAGAATTATTTCTATCCATTGCCATTCCCAAATTAATGTTCACTGTACTTTTCTTCTCTTTGTGTGGCACCCATGTAATGATGCAAAACTACCACTCCTGTAATTTTACGTTGACCCTTGACAGGAATTTTTTCATCTACTAGCCACGTTCTGCTGATGGGTCGCCACCAAAACCCATTTAAGAGGGGGCTGCAGCCCCGGGCCCTGCATTTTCAAGGGGCCCCAGAATTATGCAGGATGGTTGAAGAATTGACAGAGTTCTACAGTTTCTTTTTCTTTTCTTTTTTTTTTTTTTTTTTCGTTTGCAGATAGCACAGCAGAAACTATAAAAAAACTGCCTTGTGAAAATATTTTTCTATTTCTTTCTGGTTTTTTAGGAGTTGGCAAAAAGCATAGTCGCCCCCAGTGCATCCTCAAATCTTTCGAATTACAGATGGTTTCTTATTTTTTTTTTTTTTTGTGTGCATATTTGTAATTGGGGGAAGTTTTCATACATTAGGAATTCGTTTGAATCATGATATGGGGGGGGGGGGGGATAAGGCAGAACTAAACTGGTATTCATTTTTCACCCATGCATTTTTACATTTTCTTGCTACCACTGATGCGTCATGAATCATGGGATACACACTTCAATACGGCGGGGATATTTTTATGGCTTCCTCATCCTATTTTGCGAATGTTTTCTCCTGGGTATTTTTATTCATCCACCCATAGAGAAATCCTAGATGTGTCACTAATATTGCGGTCCTAAAATACTGCCCGGCCTCCGGGCCCCCAGGCCCCCGGGCCCCCAGTCGCCTTAAATGGGATCTGGCCGTCACCCATATGTGCTTTATTAATCTTGATTCTCATAAACAGTAGATTTGATTTTTTTTTCTCTCAGCCGTATTCTGATGATGGATGAGCATAACTCTGCATGATCTTCATAATCGTAGATATAAGGCGTCTAATCGATGCAGCATATCCATTACTGAGAATGTTAAAGACTAATTTCGTAAAAGTTTCTAGTCAGTATACTCATTCTTCGTAGAAATTCCGTTGAACAATTCTCAAAATTTTGTTTAATAATCAAAATAAATAAAGAAAGCTGCAAGTGATATTTTAGTACTTTGTACATTTGTTCAATGCAGGCGCTGACTGGGCTGCCGGGACACCAAGGGAATTCCCTGTGGGCCTCTGTGCTTTGGGACGGTATGCCGCATAAAAATTCATGATATATACATAAATATACAATGTATATATAATTCTTATATATGTATATCATCATCATCATCATCATTGTCAACCATTATCAATCCACTGCTGGATAAAGGCCTCCCCAAGTTTCTTCTATAACTGTCTGTCTTGAGCCAGTCTCCACGATGTTACTCCGGCATGCTTTCAAATTTCTTCCACCGTCTCCTATGTGGTTTTCTTCGGGGTATTTTTTTGTCTTTTGGCATCCAGTCTTCTTCAGGCCATTCGTCTTGATGAAGCTTGGCCAGAGCCCGGCGAAATCTTGGTCGAATTGAAAAAATAAAATATTAGTGACAAACGTTGTATTTTCTTAACATATGAAATTTCGGTTGTCCATCGGTGGTCCGTTCTTCTGGCAACATGTCCAGCCCAATGCCAACTCTGATCATCATATCTTCCACATTTTCCATATACATGAGTTCCTCTTCCTATCTTTCCTGGTAGCACCAACATGCATCTCTCCATGCTTCTTCACTTCACGGATTTTACTCTGATCATGATGTCTTTCACTCTTGTCCTTTTCCTTACACACGAGTTGCTCTTCCTGTCTTTCCGTTGCACCAAGCATTCATCTCTCCATGCCTTTGTATGTCTTTGTATGTCTCAGCTCCATACGTAAAAACTGGAAGGATGCATTGATTAAACAATTTTCTTTTTAAGTCATAATGGCATATTACTTTTGAAAATTGTACTGTTTCTCCCAAAAGCTCTCCAGCCAAGTTTTATACGCAGATGAATTTCTTCATCAATGCGATTTCCGCTTGATATTTGTTGTCCTAGGTAAATGTAGGTATTGGTTACCTCGAGACTTTCCCCATCAATTACAAAATCTTCAATCTCACTTCTTGCTTTGTACATCAGTTTTGTTTTCTGAAAATTCATTTTTAATCCCACTTCTTTACTCTTGTCAGCAAGTTCCTGAATTCTACTCTGCAGCTCTGAAGGGTAGTTGCAAAACTGATAACGTCATCCGCAAAACGAAGGTGAGTCAAATAACCTCCATTAATTAATATACAATGTATATATAATTCATATAAATATATATAATAAATATATATCTTTACCGATGTATATATTTATGATATATAAATATATATATTTATCCTATAAATTTATGATATATATATATTTATCCTTATAAATATATATCTTTATTCCCTTGTTTTCCCAGTTCAAAAACTGAAAGACACTTTGCAACGTGGCATTGAAGAGTTTAGGAAATGTATGTATATATACGAGTACGTTTTGTTAATTCAACAAAACATTTTGTCGATATACAGTAAACAAACATTTTTGTTGAATTTGCAAAAATATTTTGTTGAAAATTATTGTTGATTTAACAAAATTTATTGTTATCACGAAAAACCGTTTTGTTCATTTAACAAAATGATTAGGTGGATTTTTGGGAATTTGTTTGATCCAACAAAACATATTGTTATCGTGACACAATAAGTTTTGTAGCTCGAAACTTTGGAAAGCGCCAAGATATTTTATTTTACTTCTTGTTATTTTTCGAAGTGAATTCCTCCAGTCTTGTGTATTCAACCCATGGATGAGTACATTATATCCACATAGCGTTGCTTTTTTTTTTTTCCAAAATAATTGATAAATTTTGTACACGTATAATTCTCCTTCTTCTTCTTCTTTTTTTTTTTTTTTTTCAACATAACGCTTTTTTGATGTTTTTCCAGGACTTTTGTTTCAAGCAGTTTAGTGATCGAATGTTAAAACGAAAGATTACACAGAAATTATTTCTTGTTATTCATGGGAATGGAGTGGGTGTATTTTATGGCTGTAACCTAGTATTTCATGGCTTAATCTGATATCTTCGTCGACGTGGCATTTCATTAGAAATTAATTCGCCTCTTTACATATGCTTTTTTCCCCCTTAACATCCACTAAAATAACACGATAGCGATAGCGTCGTCTTCGCCTAACTGGTACTAGGAGAGACATAGTACGTGTTGCTTCTGCGCATGCGCAGTTCCGTTGCTTCCACCTTGTGTTGGGGTTTCATCGGTTGCCATCTACGGGTCACTAGTGGCACTTACTTGGTGGCCCACAATTCACGGCGATGTTACAGAGGCATCAATGGCTGCCAACTGATGGCGCTGCCACCAACGGACCGCTACCAGGCCGTGAGCGGCAGATTTCAGCCAGCAGTGACCCATCTCTGCCAGCTGGTGGCCAGTAGTTTCCCAACACTTGTGTTTTTGCTGGGATCATACATAATATTTGCCACTATTACGTTCAGATTTTTCAATATACAGTATATATATACACAGTCGAGTCACATTATTGTGACCACCTCCTACTTTTGACGTCAACAGCGCGAAGTCAATGAGTGAAGGCATGGGTCGTGAGCTGGCTTGAAGGTATATAAGGTGTGTTGTAGGCATTCTGAAAACATATCGCACGTTGCTGTCATGGATAAAAGGAGCGATTTATCTTATTTGCAAAGAGGAATGATTATCAGCTTTCCGGCCAAGGGTGGTAGTATTTCTGAAACAGCGCAGTTTGCGAACTGTTCGCGTGCTTCTGTGGTCAAAGTGTATCGTGAATGGAGAAATGGTACCATTGCAAGTAACAGACGTGGAAACTGCGGAGCACTACGTGCCATTGATGTGAGAGGTGAACGTCGGCTGCGAAGGTGCGTGAGGGCCAACCGACACGCTACAGTGGAGCAACTCACTGGCCGAATGAACCAGGAGGCTACAGGATGTGTGTCTAAAACGACAGTTCAGCGAACCCTGCTACATTTGGGTTTCCGATGCAGACGGATGGCCACTGCACCTATGCTAACGAAGGTACATGGGCAGAAAAGGCTTACATTTGCACGGCAGTATCGGAATTGGACCTCCGCTGATTGCCAAAGGATTGCCTTCTCCGATGAGTCACGTTTTCTGCTTCATCGAGCGGGTAGACATTGGCGTATAAGGCGAGAAACATCGGAGAACAAACAAACAACCATAACTGAAAAGAACACAAGCTGGTGGGGGCAGCGTCATGGTGTGGGAATGTTTTCGTGGAATTCCCTTCGTCCACTCATACCTGTGGAAGGCACTATGGACCAAATTCGTTCGGAATCCACCCTTGCAGACCACGTGCACACATACATGCTGATAGTCTTCCCTGGGGCGGTTGGGATCTTCCAGCACGACAATGCGACATGCACACAGCTAGAAACGTCCGAGAGTGGTTGTAAGAGCACGAAGAATACTTCAAAGTACTTCCCTGACTACTAATTCCCCAGACTTAAACCCAATTGAGCATCTATGGGACCATCTCGATCGTGTTGTTCGCTTTACGGATCCTCCACCACGCACCCTCCAGCAGCTGTCAAATGCACTGCAGTCAGCATGGCTCCACATACCTGTGAACACCTTCCAGCACCTTACTGAGTCACTCCCAACCCATCCAGCTGCTGTTCGCGCTGCACACGGTGGTTACTCTGAATATTAACTGGTGGTCACAAGAATGTGATTCGACCGTGTATATACATGCATATATCATGTGTGCGTGTGTGTGCAAATTTCGCTGTGATAAAAGTGTGGCCTTGCTAAACCAAGTGTGATGTACAGGGGTTGGACGGAATAACGTGAACGTCACGCTTTGAGATGCGATTTTTAATGCAGCTGCGTACGTCGCAAAACGCAAAGGTATCCACCACATTTTGGTTGTAATAGCTTTGTTTAGAACCTCAAGGTCTTGTTTAAGTGCGTTTAAAGTGTCTTGTTGCAAAATTTCTTTCAGGGCGACAACGAAACGAGCGACCTAACGGAATTCGAAAGAGGGCTAATTGTTGGTATGCGGCTAGTTGGTGCTTCCGTGATAACAGTCGCCAGGGTAGTGGGGGTATCGAGAGCTACTGGGTCTAGCGTCATGACAGAATAACCCTGTTCTTGGTAAAACCTCGTCGGCGAAACACAAGAGCGGCCGGAAAACGACTCTGACTGATAGAGACAGGAGAGCATTAAAGAGGATTGTTACCTGTAACAAGAAGACCGCGGCGCCGAAAATTAGTGCGGTGCTAAATCTGCATGTCCAGACCTCAGTATCAAAGAAAACAGTGCGCAGTGAACTGCATAAACAAGATATTCATGGCAGAGCTGCTATTACAAAAGCTGTGGTGACCCGGGTGAATGCACAACGGCCACGGCAGTGGTGCCAGGAGCGTACAACGTGGACTGCCGATGCATGGAAGCTTGTAATGTGGTCGGATGAATCCTCATCCACACTATTCCCCACCACAGGACGTGTTCAGGTGTGGAGAACACCGTCAGAATCGTACAACCCAGACCGTCTGCTCCCAACAGTGCAACATGGTGGTAGTTGTGTCATGCTCTGGGCTGTCATATCGTGGTTTTCAACAGGTTCCTTAATCACCTTGAAAGGACGGATGACTGGAGGGCTATGAAACCATTTTGGCAGACCAAATCCATCCAATGGATCAGACATTGTTTCCTGCAGGGGATGTCATTTATCAAGATGATAACGCCCCAATTCACAGAGTTTGTAATGTCCAGTTTATGGTTTGAGGAGCATGAGAACGTAATTTCACACTTTCCTTGGCCTTCCCGATCACCAGATTTAAACATTATCCAGCCACTTAGGTCTGTATTGGAAAAAAGAGTAAGATCTCGTTATCTTCCTCCTGTATCTCTTAAGGACCTGGAGCAGTTTGTGCATGAAGAATGATGTAACATCTCCCTAACCACCATCCAGGATTTGTATTCCTCCATTTCAAGGAGGATTCAGGTGGTTTTGTATGCCTAAGGTGGTCCCACACCCTATTTGGTACGTAAAGTCTTCTTTTTTTAGGTGTTCACATATTCTGTCTTAACCCTGTACATGTTGAAATTTAACTTTTCATTTTGTTTTTTTTCTAATTTAAATTATGCTACATCTTATTTTTTTTAACTAAACGTCATATCACCCAAGAGTTTAAGTTTTCGGCAAAATCCTGGCAGACTGTCAAGCCAGTAACACATAGATAAAAGGTCATTGCATGAGCAATGGGTGCGGCTGAATAAATCAGTTACAGAGCTTGTGACTTGTTGCTGTTTTGCAATGAAGTTGATATTTCTTTAAGCTGTGTTACTGTTGTCTTCGGTGAAGCGTTTGTTACTAACTTATACTTCCCTTGATATAATTGTACTTCAGTTATTCACCGATCAACCTGTTTAAGTCTTCTACTTCCAGTGTGCAAGCTTGCAATCGGGCAAGGGTAATAAAGAAAAGTTTTGAAGATGACAATCCGATTTTTGGCGTAAATCGGATTGTCATCTTCAAAATTTGTATTATATGGAGTAATCCCGTATTTCTTTCATAAATAAAGAAAAGTACTATAAGTTCTAATTAGCTGATATGTTCGTTATTGTTATGTATAACCTGAAATACGATAGAACCCCTCGTCAGGATGTGATACAAGTTAAAAGAAATATTAGACCAAGAACGGAACTTTATACTAGCATTAGTATAATTAGGTTTAATTTCCGTAAAGCCTTAATCACACAGTTTCGTAATACCAATACGTATTTTGCATTTAATAAAATGGTTTTGTTTTTAATCAAAAGACCTTCTTGTCACGAAAAATAAATCGGGGCATCCCTTTTCTTTGCATACATCTAAGTGTATGTTAAAACGACTCCAAAAATATACTTCACCATGAAATACCAGTTAACACTGACTGGGTTGGAATGCAATTATCGCTACGAAAAATGCGGGTTTTTTTTTTTTGGCAGTGAGTTTGTGAAAAGGTAAAGAAGTACGGTACTCCAATGAAAATACATAAAAAAAGAAGAAAAATATCTTTTTCTGTCTGAGTCAAAGGTTTAACCACACCTCGTCCAAAGGCTATAACACTTCCGTGAAATATCTCTTTCCCTCTAGGTATAAGTTAATCATAAACGATCTGTCACCGTTTGAAACCGCAACATATCCTCCGGAAATTGGAGCATACTGCCTAATTTTCTCTTCCCTGGAAATTACTGTTCCAGTCGAGTTTAAAAGCGGAGTTGAGATTCCGCAGAATGTGATATTTAATTACACAAGATACACTCAACGTTTCAGTAGAAGCTATTAACCTAAGTACCGCTCACCGATAGCAAAGTCTAAGGAAGCTACGTGGAATGTGTTTTTTTTTATTTGATTAATTGTACAAGCGACAGGTAGCATTCAGTAGAACGATGAGTTCTCCAGCGCTCGGAATCATGGAATCACTTATTGCAAATGAAGCACGACTGGAATTTCGTGTGGAACGCGTAGCGAGTACTTAGGAACTTGTTCTATGTATGGTTCTTTATGGTCATGTACAGCAATTGCGCTCTAAAAGCTTGTTGTTCATCCATACGCTTCTGGTCATTTTGTTGTGAGAATCTTGAGAATTCTATTCGATATCATCCATATGCTTCTGATCACTTTGTTGTGAGGATCTTTAGAATTCTATTCTATATCATCCATATGCTTCTGGTCACTTTGTTGTGAGGATCTTTAGAATTCTATTCTATATCATCCATATGCTTCTGGTCACTTTGTTGTGAGGATCTTTAGAATTCTATTCTATATCATCCATGTGCTTCTGGTTGCTTTGTTGACTTTGTTGTGAGAATCTTTAGAATTCTATTCTATATCATCCATGTGCTTCTGGTCACTTTGTTGTGAGGATCTTTAGAATTCTATTCTATATCATCCATGTGCTTCTGGTTACTTTGTTGACTTTCTTGTGAGAATCTTTAGAATTATATTCTATATCATCCATATGCTTCTGGTCACTTTGTTGTGAGGATCTTTAGAATTCTGTTCTATATCATCCATGTGCTTCTGGTTACTTTGTTGACTTTGTTGTGAGAATCTTTAGAATTCTATTCTATATCATCCATGTGCTTCTGGTCACTTTGTTGTGAGGATCTTTAGAATTCTATTCTATATCATCCATGTGCTTCTGGTTACTTTGTTGACTTTGTTGTGAGAATCTTTAGAATTATATTCTATATCATCCATATGCTTCTGGTCACTTTGTTGTGAGGATTTTTAGAATTCTATTCTATATCATCCATGTGCTTCTGGTTACTTTGTTGACTTTGTTGTGAGAATCTTTAGAATTATATTCTATATCATCCATATGCTTCTGGTTAACTTTGTTGTGAGGATCTTTAGAATTCTATTCTATATCATCCATGTGCTTCTGGTTACTTTGTTGACTTTGTTGTGAGAATCTTTAGAATTATATTCTATATCTTCCATATGCTTCTGGTCACATTTTTGTGAGGATCTTTAGAATTCTATTCTATATCATTCATGTGCTTCTGGTTACTTTGTTGACTTTGTTGTGAGAATCTTTATAATTATATTCTATATCATCCATATGCATCTGGCCACTGTTGTGAGAATCTTTAGAATTCTACATAACTTACTTAAAACTTTAAGGGGCAAGATCTGTGTTGCATTCTGTAAATTATCCATTTTTAACGAAACTTTGGAAGATATTGCAGCGCCATTATATATTTCGATGAACTGTTTCAATATTCAGATCTTAAGCTGAAGAAAACTTAGTTTGTCTTTGGACATTTCTTAATCTGTAAAACGTGTGGCGAATTCGGCTGGCGAGTTCTTTAACATTTCTTAAATCTAATTTTTGCGAGAAACTATTAGTTTAAACGTTACAACTATTATGACTATTCCTACAAATACATTAGAAATATTGGTGTATAAACTGTGACGTACTTCAGAGGGAAAGAACATGTATAACGAAGCAAATTTCTCCGTCATTTTTGTCCACGCAGAGCGGCTCGAACCCGGGTCCCCTCATTCCGGAATAAGTCGGTCTACTAATTGTGCTACGCGGACGGTCGGTATCGCTGCTATCTGCCTTTATGTCGTGTGCGTCCTGCTGGGCAGGCACGTCGCATCCTCTCCCCCCCCCCAAAAAAAGAGGGCCGGGGGCATGACCCACGTGTCAGCCGTGACCATGAATCGTCGTAGGCAGCCATTCGCTAAAGAACGTGCACTTGAGAATTCCCACTGAATCTGGTGTGTGGAATGCAACGTCACACACACATTTATTTTTCGAAGCGCTGGAGAAGGGATTCTCTTATTTTTCCTCTCTCGCGGTGTGGAAAGAACATCACACCATTGCGAGATCTTGAACTGCCAGGTCATCCGGGAAGTTCGGGAGCCATTATAACGAAGTAAATTTCTCCGTCATTTTTGTCCACGCCGGGGCTCGAACCCGGGTCCCCTCATTCCGGAATAAGTCGCTCTACCAACTGAGCTACGCAGACGTTCGTTATCGCTGCTATCTACCTTTACGTCGTGTGCGTCCTGCTGGGCAGGCACGTCACCCATGACACAACGGCAAAGTTGCAGCGACAAACTTCGTCGGCGTAGCGTAACTGGGAAAGCACTCGGCTCCGGAGCAGTAGCATGCTGATTCGATTTCAGCACCAGCAAATTTGTGTTTTCACATTGGTGCCCGATTGTGCAAATGGATCTACCGGTCGTTGAGCTCTTCGACAAATCTGTGATGTCCCTTACACACATCGTCTGGAATTAACGAAAAATTCTTTCTTCTCTTCGAAAAATGCTTGATGATTCTTTCATACATCGTCTGGAATTAATCAGAATTCCTTCTTCTACAGTGAGCTGCTTCAAACATGGTTCGCTGGCTGACCCGGAACTAAAAATATATATTAACAGGAAACTAAAGATTCCGCCCTACCGTTTCTCAAGGTGTGTGTGTGGAGGGGCGAATATACTGTATGTGTGACGCACTACAGAGGTAAAGCACATATCATGACGGCAAAGTTGCCACTATGAATTCCGTCGGTGTAGCTTAATTGGGGGAAAAAGAATTCGGCTTCGGAACATAAGTATGCGGATTCGAGCTCCGTAACCGGCAAATTTGTGTTTTTATAAAATACTTCTGAAATTATTGTACTTATGGTGAAAACAAATTGTCTATGACGGGAATTGAACCCTTGGCCTCTCAACACGGAGTAAGTTGCTGTCCCAACTAAGCTACCCGGACGAACGGTACCGCTGCATATTTGTCGTCTTGACACGTGATTCACCTCTGTAGTAAGTCGCATCATCTCCACTTAACTTTTTTTTTTTAAGCAAAGTGGGAATTTTTCATTAATTCTAGACAATGTGTGGAACAAACATCACACATTTTTCAAAGAATCCAACGGCCAGTAGATCTATTTTTTACGTTCGGGCGGCAATGTGAAAACACAAATTTGTTCATGATGGGATCGATAACGGGCCCTCTCGCTCCGGAGTAAGTTGCTCTCCCAACTAAGCTACACGGACGGAATGTACCGCTGCAGATTTGTCGTCTTGACACGTGATTCACCTACGTCACAATATTTCGTCGCTTCTTTTTGTTGATATTTTGGATCCCATTTCAGTATTTATATTAATGGAAGTTTCTTAGATCTGTCACGCAATTTGTAGAACCGATAGTAAGGTGTACCCTATAACGAGCATTTTTTATCTACACTGACGGAAAAAAATCCCAACACCACGAAAAAATAGTTGTAGAGGAATGAAATGGCGGCAATGCATTTGCATAGGTAACATGTTTAATCGATTAAGGTTTCAAGATCACAGCTTAATGTAAGCGCGAGAAGAGTCATTTTAAATGTGAAATGCTGGTACATTAATAACCGGTGTAACCGCCAGAATGTTGAATGCAGGCACGCAAACGTTCATGCATTGTGTCGTACAGGTGCTGGATGTCAGTTTGTGGGATGGAGTTCCATGCCTGTTGCACTTGGTCGGTCAATACAGGGACGGTTAATGCTGGTTGGCGGTGATGCTGGAGTTGTCGTCCAATGATGTCCCATACGTGCTCGATTGGTGAAAGATATGGTGATCTAGCAGGCCACGGCAACATGTCGACACTCTGTAGAGCATGTTGGGTTACAACAGCGGTATGCGGGCGAGCGTTATCCTGTTGGAAAACACGCCTGGAATGCTGTTCATGAATGGCAGCACAACAGGTTGAATCACCAGACTGACGTACAACTGTGCCGTCAGGGTGCGTGGGATAACCACGAGAGTGCTCCTGCTGTCATAGAAAATTGCTCCCCAGACCATAACTCCAGGTGTAGGTCCAGTGTGTCTCGGCCGCAGAGAGGTTGGTTGTAGGCGCTCACCTGGCCTCCTTCTAACCAACACACTGCCATCACTGGCACCCAGGCAAAACCGGCTTTCATCAGAAAACACAACAGATCTCCACTCTGTCCTCCAATGAGCTCTAGCTTGACACCGCTGACGTCGTAAACGGTAGTGGTTTGGAGTAAGTAGAATGCACGCTACAGGACGTCTGGCTCGGAGTTGTCCTTCAAGTAACCGATTTGTAACAGTTCGTGTGTCACTGTGTTGGCAACTGCAGCTCGAATTGCTGCCGCAGACGCGGTACGATGCGCCACGGTCATACGCCGTACACGGCGGTCTTCCCTCTCAGTAGTGCCACGTGGCCGGCCGGAACCCGGTCTTCTTGAGGCAGTACCTTCCCTTGACCACCGCTGCCAACAATCATGCACAGTGGCTACATTCCTGCCAAGTCGTTCTGCAATATTGCGGAAAGAAAATCCTCCTTCTCGTAGCCCTATTACACGACCTCGTTCAAACTCCGTGAGCTGTTGAGAATGGCTTCTTCATCTTCTTAAAGGCATTCTTGACTAACATCAATACCCTACGTCGAATCTCAACGATAACTAACGCTCACGAACGTTACAGCGCGTATTTACAGCAGACCTGCTTTGCATGTTCCGAGGGGCGCTACTAGCGCTACACGTATGCGCCGAGCGCGAAATTTGCATAGACGTCATCTTACAGATGTACTCTCACCGCCTACCAACTGTCGTTTACCTAACACAACCCGTTCTTGGTGTTGGGATTTTTTTTTCCGTCAGTGTATTTCAACTAAGGAAGCTCTTACAATTTTTTTCTTCTTGTGTAGTTGAAATGATGTATTTCATAAATTTTTTTGACATAAATATACCAGGTTTAACCATCATTCAGGTACCCCCACCGCAGTAAATCGAAAATATCATCGCCCCGGAGTGGGATTTGAATCCGTTCATGCCGACCATGCTATCTTTATACTAGCAAGGACAATACAACTTCCAGTAACTGAAACATTTTCACACGAATCTAAATAACCATTCAGATTTATCCCGTTATAGACAGCTACTGTTCTCAGAAATATAATTCCTTCGAAAGGATTTAAACCGATATAATTTCAGTAATTTAGATTGCTTGTAGTTGTCCAGGTATCAGGCACTTTTAAAGTGAAAAGAAAAGTGTGTGTGTGTGTGTGTTTTTTTGCTTTTTTTCATTTCTTTTCCAAGGTTGCGTCTCTCCGTCCTATATTCCAAACAATCTCTGGTATTTAACATAACTGTTTTGCGTGTAGACAGAGAGACCTCCTCCCTAAAAAAGAGAACTAAAGTTACCAGACGACATTAAGTAATAGCTATGTTGCTGTCACGATTAGGGTTGCACCCAGACACATGAAATCCTGAAACTTCAAGGCAAATTGCAAAGGGGTCAACAGCATTTGGAACGTAAAACGGCATGTAATTTCTCTCAGGAGACAACTTTTTGGAAGTTTCAAACATTTTCTCAAAAACTATGTGTATCGAGGATATTTCACGTGTTCAAAAAGTAGATTTTTTTCCCCCGTTTTTTAATGGGGACACTATCAAGAAAGGAAAGTATACTTCACCACAGAATAATAATTTTTTTAAGACAGGTAATATACACTGAAGTGCCAGAAAAACTTGTACACCAGTGTAATACTTGGTAGGTCCCCCAAGGAAGCGCAGGACTGCAGAAATACAACGGGGCATGGACTCCACTAGCTTCTGGAAATATGCTGTAGGCAATGCACACCATACTTCCTACAGAGCGTTCCACAATTCGGGTGTATTCCGAGGTCTCGGATTCTTGTGTTCGATAACGCGTTGCATGGCATCCCAAATGTGTTCTATCACGTTCAGATGTGGGGACTTGGGTGGGAATGGCTATACACCAAACTCAGATGAATGTTCCTCTGACCATAATGTGGCGTCCCGACACTTGTGTAGAGGTGCACTGTCATCTTGGAACAGGCCCAACACATCAGCATGAATGCAGGACATGAACGGGTGTACCTCGTCAGAAAGGATACGCACATAGCGTTAGCCGGTGACAGACGTTTGTAGACGTATCAGGAGCCTCAGTGAAGTCCAGCTAAACACACCCCATACCATTACGGATCCCACACCAGCCGGTACAGTTCCCTGTCGACAGGCGGGATCCATGGCTTCATGGGATTTGCGCCATACACGAATTCTTCCACCTGCCCGATACAGTTCGAAACGCGACTCGTCAGACCAGGCTACTTGTTTCCAGTCATCAAGTGTCCAGTGGCGGTGTTGCCGTGCCCAAGCGAGGCGCATAGCTCTGTGTCGTGCACCCATCAAGAGGACTCGAGTTGGGCGTCAACTCCCAAAGCCCATATCGTGCAGGGTACGTTGCACAATCCGAACGCTGATGCCTGTTGAGGCTCCATCATTGAATTCCGATGATACCTACGAGAGTGTTGCAGGCGTATTGCATCAAACGATACTTGACAGCCGACGATGGTCACGTTCACCCAATGTCTTTTTACGGCCACACTGGTATCGTAGGTTGGAAGTTTGGCCGGAACTCTTATAGTCACGGTACACCCTTGCAATGGTCATCCGTGAAAATCCGAACTTCGTTTCTACCTCCGAAATACTATGGCCCATCTCACGAACGCCAGCTATGACACTGCGTTGAAAATCGCTTAAATCGCTATTACTTGTCATTCTCATGCCGAAAATAGCTCTGACAGCTGGCAAGGATGTCTATAGCTTTATATACGCACTGGCGAACGCAACCGAGTGCGGGCATAGGTGATGTTGCTATGTATTTTGCATAAGCTCGTCTGTACCAGTTTTTCTGGCACTTCAGTTTATACTCAAAGGTTTACGAGCAAGGATAAATCAAAAGGTAATATATACTCAAAAAATATACGTGCAAGGATAAATCAAAAAGTTTGTGTTGAGACTTTCTTATTGGTCGTGAACATTGGTGAATGTATAAATAACAGGTAAAACTTTAATGTGTTTCTTAATTTATCAGGCAATTGGAGACACTGACTATATTTAAAATATTTAGTACCTACTTTGCACCGCCGGCGTGGTGCAGTTGGCTGATCACAAGTGTCGTGTCTGTGTGTCCCAGAAAATTGGTATTGGACATCGGAGCTCCATCTTGCGGTTGCCCCTGTAATTTGTACTATTCTAAGAATAATTGGGCTGGCCGCCGAATCCAAATGGGGCTCCAGCTCCATTCAACAGCAATTGATCTTGAAAATCCATAATAAAAGCCATATGAAAATTTCTGTTGTTTTATAGTGTTTTTTTACTGTATATTGCATTTATTGTTTTGCGAGTAAAGAGTAACTTAAGACGCGGAGGGACTTTCATGGTGGCAGAATGTCACAAGAAATGCTCTTTATCGTTTGATAGTCCCATACACGTAGGTATAATTTCGCCGAAGGGTATTATTTGCTTATAAACGCAATAGAGTAGATTCCGGTTAGTTGGGACACATCGAGACTACAACATTTTTGCCCAATTAAGCGGCTATCCTAATTATGCGAAGTGTTAACCCAAAGAGCTAATTCGGAACTGCCCAATTAACCCGAATCTACTGTATTTGGAATACTATAACATCAAGTGCAGTGTTGTCACTTGCAGGAAACACGACTAAAGATACACTGAATATTTTTCGCAAGTACGCTCTGATATGATCGTAACAACGCAATACAACAAAAGGAGATATTTCCAAAAGTCCTTATTCTTTGAACCGTTGTATTTCGTATGCCACTGATTAAAATAACTGTTTCAAAGATATGGTACTGCCGCGTCCATATCCTCGCCAGAGGAAAAGCAAAGACTGTGATTTCTTTTGCTTTCTAAACATTACACCAAGGGATATATATTGGCACTTATCCACGATACAGTTAATTCGTAGGTAATATTTGAGTTGTGATACAGCTGAGTTAGCAAAACATTCAGTGATAAAGCCAACTGAACTGAGTATTCGTTAAGATGAACGTATTCCGTGCAATGGAAGACTGCTACCTAGAACAAACAGGATATCCGTAAAGAGCAATGCGCATGACTGTACCTTTTAAAGATATCATCATCTGCCATTCTGAATCCACTGCTGGATGAAGGTTTCCCCAAATTTCTACCACTACTTTCTGCATTGATCTAGTCTTCTCCGTGTCACTCCGACGAGCTTCCGAATTTCATCCACCTACCTTCCACATGGCCATCTTCAGGTTCCTTTCCTGTAACGTTATGGTCAGTCTAGTACAGTGAGCATAGGCGCCGACATTGTGGGTTCGAGACACTTTTTGAGCCCCCCAATGATTTTGTTATTGGTTCCTCGAACCACTAATATTTTTGCTCGTATTTCGTGGGAAAAATACACGTACGCATGTATGATAAATCTTGTTTTTCGTTATCAATTCTTCAATTTTTTTTATTATTCATTCCCCGTTTACCATATATAGAAAATGCGTATAGAAATTTACCTCTCAGACTGCTTATTGTGCCTTAAAAAGAATTAGTGTTTGTTTGTGCTCGTCAAATTTGACGCAACAGACAATACCACAAGTACCGTTGTTTAAGAGCATTTAAAACTGCTTCCTTTATAAAAGAAAATTCTTCGGTTTATCTGGGTTCCCACAAAATACAAAAGTCTAGCTTTACATTCGGAGACGAGAACCTATTCGAAGTCATAGTGATAAAGGCGGAAATATGTTGTCCAGTCAGTTGACCCACCCTATCTTCCGACAGCCGGGGACCATGGAGGTTAGAAGAGAGAGAAGATGGCATCAGCAGCCACTGGTGAAGCCAATTCTGATCATCTGGTTTCTTGCGTCCTCTAGGTTGGGAGGGTTCAGTGAGGGTTCGAGGGGTGGGGAGGGTTCAGTCACTTACTGAAGACCTGTGCTGGAGCAAAGGCTGATAGCGGTCGTCTCTTACTCTCTGCAGCAACCCCCGAAAGTTAACGAGGCTCCCACAACTTTAGCAAGGCCGTGATTGGTTAATACGTAATATACACTTCCGCTCGACGAAGCATAATTTTGTTTTGTTTAATTTTTTTAGAAAATACTAAACAGTATTTCTGTAATTTTTTTGCAAATTTTTAGTTATGTATATTTCGGTCTCATTTTTTTCCTGGCTGTGCATGCTGCACGAGTGCGTCTAAAACCTCTTCAAAGCCAACGATTTTCCCATAGAAAAGTACAGAAGCAGCCCAAGTTGAGCATACTGGGCATTCACAGCTGATACGAAGTGGAGCCCACGGAAAACGCAGGGCGTGCGGCTGATGCCATCTACTCCTCCTTCTAACCTCCTATTTTAACTCAGAAATTATTTGAAGAAAAAAGATTATTGACATTTTTAAAATTAGTAAAAAAAGCCTTAAAATAAATTTAACATATTTTTGTTACTTTTATAGGACAACTGAGTTGGAAATTCACACAGTATCTGTGTATTGTATAAAATAATGTCGCCCCTACAAAAGATAAATAAATAAAATAAATAATTATCTAGAGAAAAAAATTCTATAATTAACTATAGTTTGCTTCATTTTAGCATTTCAGGTGTCTTATTGTGCCAGATAATCTGACTGAATGAAATTTAAATTAGACTTAAATACTTTGAAAAATGCATGGGTAATTCGATTAAAAATTTCCGGAACCCCCAATAATTTTTCAAGTCGGCGCCTATGACAGTGAGTTATTAATTCTAGGAATACGTCCCGCCCATTGCCACTTGAGAGTTTATTCTAGCAATGCTTCCGGCCTATTGTCACTTGAGGGTTTATTCTAGCAATATGTCTAGCCCATTGCCACTTGATGTATTTACTTTCATCATGATGTCATCCATTGTTGTCATTTACCTGAACCATGAGTTCTTTTTCCTATCCTTTTTGGTTACACCAAGCATACGTCTTTCCATGCTTCTTTCAGTTGTCCGCAGCTTCTGTATGTCTTGTTTAGCTAAGGTCCATGTCTCTAATCCATAAGTAAAAATGGGAAGCTTGCATTGAATAAACACTTTTCTTTTGGGACATAATGATAAATTACTCTTGAAAATCGTACTGTTTCTTCCAAATGCACTTCAGCCAAGTTCTTATGACCGTTAATTTCTTCGTCGACGTGACCATTGCGTGATACCTGTGTTGTCCAATGTACACTGGAGTAAAAAATTAAGGGATAGTTGTTAAAAACTGCCTTAACTCTCGTTGTTGTCCAGATAAAGGCATTAAATGCGCACAAAATATTTATTTTGTCATGATGCATGAAATACAAAAATAATCAGAACTAATCTCGCAGTTTGCTTAAGACTTGAGGAAAACAAATTTGTAATCCCTACCCCCTTCTTTGGAATGCCTAGATCTAAAACTTAACAGGTCAGGTGTGTTCAACGTTTGACTCACCATGTGCCTATTTCCTCCATACCGAAAGTGTAAAACTTAACAGAAGGTTAGGTGTGTTCAACGTTTGACTCACCTTGTGCCTATTTCCTCCATACCAAAAGTGTAAAACTTAACAGAAGTTTAGGTGTGTTCAACGTTTGACTCACTATGTGCCTATGTCCTCCATACCAAAAGTGTAAAACTTAACAGAAGGTTAGGTGTGTTCAGCGTTTAACTCACCATGTGCCTATTTCCTCCATACCGAAAGTGTAAAACTTAACAGAAGGTTAGGTGTGTTCAACGTTTGACTCACCATGTGCCTATTTCCTCCATACCGAAAGTGTAAAACTTAACAGAAGTTTAGGTGTGTTCAACGTTTGACTCACCATGTGCCTATTTCCTCCATACCGAAAGTGTAAAACTTAACAGAAGGTTAGGTGTGTTCAACGTTTGACTCACCTTGTGCCTATTTCCTCCATATCAAAAGTGTAAAACTTAACAGAAGGTTAGGTGTGTTCAACGTTTGACTCACTATGTGCCTATGTCCTCCATACCAAAAGTGTAAAACTTAACAGAAGGTTAGGTGTGTTTAACGTTTGACTCACCTTGTGCCCATTTCCTCCATACCAAAAGGGTAAAACTTAACAGAAGTTTAGGTGTGTTCAGCGTTTGACTCACCATGTGCCCATTTCCTCCATACCAAATGTGTAAAAGTTAACAGAAGGTTAGGTGTATTTAACGTTTGACTCACCATGTGCCTATTTTCTCCATACCAAAAGTGTAATGCTCACTTTATCAGAGGTATTATGTGCCTCTTTTTCTACTGACCGGGTGTATGGTGTATGACTTTCAATAAGAGCAAAGTCTGATGTACCACTTTCTAAAAGTAAAGCCATAATGTGCCACTACCTCGAGACTAGAGGCATGGCATTTTACTTACTTAACACCAGATCTAACCATCTTCACACACTTACTTGCTCACTCTTGGTCTGATTTACCACTCATTCATTCATGTTCAATTTGCTGTTTACTCATGATAGGTTGGAGCTACTACAACTCACTCCATTAGTCACCGCAGACACGGTACCTTTTTTACGAGCTTCTGGATTCCGTAAAGCTCACTCAGTGTACGTCTAACCCAAGGGTCGTCAACCTTTTAATACCTATCGCCCTCTATTGTATTTTTGTTGATGGTAAAATTTCTTTACCGCCCAATTTTGTATTTTTGTTGATGGTAAAATTTCTTTAGCGCCCAATTTTGTATTTTTGTTGATGGTAACATTTCTTTAGCGCCCAATTTTGTATTTTTGTTGATGGTAAAATTTCTTTACCGCCCACCGGTGCCGCAGTAACTTAATTTAGCACAAGTGCGAAGGGATTTTTAGAGGGGAGGGTTTGTAAAAAATATGTACTTAAATTTATCTTTTTATTTATATTTTATATATGTTTATACAGAAATAATTTCAATTTAACGAATTTCTGCATCTCCATTGATACAGCGCCTACTAGTGCGGCAGCTGCTTAAATTGAAGAAAATGAAAGTTAAATGTGAAAACAATAAAGCTTATTGAAACTATCTTTAATTAATGATTAATGAGATTATTGAGGCTGATGCTGCGAGACTAAATACTTGATATCTGGTTCGACTTTCGTAAAGAACGAACAAAGGTCTCCTCTTTCGGTGGTATTCAGACGGTTTCTCTGCTTGGTGTTAATATGATTAACAGCACTAAAGCCTTATTCTACAAGATATGAGGTAGGGAAAGGTATAAATATCATTTTCCCCATATTTGGATATAACGGAGGCATTTTTTTCATTTTTTATTTTATTACGCAGGCATTTTTTTATACACGTATACTACGTTGTCAAAGGGAAAACATTTTTATGTTGTTGCTCTTCTGTAGCGATAAAAATCGCACAGGAATTATTATGTGTTACTTTTAAGTGCTTTTACACAGGTGTTGGTGTCGTCGACCTTCAACGTTGTATGGATTTAGCTCTGCAGATAACATTCTCTGCAAGAAGAGAAAACGTTTTTTCGCATTTAATTTCTTCTTATGTTATTTTATGGGGGATCTACATCATTAATAAAACGTGTTTCGTGTTGCCCTCAACACTCTGTATTTACGGATTACCTTGTTCTAATTATTATCTATATTCAAAGTTAAGACGCGGAATTCAAAAATAAATTGCAAAAGCACTTTTTGAAACTCGTGAAGTTGTTAGCAATGTATTCGATATATGACGGAAGAACACAATTTTTTTGAACAACGGACAAAATCCCCCACTTCCCACCATGAAGGTAGGGACCGGGTTGACAACCATGGGTCTAGAACAGCAGCGACACTAGATCCAACTCCCCAGTCACTTTCTGTAGGTCTGATTCCACACTTTCTCTTCTAGAAAGTACTAATAATTCCCTCGATACTTGACTCCCCTCTCACTCTCAAGCGAAACTTGTGATTCGCAGATATCCATATACATAAGCCAGACATAAAGATACACACACACACACACACACAAAAAGGCGAACTTGGTAACATTTTAGTGGGTTTGAAATTAAAAGTTAACGAGTATCGTTTGTCGTGTGAAGCTCAAGCCATAGATTTCTAGCATGTGCGTGCTCAACTATTTAGAAATTGTCCGCCTAAAGGCAGTTTTGGAGTATTCTTGTTAACTTTTTGTCTGTTCAGGTTTTTCCTTTTTCCTTTGCAAAGAAAAGAAAGTCTCGTAAGATGGTAATTTACATCGTCCGCTAGTAATGAATAATTGCAGCAAATCCTTAAAGGGCGTCTTCTTAGATGAAATTCGCTAATCATGAACTAGATTTTGCCTTTCTTCACGTGTAGTTGACAAATGCTAAATGGTTAGAACCCGCAATATCATCTTTCATTCCCACTCCCCGGAAATATTTCACAGCATGTTTCCGGGGCGTGTTAGGTCAAGTGTTGCATCCCTTGGGCTTATCAGGATCATGATCTTTTCACCCATTCTAAAGTGCATTGGGCTTTGAACCTGCATTGGTACCTGTTGAAGTTATTTTGTTTCGCCGCTGCGGGCAGGGCAGTAGTCTTCATCAGAAAGGTCGCAGTTTTTATCCTTACTTGTGTCTGCGGTGTTTCACGTGAAACAAAAAAAAAAAAAAAAAAAAAGTAAGGTGGTGTCCTGGTTTTGAAGAGCGATTGTCAGTCAAAGTTTTAATTAAAATTTCCTATTTCAAACACTGCACAGCTATGAATGTTTTTCAGTGCAAAAAATTAAAATTGATTTTTTTAAATGTGCTTTAGCTATTTTTTTTATCAGGTGGCAACATTCCGAACATGATACACGTTTCTATGCGAGGCAAAGAACTGAGTGTGAGATAGTTGTCAAGACGTTACGATATACTACGTATATACACTATATTGACAAAACGCACCGGACATCAAGAAGAAAAACAGAACATAGCATTTATTGACATACATTAGTACGATGTCGGTCCACCTTTGGCCTTAATGCATGCACTGACCCTTCGAGACATGCTTTCGACAAGGTTTTGGAACACAGCGATAGGTATGAAACACCCCCACACGGGTACACTGCCAGCTCCAAACTTGACCGTAGCAACAGTACACTATGGTTAGTAGCGTTCCACCGGCTGCCGCCATACCCACACACGGCCATGAGACTGATGGATCGTATATCTGGATTCATCAGTCCATAGGACCCGTTTCCATTGATCAATGGTCCACGATAAATGTTCTTTACACCATGCTAAACAACGAGTAGCTTTCCGAGTGGAGATGAAAGGCTTATGAGCAGCCGCACGACCTCGGTAACAGATGGAATGAAGTTCTCTGCGAATGGTACGTGCACATACCGAGGTTCCAGCATTTTTACTCACCTGTACATTGTGGTTTTGTGCAGTACACCGTCAATTAGCTGTAACGACTCTCCTGAGGCTTCGATGCCCTCTATTCCTGATTTTCTTTGGTCTGCAGGTACGTTTTACTGCTTCAGGCACGCCATGTGTCTTCCACTTATTCAGTACATCCAAAACAGTTGACTTGGGTATGTTTAAACACCTCTCGGTTTCTCTAATGGACAACCCACTAATATAACACCCAACAATCTTTCCTTTGTCAAAGTTAGTTCTTTCCCGCCGCGAAAGTTTCACTCAACCTCACAGTGCGATATGATCCCTGTCAGTTGCAGATTTGTTTTTATACGGCACATGTTAACAACGCTGCGGATCCGTTCATTTGCTTTTGAAGGGGTTTCCGGGGACTTTTGTCAATATAGTGTGTTTATTAGCTTTTTGCTCTTATGTACTGTTTCTACCGCAGCATCCTTAGATTAGCACTACCCTTCATAGTTTCTCTTATGGAGGGATTCCCCGTTGATGACAAGCTTAGAATATCGTAAATGTACTAGTGTCGTCTGAGACAAAAACAAATAAAAAGCACAGTACAGTACATCTGTCATTTTCTGAAACACGAATACTAATTCTTCATATCAAATTAAAAATGTTGACGCAGTTTGTTTGATTAACCATGGAAATACTGAAACTACGTTTACGAAGTATTCTTTGTATCAGTCACAAATGCAAGCTTATAACAAAGCAGCCAGAGATTGTGCAAGAATTCCTAAATAAGAAAGCAAATATAGAAATTAATAATGTAAACAGGAAAGTAAAGATGTAAGTACATTAAAATTAGTCCCTAAAGAGTCAAACCTTATGAATAATAATAATAATTAGCGTTCTTTCCGAAGAAAAAGGTGCCGCAATTCTTGAATAATAATAATAACTACAAGTATGAGCCAACAACACCCACAAGATGTACTGGGACAGATCGATCAGAACAGATAAGACCCTCACCCACAATAGTTTCGACATTGTTATGGCCGACAAAGAGAAGAAGTCAACATATCTCATTGATATATCCGTGCCCAACACATGCAACAACCAGAAGACCCACGGAGCGAATTCACAAAGTACGTATAAGGACCTAAGATACGAAGTCAAGAAAATGTGGCATATGGAGAACATCACTACCGTCCCCATAGTAATATCAGGCACAGTAGTTGTACCTAAGACCATTCACAGCTCTATACAGACACTAGACCTTCAACCTAACACCTACATGGAACTACAGAAGGCAGCTATCCTGAACACTTGTAGGATAGTAAGGAAGATCCTGGACAACTGAGAGAAAGAAATACCACTTCCCAGACTTGGTACGTCGTATCAGTCCCGGAAGGAAGAGAAAAACATATCTCAAGGAAGTTGTGGTATCATCTCATAATAATAATAATAATAATAATAATAATAATAAAAATAATAATAGTAATAATAATCAGCTCTCTTTTTCAGGAAAAAAAGGTGCATAAACTTTTGAACATAAGGTGGATGGGGGGCGGGGGGGGTTGACCTTATAAAAGCAACAAATTCTATACCGACGTGGTAAATATAGTTTTTTGTTTTTGTCAACAAGTAGCGGCAATCGCAACTCTTGCGTGGTCACGTGAACAGTGATTTCGAAATGGCGCACATACTGGAAGTACCGAAATCGTATGAGCAGTAAAGCGTTCGTTTTTAATGGTTGAAAAGCCGGAATGCCTCCGGTATCTAACGGGAAATGGTATGTCACACAGCGGAAATTGTATGTCGTTATGAAGTGTATAATGGTGGTGCAAGCAATTCGCTGACAGGTCCACAAGCTTGGAGGTTTATCTTTTCACTGTTCGACCATATGTAACGTATACTCTATATTCACTTTCCTTTTGATTTTACTATCTCTGGTTATTTTATTTTACTATGTAAATTATCTTCTTACTGAACGAAATATTATTTCACCCGCTGGAATGAGATCTGGCAATGAGTGTAAGTCATGACGTGGTGGTAGCTAGTATATAGGCGCGTTCATCGAGACTTAGGGAGAGCTTTTGTTGTTGTTATGAGAGAGCGTTGTTGTTTACGGAGAGCGTTGTTGTTTACGGAGAGCGTTTGTTATACGAGGAGAGATTTTGTTGTTATGAGGAGAGATTCTTCATTATTGTAAAACAAGTTGTGTGTGTGCTTTGGATGATCAAGCGTACCGAATAAAAAAGTTGCCGTAAGTTAGTCTTTCTCAATTCATAGTTTTTGTCAGACCTCTGTCTGGCTGTTAGGTTTATAACATTAGTTTATTACCATAAATAACCAGCGTTAAGACTTTATTCATGTTCGTAATTAACTAGTAACAACAACCATTTGAATTCACTATTTTGAAGCTTAGTACAAGTATATCATTAGCTAGCTGATAGGAAGAGCTTATTCAATATAATTAGCTTAGCGGAAAGCAAAATAAAGCTAATTCATTATACATACTCATGTCATCATTCCAACGGGAGGAACTGGATCGCCCCCCCCCCCCACAAAATCACAAAATACAGGCTTTTCCTTTTAAATGTATTGGTAGATCGTAAATAATCAATACATTTATTTTGTGAAATTACAGTAATTAATGCTGAGAATTTTGTTTTTATAGCGATTAAAATTTGCTGTAAATGGTTCTGAGAGAGAGAGAGAGAGAGACAGACAGAAAGACAGAGAGAGAGACAGGGACAGAGAGAGAGACAGAGAGAGAGACAGAGAGAGAGAGAGAGAGAGACAGAGAGAGCGAGAGAGGCAGAGAGAGAGAGACAGAGAAAGAGAGAGAGAGAAAGAGAGACAGACAGAGAAAGAGAGAGAGAGAGAGAAAGATAGAAAGACAGAGAAAAAGAGAGAGAGAAAGAAAGACAGATAGAGAAAGAGAGAGAGAGAGAGAGAGAGAGAAAGACAGACAGAGAAAGAGAGAGAAAGACAGACAGACAGAGAAAGAGAGAGAGAGAGATCACAAAAAAACCTCTGAATTTTCAGACACAGAAGAAGCTGAGAGCGGAAGGAAAAAGAGATTTTGATCGATCATGAAAATCAATGGGTGTGCTTTGTTTAAAGTAATATTTTCTCAAACTTTCAAGAAAAAGACGCCAGTAAGATAAGGAATGGCGCGGGAATGATTTGATGAAGTGAAGTAAATGGAAGTTCTTTTCAAAAGAAGTGGCAATCACGCATTGCAAACGAATGAAAAAGTATTTTAAAAAGGAATTACCGGTCATATTACTTAGGAATGATTTGCGAAGAAAATGAAAGAGTGGAAAAATGATTCACAACTTAAGAATATGCCTAAGAATATGCGGTATATCCATTATTCTCGACTGGTGACATCCAGAGTATCAAGTGTGTTTCGACCGCTGGTATTTCCTGTTTTCTTACTGCGCAGGCGCAGCCCACAGACCACTCAGTGTATTGCCACCAGTACAAGAAATGGTAACGCCGTAGCCACGGAAATATGTGCTTTTTCAGGAGGCAAGCCGGCGCGCATCCTTTTCCCACAGCCAATATACGAGTAGAATGAGTGACTTCATACGTGACTTGCATTGTCTTACCGTTCCCTATTTGAATAAATTAGAATTATTTATTTAATACTGTTTCCAGTGGTAAATGTGAATACTATCACGCTTCGCCCCTGAGACAGGGTAAGTCCTCTGAACGAGATCGTCGAAGATTTTATTCCAATCTTACGAATCTTATTGCTATAGCTCAGTTCAGAATTGTAAAAGTTTCTCCGGTTTTAGCAAGAAGGGAAATTAATCGTTCCATTTTTTTCTGAAGATTTACGAATCATAAAATAATTCAGAAAAAGCCTCTTTCAGAAGTTGAAAATTTTGAGAAATGCAAGAAATTCAGTACACATGTTTAAAGTGAGAAAAATGAAAGAGCACGGAAATTTATATACAGTAACCAAAAATTTAACCGTAGGTGAACCTCGGTGCTTTAAAGTATACAATGGATTTCGGCTTCCTATCCTAGATTTAACTAATACATTCGTAGGATTACAAAAGGAAAATTTAATTGTTTTTATTGATTTCATGCCATTGACAGTATAAATAATTATTCAACTGCAATTGCAATTGCGGAAAGCGGGTGAGATACAGTAAATCAATCGAAGTGTACAGAGCTCAAGTTTGAAAATTGGGAGGTGGTAGGGACGTGGTGTTTGCATGTAAAACAGCGTTTGGCTCAACAAAATGTTTCCTACGTAAATTTTCCTTTTTCTCTCAAAGCCATTAAAGTATTTTAAACAAAACGTTCCCCTTTTATTTCAACATTATTTGATTTTCTTTTGTAAGCTCGATGAAATTCGAATATGTATATTTAGATTTAAGTTAGCATAAGGCCTACTGGCCCATAATATGGCAGCCCACCGGAGATCCTCCCGATGTCCTCGCGGCCTAATCGGCGTCTGGTTAAATGGTCGTCCAAGCTCGACCCGGTTCGACCCAGGATGGGGCTTGCATGGTGAACTTGTATTACGGCACTGGGTCCCTCACCTGGAACCAGTGATCCTAAATTAGGGACCGGCTACTGCTTATTGCCCTTAGAGTTAATCATGGTGGTCGTTAAACCCGGAAACGAAAAAAGCAAAAGACATCTATCTACCCCATTAAGTTTCATTAGTACTTTCGTATAATTAAATCTCTTTCTTTTTTAACCGTTTTTTCGCCTTCAAAAACAGGATAAATAATGAAAGATAACTGTTATATTGTTTGGAAAGATCTCATGTTCAGAGGAGACTTTAGATGTTTTGGGGCCCTAGGCGCTAGAAGGCTCAGGGCCACCCTCCCCCTTCTTATGCCTTCAAAATTTTCATCCGTGAGATTAACAAAAAAAAAAGGGGGGGGGTCAAGAAAAAGGTTTTTACACTTTTTAAAAATGCCATCGCTTTCTATTAATAGAACGTTCTGTAAGAAACAGTGCTAGTGTAATAATTTTGTCTGTCCGTGCACATCGAACTTTTTGATTTCAGAGATATCTCAAAAATTATTTTTGCGGCTAATAGAAAATCAATGGATATTAAGTTTGGCACTTTTAATATCCCATATACTTCATGCACTGCAGTTTTCATAAACAGAATTTTGAGGCTAATAGGGAATCAATGGATGTTAGGTTTGGCACTTTAAATACCCGTATCCCATTTGTACCAGCACTGCAGTTATACGAAACAGAAGCATACAAATTAAATGCAAAAGATCCGGTTTGAAAATGGAAAAGTAGAGACTGCAGCTTTTTGAGTAAGAGTATCATTGAAACTTTTTATTGCTTCTTTAAAAGCTAGTGTTAAGTCGATTTAAGGAACAGAAAAGGTTAGAATAATTGATAATTATCAGTATCAAACCAAGGGAGCAGAAAGTAATGAGAAAATGTTGTTGCAATACAATATAAATTACTTTTAACACTATTAAATAAGATAGTGTAATATTCTCAAATTTCTTGATTTTTTCAGCCTAAATATTAATAACTCTTTTGGTTTAAGATGGTTTAGAGGGATTAGGGCCGAGATAGAAATTGATTGCCCTAAGAAAGAATTATCCTACGAAGAATATTTTTTTCTTCATTGATTGTCCTACCACGAAGGAAAAAAACAAAACAAAAAAACAATTAACAGCAAACACGCCCGATCATCAGGAAAGTTTTTACAAGTACTCCTCATCTCAACTCGGGAAGAATGTGGGAAGGTTCCAACACAGATGTGTTCCCTTGGCTGGAAGTACCATGAAAGCAATTTATAGCACAGCAGGCCAGTTAAGAATTCGCCTTAAACAATGAAAACTGTGAGAAGCGTGAATACCTTCTTTACCAACCACTAAAAGGAACTGAAAATTATTTTAACCGTTCCTTTCAAAATAAGTACATTGATAAGAACTCGAAAATTCGGAATATCAGCAACAGCAAGAAAAAATGTTATTACTAATATGAGAAGTGAAACATCAATTGACAATACAAAGTAGTCGCTTTAAGGATTGATTTGCTTCAGTCAGTGAAAACCAAAACTGAAAATCCAATTATATGTTTTCGGGGCCCTTCAAATAGCGAGGCCCTAGGCGCGCGCCCAGTGCGTCTAGCCGGAAATCCGCCCCTGCTCATGTTACATGCCATTTGCTATGATATATCATTATCTAATCTATGATGTTATCAAAGCTGTGCGTGCCGCTTCAGTAGCTGAGTGGTTTTAGTGTGCTGGCATCTGACCATTAAAGAATCCGAGATCGGCCATGGTAAGAGTTCCGGATATGTCACGTGTGTGGTACGCTTTACTTACGGTGCTGGCTTTCTCCCTTTTGTGGACCCAGTGGATCCAAATTAGGAAGGGCGGACTGCTTATAGCCCTTAAGAGTTGCTTATGCTCGTTCTTCAATCCCGAATAAATAAACAAATAAATAAATACATAGCCAAATAAAAGCTTTGTGTACATAACATTTAACAGGAAGCAATCGTGTTAAACGTATCACGATGCATTTTGTAGACTGCTGCGGTGACGTAGTGTTCTAAGCTCTTCCTTCTGACCCCTTGTCCAAATGGGCCAGAGTTCCAGTCCCGGATCAGGCACGAATGGTACGCCTCCCTTACGGCACAGCTCTCCCTCTCTGGAAACCAGTGGCCCTAAATTAGGAACATGCGACTACCTGTAGCCCTTAAAGTTGCTCATGGTGGTCGTTAAACTGTTGGCTTGGTTATTATGAAGTGTTGAAGAGAACGCCAACTTATCAGAAGAATCGTTGTTGTTTGCAGGTTCTTGTCATTGGAGCAGGGAAGCAAATAAATAAGTAGTTAAAAACAAATTGAATGTAATGACAGATGATTTCGTCCACACATATCTTTATTATTCAGACTGGGGGGGGGGGGGGGGACATGGGCTAGTCAAAATAAATGGTATATACTTCCAGCGGGAAACGGATATTACGGACGGTTTTCCTTACGTTTTTCGCGATAAATTTTTTCTTATCACTACGTGCCTGCCTGCCCGTGCAAAATCCTTCGTCGTTCTCCCCAAAATCTCCAACAAGATTTCTTCTTTATGACTACTCCGTCTAATTCTCTTTCGTTCTCTGTCACCGGGGAAGATGCTCCTGACGTAAGATATTGACAGTTGTTAATTGCTAAGCTCGAATTGTGCCTGGCGAGCTCTCTCTGAGGGAAAGTGTCCTCCAACGACGGGGGGATACAGAAGGGGGTGTCCTCTTGTTCGTGCGAGGTCCAACGGTCAACAAAAGAATGACTTTCCCCAATAGTGATCTGTGCTAAGAACCGGGCCGCGGGTGGCCTAGTGAGCAACGTTCGTCACTGCCACGGAAAGGACCTCAGGTTCGATCCTAGCAGGTACGAACGCTCGATCCACTAAATATTCGCCGTGCGTCGGATGGGCACGTTAAGCAGTCGGACCCCGGGTACTGGCCCCCCGGTAATAAATAAGGGCGTCTTTCTCCCCCTTTCTACTTCGCTTCCGTGTCACTTTCCTATCGGGCACTCTAGCCCAAATCTACTACTTTACTATTTCTAAGGGTTGTTTAAGACCTGGGGTCAGACACTTCCTTCCTAAACTCCTCTACATATGATCATGATCATGTGCTAAGAACCTCTTTAACTGAGGGTGAATTTCTGTAGCTGCCGTTCGCACGAAAAATAAAACCGAAGTTACTATTTAATTATATTTTAAATATTTCCATATAACAGAACCCCGGAACAAGAACAATATTTTGTACCGACTTTTAAAGTTTGAAAACTTTTCCTTTTAAAACAGGAAGGTTATTTTTTATGATCATTTTTCTTACAAATCATAAGTTCAAATCAGGAAACTCTGTTTTCTTTTGTTTCGGAGTCTAACGACCACCAGGAGCAACTCTGAGGGCTATAGGCAGTCGCCTGTCCCTAATTTAGGACTGTTGCTTTTAGGTAAAGGACAAAGCTTGTGCTGTAAGACAAGCATTCTACCCATGCCTCATTTGGAACTCGATCCCATCTCGGACGAATGGTCAGAAGCCTCAGACCACTTGGCCACCGAGACGAATCGAAGAATTTTCACTAAGAGGTAATGTCACTGAAAGTCATTAAGGAGTCATGTGGACAGACCACTTTAATAACGCTCCACCGTGCTTGTTATTTTGCATCATCATGTCACACACATATTGCCACTAGCGGAAAAGACAATATGGTGTCCAAGCGCATTTATAAATTCCTTCCAGGATCGAAATATAAGATGTTGAAGTTTACTGTTGACATGTAATGCTTACGCAGCCCAAAAGTGTGCTGTTATGGTACAAAGACGCGAAAATTTGGCTATCATCTGGAAACTTTATAAACTTAACCTAATAAAAATAAACAACGAACGTGAAAATCAAATAAGCTATGCTGCGAAACATATTGGTGAGAAACACGTGACACATTCGTTATTACATTACATAATGATATAAAACTGTGTAAAATGTATTATACTGCAGGATTTATTGGACATGTGCAAAATATATTAACCTAATAAATACACATAATCACTTTGATAAATAAAAATATGGCTACGAAAACATACCGAAAAACACATTGGATGTAGAAATAAGTGTATATTTTTGTTGGTATACAATATAAAAAAAGCTGTAAAAATAATTAAGCCAATTTCCATTACTAAAATCTCTATAAATGGTTTAAATATTACAAATCACTGACTCTGATAAGTTAAGAAGAAAATGTATGCGACGAAATGGTATAACATTTATTGCCGGTAGAAATAATTTCAGTGATGTTAATCATTTTTTTAGTAGGTAACACTACAAAAAAAAAAAATCTAAAATAAATTTGCACCCCTTGAAATCCTTTGAACAGTTCAAACTACCAAACGCACATCACTAAATGTGTCATCATCATCATTGTCAACCATTATCAATCCACTGCTGGACGAAGGTCTCCCCAAGTTTCCTCCACAACGGTCTGCCTTGTGCCAGTCTCCTCCATGTCACTCCCACACACTTTCGAATTTCATCCACCCATCTCCCATGTGGTCTTCTTTTGGGTCTTTTCCTGTCCCTTGGAATCCAATCTAAAATTTCGGCTGTCCACCGATGGTCTGCCTTCTGGCAGTATGTCCAGACCATTGCCATTTCAGGGATTTAACTCTGATCATGGTGTCTTCCATTCTTGTCATTTTTCTGATCCACGAATTCCTCTTCTTATCTCTCCTGGTTACACCAAGCATGCATCTCTCCATGCTGCTTTTAGTTGTCTGCAGTATAGGAGAGTATTTCTGTGTGTGAATGTAATTTTTTTTCGTAAATAAAATGAACACGACTATCTGGGAAAACACAAATTCGCCGATGGTGGAGATCTAATCCACGCCTCCTCGTTCCGGAGCCAGTTGTTCTAACCGACTAAACTGCACCGTCAGAACCTATCGCTGCAGATTTGTCGTCTTGACAAGTGCTTCACCTCTGTAGTACTTCACAGCTCATAAATATGAAATATATACTAACAGAAACAACGCTACACGGATTATTATGTACCATGTAACAGGGATTCATACATCACCCCCCTACACCCCTCCAACACCACCCAAATTTCCTCAGACACCTGCATAGAAACACCCCTACTTTTGCAAAAGTGTAACACACACATCGTAAGTATACTTTTCAGTTTTTTTATTTGTTCTCTTTATTATTATTATTATGACCACAGTTATCAGCAGCAGTTCGAACGTACATAAATTTCTCAGCTTTAACCTTGAAGTGCCTTTTACCATAATGCTATATTTTTTATTTTTTATTCAACACGAAATCTATGTATATAGCAGCGTCGTGTGACTTTTTTTATTTTTCGTGTTTAAATCAAACGAAATAATTCCGTGTAGTTTTTGGAAAAAAGGTTCCCGGGTATTATAACCATTCTTAACCATAAAAAGTTCAACTTCTTCATTTTTGAAGTTTTCTTCACTTTTAATCATCGGTTCAAGGCAAAAATATATTACTAATAGGTTAAAGCCCCACAATAATGATGGGGAAAAGTAAAATACGTAGAGCAATTTTTAATAACTAGGTATTCTTTTTGTTTGTGAAATTCAAATGTGAAGGTATGTTTTATAAACATTACAGCAATAAAAAAAAAGGGATATTGGTTGCGGCGGGGATTCGACAATTAAAAGAGCCAAAAACTCTTTCCACTGCGCCATCAAAGTGAGACAAATGTTCAAACAAAGGAAATTATATTGTTTGTGATAAAAATTTTCAACCTACCAAAAATTTCTTTTCAGCCCCCAAAACGAAATTCCTGGATAAACCCCTACCACGTAACGACACGACAAAATTTAGAGGATTAATTTCTGCGTCTGAAGGTTTTATCATTTAAAAAATATCCATCAGTGACTCTCTCATAAATAACAAGATGACCCCGAAAAAATATATTAGGCCTCATAGGACGTAGAAAAATGGTGCTCGAATTGAAGTTGTTGAGGAAATTCGTGCAAATAACACTAATTGTTAGAATGCCGTCGTTGCACGATATAACATGAAATTCAAATTTAACGATCAAAATTACTTTTATTTACACTGAAGCAATAGTTGAAGGTCAAAAACACATCACTAGATCTTTCGTGCTGGCTCCCAGCACATCCTCAGGTGAATTCTAAAACAGATATTGTAAAAATCTGTTTTGAATTAGTGGCGTATTGGTCTGAGCGATGGCCTGTGATCATTCGTCCGAAAGGGGTCCAGGTTCGAATCCCGATGAGGAATGGATGTTGTGTTTGTCTAACGCACTGGCTCTCTCCCTTCCGTGGAACCAGTGACCTATAATTAGGGACGGGCGACTGCTTATAGCCCATTGAATTGCTCACGGTGGTCGTTAAACCTCCAATCAAAAAAAAAAAAAAAAAATTGAAAAAGAGTTCACCGTGGAACGTCACTCTTTTTTATATACATCGCGTTCAGCTTCCGAATGACTTCAAAAAAAGTGGTGGTGTTTTTTGAAGTCATCCGGGAGCTGAACGCGGTGCCTATAAACAAGAGTGCCGTTCCACAATAAACTATTTTTCAAATTTTTACAATATCTGTTTTAAAATTCACCTGAGGATGTGCTGGGAGCCAGCACGAAATATCTAGTGATGCGAGTTTGACTGTCAACTTTTGCTTCAGTGTAAATGAAAGTCATTTTCATCGTTAAATTTGAATTTCATGTTATATTGTGCAACGACTGCATTCTAACAAATGGTGCACGCATTATTCTTCAGAATTTCACGCCATAAAGCGATTTGCGAAACTAATTTCCATCTTTCGAAGATTTCACAAATAGCTTAATCGAACAAATCTGCGTTAATGACTCAGTAATGTATGACAAAACGCCTCGAAAAAATATTTTAAAGCATCCTGGTGGTAGAAATAATATCGCACGGACTGTTGCAATGGTGTAGAAATATTTCAAAATTAAATTCCACTGGTCAGCTTTTTATAAATTTCTTAGACAAATGATTTTACACCACCTACAGTGATAAATGAATAAACCGTGAATAAATGTTTTAAAACACACAGGCGGTAGAAAAATGTGACAAACACAATATCATGAAAACAATTTTAAAATTTGATTTAAAGATTTTCAAATATCTTCTGATAAATATGCACGAGGAACTCTGATAAATATAAAAAAAATCCTTTAGCAGAAATAAATAAAAAATAACTGCTCAAGAAAGAATGACCTACCTTAAATATAGCCTTAAAAGTGGGTTAGATTTCCCCCGTAATTTATTCGATTGGAAGAAATGAGCAATCAATTCTTCGTCGAGGTGTCGAAAGTGCCATTTGAGGAAGCACATTTATCAAGACCTTTCACGAGAGCACAACATGAAAGCAGCAACATTGTTATTCTTGCTGTAACTACGACAGCGACATCGAATCATTATTTGATGTTTCTGCCATTCCCTGCTAGGAGTTATCGCCATAGCACGTAACAGTCTTGTATCACGCTGCTCCTCTAGTAGGAGCATCAACGAAGAGAGAGAGTGTACGAGACAGAGCCTGCTGCTATCAGCCATACATCGCGCGGCCGAACGCTCCTAGCAAATGGAGGAGGTGCAACTCTGTGATGATAAATACTGCCAAAACGATAAGGACAAGATATATGAGGATGCCGCCATGCTTGGGGTCACGGCGGCTTGATTGAGTCCCCCCACCCCCGGCCTGGCACCTGAATATCAGCGATCATAAGACTTGTTCGCACGCTCAAACGCCCCCTTTATCTCGGAGCGTCAACAGCTCGGTTGAGGTTTTAGGAGAGAATGCTTTTGTTTGACGTGTGAAAAGTTGTCGATACACAAACACTGATTCATTCGGTTCGGAGCTGCTCACCCATGATCTCACAACTGTGTCAGAGAAAAATTCGCAATTTTTGGCCAAAAGTTATCTCGTATAGGTATATAGAGAAAAACATTTCATCAAGTGAAATATTATGAAAGATTTTTAAATTTATTTTTATTTTTACTCGTATTACTTTAGTTATTTTGACAATCACGAATAAATTCTAAAAAGAGTTGGAAATGACAGCCAACCGAAATAAAATGTAGGCATTCGATGTTGTCTTTGTACTGGAATCCATTTATCTATCATTTTATCTTATTGTGAACTGATCAGGAAGAGCTAAAACTACACTGTGTAGCATCACAAACACCTGTTTTCTCCATTTTAAAACTTAGAACCATGAAGTATTCCAAGTTTTAAAACCAAGGTGTTGTAAGCTTGTTATTGTGAGCGGAATTTCTACTTCTCGTTCGGGTTCCATAATTAAACCCCCTTGCAGCTCTTTGCAGAATATACAAGAAAGGAATGGAGGACGAAAGTTGCAGTTTCAATTCATTCATTATTTGCTTAAACATTTATATTGGTTGTCCGAATTGGTCTCAGTAAATTATTTCTTAATTTACTGAGACCAATTCGGACACTCTCTACCTATTCTATTTCTTAAATCTTCCTCTTCCGTATCAACTCCAACGCTCTGTAACTTTTCATCCTTTTTCGCTGGCCTTTCCAAATTTCTCTCTGTTCTACTCTTTTCTTAGCGTGACCTCCTTAACATCCGACCCTTGCTATATTTCCGTCGAACTCTTCTGACGCCTTGAAGAGCCATAAAGTCATTACGTAGCCTGGGCACGCCTTTAGATTCAAATCTACGGGCAATAAAATAGTCAGAGCACTTAGCCCATGTACTAAGTTCGATTTGCCAGAGAAAATGATGCTTTACAACTCTACTGATGGCCTTTGGCGATAGCATCTTCGAAGAGTACTATGCTGACTGACAAAAGAATAACCTACTGCTGAATATTCCCTACTATTCCTGAAAACGGACTGATTTTAAAATCTTTTAAAACACCCATAAGAGTATTTCGAAGTATTATTATATTTCAATCTGTCTATTTTTAGCTAATCACGGAGGTAAAAGCTACAGTGAGAACGCCATTAGCAATTTATCTCCCACAGAGGCACGATTACCATTGGGGTGACCTGGTGCCACGGCCAAGGACGCTTCATATTGAGGGGCGCCAAGAATTTGGGAAAACATGCGACAAAAGCCGTTTTAAATTGATTACAGAAACAAAAACAAATTGTCAATAAATTAGCACTTTGCGTTTCTACAAATAAAACTGAGTAGCATAATGGGGATCACTTTGTCCATGTTAATTTCGTCCACGTTCACTTGGTCCTATTACCGCTCCCTGTCGGGAATCAGCGAACCACTACTACGTCTTATTCGCCGTAGTGGGTAAAAGTTAAAAAGGTCAAAATTCAATACTAATCAATTCACCCCCAAAATTTCGCCTAGTGGTGTCAACAATGAATTTGGATTCCCTAACTAAGGGTCTCCAAGCTCAGGGTCGACAAATGCATCGCGTTGTGTTTCATATGAACCAGCATGGGGTTTCCATGCTCATTCATATGCCGCAAAGAAGTTAAAATAAAAAGTTGCATGAATAACAATAATAAAATCACAAATTTAACTCTTATGAGATTTGGAGAAATGATCTGAGTGACACGTGAATTAAAATTTAACTGTTTATTTCTTTTTAGAATATGGTCTTAAAGCTAGGTTCAATGTACCGGTGATGTTGCTTGCTTTAGCTAAACAATTTAGTTTTAATTTCAAACGGGTATAATGCACTTAACATTATATAACTGACTTTAAACTTTAGTTACTGGTTTAAACTAGGCGCGGTGCGCCAGAGGAAAAAATTGTTAATGCACTATGTGAGAGACTATCGGGTAACTGGTCCTGCATAGCACATGCAAAGCTATGAGGCACGAATCAGAAATGTGTAAGACAAATGTCATCATACCCTCTTTTCCTTGAGAAGCCCCGATCGCAAAATCTGGGTTGCCGGCGGGTCGTAGAGTCAACTCTCCATCTTAGTTGGCGGTATGTATATCTGGACTATAGTCTAAAATATTTACTACCTCATTTCTCTATCTCGGAAACATCTCTCCTCCGAAACCGCTGAGACCTCTCTTCTGCTCAGACTGCAATTCTCCAGTGTTCCCTCTGTCGTTATTTTAGCATCTGAGTGTAGTCGACTCTCCTCTTAGTCTTCATTCAGTTCATAATTCTCTTTTTCCCGTGTCCGGTGTCCATCTTGGGGCGTGACGGCCCCTGAGAGTTCCTAATGCCAGCAACGTGGGCTCGATGCGGAATTTTCTGCTTCTCTCAACATTCTCCGCAGTTGTTCCGCTTCTGTTTTTAGCGAATTAACCTGTGCTTTCGTGGTCAGCTAGTTGTCGGGCCATCATCGTGCACAGATCTGCTATCGGGTCTGACAGATTCCCCGTTTGCCCCACTGGGGTCCCTGAAATGGAGTTCGATTCCTGTGGAAATTCGAAAGCATTAACCGCCCTATCCGAAACGAGGTCGTGTGACTCCTCAGCCAAAGCTTTCTCTACTGCTTCCTGGAAGTTGCGAGGGGAAAACGAAAGTACGGTGCGCCTTGATTTTGCATTAAGCCCATTTAAAAATTGGGACATTTTGGTTTTGTCGGCCAGATCTCGTACCTGGTCATTTTCCAAATCTACGGCCTCAAGATATGAGTGGGCTAATCCCCTGAGACGTGATACGTATTCGGTGACTCGTTCGGCTGGCCTTTGTCGGCAGGTGGTGAACTTTTGCATTCGAACGGTCATAGGCTCTTGTGCATCAAGCCTTTGAATCACGGCTAGTTTAAACCTTTCATAATTGGTTTCCCTTCTGACGTCCACTGCGTCGGCCAAGAAATGGTTCGCTGAGTTCTTACACTTTGCCTTTGCGGTCAAAATTTTGATTGCATCCGTCCACCCTGCGATTTCAGCTATACTATCTATGGTTTCGAAAAATTGCCGTGCAGTTAGGGACTCATCTGTGCCTGTAAACGTAGGAACGTAATTAAGCATTCCTGCCATTGCCTGAATGTTTCTTTGCGCTACTGTGGGAATATCGGGAGCTAGGTCTTGATTACCTTGATTGGCCATAACCACCTTAACGTTACGCCGCTGTAACCCTTATTTGTAAATTATCAATTACCCAAAGTGCCTTTCCTGAACAATTCGCTATAGCCTGTAGGATGGGAGTGCCAAAAAAAAAAAAATTCGCAGAACGAACCACACCAAAATATCTTGGTTAGCTCCTATGAGAAAATTGAAGCCTTCCTACGAGTTCAATTTCACTATCCAAAAAAAAATAATAATAAAAACAAAACTACTCTTACAGAGAATTACACCTTACTGCCCTATTACACTATTAAAATCTACCAATAGAACCCATATAATGCACACATATAAATCCAACACTTTGCACAAACAGAAAAAAATGTTACTCTCAAAAATCACGAGCATATAAACGCCATTATACTTAAATCATAAACACTGAACTGCCTCATAAAATCACACTCCGATAATACACTAGCTATTGACTTTACTAGATCAATCGAGATCACCTAGTCATGAACCCACTACTAGCTCTTCGAACTATTATAATGAAAATCTCCTCAAATCATCAATAAAATTCATCTATCCTTCTCCCTGAATTACATGTTTATGTTAACATATTCGGAAAATCAAATGTCAATGAAACCTATCCTTCTCATTCACACACAGTAAAAATCATTATTCAATAAAACATTTCATTTTAGCTTTCAAATAGTAAAATAGCACTTCAATAAAACTTTGCTTTTAATTCACTCACTCAAAATTACTCATTTAAACACTTCTATTAGCTCTATCAGCACTTTTAAACCTGCATCATAACTTTCACAATTTGCTAACCCAAACTGTCTATTCCCCTGAACTGAATTATTAGCTACAAAATCAGGACAATTAAATGCACAATAAAATCACACATAAACACTTTACTTTGATTTGAAAGCACTTTTCCTTCCGTGGTTTTCAAAGATACGTAAACGTTACTCATATATTACACTTCTGTTAGTTTCCTTTTCATTACCAATAATTTTCGTGAATTTTCTGTAAAATCCGTCCATTCTCTTTCTAAATTAGCAGTATAACTCTTATTTGATTTTCAAGCCAGTTCTTTAGCAATTTAAATTCATTTAACCATTTTCCAATTTCTTGCAACCCTTGTTTACTTTTAAACCTGAGGTTAGATTTTGCTTTAAATCCTTCTTAATTTCACCTTGAAACCTATATTGTCACTCAGAAATGAAAAAAAACACATCGCTTTCTGCTTATCTCTTCAGTTTCTTTGAGTTTCGTGAGAAAAAAAACTGTGAATGTCTTCCTTTCTCTTCCTTCCCATCTGGGATCTTCATCAAGTTTCCGTGAGAAAAAAATATAATTTTCCCCTTTTCGTTTGGCTTGAGTGCAATTAGGACTGATCTAATTATCAACCTAAACTTTCGGGTAGCCTGGCTCAGCTTCACCGGAAAGTAATTTTTAATCATTGATATTCTATTTTGGCAATCTAAATATTTATTTCCTACCGCCTTAGAGTAAAAATAAAAAAAAATAATAAATGATCAAAATTATACGGATGAAATTTAAATGTTACGGGGATATAGAAAATTCCGCGGTAACAGTCCAGTTCATTTCGTCCACAGTGCACTGTGTCCATCGTTCACTTTGTCCGCTGTTCATTTAATCAACAGTTCACTTTGTCCACATCCATTTCGTCCTCAGAATGGGTGGAATACCGTGGAAATTTTCTGTTTTGATGGATTTTTTTACTTGTCAGAAAAAAAATCTATGGACATTGCTTACATGCAATATGTTTTCCGGTTAGAGTTTTTTTTTCATTATTAAAATACAACGATTTTAAATGCTATTTAAAATAAAACGAGGAGCTGAACTTTGAAGGATTCTTTAACTCTTTCGTTTGGTACGAATTTAATCACTATGGCATAAATCGAAGGTTTACAAAAATCTTTCAGTGTTTTGAAATACATCTTGTATATTGTTTTAATACAGTTCTTAAATTTTCCGTATATTTATTTTTATTTTGATTAATAATGGTCTATAATTTCCGTATTACTAAGTTTCATACGAAATAAACAATAATGCTCTCTAATTGTGTCATAGTTATTTAACGTGAGAATAAAATCCACAAAAGTATAATGGTGAAAACAAGTTTAGATTGATATTTTCTGTGAATCTGTGGTGTGAGGGAATGAAAATAGGCTTTTTACGTAAAAGAGGAAGGGTCTAAAATTTGTCTTTTCGACCCAACACATTTTTGGCTATTGGAATAAACTTTGATTAAGCATAATGATTGACATCGTACCTGACGAAGGAGTTAAAAAGTTCTTCAAAGTTCAGTTCCTCGTTTTGCCTTAAATAACATTTAAAATCTTTGTATTTTAATCGAAAAACTTAAACAGGAAAAAATCGCATGTAAGCAATATCCGTTGATTTTCTTTTTGTGTGTGTGTGTGTGTGTGTGTGTGTGTAGGCTAGTAACAAAAATTGCTTTAAAACAGAAAATTTCCACGCTATTCCATCTATTCTGAGAACGAAATGAATGTGGACAAAGTGAACGTGGACAAAATGAACATGGACAAAGTGATAGAGAACCAGAATAATGCAGTTAATACTTTTTAGCATAATTGAATCAGTATTCTTTCAATTTAATTAATGAAAATATCAGTTCATTTTAAAACAAGGACGGCCGAGAGGGCGATAAGAATCACGGGATGATGTGATTTGTAGGCGTCTACCGAGAGGGGGGGGATGCCAAGGTAAATCTTGCGCCTCCCAGCAATTTCACTGGGGGTAGTGCTCACCCAACATCCAATATTTTTCATCCTGTTCAATTATTTAATTGATGAGGCCAAAGCGATTGTTATTTATGAGGCCAAATCGATTATTATTTATGAGGCCAAAGCGATTATTTAATCGCTTTGGCCTCATAAGGTGGACCAAGTTCCACTTTATGAAACCAAAGCGATTTCTTTCCAAAAAATTAAAAAGTAACAAAAGAAATATTTTTTTTTTTTACAATATTCAGCATTCCTCATTTGGTAAGAAACTGTATTGCCAGCCCCGTATTGTGTTTGACATGTTCTCGTGATATGTGGTAAATGTTTAAAACAATGATCAAAAATAAGACAAATAAAAAATACAGAAATGTATAATGTCTAGCGCCTTTATTTTATCTACTGTATTTATTTTTTGCCCTTCTCGTTCCTTGTTTCAGTAACCACGCTAATGTTTCAATTTTTTTTAAAAAGTTTGGAAATAAAATCTCTCTGGATGTTTTTATAAAAGCACAGGATAAATTTTATTTTTAAAAATATTAATGTTCAGCAAAAAAATATTTCTGTTTCCTTGTTCATTTGCCAATGAGCAGTTACAATTGCGTTTTAAAACATAAGTCGAATCTCATAGTTCTTCTTTTTGCCCCCTTTTTCCCCTCTTGACAAGAGACGTTCCCGTTCCACGCCTGCCTCCTCCCCCCATCCCCCAATAATTTGGTGGAGTCGACGCCCCTGATGTGAGTTCAATAAGACAGTGAAGTTCGTTTTCTTGGCAAGGCAAAACTCAGAACACTCAAAAGAGACGTTGGGAAATTGGGCATTTCTTTAACAGAGTTTGCTGACAAACGAAGAATGCATGCGAGTGGGAGGCCGGAGCAGATAATTTTTACAAGGCATTTAACAAATTTGAGGGTTGCAGCGGTAAGCTCAAAATCAGAATGGTTTACTCCATGAAACAGATTCCTACAAGATCAAGGTGCCCAGGGTAGTGCGTATGACAGGGGAGGAGAGCGAACTACTTATACGATACATTCTGCAGCTCTATTAAGGCCAGTTGTATTATTTCTCTAAATTCGAACAAGAATGTCTGCATTTTTAAAACTTTTGGCATGATTTTGAAAGACCAGGAACAGATTCAAGTGTTATAGTTGCGGATATGTTGCAACATTATCAGGAAAAAACTAATCAGTTCAACTTTTCCGAACATTGATGTCATTCTTATGATTTGCCTATGCATATCTATCAGTATTTTATAATTGACAGGAAGGAAGTGGAGGTCGTAGATAATTTTATTCTCTTGGGCCCCAGAATAGATAACGAGAGGCAGTGTGCTGGAGAAATAAGCAAGAAATTATCCCGAGGGAGAAAAATAATGATAAATTTAGACAACATTTTGAAAAGTAAAGACATTTCAATGATAACAAAGATCAGAATTGTTAAATAAAGTCTTTCCTATGATAATGTACGGTTCTGGAAGCTGGACGTTGAGGAAGAGTAAGAGTAAGAAGACAGATGCTTTTGAATTATGGATCTGGAGAATGCTACTTAGAATTCCATGGACAGCTACAAGAACTAATCAATCAGTACTTGACCAATCAAACCCAGCTGCTCCCTTTAGGCAATGATCTGCAAGCAAAAACTCATATATACTTCTGGCCACTCAAAATACAACACCAAGAAGGAAGCATCGGATTGGCCTGAAATTCGCAGCATGCGTCGCCCGCGAGAGGACATGCAAACGATTAGCATTGCAGGGCATATGCAAATCATGTGCGCCCGGCACGCCACCGAGAAGCACTATAAGAAGGGTTCATGGAATTGTGTTGTGCTGCCGGACCTGTGCGTGGGAAGCTTCTTGATGCCTCGTTGCAGAATACGGCAGTCATTCCAGCACGTTTCGGAGTTCGACAAAGGACGAATAGTGGTTTATCGCAACAGCGGTTTATCGTCCCGATACATCGGCGCCCGCGTGGGACGGCATCCAGCCACAGTGAGGCGATTATGGATTCGGTGGGTGCAGGAGGGACGGACGGACGGACCGACGTGAGCGATTGCCGCAGACGCGGCACGCCACCGAACGACAGGACCTGCATGTTGTGCGGCGGGCATTGACGGCTCGCACCGCCACATCACGAACGTTAGCGCAGGAATTAGGGTGTGTTGCGCAACAACCTGTGTCAGCACGTACCGTTCGACGTCGTCTGCAGGAGCGGGACTTGTCTCACGGCACCCACTGCTCCGATTACCACTGACGTTACACCACCGGCGAGTGAGGCGGCAGTGGGCCGTTGAACGCCGCACCTGGACTACGGAATGACACGACATTGTCTTCTCCGACGAATCCCGTTCATGCCTGCAACACTGCGATGGTCGGATCCGCGTGTAGCGGCACCGCGGCGAGAGACTGTATGACGTCTGCATTATGCATCGCCCTACCGGTCCGTCGCCTGGCGTTATGGGTTGGGGCGCAACCGGATATGACACCCGCACCCTTCTAGTACACATCGCCGGTACACTCAACAGCCACTGCTGCATCTCCGACGTTTTGGAGCCTGTAGTTCTCCCTTACCTGCAGGACCTACCAGCTGCCACGTTTCAAAAGGACAATGCGCGCTCGCACGTGGCACGCATCGTGCAACAATTCTTCACGGCCCACCAGGTGTCACTGCTGCCGTGGCCCGCCTGTTTTCCCAATACGTCGCCCATCGAACACGTCTGGTCGCTGATCGTCAACCGAGTGGCCCGGCAAGCACCACCCGCGGCTACGCGTGATGAACTGTGGCAACGTGTGGAAGCAGCCTGGACCGACATACCCCAAGCCGACATTCAAAGCCTCTTTCGTTCGATGCCGCGGCGTGTAGCGGCCGTTATTGTCAGACATGGGGGCCACACGAACTATTGATGTCTGCATGTTCCGCAAGTCGCACGGGCCTGTAAGCTCAATGGTTTCATCTTTGTATCTGTTGTTATGTGTCCAGTAAATCTGGCTTTGCTATCTCGTGTCCTTCTTAGTGTTGCATTTTGGGTGGGCAGCAGTGTATTTTGGACATGTGATAAGTGCCAATAATGGGTTTGAAAAAAAGGATCATGTTTGCCTAGGTTAGAGGAAGCGGTAGAAAAGGAAGATAGAGAGCAAGATGGTTGAACGGCATCAAAGACGCTTGTGGAATGACCACAGAAGAGCTGCGAGATCTTGGTGAGAACAGATCGAGATGGCGGCTTTTGTTCATACTGCCACTAATAGTCGAACACATCTCGATGGAACCCAACAAAAACAATCCATCAATAAAAGCTTTGGAGAACGAAGTTTTCTCTTTTTGAAAACCATCCATAATTATTTGAAAACATCTAGTTTTCATGAAAGAACGGGTGCATTTAATCCACGCGTTGTAATAACATCGGCATTTGATGGCATAATAGGTTTTGTCGCAAAGAAATCGAAAAAAAAAATCTTTAGTTGTAAGTAATTTTATTAATTTATGTTCATTCATTTCCTCTTTCTCTCGGTCATTCAATCCATTTAAAATAAACATTGATAGCCGAACTATAGATAGCAAAATGAAAAAAAAAACGGTAAATAGTATTGCTCCGCATTGCTCTTGTTTAAAATTTAAACGCACAATTTGCATGCAAATAATTCATAAGTATCTTTAAATCAAGCAATTTCATTTGTAAATATAAAAATTGATGGTAAAATGAAGTTTCAAAATTGTGCAAGTCAAACTTGCGGAAAAAGAAGTATTTAAAATGTTTCATTTCAGTGCCCAGTTTCAAATAATATTTATGCTAAAAATTCTACGGAATTTTTCTTAGGAATATACTGATTCCTTTTGTCATAAAAAAATCTAGAAATAATTTAAATATTAAATTAAAATAGGAAGTCATTTTTTGCATTAAAATACGTTTACTTGTCCGCGTCTCATTCTTTTTGGCCCAGGGCACTAAACTCGCATTTGATCATCCATCTTAAAATGTGGAATTTCATTAAAATGGTTTGTTACCCTTGATTTACATAGTTGGAAGCTTTTCTAGAGATATACCTTTGATGCAAGTTTTCTAGAGATATACCATTGATGCAAGTTTCCTAGAGATATACCATTGATGCAGGAGTGAATTAAAAGAAGGCCATGTTATATCTTCATGGATTTTTTAGCATATCTGTAAGAAATATTTCCTGCAAGACGAATTGTTTTTATTTTAGTTACAAGTCTCAATGCAAAAATGTAACATAAAATGTTTAAGGAACTGTTTTCATTCTTGGGAACGGGCATACACTCCAAGCACAGGGTGTCAGCAGAACATTCTGAGGTAATATTATTTCGCCATGGGGAAAGCGGAGCCTGAGAGAGAAGAATTCGGAAATGGGAGTGAAAGGAATTCACTTCCAGGAGAGCCAGTGAGGAAGAAAGAGAGATGAACTTCGTGGTACAGAACATGTCACCAGCTTTTGGGAGTAGATATACAGTGCCAGCGAAGTTGGCGTTACGAAGTTACGAATACAGTGTGATATTTCAAAAAAAAAAAAAAAAAAAAAAAAGGATGTTTAATGAAGACTTGCTCTCATTTGAGACACCGTTATTCAAAAGTTAGGGAGAGCTGTAGGGTAGAATCTAAAGGCAACTTGAGTAAAAGGGTTGGTGTTTTTCGGGGAGTGGGGTTAACGACCACCGGGAGCAACTCAATGGGTTGCCCGTTGGATATAAGCGATCGCCCGTTGGATACAAGCGATCGCCCGTCCCTAATTTAGGGCCACTGGGTCCAGGGAAGAGAGAGAGAGAGAGAGCGAGTGCCGTAAGACAAACACAACATCCATGCTTACCGGGATCCGAACCCGGTCCCATCTCGGACGAATAATCAGTAACCATCGCTTAGACCACTGCGCCACTTGGGTGGCCCATCTCATTTGTCGGTGGATTTGAATGGAAACTTTTGTTCTCCTAATCCTCTTTGTGCCCTCTAACGTCGCGGGCCTTTATAACCATTGCTTAATCTCGCCCAATAATAATGAAGTCATTATGCTGAAATATGACGGAAATTTCCAACAGAAATGATACAAAAAAAGCGCTAAACTTGGATATTTTCAACAGTTTTATGCTTTTTATTTCTTACAATTACTATACATGTGTACATTAACAGTACTGTTTGTTTTAAAATTCATCATGTTTTGTCCTATGGTAGCTTATAAAACGCATTGATGAAGACAATGAAGACTGGAACGCTGTAGTGGGGAAAGGCCCGGATGGAGATATCCTTGGAAGTTACGGATTGGGACTGAGAAATGAGAGAGGTCAAAGGTGTTTCAACTTCTGTGAACAATAAAAATTAGTAATAACAAATACGTGGAATCAAGTGCATCGACGGATAAGATACACGTAGAAAAACCGGATGATAGGAATAGGCACCAAATTTATTACATTTTGGTTAAGAGACGTTATAGAAATCAAGTGAAAAAGTCGATAGCCTACCCGGGAGCAAATGCTGATTCCGGTCATAACCTCCTTATGACGACTTATCATTTAAAATGGAAGAAGATAGAAGAGAAGAATGAAATTTAATCTGAAGGCGATAAGACATAAAAATATAGGGCTTAATTATCAGACCAGGATTTTAAATGGTATTGAAGCAGTTCAAATGGACATTCAAGAACCTGAGCAACATTGGAATATGATAAAAAAATAGAGTGATAGATGTTTCTAAGGAAAAAATAGGACGACAAGACTTTAGAAATAAATGGCTGACACTGGAGGTGATAGTCAAAATGGAAGAAAGACATAAATGGAAAAATATTATCGCAGAGCAAGGAGTATTCATGTATAAGAAACTAAAAGATGAAGTGGATAGAGATTGTAAAAAAGCGAGAGAGAAATGGTGGATAGATCGTTGTGATGAAATAGAGGAAATGGAAAAACAGGGCAGGTCAGACCTTGTTCACAAGGCTATCAAAAGCAAGGCACAGAGGAAGAGAGGATTGCGATCCCGTACCATCCAAAACAAACAGAGAAAGCACCTGACTGACCCAAAGGAGAAAAAAGAGAGGTGGAAAGAATATGTGTCCGAACTACATAATGAGGAGAAGGAACAAGAACCGCATCGGTCAAATTCAGACTTAGTCAATGATGGGAAGGAGAGGTGTCTGGAAATTACAAGAGAAGAATTTGAGGAGGCGCTTAGATCAATTCCAAACAACAAAGCTCCAGGGGTAGATGAGATGCCCATTGAACAACTAAAAGCATCTGCAGAAGCTTTAATTAATTACATCATAAAGGAATTTGGCCTGCTGACCATTCGACCTCCAAATTATTCCTATACCAAAGAAACCTAAGGCAACAGAGTGTGAACAGTATAGAACCGTAAGTTTAATTTCACATGCCTGCAAGATTCTGCTGAAGATTATTAAAAGGAGATTGGATTTTTAGGTGGAACAGGCGTTGGGAGAGTACCAATTTGGATTTAGAAGAGGAAAGGGTACTAGGGATGCGATTAGCACCCTGAGATTCTTGGTTGAAAGAATGATCGGCAGTGGGCGATTCCTCTTTGTATGTTTCATTGACTACGAGAAGTCCTTCGACAGAGTGCCTTGGACAAAACTTTTTACAATCCTAGAGAGACTCGGCATGGATGATAACAGTATCCAGCTTATCAAAACTCTCAGTTGTAAATCAGAAATAATCGATTTCAATTCAAGAGGGTATGACTTATCCAGTTACAATAAATAAAGGTGTAAGGCAGGGATGCTTGTTGTCACCTGGCCTTTTTGGTATCTATACCGAAGTTATGATGGATCAGGCCTTGGAGAGAGCCAGTGAAGGAGTTTGGGTTAATGGAGAGAGAATTCCATTAAGTTTGCTGATGACCAGGCAATAGTTTCAGGATCAGCCAAATTAATTGCTGATGACCAGGCAATAGTTTCAGGATCAGCCAAATCATTACAGCGTGTGATGTAATGATTTGGCTGATCCTGAAAAATGCAGATATCTATGGAATGAAGATAAGTAAAAATAAAACAAAACTAATGGCAACAGGGAAGGTTCCAAAACAGGCTTTCCTTAAAATTGAAGGACAAAACATCGAACAAGTTAAATCATTTCGCTATTTGGGTCAAATTATTACTGAAGATGCGAGATGTGAAAAGGAAATTAGAATGAGACTGGGGATGGTAAAAACGGCTATTAGAGAGAATCAAAGATAACTGACAGCCAAAAGATATAGATCTAAAACTGAGGAAGAGAATTTTAAAGGCAAATGTTTGGCCAGTAGCTCTCTACAATTCTGAGACATGGACATTGACCAAGAGGGAAGTGAAAAGGCTGGAGGCATTTGAGATGTGGAGCTATAGCAGAATGGAGAGAATAAGTTGGCTCGATAGAAAGACTAATGAGGAGATCCAGGACAGAATGGGAGAACCCAGGAATCTGATCAACATGTTAAACAGAAGAAACATTTTATGGATAGTAAACACATTGCGCCATGGAGGCCCGATTCTGAAAGTTTTGGAAGGGAAAATTGAAAGCAAGAGAGGAAGAGGACGTTCAAGGAATAGTTTTGTGGCACAGTTACTCCAAGAAACTAATACTAAGACATACTATGACTTGAAGAGAACGGCGGAGAATAGAGAGGAATGAAGAGACAGAGTACGTCTACTGAACAACCAGTCCATGGACTGAGTAACCAAGAAGAAGAATGAAAAAACTGAAAGTTAAAGGTGAGAGTGAAAAGAATTTCACTTCTACTATCTTTGGGGATAATTCTCCTAGACTTTCCTTACGGATTATGTAACTTTCTTCTTTTAACTATCTCTGGATCCAACAGTGCGAAGATTTTCTTGGTTAGCACAGACAGTATTATTACCTGCATGACCATTCTCTTCACAGGATTTTACGACATCAAGTACTGGTTATTTTTTATTATAGCTGTCACAACCAGCATCCCTTGTACGATTCTTACCCACAATAATCGTGCTGCATCGCAATAAGAATTACGCCAGGAATTATAGAACAAAAATTCAAGATGTAAGAAACCTCAACTGTGGTCGAGTGGTCACAGACTCCCGGAGAATCGCTTGAACTCGATCGATCCGAGTTCAGGTTCAGGAGGGAGCATATGTGCTGCGCCCTTTATACAACGCTCGTTTTGTCTCTACCCTGAAACCGGTGGCCCTAAATCAGGGATGGTCTGTCCTATATACACAATCTAACCAGAATAATATGACCACCACCGGAATCACAGTGTACCCGCCCAGGCCCGTCACAGAGTGTTGAACACATGGAGATATAAGCGGCCGGCCAGGACAGATGACCCATAGTGCGTAACGTTGGCATAATGGGCAGTGGTAGTGATTTGACGGATGTTCAAAAAGGAATGATCATCGTCTACCGCGCCAAGGGTGGAAGCATTCCAGTAACAGCAGGCTTCGTGGGCTGTTCGCGAGGTGCTGTAATACGGATGCCCCAAGAATGGGTCACGGAGATGTTTTCCTGGTATAATCTGGGACCGCTGGTACCACTGGATGGGTCCCTGAATGCCAATGGCTACTAGCTGTCCATCCTTACTGACCACATGCATTCCTTCATGTTGGATGTTTACCCTGCTGGTGATGGTGTCTACCAACAGGAGAATACGCCGTGCCAAATCGCTAAGGGAATGCGTGACCAGTTTCAGGAACACAACAGCGATGTCTCCGTTCTCCCTTGGGCGGTGAAATCGCCCGACCGCGATCCCATAAAGCACTTGAAGGACTATTTGGATAGACAGGTTCGACGTGCCAATCCACAACACGTCATCACCGGGGGGACCTCCGTGCTCTGCTGCAGTTCGAATGTGCACGTGTGCCTCGGGTAAGCTTCCAGGGAATCATTATGTCCGTGCCACGCCGTCTCGCTGCTGTCATCCGGGCCAAGGGTGTTTATTCCTATTATTACGTAGGTGGTAGAGTAAGCAGAAGGTCTCCTGCTTACTTAACTTGGCTCCTCTGTGCTCTTAAGGGTATTTGTTCTGCTTATTGATTATTTTTTCAGCGAAAAACGAAAGAACTTACATACTATTATTTATTACGGTACTCTACAATTTTATTATTTCATGTGCGTTGATTTAAAAAAATATTTAATCGTGCGTTTTTCATACTGTGTCACATTTTTATTTGCATTGAGCCAAAGCACTTTCGATATAGCTGTGTCGCTGTTTGATAATACGTTTCAAATTTGAGCAAAAAAAAAAAAGAAAGGAAAGAAAGAAGAAATCTAATCTTTCGTCCTTATTTTTTAATTAATGCAAAATTTGTGACTTTTGATTAATGCTTCCCTAAACTAACTCCCTATGCGATGTTTCACTTGAGGCTCATTTTGCTGGGATTCCTGAATAACAATCCAGTCGTTTTGTGGGATTCCTGGGGAAAAATCCAATCATTTTGTTCTATGGTGCTATTGCTACCAATGCTGTTTCGCAATACGAGTTTCAATAATAAAAAATTGATATAAAATATTGGAACTGCACTCCTAATAGCACAAAGGCCGCGATACGTCATTAGATGTTAGAGATTGCTTTATGGATATATGTGTGTGTGTCTGTGTGTGTGTGTGTGTGTGCAGAAGTTAGACTGTCCAGCAAAGATTTCCGACTTGAACCGTGTGACGTTTAATTATCCAGCAGGTAACTACTGGATAAATTAAACATCGAGTAATTCCCAGATAGCAAGACGTTCCACATAAATACCCACGAATCAACCTGTAGCCGAACTTTTCACCGTTTTACAGTAGTAACAAAGAACTTGCCTACTTCTCTCTCACTGTTGAACAGGTGCTGATCCATAAAAACCTTTAATGTCATTTGGTTGAGGGTTTGCGGTATGTAAATCAATGTCTTTCAACGTCATTATACAGTATTCTCTTGACTACAGGGCATTGCGTGGGAACGGAGTTTGAATATCGTGCTGGAGAATAGATTCAAATGAAAATGACAACCTGCGTGGAAAGATTGTCTCACTGGCAGGCAGGCGCCGTGACGCGATGATTGGCTGTTCAGCAGACCTAGTCCACACGAGAAGTACGTGGACGATGCTCATGCACTGCTCGTAACTTCCTACATGATGTTATTACCGTTTCTAATTCAGTTATCTTAGCGAGCTGATATCTTTTAGGACATTTATTTAAATTTGCCTTTCCTGCTAGCAATCATTTCTACTAGATCATTCGAAACAAGTAGTAAAATCATGCAATGCATTGATTATGACACGCTTTCCAACATACCAGAAATCACAGGAAAATGCCTTGGGTTTAAGGGGACTAAGCTATATTATAACGTCTGAGGTTCACATACATCAAAATTAAATCTCTTTATGCCCGTATTACCTATTTCTATTATCAAGAGCAACCATACATAAGCCGTTTTGTAACGAATCTCACACACATATGCACTGCCCGCAATTGCTGACAAAAAACACTTTTGCCGGAACTGCATCCAAAGTATAATTTCGTCGCAATCGAATCATTTTTGTCTAAGTTATGAAGATAATGGCTGAGGAATAAATCTCGCTCCTGTTCTCTGACCATTGATCCCATTTCGATGATATTCAACAGAACCGGTTCAGTATAACTCTGGAACAGCATGAAAAAGTTTTGTCGTAATCGAAGCATTTTTACGTAAGTTATGATGCGTAAGGGCGGCGGAATGGATTCCGCTCTTACGTCCTGACCTTTGACCCTATTTCGTCCATTTTCAATAGGGTTCGTTCTGAGGTTGTGCCCTACCACATACTAAAATTTCATCGAAATCGAACCATTTTTACTCAAGTTATTGTGCGGAAAGACAAACAGACAGACAGATGGACAAAGCTGGAGCACATACGCTTCTTCAACCTACGTTTGGAAAGCGTAAATGATCTTCCATATTCAAGCTTGCCCAAGAAAGAACAAGTTAGTAAAATCATGCAATGCACTGATTATGATACGCTTTCCAACATACCAGAAATCGCGCGCAGATAAACTCTCCTTCCTACCCTGACTATTGATTCGTTCAGTATACCTCTGGAACAAAATACTAAAGTTTTGTCGCAATAGAAGCATTTTTAGCCAAATTATGAGGATAATGGCTGTGGAACAAATCTCGCTCCTGTGTCCTGACCTTTGACCCCATTTCGCATAAGGGCGATAGAATAGATCCCGTTCCTATGTCCTGGCCGTTGACCTCATTTCAACCATTTTCAATAGGGTTCGTCCCCAGGTTGTCCCCTACCACATACTAAAATTTCACCGAAATCGAATCATTCTTACGCGAGTTATCGTGCGGACACACAAAAAGACAGACAGGCGGACAAAGCTGGAGCATATACGCTTCTTCAGGAAAAGAAATCCATCCATAGTAACCATCAGAGTCCAGAGATGCCACTTGCTGTACAGCTTCTAATTTTTTGCTAATTGACAGTTCAAAAGGGCTTCCCAAACCCCTGTATAATTTTTTTTTTTTGCGTTTGCATACCACACAACAGATCGTGATTACTGATTAACGTAAAAACACTTCACTATCCTACAGGGTGTCCACAATATCTTGTTACCCCTCCCCCGTAATAAGAAATGTAAGTGAGCTATGTATCTGTTGTATGATATATATGTTGAGTTATATGTTGAGGCATCCTTAAACACCCAGTGGATCCGTTTGGGCTCCGTCATTCTCGTGACAGAGAATAATTTTACGCCATGTTCTGTGGGACATTTTCCGAAGCAGTTGCGGGGTGATACGAGAGAAAGTACATTTCACTGCTTGTTTAAGTTCATCAGTGGTTTGGAAGCGCTGCTGTGCAACAACCTCCTTTATGAAACCCCAAAGGGCATTATCACACGTTGAGAGATCTGGGCTTCGAGGTGGCCATTCAAGTTGAGCGAGCAGCACTGCCGAACCTCGGCGGATCCAAAGATCCCGGAAGACCTCACCTAGGTGCTCCCGAACAGCGATTGCGTAATGGGAGGGTGCCCCATCCTCTTGGAACCATACGTCATTCAAAATGCCAAGATTTCCAAGTTGTGGCACAAGCCAGGTTTGCAGCAAGTCCAGATAAGTTGTCTGATTCACTGGACCATCAAAGAAATATGGTTCAAACAGATGTCGACTATTCATTGCAGTCCATATCATGACATGCGGAGGATGTTGTTCCAATTCTTCGACATAATGTGCGTTTTCCTTGGACCAGAACATAACGTTCCGTGATCGACAGCTGCGGTATATCGCACATTCATCACTGAAAATGACATTTCCACGTTTTGGGATTGCGGCAAATGTCTGAAGCATCATTGCACATGCATCCCGTCTGCGGTTTAAATCCATGTCTGATAACTCCTGAACGAACGTCGGGTGATATATGCGTGCAAATTCAGGTCATTCTTCATGTGCTTATGCAGTGTCGATCGTGGTATTCCAAGCTCCGCTGATCGTTTGCGGAACGACTTCGTCGGTGACCTGATAACTGATTCCTCGACCGCTTGACACTGTTGCACTCTTGTTGATTAATGGTCATCTATCCCGTTCGTGGTGTATCCTTGATGTTGCTTGCTTTAAAGAGTTTATGTTCCCACCGCAGAAGAGTCTGTTTTGGAGGAGCCTGTTTATCGAATCGTTGTTGGAAATCGGCACGTACCGCATTGTCTTCCCTGTGTGTGAACGTTCATGTACCCAGACACTGACAACAATCCACTGTTCCAGGGTGTAACCGCTGGTATCACACATGGTTCGGGTACCTAATCTGTAAATAAACACAATACAGACCATAACTCAACATATGCATCATACAACAGATACATAGCTCATTTACATTTCTTATTACAGGGGGAGGGGGTAACAAGCCATTGTGGACACCCTATAAATGGTTATTTCGCTTGTAGCTAGGAGTTTCCCATTACACACGCATCCCATATTTCCGGATTTTTTTACACCATTCGTGAGTGGAATGTCCACTCTGTAGTGATTGTTTAAATTGCTTTCCCTCACTCCGTGTGGACCAGAGAGGGCAGTGCGCCTAGCATGTTGCTCCTTCCTCGCTGTACATCTTCACTTACTACTGCAATATACACCGATGAGTCGTTACATTATGATCACCTACCTAATAAACTGTATGACCCCATTTAGCCCTCAAAACAGCGCCCACTCGGCGAGGAATCGGTTCGATGAGGTGGCGATAGGTATCCTGGGAAATCTGGTGCCATAATGTCAACAGTAGGTCCTCCAGTTCCCGTACATTTTTGGAGGTGGGAGAGTAATTTAGCGCTAACCCGCTTTTCCAAGTCGAACCACAAATGTTCGATTGGATTCAAGTCAGGTGAATTTGGAGGCAAGAGAATTAACAGAAAGTCAACAGCATGTTCCTCGAACCACTCCTTGACGATTCTGTCATGGCGCATTATCCTGTTGGTAATGGCCATTACTAGCAGGGAACACAGTTGCTATGAATGAGAGAACTTGGTCCACAAAGATGTTCAGATACCTGACAGCTGACACGGATTGTGCTATTTGGATAATGGGGCCTAAAGTGTCTCAAGAAAACATCGCCCATAGCATAACACCGCCGCCGCCGGCCTGTTTCCGCCCAACAATGTATCCGGGTGCCATAGCCTCCAGTGGTAAGCGGCGTAACAGCGCTCGCCCGTCTATGTGATGCACCAGGAATCCTGATTCATCATACTAGGCCACTTTCTTCCAATCATCCACGGTCCAATCTAGATGACCTTGGGCCCATTTCATGCGTTGTTGGCGATGGCGTGCGTGAGCATGTTGACCCGGCTGTCTTCGGCAACGCAGGCCCATGCGCATAAGACTGCGATGAACTGTGTGCTGCGACACATTGCCCTGATGAGCACTATTGTAGCTGCGGGGGATTTGTCGCACTGTTGCCGTGCGGTCGCTGTGAACAATGCGCGACAGGCATCAATGAGTTGCGGACGACACACGGCCAAACGACTGTTCGTCGTTTGGCCATCTGTGCACCACGTGTACAACTCACAAGCGGCGCCGTTTCCGAGATCATAGTTCCGAGGCTCCGTGCCATCACAATTTGTCCTTTATCAAACTTCCGACAAATCAGCAACTTTTTCCATTTTGACTCGGAACACTCTACTAACCGAAAACCGGTCCACGGGTTGCATATATACTGCTCTGTGAACTTCAACTGCGCCACCGTTCGGTTTCCAGGCGCGCTCATTTATCTAAACTGGGGTAGTAATAATGTAATGGCTCATCAATGTAATTACCTGTCTTGTATATTTTATTACTTGTATGTAGCAGCTGGTGGATCAGAGGAGTAAAAGCAGACTGGCAAGAAGCATGCAGGCGCGAACAAATGGGCCCCAACTTGGCAAAAATTCAACATTAGTCTCTCAAAGGTCATCTCCCAAGGCACCATGTATCCGACCACGTCACGAACGGGGTACAAAAGCCGACGTGTCTACTTTCATTCCTCTGGCCAATCTACTTTAATCCCTCTGACCAGTCTACTTTGATTCCTCTGACCAGTCTACTTTGATCCCTCTGAGTAGTCTATTTTGATTCCTATGACCAGCCTAATTTGATCCCTCTGACCAATCTACTTTTATTCATCTGACCAGTCTACTTTGATTTCTCTGACCAGTCTACATTGATCTCTATGACCAGTCTACTTGGGTTCCTTTGACCAGTCTACTTTGATTCCTCTGATCAGTCTACTTTGATTTCTCTGACCAGTCTACATTGATCTCTGTGACCAGTCTTCTTTGATTCCTCTGACTAGTCTACCTTGATTCCTCTGACCAGTCCAGTTTGATCCCTCTGACCAGAGTACTTTGATCCCTCTGACCAGTATACTTTGATCTCTATGATCCGGCAGGCGTTTTCGTATAATAGGATGGCTGGTAGCTGAAATTTTTTTGCGGGGTCACATTGTTCAAGGTAAACCCTAGCTACAATTGCGCATGAAAATCCCAGGAGAACGATCGTTATGGTGATGCTCGACCAGGCACGCATGGAGCCAGTTTTCGTGCCACAGTTGCTCAGATCACTCGTTTTGCCTATTCTGATGCTCAAGTGGACGCTAATTGATGCCCTACGAGCTGATCTGTCTGTTTATATCCCATACTACGTTAGATACAACGTGAGCACGCACCGAAGAAGACTTCTCCCAACATTCGCAACACAGAGACAATAAATTGACATGCTGGAAATACCAAGGAGGTTGACTTACGCAGCCGTAGGGGAGAAGGGGAGGTGAAAAGAAGGCACAGTTGAATGAGCTTTGGTTAGGTAATAAAGCCATGGGTGTCTCTGCGGGAGTGTGACGCGGTTTGACACCGTTTTTCCGTTCTTCCGGAGACGCGGTGAGCAGGCCATTCCAAATCATCATACGTGTTAGATGAGACATTTATTTAACGTATATAGACGCATCGAATTAACCGGTAATTCAGTGTATGTACTCAATCAGTTTGCCGTTTTGCAGATTCTGTTTCCAATTTTCATTGAAATTGCCTGAATTTAACCCTTTAACGACCATAACGCCCAAAACGCCCGTGCATACAAACGACCATACCCCTACGAAACGCTTGTCTAGAGTGAGTCAGATTTCCTACATTTACCTGCTTTTCAAATTACTGTTGTTACTGAACGAACAAGTGAACCAACAGACAGTTTCGGACGTTATGGTATTTAGAGTGATATAAGATTTTTGGGTCATGGTCGTTAAAGGGTTAACTCAACAGGGGGAAGACAAACTGTTTTCTTTTTGAGCTTTGCAAAATATACTGGGAAAAACTTACTTTCCTGAAGAAATTAGTTTTAAAAATGTGAGATCGTGCATTTTTGAGATGTAAAAAAATAGCTGATGATATATTTCGGTGGTTTAGGTTTTTTAATACAAGTTTAATTTGTCTCCGGCGAGTTGTTTCCTGCAAAACCCTTATTCAAAATATTGTATTATATAGACATGATATGAGGGGCGTTCCTAATAAAATAATAATGTAATAAAACCTTCAGACTCGGTGTTTAAATGTGCTATAGGTTTATTCAGAAACCCGCCACAGATCTGGGAATTCTTTTTTTATTTTGTTTAGTATCGCATCACCGCGGCGTTACTTCGTGGAGTTGCTTTTCTAGGGATACGCGCAGTTGATGTGGAGGGTCGCGGGATCCGGGTACGGCTTGGACGAGAGATCGGAAACTGGCACCTCAGAACTTCAGGCCACCTGGATGACGTAATAGCATAACAGGTTAATTGAAATTTTTTATATGGAGATTTTTTATAGTAAATCCGTGATTATATCATTGATTACATCATGTCATCATCCAATGTAAATGATGTTTATAGAGAATTCTTACGGCATTGCTACCGTAACTCATTCGTTGTGTTTCAAATGCTGAAACGGTCTTTCGTGCGAGCATTTTGTAACTATAAGGCTCAGGATTAGTAACACTGGGAAATGACAAAGTAATTTTATTTTTGATGGTAATTTGATGAAAATCTTAGTGTTTTAGAGATTTGCGTAGAGGATTTCAGGAAGGGAGAATTCTGAACCTAGGTCTTAAACAACACTTAGAAGTAGGAAACTAGGAGATTTGAGCTGGAGGGCCCTACAGGAAAGTCACACGGAAGCGAGGTAGAAAAGGGAAGGAAGATGCCCTTAGTCGTCCCGGTGGCGCAGTGGTCTAAGCGATGGCTTCTGATCTTTCGTTCGAAAGGGGTCTGGGTTTGAATCCCGGTGCAGGCATGGATGTTGTGTTTGCCTTATGACGCTGGCTCTCTCTCTCTCTTCCCTGGAACCAGTGGCCCTAAATTTCGGACGGGCGATCGCTTATAGCCCATTGTGTTGCTCACGGTGGTCGTTAAACCTACAACCAAAAAAAAAAAAAAAGAAAAAAAAAGACGCCCCTATTCCTTATTTCCTAACCGGGTCCAGTACCTGGTGTCTGACGGATTAACGTGCCATTCCGACTCACGGTGAATATTTAGTGGTTTAAGCGTTCGTACCTGCCTGGTATTGATCCTGAGACTCTTCCGTGGCAGTCAGGAACGCTGACCTCTTCGTGGTTTAAGTGTCCTATTTGGGTTGATCTCTATAACTGTTTCCAGAATAAGCACTGAAGTGATGTTAAGATGTTAATATTAGCCCCTTCCCAGAGGGGATAATATTAACATCTTCAAGGTAATCATTCATTACGGATCCTATGTTTTCACTCCGAGGCCACTAAATCCTCTTAGGAAAATAAACATTTTTTGCGTGCTTTTATAAACATTTTTTATCTGTTTTAGTTTAAAAGGAGGAAACATAAGTGCCCTCTTGTCCCGTTTTGATCTGTATCGATATTATTTCATTTTTTTAATAATCCGATATGAAGACTTTTGGGGCATCTGCAACGAGCTCCAAAACCATTCCATGTTTTCACGCGAAGAAAACACAAGTCACGTGAAGAAAACACAAGTTACGAAAAATATTTTTTAAGTTGCGACTTATTCATTTTATTCGGAAGTCCTTTCACCTGTAATAGAAATAATTGTCTAGGTGATATTTCAGTCAGGATGACCAGACGTCCGGCTTTTGGAAGGACATGTCCTCATTTTCTTACCATGTCATCCTGTCCTCAAGACATTAAGGGAAATAGCCCAAATATCCGGCTTTTTCAATAAGAAATAATTTAAATACATTTTGATCAAATTCTTCCGTTGTAACCATACATCATATCAGGCCACAGCTAAAATGTATTCATTCATTCATTTCTGGATTCTCTATCGCCCCCCGCCCCTCTCCGCATCCCCGGCCAGTTTATTCTTGCAATCATGCAGCTGCCTGCTGCACTACATCATTTGTAAGTGAAACTCTGATTTTACATCAACGCACAGAAAACCCACCAGCGCGAGTTTGTCTGTCTGTTGGTTCATCGCGTGTAGACGGTGCCGTGCGGTGTAGTCGTGTAAACAAACAGCTCATACTGATTTTTTGAGTGTTTTTAGTCGTTGCTGTGAGTTTTTTCTTTTAATAATCCAAGGTTTTTAATTAGTTAGTGAAGGGTATCATCATCATAATCACCACCATCATCATCATCACCATCATCATTGTCAACCATTTTTAATCCACTGCTGAAAGAAGGTCTCACGGTCTCCCCAAGTTTCTTACACAATTGTCTGTACTGAGCCTGCCTCCTTCATGTCGCTCCGGTATACTTTCGAATTTCATCCATCCATCTCCCATGGGGTCTTCTTCTGGATCTTTTTATGTCCCTCGGAATCCAGTCTAAAATTTCAGTTGTCCATCGATGATTCGTTCATCTGGCAACAAGTCCAGCCTATTGACATTTCAGTGATTTCACTCTGGTCATGATGTCGTCCACTCTTGTCATTTTCCTTATCCACAAGTTCCTCTTCTTATCTTTCCTGGATACACCAAGCATGCATCTTTCCATGCTTCTTTGAGTTGTCTGCATTCCTTGTATTTCTTTTTTAGTTAAGGTACATGTCTCTGCTCCATATGTAAGCACTAGCAGGATGCATTAATTAAACATTTTCCTTTTAAGACATAAGGACATACTGATATTGAAAAATGTATTGGTTCTTCCAAAAGCTCTCCATCCAAGTTTTATACGCCGATTAATTATTTCATTGACGTGACCTTCACTTGATATCTGCCGCACAAGATAAATATAAGTATCGGTTATCTCAAGCTTTTCTCCATCAATCGATAAATCTTCATTTCTTGTAAAAGCATTGTAGTACATCCCTTTTGACTTATGAAAGTCAATTTTTAATCCAACTTCTTTACTCTTGTCAGCAAGTTCTTGGATCATACTCTGAAGCGGTAGTTGAAAAAATAACCACTTCATCAGGAAAACGAAGGTTAGTTAAATAATCTCCATTAATCTTTATCCCTTTGTCTTCCCAGTTCAATGATGGAAAGACATTTTGCAATGTGGCATTAAAGAGCTAGGGAGATGTGGTGTCACCTTGTCTTACTCCCTTTCCAATTTTTATTTGTGCTGTATCCTAAAATATCCGAATCTTTGCATTTGAATTTTCATAGATGTTATTAATAACGCTAATGTATGCATCTTCAATACCGTAAGATTTCAAAGCCATTGTAACTGCTGATGGTTTCACTGAATCAAGACCTTTTCATAATCAATAAAAGCCATGCATTATGGGAGTTCATGTTCTCTTGCTCTTTCAATTAATTGCCTCAGTGCATGGATATGATCTACAGTGCTGTAGCCGCTCCTGAATCCAACTTGTTCTTCTGGTTAATCCATGTCTAGTGTTTCTTTCAAGCGATGTGAGAGAACCTTAGTGAAGATTTTATAAACGACTGATAGGAGGTTGATGGGCCTGTAGTTCCTGAGATCCTCAATGTCACCTTTTTTATGCAGCAGGATCACTGTAGCATTGTTTCACTCCTCTGCAATCTTCCCTTCATAGAGACATCTGGTGAAGACTTGGACAAGTGTAGTTTCAATTTCTCCACTTGCTTCTTGTACTGTATAATGTCCACGGTAATTCCATTTTATCCTGGGCTCTTTCCCGTTTCATATTCTTCTGGGGTATACTGCTAGTTAAATACAGTTTGAAAGACATGTCATGCTCTGAATTCCACAAATACACTATCTACCAACAAGTAATTAGACACCCCTGCAATCGACGATATATGCGGTCTTGATACACGTCACGGCTGCAGCCGTTAAATATCGTGTGGTAAACAATAACGCAACCAGTCGCATGCAAGATGCCACGCAGTTCGGAGTTCTCTGATTTCGAGAAAGGTGTAATCGTCGTGTATCACAGAAATGGAGGATCCATACGTGACATATCCAGCGAGTTGAAGTACCCAAAATCGACAGAGGCTTATGTGACTGGCAAGTGGAAGATGAGAGGTGACTGTCGGAATGAGCCCCGACCCGGCAGACCCACAAAACTGGGAGTTAGAGACCGACGGGTGCTGGCCAGACAAATTCGGAAGAACCGCACCAAATCGATGGGTCACATCCGCGAGGAGTTTCAACAGGCATCCGGGAGTGTTCTTTCGATGAATACCATCCGTAAGGAAGTCCATCTGCCCGGTTATCATGGACGTGCTGTCGCCCACAAGCCTTTGATCACCAAGTCCAATAGCGCTGCTCGGCTAACATGGTGCAAAGAACGTCGACGGTGGACCGTTAACCAGTGGAAACAGGTTCTCTTGAGCAACGAATCAAGGTTCACCCTCTACCGTCCGGATGGCAGGATCTGGGTTTGGCGTGTGCCTGGTGAACGCCTCCTGCGGGAAAGTATTGTGCCAACTGTGAAGTTCGATGGCGGTGAAATTATGCTATGGGGGTGTTTCTCCTGGTATGGCACGGGATCCTTGGTCGCAATTCCTGGTAGACTCAACGCCGAGACCTACTGCACCATTTTGGATGACCATGCGCTTCCTACGTTGTGGCAGTTTTACGGGGTGGACCCATGTTACTTTCAGGATGACAATGCCACCTGTCATGTTGCGAGGTCCACCATGGCTTGGTATGGTGACAATGGGATTAATCGAATGGACTGGCCTGCACAGAGCCCGGACCTTAACCCTATCGAGCACCTCTGGGACGAGTTGGAGCGTCGACTTAAGGGGTGCCCCCACCGTCCGAAATCGGTGAAGAAACTGGCCTGTCTTCTCCAAGCCGAGTGGAAGAAAATACCGCTAGCCGTCGTACAAGGCCTGGTTGAGAGTATGCCCCGCAGGGTCGCAGCTGTAATCGCCGCTCGTGGAGGCTCCACCAACTATTGAAGGTGAATAAACTTCGTTTTCCTTTGCTAATCACAGGTGTCCAATTACTTGTTGGTAGATAGTGTACTTGTTAAAGAAACCCAATCTACTGTGAAAAGTTCCAGTGAAAAATATAAGTAGAAATGTCCAGGGGACTAAAATATTTCTTTCTTCTAAAAATTTTAGACGTATAATCTCTCAAACTGAAAAATTTATTTACAGAGTACATGCATTGATATTCATTTTTGTACAAATTTAAGCACATCGGACAAAAAATGAGTCACCCCTAACATAAATGACAGTAGGAAGTTACCGGTTGCACAGAGGACGCCGTGATAGCATTGTTGGGAGATAAATAGAACTGACGTGGTCTACAGGCAAGGTTAGTAGACTCCAAGGTTATGCTTATCCGACACTTCCGCTGAGCACTGTCTCAGGGGTCGCCTTCGTGACGTCACAGTCCCGGAGATCTCCACACCCCATCCGCCTAAAGCTGCTTGCTCCCGTTTTTCTGGTTCAGGGTCTGAAAGCTACATTGCCTCATTTGAAGCTAGGTATTTGTAGCAAACAAATTTTCTTTTCCTTGGTTATACGTTAAACACTGAACATGCCTGGTTCGTGCGCAATAGCAACGTGTCAAAATTATTATTCGAAAACCAGAAGGAATGGCATTCATTACCATAGGTTTCCGAAAAATGAAGTTTTGCGTAAAACATGGAAATTGAGATGCAAACGAGCTGACAGTTTCAACGAAATGAATTCAGCTATTTGTTCGGAACATTTTCCTGAGGAAGACTTCGAACGCGATTTAAGGAATGAACTTCTAGGTTTGCCTATCCGCAAAATGCTAAAGGACACAGCTGTACCAAGTTTAAACCTCCCGGGAAACTTTAATGTAAATTCTAATTCAGGGAGAAAGAACAGACAGGAGAAAAGGAAACGAACTGATCTTGTTGGCGATTTGATAAACTCTGATAATGCAGAGGAAATTTTGGAAGACATGTGGAGCGCCAATGATGAAAATACTGAAATTGAATGTATGAAAGACCTGAAAACAGAAAATGAAATTCTATTGAAGGAAAATTATATTTTGATGAAGGAAAATGAAAAGCTGAAAAAACAAATATTATATTTGAGCTCTTCAAACCATAGTCTAACTTTACGTGTAAAAGTCCTCAAAGTAAAACAGAATCAAATGCAGAAAGAATTATTAGAATTGCGAAGGTTACGGAAAGATGAGAAAAAAGACAGAGAAATGTGCATAAAAAATTTGCTTTCTACAGTGTTTACTCCAGGACAGATAAGGGTTTTGTTAGGCCAAAACCGGATTGTTTGGAATTCTACTGATATTGCAGCTGCAAAACATTAAGAACTGTTTCCAGGAGAGCATATCACTACTTGAGAAATAAAGTTAATATTCCGCTTCCTGCTTTGTCAACGTTGCGCCGATGGGTAGCTACAATTAAATGTTCACCTGGAATTCAAGCCACAACTTTAAAACTGATGCAGAGCCAAGGAATGCAAATGACTGAAGCTGAAAGAACATGTGTAATTTCTATAGATGAAATGAAAGTTTCCAGCAAAATGTGCTATAATATTGAAACAGATGAAGTTATAGGACCGTGTAGGTACGTACTGGTATTCATGGCAAGAGGACTTGTTAATCTCTGGAAACAACAGTATTTTACGATTTCGACGTTAATGGTTCCAGTCTCAGAGAAATATTAATGAAAGTAATTTGTGCCGTAGAAAATATCATGCTTTCTGTATTTGCTCTTACTTCCGATCTGGGAGCTTTAAACCAGAAATTATGTAAAGAATTGGCTATATCGCCTGAGAGTCCGTTCTTTGAAAATCCTTTCGACAAAAACAGACATATAAATGTTTGGACAGTGGCATAAAAATAAGAAATATAGTGATAAATTGCTCTCTATTTGAAAAGTTATTAGAGAAGGACAGTAAGGATTTAAAAATAGCGTATAATATGAGTGAAACACACATATGTGTTAAAGGAGCAAATAGGCAGATTGTACGTTATGCTGTACAGTTGCTTTCGGAGCGTGTTGGAAATGCCATCAAATATTTATTTCCCGAAGATGGTGAAGCAGCAAATTTTATTCTTCTTGTTGACAGATTTTTTGATACAATGAATTCGAGGCAACCATTCTCAGACAAACCATTCCGATGTGCTTTAGGTAACAATCAACAGCAATTTCAACTTCTGAATGAGGCTTACAACACTTTTTCGCAGATGCGCGTTGTTGGAAGAAAAATGCCCTACCATTTCAGCAAGGTTTTCTGGTCAGTATTACATCCGTAATGGCTGTACACAAGATTCTAAGCAAAAAATATGAGCTAAAATATTTTTTAACTCACGGAGTTAATCAAGATGTCCTAGAAAAAATTTTCTCACTGATACGTGCAGCAGGGAATACCTATGATCACCCTTCACCACTGGAATTTCAAAATCGTCTCAGACTGCTGGTACTTGGGAAAGTAGTCTGGAACTGTCAGAAATCTAACGTTTTGCCTGAGTCAGAACAACATTATTTAACTGTCTCCATGCTCTCGTCTTCCTGTGTCTTACACAATAATGCATCCTGCAATGATGAAACAGCCCACACAAGTGAAAATGAAATTACGGCTGCACTTCGCGAAGAACCCACAACTGCAATTACGTCTTCTAGTGACAGCATATCGTACCAAGCTTTACGATACCTTGCTGGATATGTTGCATTTAAATGCCAAACAACGTGTCCTGGGCTGGGGGACAAAAATGCACCTCTGGACCTAGTGCAAGAAAAAGGAATTCTTTGCGACTGGATTAGTGTCATAAGCAGAGGCTGCTTGCAACATCCAACAAATGAGTGGATGAGCATGGTTATCCAACTAGAAGAATGTTTTTTAAAACTACATGGGAAAAATAATTTAAGGAAATTTAAAAGAATTGTTCACACCGCAGTGGAAGCTTCTGCCCATCAGTTCCCTCCAAATGTGCACCCTGCCATCAAACTATTCATGAAAACCCGAATTATGATCCGTATGCGCCATATTAACGCTCAGCAAAAAATATATTGCCAACCCAAGAAGAGAAAACTGGTTAAAACAGTTACCTAAGGAACATGACAAAGGTAAGTGAAGAAAGATTTTTTTTACGTTAAATAATGTCCCGATTCTTAAAGTTCTCAAAATTTAGCGAATAAAATATGACTAAAGAAACAAACAAACAAAAATTGCAAAGATCCATGATTTTTAACTTTTCTGTTCAGCGATTAGTTACAAATAATAACAGAGCATTTAGTGAAATTAATTTCCAACTTTTTGATTAAGCAAGTTAGTGGAATGCTACTCAAGTTTTTATTTGTTCCGCATAAAAGGATTTCTTCATGAGGTTCTGACAGCATAATCTTATAAGTTTTTTTTCCTTCTGTTGAATTTATTTAAAGACAGTATTACAGTTGCATATAAATAAATTAGAAGGTATAATCACTGTCCCTGCACTTTTCCTTAGTGTCATGTCAATATCCTATTTAGATATTTAGATTAAACAGATTTGAAAAAAAAATGAAAGAAATGCATAATAACTTTCTTCACATTCTCGGTTTACTCTAAATAAAATATTCACATGGATGTCCGTTTTTCCCGATTATATTACAGATGTGCTTTTGTATTACATCTTGGTTTGCAAGCTTTCAGATTCAGAGCTTATTTGAGTGAAAAGTTGTTGACATTTCTCCCGCGAGTGCTTCAATTGTATTAACAGTCTATCCGTCCTGCTGGCTGCGTCGTGTGGTACACTGACGTCACTACGTAAGGGACCGGCACTTCCGCTGCGAGGGAGGCAGGATAAGCAAACCTTACTGTCTAAAAACCTTGGTCTACAGGATCCTTTCTGTCTCGTGCAGTGGTGAAGAGCAATGCGTGTGTTGAATTTAGTCTGCAATATAGGTAGTAAGACAGACGTTACCCGTCCAATCTGTTGGTATGTCGAAGCGTACTGCCCTCGTGTCTACAAACAGTGATATTGTTCGCAGTCATCTGAAAATCGGCGACGTAACTGTGGCCGGAAAACTATTCTCACAAACAGGGACCGCCGACATATTTCTCGCCTAGTGACTGCACATCGGTTTCAAACCAGGCAACAGTTGGTCCAAACAGTCATGAAAGTCCACTCCAACCAATTTTCGAAAGGACATTACGACGAGAACTGCATGCGATGACATCTTTAGCATAGTACCACGGAAGAGGTCACTTTTAACAGCAAGGCACAAAGTCGCACGTTATCAATCGGCTCAGAGGCTCCAAAACTTCACTGTGGAGGATTGGAAACGAGTAATTTGGTCTGATGAGTCTAGTTTTGGTTTGTACTCCAATGGGAGGCGACGGGTGCATCGCAGGCCCAATGAAGCATTTCATCCTGGTTGTGTCGAAGGTGTTGTTCAAGCTGGAGGGGGTTCTGTGATGTTTTGGGAATGTTCGTCGTACCATGAAATGTGCCCTTTCGTTGCAGTGACGATGAATTTGAACCAGCATGTCTACCTCCACATTCTATATGACGAAGCGTTGCCCTTTGCTCTGCATCTTCAGGAGGAGCATCACATTGCCACTCCTGTCTTCCAAGATGACAACTGTCTTGTGCACAGGGCCAAAACTGTGTTTGAGTGGCCCGAGGAACAATCGGCAACACTGTCTCACCTCGACTTGCCCGCCAAATCCCCAGATTTAAATTCTATTGAAAATCTGTGGGATCATTTGGAACAGAAGGTGAAACGCCGGAATAGACACCCACGTAGTCTGACGGAACCTCGGAACCAATTGAGGCACGCGTGGCTGTAAATCAATGTTCAATACATCCGCAATCTCGTGGAGTTTCTACCACACTGGATTCATCAAGGCAAGAGGGTCACCCGTTATGACGCAAGTTCTGACGGGGTGACTAATTTTTTGCTCGGAGTGCTTACTATGTCCTTCTTTCCCTCGAAATGTTCTCCTTTTTTGACCAAAATGTCCTCCCGTTCCAAAACGTCATCTGGTTTCAGTGTAATACGTGAAAAAGACGGAAACCTTATCTTTCTAAAATTAGGGTTAATCAACCAACATGTTTCCTCATTTGCCGAAAAATTTTCAATTTTATTCTAAATAAAATTCGTGCAGCTAAATAAAATCTGTGAAGATATATTCTAGCCTGCAAAAATGAGGCAGACAGTCGTTCCCACGCGATGGAGTGAAATATATTCTATCTTCCCTTTGACGAGACGTCTACGCAGGGACCTAAATTTGTCTGCGGTTCTTCCTGCCTGGCACGAGTATATTCAGTTTCCGATTTTCAACCCAAAATCCCTTAGCTCTTTCACCCAACGTGACGACATATGTTTTCAGTTACGTGGCGTGGCCTCTTCTCGGAGAAGAAACGCCGTAAACGAAACTCTTAAAGCGGCAGACTCACCGTCGGCCAAAACATCATCTATTGGGAAGGAACAGCCTGTCACGCTCTGTTCACATTTTTTTTTTTTTTTCGTTTCTTCCTAAGTACCATGTTGTCCTCGATTCATATGAATCAGAAAGATAAAATTCCACGTTTGACTAATACAGAAGAAAAAAAGAGCGCCCATCGTTCATTATTTACACACTCTTTGCAGAGAAGCTGATAACAAATACGAAAATTAGTTCTTTTTTTGGTCTTGCAATGAAGAGAATATAAATTTTTTTTTTTTTTTTTTTTTTGAAGCGAAGAAACTTTTTTCTTTAATTCCGAACGATGTGGGGAACAAACATCAAAAATTTTTTGAAGAACCCAACGGCCAGTCCATTCATTTTCCACAATCGGGCGCCAATGTGAAATACACAAATTTGTCCGTGATTGAAACCCGCCTCCTCGCTCCGGAGCCAGTTGTTCTAACCGACTAAACTGCACTGACGGAGTGTATCGCTGCAGATTTGTTGTCTTGGCACGTGCTTCACCTCTTTAGTCCGTCACAAGTACACTAATCAAAACTATCAAAGAATAATGTTTGCTCTGAACTGAGAAAAATTCATTGTGTTCAGTTAGCACATGTTAATTATGTTCAATTAAGGTATAATAATCACTTTTGATTTACGCGGTAACTGCCGTGTTCCAGTCAAAAATAATTACCATGTTCCATGAGATGATCTGTATAATATTTCATTAAGCGATGTTTATCATTTTTATTTGTAGTATACTTTTCCCAAACTCTTCACATTAACACTGGAATATATGATGTGTAATTTAGAATGGTTCAATAAAGGAGTCAATTGAATAACCTAAGATTTGCTGATGACATTTTTATTATTGCAAACAATATGGAATATTTAAAATAAATGAGAGATTTAATGACTAAATCAACAGAAATTGGATAAATCATTAACTATGGGAAAACTAAAATAATGACAAACCGAAAAGGATGCGATGAAAGAAATAATATTATTAAGATAAACAATACAGAAATTGAAATAGTAGATGTGTATGTATACTTAGGAAAACTGATAACAATGAAGAAACAGGAAGTCATGGAAGAAGTGAAAAGAAGAATAAGAATGGGACGGTCAGCTTTTGGAAAACTGAAGAGATTTTTAAACAGTAAAATAAAGCTTGAGAATGGAGCACGACTCTTGCTCTATTCTCAAGCTTTCTGTCACTCTTCAACCTATGTGTATTGTCTGTTATGATATATGGAGCAGAATCCTGGCCAATTAAAAACGAAATAATAAATAAAATGCAAAGAACGGAAAGAAGAATGGAAAGATGTCTGCTAAACGTAAGACTCAAAGATAAAACCAAAAATGAGGAAATAAGAGCTAAAACAAAATTTTTAAATATTAGAGAAAACATACTTCGAAAGAAATGAAAATGGGCAGGACACATCGCAAGGCTGAAAGACAATAGTTGGACAAGAGTTATACTAGAGTGGCGGGGCCATATGAAGATAAAAGATCATCTGGAAGACCTGAAAGAAGATGGTCAGATGATATAAGGAAAACAATTGAAATTCTTTGGCACCAACAAGCTCAGGATAGAAATAGATGGAAAAAAATAGGGAAATACCTATAGCCAAAAGTGGCTATAGAAAGGGTTAAAAGAAAGAAAAAGAAAGAAGGAAAGAAAAAGAAAGAAAGAAATTTGTAGTGTACAGGATATATAAAGTTAATTTAGCGGATAAATTACGCTCATGTAAATAAAAATTGGTGTAGCTGTTATTAATGAACTTCGTAACATCATATTAGTTCCATGAATACAATACATGTGTTTCTCTATATACTGCAAATGCTGCAAGCATTACGGTAACGTCATTGACACAGAATATATAGTTGGAGCTCTCACAAATGACGCTTCTGCTCAGTTAATTTACAGTGATAGGTCAGGTGATATTGAGCTGTGTTCTAATGCAACATAGATATGCTAAGACAACGCAACCAGCTGAGGTATCAATGATTCGAGATTATATAGTGAAGGCGCATGGAGTTAACACATGGGATAACCAACTATTCCGGCCGTTCTGTAAGATAACTGACACGATGTTTACAGCAGCGATTTGAAGAGTATTTGTATCCGTTACGATGGCTCTGGTTCCCGCAATGGACCACAGAAAGAGAGGTATTCCTCATCCGGTACAAAAACACCACTGAACCATCCTTCTACACTGCTTTCCAAAATTAATGTGACAAACAAAAAATCATGAATAACATAAAATCCACACGACATAGAATAATGACAGTTGGTGCAGACATACATGTACATATATCGATAACACAGCAATACACAACAGAAAACGAATGCTATCACCGCATGAGAAGGAAGCATGCGCATGACAGCATAGCAGTCCAAAAGTGATGCAGCAAGTGGCGTGCATTTCGAAGGGCTAATAGGGAGTGTTACTACCCCGAAAAGTAATACAGCTCGCACAGCGTCCCATCATGCTGTTTACAAAGCTGTGAACGAAAGTTTGGGACAATAAGTGCCACTCATGCACAACGAAGCGTCGGAGTCACGGGAGATTTCTGGAGTAGGGGCTTGCAGTGGCTCTTCCAAGGCATCCCAGACATGATCTATCGGATTCAGATATGGAGATCTCGCGGGCCACTCTATCCTATGAATATCCTCACTCTCCAAGTATTCTTCGACTGTACAATATTTCTGGAAACGGCGTGAGATCCTCTGAAAAGCCGTACATAGGGCTCTAGGATGTAATCCATTTAGGGTTCATCAGTCAGGGTGTCGCCTAGAAACACGTGAAACGGCGTGGGTCCGTCCGACATGATGCTAGATAAAACCAAGAGTCATTCAGTACCGTACTGCTCAATTTTCCTAATATAGAGATAAGAGTTCGGCTTCCGGCCTCTTTCCGAATGTATACACTTCGAGAATCAGTATTTCGGCTGCACCATGACTCGTCACTGAAGAAAAAAGAGGCCTATTGATCAAGGGTACCGGGATGATGTTGTCGGGCACAATTCAAACGGACCATTCTGTGCGATGTGTCGAGTGGGATACAGACCATTCTCCTCCCTACATATAGATCTCTCTCTCTCTCTCGCATAAACTGTTTGCCTCGATATCGCAGTTCCCGTAGCAGAGGAGAGCTCCTGCGAGAGTTGTCTGGGTACCGACTCCATATGATGGAGAGCTTTGAGACACAAAGACCGCTCGTCTTGACTTGTTTTGGCTCTTGGCCATCCTGGTTATTGTTCCGGTTTTCTGGAACTGTCTTCAGAGATTGGAGACAACTCGCATGGACACATTCAGCCATATTACTTACTACCTCAGCTTGCGATTGCCCTGCTTCCAGTCCACCGATGGCTCTTCACCCTAAAGAGTCTCCTAAGGTATGGTGCGGAGCCATTCTTCCACTAACAGTCCATCTTAAGCTTCAATTGAGTTGGACTGTTAGTGGAAGAATTTATCAAGGTCACGTGCCTGCCAGCTCGATGGCGTAGGTCTTCATTTGCATATTTACATAGCTGCTACCACAATGTTGCTTGGGTACGTCGACTTAACGTTTCCTGTTGCATTTGTCACTGAAAAATCTTTACAATCGGTTGTCTCGTTTTGGACGTATTTTCCTATTTGTATTAGTCACTAAAATTGGATACCAGTGAACATCTACTGGTATCAAGAACGTCTCCAAGGGGAGAGAGGATGGGCTCTAGCCCACCCAGAAATTTTTCTTGCACACACTGCCACACACCCAGTTTAAAGAGAGCCAGTCTTAATTTTTTTTAACTTTAAATTATGAAGTTTTTAATGGTCTTCTGACCATTCATCCGCAATGGATCCGGGTTCGAATCCGGGTGAGGCATGGATGTTGTGTTTGTCTTATATCACCGGCTCTCTCCCTTCCCTGGAACCAGTGGCCCTAAATTAGGGACGGGCGACTGCTTATAGCACATCGAGTTGCTCACGGTGGTCGTTAAACCTCCAATCTAAAAAAAAAATCCCGGGTGAGGCAAGGATTGTGCAAATGTCTTATGACACTGGCTCTCTCCACTCCTTGGAATCAGTGACCCTAAATCAGAGACGGGCGGCCCCTTATACCCCACTAAGTTGCTCACGGTGGTAATTAAACCCTTTAGCAACAAAAACAAAACAATACGAGAAAGATGACCCCGAATTTCGGGTGTAATGAGCACGTCTTTTGAATCCGTTCTGACGCGTATTAAATTTATCAATGCTATTCAAAGTCAATGGAACCGCTACGGAAAACAGTAGTATCTGACGGAAGAAAAGTGTTTCAGTCGGGTTTTTGATCCCGCAGATATTGCTGTAAACAGAATGAACTTACACCCTCTGGTTGCAGACTTATGCGTTAAGAAAAAATTTAATTACATGAGAAAGATTTCACAACGGAAACTCTCTCCAACAAAGAAAGAATTTTTCAAATCTAAATCTTAGGAGCAGAGATATGGACACATATAAGATATGCATCTACGCCCCCTGGCGGGAAAAACATGCATTATTTTAATAAGAAAATATTCTCAAAAGGTTTATCGATCTGAGCGGTATCGGCCCAGGAAGGAATTTTTCAGTCGAGTTTTCAGGAGCTCAGATTTTGCTGCGAATACAACAGAAGCAGAAAGTAACACTTATGCCCCTGGTGGCCAAACTATTCTTTACCAAATATTAGAAATTATATGAAAAACATTTCCCATCAGGAGCTGTATGCGATACAAGAAGACATTTTCAAATCGGAGTTTTAGGAGCAGAAATATCAGAGAAAACGCGATTTACCTTAACGCTCCCTAGTGGGAAGTCTATGAACTACTCGAAAATTTTGAAATTATATGAAAAATATGTCGCACCGGAATCTCTATCCAATAAAACAGGAATTTTTGAAATCGGTTCATTAGAAACAGATATTGACAAAAATAAGATATACATCTACGGCCCTGGTGGAGAAACCATTCAATACTGTAAGAAAATATTCCGAAAAGGTTTATCGACGTTAGTGGCATCGGTCCACGAAAGAAATTTTTCAATCCAGATTTTAAAAGCTCAGCTTTTGTGGCAAATGCATCAGAAACAGAAATTAACACTTACGCCCCTGGTTGCCAAACCGTTCTTTATCGAAAATTAGAAATATATGCAAAAGATTTCCCAACCGGAGCTGTATACGCTGAAGAAAAAATGTTTCAAATTGGAGTTTTAGAAGTAGAGTTATCGGGGGAAACGCAACTTCCTTTTACGCCCCCCAGCGGTAAATCTATGCGTGACTTGAAAAAATGACTATACCTAAAATTCTCTTCGACATAAATGGAATCGAAAGGTGAAATATTTTTTTTCAATCAGATGTTTGGAAGCAAATATATGGAATAAAATGTATTTTAAATTCGATATCATTTGCATTTAAGCCCCCTAGCGGTGAATTTGTACATCATTAAAAAAAAAAAAAGAAGAAATGAAGGTTCATCATTCGCATATTTCAAGATTCCGAATGCAAAAAGAATTTTTAAAATCGGACTAATAGTTGCAAAGATATGGTGTCCACATACGGACGAACGGACAGACGGATTGACAAACCGATACACATGCACGATCTTTTTTTAGAAACGGCGTGCTAAAAAACGAAGAGCACTGAAAAAGATATACGGCACTCCGTACACAGGGACAATGGCAGACGCGGTGCAGAGGAGCAATGCACAGGGTCTTCGCTGCCAAAAGGGGTCTCAGAATTCTTCTAAAGTATTATCTAAACTACCTAAGAAAACCCTGTTTATGAAAAAAGGAGAAACTCACAGCTGAACTGACCAAACATGTAAAAATTCAATCATTATGAGGTTAGTATCTAGACAAAAACTAAACTTAACGGGAACATTTTTTGCTGGACTGTTCTTTTGAATTATGCTCTACTATAAATTCAGTACTTCCCCTGGTATATAAAAGATTTCAGTTGTTCAAATCAGTGCACAGTGATGTGAATTTCATACCTCAATGAGTTGTGCTGGTATTGAGGCCATATCAACATCAGCTAAAGAATTCATTAAATCTGGTACCGACAAATAAGATGATCTTTCAGATAAGTTACAAATTATAAAAAATCTTCTGGCGGACAACAACAAAAATCCTAACGAGCTTCTTCAACAAATGGTTGATTGCAATTTATAGCGATAATTTCTTAAATTTGCTGATCGCTTTACACTGTTTTTGACTATATTAATAACAGGGGCGGCTGGTGATCAAGTTGCAGTGTTGCGCAATAACTAGTTTCATTATAAAGAACAATTAAATTTTGTTAATAAAACAATTATTTTATGATAAATTGGGTTATTTCGCTAGCAATCTGTCAAAAAAAGTAGTGCTGTCAACCCAACCATTCCAATAAATCATGCGATGTTGGGAGTTGAGTATGAACTAGCCGTCGCTTGAGTGGTTGTTGCCGGTGAGCTGCAACAACCGTGCCGCGATGGACGTAGCCAAGGGGTAGGTGGGGATCTTAGGGACCGGTCCCCCCGAAACCCTGATCAATTTTTCGCAATTGAACTTCAACGAATAATGTTTTATATCTTATTTGGCCTGATACGTCCATTGTGAAGAACATTCTCTACATTTGGCGCTAGGAGATTCTTGTACAATTTCATGTATACGAAACTGTATAGGCACATTTCAGTCTGTTGGAACTTTTTTTAGCTCATCTACGAAAAATAACGAAGTTCTCAAAGGTTTCATCAAGCAAGTATTACCAGCCTCCAGGCTCGCGACGTTAATATCAATGTGTGAAACACGTTGGGTTTACAATCATGAAGCTTTATTGAGATGCCGAGAAATCTGCGTTCCAATAGTTCTATCGTTACAAAATTTGCAAGATATAAAAAATCGCAAATCCTACCAAAAAGCCCATCAGCTATTATTACCCAAGGCCAGTTGGGAGTCACACCGTGCACACTTGACCTTGTATTTTCGTGGACATAACCGCTGTCGAAAACTCTTGAAAACGTTGACTGCGATTTGACGACATCACTGGAACATTTTGTTCTCGTGGTAACTTCCTTCGACCATCTAAGAAGTAACGCCATCGATAAATTCAGTGTTACTATACTGTGCAAATTAATTGGGACAAAGTAAAAAATCACTCTTTTTCCAAAACTATGCTTTTATATCATTATATGCCTTGATATTCACTGATAAATACCTGTGTTATTATGTAGTATGTCCTCCTTTAGCAGAAATGACCTCTTGAACTCGTTTTGGCATTGACTCCACTAATTGAGTGTATATATTTTTGACTTCATAATCGTGGAACCACACTTTTATAGCATTCGTTATCATGCGTTCTTTGGTTGTACAGTCCATTTTACCTAAACATCTCTTCAAAATATTCCTCAAGTTTTCTATGGGATTTAAATCTGCTGAATTTCCAGGCCAATCAAGCAAATGAATTTGATTTTCCAGCATGAAATTCTTGACCAATTCCGAATTGTGACATGGGGCCAAGTCATGTCGAAATGTCCCGTCAAAAGTCTGCAAGAATGGAACAATCCTATGTTGTAATATTTCTACGTACTTGGCTGAATTCATCATACCTTGAAGAGGAACTAAGCTTCCAGTGCCATTTGTTGTGAAAAAACCCCAAAACATCTGTTTCAGAGGGTGTTTTACAGTTTGTTTGACATGCTCAGGTCTTAAGGGTTCACAGTTGGTTCTTCTAACGACATTTGCTTGGTAACCCTGCACAAATAAATGAGTTTCATCACTGAAAATTACCTTTTTCCAGTCGTCAGCAGTCCATGATTTATATTTTTTGGCCCATGCTAAACGTTTTATCTTCATTTTCGCATTCAAATATTGTTTTTTCGTTGGTCTTCTTGCCTTCCGGCCAACTTCCAGAAGCCTACCGCGTACAGTTGAATCACTAACATCACAACCACTAGCTAATAAATCTCTTTGAAGGTCGGTGCTTGTTTATTTATTTTTTTTTTTTTTTTTTTGGATTCATTTTACTATTTCTGACTAGATACTTATCGGTTCGTAGAGTTGTTTTTCATTTTCTTCCACATTTACCTTTCCTTTTTGGAGACGATGATACAGGTGCATTGTATCGCGTAAGCAGTCTTGATACACTTGATTTGCGTACACCAACTGCAGAAGCGATATCTCTCACTGTCATAGAAGTGTGATCCTTCAGAGAAATTATTTTTGCACACTTCCTTGGAGAAATATCCATTTTTCAATACATGAAAGCAACACGTACTCACAGAGAGCAAAAACTAACATCCACCTGCCTTACACGAAAGCTCACAACTGAAGCTGAAGTGCCTATTTCCTGTTTAAAACCGGTCAAACCACATTCTTACTATCAATTTCTAACAGTCACACCACCTCTCAGCTGATGAAACCGATTTACGTGGGTTTCCGACATCAACTGGCGAATACATTGCAATTCTGAGAATAAAATAGCTTGTCGCAATTAATATGCACGGTATAGTATTTTTAATGCAGCGTCAAAATTGATCACATAAGTTGATGGAGCTATCACAATGCCAAGAGTTACATCCAGAATGATTCAAAGAGGGAATATTTCATCAGAAACTAGTATTTTTATTGCCAGCAGGACGCACACGACATAAAGGCAGGTAGTAGTCAGAACAAACGTCCGCGTAGCTCAATTGGTAGAGTGACTTATTCCGGAATGAGGGAATCCGGGTTCGAATCCTGGCGTGGACAGAAATGACGGAGAAATTTAGTTCGTTATAGCTAAAAGTGCTAATCTACTCAGTCTGTTTTCTCCCGTTGAGATTCTTAAATATGTTTTCAATCGTCTAAGTGTTGAAAATGTCTTTTCTGGTGTAGCTGTGGAAATCGGAATTATAGCCAGAATCTATAACAACGTGTGTGAGTTGGGGAAAAGATTTGAGTAGCATTGTAAAAGGGCCTCTATTGCGTTACCAGGTCTTGAATTAACGTCTATGTTGATCCATTTGTTTCGCCAAACGGACTATGAGAGTACTGCTCTCTGGAAGTATGTTTTCATAAAATCCTTTGCAAAGTCGTTAGCTCTTCTTCGTAGTTTAACGTAAAATGACGATTTAGAAATATTTGAAGCGTTATACTAATGTCGTGTGAGTCTCGAATCGATCGTTAATTTGTGTTCGCACGTGGTCAACAAATGACACGAAAAGATTTTTCCGGAAACATTCTTCTGGAGTTTCTGATGAAATATTCCCTCTTTGAATCATTGTGGATGTAACTCTTGGCATTGTGATAGCTCCATCAACTTATGTGATCAATTTTGACGCTGTATTAAAAATACTATACCGTGCATATATAATGTGCATAGTTCGGGCGCCATTATAACGAAGTTAATTTCTTCGTCATTTTTGGTCTACGCCGGGATTCGAAGCCGAGACCGCTTATTCCGGAACAAGTCGCTCTACCAACTGAGCTACGCAGACGTTTGTTCTGACTACTATCTGCCTTTATGTCGTGTGCGTCCTGCTGGCAGGTACGTCACATAGCAACCTATTGGAAAACTGAGATGCAACCGGACGAAATTTTAAATCGGCTTGTTAAATCTTCAAGGCGCGCTATTTTTTATAACGTGAGTGAAAATGGAAACCATATTTGTTCTTCTTAATGTAAAAATTTCTTGAATTTGCTGATTTGTACAAATTGTATTATACCTATGTTAAATGTTTTAATGTTGGCCTTAAAATTTAAAACTTTCTATTGATACATACTGTAATTGTTATTGCTTGTATCAAAACATTGGTTCAACATAATTTTTAAGTCATTAAAAACAGTTATTTAAAGGAATTACCTCCCGTTGTGTTTGATCTATGTTTATTGCAAATTTATAGGCGGAAAGTTTACAAATAATGCAAATTTATGAGAAAATTTTACAACTACTAATCTCAAAAACGGGTGGGGAAGGGAAGGGTTGGTATAGCTTTTTGAATTGTAAACTAAACAATTCTAGTTTTCATTTAATCATCAAAAGAAATGAATACCTCACCGATAAAAAAAAACATCCCTCCCCCTTCCCCCCAAAATTCCTGGTTACGGCCTTGCGTGCCGCAATCTCCAAGATATACATTGCTGGCCATACAAAATGCAACACCAAGAAGGAAGCATCTGATTGGCCTGAAATTCCCAACACGCGTCGCCCGCGAGAGTACATGCAAACGATTAGCATTGCAGGGCATATACAAATCATGTGCGCCCGGCACGCCACCGAGAAGCACTATAAGAAGGGTGCACAGAAGGCGGGGTGTAAGTAGTAGGAGTGTGTTGTGCTGCCGGACCTGTGCGTGGGAAGCTTCCTGATGCCTCGTCGCAGAATACGGCAGTCATTCCAGCACGTTTCAGAGTTCGACAGATGACGAATAGTGGCTTATCGCGACAGCGGTTTATCGTACCGAGACATCGGCGCCCGTGTGGCACGACATCCAGCCACAGTGAGGCGAGTATGGATTCGGTGGGTGCAGGAGGGACGGACGGACCGACGTGAGAGATTGCCGCAGACGCGGCACACTACCATACGAGAGGACCGGCATGTTGTGCGGCGGGCATTGACGGCTCGCACCGTCACATCATGAACGTTAGCGCAGGAATTAGGGTGTGTTGCGCAACAACCTGTGTCATCACGTACCGTTCGACGTCGTCTGCAGGAGCGAGGACTTGTCGCACGGCACCCATTGCTCCGATTACCATTGACGTAACACCACCGGCGAGAGTGGCGGAAGTGGGCCGTTGAACGCCGCACCTGGAGTACGGAATGGCACGACATTGTCTTATCCGACGAATCCCGCTTCTGCCTGCAACACCACGATGGTCGGATCCGCGTGTGGCGGCACCGCGGAGAGAGACTGTATGACGCCTGCATTATGTATCGCCATACCAGTCCGTCCCCTGGCGTTATGGTTTGGGGCGCAATCTGATATGGCACCCGCACCCCTCTGGTACGCATCGCTGGTACACTCAACAGCCACCGTTACATCTCCGACGTTTTAGAGCCTGTAGTCCTCCCTTACCTGCAGGACCTGCCAGCGGCCACGTTTCAACAGGACAATGCGCGCCCGCACGTGGCACTCATCGTGCAACAATTCTTCACGGCCCACCAGGTGTCACTGCTGCCGTGGCCCGCCTGTTCTCCCGATATGTAGCCCACCGAACACGTCTGGTCGCTGACCGGCAACCGAGTGGCCCGGCAAGCACCACCCGCGGCTACGCCTGATGAACTGTGGCAACGTATGGGAAGCAGCCTGGACCGACATATCCCAAGCCCACATCCAAAGCCTCTTTCGTTTGTTGCCGCGGCGCGTAGCGGTCGTTATTGCCAGCCATGGGGTTCACACGAACTATTGATTAATGCTAGTTCCGTAAGTCCTGTACGCTCAATCGTTTGATCTTTGTATCTGTTGTTACGTGTCGAGTAAAACTGGCTTTGCTATCTCGGTTCCTTCTTGGTGTTGCATTTTGGGTGGCCAGCAGTGTATTTCAAATGACCATTGCTTATCGGTACGTGGTGAAAGGAAAACCAGTTGAAATATTTTGGGATTTTATTTCTCCTTCACAACATGATGAACAAAACTTGGCTTCTTGTTTACTAGAAGAGCTAAAGGAGCATAAAATTAATGAAAATCCCAAAAAATTATTTGCACAAACGTACGACAGAGCATCAGTTTAGGCCGGTTCTTCCTACGGTGTGCAAGCAGTTGTGAAGGAATCTTATCCAGCTGCTGAATACATAAATTGCTATGCTCGTCAAATGAAAATGATTATGATGAGAGTTGCTTCGACAATAGGAATTTACGCATTTTTTGTTTCTAGTTTGCAAGGCATCTGAACGTTTTTTACAAATAGCCCACAACAAATGGCAGTACTGGATCGAGTTGTAAAAAAAAAACGGAAAAAAAAAGTTTACCCCGGGCTTGCACAACAAGATGGAATTTTCTCTCACGTAGTGTAAGTACGGTTTTTGATAAAAAGAGATTATCGAATGCCTGAAAACCATTTTCAAAACTAATGACATTAAGGGTTGTAACGTACCAGGAGATGTGACGTACCTGCCATAAGGACGCACACGACGTAAAGGCAGATAGGAATCAGAATAAAACGTCCGCGTAGCTCAATTGGTAGAGCAACTTATTCCGGAATGAGGGGACCCGGGTTCGAATCCTGGCGAGGATGAAAATGACGGAGAAATTTACTTCGTTATAGGGTGAAAGTACTACATGTACATGTACCAAAAATAAGCAACTCTATACAAAAAAAATTACATAAGACAAGGTTTTTTTGTTATTATGCAATACGAAACAAGTTTTCCATTTTTACAACTGCTGTGAAATTTTTAAACATAAAGTACAAATTCCAAAACTTACTAATCATTACAAGGTGGTTCCCATTGCCAAGGGATGTACTTATGCTGAGTTCAGGGGAATAGCTTTGTTCCCCGCTCACAGTGAGCAATGGGGCTGAGAGATGAAACAAATGATGGCATTGCTGTGGTAATGGGTCGTAAAATCTTAGCCTCGCAGGGACCAAGTGACTGGAGAAATTTTCGCCCTTTGTCTCTGAGTAACAGAACTCCCCTTCACCTTCGACACGTCGTCCCCAAAATGCTTGAACCCCCAAATTAAGGTGATTCCATTATCATTAAGTGCCAAGTTAAAATGAACAGACTATACTTACTTTCCACCGCCACACACACACACAAAAAAAAAATGGAGGGGAGCTTGTTTGGATTTTTGACGTTCGGATTTTCGACTCTGTACTGTATAATATATGTAGATAGCAGAAAAAGTGTAGTGTAGTATTGGGAAGCTGTCATACGCTGAAGTGGTCTGTTCTTTAAGTTTGCGCGTTCGAGTGATGTTATAAATTCTGTTATTATAGCTTAATTGGTAAAGCACTTTGCTCCGGAGCAGAGGAACGTAGGTTCGACCCCTATCAGTGACAAACATGTGTTTTCACATTGACGCCCGATTGTGAAAAGGGATCTACTGGTCATTGGATTGTTGGAAAAAATGCGCGATGTTTGTTTCACACATCGTCTGAAATTAATGAAAACTTTCTTCTCAAAAGAAAAAAAAATACGAGAGAAATGATATGGACATACTACAGAGGTGAAACACATGTCAAGACGGCAAAGTTGCAGCGATAAATTTCGTCGGCGTAGCTTAATTGGTAAAGCAGTCGGCTCCAGAGCAGAGGGATGCGGCTTCCATCATTGTCAAATTTGTGTTTTCAGAAAACGTTGGTTCATCACGATATGAAAAATTATTTTAGGAGCTTCTCCATGGAAAATGTTTGGGGAACAACGCTCCAGAAAGACTGAGTTAAAATTGCCTTCAGTGTATTATTTATTCAGAAACTGTTAATAAAAATTGCTACAATGCTTGTGGGTGTTATTTTTCGTTGACATAATACGAGAGTATATCTAATAAAGTGTCCATTCAGTGTAAGTCAACAGAATAGAAAAAGTTGCCAAAGGCTTCTTGATTTATTCTCATATTTTGCATAACATGGAAAATAGACCTAAGCGACAGACAATGACTTTTCTAGCAAAGAGAGTAGAATACATGATAAAAGGAAACGATTACCCAATAAAGTATTTGCCCTCTTTGCTGCAGGAAACCGCCTGCCGATTCTGTTTCTCTCTTTTTGCTTTTCTTTTTCTCCCTTCTTCTTTCTTTTCATTCCGAAGGGCTTTAATTGTAGGTCAGCCAGACTAGGGATGTGGGAGGTTAATTATATACATTACCATGTCACTAAGGTGCGGGCTTTCGGCATCCTTATGGATGGAATAATTCACATGCAACGGACACTGGGCTCGACTCTACACTCCTAAATGACAGGGGGAAAGTAGACCCCATTAATGGACATTAGAATGCATATAGTCATTTTCCAAGTCCATTTAGCACATAAATTAATGTTATTTTTTTAGAAAAAGGAAATGAAAGGTACGCCACGACCTAGCAGCATCTGAAACTAGCTACGATCTTTTCTAGACACGTTGTTGGTGAGAATAATTTCAATGTTTTGACTCGTGTTTGTTTGTCGTCAGTTGCAATTTATTTGTGAAGATTTGGTACGGATAACCCTGACCCCTGGTTTAATAGCTGGCATTCCTTTCGAGACTTGAAAGGTCTTTTTAGTTTTAATGGACCATCATTCTTACTTTTATGATTACAAGATTTGTGTACATTAAGCATTAAAATTATGACACAACTTCGTCGGTTCGACATTTATTTATTTCCTCCGGGAAACGTTAATGCTCAACGTAACTAGTCACCGAAAGCGTGCAGAGTATTTCTCTCAACTTATTTTCCTGTTATTGTTTTCAAACAAATAGATACCATATTGGAAAGGTAATCGATAATTTTCATTCTTATTTTGTCACGAAAAATGCTACCTTAGAATACATGATATATTATAAAATGCTTTCTGTCTGTCTGTATATTTAATTACACAGCAGTATCACATACTATGTCAAAAGTACGCAATAAACCAGTGGCAAATCATTTCGATAAGTAGCCCGGCAATCGAGAGATCTGAGCCACTGGCTTCTGACCATTCCCCGAGATGGGCCCGGGATCGAGTTCCGGGTGAGGCATGCACCATGCATGCCTCACCCGGGGCTACACCACTGATAGGCTACACCCCTGATAGACTCAGGCCTGATAGGTTCTACCCCTTGAACTCGTGGCCCTAAATAAGGAACCGACGACTGCTTTAGCCCTGAAAGTTGTTCATGGTGGATGTTAAAATCCGATACAAATATTAGGTATACAAATCAGTTTTAAAGCATTTTCTGTGTAACCTATACCGCTAATTTACATACCTGACGTTCTTCCGCGTTGTTGCCATGTGACCGTAACTGGTCCAGAGTATAAAATGTGACACAGAAGTTTGCCCAACAGTCAAACGCACTTGCACATCGGTAGGTGAAAGATGGCAAGCGATACGGCATTTATTCGACACTGCATTCGTTACGAATTCCATCAAGAAAAAGTGCTGCAAAAGCATGTGCATCGAACTGTTCTGTTCTGGGGGAGAATATTGTACCGAAAAGCATGTGTGAGTTTTGGTTTCGACAGTTTAAAGCAGGTGATTTTGAAGTTAGCGATCGAGAACGTAGCGGCTTCCCGCAAAAATTTGCACATGAGGAACTAGAAGCATTACTGGATGAAGATTCGTCTCAAACACAAAAAAATTAGTTGAACAACAGGGGTAACTCAAAAAACCATTTCCAATCTTTTACGCGCAATGGGAAAGATTCAGAAGGAAGGAAAATGGGTGCCACATGGCCTGAGCCAGAGGAACAAGGATGAGCGTGTCATGAAGTGTTTGAATCTGCTCAATAAACAACACGGAAAGCATTTCTTGTGGAAAATCGCTACGGGTGATAAAAAGTGGATATGGTACGACAATCCCAAACGCAAAAAACACTGGGTAGACCCCGGTGAAGCAACAACTTCGATACCGAAACGCAATACTCACTCCAAAAAGTTCTGCTGTGCATCTGGTAGGATATGAAGAGTGTGCTCTATTATGAACTATTGGAACAGGGTCAAACTGTTACTGCTGATCGCTGCAAGCAACAATTTCTGCGATTAAACCAGGAAAACTGTCGGAAACGTCCATTCACAGGCAAAGGATTGCGTCCCGTGAAATTACTGCATGACAATGCTAGGCCGCATGTCGCGAAATCGGCCAAGGAAACGTTATTGACGCTTGGCTGGTAAGTTTTGGAGCACCCGGCGTATAGTCCCAACATAGCCCCTTTCAGACTATCATTTGTTCCGATCAATGCTACATGATTTGTCTGCTGTACGGTTCAGGACATACGACGAAGTGCGAAAATGTATCGACGACTTTATCGCGTCACACGACTAAGTATTCTTTATGTCTGGCATCCGTCAGACGCTCGACCGGTAGCGGAAGGTGATAGATAATGATGGCGCATATTTTGATTCGTAAAGGTATTGTTCTTTTCTCTCAAATTACATCTCACGTTGTCTTAAAGCGCTTTAAAACTTATTTGTACACCTAATATATCATTCGCCCGAGATAGGCCAGTAATCGAGTTCCGGGTGAGGCATGCATTGTGCAATTTTCTGATAGGCTATAATCCTTGAACCCGTGCCCCTTGTGACGTACCTGCCAGCAGGACGCACACGACATAAAGGCAGATAGGAATCAGAATAAACGTCCGCGTAGCTCAATTGGTAGAGCGACTTATTCCGGAGTGAGGGGATCCGGGTTCGAATCCTGGCGTGGACAGAAATGACGGAGAAATTTACTTCGTTATAATGGCGCCCGAACTATCCGGATGTCCCGACCGTTCAAAATCTCGCAATGGTGTGATGTTATTTCCACACCGCGAGATAGGAAAAATCAGAGAATCCCTTCTCCAGCGCTTCGAAAAATAAAAATGTGTGATGTTGCATTCCACGCACCAGATTGACTGGGAGTTCTCAAGTGCACGTTCTACAGTGGATGGCTGCCTGCAACGATTCATGGTCACGGCTGACCCGTGGGCCATGCCCCCGGCCCTCTTTCGGGGGGGGGGGAGGGGGGGTTAGATGTGACGTACATGCCAGCAGGACGCACACGACATAAAGGCAGTTAGGAATCAGAATAAACGTCCGCGTAGCTCAATTGGTAGAGGGACTTATTCCGGAGTGAGGGGATCCGGGTTCGAATCCTGGCGTGGACAGAAATGACGGAGAAATTTACTTCGTTATACTCTAAATTAGGAACACGCGACTGCTTATAGCCCTGAGAGTTGTTCATGGTGGTCGTTAAATTCTGTTACAAATAAACATTTGGGTAAATGTCAACGGCGGCTTACCTCGATCCGTGGTGCTAGATTAGAACCTAGATGTGAATTGCTGACGCTGACGACAGCAGATTGGATGAAAATTGCAGGTTCTCTATCTCATGGGGACCAGGAAAAAATGCCTATTTTTTCGAATAGGATAGAGGAGTTTTCAGGACCTTATTTGCCTCCGCAAAAAGTTTTGCTCCCTTTCTCCCCTTATAAACTTATATCCTAGGGAAAAATGCGTTTTTCACCCACCAGCTACTAATTCCGAATACTTCCTTTTTTTCCATTGCACTTTCGCGAGGATGGATCCATTTTTAAAATATTCAAGGCAAAGAGTTCTATAATTGACTAGCCTTGCATGGCATAGGAATCAGTTTTGTAATTGCTAAAGAAAATTTTTCTCACGCAGACATGTGCCCATTAAAGTCGTAAGTGATCGTCAACAGATATATATCTGCTCGTTCAGGCCAGTGGTGATTGCTTCTCCATACTGTATGTAGAACGATAGCTTGTCCCTTTTCTTTGTGGGCGAGGAAGTTTGTGGAAGTGACTTTTACTTTGGGCAGCGGGAATGTGTGAGAAGGATATCTTTCCCTGATAAGGACGTTCGCTCATAAGTGCTTCTCTGAAGTCAAAATTATCTCTGCTTTTCTGAGTTGCGGAATTAAATCACTGTTTCATAATATTAAGTGATGTACAAATAACAATATGCTTTTGTTGTGAGTTCTTGCATTCCAGGAACAACCTTAAATGTTCTTACCAAACGTGTGAGATCACTTCGTCTGAATCTTTTTCATAATTAATGTGGTGACTGCGCGCACAGTTAGTACCGATTTGTAAAGCCTACCCCGTATCCCTACACTTCTTTATTATTATTTCCTGCAGCTCGGTGTACGCCTCTCCCATTTTCTGAAATGTCGATTTATCTTTGACTTTTGTCGAACATTTTTTTGCAAGCGCTTATTGTTAATTCTTCAACCCACACCTACTTCTTGATCTGCCTTTCTTTTCTCTGAACTGCATTTTCGCACGATTGATTCCGTCAGTCATTCGGACAATATATCCTTTCCCCTTTGCCTTCTTCAGCCATATCGTATTTTGATGCCATCGTTTATTTGGGATTTCCAGTAACGCTTATTTTCTTTTCGCATTTTATTCGTTAGTCTGTTTGCAACTATCTTGATTACACTGAAGAACGTATCCTTCATTAGCTTTATACAAGTTAGTAAAATCATGCAATGCATTGACTATGATACGCTTTCTAACATACCAGAAACCATTGCCCAAGTTATTTACTCAAGTTATGAGGATAATGGCTGTAGAATAAATCTCGCTCCTGTGCCCTGACCTTTGACCCCATTTCGACGATATTCAACAGAATTGGTTCAGCATACCTCCGGAACAATATACCACAGTTTTGTCGCAACAGAAACATTTTTAATCTAGTTACAAGGATAATGGCTGTGGAATAAATATCGCTTCTGTGTCCTGACCTTTGACCCATTTCCATGATATTAAACAGAATTGATTCAGTACAGCTTCGGAAAAGCATACTAAAGTTTTGTCGCAATAGAAACATTTTTAATCAAGTTATGAAGAATAATGGCTGTGGAATAAATCTCGCTCCTGTGCCTTCACCTTTGACCCCATTTTGATGATATTCAACAGAACTGATTCAGTATACCTCCTGAGCAACATTGTAAAGTTTTGCCGCAATAAAAGCATTTTTACATAAGTTATGACGCATAAGGGAAATGGAATGGGTTCAGCTCGTATGTCCTGACCGTTGATCCCATTTCTTCCATTTTCAATAGGATTCGTTCGCAGGAGGTCTACTACATACTAAAATTTCATCGAAATCGAGCATTTTTTACCCAAGTTATGACGCATAAGTTTAATGGAATGAATTCCGCTCCTATGTTCTCACCTTTGACCCCATTTCGCCTATGTTTAACAGGGTTCGTCCTCAGGTGGTGCCCTATCACATAGTAAAGTTTTATCGAAATGGAACCATTTTTACGCAAGTTATAAAGCATAAGGGCAATGGAATGGATTTCGCTCCTATGTCCTCACCTTTGACCCCATTTCACCCATTTTCAATAAGGTTCGTCCCCAGGTGGTCCTCTGCCACATACTAAAATTTCATCGAAATCGAACGAACCATTTCTACGCGAGTTATCTTGCGGACGGACAAAGCTGCAGCATATACGCTTCTTCAACCTACCGTTGGAAAGCGTAAAAAAGGTGCTTCTTTGAGAGAAGTAAAACCTTTTTTTTTTGTTAACCAATGGCAATGTCATTCAATTTTATTTATTCCGTTATAATTTTCGAAACATTTGGGAAAGCCACTTCCTTGCGCAAACTGTGAGCTGCGAATATTAGCAGTCAGTTTTGCTGTTGGCACTCTGCATCCAAAAACCCGCTGTCTCCCGCCCGGCCAGAAAAAAAAAAAAGAAGCGTGGGTTTCCTTCGGTATACCTGCGGCCAACTCGTTTATACTCCCTTTGCACAATTCTTGATCGATTCTCCCTTTTACCTTTAAAATTTTTAATGTTTCTTCATGTTCGAAAGCAACATATCGCTGCAAAAAAATAAGTGATGCCAATTCACGGAAAATTCCTGAAAATGACGTGCAGCAAAGTTGCCTGTACGTGTCCGTCTTTTAACGGAATCACTGTTTTTTAAAATTTCCGTTTTTTGCACTTTCCAACCGTTGGTTGAAGAAGCGTATATGCTCCAGCTTCGTCAGTCTGTCTGGCTGTCTGTCCGTCCTTAGCACGATAACTCGCGTAAAAATGCTTCGATTTGGATGGAACTTTAGTATGTGGTAGGGGACGACTGGGGACGATCCCTATTGAAAATGGAAGAAATGGGGTCAAAAGTCAGGACATACGAGTGGGATCCATTCCATCGCCTTTATGCCTCATAACTTACGTAAAAATAGTTCGATTGCTACAAAACTTTATCATGTTGTTCCGGAGGTATACTGAACCACTTCTGTTTAATATCATTGAAATGGGGTCAAAGGTCAGGGCACAGGAGCGAGATTTATTCCACAGCTGTTAACCTCATAATTTGACTAAAAATGCTTCTATTACGATAAAATATTAGCACGTTGTTCCGGAGGTATACTTAACCAGTTCTGTTTAATATAATTGAAATGGGGTAAAAGGTCAGGGCACAGGAGCGAGATTTATTAAACAGCCGTTATCCTCATAACTTGACTAAAAATGCTTAAACTTTAGTATGGTGTTCCGGAGGTATACTGAACCGGTCCTGTTTAATATAATCGAAATGGGGTCAAAAGTCAGGACACAGGAGCGAGATTTATTCCGTTGCCATTATCCTCATAACTTGACTAAAAATGCTTCCATTGCGACAAAACATTAGCATGTTGATCCGGAGTTATACTGAACCAGTTCTGTTTAATATCATTGAAATGGGGTAAAAGGTCAGGGCACAGGAGCGAGATTTATTCCACAGTCATTATTCCTCATAACTTGGCTAAAAATGCTTTTATTGCGACAAAACTTTAGTATGTTGTTCAGGAGGTATACTTTATCTGTTCTGTTTAATATCATCGAAATGGGGCATCAAAGGTCAGGGCACAGGAGCGAGATTTATTCCACAGTCATTATCCTCATAACTTGGCTAAAAATGCTTTTATTGCGACAAAACTTTAGTATGTGGTTCAGGAGGTATACTTTATCTGTTCTGTTGAATATCATCGAAATGGGGTCAAAGGTCAAGACACAGGAGCGAGATTTATTCCACAGCCATTATCCTCATAACTTGAGTAATGATTTCTGGTATGTTGGAAAGCGTATCATAATCAATACATTGTATGATTTTACTAACTTGTTTTTTTTTAACTTCTATATTTTCACAGATTTTCCATAGTCAGTTATACCGTTTATTTCAGAAAAGTCAGTTTCATGTTTTTCCGTATTTAAAGAGAAATTTCTCCAAATCCCAGGAGCTGAATTTTTCAGCCCTCACGCGCCAAATGGGACTCGACTCGACGTAGTTTAGGGTGGATCAACAGAAACGCGCGTCCTAACCTCTGAGGCACAAGGAGAGCCAAAAGTCACGCTCACGTTCAGCGTAAAACTCTAATTGCGTGATTATGAATTTCTTTTTCTCATTAATACGAGTGATTTAGTCATTTAATGTTTCTGTTGCAGCTTATTAATTTTTTTGGATACGGTTCGTAATAGTTTTATTTTTTTCTGTGGCAGAATTATCACAAATTAAGTATATTTTCCATCGTGATTTTTCATGAACCTGTGACTTCTTTCTCTTTCCAAAAATCAAATATCACTTGAAAGGAAAAAGTTTTTTTTTTTTTTTTGATTGGAGGTTTAACGACCACCGTGAGCAACTCAATCGGCTATAAGCAGTCGCCCGTCCCTAATTTAGGGTCACTGGTTCCAGGGAAGGGAGAGAGTCAGTGCCGTAAGACAAACACAACATCCATGCCTGACCGGGATTCGAACCCGGACCCCTTACGGACGAATGATCAGAGGCCAACGCCTTAGACCACTGCGCCACCGGGGCGGCAAAAAAAAGTTCCAGAGCAACAGAATGGTCTGGAATTTGAGATTTTTTTAAACTGACAATGACTTTCTATTACCTTTAAGAAAAGGTGAAATGTACTGTTTTTAGTATTATTTCACAAAACTTCTAGATATAAAATTTACTCTTGATAACTATAATAGCATTTGTTTTAGGGACCCCACTGGCTGATACATAGATATCGTACAATCACCTGTACGATAATTTAAGCACCCTGTTTCTTACGGTAGCACAATATACAGTATAATACCTGGTGCACAAAATGGGGAAGAGGAGAAGAAATATCCTGTGTCACAGTAACAAAATTTCATACGATATGCTATTCACAATTTCAGATCCTTCGACAGACGATTGAAATTTAACAGTTAATCAAACCCCCAAGTATTCCCGGGAATCCCTCCTATTGCCGGAAAATGTTTCGTCATACGGATACGGAAAAAGTGAGAACAGAGTTTTTCCGTTAATGTACGAAAGGAAGTGCGGAAAGGTTTCTGAGAATTCAGGATTTTCAATTAATGCATCTTAAAAACTGCAATTTACCGTCAATATAGGAAAGGAATTACCGCAAGGTTTCTGAAAATCTAGAATTTTCCTTGCGCACGAAAAATATGTGAAATTCAGGTTTCTTTCCGTCATTAAACAGAACAGGTTGTATCAGAAGTATAATTCGTTAATGCACGAAAGGAATCACGGAAAGGAACTTGTGAATTTAAAAAGATGTTTTACAGTGCTGGACGAAATTGCTGCATTGGCTTAGAAAACATGTAGCAAATATCGGGTAATTCAAAATGATTCATCCGTTTTCAAATGAATGCCTTTTAGGAGTTTCTAAATATAATCATCAGGATCATCATTATGTTCTGTCCTTTGACAGGTCCAACGGTGTCTGAGCAAGTTCTCTTCCTCCAGTTTCCTAAAAAAACAGCGATTAAATGTACACAGGATAAAGAAAAAACTGTCCAAATTTTGTTTTTATACCTTATAAATGATCTTTGTGATCTCCGTTGGTCACGCGAACAACGTCGGGGTCATAGTCAAATTCCTGTCATACGTGATCAAGCATGTCTGTTGTCAACGACTGCAGAGCATTACGAATGCGAACTTTGAGTTGATCTAGCGTTGAGGGCACTGGTGGCACATGCACATTTTCCTTAACATACTCCCATAAGAAAAGGTCGCAAGGGGTCAGGTAAGGAGACCTGGCAGGCCACTTGTAGAGCGCAGTGCCGTCGTGTTCACAGCGATAATTCCAGCGGTTAGTCAATCCAGCGGTTACAGCGACCAATCCAGCGTTTAGGTAACGGCGGCTTCTTAACCGCTGTTCGTTAAGGTCGCGCTCAGTTTCAATTACTGCATGTTGGTTTTCCGTGCCCCATATCCGAATGTTGTGACGTTTGACCTCGCCACTTAAACGGAATGTTCCTTCGTCACTAAACATCAGGCGTGAAGCAAATTCGTCGCCCTCCATCGCCTCCTGCATGGCATTTTTCACAATCACAGTCTTTCGCCCAGGTGCAGATACACGGGTTACATTGCGCCATCTAGCGGTTACATTCGTAAATTCGGTGCGTTTCTCTTCATTTTAATGTGTGGTCCGTAATTATTAATTTGATTTTTACGGAGCTACGATCTAATGAAATCGGATGAATCATTTTGGATTACCCTGTATTTCTTTAAAATACAGAGAAACCTCCTGACGCTTGGACCTCAAAAAAGGTACCGTCGTTTAAAAGTGTTCGAAGGTCAGTGCTAAATTAATAATTTGTCAATTTTGTTTATGTAAGACAAAAAGGGGAATAGGAAAATTACGCACATAAACATCCATTCTAATACTTTTTAAAATGCTAAGTAAAACTTAGTTTAAGTAGCGCGCATATTCTGTGACAAAGTACTGTAACAGATGCACTTTATGCTGTAAATAGTTCATTTACACCAAGCAAATCACCAGTAGCGCAACCAGTATAAGGTTTTAAAACCCGTTTCAGAGTCCAGAGTTGGTTTTTCAAATTTTTGTCTAATCCTCTCCATTTTTTTTTTTTTTCCAATTTTCGTCTCACTGTGCGCTTTTAAGACAGAATTTAAACTTTTTGCGTCCCTATACTGTTATGTTAGGTTTTCTATATATAACCTGACTCTAGAACACAGACGACACAATTATTCTACTTCTCTCAAAGTTCATATATCCAGTTGAGACAAGAAGTGGGATAAATTTATCTTAAAGGTTGGGGCTGGGATAATTCTCTATCCCTAGCTGGTACAACCCACTAGTGAAGGGTAGAATGAAGGAATTTTTTTTTTCTTGTACTGTTATCATCCGCTCGGCACGAAAATTCGTCCAGCAAGGTGGAAGTCTGTGGTAGTGCTGAGTTCGAGCTCAATTTTAAGAGATCGCGCTCATCCGAGCGCGACGTATGTCAGCCTGGGCCCACCCGATCCCGAATTTTATACTGCAAGATACAAAACCAGACCCGAACGAGTCCGAAAACTATGACTAAGCTGTTTTGGCATTGATACCAAAATTATCCTGTTCCAGACTTGCCCTCTTTCCTCCTCCTTCAATTAACCGATTCCTTTCTCAACTATGAACTGGGAAGAGGCATCTGTATGTTTCTATAGAATAGCATCACGATTTTCTTTGACCATTTGTTTCCTCCTGAAATGCTTCGGAAGGCATGACAACCGAAACGATTGGGAGGCGCTGTGAAGTACGTATGTTGCTCAATTAGCATAGGGAGATGCCGCGGTGAGGTAGAAAAATAACTTCGGCGTCGTATCTAACATTTAGTGTCTATAATTCTTGAAGGAGCTTTTCCTTCTTTGCAGAAATCAACTAATGCATATACCATGTCATTTGCTACTCAGGCAGGGAATAAGTAAGCCCTCCCGAGTCCCCATTCCTCACCTAGACCAAGTTACCAAAAATTATTTGTACAAAGTGTAAGAAAAATATCGTAAAAACAAAGTCACGTTTAAAAAGTAAAATTCTCTCTCTCAGAGCCCGAGCCCGAACCCGAACCACAGTAAATATTATGTAGTCTGAGCTCGGTTCGGGCCCGGGATCGTCACGTCTCAGCACTGGTCTGTGGTCAAGCTTTCAAGTCTAGAAGTAGTCGTTTTTGTAGCCAGTGTTGAAAGCCGTAGCTCATGCGGCCACTGGTGTTTTGACTCCTCCTGTTGAGGTGGCAGCCCCTTTTTGGGCTCCTTCAGTTAAAGATAAAGATCTAAGTATCAGTGCCATTTGTGTTGTTACCCCACCAACGAATGCCAGAGGGAGGCAAGACATCGTATGGTTTATAAATTGCCCAGTCTACAGGTCACTTGGACTGACATTTCATTACAATTCGTTTAGAGTGCACATCGTTTCTCATGTTTAGCAATGAAATCATTTGAAGTCGTTGAGGCAACAAAATAATAATAATAATAATAATAATAATAATAATGGGAAAGCGACACATGTCGGCAATGTCATCAAGCACCACAGACGATCCAACATATCGCAGCAGGGTGCAGAGTCCTCACACAGACAGAAGTACACGAACAGGCACAATCAAGTCGCCAAGATCCTCCATCAACAACTGGTAAGAAAGCACACCACCTCATTACAACTGACCCTGTCTCTTACTACAAGTATGAGCCAACAAAGCTTCTAGAGAACAACACCCACAAGATGTACTGGGACAGATCGATCAGAACAGATAAGACCATCCCCCACAAGATGTACTGGGACAGATCGATCAGAACAGATAAGACCATCCCCCACAATCGGCCCGACATCATCCTGGTCGACAAGAAAAAGAAGTCAACATACCTTATTGACATAGCCGTGCGCAACACATGCAACATCCAAAAGACGCACGGAGAAACCCTGTCAAAGTATAACGACCTACGATACGAAGTCAAAGAAATGTGGCATATGGAGAGCGTCACCACCGTCCCCATAGTAATATCAGCCTCAAGAGTTGTACCTAAGACCATTCACAGCTCTGTACAGACACTTGACCTTCAACTTAACACGTACATGGAACTACAGAAGGCAGCTATCCTGAACACTTGTTGGATAGTGAAGAAGTCCCTGGACAATTGAGAGGAAAGGAATACCACTTCTCAATTAATACACACACAGACTTGGTACGTCGTACCGTCCCGGAAGGAAGACAAAAACCTCAGGAAGAGGTGGAATCATCTCTAAAATAATATAATAGTAATAAACTGTGTTCTTCACACAATGATTATCGATATAGTATAAAAAGGAAAAATCAGAATGGCTCGTTAACGTGGAATTGCACGAACGAAAAGAGTGAAAAGTGTGGTTGTCTAATGGTTTCAATGGATGAGCTTGTCTTACAAGTAACAGATCATCCTTGTCAAAATTGTAGTAGCATAAAAGAAACTAAAAAATTCACAAACTTCTTGAGAAATGAGTAAAAAAATCCCCGAAAAATCAGCCAAAAATATATTAAAAAAATAAATAAATGGAAAACATATAACTTTTAAACACGCCAACATTTTCGTATGAGTGTAATACGCTGCCAGTTCTAAACCTGGGCGAATTATAATGGAAAGTTAACAATTTTGAAGCTTCTATCCTTCAGTTAAAAAGAAAACTGTTCTGTGTCTCCAGTATATGTACACCTGTTCTCAGACTGCGATAACGAAATGGCAGCAAATGCTACGTTTTCGGCAACAAAGTTCCCGAGGGCGCGAAAAGTCCCTGTCAAAAAGTAACGAAATGGAAGCAATACGGACACGACCAAAATACGGACACGACTAAAAAATGTTTACAATCTACAACTCAACAAAAATAAAAAAATAAAAATTCAGGGTTTATAAACTACAGGTCAAAAGCGCAGTGGTCTAGGAATATTAAATATAAAGAATTTGAAGCCCAACCGAGAGCAGATTTTCAGTGTTTTCGAGCTACATCTCAACAAATTCTGAGGGCACGTGCAAACGCAGGAAACCTGTCGGGGGAAGGGGAAGGCGAGGGAGGCTCAATACCGAAAATATAAAATACAGAGGATTTATAGAGTTGTAGTTTGTAAACGGTGAAAATCTCCGGATCGTGCCAGAAATTCTTTATATTTTATATTTTTGGTATTAAGCCCCCAACCCCTCCGACAGGTTTCTTCAGTTTGCACATGCCTGCAGAGAATTTGTTGAGCTGTAGCTTATAAACCCTGAAATTCTTTTGTTGAGTTGCAGATTATAAATCCTTTTTTTTATAAAGAACTACATTAAATATCGCAATTAAAGAAATACGAAATTACAGATACCTCACGTGACTCAGATAACCAACCTCTGACAACGTGGCCACGAAGAGGTTAGAAACAAAAAAATTATAAGACCTCTTAAAATTTTTGTGGCCAGTTTTCCGGTGGCCAGTTTTTCTACACCCCTCTGGTGCACCCTGACACCAGCACTTAGCCTATGCGATACCTCGTTTGTTAGTTCATTTTATTTTACCGTGTGTTTGAGCCTCATACAGCCCAGGGACTTCGTTAAAGTTGCCTTCCCTGTTATGCGCCACTCCCTAATACCGCGTGAAGGGAATGCTAGAGATACTTTGCCTCAAGCGCAGTTACTCTTCTTGAAAAAGCCAAGCACACACCACACACACACACATAATGTTCATTTGAACAATGAACGTCTTCCGCGATTTTGAAAACAAACTAATATGGCCTTATAATGCTAGATACCGTTATATGGTTGAGCGGAGGAAGTATTCCGATTACTTTTCTTTATTGCTTAATTGAAATTAAGGCATTTTTTCATGAAATTAAGAAAGGCCTCACTTTTTCTGTGGGCATTTTTTCCTATTTTCGAGAAGTGGGCATTTTCCCAGTGGGCAATCTTTCCTCATACCAATCCCGGGAGGCACAGATGTTCTATTTGTCTTACGGCACTGGCTGTCTCCTTCCCTGGAACCAGTGGCCCTAAATTATAGACGGGCGACAGCTTATAGCCCAATGCATTGCTCACGGTGGTCGTTATGCCTCCAATCAAAAAAAAACTGCAGGAAATAAAAGAAAACTGAAGAAACTGAATTCGTGCTTACTGAAAGGAAGAAATAATCACTACAGAAATTTTCATGCAGTTTAAGATTACTCCTAAATATTTCAAGAGTGTTTTTTTAATATCTGCTGTCGAATTATAATTCTGTTGAAAGAGAACTTGTTTAAGTTTTGAACAACTAGAAACTTATTTCTTATGGAAACGCACTCTTCAAGAACGAATAAGAACTGGAAATGCTTGAAAGAAGCTATCTCAAATTCTCACTGCTACTCAGGTGCTCGGAAATGTGAGGTTTAAATTCTCCGTGACTGAACGTTGACAAATGATAAGCGATCCCACTTCGAGGGGGGTCTGGCTGGTTCGGGGGTGGTCTGCTCTATGATGATTTAGCTAGCAGCCAAGCTTTCTAAAGGGTTTCGACTTACTTATTTCATCCCCTTCCCCCAGCTTCCCTTAACTTCTTTTGCATAAAGCACAGGGTCTTTGAGTGTTTGGTAGATCGTGTGACCACCAACACCCACTTGACCCTGCGTCTTTCAAGTGCTGCCGTCAGAGATGATGGTTTAATCGAACCACTCAAATTGAGGCTGATTCTGAGACGGCTCTCTAGTTCCTAATGCTGGCAAAGAAGCGAATTTTGCAACTGAATTGGAAATCAAGTCGTCCAACCCACCGCCGTCCCCACCCAACCCCTGGCACTCCAGAAGTGCGACGTCCAGATGATACTATCGCCTTCCGCTCTCTTGAACACAAAGCGCTTTCTTGTGTTTGTGATAGTGGGTTCCTCTGAAGAAGCCATCCAGGACGCTTACGAAAAGAGTGAAGATGTTTATCGAACGGCGGTTAGGGCACAAATTCTGGCGCCTATTAACATCCGAGGGATTCTCAGAAAAGTCCTTGGGTTTTTATGAGAGCCGCATGCCGAATAGTAAACAGTTTATAGTCGCTTCCTTTAACGCCAACTTTTCAATCAGCGATTTCCTACCGCGATTTTTCTTCATGGGCGCAAAGTGCGGAGAATTGGGAAGCCGAATATTCATATTCATGCTGTAAATGAATGATGAGAAAATAAAGAGCCGGTTATACTTTGGGCTTTCCCAGCCATGTGGTACGGAAGTTTCTGTGATCACGTCTAAATATGTGTTTTGCTATTCATTAGAACTGGGGTGTCCAACCTTTACGAACTTCGGATCTACTTCTTATTTTTAAACTGTGGGGCGTTCGACCGCCAAAAATATGTATATAGGCTACGACAAGTATATAAGAATGCATATATTAATTAATTTATTTAGTTATTTGCTATGTTACACGCACTTAACTCCGGATGTAGGTAAAAACACCTCCAGGAAAAAAATACCCCCGGAGAAAATACCCCTGGAAATTGAAAAGCGGAAAAAATGCCCCGGAAGAAATACCCCCAGAACAAACGGTTCAATTTACCGGCAACCCTGCCACACATCTTTCAGCAACTTGGCTACAAAATTTCAAAGGGGGGGGCTATAAAGATTGCCGTTTCTGGGCCTACGTTGATAACTGAATTGGGAAACGAATTTCGCGAAAACGTTCCATGTAAACCAAGCGAGAATTGTACTTTAATTTGAAGAAATAAATTGCCGAGGATCCGAGGTACATTTGGTGGGGAGGGGGGTACGGAGGGGGTGGGGAGGCTCTACCCCGAACTTTCGTAATATTATTTCTGGGGGAGGGGGAAGGGCATACATAGTTTACCATTAAACACAACATGAAGCATAGAAATTGCGAGCAAATCCCTTACCTTGAACACTTGTCTGCGCTCTTAGAAACTTGCACCCCACCCTCCTGAAAATTCGTGGTCGTGTAGAAAATCATTATGTAAAGCATGGTTCTAATGTTTACAGCTCTACGGCCATTTCAATATTTTGGGGGACCTCACGGACCTCGCGGGCGCTACAAATGGAACAGCCTGGATACACTGACAGACTCCAGCGGCCCAGAATCTAATATTACGGAAGCTGGGGGTTGACTCCTCCCTAGTGTACCTCGGATCCTCGGCAATTTATTTCTTCAAATTAAAGTACAATTCTCACTTGGCTTACATGGAACGTTTTCGCGAAATTCGTTTCCCAATTCAGTTATCAATGTAGGCCCAGAAACGGCAATCTTTATAGCCCCCTCCCCCTTTGAAGTTTTGTAGCCTAAGTTGCTGAAAGATGTGCGGCAGGGTTGCCGGTAGATTGCCACACCGGAACACTGCCACACATCAGTGTTACTGTGTGGCAGTTTACAGTGAACCGTTTGTTCTGGAAGTATTTCTTCCGGGGGTATTTTTTCCGGGGGCATTTTTGCCGCTTTTCAGTTTTCGGGGGTATTTTCTCCGGGGGTATTTTTTCCCTGGGGTATTTTTACCGTTTACCCTTAACTCCATAGCAACATAGCAGGGAACCAGGGGAAAAGGCTAAGCCTGACTAGTTAGCCTCTGGAACCCAAAATAAGAAAAATGTCAAGTAATTACGTATTTTTCAACTTATATACACACATTTACAATACAATATAACTACAATTAATCAAATTTAACTATTACCATAATTAGGGCCGGATAGGGGGGGGGTCTAGCGGGGCTATAACCTAGGGGCCCACAATTACCAAGAGCCCAGCAAGTCTGCCTCTACACCACGAATGATACACAGCTTATATATAGAGAGAAGTAAAATAGTTTTGATTTTGTCTGGTATGATTTCCACCCAATCACAAACAGTAACTAGAAGACAAACAGGCTTCAAGGCAGTGACTCACTAAGGGTAAAGGTTTCATGTCGCTGTGTACAGCGGGGAACTCCGAGACAGTTTCAGGATTTCGACTACAATCCACATACACCTCCCTGTTTGCCCGTGGAACCGTTAATGGGCGAAACCCATTGTGACTTCACATTGCGTAACCAAAAAGATGCACGACGAAAAGTAAACAATGTTAAATTATTAAAAATTCCAAGACGAAATCTAGGAATTTTAAGCTCTTAACTCATGTTCTTATTAGAGCAATGGTAAATATAGGGACTTGTTATGAAAACTCTTCAGGTAATTTGTTACTGCGTATTAGTTATCACAAACATATTGTTATAGTTTCGTGTTTTAACGAACTTTAATAAGGATTGTCCGTCATAAGTTCTTTGGGGGTCCACTCAGATGTCTTATCCTTGGTAGCCCACTGAGATGTCTAAGCCTAGGGGCCCACTTAATCAGGCCCTGAAAATCCTTTTCCTTTAGCGCTGTTTTAACCCTTTAACGACCATGACCCTAAAATTTTGTATCACTCTAAATACTAACGCCCAAAACTGTCTGTTGGTTCCCTTCTTCGTTTAGTAACAATAATGATGACTGAATCTGACCGCTCATGCTCCCTCATAGGTTGTGCAAATTGAAAGAACAGGTAAAATTAGGATATCTGGCTAACATTAGACAGGCGTTTCGGGAAACTATGGTAGTTTCTATGTACGGACGTTTTGGGCGTTAAAGGGTTAAACGATACAAAACTGGCAAGCGATTTTATTTGAATCGGCAACCCGTTCCAAAGCCGGGAGCAATGATCATTAATATTAAAATACAGCGCATTAGTACGACCCCTAGGAATTAAAAAGTCATCAAACCCACGAGTTTGATAACTATGTGCAGGGTAACATAAACTTATTAAATTGTAATGTTTGTTGGCATAAACACGCTCATGCTTTAACAACATCAGTCGGTAACTGTATAATCTCTCAAGATCAATAATTTATAATGACTGAAAAGGATTTCCACATTTTCCAGTTTATTCAACAAACGAGCGAATTTTTTTAGAAAAGAAAAAATCTGTTAATGTTACATTTAGTTGTCCTACTCCGAGCAAGCAGACAACAAGACAGGTAGGGATAAATAAAGAGTGTTAATTTAATATTTAACGGCGATAGACTGGAGACTCTAGATAAAACTCCTATTCGAGACCTCTAGTCCTGCGAAATTACTGTGAAAATCCTCTGAATATCTGGCGTTACACTTTGGATTTATTTCTCCCTAGGCAGCACACTTACATTGGCTCTATGTAAAACACAAAACGTTGGCAAAACGTTTGGATACTACGGTGGGCTTCCCTCTATATGACTCGGCGGCCACTTATCAGCCTCCGGTAGGCTGAGTGTACTAGCCAGCGGTGATCCAACGTAAGGATGAACGTTTATATAACATTGTGCCTCATTAAACCGATGTTTCGTACAACATAATGCCATCAATCCTTCAACACTGAGCCACTCTTGCAACATTGAGCCATCATTGGAATAACATTACGCCAACACAGCACACAACGTCAAACCATCGTTTGAATAACCTTGTGCCAACATCATTTACAACATTAAGCCATCGCTCATATAACATTGTGCCACTGTCGCAACGACGAGCCGACGTCTTTATAACATTGAGCCAGCGTATAACACACCGTAGAGCCATCATTTGGACAACATTGTACCAACATCTTTTACATCATTAAGCCATTACTCCAACAATGTGGAGCCACTGTTACAACGTTGTGCCATCAGTTACATGACGTTGTGCCAATGTATTACGCAACATTCAACCACCACTCCTATAACAATGAGCCAACTTTTTTAATGCAAGAATAGTACGTGCCCAGTGTTATCAGCAGCTGTGTATGATACATCCTTTATGTTTGTAACTCTTCATTTTTACTTCGAAGTGTCGCAATGTAGTCTTTTGTCCCATACTGTATATGTTCCAGTGTATGAATGAAAACGCATGATTACATAAAAACAGGTGAGTCGGAAGTTAGCTATGTACAGTTCACATAAATTTTTACTTACTTGTATGTTAAATTTATTTAGAAATGTTGCACATTCTTGTGCACACGAATGTATAAATTTTTTTAATGATTCACGTGGAGGTAATATTTTGCTACGTAGCATATGCGATGATTGCAAATATGGTAACAAATATGGTAAGCATATGCGATGATTGCAAATATGGTATAACACATTATGTTTATAACAATTCCTTGACTACTTACCATCCATTTTTCTGGTATATAAAAAAAGCACTTCTGGAAATAATTATCGGCTGGTTATAGAGAAACCTGAATATAACGAAGCATAATTCACACACACACTTACACTAAATTGTAGTGCAACTTTCACTGTGCTTTCAAGCATTTTAAATTACTGAAAAAAAAAGGAATAGTAATGGTTTTCGTTCATGCAGTTTGTAAGCCTCCCCTCCTCCCTCTTTATTCTTTTGCTTCTAAGTCTAAAAATGAAAGGCCGGGAAATGTAAAGTGGAACGTTAAAAAAATATAGCTAAATATGACATACTTCAATGGTACAATAGTAACAGTGTTAAAACTACAAGTGCTTGTATTGATGCAGTGGTTTAGAATGAAATTTTCTCAGTCAAGTATATAATTCAGGTATTATACATGCAGTTCATTCATGAAAAATAAAGTACCTTATCACTACTATCTTAGACCAGTCATGTGAAAGTAGTGATATTATCAATAAAATAATTTTCGAATCACACACACACACACTCTCTCGCTCACATTTTTTCCAGTTTTATATTAAACTCTCATTGTATTGTGATATCCGGGCAGCTTTAGAACCTGCAATAGAAAAAAACTTAGTAGATGACGTTTTACAAAATGAGGACTTACCTTTTAGCACTACTGAAAGGCAAAACTGCACACAAGCAATTAAATGAACTTTAACCCATGCCCATATGTTAAATAAATTTTTTGAAATTGCACTGATAAATAGAACACAACAATCACAGTTGATAAAACCTGAAAAAAAAAACATTTTTGAAATTCTGATTTACATTTATTAAGCTAAACTAATTATCAATGAAATATTCCCTACTAAAGCACACATGAAAAGTAAAAAGTGCAGGAAAAAAATATATATATTCTCTAAAAGCACAGTATTCATCTAAGTGTTATGGTGAGATAGTGATCAAGGACTGTAAATGCACTTCTACATCTGCCAGTCTGACTGCTGGATACGACTGGATTTTCACAATGGCCGCTAAAATGGATACACAAGAAGGAAGGGAAAATCATTACATATAATTCCTTAATGCACAAAACCACAAATATAAATGTTTAAATATTGCCCATTTAATATATAGCAGCAGGACACACTAACATAAAATACTTACATTAACTCTCCAATGCAATTTGTGAAACAAGATACCTCATAAATATAAAAAAACTGAAAAACAATATGAAAAAAGAACTGTTACATCTAAATTTTATTATTTTTATTAGATAGTTTTTGTACTTTCTTCGATGAATAAACATTGAAAAAAATTTACTCTTCCAGGAGAAAATGAAATACAGAATTTTAGAAATACCTCTGTGAACCAATGAATACAAACTTAGCATCTCTCAACAAAATACCAGCTATACAGGAAATGTAGTAGAAAATTTCATAAAATTTCCTCAGATCAATTTTGATCAGAAAAATGTAAAAAAAAAAAAAAAAAACCTTAAAAAACAGCGAAGGGCACAGACTGTTTTCTTCAAGGGATCTGAAGCAGGAGAACATGTGCAATTGTGCTTCTGGATTTCTTGAGATTTTAATTTGTAAGTTTTTTGATAATTTGTTTATTTTTCATAAGGAACATAATCATGCAATTTTCCAATGAAAAGTTAAGAAATTCAGCGGCCCTAACATTGAGCATTCACTATTATTTTTGAAGGATCTTCATTTATTTAAATGTTTCATAGAGCTGTTATATATTTTATCACATCAAAGTGCTCTGCATTCTCATTTTGATCATGAGAAATCTGGACCACTGTCTGGTATAAACATTTTTAACAGAAAAAAAAAATATTTCGCAAATGAAAATATTCTGGCTATACCCAGTTGCAAAATTGTGCTGTTTTCATAATTTCATATCCCCATTAATGTTTACTATCAAAAATATTATTTTGACAACATATATCCATGCCACCTCAGCAAAAGAAAAAAAAAAAAAGAAAAAAAAAGCTAGTGTAACCATTTGACTAAACCAACCCAATATAAGTCTAAGCCCTTTAAAAAATTTGACAGCATAAAATACCAAAATCAGTTTTCATTCAAAAGGTATTGATATTGTGCCCTGTTGTTTTAGTAACAGCACAAAAAATAAATATCCAGATTTATAATATCGTTAACAGTATGAAAGTATGCAACTTTCACTGAGGTAATGTAAGAAGAAATCTTTCCGAAGAAAACATTGTGAAATCAGTTTATAGTATAACCTAAAATTTACTGCAATGTTTATGCTTGCATTTGTTGCAGAACTCACATCTATTTTGAGATAACAGTGCTGAAATTCTGGAATATTATGAATTATGGGAATATTTGTCACTTCTTTACACCAACTCACCTGCTCATATCATATCTGAGTGGATAATCTAGTTAATTTGTCATTTGCAATTAGCCAGTAGTTTAAACACACTTAACTCCTTGTCACTAAGAAATTATATTGTAACAAACTTACCTATTTACATTTTCCTCTCTGATATCGCAGAAAAAATAGTCCAAACAAATCTCATCTATCACATTCATCGGTTTTTCACTTCGTGTAAACAATAAAAACTATCTGTAGGATGAACAACAGCAGATCGTTTAATATTTAAACGCGATGTACTTAGCCTCCAAAATTCAGTTCGATAGCGCAGAAACAAAGCAGCAATAAAAATGCAACATCTGTAAAAAATATGCTATCGCAATTTAGCAGAGAGCGATTTTAAAATTATTTTATGTGTGATAAAAACATGCAGAAAATCCAACAATAAGATTGTTTCTACTTACATGAAAGTTCCAGTTCGCACGTGCTCTGTGAACAAACAATGTTGCCTCAGGCAAAACCACCCTACGCGCTGATGACTCACAGAGTGACTGGTTGGAGTTTAGGTCGCCTTGACTGTAATCGGATTACCCAAACCTTCCCCTCAGTAGCTTATCAGTTGGAAAATCGTTGACTTTACGTGAACATTCAACGATAACGTCTTGCCTACCAGATTGGGAATAGAGTACGGTGGCACAGCGTCGCGCCTACGTTAATTTGCAAGGGTGTGCTACCTGGGTCCCCTTTTGTGTTATTGCTATAATTGCTGATTAGTTCTCGCCCTTTGGATTTATTTGCTATAATTAATATACAGCTTGTGCCGTTAATTCCACCAGATGGAGACGTCTCAGTTGCTGAGGCCCATTCTACGGGTTTATGATGTCAGAAGCTGACAGATAAACACACATAGCGTTGTGGATTGTTGGCCACCGTAGCGTAAAACGAACGCACTCGGCTAGTTATCGAGAGATCTGGGGTACGATACTAGCGGTGATAGGACAACAATTTTTCGGTTGCTATGTGTTGATAAACGTGGAAAGAGCGATGTCTTTCTTTATTCACTTACGCCACGTATTCAAAGGATTTTCACATATTTATCTGTTCAAATTAGTGGGAAATTTTAATAGTAAATTACCATCTATTTTCAAATAATTAGGTTCATTATTAACAACAGCTAAACGCAGATAGTTCTAAAAATAATTATTTGTCAAGCATATTCGGTATTTAGATTGTATAAAATTCATGTGCAGAAAGGGTGATTTATGCCAATATATGCTTCCAAACCATAACAGTACTCTCAAATACCCTGATTTACCAAATTATTATGACTACTTGGTTAATTTGTTGCTGAGCCACCGTTTCTCCTTAATAGTGCTTGAATTTGACTTTTTATGGACTCTATTAAGTGCAGGTGAGTGCCGTGTAGTATAATAGCCCAAAAGCAATGACCTGCACCCTCCAGCTCTTTAATATTTGATGGAAGCGGATTCAGCTGTCTAATGCTCCTTACGGCTTTATCCCACAAATGCCTCATTGGATTGAGATCCGGTAATTGAAGAAGCCAATGAAGCTTGGAAAAGTCTCTGTGATGCTTCTCAAACCATTAGGGTACAATTTGAGCACTATGACATTGAGAGTTGTCCTGCTCGAAGTATCAATCTCCATTGGTATAAACCATCAACATAACTGAAGCACTTGGTCGGCAACGATATTTAAATACCTTTGAGCGGTCAGACGTTGCTTTACACGAATCAAACAGCTCAAACACTTCCCAGACCATCACGTTGCCTCCGCCAGCTTGAAGAGTAGTGACGATGCAAGATGCGTCCATGCTTTTGTGCATCTGTCTGTATATTCTCACCCTTCCATCTACATGGTGCAGTTTAAAATCTCTTTCCCACTCATTTACTGTCTGATTTTTATGTTCCTGAGAGAACTGGAGGCGTTTCTTCTTGTTCGCTGCAGATAGCAATGGCTTACAGACAGACCGTCTGCCTCTGCAGCCCATACGATGTAATGTGCCGCGAACTGTCCGTTGAGAGGCCATCGGACTTGGTCTTTCATTCAGATTATCTGTAATCTGACGAAGTATTATATTGCCCGTCTGTTGGAATGGACAAGTTTACCTACTCTCCTCTCAGCTCGAGCATCCAGTAGCCATTAACGACCACACGCCTTGTGATCAAACCCGTTTTTTTGACTGGTGGTCCACTCTCTGTAAATTTTAATAGCTGCTGTCCTCGAATATTTCACAAGTGCACTATTGCTTCGAGCACTCACGAGCATTCTGCGTTCAAAGTCCATAAGATCTCGTCCCATTATTTCTTCAGCATTGCACTTCATTCGTCTCTGCAAGCCCTCAGCATTCCCATTTCATACCGATTCAACCGTTGTCTAAATTCCGCAGCATCAGCGTAGAGCTACTCTTCGTAAAATGATCTGGCGGTCATAATAATTTGGCCACTCAGTTTATATGTGCTTTAACAGAACTGACTTAAATAACTGCCAAATATTGAAACTTTGTCTTGATTTCAACGCAGTGCCACTTTGTAAGTCGATAATCTTTCCACATTAATGACATTTATTTCAAATATCCACAGCCGTAGCTAACATTTTGGGAGCTTATGGCCATACATTAACTGACCTTTGATCCCATTTCGATGATATTCAATAGAATTGGTTCAGTATACCTCCGGAACAACAGACTAAAGTTTTATCTCAATAGAAACATTTTTAGTCAAGTTATGAGGAATAAATGTCGCTCCTGTGCCCTGACCTTTGACCCCATATCGATGATATTCAACAGAACCGGTTCAGTATACTTCCGAAAAACATGATAAAGTTTTGTCGCAATCGAGGCACTTTTAGTCAAGTTATGAGGATAATGGCTGTGGAATAAATCTCGCTGCTGTGCCCTGACCTTTTACCCCATTTCAATTATATTCAACAGAACTAGTCCGGAACAACATGATAAAGGTTTGTCGGAATCGAAGCATTTTTACGAAAGTTATGACGCATAAGGACGATTTAATGGATCCTGCTCCTATGTCCTGACTATGACCCCATTTCGTCCATTTTCAATACGGTTCCTCCCCAGGTTATCCCCTACCACATACTTAAATTTCATCGAAATCGAACCATTTTTATGCGAGTTATCGTGCGGACGGACGGACTGACAAGCAGACAGACGGACAAAGCTGGAGCATATATGCTTCTTTAACCTACGGTTGGAAAGCGTAAAAAACGAGTATTAATGAATGTTTTTAATTTTAAAACGCAATTACAATTAAATAATTAAAATTCATGTATGATAAATAAGTCATCCAAAAAATTATAATCAGTTTTATTTTCTGATAAAAAGTAAATGCATCGTCCTACTTTGTTACTATTTCCAATCCATAACAACGTCAAAATCTGTTTCTATATACAGATCATTTAGGACCTATCCTGAAAATCCTCCTGCATTATTCCACGCCCTGTCCGCCAGCTTGACCTCCAGCTCAGAGCTTAACCTTCCATCTGACAAAACCCACGTGTCAAGGAATACAAAATACATGCTTGTTCCGCGGTTGTAATCCAGGACAATATCTGCGTGATTCAACATTCAAGAAAGGGATTAATATTTTTTTAATGCCCTGGTGACTAAAAGACTTACGGTCAACTTCTGAAGAAATAATACCAGTTTATGTCAAAGCTAAAATGTAGAATTCAAACATATGTGCCGATCTGGTGGTGCAATGGTTAAAGCGCTTGCTTCTGAGAATTCGTCCGAGATGGGTTCGGGTTCAAATCCCGGTGAGACATGGATGTTGTGTGTGTCTTACGGCACTGGCTTTGTATCTATGCTTTGTATCGGCACTGGCTTTGTATCGGCACTGGCTTTGTTTCTATGCTTTGTATTGGATTTATCTGCTCCAGTTGGGAGAATTACGGATTATACCACCGATACCGAACTTACTGCAAAGGAAGCATCAAACGAACGCTCCACACAGGGCGCTGTAATAGAACTCAGCACCAAGCCCTGTAACAGTTGCTCATGGTGATCATTAAAGAAAATTGGCAAAAAAAATAAGTATATCAAAAATGTTATGAAAATCAGTTCATCTTCTTTCGAACTGGGCCAGTATCTTATCGCGAATGCGACTGCAAATTCTTCATAATGCTGTGCATTTAGGTTTAAACTCATATCATCGTTCACATTTGAGTATTACGCAGCATTCCGAAATGTGCACCTCTTGCTGCCCAGTTATAGCTTCTAGAACCAAAAAAGTAGAGTTTAGTCATGTTCATTAAATTTTTAGTTCAATAAAATCATTCATAAAAATATAGATTATATCTGATTAATAAAAGAAACATTTACGCATCTTGATCCAGTTAGAATTCATTTGGAATCGACTGGCTGGATGCCCTCCTCTGGAACACAGGATATCTTTGAAATTATTCAAACCTTTAACGAGCAAGGCCAAAAATACTTCGCGGAAAAACATTTACTTTGCGTGTAAAATTCCTGTGGTTTAATGGATAGGCCACAATCATTTAAAAATAGGTTTAATATCTGGCTTTAAAAATGAGCTTGCTTAGATTTTGAGAAATCCAGCAGTGATCTCAGAAAGAGAGCCCAACTTTCTCAGAACTGGGGCACAGGATGAGATCCCTCACCGTTAATGCTCCTGAAAGCTTAGATATATTTATGTCGCCAATAAATGTTATAATAGGACTATTTAAAGGGTGACTTAATAAATGGAAAACCGTATGAAAAAAACAGGAAACTGCATCTGGTCTAACTAATTCCCAATGTTAACAACGAAATTCATACTTAAAAATGTAGACGAGTAAGCAAAATAATTCATTTAATATGCAACTTACTTGTCATTAAATGTCAGTCATTACTTTTTCATACGTTACGTAAGTTCTGCAATCAGGAGATTATTAAATGATGTTAGATACGTATGGGGCACAGTATCAGCCATTAAACTCAAGAAATAATGAGCAATATACGTACTTACAATATCCGTAGTGGCTGTCGTGGCTTCATACGTACGCTTGTAATGAATCTACTCACAAGACGTTGCCGTAAGCATCCGACTCACTCAATGAGTCGAATATAAAAGCTCATATTCATTGAGTGAGTCGAATACTTACGGCAACATCTTGTGAGTAGATTAATTACAAGCGTACGTATGAAGCCAAGACAGCCACCACGGATATTGTAAGTACATATATAGCTCATTATTTCTTGATTTTGAAATTCGTCATCTAAATAATAAAGGCAAGCAGCACTTGAAGATAATTATGGGATATTTCAATGCAAAAATAGGGCAACGGCAACAGAATGAAACTTTAGTAGGTAAATTCGGTCACGGCAACAGAAACCAGCGTGGAAATACTCTCGCTGAGTTTGCAGAGGCAGAAGGGTTTTTCATCTTGAACTCCTTTTTCAAGAAAAAGCCGCACAGGAAATGGACATGGAGACATCCAAATGGGACGACAAGTGAAATTGATTTTATTATGTGTAACAAAAAAATTCGTCATAGAAGACTGCAGTGTGCTAAACAAGTTCAACACAGGCAGTGACAATAGATTGGTGAGATGTAAGATGCACCTCAACACTAAACTCGAACGTGGCAAGCTCATAAGACAAACAAAATGTATTGACATAACCAACCTTAAAAAACACCATAATACCTTCAAGTTGGAACTGAAAAACAGATTCTCTGCTTTAGAAGGCCTAACATCGGAAGAAGTGGATATTTCTGAAGTTAACAGAAAAGTAACCAAATCTCTTATGGAAACAGCAAGAAAATTAGCTGGCTCTAAGAACAAGTTGCATGTGAACAAATTATCAGGAAAAACCAAAATGTTGATGCAAAAATGAAGAGAGATGAGGACAACTAAAGAAGATGTGACTTCCAAAGTGGAATACATAGAGCTATATGCAAGACACTAAGAAAAAGTATCACTGAAGACGTAAGGAAATTCAACTGTGAACTAGTGAGGAAAGCAATTGAAAACAACCAAAGCCTAAAGATAGCAAAGGGACATCTCAGTAAGGGAAGAAAACAGATTATGGCACTGAGAAAAGAAGATGGTTCTGTAACAAGAAATACAGGCGAAATTTTTACAAGAGTGAAAAATTTCTATTCCAGGTTATATGAAAGGGATGATGCATGTACTCCAGACATCATGGAAGATACCAGAGTTATTCCAGTTCTTCCAGTCCTCCCAACAGAAGTTGCACATGTAATCAAGAACATGAAGCGGGAAAAAGCTCCAGGAGAAGATAGAATTACTGTAGACATCATACAAGAAGCAAGTGGAGAAATCGAAACAGTACTCGCCCAAATTTCACTCGATGCCTTAAAGAAGGGAAGATTCCTGAGGACTGGAACAACGCTATAATGATACTGCTACATAAAAAAGGTGACATTGAGGATCTCAGGAACTACAGACCTATCAGCCTCCTATCAGTGGTTTATAAAATCTTCACTAAAGTTCTTTCACACCGTTTGAAGGTAACACTGGACATGGCTCAACCGAGAGAACAAGCTAGATTCAGGAGTGGCTACAGCACAATAGATCATATCCACGTACTGAGAGAACTAATTGAAAGAGCGATGGAATATGAACTTCCATTGTGCATGGCTTTTATTGATTATGAAAAAGGGTTTGATCGGTGAAACCATCAGCAGTTACAATGGCTCTGAAATCCTGCGCTATTGAAGATGCATACATTAATATTATTAATAACATCTATGAAAATGCAAGTGCAAAGATTCGGCTGTTTGAAAATACAACACACATAAAAATTGGAAAGGGAGTGAGACAAGGTGACACCATATCTCCGAAGCTCTTTAATGCCACATTGGAAAATGTCTTTCAATCACTGAACTGGGAAAACAAAGGGATAAAGATTAATGGAGATTATCTAACCCACCTTCGTTTTGCTGATGACATAGTCATTTTTGCAACTACCCATCAGAGCTACAGAGTATGATCCAGAAACTTGCTGAAAAGAGTAAAGAAGTGGGATTAAAAATGAACTTTCAGAAGACGAAAGTGATGTTCAATGCTTTTACACGAAATGAAGATTTATCGATTGATGGAGAAAAGCTGGAGATAACAGACAGCTACGTTTATCTTGGACAGCAGATATCAAGTGAGGGTCACATTGATGAAGAAATTAATCGGCGTACAAGACTTGCCTGGAGAGCTTTTGGAAGAAACAGCATAATTTTCAAGAGCAATATGCCATTATGTCTTAAAAGAAAAGTGTTTGATTAATTCATCCTTCCAGTGCTTACGTATGGTGCAGAGACGTGGACCTTAACTAAAAGAGACATACAAAGACTGCAGACAACTCAAAGCAGCATGGAGAGGTGCATGCTTGGTGTAACCAGAAGGGATAAGAAGAGGAACTCGTGGATCCGAAAAATGACAAGAGTGGAAGACATCATGATCAGAGTTAAATCCCTGAAATGGCAATGGGCTGGGCATACTGCCAGAAGGACAGACCATCGATGGACAGCCGAAATTTTAGATAGGATTACAAGGGACAGGAAAAGACCCAGAAGAAGACCACATGGGAGATGGGTGGATCAAATTCGAAAGAATGCGGGAGTGACATGGAGGTGACTGGCACAAGACAGACCGTTGTGGAGGAAACTTGGGGAGACCTTCGTCCAGAATTGGATTGATAATGGTTGAGAATGATGATGATAATGATGATATACGGAAAAATGAAAAAAAAAATACTTCCAGAAGAATCTTGATTGGTCGCGGCTCCTTGCCTCTATCTGTCATGGCCGTCTTAAGGGGTGGGCCACAGGGGCCGGTGCCCAGGGTTCCCACCTAAACTGAGGCCCCCAACTCCCCAAGAGCTTGTGGGTTTATAAAAAGTGAAACTCTTTCACCACTTACCAGGTTTTTATTTACTTAAAGAAAAGAAGAAACAGCAATGCAGAAAACAGGAAATCCTTCGGCCTTTTTCAAACCTTGCTCGCAGCTTCTATTTCCCGAGGAGGCAGAAGAGAAGGTAGGTGTTTATGTGGATCTTTTGCTTCAAAACAGGAAGCAAAGAAACCCTCCCTATCCCGAGCGTGGAGTATGAAGAAAGAATACCCAGGGGAAAAATGCCCATGAAAAAAATGACCACAGGAAAAACGCCTACGGAAAAAATGACCACGAAAAAAATGTCCACTTCTCGAAATTAGGAAAACATGCCCACAGAGAAAGATTGCGTTTTTTCCGTGGGCGATTTTTCCGTAGGCAATTTTTCCGTGGGCGTTTTTTCTGTGGGCATTCTTTCCTCATACCAGAAAAAGTGAGGTCTTTCTTAGTAATGGGAATACTTCCTCCGCTCAACCATATAACGTTATCTAGCGTTCATAAGGTTATCCTAGTTTGTTTTCAAAACGGCGGAAGACGTCCATTGTCCAAATGAACGTTTGTGTGTGTATGGAATGCTTGTTGGCTTTTTCAAGAAGAGTAACTGCGCTTAAGAAAAAATGTCTAAGAAAAAAAACGCCCACGGAAAAAATGCCCACTTTTCGAAAATAGAAAAAAATATGTCAACTGTCGACTGATAAGCTTTTATGTCTGTAATGAACGGAGTTCGGACAACTGGTCACAGACAACTGACCACAAAAGCGTTAGGAGTCGTATAAATATTGCCGTTTCTTTGCCACTTCACCTACATAACGGAAATGGGTGTAGGTGAAGTGGCCGCCGGAGAACTGGCCACCCGGCGTAGTGGCTCGGAAAAATTGTCCACTAAAAGTTTAAGGGGCCGAATAGAAATTGCGTTTCTGACCGCTTCGGGGTCATGTCCGCAGTGTTTGGTTTTCTGAGTCACATAAAGTTTCTGTAATTTCGTATATTCTTAATTGTGATATTTAACGTAATTTTTTATAAAAAAAAATTTATAATCTACATCTCAAAAAAAAAAAAAAAAAATCAGGGTTTATAAACCACAGGTCAAAAAATTATTTGCGGACATCTGCTACCTCAGGAAACCATATATAGAAGGTGTAGAGGGGGGGGGGGGTTAATGCTAGAAATATTAAATATAAAGAATTTGTAGCCCAACCGAGAGCAGATTTTCAGTGTTTCGAGCTACACCTCAACAAATTCTGAGGGCACGTGCAAACGCAGGAAACCTGTCGGGGGAGGGGGAGGCGAGAGAGGCTTTATATCGAAAACATAAAATACAGAGGATTTGTAGAGTTGTAGTTTGTAAACGGTGAAAATCTCCGGATCGTGCCAGAAATGCTTCATATTTTATATTTTTGGTATTAAGCCCCCAACCCCTCCGACAGGTTTCTTCAGTTTGCACATGCCTGCAGAGAATTTGTTGAGCTGTAGCTTATAAACCCTGAAATTCTTTTGTTGAGTTGTAGATTATACATATTTATTATAAATAATTCCATTAAATATCGCAATTAAAAAAATACGAAATTACGGATACTTTACGTGACTCAGATAACCAATATCTGGTGGCCACGGTAAACGGTAAAAATACCCCCGGAGAAAATACCCCCGAAAACTGAAAAGCGGAAAAAATGCCCCGGGAAAAAATACCCCCGGAAGAAATACCCCCAGAACAAGCGGTTCACTGTAACAGGAACACTGATGTGTGGCAGTGTTCCGGTGTGGCAATTTACCGGCAACCCTGCCGCATATCTTTCAGCAACTTGGCCACAAAAGTTCAAAGAGGGGGGTATAAAGATTGCCGTTTCTGGGCCTATATTGAGAACTGAATTGGGAACTCCAAACGAATTTCGCGAAAACGTTCCATGTAAGCCAAGCGAGAATTGTACTTTAATTTGAAGAAATAAATTGCCGAGGATCCGAGGTACACTTGGTTCGGGGGGGCTCTACCCCCAACTTCCGTAATATTATATTCTGGGCCGCTGAAGCCTGTCAGTGTATCCAGGCTGTTCCCCCAAAATGTTAAAATGGGCGTAGAGCTGTGAACATTAGAACCATGCTTTACATAATGATTCTGTACATGACCACGAATTTTCAGGAGGGTGGGGTGAATTCACCCTCCCCCAAGTTTCTAAGAGCGCCGACAAGTGTTCAAAATTTGCTCGCAATTTCTATGCTTCATGTTGTTTTCCCGCTCCCCCAGAAATTTGGTGAAGCCTGTGAAAGGGATACGAGGTGCTTGGTTTGGAGGGCTCTACCCCCAACTTCCGTAATTTTATATTCTGGACCTCTAGAGTCGGTCAGTGTATCCTCGATGTTACCCCTGAATAGCTCTTAGAAACTATGGGAGGGTTACCCCACCCTCCTGAAAATTCGTGGTCGTGTACAGAATCATTATATAAAGCATGATACTAATGTTTACAGCTCTACGTCCATTTTAACATTTTGGGGGCACCCCCCCAAGTTCATGGCCCTCGCGTAGACTTCAAGGGGAACTTCCTGGATACACTGGCAGACTCCAGCGGCCCAGAATATAATATTACGGAAGTTCAGGGTAGACCCCCCCCCTAACCAAGTGCACCTCGGATCCTCGGCAATTTATTTCTTCAAATTAAAGTACAATTCTCGCTTGGCTTACATGGAACGTTTTGTCGAAATTCGTTTGGAGTTCCCAATTCAGTTCTCAATATAGGCCCAGAAACGGCTATCTTTATAACCCCCCCCTTGAACTTTTGTAGCCAAGTTGCTTAAGATGTGGGGCAGGGTTGACGGTAAATTGCCACATCGGAACACTGCCACACATCTGTGTTCCTGTGTGGCAGTTTACAGTGAACTGTTTGTTCTGGGGGTATTTCTTCCGGGGGTATTTTTTCCGGGGGCATTTTTTCCGCTTTTCAGTTTTCGGGGGTATTTTCTCCGGGGGTATTTTTACCTACATCCGGTGGGCACGAAGCGGTCAATAACGAAATTTTTATACGGCCTCTTAAATTTTTGTGGCCTTTCTTCTATTTTAATTTAATTTTCGTTGAATAATTTGTAGAATGGGGAAGAAACATTATATCTTTCAACACTCATTTTATTGTAATTTACTAAGCAACTAAATGTGAGTGCATTTGGTAAACCATGGAGTTCTACAATATTTATCATATACCATTTTTCATCAAGTGGTATTTAAAACGTTACTGGACATTGAATGTTTTTTTTTCTAGGGATAACATGGTGATGGTGGTGTATATTAGAATTCTCATATGTTGTATAATACCATATGCGAATAAAAAAATAACCACATACTGCAATAATACCATATGTTGTATACAGAATACATGTATACGTATATAAGATCAGAGGCCCCGATCAATGTGACGGACCAGGGCCCCCGAACGTGTTAAGACGGCACTGCTATCTGTATCCGAGTTTAGGACGTTTGGACACCGGTCCCTAAAGATTTGTGCCTAAATGTCCTGGTGCCCGTCAGGGTGACCAAATGATCTGGTGCCCAAATGTCCGGATGCCTAAATGTCCGGTGCCCAAATGTTCAAACCCCCTATATATATACGCAGAATACCGGTGGTGGTAATAAAGTGACCTGACAGTGTATATTTTTCGCTTTTGAAACCGTGCTTAATAAAAATCATAGCTACAGACGAAAGGAATTCCTGAGAACAATCAAGCATTTCAGGGAAGAGTGACGTTTATTTTCATGGTGTTTTTGAATGATAATACACCAAACAAGGTTTGGTTCGTTGCATAACGTTCGACCGTTTTTTCACATACGTTATCTGTATCTCTAGTCTCTGGGTGGGCTGTTTTCTTTCTCATCTCCTTCCCCATACAGCCCCCCTACTAGAAATATCGTACGGTACAAATTGCATTTGAGACGTTTTCACACGCGCAGCATTCTGGGAAACGGGTCACAAACCGTGGCCTGTATGCGGTCGTAATTTGTCTTGCGCGTGGTAGTTGTTGACAAATACTGAGTGTAATTCCGCGAGAATGGACTGTGGATATTGGATTACTCTGGGAACGCAGACTCCACCAGTGAAGAGGAAAGAATTGTACGAAAAGTCATGTCCCCCGGTCGCCTTCGCAGGAGTTTCATCACGGAGGCGTTGAGAGTTCCGAGGTGCCAACTATTTGGGGGCGTGACTCCAGAACACCCCCTGTTAGAATCTCCGGCGGCAGTAGACTGGCGGGTGATGAGGGGAGAGAGGGGGGGGTTACGTTCCGCAAAAATTCCTGCCGTCGAGAGGCGAGCGAGGAAGTCTTCATTATCGACAGTTGAATCAGATTATGTAATTTTTGGGGTAATGGGAGTTAATTTGAGGGGATAAAAAATAGGCGGCTTTTGAAAGAAAAGTCGAAGATAAGATCTTAACATATGTACCTCACCCCATGAGGTATTGGAAAAAAGTCTGTTGAAATTTCAGGGCATTTACCAACGAATATTCGGTTCTTAGTTTTGAACAATATGTGTTGTCCACGCATTTCCAAAGGGAGAACTGAAAACTGTTCTTAAATGCAATGCTTGAGGGGTTGGGGTATGTAATTTCAATGTTCTCCAGCCAGTTGTCTTTCCTTGACCTTAGAATACCAAATATATTTTTTTTTTTTTTCTTATCGCAATTCACTTTTGTGTTTCAGGTTAAGCATCTTAAACAAAAATAAAATAAAAAAACAAACAGAAAGCTGTGATGCCTAACCATACTTTTCATTCAGCTGTAACTGCATCATATATACTGAAATGCCTACAATAGTCCCAGGAAACGCATCACTCTCACTTCTTTAAGTGAATATTGCTCGTAAAATCTCCATCACAAGCATTGCTATTGTTAAAAATTTTGAAGATGACAATCCGAATTTTTGTGTAAATGTACCAAGGATGGTAAGTCAGTTAACATCCGGAAACTTTAAATTTCATCGTCCCAGAGCGGGACTCGAAACCGCGTCTCCCAGATAGCGCCCGAGTATGCTAACCACTACACCACCCAGAACTTGGTGGTTGTATTCAAATTAATCGGAAACTTGAGACTTGGTCGTTCTGGTTGGTGTAGTGGTTAGCATACTCGGGCGCTATCTGGGAGACGCGGTTTCGAGTCCCGCTCTGGGACGATGAAATTTAAAGTTTCCGGATGTTAACCGACTTACCATCCTTGTCACATTTACACAAAAATTCGGATTGTCATCTTCAAAATTTGTATTATATGGTGCAATCCAGTATTTCTTTCATGATTGCTATTGTTGTTACTTTCTGCTCGGATTTTATTTTCCTTCTCAATAGTTTTTGGTAAGCTAGGGTCAGATTAAGGCCGTAGTGGGCCCCTAGGTTAAGACATTTTAGTGGGGGCTAATTAATACATCTGAGTAGGCGTCCAAAGACTAATTAATACATCTGAGTAGGCGTCCAAAGACTAATTAATACATCTGAGTAGGCGTCCAAAGACTAATTAATACATCTGAGTAGGCGTCCAAAGACTAATTAATACATCTGAGTAGGCGACCAAAGAACTTATGACCAGAGATGGAAACGGATCACGAGTCAACAATTTCTTGCGGGACAAACGGGTCCGGTCAAGGTGTTTTTCTGACCCGATTTCGATCTGCAATTTATTTCCGTGATATTTTTGAAAAGCAAAAAAAAAAAAAAAAGAAACAAGAATGCGCACTGTGAAATTTTGTGCTCGACACTGATGCCCACCGGGTACGGAGAACTGGTCACCGGAGAACTGGACACATTGCAATTTCAGTGCCATAAAATTGTTCTGCATAAACAAATTTCATGTGGCTATATTCCCCACTACTTCAGCAACTATTGTTCATATTTTTTTTTAATATTTCATTTTCAGTAAGAAATTTAGACATTCCATGATTCGTAGCTAAGGCTAAGCGGTGAACTGGCCACCGGAGAACTGACCACCGGAGAACTGGCCACAAAAATTTTAAGGGGCCGTATAAAAATTGCGTTCTGGGCTTCTCCGTGGCTACGCCTCCCGAGATTGGTTATCTGACACACATAAAATGTCCGTAATTTCGTATTTTATTATTTTCGATATTTTTCTATAAACTATAACTAAACAAATTCTCTGCGAGTACGAGCAAACCCAGGAAACTTGTCGGGTGGGGGGCTTAAAACCTAAAATATGAAATATAAAGAATTTCTGGTCCGATCGGGAGATTTTCAGCGTTTACAAGCTACAAGTCATCGAATTATCTGAGGGCATTATTTGCTGCCTCAGGAAACTAGTCCGGGGGGGGGGGGGGGCGTAATACCAAAAGCGTAAAATATCAAGAATTTTTCATTTCTCTTCCGATCGGGAGATCTTCAGCATTTACAAGCTGCAACTCGACAAATTTTCTCAGCGCATGTGCACTCTCTGGAAACTTGTCGGTTAGGGGGGGGAGGTTTAAACCAAAAGTATAAAATATGAAAAATTTCTCGTCCGATCGGGAGATTCTCAGCATTTACTAGCTACAACTCGACAAATTATCTGAGGGCATGTGCCTACTCAGGAAACCTGTGTGTGTGTGGGGGGGGGAGAGGGGGTTATACCAATTATACCAAAGGTGTAAAATATGAAGAATTTCTCGTCCGATCGGGAGATTTTTGGCATTTACAAGCTACAACTCGACACATTATTTGAGGGTATGTGCCTACACAGCAAACCTGTGTGTGTGTGTGTGTGTGTGCATACTTGTAATTTGAAAACCCTTAAATCTTTTGCTGAGATGTAGATCATAAACATTTGTTATAAAGAATTACATTAATTATCGCAGTTAAGAAAAGACGAAATAACGGAAACTTTATATGACTCAGATTACCAACCTCTGGGGTCGTGGGCACGAAGCGGTCAAAAACGTAATTTTTATACGGCCCCTAAAAATTTTGTGGCCAGTTCTCCGGGTGGCCACTTCTCTGGTGGCCAGTTCTCCTACACCCGATGCCCACGGACTGAAAAATGATTTGTTATGCAAATTAAAGGGAGACTGTCCTCAGAAGGGAAAGTGATTTTCCTTCTGAGAAGCAATGAAGAAAACACCATCCACATTTTGGAAACTTTCAATTCATCATAAGCTTGTGAAAATTGCTGTTGCTGTGAAACATATTCTGAAGCTTGATATGTTGTCAAGAAAAAAAAACTAAAACTAAACATACAAGTTATCTAATTCAAGAATTTCGACTGTAGCGCCATCAAAATTAGGTGGGACAACCTTCATATTACTGCGGAGGTACTTCTTGACCCCCGCAGATGTATTTGAAAACGTGTGAAACAATTAGGTTACGTCTTGCAAGTGAAGGACGACACATGGCCGATTTAAGCAACGGGCCCAGTGAGCCCAAGCACAAGGCGCCAGATTTAGGGGGAGCGCCAAGTTGGAAGAGTTTTTTTTATGAATATTTTAGCACCACCACCCAAGAAAATTTGTACTTAAATAATTTTACAAAATATATTAATCTTAAAACTTATATTATTTGTAGTCATCACTCCATATGCGTGAGCGGAGAGCATTAACTGAGCAAGAGCGTTGATTAATTAATTGCTGCATGGAGCAGTCTGACCTTGAAACTTAAGTGCTGGTTTGGAGGGGGAGGAAGAGAGAGCTCGAGGGTTGTCCCTCTTGCCTTGACGTCTAATAATGTGCTAGTTTGTAGTAATATGTGGAAGCAGTTAGAATTACTGTTTGAGAAATAATTCACCAAAGGGTGTTTAAAATAATTTTATAATAATATCTAGAAACTAATATTTATAATTTGCTTATACAATCAAGTAATTCTTTGTAAAAACAGGTGCGGTTAGAGAATAGAAAGATAATACTTTCTCAGCAATCTACATTCCCAATCATATATGACTGCCGAAGACTTGAACACACCACGGGATATGTACACTTTCATCATTGATAACAATCTTCACAGGGCATTTCCAAACTCAGAAATAGCTTTGCGAATGTTTTTAACCTTACCAGTCACGAACTGTTCTGAAATATCATTTTCAGCAGTCTCAAGAATAAAAAATGAAAAAAGGATTTTATTGGGAGAAAAAAAGAAAATTTAACTCACTCGTGGGTAGAAAAGGATAGTATAGATTACTCTTCGGTAATTGCCACTTTTGCCCATGCAAAGGCCCGTCGAAAACCGATGTTCACGCCATAATGATGGTGCAGTCAGACATTGGGTGGAAAAGTAGGAAATTACGTAAGTGTTAATCAAATTTTCATTTGCATCGTATGTGTTCATTAAGATTGTTTTAATATTTGCTTCTTTTCCCACATTATTGTGTCTTTTCTGGTGCCTTATATTGTCTTATAATAATAAATTCTATTATTATAATGTATTTATTTCTCACAAAGTCCTGAATGTTAACGATTTGAAATGTACCCTCGTATATACAGTACGAAATAGACTCATTATATTTTTCGTTAATAATAAATATCATTGCAAAATTGCTTAACATGACGCAATAAAACACCCTCCAGACAAAAAGACGCATGCACGTTATGAGCCAGCACCGTTTAGCAAAAGAACAAATTGGGGGGGGGGGGGGGGCTCTTTTCTTGTACCCATGTCGTCAGAGGCACTTCTTCATCCCTGGGACGACAGTTTCAGTACTTCCTGTAAGTTAGTGAGTAAGTTATACCTTCCCATAATACGTTTGTTTGATTTCTATATAACCTACGTAAGATACCCCCTGCGGAGAGACTTTTTGAACTCCCTGTATATAATACTGTAGATATTAGAATTCAAAGCAGATTTTTTCAGGTCGGATCTGGGTCAGTCACAGATCCGGGTCGGGTCCAGTTATGTGACGTCCGGGTCCAGAATTTTTGACCCGTTTCCAACTCTGCTTATGACTGGGAATCATTATGAAATCCCTTAAAACATAAAACTATAACTACTGAATTATCTATAGAGTTTTCATAATAAGTCACTGTATTTTTGATTTTTTCATAAGAACATAAGTTAAAAGCTTAAGGCTCTTGGATTTTGTCTTGGATTTTCTAATGATTTAGCGTTGTATCGTTTTCATAGTACTTCTTTTTGTTATCCAATGTTAAGCTACAGTGGACTGCGACCATTAATAGTTCCAAATGCAAATGGGGAGGTGTGAGTGGATCGTAGTGAAAAAACTGAAGCTCTTGTACACAGCGACATGAAACCTTTACCCTAGGTGAGTCACTGCCTTGAAATCTGGTGGTTTTCCTCTATTTCTGACCAAATGGAAATCATACGAGACAAAAGTAAAACTATTTTAAAACCGCCCCCCCCCTTCTCTCTCCCTCTTTATAAATTGCCCTGGCATGACTAATGGGCCCTTGGTCATGGTGGGCTCCAAGGTTATAGCCCCTATAAAATAGTCATAATCCGGCCCTGCTCCAAGCTTTACAGCACTGCTCTTATATTTAGGGAAGCGCTCCAAAATTAACCCTTAAACTTCTTGCTGGTTTTATACACGCAAAATGAAACGCAAACTCACTGATTCCCTGCAGATCCTACCAAGCCGGAATGCAGCGCGTCTTTTACAGGTACTATGAGATAGAAATCTGCTAGGGGTTTGATCGCAAAGTCCATCTCTGTCAAACCCAAGGTTTAGAGAAGCTTATCTCACATCTCTCGCAACCGAAAATTGGCGACATCATCGTCCTAATGGATTTAAACTGAAGCTACTGATAACAACTCTTAACTCAAAGAGGATATAAAACTGAATTTTGTAGCAAAATTTATACACACACAAATACACACAAAAGCGCATTTACATTTAAACATAAGAGAAGTTTACAGCCGTGTAAACTTCTAAATCGAAATTTCGGGAATAGGGTATGCAGTATATTTGCGGGCAGCGCCGTTTTCATGAAAACTGAATCTTTTTTCTCCATTTTTCTTTTCTGAAAAACCATGATTAAATATTGCAGAAGTACCTAAGTGAAGATTTTATAAAATATACAGAGAGAGAGAGAGAGAGGTGTTGTGCATTATTTGTGTAGCGGCATGCCTTCTGGGCCATCGGTGGTTGAGGGCCCCTAGGTTATAGGGCCCAGTTAGACGTTCTTTTTTTTTTTTTTTTTTTTTTTATTGGAGGTTTAACGACCACCGTGAGCAACTCAATGGGCTATAAGCAGTCGCCCGTCCCTAATTTTAGGGTCACTGGTTCCAGGGAAGGGAAAGAGCCAGTGCCGTAAGACAAACACAACATCCATGCCTGACCGGGATTCGAACCCAGACCCCTTACGGACGAATGATCAGAGGCCAACGCCTTAGACCACTGCGCCACAGGGGCGGCAGACCTTCTTTAATCGGTCCTGTCGGGATCTGCACATTGGAACGTAAAAATACACATTCGAGTCACATTATTGTGACAAGCTCCTACTTTTGACGTCAACAGCGCGTAACCAATGAAAGAAGACACGTGTCGTGATCTGGCTTGGAGGGTATATAAGGTGTGCTGTAGGCAAACTGAAAACATATCACTCGTTGATGTTATGGATGAAAAGAGCGATTTATCAGATTTGCAAAAAGGGATGATTATCTGCTTTCGGGCCAAGGGTGGCAGTATTTCTGAAACAGCGCAGTTTGTGAACTGTTCGCGTGCTGCTGTAGTTAAAGTGTATCGCGATTGGAGAAATGGCACCATTGCGAATAAGCGAAGTGGAAACTGCGGATTACCACGTGCCATTGGTGTGAGAGGTGAACGTCGGCTGCGAAGGTACGTGAAGGCCGATCGACACGCTACAGTGGAGCAACTAACTGACCGAATGAACAGGAGGCCTACCAGAAGTGTGTCTAAAACGACAGTTCAGCGAACCCTGCTGCGTATAGGGCTGCGATGCAGACGGATGGTCACTGCACGTATGGGAGAAAAGGCTTACATTTACATTTGCACGGAAGTATCGGAATTGGACCTCTGCTGATTGGCAAAGGATTGCCTTCTCCGATGATTCACATTTTTTGCTTCATCGAACTGACGGACGTTGGCGTATAAGGTGAGAAACATCGGAGACCGAACACTCTTCAACCACTGCTGGAAGAACACAAGCTGGTGGGGACAGAGTTATGGTCTGAGGAATGTTTTAGGACCATTTCCCGGTCCACTCATACCTGTGTGAAGGCACTATGGACCGAATTCGTTATGAATCCATGTTTGCAGGCCACATACACCCATACAGGCTGATTGCCTTCCCTGGAGCGGATGGGATCTTCCAGCACGACAATGCGATGATTCACACAGCTAGAAATGTCCGAGAGTGGTTAAAAGAGCACGGTGAAGACTTCGAAATACTTCCCTGGCTCCCTCATTCCCCAGACGTAAACCCAATTGAGTATCTATGGGACCACCTCGATCGTGTTCTTCGCTATATCGATTCTCCAGCAGCTGTCAGATACACTGCAGTCAGCATGGCTCCAGATACTTGTGAACACCTTCCAGCACCTTATTGAGTTACTCCCAGACGTCTAGCTGCTGTCCGCGCTACACACGACGGTTAATCCTGATATTAGTAGGTGATCACAATAATGTGACTCGACCGTGTATTTCTTCGCATTGAAAACTGCACCTATGACGAAGGCTCTCTGCACACGTTTGGCTAAAGAAAACTGTCCTCATTGAGGGAAGGAAAGAAAAACTTGCATAATTACGGTTGCAAAAGTCAGACAGAGAAAAATGTTTTCCTCATCTCATTGCCGTTACTATGGCCAATATTATTTATATCTCTCTTAAAATACAAATTTCCCTGCTTAGCGGCATAGGTGCATATTCATGTCTGAAAAAAAATAATTTCGTGTCTATGAGAGCTATATAAAAAAATCCTTTTCTGAAACGGACGACCAAAACCATCATCAAGAATTTGCTTCGTAACCCCAGTAGAGCAGTGGTCTAAGCGTTTACTTCTGACCATTCGTCCGAGAAAGGTCCGGGTTCGAATCCAGTGAGTCCCGGATGTTGTGCTTCTCTTACGGCACTGGCTTTCTCCCTTCCCTGGAGCCAGTGCCCTAAATTAGGGACAGGCGACTTTTTGTTGCTTACGGTTGATTGTTAAACCCCAACAAAGTAGAATGTAAATTATATGAAATTAATGATATTCATTCCTCGATCAATTTCCCTATGGAGCTCGAACCCAATGGTGCCTTGCCTTATCTGGATGTATTACTGAGCAAGATGCCTGAAAATCGCCTTCGTACCCAAGTCTATTATAAACCCACATCCGTCCCCAATTTGATGCTTAGCAGCTCATGCTGCCCTGCTAGTTACAAGACGACTCAATTCCATACATACCAAATGTTTCTTATCAGCTCAAGAACGCGCTCATGATAATGATCTTTGGTGTTGGCATCAGGTCTCCGACATCTTTATATGCCATGCTTCGGGGAAACTCTGACAAGTCCCCGCTTTCTAATGAGGCAGGTGTTTATGCAATCCCTTTACAGTATCCGGACGGCTCCAAGCGATACTACATTGGAGTGACGAAGCGTTCGTTTGGAACTAGAATCAACGAGCATAAAAGGGACATAAAGAACTGTAAAGTAACAACAGCCCTATCCAGAGAGGTCCAACTCAAGTCCGCTACTCCTATGTGGGATGACGTAAAGAAATTAGCCTTCTACTCCACCCCAAAATCTACCGCCATTCGCGAAACTTTAGAGATCATCACCAACAGTAAATCATGCAATGACAGCCTCTTGCTGGAGTTTCCACGAGTTTGGAACCAGTTCTTCAAATAATAAATGCGTTTCGTTTTCTTCTATGATTCCGCGTGTTAACGAGCATGACGCCTCGAGTCTTTGGATGAATAATTACTTAGCATCTGCTCGTTTATAGTCAAGTCAAGTCACCGCATTCAAATTGTTGAAGCTTTCTATTTTTAGTTTGCAGTTTGCTGTCTACCTTCCTTGAGAAAGTCATCTGGTTGATGTGCGAAAGCTTGGAAACCTTGATTTGTATTCTACGCCAAGAAATTCGGATTGCTAATATAGTGATACTATTTTAAAGAAGACTGCTTAACTAATTCCTCAAAGTGTATCATCTTTAGGACACTGATTTCTACATCCAGTAAGCCCAGATACAGGGTGATTCAAAATGATTCATCTCATTTCAGAAGAGCATAATTCCATACCTATCAACCATGAAAGGTTAATATGCTGGAAGAGGGACAAAAAGAGTGAGCAGATTCAAATACTGGTGATAGACGTGAACGAAGATGGAAATCTGAAGGGAGAAGTGACCAGCAGAGTGCAAGTATAGGATGAAATAACTGGAGAAAAACATGTGCACTGCGTGACAGTAGGATGCCAAAGTGGCTGAAAAGTCTGGGTACCAAGGCTAGATCATCAATACCGTAAGCTGTTAAGACCTGGCCAGTGACAAGGTGTTTGGAGAAAAAGCTAAATGTTGTTGAAATGAAGATGCTGAGATGGTTTTGTTTTGAAACTAGGAAAAACAGGATTTGAAACGAGATGACATGGACAACAGTTAAAGGGGCAAAAGTTTGAAAGGAGGCACGAGATGCAAGACTGCGCTGTTATCAGGCGCGCAACTAGAAATGTTTTCTGGAGGGGGTTATGATATCAATGAAAACTCTATGAACAGTATGTCAATAATTTGCATGAAGTATCAGTATTTTATTGATATCATTAGGGGAAAAAAACATTTTTGCACCATTTAGTGTCGCTAACTATGTAATGGTATCAGAAAAAAAAATCATGATTTCGGAAATTGAAGTACAGAACTTAACAAAGTAATTCGTAATACAAATAGATGAAATAATAAATTCCCTATTACGAATAATTTGATAACAATATGGCAAGCTCTTTATCATAAACCTAGCTATAGTATAAAGACAATAAATTGAAGAACTGCCTCTCTTCTGTTTGGGGTGCCCTATGTCTGAATGAACAATGGCGACGCATCTTTATTTTTATTTTCTGGCGGTATGTTTCGTTGAATGCTCAGTTACTTACGCAAAAGGAGGAATGCTGGTCATGGATTGGAAGATTGACCACAGACATCCACTTTGCCAGATGAATATTAGTGCCGAGTGGTAGATAACAGAAAATCCTGGTCCTTTCACTATACTCTATTCTTGTGAGTTAAATCAGCTAGGAGTAGGGTTCATACACTGTAAAGTTATTCAGCCCCGACCTGGTTATACAGCTTAACAAAGACAACTTTGACCTACTTTGTTGTCATAGCAACCCTTACGAGCTTAGGCGTAGACATTGCAGAAATCCAGTGAATGCTCGAGCTCTGATCATGAAGTCCAGTGAGTGCTCAGTCTCTTCATATGAAGTCTAATGAGAGCTGCAGCGCTGGGTATAAAGTTTAATTAGTACTCTAGCTCTGGATATGAAGTCTAATGAATGCTCGATCTTTAGATCTGAAGTCTAATGAGTGCTATAGCTATGGATGTGAAATCTAATGAGTGGTCCAGCTCTGTATATAAAATCTAATGAGTTCTCCAGCTCTGGATGTAAAGTCTAATGTGTGCTCGAGATCTGGATATGAAGTCTAATGAGAGCTCGAACTCTGGATCTGAAGTCTAATGAGTACCCCAGCTCTGGATATGAACTCCAATGAGTGCTCCAGCTCTGGATATGAACTCCAATGAGTGCTCCAGCTCTGGATATGAAGTATTATCTTCAGTTATGTTGGGAGCTAGGAATGGTCCCTCAGTATTGAAGGGATGCCGTCATTGTTTTCTTGTATAAGGGAAAGGGTGATCAGACTGAATGCAAGAACTTTTCGTGGTATCAGTTTGTTAAGTGTGCCAGGGAAAGTATTTGGAAAGATTGTTATTGATGGGGTACGGGGTCTTACATCAGAGAAAGTGTGGGATGTGCAGAGTGGTTTTATGCCTGGCAAGGGCTGCACTAATCAAATTTTTGCTTTACGAATGATGATTGAAAAGTATCTTTCTGCTGGTAAAAAGGTGTTTGCGGCCTTCATAGTTTTAGAGAATGCTTATGACAAAGTAAATAGGACTCGTCTGTGGAAGGTACTGAATAAATATGGTATTAATGGGAATCTACTTAATAGTGTGAAAGCCATGTACGCTGGCAGTAGAGATTGTTTACGAATGAATGGTATTTTGTCTAAAATGTTTTCTATTAGTGCACGAGTCAGGCAAGTTTGTGTAATGTCTCCCTGGATGTTTAATATATTTATAGATGCATGCATGCATGATGCCAAAATGGATAATACTGGTTTGTGCTTTGGTAATATGCATGTGTGCAGATTGCTCTATGCTCATGACACAGTCCTGTTGGCAGAGAGCAAAAGTGAATTGCAGAGTATGTTCTCCCGGATGTATGAAGTTTGTATAAAATTCAAACTGAGTATAAATAAGGGAAAAACCAAAGTTATGGTTTTTAAGCGAGGAACTGTTCGTACTGAATGCAAGATAAGCCTTAATAGCACAGAGATTGGCCACGTGAATGAATTTGTATATTTAGGAAGCATGTTTGACAGAGAGAACAAATTACTTGTCAAAATTAATAGGCGAGTGAATTCTTCTTTGAAAGTCATAGCTGCCTTAGGAGGATTTCACAGGAATGATGGGTTCTCAAGGAAGTCCAGAATGGCTGTGTACGAAAATGTAATTGTTCCTACTCTGATGTACAGCAGTGAAACCTGGGTACTGCAGAAAAGACATAGGAGTCGTTTGTGTGCTGGGGAGATGCATTACGTACGGGGGTTTGTGGTAGAACACGCTCTGATCATGTGGGGAATGAAGAGGTGAGGCAAAATGTTGCTAGTAAGGTGGAGACTAATATTCTTAGGTGGTTTGGCAATGCTGAAAGAATGAGTGATGAGGTGCTGACTAAGAGAATTTTATCAGCCCAAGTGGCAGGAAAGAAAGGTAGAGGAAGGCCAAGAAAATCATGGGAGGACCAGATTCAGGAATGTCTGCTTGAGAAAAAGATTATTATGAGTATGAGGTACAAAAGGTCTTGTGTGTTGCGTTTGATGGATGTTAATGAAGCACTAGCGGTGTGTAGAGATCGTTGTAAATGGAGACATTCGATACACCAGCAGCAAGTAAATTCTAGTTCTATCAGTTAAATGTGTACTTGGCACACGGTCTTTCTTTCAGCAGCTAACCTCTGAATCTCAGAGAACAACTTAATGATATGTATGTACACTGAAGAGCAATTGAATTAGAGACAGCTGGCGTTATGCAAATGTGGCGCTGAGGGCGGCCCTGTAAACGGAAACAACATGACGTATGTAGCGATCCGACAATATAAGGAGTGATGCGATGGGAATCAGTAAGAGTCGGACGCAGTATGGCTAAGACGAAGGATCTAAGCGCATTTGATCGTGGGTAAATTCTCGCGGCCCGACGAATGGGTCACTCCACCTCGGAAGTCGTGCAGGCACTGGGATTTTCACGAGCCACTGTGTCACGGGTGTACCGTGAGTACATCGAATCCGGTAAAACCATCCGTGCAAAGGCCAACTGCCGTGGACAACAGCGTGTGAATGAGCGGGGTCATCGTCGACTAGGTCGCATTGTAACAGCGAATAGACGGGCCACAGTGTAAGAAATCCCTCGGCAATTTAACGCTGGTGCACAAAAACGTGTAAGCAGCCACACAATCCAGAACCATCTCCTTGCTATGGGGTATACAGAAGCCATCGCCCCACGAAGGTACCGCTGCTGACCGCACATCATAGGGTGCAATGATTAGCATGGGCCCGGGAACATTGCCACTGGACCCTAGACATGTGGAAAAATGTTGCCTGGTCTGATGAGTCGAGATTCACGTTGGTGCATACGGATGGCACGATACGAGTACGGCGCAAACCACATGAAGCGATGGATCCTTCTTGCCAGCAAGGTACTCTTCAAGCTGGTGGGGATGGCATTATCGTCTGAGGACTGTTTACGTGGACTAAAATGGAACCCCTAGTACGTGTGACATCGTCCCTCACAGGTCAACGTTACCGGGATATCCTGGACGACTATTTGCACAAATTTGTGCGTCTTCAACATCCCACTGGGGACCTCATCCTGCAACAAGACAATGCACCGTACCATCGCTCCCGAATTGTATCCGAATGGTTGGATGAACACTACACCGACGTGACCTCGCTTCCTTGGCCAGCTAGGTCACCTGACCTCACTCCCATCGAGCACATCTGGGATGCCATCGAGAGAGATGTTCGAGGCTCTGACCTCCCTCCATCAAATCTTTGTGAACTGTGGGAGCTTTTTGGTCGTGGATCCGTATGACTTCCCAACGCTTCCGGTGTCTTGTCCAGTCCATGCCGAGAGGAATCCCCACCGTCATCAGGGTGAAAGGTGGTGCTGCACGTTACTAGACAGGTATCTCTAATTCAATTGCTCTTCAGTGTATGCATTTATAATATATAGCATGTGTTTGAATAGCAGTTATTTGATCAAGTTATTTCCGCCTCTTCTTTCATCACTTTTAGTGCATGACTCTAAAACTGGATTTTGGAAGCGCTTAAAGAGTATGAATAGTAGTTTACGTTCTCATACAACGGTGTAAACCACATAAAGTTTCACCTCTCCCAAATACATATCACGCAGCTAAAATATAGGCTTTGTTCGCAACGTACATTCCGTTATGGTAAACCTTTTTTTAAGCAGAAGTTCTGAAGAAAAGACCTTTTTTGCCGGTGGTGGTTCTCGAAACCATGTATTACTACTCCGGAGCGGGATATGTTCCCAACTGACATACGCCGGCAAGGCTTATCGCTGCAACTTGCCATTTTTGGCTCATGTGTTACCTCCACAGTAGTACGTCAGAAGGTAATGAAAAGAATGAAACCATAGCATTATCTATTTAAAAAGTAAAAATACAGCCAATCTATTTTTTCCTTTGAAACTTTTATCACAGCTATGTATTAATAATGATTTAATGGTGTCTGGGTCCCAGAGGACCCACGTAGTCAAGGCCTATGCTTATGAGCGTTTATGGCTCTAAAGAGTCGCCCTTCCATAATTTTGGTGTTACTCGTTCTAGAGAAAACCAGTACCGAAGGTTGAAATACAGCATCCACATCTTCCACCAAGACTGGATTCATCAATACGAATTGATGTACCATATTCATCAATACGAATTGATGTACCTGTACACAGCGCCATGAACAATTTTGACCCTCTACTTTTCCCATTTTACTAAGCGGAGAAATTCCAAAGTGATGTTAGCAGCATCAAGTGATGAACAGCTGATCACAATCCATTACTGGATGAAGGCCTCCCCAAGTCTCTTCTACAACTTTCTGTTTTCAGCCACTCTGTTTTATGTCACTTCGTCATGTTTTTGAATTTCATCCACCCATTTTGTTTTGGGTCTATTCCTACCCCTTGATATCTAACCAAGTATTTCAGTCAATGTTGGTGAATTTTTCTAGCAATATGTCTAGCCCAGGGTTTTTAATTTGATGGTGAAGCCACTCACTCTTGTCATTCTCCTGATCCATGAGTTCCTCTTCCTATCTTCCCTGGTTATTACAACCATGCTTCCTTGAAATATCCTTGGCCTCTGTATGTCTTTTTCAGTTTTAAAGTCCACGTCTCTGATCTACAAGAAGGAACTAGAATTTCCGTTAGTAAACTGTTTACTTTTAAGCTCTAGCCCTTGCGGGTTCCCAGGGAATGGCTGTTCACGGGACCCTTCGCAATCGCAATAACCCCTTTTATATACATATATACACTGCTGGCCACCCAAAATGCAACACCAAGAAGGACACGAGATAGCAAAGCCAGATTTACTGGACACATAACAACAGATACAAAGATGAAACGATTGAGCTTACAGGCCCGTGCGACTTGCGGAACACGCGGACATCAATAGTTCGTGTGGCCCCCATGGCTGGCAAATAACGACCGCTACACGCCGCGGCATCGAACGAAAGAGGCTTTGGATGTGGGCTTGGGGTATATTGGTCCAGGCTGCTTCCACATGTTGCCACAGTTCATCAGGCGTAGCCGCGCGTGGTGCTTGCCGGGCCACTCGGTTGTCGATCAGTGACCAGACGTGTTCGATGGGCGACCTATCAGGAGAACAAGTGGGCCACGGCAGCAGTGACACCTGGTGAGCCGTGAAGAATTGTTGTACGATGCGTGCCACGTGCGGGCGCTCATTGTCCTGTTGAAACGTGGCCGCTGGCGGGTCCTGCAGGTTAGGGAGGACTACAGGCTCCAAAACGTCGGTGATGTAGCGATGGCTGTTGAGTTTTCCGGCGATGCGTACCAGAGGGGTGTGGGTGTCATATCCAATTACGCCCCAAACCCTAACTCCAGGCGACGGACCGGATTGGCGATGCATAATGCAGGCGTCATACTGTCTCTCGTCGCGGTGCAGCCACACGCGGATCCAACCATCGTGGTGTTGCAGGCAGAAGCGGGATTTGTCGGAAAAGACAATGTCGTGCCATTCCGTAGTCCAGGTGCGGCGTTCAACGGCCCACTGCCGCCGCACTCTCCGGTGGTGTAACGTCAATGGTAATCGAAGCAATGGGTGCCGTGCGACAAGTCCCCGCTCCTGCAGACGACTTCGAACAGTACGTGCTGACACAGGTTGTTGCACAACACACCCTAATTCGTGCGCTAACGTTACTGATGTGGCGGTGCGAGCCGTCAATGCCCGCCGCACAACATGCCGGTCCTCTCGTTTGGTGGTGTGCCGCGAAAGCGGCAATCGCTCACGTCGGTCCGCCCGTCCCTCCTTCACCCACCGAATCCCTACTCGCCTCACTGTGGCTGGATGTCGTCCCACACGAGCGCCAATGTTTCGGTACGATAAACAGCTGTCACGATAAGCCACTGTTCGTCCTATGTCGAACTCCGAAACGTGCTGGAATGACTGCCGTATTCTGCGACGAGGCAACAGGAAGCCTCCCACGCACAGGTCCGGCAGCACAACATATTTCCACTATTTACACCTCGCCTTCTGTGCACCCTTCTTATAGTGCTTCTCGGTGGCTTGCCGGGCGCTCATGATTTGCATATTCCCTGCAATGCTAATCGTTTGCATGTCCTCTCGCTGGCGACGCATGCTGCGAATTTCAGGCCAATCGGATGCTTCCTTCTTGGTGTTGCATTTGGGTGGCCAACAGTGTATATGCGTAAAAATTACATGTTGCTTACTCTGACCGTAAACCAGTCGTTCACTTTTATTTTTCCCATACATACCCTCACTTGGGGTGAATGTGATCCCAAAGCAATTTTTTTTATCGGGAATTGTGGTACTGATTTATATGAAATAAACACGATGTAATACAATATATTGTTTATTAATATAATTAAAAATCCAAAATATTACCTGTTCCAAAATGACCTGTTACTAAATAAACAAGGATAGCTGTATAAATATAAGATAAGCCTGTTATTTAAAAACAATTCTGCAAACTTTCTTGTGGCTGAAGTCTTCAATCAAATCACTACAGTCCAGAGTAGTTGCCACGCCGTTTTCTACGGACAGAAGAGCGAGAGCTGACAGCCCGTCTTGGGTCATAGTGTTCCTTATAGGTAGGTTTTGATGAGCTTCAACCTAGAAAAGCTCCTCTCGGTAGACGAAATATTGAAATTGGTTTTTATTTGTATATGATCGTGAACTACAACTACAATATTTTAGGTAAAGCCAGGCAAAAATCTACAAATTGATTGGCGGCGGTGCGGGGCCCTTCCGGGTGCGGGGCCCTGGGCTGTTGCCCGGTATACCCGTACCTGAGGCCGCCACTGCTTTTAAGACGTAATGATACATTGCCCTTGAAAACTGAACTGTTTCTTCCAAATACATATCAGCCAAGTTTTTTTACGTCAGCCAATTTCTTCGACGTGGCTCGCGCTTGATAGCTGTCGTCCAAAGTAGATGTAGGATCATTTGTTACTAAATGTGATTTTATTTTATCTTAATTTAAATATGTCCTTGAAGGCTGCAATTTTGTGGCACAATGCGAACAGGTAAAGAGTTCGGAATTTCGGTACAACCGGAATGAATGAACCGGCAAAATGATTACTGAGGCACTAATTCCGCTGCACGCAAAATGTGCGCTTGAGAACAATGTTTCTTGGAGCGGGACGGAAAAACCTCGGGGCTGAGAAAGCAAAGGGTGACAACTCTTGAGACATCAGTGTCCATGATGGTACGAGTAAAAACTACCCAGGTGTTAAAAGAGAATCAGCAGATATCAGGCTGCCAGTCAGTCGAACTGCTGTTTTTGCACAGCATCAAGTAATTTCAGGACCGATCTGGGTGCAGTACACCCAGTGCTCGAAATGGTCCAGTATACACCGGTATGGCATACCGGCATTTCTTTTTTTCCTAGTATTTCATATCGGCACATTTTTTAACCGGAATTTACATACAGGCACTAATTTCAGTAATAGGAACTGCAGGGAATTTTTTTTTTTTAATTTATTATTTGTCATTGACTTACAAGTGTGCATTATTAAACATAGAAACCTTATGGGCCTCGTGCCCTTGTGAAATACACTATTTACCAACAAGTAATTGGACACCTGTGATAGCAAAGGAAAACAAGTTTAATGACCTTCAATTGTTGGTGGAGCCTCCACGAGCGGCGATTACAGCTGCGACCCTCCAGGGCATACTCTCAACCAGGCGTTGTACGACGGCTAGCGGTATTTTCATCCCCTCGGCTTGGAGAAGACAGGCCAGTTCCTTCACCGATTTCGAACGGTGGGGGGCACCCCTTAAGCCGACGCTGCAACTCGTCCCAGAGGTGCTCGATAGGGTTAAGGTCCGGGCTCTGCGCAGGTTAGTCCATTCGATTAACCCCATTGTCACCATACCAAGCCATGGTGGACCTCGCAACATGACAGGTGGCATTGTCATCCTGAAAGTAACATGGGTCCACCCCGTAAACCTGCCACAACGTAGGAAGCGCATGGTCATCCAAAATGGTGCAGTAGGTCTCGGCGTTGAGTCTACCAGGAATTGCGACCAAGGGGTCTCGTGCCATACCAGGAGAAACACCCCATAGCATAATTCCACCGCCGCCGAACTTCACAGTTGGCACAATACATTTCGACAGGAGCAGGAGGCGTTCTCCAGGCAGACGCCAAACCCAGACCCTGCCATCCGAACGTTAGAGGGTTAACCTTGATTCGTTGCTCCAGAGAACCTATTTCCACTATTCAACGGTCCACTGTCGACGTTCTTTGCACCACGTTAGCCGAGCAGCGCTATTGAACTTGGTGATCAAAGGCTTGTGCGCGACAGCACGTCCATGATAACCGAGCAGATGGGCTTCTTTAGGGATGGTATTCATCGAAAGAACACTCCCGGATGCCTGTTGGAACTCCTCGCGGATGTCGCCAATCGATTTGGTGCGGTTCTTCCGAATTTCTCTGGCCAGCACCGTCGGTCTCTAACTCTCAGTTTTTTGGGTCTGCCGGGTCGGGGCACATTCCGACAGTCACCTCTCATCTTCCACTTGCCAATCACGTAGGCCACTGTCGATTTTGGGTACTTCAACTCGCTGGATATGTCACGTATGGATCGGCCATTTCTGTGATGCCCGACGATTACACCTTTCTCGAAATCAGAGAGCTCCGAACTGCGTGGCATCTTGCATGCGACTGGTTGCGTTGTTGTTTCCCACACGATAGTTAACGGCGGCGGCCGTGACGTGTATCAGGACGCAGATATCGTCGATTGCAGGGGTGTCCAATTACTTGTTGGTGGATAGTGTAGCTGTGTGGGAATCTTAAAGGGCAGGGGAGTGTGTACGCATTTGGAGGGCGGTGAGATTATTATTAATTTAAGACTGACTATTCATTCTGATTTCGAAGGTTCTAATTGCCCGACATTCATTACCATTGGAAGGGAGCTGCTTTCTCTGCTCTTAACCTTAAAGTTCTGGGTTCAAGTCCAGCTGAATCACTAATGATTAGGCGAGGTTCGAAAGTCTCGTTAATCCGTTGGTCCCGGGGTAGATACACCTCGTTATGAACATATCTAACCCCAGTCTTCGGTGTAGCATAAGTAGTGCTCGCTGGAGTCCACACACCATCAAACTCTAATCGACCACCATCGTTTCTCACTTATGGTGCAATAGTATTTCATGGAATTGTCAATTACACTCTCAAACAAAGGAGTTTTTCCTTCCAGGGATTTTTTTCTTTTTTGCTTTATCAGTTTTGGGTATTTTTTGGGGAAGGTATTTTTTCCAGAGGGTTTTCAGCTAAATATGGACATACCCGGCTCTTCAACATTTCCATTTCGAGTACTGAGTACACCAAATATGGAAGGGATGTCACCGGGTTGACCTCGGACAGGGTGAAAATTTTTTGAAGTGTGTCATTAGGCTCGAAAGGGAAATTTTCGCCTTTTTAACGTAGATTTGGTCAAAGAAGACACGTGATAATGCTGACACAAGTAGATAGAAATTAAAGCATGCGCATAAAGGTTTGTTCGGATATTTAACGACCACCATGTCAACTCGATGGTCTAAGAACAGTCGCCCGTCTCTAATTTAGGGTCACGGGATCCAGGGAAAGGAGAGAGTCAGTGCCGCAAGACAAACACAACATCCAGTGCTTACCGGGGTTCGAACCCAGAAGAATGGTCGGAAGCTGGACCGGCGTATAAAGGTGAACACAAAGTGATTATAAAGGTGAACACAGAGCGATTATAAAGGTGAACACAAAGCAGCAGACCAAGCTTTCCAAATTCACGCTCCACTATTTCGTCTAACGAACGTTGGATGGAGGGGATAATTGAAATTATAGCAGTGGGTGCATTTCTGCTGCGGAAGATTTCGAGAGGGGGGTTTAACGACCATGTATTATCATCTAAGGCTTTCCCTTTACCAGTAAGGTGCAGTTATTGCAGGAAAGGTACAGTGATAGCGTCTCAGGACACGTACACCATCTATGTCTCTTTAGGGACTCGAATCCGACTTCACGATGGATGGTCAGTCAGAAGCCAGCGGCTTTGACCACTCGAAAACCGGGACGGGTAGGAGGATATCGGGTTTTACAATTCTGATTTGGTAACACTGCTAGGGACTCTCATTCTTTCGACAGAAGATATTCGATCGTTCTTATGTGATTCTCGAATAATTCCAGTGGACAATTTTTACTCAACAATTTAGGAAATGTTTCCGCAGAAAAATTCCGATTGATACTCTTGAACCTCGTTAAAGCACGTTCTCGCAATAGTTCGTCCATTACTCCTGTCACCAGAACATAGGACCCTTACTTAACCTTGACTCCTTAACATCCAACAGTTGGATTTCCTTTTTAATGAGACGTCGCGGGAAATCCGGCCATGGCGGGTTCCTCAACGAATCACGTTGACCTTTCAACTCCGGAATGATGACGTTCAGACCTTTCGTACCCCCGTCACTGCTGCCACTAATTAAAGAGGGCTATCTACAGGTGATGGAACGAACAACACCGTTGGGGATGTTTATTTATAAAAATGACTGAGCACGATTAAACAGCGACGGATTTATGACGTACAAAGTGGCAACTATTTCGAAAGCGGGCCGCGTTATTACCGGATGGCAAACATCGTAAATCCTGAGCGGTATAAACATCCCTTTTTAATTAATGCGTGGAGTGACAAAGAGACGTTCACCTGGGCTCAGTTAAAATGATGAATGAATGGCACTGCTTAATACATTCAATCTCATCATGAGATGAAAGCTTATCCGACCTAAGCGTGCACTCGTGGAATATTACAAACGCTAATATAAACTTTCTTTACCAGCAGTTCTTGTTTAATGCAGTACATCGTTGACGGCATTTTACTTCATGAAAACAAAAGTCATAAAAAGCTCATAATAGCTTTTCGCGGAGGCAATATTACTTTTGTAATTACTATATCAGTTCAGTGTTCGATTTAACAGGACATCGTGATATAAACTACGTCAGCGTTTGAGTTATTCAAATCTAACAATGCGGTGTGTGCTATCGTTCTTTCTGCTTACTTTTCCCGTTTTCAGTCATCTAGTGGCCCCGTGATATAGAGTTTGCAAAAATAATTTTTTAAATCTGTCCGATACTTCCAGAGATTTGACACCATATCTCACACCGTACAAATTCTTTTGTGGTGAGATGCCGCTTATCACAAAAACCTCTTGACAATACCTTATGCTTAAAATAGTGCATTGTTAGGGGGCGTTGTAGTATATCCTACATTTCTGGATATCTCTGCTTCTAATAGTCCCATTTGAAAAATTCTTTCTTTATCGTAGATCGTTTCTGGTGTGAAATTTTCCCCATACAATTAAAAAATTTTTAACTCCCAAGTTTACTACTATAGAAGACAGGAGCTAACGTTTCAGTTTACAACATATTTTCGGCAATATAAAAAACCCATGAAAAAAACTCATTTTTCGGTCAGATACTGCTTACTAACTACAAAATTCCTTGTGCCCATTTCCTAACGAAAGTGAAGCAACATTTCTCCGCCAGGGGGCGCAAACGTTTAATCTGTTTTTCTCGATATCTCAGATTCTAAAAGTCCGATTCAAAAAATTCTTTTAACATCTGATACCATTTACTTAAAAAAAATATTTTCTTACTCTATGCAATTATTTACAATAAAGATGGGGAACACTATCCTCTTTAAATAATGAACAGTTTTCCCGCTAGATGCGGTAAATATCAAAACGTTTTTCTCGTTATCTCTGCTTCCAAGACACATATTTAGAAAATTCTGTTTCCTTAGCGTAGCATTGGCTATGAAGAATACCGTTAGTATATTTTCTACTTTTCCATTATTCAAAATTTTTCCGCCACGGGCAGTGGTGCATATTTATAACTGAAAAGTTAATTCGATTCTAAGAATGCCTTAGAAAAATCCGATTTTGGTATGATACTCTTCATTATGAGCACTATTTTGATCCCATTTTCTTTTTTAAGTAACATAAAGGTTATCCGTTAGAGAGCGTAAAGTTATATAACATTTTCCTCTACTTCTCTTCTTTTAACCTGTTCTGTTTGAAAACCAAATTGTCTCTGCTAAGTTCCTATTGCTATGAGAAACTTTTTGCGCACAATTTATCAATTTCCGTAACATAATTCTCAGTCAGTAAATTCCAGTTAATTGAGCCATCGTTGTTAATCGGGTGCAACCGTTTATTTGGAACAATTCTTGAAGAACATCCCAAATTAATTCAAACACTCGACGTGGATCAGGAACACCAAACAGAAATAATCGCTCTTTCCGCGTTAATAAGTGAGTCTCGTTAAAATTCTCATCAGCCGCCACTGGGAATCGAACCCCGGGTCTTCCAGTTACGCGCCGGACATGCTACCACTGCACCTACATGGTAGCAATGGTCTCTACATGGTGCAGTGGTCTCTGTGGTGCAGTGATCTCTGGACATGCTGCCACTGTACCATAGCGGCCTCTCGGAAAAATTCTCATCAGCCGCCTCGAAGAGGCCGCCGTGGTGCAGTGGTGACATGTCTGGCGCGTAACTGGAAGACCCTGGGTTCGATTCTCGGTGGTGGCTGATGAGAATTTTTCCGAGACTCACCTATTAACGTGGAAAGAGCGATGATTTCTTTTTGGTATCCCAAATTGAAGTTGGAACAGCAGCTTGACAGTGGCGACGTCAGCCGGTCAGAATTCGGGATATTAGGGGGCTAAGCATAATGGGGGGCACAAATTTTGAAGTATTTGGCAGAAATTTTGGCAAAAAATCCCGTTCATGTGCATTTTGTCTGAAGTTGATGTCATTCCTAGTAAAAAAGTTTTCAAGTGAATACTGCAGGTAGTATTTATTTAATGAATGTGGTATGGAAACCCTGGATGCGAATCTCTATGACAAGCAGCAAGCTACTATTTTCTTCGCAATTTTAACTTGCTTAGGTATTTTTTTTGTTTTCTTCTTTTTGCTTTCATAAAGCTGTTTATGAATTTAAGTTTGTAACCTGACAAGGAATCCCTCTCTCTCTCTCTCTCATCGTTTTAAACTATATTTACAAAAATGATGTTGTGTTTCTACTACTCTCTTAGAAATTTAGAAATTCGTTCAGAGGACTTCTTTCCTTTCCCATTAATACAATTGTACAAACAGTAAATTTAACAAAGATTACAATTTGCATAACAAAATTTCAGTGAATTCGAGAAATTCACATACATTTATACAAGTTCCCTGGAATCTTAGATGGTTGCACCTGCTGTATGTTCCAACTGCTTAAATATTTGGGGGGGGGGGGGGGCAGGGGGGAGGGGTCTGAGAGAAAATTTGGATGGGCTTTAGCCCATTTCCTGCCCACCCGTAGCGTTGCGCCTGCCGCTTAATTGGGCCAAAGCGTTTTATCCCCGATGTGTCCCAATTAACCGGGATCTTCTGAGTTTCTATTTCTGGATGTTTCCTCGATTGTAGAAATCTGATTTTTTTTTAACTGACTCCATTGCTATGAATAACCCTGCTCTCATTACGTACTTAAAATTATGCGCATTTCTTTCCTAGCGTAAATGTATTTTCTTTTTTGCTGAATTTTTAAGTTTTCTAACAATCTGCTTTGAAATATATTTTTTGTGTCGGAAAGTATTCAAAAGGCGTACTCATTACAACCAAGAATTCGGTGTCACCTTTCTTGTCTTCTTTTTCTTTTTTTTTTTTTTTTTTTTTTGCGTATGTGGTAGCACTGTACTTTACTGATGGACCATTCGTAAACGATTCGTTCATAACGAATGACTCTTCACCGTGAATGTTTCACTCTCACCAATGTGAATGATCATTCAACGCGCCATAACTCGACCCACGGTCACAGGACATTTAACTTTCTCTCGCCAGCATGCCTTCGGAAATGAATTCCAAATTAGACAAGAAAGATGAGACCGAATGTTCGAGTGTAATGAGCACGTCTTTTGAATCCCTTCTGGCGCAAATCAAATTTATCAAAACTATTTAAAGTCAATGGAACCTGTATTCGAAACAGTAGTACCTGTCCGAAGAAAGAAGTTTTTCAACCGGGTTTTTAATCCTGCAGATATTGCTGTAAGTAGAATCGTGAACTTACGCCCTCTGGTGACAGACTTGTGCTTTAAGAAAAATTTGAAATTATATGAAATATATTTCGCCCCGGACACGCTCTCCAACAAAAGAAGAATTTTTAAAATCGGAATCTTAGAAGCAGAGATATCGACACATATTAGATAAAAATCTACGTCCCTTGGCGGGAAAACATGCATTATTTTAAGAAAGTATTCTCAAAAGGTCTTTCGATGAAAGTGGTATCGATCCAGGAAATAATTTTTTTCCTTCGAGTATCCAGGTGCTATAATATTCCTGCACATAGAACAGAAGCAGAAACTAACACTTGTGCCCCTGGTGGCCAAACCATTCTTTACCGAATATTAGAAATTATATGAAAAACATTTCCCATCAAGAGCTGTATGCGATACAGGAAGAATTTTTCAAATCGGACACTTAGAAGTAGAGATATTGACAAAAATAAGGTACACATCTACGCCCCCTGGCGGAGAAAGCATGCATTATTTTAAGAAGAAAACATTCCGAAAAGGTTTTCGATGTGAGCGGTATCGGTCCAGGAAAGAATTTTTCTCCATCGAGATTTTAGGAGCTCAGATTTTGCTGCAAATGCATCAGAAGCGAAAATTAAGGCTTACGTTCCCTGGTGGCTAAACCGTTCTTCATCAAAACTTAGAAATTATATGCAAATTTCTTATCAGAAGCTGTATCCGTTGAAGAAAAAAATTTCAAATCGGGGTTTTAGAAGTACTGATATCGGAGAAAACGCAATTTATTTAAAATTGATGCTTAACTTGAAAAAGTGGCTATACCTAAAATACTCTTCTACGTAGATGGAATCCAAAGGTAAAATAATTTTTTCAATCGGGTGTTTAGAAGCAAATATATGGAATAAACTGTATTTTGAGTTCGATATCATCTGCTTTCACGCCCTCTAGCTGAGAAATTTTACATTTTATATAAAGGATCACCATTTGCATATTTCAAGCTTCCCCATGCAAAAAAGAATGTTTCAAATCAGACTAATAGCTACGGAGATATGGTGTCCACAGTCGGACGGACGGACAAACCGATAACATAATAAATAAATCCATCGCTCTTTCTACGTTAAGCAACGCACAGCAACCGAAAAAGTGTTATTCGGGGAATAAATAATCGAATAACAATTTTTCGGTTGCTGTGCGTTGCTTAACGTGGAAAGAGCGATGGATTTATTTATTCAAGTGATGCCACGTATTTAGAAGATTTTCACTTCGGATCTCGTCCCGATAACATAAAGTTTTTTTTTTTAGAAAAGACGTGGTAAAAAACAATGTCGAGAATTAGTAAGTGTCAACCATTATGTGAGTGAGCAGTCAGCAGTGAGCAAGGAAATAAGGGAACCGTGAAACTTAAGAATGAGAATGATGCGTAAATGCCATTCATTTGAACGGCGTGCCAGAATCGTTTCCCACAAGCAGGCTCCTGGGAAATCATTGATCCTGAACGGTGAATGGTTGAAGAGCTAGAGCTCTTTCGGGCAGTTTGCCAAAAAGGAGCCGTTGCTTTGAAAGTGCAAAACGGGATCCCTGCAGCGAATGATTTACTCCGTGAGAGCAGTGACAACCTGGAAACTGAATGAGCATTCGTGAATGACTCTTTTACGTTAATCATGAATGATGAATGAAATCCCAAGAAGGAATTATTTATGCTATCACTACTGTACTTGCATTCATAAACACGACGTCCTTCATCTTCATGACTCCTCTACAACACTGGTTCTTAATTACTTTCATGGAACCGGGCGAGACGGCGTGAACACTTAATTTAGTAACTGTAAGTTACATACACTGATACCTATATAAACAGTTTTTGTCTTTTAAGGGTTATTAAAGGTAACGTGAAAATATTATCAAATAAACCTTACAAAGCGGGAAAATGAAAAAATAGAACAAATTCAGAAATTTGTTACTTGTATTAATATAAAATTACAAACACACACACAAAAAAAAATAAAACAAAAAAAATAAAACAAAATATGTAAAAAAAAATAATAGTAAATAATAAAAAATAATTTTATAAAATAAAAAATAATATAATAATAATTTTAGAATAATTAAACTATTTTTTCCATATTTTTGTATTGAAATTAATTAAAATTTTTTTTATTTAATACAAAAAATGAAAAGGTAAAACATAAACACTCTCTCACTTTGAAGTAAGTTCGAAGTGATAAACCCCGAACCAAAAAGTATTGGTCATAATAAAACTATATCATTAAAAAATGTGGGAAATTCATGGAAAATATCTATGATGGTTACATGTTGATCTGATGCTGAAAGTATTTTTCCAGACGAACTTCGAAAAGTAGTTATTTCGCCGAATACAAACACCCGACCCCTGGGAGGAAATATGAATTCTGTCATATCCAAAAGTAAATTGATCACCATTCACTTTGTTAAATCATTCGTGTAGCAAAGTTGGGCCGGTCAAATTTGTAAAAGTGCTTCGTGATAAGTAAATAACTTCACTCTTTCCTAACTTGGACACAGTGGCGTACCTGAAAAACCCGAGATCCCCCCGCAATAAATGTTTTGGAGGCCCTTTTGCGAATTAACTAGGCTCTACGGGTGTTTTAATAAATCAAATCCTTTGGAACCTACGAATGTTTTTCTCAAAATCAAAATTACTTCACTTTATTGCGTGAAACACATATGTGTACGTTATATTTATTAGGTGTGCTACTTAATTCTCGGCCACAGGCACGACACGTTGACAGCAAATTATAGCAAATCGAATACGTACTTAATCAGGAAAATAATCCCCGTCGTGTTGGATACATTTGAGCCATCGGTCAAGGAGCTGCCGAATGCCACTGCGGAAAAAAAGGGCTGTTACGAGTTGATAAAGTCATCAATACTTGTGTGGACCTCCTCGACAGAAGTGAAGTGCGATATTGTAGGGAGCGAAAGTGGTAATAATCCGACGGGGCGAAGTCTGGAGAATACGCCTGGTGGGACAATATCTCCCATCCCAGGTCGGTGATCGTGTTTAAAGTCGTTTTCGCGGCGTGAGGACGCCCGTTATCATGAAGAAACAGGACCGACCTTCTGCTCTTGCCGGTGTATGGCCTTTTTGCCTCCATTGCGTCACTCACACGAATGAATTGCTGACAATAACGCTCAGCATTGACCGCTTCACCAGGTTTGAGCAACTCATAGTGTACGACACCGCGCTGATCCCACCATATGCACAGCAACAACTTCCTGGCATGGATATTCGGTTTGGCGGTACTGGTGGTAGGCTGGCCTGGATAAACCTACAATTTGCGCCGCTTAGGATTATCGTAGAATATCCACTTCTCATCACAGGTCAAAATCTTGTGGAGGAAATCCTTCTTCTTGAATCTGGAGAGCAAGGACACAACAACATCGTTGCGCCTAGACTTGTGCGCAGCTGTGAGTTGGTGGGGCACCCAACGGCCCTCGTTGTGAATCCATCCAAGCTTGTGCACACGCTTTGCAATGGCTTGCCGTGTTACTCCGAGTTCCTGGGCGAGCTCTGACTGTGTGCGACAGAGATCCGCATCCAACGGTTGTTCCAGTTCCTCATCGTCAACTTTCTGTGGCTGTCCCGGACGTTCTGCATCACGGAGATCGAAATTTCCCTTGTTAAACCGCTGGAACCACTTCTTACACATACTGTAGGACACAGGAGCCTCACCCAAAGCAGCACAGATCATTTGCTGGGCTCCCGCGGCACTTTTTTTCAGCTGAAACGCGAACAGGAAGCAGTGTTTCAAATGTTGCTTCTCGAACGACATTGCTTTCACCGTCAACTTTCGTCCCTTCTGTCAACTACAGCTGTGAGCGGTTACGGTTGCCTGGAAAGCTGTTGGATCGTGCTGCAATCAGTCATTATCGCACAGAGCTATTTGCATTTGCCGACGTTCTATGATCGCTTGCGGTTAGGGGCCGAGAATTAAGTCGCACACCTAATAAAATGACTGCCCTGATTATCGATACAAATTACTGCACAAAATATTTGCGTCAAAGTTAATCATATCACGCAAAATTTATTATTTTAAAGAACTGAGGGCTTTCTTTTTGAAATGTCTCACGATTGCACACACGAAACATGCACCTGCCGTGTGGCAGTGTCTAATGACTTTTCCGATTTATACGAAATATCACAACATAAGTTCGCAAATAACTAACTAACGATTAAGAACTGTAGTCAGGTGCAGATTGGGACGACCAAACTAGGTCGGGAATTTTAGTATTGCAGTCCGCTGTAACAATACACATACATACAGAGTTATACTTCCCTCATGGCAAAAATTTCTGTTACATTGTGGATGAAGTAAAACTGTTGAAATATGCTTCGTAAAACAAATTTATTGTGAACAAATTTTAAAAATTTAATGGTGAAATAAATTTAAAAATCCTTTCGCGATTGAATGTAGCATCAAACCAAGCTCGAAACGGGGTGTTGTGCCAGATTATTAATTTCTTTTGAAAAATTTAATTTTGACAAGAACAAAATCGAATCTCTTGAAGACTCCGTTTCCAGCTAAATCACTATGAAGATCATTCTGAATGTTAAAATATGCACATGCAACATAACAATTTCCCTGCACAATTAATTTTCATATTTATTTGGCTTCTGATCTACTGCGCAATTGTATTGGTATCTTCTCCTTGAGTAGAGGCCTTTTCCAAGCCTACCCATTATTTTGTCATATGAGTTAGTACTGATAAACTACTGTTTCTTTTAAGGTATACACTGAAGAGCAATTGAATTAGAGACAGCTGGCGTTATGCAAATGTGGCGCTGTGGGCGGCCCTGTAAACGGAAACGACATGACGTATGCAGCGATCCGACAATATAAGAAGTGATGCGACGGGAATCAGTAAGAGTCATACGCAGTATGGGTAAGACGTAGGATCTAAGCGCATTTGATCGTGGGCAAATTTTTCGGGGCCCGACGAATGGGTCACTCCATCTCAGAAGTCGTACATGCACTGGGATTTTCACGAGCCACTGTGTCACGGGTGCACCGTGAGTACATCGAATCCGGTGAAACCATCCCTGCAAGGGCCAACTGCCGTGGACAACAGCGTGTGAATGAGAGGGGTCATCGTCGGCTAGCTCGCATTGTAACAGCGGATAGACGGGCCACAGTGCAAGAAATCACTCGGCAATTTAACGCTGGTGCACAAAATCGTGTAAACAGCCACACCATCCAGAATCATCTCCTCGTTATGGGGTACAGAAGCCATCGTCCCACGAGGGTACCGCTGCTGACCGCACATCACAGGGTGCAAAGATTAGCATGGACGCGGGAACATCGCCACTGGAACCTAGACATGTGGGAAAATGTTGCCTGGACTGATGAGTCGAGATTAACGTTGGTACATACGGATGGCAGAACACGAGTACGGCGCAAACCACATGAAGTGATGGATCCTTCTTGCCAGCAGGGTACTCTTCAAGCTGGTGGGGATGTCATTTTCGTCTGGGGACTGTTTACGAGGACTGAAATGGGACCCCTGGCACGTGTGACATCGTCCCTCACAGGTCAACGTTACCGGGATATCCTGGACGAACATTTGCTCCCGTTTGTGAGTCTTCAACATCCCACTGGGGTCCTCATCTTGCAACAAGACAAGCACCGTGCCATCACTCCCGAATTGTAAACGAATGGTTGGATGAACACTCCACCGACGTGACCTCGCTTCCTTGGCCAGCTAGGTCACCTGACCTCAATCCCATAGAGCACATCTGGGATGCCATCGAGAGAGATGTTCGAGGCTCTGACACCCCTTCCCCTCCATCAAATCTTCGTGAACTGTGGGGGCTTTTTCAGGGGTCGTGGATCTCTATGGCTTCCCAACGCTTCCGGTGTCTTGTCGAGTCCAAGCCGAGACGAATCGCCGTCGTCATCAGGGCGAAAGGTGGTGCTACACGTTACTAGACAGGTATCTCTAATTTAATATCTCTGCCGGAGAAGCCTGCTCTGTATCAGTCAGTGGATAAGTGTGTGTAAATGATAAATGATCACATGATGGTAGGGCACACCAATGACCCTGGGTTCCGAAATCCAGCCAGTTACGTCTAACTGTGGTTAGCCTTGGCTTAATTAATTTATATCAGCTTTCTTGGACAAGAGGCACTTTTCTCATAGACGTGCAGAGAATTTTGCGATTTTGTTTCGCCGCCAATACACAACGTAAATAAAAGGAAAAGTTGGGTTTTTTATGTTGTTGTTTTTTTACGTAACTAACCTTTCAGAAAGAAATGAAGCTCGGATAAAGTTCACCATTATATAAGTACCAAAATATTTATTCGTTCTAAGAAAACCCAGACAAAAAGAATGGGACAAAGTGTGCCAGTTCTCGTGTGGTCCAGCGGGAAATGTCCTGGTATCCCGGTGGGCCAATCCACCCCTGACTGTAGTACAAAAAAGTAAAACTATTTAAATTACTTACTCTTGAATATAAAAAACAAAACACTCTTAACATAATGCCACAATGTTTTGCACATAGTATAAAACAATCTTTTGACTCTGTTATATAAAAAAGACACAGGCCTCTGATTTTTCGTTCCCGCGAAGAACAACTTTCAGTTCATTACATTCGTGGGATGCATAGTTATGTGCAAACAACTGTAATAAATAACACCTTATCCTCATTGGTTAAAATATTCCGCTTATTGAACTATTTCTTTCACATTCTGTTGTTAACATACCTGCATTGAAACTATTGGAGGGGTTGTGAACTTGAGGTCTCTTTTAACAGCAAGGGCTATTACGGAGCCTAAAGTTATTTTGAATCTGCACCTGTCGTCCACTTTTTATGAAGTAAAGCAACGAAAATGATTTCTAAAGATTTTACGTATTTACTGAGAAAAAAATGCTTTTCTTCTTAATATTTCATTCAAGGCTGTCTTAATTCTTGGCTATTTTTTTTTAACCAGTATCATACGAAGTTGCCGCAAAACATTCTATAAAATATTTTTGTACAGGCTAGAGGCCCTTTTAACCATGAGGCCCTCCCGCACTGCGGGGTTTCGGAGGCTATCAGTGCGTTCCTGCTTAGTCATCGTGTGCAGAATTTTCTTCAGCATGATGACTTCTAATACATCTGGTGAAAGGTCTCTTACTGTTCTTAAAAGAGTTGAGAACTGTCTTAAAAACGTCCCACACAGATTTAAAACCCTCCAGTTTTGGGCTAGTTTTGTTACAAATGCTGAATTTGTAAAAGAACTTGATTTTTAATCTATCATGAAAACACGTCGCGAGAACTTGTAAGAAGAGGCATCATAGAAACTTTTTTAATATTGGCAATAATAATTCAAAGTGGTTTTTAAAACATTATGTAGTCATACTTTTTAATTTTTTTTCACAATAAAAGTGTTTTGAAGTTTGTAGCTGATTTATTAAAATTTTGAAAAAAAAAAAAAAAAGGATTTTGTTCCCCTTTGCTTTTAATGCTTTTGTTACGACAAAGCACATTCATATTCAGTTTTAAAGAAGGGCACATAGAGGATAATGGTAAATAGCATAAATTATCACTCACTCACTTAAATTTATTAAACATTTTAATATCTTTGAATGAGAAGGTGGGGGCTCCAATCAACACTGCCAACGGCCAAAAATAAATAAAAAATAAAAAATTAAACACCCCACTTCTAACTATAAAACCACACAGTGGCGTATACCGCACAATTCCTTTGGATCATCCACTTCCAAAATGTTCCCCGAGTTTTGCTTTTCATCATCATACGTTGGAAAAGGCTTCCGAAATTGTCGAAAGGTGGAGCCACAATACATGTGGAAACTTTGCACATTTTCCGAGTGTCCTTTGGTTGTCAACAGGTGGAAGCACATGGAGAAAATTCGACTTTCTCTTGCCTTTAGAATTCGTGCTGCACTTCTGATGTTTGATCTATTTCTAAAAATTAGAATAAACACTAACATTTAGGAAAACTCTGAACAATTTGTTGTACCATTCTCAAGTCCTTAAGTTCATTTACAGGAGAACGATTCCTAAACTTCCAGACAATATTGCGTCTTCAAACAGTTCGCAATGTGTCGTTAAAACCGATGCAATGTCCTCTCTGTACTGCACATTTAAGAACAAAAAATGAATAAAACAAATAAAAACACGTAAACAAAATAAAAAATAAAATATGCTAAAAAGAGGGGAAATTACTCGTATTACAACGGAGGAAATTACTTCCTCCATGCATAATTATTTTTTTTAGAAACTACTTTGGGCTCTGAAATGATAGGGGAAAAGAGAAGAAAGATATTTAAGCATAACTGGTTATTCTAACTTGATATTTACAAAAATTTATTTTGTTTCGGTCACTGACTCTCACTCGCCGATGGAATTACAGCTTTGTTGAATAAATACAGAATATATTTTCAAAAATAGTAATTTTTTTAATGAAACATAACGTTTTTAAAAGAACGCGGGAGCATTTTATTTTTCGATAAGCCTATGCTTTATTTTTTATTAGAAACATGTTCCTGTGAAACCTCGTCAACTTAATTTATTCTTGCGCTTTGCTCTAGGATGACGGAATTTCATTGCTCGATCACGGTGAAGGATTTCAGGCAATTTTTTCTTTTCTGCGCATACGCGTTTCTGCCCCGTCTCATCTACGCTGTTTTCTTTTTTTTTTTTTTTTTTTTTGAGTGCACTACCCTCCCATGTGTAAGGCTTGGAGGAGACACTTATCTTTAAATTAAGGCTCCCTAACCACCACGAAAGAACAGCTTTACTCACCCCAAATCAAAACGAGAAATATGACATCAAATTTTCTGTTGTAATGAGCAGGTCTTTTGAATCCTTCCTGACACGAATACAATATTTCGAAGTTATTCATAGTGAATGGAACCCATTACAAAAATAGTAAAAGAAAAAATCAACCCCATTTTTACAATCGATAAAACATCAAGAACAGAAATAATTGCTTTGCCCTACCAGCAGTTGAAAAGAAAATTAACAAATTGTGCATAAAACATTTCTCTTAGCTGAGGAAATTAGGCAAAGCGATTTTTATATCAAATAGTTAGAACAGATATAGAGGAATACCTGATCTAACTTTACGCCACAAGCGGAAGCATTTTGAATAACATAAATGCAGAAAATACGTGAAATGTATTCTTAGCAGCAAAAGCTACATTAACTCTTTAACACCCATAACGCCCAAAACGCCCGTAGGTACAAAGGACCATAGCCGCCCGAAACGCCTGTCAAAGGGAGTTAGATTTCCTACCCTTACCCGTTCTTTTAATCTGCACGACCTACGATCAGTAGGAGTCACCTTCAGTTACCATTGTTGTTCCTAAACAAAGAAATGAAACAACTGACAGTTTCGGGCTTTATGGTATTTAGAGTGATACTAGATTTTTGAGTCATGGTTGTTAAGGCTGTCTTTGAATGAGTGTAACAGAAATTCTGTCCTATATCTGTAATGCAAATTTTTTGTACACATTTTCTCAAAAACTATTACTTTGTAGAATTTGAAATTTTGAGCACAAATAAAAACGACCCATAGCTAACACGTGTAGCAGTTATTTTTGCGAGAAATTTGTTAGAATTTTTTTAAAAATTCAATTTATCTGACTCGAAAGTATTCCAATTTGGCGCTAGATGGCGCCAGAAGTTAGTTTGGCAGTGTTTCTGTGTGGAAGAAACGAAATATCTCCCTTCTGTCTGATTTTTTCAATTATCTAGGCCAAATAGAAATCAAATAATGGGCACAGAAGTGAGATTGGAATCTTGTGGGCTATAGATCATCTTACATTCTACTGCACATTCATTTTTTGAAGAGAAAATGTGTACATTACCAGAAAACACTTGAATTTGAGACAGAAACTACGCCTACCTACTAAGCCTCCACCCCCAAACAATGTCATTGGTTAAAACGTAAAAGCGCGTATTTTGTCTTTTCATTGTGGAGCCAACGAGAGACCGCTGCCATTCTGAATATTGTAAGTTCTTCAGTTATTCACTGACGCCAACTTCTGGGACAATCCCTCAACACGTAAAAGCTATGCCCAAGGAGTGATATTTGGCGCCATCTATCGTAGGAGATGAAGCCCAACACTCATTTAAAGACAGCCTTAAAGGGTTAAGAAAAAAAAAAAAAAGGTTTTTCAGATGTGTCTCCTGGAAGTAAAGACAGTGAGAGAAAGGGTTTGACATTTCTGTTACTTAGCGAGTAAAAAACATTTTCTGTGAAATATATTTTTAAGAAATGAACTAAAATCGATTATTGAAATCAGAGACTACAGTCTTTGTGATGATAATATATATTAAAAAAATAAAACGTTTCTCACAAATATTTTATTTTTCAAGTCGACCATGGTTTTGCTGGGCTCTGACCTAACTTCATCAGGACGAATGGCACGTAAATATTGAAATGGCATATGACATCATTAATTATGTTTACAGTCGCGGGTTTTGGTTAGTAGCTTCCATGCGCTTGATAGAAATTGTGTGGATGCCATGTCATTAACAAGTTGCGAATTAACAAGACTTACATTCGAAACTGTGACGTAAAAAAATCCATGGCTAAATACTGTTATTAAAGGACCATAGATTTCTCTTTGAAAAAGCAAAACTAATCGACACGCCATATTCAACCACCAAACTTGATATTTTGGAAGCTTTCCATATATATCAGAATTCTTCGCAACTTGTTAATGACATGGCATCCTCACCATTTCTATCAAGCGCGCGGAAGCAACAGACCAAAACTCATGATTGTAAACACCGTTTATAATATCATATACAATTTTAATATTTACGTGCCATTAGTCTTGATGAAGCTAGGTCAATATCCAGCAAAACCATGGTCGATTTGAAAAATAAAATATTTGTGACAAACGTTGTATTAATATATAAAATCAATTAGTTTGAAAAGCTATGAATCAATCATAGATACCCCAAAATTACAAACGCAAACACAATATGAATTAAACAATAGACGAAAAAACAGAACTAACTCACTCACAAAAAAAAAAAAAAAAAAAAAAAAAAAAAGAACCGACAATTCCTGCTTGAACACATCATCCGAAATCCCAAAGCTTTCAGCCGAACACATTTAGGTAGGTCTCTCGTAAAAAAATACAATAAACAATTTCTGCGTAGAAACAGCTGTAGAGCAGCAATTACAGACATAAAAAATTTTACAACTCCAAGGAAAAATTGATATTGAATATTTAATGTTACACTAAAAATTAAAATATTAACAACTATCATCTGAGGATATAATCAAATATTCTTCTTGAAAAATTGATTTTCGTTTTGAATCACAAATTTCATTAAGTTGGAAAAGCCATTCCTCAAAGTTGCCGAGGCCAGAAGAGCACCCAGATTCCTTTAACCGAAATCTGTGGTTTAACGAGCATTTTTCTACTTCCATGAAGGTATTTAGCGATATTTTAAAATGTGCAATTATCACTTTTCTGGAAATTTACGATTTTTGAGACAACACTTTGTTCATGTTCCCAGATCACAGATTATAAAGTTTGTGAATATCAAAAAGTTTCAGTGCCATTTGTACTAGCAGATACATCGCGAGAAATACAATTATAATCGCAAGCCACGGAGTGAAAAATCATTGCTGGAGAATAACCAGAAAAATTATAAGAAATTGTAATCGCAATTATAACTGTTTAATGCAAAGAGAAATTTTCCAGATTTGGCACTTAGCAGATGAGATACAAATTAGGGCCATAGATTGTATTTCCCCTGCTAAGTGCCGTAAAGGAATTTTTGAGTATTTCTTAAGGAGGCTGAGTCTCCCCTATGAAATACTCAAGGCACACAATAATAATTAGCACGTGCCATGTTTGAATAAACAAGAAAGATGACACCGAATTTTGGTTGTAATGAGCACGTCTTTTGAATCCATTCTGACTCGAATTAAACTTATAAAATCTATGCAAAGTCAATGGAAACGGTATGGAAAACAATAATATCTGACCGAAGGAAGAAGGTTTTCAATCAAGTTTTTTGTCCCGTAGATACTATTTTAAACGGAAACGTGAACTTACTCCCTCTGATGGCATACCTTTGCGTTAAGAAAAATTTGAAATTATATGAGAAACGTTTCGCGTCGAAAACGCTCTCCAACAAAAAAAGAATTTTTCAAATCGGTCTCTTAGAAGCAGAGATATCGACAAAAATAAGATATGGATCTACGCCACCTAGCAGGAAAACAATGCGTTATTTTAAGAAGAAAGTATTCTCAAAAGATTTTTCGATGTGAGTGGTATCGGTCCAGGAAAGAATATTTCCAGTCGAGGTTTCAGGAGCTCAGATTTTACTGCAAATACATCTGAAGCAGAAATGAACACTTACGCTCTCTGGTGACCAAACCTTTCTTTACCAAATATCAGGAATTATATGCAAGCATACATTTCTCATCAGGAGTTGTATGCGATAAAGTTAGAATTTTTCAAATCGGAGATTTAGAAGCAGAGATATCAGGTAAAACGCAATATACTTTAACGACACTAGCAAAAAGTCTATGAATTACTTGAAAATTTTGAAATTATATGAAAACATTTCCCACTGGAAACAAAGAAAGAGTTTTTCAAATCAGACTTTTAGAAGCAGAGATATTGACAAAAATTAGACGTACATCTACGACCCCTGACGGAGAAACCATGCATCATTATAAGAAGAAAAATATTGAGAAAATGTTTATAGACGTGAGTGGTTTTGTTTCAAGAAAGAATTTTTTCTGTCGAGATTTTAGGTCAGATTTTGCTGGAAATGCATCAGAAGCAGAAGTTAACACTTACGCCCTCTGATGGCCAAACGATTTTTACCACAAAAGTAAAAATTATATGCAAACGATTTCCCACCAGGAACTGCATCCGCTGCAGAAAGATTTTTTCAAATCTGTGTTTTAGAAGCAGAGATTTTGGGAAAAACGTAATTTACCTTTACGCCCTCTTGCGGAAAATCTATGCGCAACTTGGAAAAGCAACTATACCTAAAATAGTCTTAGACATATATGGAATCGAAAGGTAAGAGAATTCTTTCAATCGGATGTTTAGCAGCAAATATATGGAATAAAATGTATTTTGATTTCGACATCATCTGCATTTACGCCCTCTAGCGACGAAATTGTTCATCGTATAAAAAAACGAAATAAAGGATCATCATTCGCACATTTCAAGCTTTCCAGTGGAGAGAGAATTTTTGAAATCGGACTAACAGTTGCAAAGATATCGTGTCCACAGACGGACGGACGGACAGATAATCCGGTAACATAAGCAGGATCTTTTTTACACTTTCCAACTGTAGGTTGAAGAAGCGTATATGCCCCAGCTTTGTTCGTCTCTCTGTCCGCACGATAACTCGCGTAAAAATGGTTCGATTTCGATGAAACTTTAGTATGTCGTAGGGGACAACCTGGGGACGAACCCTATTGAAAATAGACAAAATGTGGTCAAAGGTCAGGATATAGGAGCGGGATCCATTCCATCGCCCTTATGCGACATAACTTATATAAAAATGCTTCGATTGCAACAAAACTTTATCATGTTGTTTCAGAAGTATACCGAAGAGGTTCTGTTGAATATCATCAAAATGGGGTTAAAAGTCAGGGCACAGGAGAGAGATTCATTCCACATTCATTATCCTCATAACTTGACTAAAAATGCTTTGATTGCGACGAAATACACTGACGGAAAAAAAAATAAATCCCAACACCAAGAAGGGGTTGTGTTAGATAAACGACAGTTGGTAGGCGGTGAGAGTACATCTGTAAGATGACGTCTATGCAAATTTCGCGCTCGGCGCATACGTGTGGCTCTAGTGGCTCCCCCTCGGAACATGCAAAGCAGGTTTGCTGTAAATACGCGCTGTAACGTTCGTGAGCGTTAGTTATCGTTGAGATTCGAAGTAGGGTGTTGATGTTAGTCAAGAATGCCTTTAAGAAGACGAAGAAACCATTATCAACAGCTCACGGAGTTTGAACGAGGTCGTGTAATAGGGCTACGAGAAGGTGGATTTTCGTTCCGCGAATATTGCAGAACGACTTGCTAGGAATGTAGCCACTGTGCATGATTGTTGACAGCGGTGGTCAAGGGAAGGTACTGCCTCAAGAAGACCGGGTTCTGGCCGGCCACGTGGCACTACTGAGAGGGAAGACAGCCGTGTACGGCGTATAGCCGTGGCGCATCGTACCACGTCTGCGGCAGCAATTCGAGCTGCAGTTGCCACCACAGTGACACAACGAACTGTTACAAATCGGTTACTTGAAGAACAGCTCCGAGCCAGACGCCCTATAGCGTGCATTCCACTTACTTCCAAACCACTGCCGTTTGCGACGTCAGTGGTGTCAAGCTAGAGCTCATTGGAGGACTGAGTGGAGATCTGTTGTGTTTTCTGGATGAAAGCCGTTTCTGCCTGGGCGCCAGTGATGGCCGTGTGTTGGTTAGAAGGAGGCCAGGTGAGCGCCTACAACCAACCTGTCTGCGGCCGAGACACACTGGACCTACACCTGGAGTTATGGTCTGGGGAACAATTTCCTATGACAGCAGGAGCACTCTCGTGGTTATCCCACGCACCCTGACGGCACAGTTGTACGTCGGTCTGGTGATTCAATCTATTGTGCTGCCATTCATGAACAGCATTCCAGGGGGTGTTTTCCAACAGGATAACGCTCGCCCGCATACCGCTGTTGTAACCCAACATGCTCTACAGAGTATCGACATGTTGCCGTTGCCTGCTAGATCAACAGATCTTTCACCAATTGAGCACGTATGAGACATCATTGGACGACAACTCCAGCGTCACCCCCAACCAGCATTAACCGTCCCTTTATTGACCGACCAAGTGCAACAGGCATGGAACTCCATCCCACAAACTGACATCCAGCACCTGTACGACACAATGCATGAACGTTTGCGTGCTTGCATTCAACATTCTGGCAGGTACACCAGTTATTAATATACCAGCATTTCACATTTAAAATGGCTCTTCTCGCGCTTACATTAAGCTGTGATCTTGAAACCTTAATCGATTAAATATGTTACCTATACAAATGTATTGCCGCCATTTCATTCCTCTACAACTATTTTTTCGTGGTGTTGGGATTTGTTTTTCCGTCAGTGTACAAAACGTTGTTCCGTAACGACTTTGGAAGCAGTTCCGCCAAAAATGTCTTTTTTTTTTCAGCAAATGCGGGCAGTGCGCATGCGTGAGGTTTGTTAGCCATTATATTCGTACGATAACTTCCGTGAAAATTGCCCGATTTAGATGGGGTTTTTAATTATAAAACGGCTTACGTGTGGTAGCTCTTGATAATAGAAATAGGTAACAGGGGCACAAAGAGATTTAATTTTGATATATGTGAACCTCAAACGTTATAACATAGTTTAGTCGCCTCAAAACCAAGTCATTTTCCTATGATTTCTGGTATGTTGGAAAGCGTATCATAATCAATGAATTGCATGATTTTACTAACTTGTTTACAAAAGTGTGCTAAAAATATGAAAATAATTCATCATACGTAAAGTTACTATATATTGACCTAACTGAGGGGAAAAGCAAGTAACTCAGCTGATTCAAATTAAGGCCGTCGAGTCATTAATGTGGAAACTGGAAATTTTAAAACACTGAAGTATTTTTCCAGAAGCTTGTTTAAGACACAGCAATACATTTTGATCCTACCAAATATGAACTGAATTGTAGTCTATGTTGGAAAAACTATTGGTGAAATAGCAGAAACCAGTTCGAAATCAGAGCACTACAAGTAAAATTACTTTTCCTCCATGTAGTAAATACACTTTTAAAAGTAAGTCGTTTTTTAAAACTACATTTTTCGTGAACACAAATTACTTCTCTTTCATGCAAGAAATGTTATACTGCTTTTATTTAGGTATTAAAAAAATTATTTTACTCATCTGAATATTACTTTCTCCTTGTGCTTAAAGTGCTAATACTTATTAAACGGTGTTGGTAAATTGCGGCGGGAGCCGCGGGTGGTCTCCAAACCCATAGGTAAATTACTGCTATAGCCAAAGAAAGGGTAGATGTCAGCGGATTAAGATTTACCCGCGACTCCATGGGTAAATTACGGCTATAGCCAAAGAAAGAGTAGATGTCAGCGGATAAGGATTTACCCACGACTTCATTGGTAAATTGCAGCTATAGCCGAAGAAAGGATAGATGTCAGCGGATTAGGATTTACCCGCGACTCCATAGGTAAATTACGGCTATAGCCAAAGAAAGAGTAGATGTCAGCGGATAAGGATTTACCCACGACTCCATTGGTAAATTGCAGTTATAGCCGAAGAAAGGGTAGATGTCAGCGGATTGGGATTTACCAGCGACTCCATAGGTAAATTACGGCTATAGCCAAAGAAAGAGTAGATGTCAGCGGATAAGGACTTACCCACGACTTCATTGGTAAATTGCAGCTATAGCCGAAGAAAGGATAGATGTCAGCGGATTAGGATTTACCCGCGACTCCATAGGTAAATTACGGCTATAGCCAAAGAAAGAGTAGATGTCAGCGGATAAGGATTTACCCACGACTCCATTGGTAAATTGCAGTTATAGCCGAAGAAAGGGTAGATGTCAGCGGATTGGGATTTACCAGCGACTCCATAGGTAAATTGCGGCTATAGCCAAAGAAAGGGTAGATGTCAGCGGATTGGGATTTACCCCCTACTCCATAGGTAAATTACAGCTATAGCCAAAGAAAGGGTAGATGTCAGCCGATTAGGATTTACCCATGACTCCACAGGTAAATTTCGGCTAAAGCTTTATGAGGAGGAAAGGCAACATAAAACATAATAACCTACATCTTTATAGCAATAAAAATAAATAATATTTCCAAATGAAATATCTGTTTTTATGGTTACAATAAACAAATAAAACAACTTTTGCCTTACTGATGCTGAAAAGGGAAGGATGAATTAGAACACCGTCACCACATACACAAAACATGAATAAGCATACTTCATTATACTTTTGAGGAAGGTTGAATATAGATATATATTCACTTCTCTTTCAGGTGTCAACCTCAGCTTACCAAAATAAATATTTTGAAAAATATGATGGAAATTTTACTAAATCAAATCTAGTTATACATCCTCCCTTATTTTCTTAGACAACAGTTTTTTCCTTTGCATGGCAGTTTTGGATTTCCTTCTCCGAGTGACATCACCTAAGCTATGGATTTTATTATACACTATATTGACGAAAGTCACCGGGCACCTAGAAGAGAAACACAACATAGCATTTATTGACATACATTAGTACGGTGTCGGTCCATCTTTGCCCTTAATACATGCACTGACCCTTCGAGACAGGCTTTCACCAAAGTTTTGGAACAGGAACACAGCAATAGGTATGCGTTTCCATTCAATATATAATACTGCCGCTCACTGTTGCTCAGTAGTAGGCATTGGTTCCAAACTTCTTATGCAACGCTCTAATTAATCTCATACGTTTTCTATGGGATAGAGATCAGGGCTCTGTGCTGGCCAGTCCACACACGATACGGAATTATCGTCAAACCACGCAGTAACAGTCCTTGCTTTATGGTTCGGGTCATTATCCTGCTGGTACCAACAAGGATCGATTCCATAGTATTGTCACAGAGTTGGTAGGGTGTAATGGTCCAGAATATCGAGATAGACGCGCTGGTTGACAGGTTTGTCCCCGATAACCAATGGCCCAGGACCATACCACGAAAAACACCCCCACACGAGTACACTGCCAGCTCCAAACCTGACCGTAGGAACAGTACATTGTGGTAAACAGCAATCCCCCGGCTGCCGCCATAACCACACACGGCCATCAGACTGATCGATCGTGTATCTGGATTCATCAGTCCATAGGGCCCGTTTCCATTGATCTACGGTCCACGATAAATGTTCTTTACACCATGATAAACGACGAGTAGCATTCCGATTGGAGATGAAAGGCTTATGAGCAGCCGCACGACCACGGTAGCCCATGGAATGAAGTTCTATGCAAATGTTTCGTGTATATACCGAGATTCCAGCATTTTTACTCACCTGTACACTGAGGTTTTGTGCAGTACTCCGTCGATTAGCTGTAACGACTCTCCTGAGGCTTTGACGTTCTCTATCACTGATTTTCTTTGGTCTGCCGGTACGTTTTGCTGCTTCAAGCACGCCATGTGTCTTTCACTTATTCAGTACATCCAAAGCAGTTCACTTAGGTATGTTTAAAGGCCTCTTGGTTTCTCTTATGGACAATCCACTAATATCACACCCAACAATCTTTCCTTTCTGAAAGTCAGTTCTCTCCCGTCACGACATTTTCACTGAACTTCACAGTGCGACTTGATCGAGGTCAGCTGCAGGCTTGTTTTTATACCGTTTGAAGCTGTATCTCACATCTTAACAACGTAGCGGATCCGTTCATTTGCTTTTTAAGGAGTGTCCGATGACTTTTGTCAATATAGTGTATGTTTGAGTTTGAAAAAAATTAAGAACTTCTATAAAGTTATGGAAGCTTGGATATGGATGATAAAATTGAGTATTAAACCAAGCATAAAAAGACTCGCATACATTCGACGTGTGTTCTGTTGATTCCTGGCATTCAACATTTTTTAACTGAAGAAATATCCTTTTCTGTGAGGGTCACCAAAGCGCCAGCATTTTCTTCCTCAGCAGGGCTTATATTATCTTTGTGGACGTTCAGAAATATCCTCTTCAGCTTTTCGCTGCAATTTTCTTCTGGGGTTGCAATGACCTAGAACGTCTAAGGATTAAAGGGGATTATTTAGAAACAATTTACCTACACTCATTTTAAAAACTACTTAGTTTAAAAACAATGCATGTTACGCAAGCCTACAGTCTTTGAAACTTTAGTTACAATTTTAAGAAATAGCGTACTACAAACGAAACGAAGTTACTTTTCCTCCATGAGAGTAATTTATCAATACTTTTTAAAAACATGTAATTCTTTAACCCTTCAACCGCTAGAACGAATTAACTTAGGGTTAGCATAATTGGATGAAATCAATTCAAGCGAACATATTCGATGTCTAAGAAGTGGGCGGAACTAGGTTGATACGACTGAAGCTGCGCATCAGAAAGTGTTGCTTTCCCTTTAGCTTTGTTATTCAAAGTGGTCATTTAGGGGATGATCGGCACTAATTCCCCTGATTGGTTACCTGCTAAAAGGTCTATAACAATGGCGACGAACCTAAGAAAGGAGAGACATGTTTGAGTCACGTGTTTCTGCCTAGTGGCATAATGTCCGTGTCATGAGCACTCTCCCTATCCCCTGATGCTTCAGGTCATGGAGCAGAGAATGAAGGACTAGAAGCAACCCCTTATCACGAGCGACAGGTTTACAGTTGGTACTGCTCAGATGAGATGGGGATAGGAATTGTTCCGACACAGCTTTCGTAAAACCGGGTCGCTGTGTAAACATTTCTGTTTGGGGAGCGAAGAAAATTTTGGGCACACCTAGTTCAGGCGCATCGGTCGCTTAAAGTGTTAAATCAATGCTATATTTCACGCATATGAATATATGTACACTCATAGATTGTATAAACACGTATGAGAAAGTAATTTGAATAGATCACTGTGGGAAAAGCTGGGTTTTTCGATGCAATCCAGTAATTCAACATACTGAAATTTTAGAACGCAAAGTGTTTTACGAATTATAGATTTGGGTCAAATATTTATTGGTGCATGAAAATGAACTGTTGATATTAAAATTGATATTAAAGGAACAGAGAATGAGTGACTTATTTCATCGCGATCGAACTTGAAACTAACGGATTTAAATGACCAAAGGAGCTAGTTGTAATTTATACAAAAAATCATTGGAGATTTTCACGACAAAATTTATTTGGCGGAAAACCGCTAAATACAGCTCTTTTATTTGAAAACTTTGATTTGAGACATTCAATTAAAACTCGGCGAAAACATTTGCTTGAAACTTTAAAATTCGATTACGCAATTAGTTGTATAAATGTATTGTTTTGTAACTAAACTCTTCTAGACTCTCAGTTGGTTTTCGGTTTCTGAGGTTCTAGCAAGGCCAAAGTCATCGCTCTTTCCACGTTTTCTTTAATTAACACACAGCAACCGAAAAATTGTTACCCGGACACCGCTGGGATTACCCCAGATTTCTCGATAACTATAGCCGAGTGCGTTCGCCTTACGCTACCGGTGGCCAGCAATCAACGGCGTTGTGTGTGTTTATCTGCCAGCATCTGACTTCACAAATCCGTAGAGATGGGCTCAGCAAGTGAGACGTCTCCATCTTGTGAGGCTTAACGGCACAAGCCATTAAATTATAGCTAATAAATCCAAAGGGCGAGAGTGATAGTGAAAATCTTCCAAATATGGGGAGACAAAAAATATGCTGGAAGACTTTCACTCTAACAAGACCTGTTATCGTATTAAATTCTATAATCTCATATGATCTGTGTGACTGAAATAAATAGGATCTATGCAGAACCATTTGGCAATTTTTTTCAGTTTCATAATTTAAAGACCACCAGTTTATAAGCAGTCCCTTGTACAAACTTTGGGGCCATTGGCTACGGAACCGCCGTAGGTCGGGCGGGTGGCCCGCGCCTCACCTGTGACCTGGCTCAGAAACATACGCCATTTACCACTCGGCCACAGGGGAGACAACACAACAACTAAATTTTTGCCAAGAAAAAACTTTAACAAAATTTCCTTCGGTTGTTATTCTGCGCTAAGCATCGAAAGCTTAGGTTTGCTAAGGTAAGGATTCAGTTTAAGTTCAGGGATAACACTTTCACAGCAGAATATATGCATGCTTCTTACAAAACACAAGGCATGTAGTCATCTAAATTTCCAGACAAATCCATTTTTTTATTTGTTTGGAGGTTTAATTACCACCTTTTGTTTGGTTGAACCACAAGGTTGCACAGCAGTCGTCCATCCCTAGTTTGGGGCCACTGGTTCCAGGTGAGAGACAGAACCAGTGCCGTAAAACAAACACACCATCCGTGTCTCAGCCGGGCTTCGAACCCTTACCCATTTCGGACGAGTGATTAGAAGCCAGTACCGTAAAAAAAAAAAAAAAAACCATCCATGTCTCAGCAGGGCTTCAGACCCGGACACATTTCGGCTAAGTGACTGGAAGCCAGTGCCGTAAAATAAAAACAACAACAACAACAAAAAAAAACCACCATCGAAGTCTCAATAATCCACTGAAACCAATAGCTGTCAGTGCACGATACACTAAACCAGGACCCATCTCGGACGAATGATTGGAAGCCATCGCCGTAGAAAAAACACTATTCATGTCTCAGCCGGGCTTCAAACCCGGACACTTTTCGGACGAGTGATTGGAAGCCAACGCCGTAAAAAAAAAAAAAAAAAAAAAACACTATTCATGTCTCAGCCGGGCTTCGAACCCGGACCCGTTTCGGACGAATGATTGGAAGCCAGCGTCGTAGAAAACACTATTCATGTCACAGCCAGGCTTCGTACCCGGACCCATCTCGGACCAATGTTTGGAAGCCATCGCCGTAAAAAAACACACTATTCATGTTTCAGCAGGGTTTCAAACCCGGACCCTTTTCGGTCGAATGATTGGAACATAGAGCCGTAAAAAAACACTATTTATGTCTTAGACGGGCTTCAAACCCGGACACTTTTCGGACGAGTGATTGGAAGCAAGCGCCGTAAAAAAAAAAACACTATTCATGTCTCAGCCGGGCTTCGAACCCGGACCCGTATCGGACGAATGATTGGAAGCCAGCGTCGTAGAAAAACCACTATTCATGTCTCAGACGGGCTTCGAACTCGGACCCATCTCGGACGAAATACTGGAACCCAGCGCCGTAAAAAAAACACTATTCATGTCTCAGCCGGGCTTCGAACCCGGACCCTTTTCGGACGAACGATTGGAAGCCAGCGCCTTAAAAAAAACACTATCCATGTATCAGCCGGGCTTCGAACCCGGACCCATCTCGGACGAATGATTGGAAGCCAGCACCGTAAAAAAATCACAATTCACGTAAAAAAACACCACTCATGTCTCTCCCGAGATTCGAACCGGGACCCATCTCGGCATCTCGGACGAGTGACCGGGTGCCAGCCCCGTAAAAAAACAAAAAAAAACAGCATCCATATCTCAGCCGGGCTTTTGGACCCTACCCGGACGAGTGAGTGTAAGACAGCGCCGTAAAAAAAAAACAAAACATTATCCATGTCTCAACCGGGCTTGGAACCCGGACCCATATCGGGCGAATGATTGGAAGCCAGCGCCGTAAAAAAACACTATTCATGCCTCAGCCGGGCTTCGGACCCTGACCCTTTTCAACTGAGTAATTGGAAGACAGCGCCGTAAAAAAAAAAAAAAAAAAAAAACACGCCATCCACGCCTCTTCCGAGATTATATCCCGGGCCCATGTCGGACGAATGATTATAAGCCAGCGCTCCGTACCACGCTGCAAGCGCGGCAGCCTCGAAACCTTCAACCTGAGATTTGCTTTGCAACACACAAAATACCAAAAGTTACGATACCAATAATACATACCGTAGAAACCAATATGATTATTCGTTTGCTGATCCGGTAATAACGGGAAAAGCAGCGCAAAATTCCATTACAGGCTATGTAACTTTTTTTAGGGGAGGGGAAGTTAAAAACCCTATGACTGTAGGGAGTCGCCCGTCCTTGATTTAAAGCTACGGGTTGTCGGGAAGGTAAAGCACAAGATCTGGAATGTCAAACATCCCTCCCATGTCTCACCCGAAACTTGAACCCGGGCCCAACTGGGATAGTTAGCCAGAAGTTTGCGCCTCTCATCATTTGGCCATAACAGCGGCACAAAGCTTCTGTTAAGTGCTATGAATAAAACTTATTTTTTAGAAATTAGCAGTTGCGTTACACTACTAACTATACGAAAAGTAACGTGCTGCTGTGAAGGCTCTTGTTAAATATATCACAAATTTACCTTCCTTTTGAGTTTCTGTATTCTTATGTGAAATTTGTTTCTTCTCACTTTCAGATTTTTTTTTCTGAACGGCATATTACTTCCCCGAATAGCTTTTACATTTCGTCAATACTAAGAGGGAGTCGCATCAAAATACAAAGACGACAGTGAATGTGATATGATGTGATGGTAGTAGAGAGAGCGGAGATTATATACGAATAGCTTGTAGAGAGTTATAGCAAAACATTTGGAGTTTGTTTATAATCTGCGTGAATCAACGAATACGAATTGTTGTTATAAGATTGATGTATTGATGTAAGAAGTGTCAGTGTGTAAATTACAACCTGACGATTGTACTGTATGTTGCCCTAAAGTTCGAGTGAGGAGAGAATAAAGGAAGAAGTAAGAATGACGCATAAATGCTCTGATTCTTTGACCCTGGTGTTTGTTATTAGTATTCACTTAGTTACTGCAGAAGGGAAATGTATGTTAAATCCAAGAATATTATTTAATTAATTAGTTGATTAAACAAATGTATCAAAAAAGTAAAAACACTACGCACTGCCCGTAACATCTTACTTCCAGAGCTGCCAGGCGCTATAAAAGAACCAAACATTTAAAAAATCTCGTTTTCAGCAAAAAAAAATATCTCCTACTGTCTATCAAAGAGGGCGCTGCGTCGTATTCAGACTCGGGCTCCTTTCTGTCAAGTATCGATCGTGAGCTCAGAGTTGTTTTCCTTTGCGCTAGCACGGGTGTCCTGTCCCCCACGACCTTTCCGCAAAGCGGGTGTTGAAGTGCCTTACTTGTCTGATTGCTACCTTAACATTTGTTGGTCAAACTTTTCTTCCGTGGCCGTTACTGATGGAAAATGGATCCAGGAAGCGTAACGTTGTCGCCTATTGCTGCGAACGTCAGCGCGTCTGCAGAAGCGTTGGCTTTCATCCTGAACGCTACTTTGAGCTTTCAAGAAAGTTTCGCTTCCGCTACCGGTAACCGATCTCTGGAAGGGGGTGCTTTGGCACTCCTCTTTCTGGGTTTCTTCGCTTCCTCCTTGAACACCTGGCTCATGGTAATCATCTGCACTCACAGCTGCCTTAAGAAGTCGCTGACGAATTACTTTCTGAGGAACCTTGCCTTACCGTGTCTTTTGGAATCCATATTCGCAATACCTGTGTCGTGGAATCACTATTCAACCCAGTCGCCTTGGAAGTGGAAAGCTACCGTGTGCTGTTTTGACGCCTTCATGCTGCTCCTAGTGTCCTTGGTAATCATGTGTTTCTTGGTCGCCATGTGCACGGAACAATACATCGCTTCGAAGAGCCCTTCACACACGAAAAACCAGTTCGGTGATTGTAAGCAAAGAATCATGACTGCATTAGTGTGGACTGCAGGATTTTCAGTCACTTTGCCTGTCATTTTGGGTTCTCAGGATGTGCGTGCTTTTCCGTCCAGACTTGGATGCGCTATAGCTGAAAACAGATGTGGCGTTTTCCTGTTAGAGCTTACATTCATTTTCGTTTTCCCTCTGTTCAGTGCCTTGTTCGTGTTGCTCACAAGCTTGATGAGGCTACGCAGCAGAAAGGTCGTCCTCATAAAGCAGCGAAAGGATTTTACTTTCACGGAGTTCTTCTTCGAGGATTCCTATCTACGAAATCGGCTTGCGGACAGTAAGTTTTGTGGCGTTTTGATGTTTCTGTACATTACTCTGCACTTCCCGTACATCGCTAATCAGATGTATTTTCCGATCAGAGTGTGCTTTTCACCGTTAGACACTGCTACAGGCAATACCACACTACCAGATTATCTCCTCGTAACTCCAATCACCTGCACGTTTGAAACATACCTCACATGGATACGATACTCCTTCTCTTTAGCGTTTCCCTTGACGACTTTTATTTTGAGGAAAGATATCAGACGCAGGAATGTGTTGATATTTGGATGCTGCATATCAAGTTCCTCTCGGAAGCGTACGGAAGTTGAAACAATAGAATCCAGCGAACAAACGGGAAAGACTGCATCTGGAGAAAAGACTAGACGTACAGGAAAGAAAAGGAAGAGAAAGGAAAACTCAGACACGACACCAGAGTCCAATGCCACTTCCCAGGATGCTTTCAAGTATATAATGAATATAACCCCACATATTCTGTTTCCATTCAAGAAACCGTTTTTCACTAGGGATAGCCATTTCTTCTCGCGACATCTTCGCCAATCCAATTATGAGAGGTATGCGGACGATGCTGACCAAGTGACGAGCTTCGGAGACGAGAACTGGAGCCATCCGCAGACATATGATGCGATTGATGATGATGAAGATGATGCTGATGATGAGCTAGATTCCAAGGAGTACACCTCCGTAAGCAAAGCCATTGCTCGAAATTCGTCCGGACGCGCATCGACACCAGGTCCTTCAACAATCAAATTAGATGCATGGGGTAGCGAAGAAGATTCTTGCGAAGATATAGAACATTACTGTGACAGAAGATTACACTCTTCTCGAGTGCGAAATAAAATACACGATCGTCGAAGCAGTCTTCCAGCATTTTTGAGTGGGGGTACACGAAAATTAAGGAATAACCCAATCTCAAACGGTTCTGCCAAAGTGCCGATACCGTTGTCGGCAGAATATCTCAACACGAGCAACGAGTCGTATCCCACGAAGACAAAAGTTAACCAGCCTCTGGCCAATAATACTGCTTCTGATCACAGGAATCCGGCGTGCATCTCAGAAGAATCTGCAAGTAAAGAAATTCAAAATTAGGTAACTGGCAGATGTTTGCTTAAAATACGGATATTCACATTCACAGATAACAGCATGTATCATAACAGGTGCCAAGCGCAAGAAAAGCAACTCTGAACCGTCCAAGAAATATTTTTGGCATGAAAAAAAAAGTGCCTTTGTTCAAGGATAGAATGCAGTTTTGTTTGAATCATAATATTTTTGAGTCTGCTGTATGAGACTATGACAAAAAAAGATCATAAAAGCAAATCTTGAGTGACTTTCACGCTACAGAAACAAATTCGCAACCAAATTAATTTGAGTGATTGAATCCGTTTCGAATTCGGCAGCAAAGCAGTAGTCACCAAGTAAGCTCAAAATGTCTGATACACATGCTAAAAATCAAATGAAACTTTCATTGCTAAAGTAAAATGAATCAAATTTAAATAATTTCTCTTTAATGATATTTCAGTGCTAGGAAGAAACTTATTCGATCAAATTTTAAGTTTCTGTTAATACTTTGGTGTTAGTGGAAGAAAACTACTGTGCGTGTGAGACAATCAGATATCTTAATGATTCTCACGACCTATTTGGGTTCAGAAGTTCAGTTACATAAAGTTTATTAGGACTCATGAAGGGAGTAGAACTTAAGTGATCATGTAAACTGTGATAGTAGATAAACAGTAATCAATTAGACAAATATTTATTCTCTCTAACTGTTTAGCTCTCTGTAAAGTATAGTATATCGTACCTAGCAAAAATAAGAACTAATTTTGAAACGCTTATTTTACAATGAATATTGCCAAGAAATTTGCTTTTATAAAATTACACTTTTTTTGCAGGTTGAGTGTTATTTTTCCATCTAAGTTTAAAAAAGATGAAATAAAGACTTCGTAGGACTTAATAAGATGTAACATCACATTCAGATTTATTTCCTCATCAAACTTTTGAAAATCCTCGAATAATAAATGTAGAGGAGAATTCTCATGGAGCTTCAGCAGAATCATACCTGATAAAATGGATGTTTCTGGCATCATTAAATAAGAAACATTAATTGGTTAATTCAGAAATGTTTTCATTTCATGTATGTATTAACGATATCAGCTTTGTCGGTAATTGTGCTTTCAAATTTCAAGTAATACACAGGATGAACATATATTTTGCTGGACTACTGGATTATAACTCAAGGAATTCAAGAAATGCAAACTATGAAGTAAGTGAAGCAATTTTATGCAACCCTAAGGAAAACAAGATAACCATGTTCTGCAGGCAATATTAATAATTTTCACTAAAAGCGGCCTAAAATTGCTGCCCACCAAAAAAAGAAAGCAATGCTATTGTAATCATAGATTAACTGCAGAGGCATTATTAAAAAAAGGCTATGTATTTCGACGAAACATAAAATGATTTTTCCGTCCTCAATGCAAATTGCTTTTTGCCTTAAAATAAATGATTTTATGTTTACAGTGTCTTATATTGCAATTTAATTGGTAGAAATCGCCGAACACATTTTTTTAAAATTTAATTTTCTAAGTTAGGTACAGCGCGTAAAGGTTTAAAATCTGCAGTAAATAAGAATCTTTGGAAAATTTAACTCTCTGCCTTGTATATGTAAAATTTTGAAATCACTAACTGCGAACACATCTTTAAAAAACTTCATTCACTGCCTGGGGCATAAAAAAAATCTCTGATTAAAAAAGTTGTGTCATTTGGTAATACTATACAGTATTGCACTTACGTAGGTTAAAATCCCGAATTAAAAACTTTGCGTCATAACATTATTATGATATCCTAATGATATATAAATAAATGTCCAACATTTTAATAGCTTTTTCTTCTGTTCTGATGTATTCTCTGCCAAAAAATAGCAACATTAGAAAAATAAGGAAAGAATCCTACCAAAATTACATCCCATATTTGAAAATTGGAACAAAGTTTCTTTTTCATCGCGTTTAGAAGTTTAATGCGGAGGTGTAATAATACTTCTGAAGTTAAGAAAAATGTGTTTTTTTTTCGAGCGAAACACAGGCTTAAGAAAATGAAAAGGTACAATAAGTATCTGACATAGAAACCAAAGGCGGCAGTGTTTTATTCTTATTTAACAATTTATCTGCATCGATTCAACCTTAAAAATTTGATGATCTGTTATCATACAACCGGATAAGTTCGACGTAGAACGAAAACTACAGAAACACGACTTAAAGTAAACTGCGAGCAAGCATGGAGACTACCTTGTTGTGCTAAGCGTGGTAACGTATGGCGTGTGTTAAATTTAATTTCACACATTTGGATTTAACATTTTTATCATGTTTTCATAAAACAGAATTTTTAACTTTATGAAAAACGTACACTCCAATAGTTTCAGTAAAAATATTTTGAAATCCTACTGCAGCACTTCCATTGATTTCTAGCAGTAATTTATACAGACACCCATATAGTACTAGCCTCTTGTAGTAATCTTTATAATATGTGTGGTGAATTTGCAGATTCTTCGTCCAGAATTCAATGCAATCAGTTGGAAATTGTGATTCCAATATTTCAAGCTACCTTGTAGAAAGCATACCATGGAAAGACATGAGATTTGTTGAACAAATTAATTTTATTTCCATGATATGAACAACCCTCATTCTCAACGGATGCGTCGTACATTCGAAGATATGAGTTATAACATTCCTTTCTCTGCACCACAATACTTCTCTAGTTTTAGTTAAATTATCTGAACTTCATATGCGGCAGACATTGACACTAAGAAACAAGAGAAGTCATAAAAACACAGGGAGGTCATAATCTATATTTTTTTTATTACTTAAAATGAATATCATTTGTTTTTAGAATGTTTACGAGTGCAGAAAATGCGTAGATGCTTTTGAATTTATACCTTTGCCGAATTGTTTACAAAATCAGTCTCCCTACTATGATGTAGACAACATATATTCTTGCTCTGTTGCAAAACGATACAGAGTATGAATATAAAGTTTCATCTTTGCAGTGAACAATATCAAAGGTTCATTATACTTTTATTATTTTTCTGCAACACTACCAGATAAAATTAAATCAATATTATATATAGATGATAATCAGACAATTTGATAGATTTTGTAAAAAGGTGGTCACCACCATTCAATAGATGCCATTCGAGAAAATTTTGCTGGAGATCGTTTTCTGAAAGTCTTTTTATTATCTTGTCAAATTTTTGTGCATCTTTCAGCTAATGTAGAACAAGCTTCTACAATTTTCAGTGTTACGAACTGCGAAAAGCCAGATGAAAGATCTGAATTTTCTCAGTTCGTAACACTGCATAAAGAGAGCGCCAGAAAGTTTCATATGTTGCATAAAGAGAGCGCCAGAAGGTTTCATATGTTGAATAAAGAGAGCGCCAGAAGGTTTCATATGTTGCATAAAGAGAGCGCCAGAAGGTTTCATATGTTGCATAAAGAGAGCCCCAGAAAGTTTCATATGTTGCATATGTTGCATAAAGAGAGCGCCAGAAGGTTTCATATGTTGCATAAAGAGAGCAGCAGAAAGTTTCATATGTTGCATAAAGAGAGCGGCAGAAAGTTTCGCATGTTGCATAAAGAGAGCGCCAGAAAGGTTTCATATGTTGCATAAAGAGAGCGCCAGAAGGTTTCATATGTTGCATAAAGAGAGCAGCAGAAAGGTTTCATATGTTGCATAAAGAGAGCAGCAGAAAGTTTCATATGCTGCATAAAGAGAGCGGCAGAAAGTTTCGCATGTTGCACAAAGAGAGCGCCAGAAAGTTTCATATATTGCCTAAAGAAAGCGCCAGAAAGTTTTACATGTTTGGGAGTTTACAACGTTATCATTACATAGGGATTTCTCAGCATTTTCTCACTTAAGTATTTTTCACTACCTTGATTTACATGGAATATTCAGCACTGTCTTGATATGATCATTTCTCGAAATGGGCCGGTTTGGCATACGGGAACTTTTTTTTTCCCTAATATTTTATACCGGCACTTTTCTTACCCGGTATGTAAACTCCGGTAAAATGCTTTTTTTGCTCGGAATTTACATACCGGCAGAACTTTAGTAGTAGGAACTGCAGGAATGAATTTTTTTATTAATAACTTACCAGCGCACATTCTTAAACATAGACCCTTTATGTGCATCATGGCCTATAGAAATAGCTGTGTGGGAACCGTAAAGCGCAGGGAGGGGTGTATACATGAGCCAGAAGTTCAATCCTTGAAAGGATGGAAAGGAAGCTACACATAGCACATGATTACATCTTGCCCAAGCCCCAAATCATCCAACTAAAGATGTCTGTAACTTTCATTATATCCTTATTTTAATATATTCAATTTGAAGAGCATCTTAATGTAATGAAAAATTGGGATATTATTTATTTATTTATTATTTATTTAGGGTAGTGAGATTGTTCTTATTTTAAGACTGAAATATTTATAAATAAAAATAAATAAATAAATAAATAAAATTGAATTTATTTATTTATTTATTGAGGATGGTGAGATTGTTCTTATTTTAAGACTGAATATTCATTCTGATTGAGGAAAATTCTAATTGCCTGACTTTCTATTTCATGTATATTAGGACAAAGTCCTCTATAGTGCTGTTACACACGTTATAGTACATTTGCCCCAAAAACGACAAGTTGACTTTGATGATAATGGAATATTTATATCTGAACCTAAGAACATCTCTACATATACAATATTGAATATCTTTTAATGGTGTGGTGCAACAGTGGATGCCGCCCCGGTGGCGCAGTGGTCTAAGCGATGGCCTCTGATCATTCGTCCGTAAGGGGTCCGGGTTCGATTCCCGGTGAGGCATGGATGTTGTGTTTGTCTTACGGCACTGGCTCTCTCCCTTCCCTGGAACCAGTGACCCTAAATTAGGGACGGGCGACTGCTTATAGCCCGTTGAGTTGCTCACGGTGGTCGTTAAACCTCCAATCAAAAAAAAAAAAAAAAAAAAACAGTGGACACCGGACAAGTAGCAAGATTGAACTGAAATGTAATAAGTATGTTTACGCCAGACTTTTTTTTTTTTGATTGGAGGTTTAACGACTACCGTGAGCAACTCAATGGGCTATAAGCAGTCGCCCGTCCTTAATTTAGGGCCACTGGTTCCAGGGAAGGGAGAGAGCCAGTGCCGTAACCAGACTTTTGCAAACTAGGAGGACTGAAGCTGAAATAAGGTGAGCGCAATATGTGTTGCTCCATATACCACATTGCTGATTTTATGTCTCACTGGTTGTAACTTACATAAGCTTTCAAAATTTAATGTAAATTTATTGTATATGTAGAGATATTCTTAGGTTCAGGTATAAATATTCCATTATCATCAAAGTCAACTTGTCGTTTTTGGGCTCATGTACTATAAACGTGTGCGTAACAGTACTATAGATGACTTTGTCCAATTATACACTGCCTGTCTCCCTCGTATTTTGTTGCTCAAAAGTATATGTATGTATAGATTGAACTTCTACTAAAACGTTTCTACTTCATGAAAGCTCCTATTGGAAGGAGGGGGGGGGTTATCTTCTCGTCTCGGGACCTTAAAGTTTTGGGTTCAAGTCCAGCTGAATCACTAAGGATTAGCTAAGGTTCGGAAGACTCGTTAATCCGTTGGTCCCGGGGTATAGACTCCTGGTTCTAAACAAGTCCAACCCTAGACCTCGGTGTAGCATAAGTAGTGCTCGCTGGAGCCACAAACCAAACAACTGAAATCAACCGCCATCGTTTCTGACTTATGGTGCAACAGTATTCCACCGAATTGTTAATTACATTTTCACACAAAAAGTAATTTTTCTTCCAGGAATCTTTTATTTTTTTATTTTTTTACTTTTTCAGTTTTGGAGATTTTGTGGAGAAGGCATTTTATCCGGATGAATTGCACACCGGCACTTCAAAATTTCCATTTCGAACACTGGATATGAGATATATCCATTACTCATTTAAGATTGATGCACTGATATTGAATTTCGATACGACCAACTATTCTCAGCATTATTTTGATTCCTACAGGATCTTTGGCTTATATTGATACATCCGAGATTTTTCATCGCTGTTTGAGTTCACCACAGAATTGTATGCCCTACTTTGATACATTTGAGGCTCTTCAGCAACACTTTTCTAGTTTTATCTGTTTTTTCCAACATTTTGTTTATTTAAATGAGACTTTGTCTTGTTCTGATTCGCCTGTAGAGATTAATCTCTATCTGCGATTTTTCAGTGCTATAATGATTAATCTGAGATCTTTCCATCACTTTAGCATTATCTTTTTGTGCTTCTCACAATGTCAGTAATCATACCTACGATCTTTCAACGTCGTCTTGATTCGCCTGAGGTTTTTAGGCACAGTACAGACACGTCTGAAAAATTCTCTCCATTACCTTGACATATCAAGGAATTTTCAGCACTGTTTTGATTCAAATTATATTTTTCAAGACTGTGTAAATTTATCTGATTTTTGACTCAATATTGATACATCTCAAAATTTTTAGCATTATTTGGATATATCTGAGATTATTCAATGTTATCCTCATCCATCTGTAGCGTATCAATGATTTTGTTCTCTTCTCAGATCATTGACCATGATGAATGTAACACGTGCTTTATTTGCATACCTTACATTGCGTTATCAGTTGACAATCGTTTCTCATCATTTCATGCAACTTTTCCAATTTTTGTCAAATTTTTATGATGCCAAATTTCCGCGTAGGTCGCTTTTTTTCTTGATACTTTACTCCACCCACCATAATCACCCATCTGACTTCAAAAACTTGTTCTAGAATTTCTTTTTTGGACCTAGACAGTTCGTCGAATTTCAGTAAAGATTTCAGTCTTTTTTCCTCACTTTTTCGCTTGTCTCCCTCTCTGGAAAATAATTCGCGAAGGATTTATTATTTAAAAAATCTTTCAAGTTAACATACTTATTAACGATCTTTCTATTAAAAACTTTCACGAAAATAGAGCAAATTAAATCCACACGACTCTGTTATAGAACAAAGCTTATTCAGTCAAAAAACAAAAATCGATATGTACTCTTGTAGACAATTTATGCTCTGCATCTTTTGCCTACCAAAGTATACCTGGGGATGAATCTTATCGAAAATAAGCGAAATGGGGTCAAAGGTCAGGACATAGGAGCGGGATTCATTCTATTACTCTTATGCGTCATAACTTGCGTAAAAATTGTTCGATTTCGATGAAATTTTGGTATGTGGTAGGGGACCACCTGGGAACGAACCCTATGGAAAATGGGCGAAATGGGGTCAAAGGTCAGGACATATGAGCGGGATCCATTCCAATGACCTTATGTGTCATAACATGTGTAAAAATTATTCGATTGAGACAAAACTTTATCGTGTTGTTCCAGAAGTATACTTAACCGGTTCTGTTGAATATCAGCGAAATGGGGTCAAAGGTCAGGGCATAGAAGCGAGATTAAGTTAGTATTCAGATTTAGACGAACGTAAGGAACGACGTTGATACCGATGAGACGTGATGTAGCTAAGAAAATCCATCCGCGCATGCACAAGCCGAAATCTGACCTGAAGATCAAAAGAAAAGCTCAATCGCTAGTGTGTCAGTGAGGGGGATTGATAACTTTTGGTTTATGATATATGCAGGTTATGTATGCTCCATCGTGTTATACATCATTTTAAAGCTCTCGTCAATAGCAATGGACTTCCCCATTTGGAGGTCGAGGGGAAGCCAAATTTCGCTGCGACCCATACTTTGCTACTATCGGGAAAGATGCATCTCATCAAAATGCAGTTTTGTAATGGCTTTTATCACATTTAGTATCGCGTTCTCGTAACTTACGCAGGTTGCAATATATTGTTACGTTCATTTAAAACTTGATGAAATAATCTTCTGCGTTAGTTTAGTAAAATATCTAACAATGAAATTAACTATTCTTGCGCCACTTCACGGGACAGTATTCAAAACTGAGATTTCAACAATGGTTTTGATTACTTCCGTTACCCATTTTCGTTACGTTGAAATTTTTTACTCGCAATTTAGTTCACTATTGTAAGAAAAGATGCACAGCATCAAAAAGGTGTTACTATGCCTTTTAGACATTGTGTATTTAAACGGCCCAGAAAAGCGGTGCAACTCTTCTCAAGAAGGCTCTAAATCTCTCTGTTCTAAAAAAAAAAAAAAACTGCCGCCGCTGTTTTAGAAATTTTGCGACACTCGATGTTCCCTAGCTCGCACCGCAAAAAGTATTGAGCACAAAAATATGAAATTCTCATCCTTTGCAGAGAATTGTTTGGAGAGCACGCTGAAATAAACCCTTTTTCAATTCTAGCGATACTTCAAGAGCTATTGTATTTCAAAGTTAAAGTGCTATCAGTTCGCGTTTCGGACACACTAACAGCAGCAGAACCACAAAACTTTGTAGGCATGTAGGGCCATGGCCGAATTTTTGCACTTCGTCCCCCATTTTTTTTAATTTCAATTTAGTTTACGAGAAATTAAATTTTTAAATTTCACAAAGTTCTCTATTTCGCGATGGGATCCATTTTAAAAAACGGATATATGGCGAACTATAAACCATAACATATTGCAATTTTTACAGCATAAATTCACAACTATCATCAGTCTTTTAAAAAAATTAAAGAAAAAATCATTTTCTGATTTTTAAGCATTTTTTAAAGACACAAAGGAAAGGAACAAACGGCTTCCCCTGTCTTCAGAGGTAACCACACAGGAAAGTTTTGGTCCCGTGACCTTCTGCCATGGCGACGCAGCTATTTTTAGCACTCTCTTCTTATTGGGTGAAAGAACAGGCTACAATCAAACTGGTAATGATGCAATGCTTAATGACGTAACGACGCTTTTAAAGTTTGGCGTTTATCGCCGACATACATGAATGATTTAAAAAATTACTCTACATATCTTATATTATCTCGTCATTATTGACGGGCTTTCACCTAGTTTATTTAAAAACTCCTGGAAACTTAATGAAAAGGCTCAGATTAAATTGTTTTTCAAGGAGCTTCTCAATTAATTCTTTTAAGGGCTAAAACTTTAAATATTTCCCATTTGCCCTTAAAAGAGGTAAAAAAGAAAAACGAAGTCAAAGAAGCAACTGGGAACTATTAACTCAAGTTCTGTATCCAATATGCTTAAGGACCCATATTCTTCTAAAACGATAATTGCTTTCTACAATCTAAAATCTCTCTACGTTGCTATAATACCATTATCTTCAAAATTTCTATTTGTGTACTTTCTTCCAAAGAAGTTTCCTTCAGAAATGGACTTTTTAAAGATGCAAAATTTAAGTCGGTGTTTCAGCCCGGATCACCGTTGTAAGCTACATACAACACCTAGGTACCTAAGGATAATAATTTTACTAATTTCCTTATACAGTACCTAGATCCTTCTCGCGAATGACAAAGAGTGAAACTACCAGCAAATTTTAAATGTAGAAAGCAATTTTATTTTTGGAACTTATGTTATAATGAGGGAAAACATTTGTGAGGAAAAGACAGGATGTAGTTTTATAATTACTAGCCAATGACAGTCAGAAATTACGGTTCACAGAAATTTCTACATTCTAATAAATTATTTTCGACGATTGTTCCTAAAAAGTAGCTGAAACATTAGAAATATATGTGTAAGGTGATTCAGCACGCGTAATGAAATTAGTAAAATCTATAGTTTTTAGTTCTAAAATTCTTTCAGAACGAAAAAAGAAGAAGGAAAGGAAAAGAAAGTAAGCTATATGCCGGAAAAGGAATGATAAAAAAGTTTCTCTGAGTTACAGTAATCTTTTAAGTCCACATATGACATTGGCTGTTTGGTTTCCAATTTTCAAGGTACCTGATAATTCAAAATTATATCCGAAATCTAGAAAACGTTCAGTGTTTAATATCCAGTGGAACCGAGTACTCACAATAATTGTTTAAATTCATAGCCTCCGATTCTTCCATTTAAATGTGCACTCAGTATCTTTAAATCTTCTTCTTCGAGTAAATTGATCACATGTTAGATCTCTATCGTACATACCTTTGAACTCTCGCTCAACAGCAATTATGTTATGCCGCGCATAATATGCAGGTACATAAAACGCATTAAAGGTTTAAGTGCTATTTTAAAACTTCAGACAAAATTTGAAAATTTAAACTGAAGAATCAGTTCAATCTCTAGTCCCAAACATTTAGTGTAAGTTATTGCAACTTTTCCAAGGTTTCTTATCAGATATAAATAAATTTCTCATTATTGATTAAGTCAGATTTTTCATGACTATTTTTTTGTGATCAAAAGCTACATTCTGCATTTTCTTGTTGTAATATGGACCTCTAAATAACCTTCCTGTTTTGTTTGGGAGTTTAACGACCACCGAGAGCAACTCGGTGGCCTATAAGCAGTCGCCCGTCCCTAATTTAGGTCACTGATTCCAGGGAAGGAGAGACACACTACATCTATGCCTCACTGGGATTCGAACGCGAACCCATCTCGTACGCATGGTCAGAAGCCGGAGCGTAGACCATTGCGCCACCCAGATGGCAAAACCTTCCTTTTGAGTTTCTCTTTTCTTATGTAAATTTAGTTACTTCTTCGTCAAACATTTTCTAGCTGAATGGCACATTACTTCCCAGAGTAGCTTCAACAATTTGGCAACACTGATAGTGAGTCAGAGTAACATAAAATGACCAAATTGAATGTAAAAGAGTGTGTGGAGTTTTTTGGAGCTGTAGAGAGATTACGAATAGACTGTGAAGCGTTGATATGACTAAAGAGATGAGATCTATTTGATCCACATGTGATGGACAAATAAATGACTCATATCTGTGCTGATATAAGCGAATGAGATCTATTTGATCCACATGTGATGGACGAATAAATGACTGATATCTGTGCTGATACCAGCGAATGAGATCTATTTGATCCACAAGTGATGGACGAATAAATGGCTGATATCTGTGCTGATACCAGCAAATGAGATCTATTTGATCCACATGTGATGGACGAATAAATGACTGATATCTGTGCTGATACCAGCGAATGAGATCTATTTGATCCACATGTGATGGACGAATAAATGACTGATATCTGTGCTGATACCAGCGAATGAGATCTATTTGATCCACATGTGATGGACGAATAAATGACTGATATCTGTGCTGATACCAGCAAATGAGATCTATTTGATCCACATGTGATGGACGAATAAATGACTGATATCTGTGCTGATACCAGAGAATGAGATCTATTTGATCCACAAGTGATGGACGAATAAATGACTGATATCTGTGCTGATACCAGCGAATGAGATCTATTTGATCCACATGTGATGGACGAATAAATGACTGATATCTGTGCTGATACCAGCGAATGAGATCTATTTGATCCACATGTGATGGACGAATAAATGACTGATATCTGTGCTGATACCAGTGAATTTATATTGTGGAAGGGGATGTCTTGAAGTAGAATTGTTTGGAGAATAAACTGTGGTCATTACGTAAGTAACCGATTCTTCCTACCTAGCAGTTTGGTTAGTTGTTTCTAAAGTGTGATATATGTGTAATGAAGCTATCTAAGAATGTCAGACAAATTTGTATTAACAGCTACATAATTAAACATTAAAACTACAGCTAACAAAGCCAATATCCTATATTGTGTATCCACTGTAAAGTAATATTTAAATATTTTTATTTGTTTTTAACAATTATGTCACCGTTAAAGGTATCTTTCTTGTAGAACACTAAAGCGTTGAGCTTGTTAGATTACTTTTATTTCAGCTTTGCTATGAAACACTACACAGATCATCTCACGTAAAGCTGAACTTCCAGCAGATAATTGGCTTCACTGTGACACCTCAGATGACACCTCAGATTTCTTTTGTATAGCTGATAATGTTAACTGACATATATTGCTGCAAAAGTACGGCCAAACTTATATAGGCGCTGACTATAAGGTGGGCGAAGCTCCGCCTTATGCGGCCAAAGCGACTTATTTGCAAAAAATTAATAAATAACAAAATAAGTAAACTTTTCTACCATAATCAGCGTTTTTTTTATTGGAGGTTTAACGACCACCGTGAGCAACTCAGTGGGCTATAAGCAGTCGCCCGTCCCTAATTTAGGGCCACTGGTTCCATGGAAGGGAGAGAGCCTGTGCCGTAAGACAAACACAACATTCATGCCTCACCAGGATTCGAACCCGGACCCATCTCGGACGAAGGATCAGAAGCCATCGCCTAGACCACTCATAATAAGCATTGCTCATTTGATAAGAAACTGTATTGCCAGCCCCGTATTGTGTTTGACATGTTCTCGTGATGTTGGTAAATGTTTAAACTAATTATCAAAAATAAAATAAATAAAAACACAGGAACGTATAATCTTTAGCGCCTTTATTTATCTATTTATTTTTTGTGTTTCTTGTTCTTTGTATTAGTAACCCAGCTAATTTCTCATTTTTTTTTTATAAAATAAAAAAAATGAGAAATTTAATAGACAAAGTCATCGCTCTTTCCACATTTTTCTTTAATTAACACACAGCAGCCGAAAATTTGTATTTTGAAACCTCGGGGATCGAACCCTAGATTTCTCGATAAGTAGCCGTCTGCATTCACTTTACGCTACGGTGCCAACAATCCACGTCGCTATTTATGAAAATTCAGAGCACGACATGTCTTTCAAATTGTATTTAACTAGCAGTATACCCCTCACTGGGATGTAAGGTCAGGTGATGCGTAACATCACAGCCTCTCCTTGACAAATGTCAACCCCGCCTTCTCGTGGTGCATCCTGTTCCCACTAAAGGGGCTCTGACGACCGCAAATAGCGGTATAACTATACCATCGGGATCAGAGGAAATGCTATCCCACACTCACCAACCCGCTTGGCCAGCGTGGTGAGTTATGGCCAAACACCTCCAAAATGACTCTACAACTTAAATCTTGGCCCTCAGTCTCCGGCAGCTGGAATGTACCTGGCCAAGGCAGCGACCAGTGCGACATGAAGGCAGAGGGTGCTAAGAATCCCCGGAGGACCGGACTAGGCTGCCATTTGATGCTGACCTTGGCTACCTACAACGGACGCTCCCTATCTTCTGATTCAAGGCTTCTTGAATTGGAAGAGGAACTACAAAGGATCAAGTGGGACATCGTCGGGCTAAGTGAGGTAAGGAGAAAAGGAGAAGATCTCATTGAACTGAAAAGTGGACATCTCTTCTATTATCGTGGGACAGATACTGGCAGAACTAGTGGTGTTGGATTTATAATAAACAAGAAACTGAAGGATAAAGTGGTAGAAGTTGAAAGTTCCTCTGACAGAGCTGCACGACTCGTTATCCAACTATCGAGAAGATACCAGGCTCAGATTATTCAAACTTATGCACCCACCACAAGTCATCCTGAAGAAGAAATTGAAGAATTTTATGAGGAAATTCGTCATCTAAATAATAAAGGTAAGCAGCACTTGAAGATAATTATGGGAGATTTCAATGCAAAAATAGGGCACCAGCAACAGAATGAAACTTCAGTAGGTAAATTCGGTCACGGCAACAGAAACCAGCGTGGAAATACTCTCGTAGAGTTTGCAGAGGCAGAAGGGTTTTTCATCTTGAACTCCTTTTTCAAGAAAAAGCCCCACAGGAAATGGACATGGAGACATCCAAATGGGATGACAAGTGAAATTGATTTTATTATGTGTAACAAAAAATTCGTCATCGAAGACTGCAGTGTGCTAAACAAGTTCAACACAGGTAGTGACCATAGATTGGTGAGATGTAAGATGCACCTCAACACTAATCTGGAACGTGGCAAGCTCATAAGACAAACAAAATGTATTGACATAACCAACCTTAAAAAACACCATAATACTTTCAAGTTGGAACTGAAGAACAGATTCTCTGCTTTAGAAGGCCTAACATCGGAAGAAGTGGATATTTCGGAAGTTAACAGAAAAGTAACCAAAGCTCTTATGGAAACAGCAACAAAATTAGCTGGGTCTAAGAACAAGTTGCATGTAAACAAATTATCAGGAAAAACCAAAATGTTGATGCAAAAAAGAAGAGAGATGAGGACAACTGAAGAAGATGTGACTTCCAAAGTGGAATATATAGAGCTATGCAAGACAGCACGAAAAAGTATCACTGAAGACGTAAGGAAATTCAACTGTGAGCTAGTGAGGAAAGCAATTGAAAACAACCAAAGCCTAAAGATAGCAAAGGGACATCTCAGTAAGGGAAGAAAACAGATTATGGCTCTGAGAAAAGAAGATGGTTCTATAACAAGAAATAGAGGCGAAATTTTGACAAGAGTGAAAGATTTCTACTCCAAATTATATGAAAGGGATGATACATGTACTCCAGACATCATGAAAGGTACCAGAGTTCTTCCAGTCCTCCCAGCAGAAGTTGCTCATGCAATCAAGAACATGAAGCGGGGGAAAGCTCCAGGAGAAGATGGAATTACTATAGACATCATAAAAGAAGCAAGTGGAGAAATTGAAACAGTACTCGCCCAAATTTTCACTCGATGCCTTAATGAAGGGAAGATTCCTGAGGATTGGAACAATGCTACAATGATCCTGCTACATAAAAAAGGTGACATTGAGGATCTCAGGAACTACAGACCTATCAGCCTCCTATCAGTGGTTTATAAAATCTTCACTAAAGTTCTTTCACACCGCTTGAAGGTAACACTGGACATGGCTCAACCGAGAGAACAAGCTGGATTCAGGAGTGGCTACAGCACAATAGATCATATCCACGTACTGAGAGAACTAATTGAAAGAGCGAGGGAATATGAACTTCCATTGTGCATGGCTTTTATCGATTATGAAAAAGCTTTTGATTCGGTGAAACCATCAGCAGTTACCACGGCTCTGAAATCCTGCGGTATTGAAGATGCATACATTAATATTATTAATAACATCTATGAAAATGCAAGTGCAAAGATTCGGCTGTTTGAAAATACAACACACATAAAAATTGGAAAGGGAGTGAGACAAGGTGACACCATATCTCCGAAGCTCTTTAATGCCACATTGGAAAATGTCTTTCAATCACTGAACTGGGAAAACAAAGGGATAAAGATTAATGGAGATTATCTAACCCACCTTCGTTTTGCTGATGACGTAGTCATTTTTGCAACTACCCCATCAGAGCTGCAGAGTATGATCCAGGAACTTGCTGACAAGAGTAAAGAAGTGGGATTAAAAATGAACTTTCAGAAGACAAAAGTGATGTTCAATGCTTTTACAAGAAATGAAGATTTATCGATTGATGGAGAAAAACTGGAGATAACAGATACGTATGTTTATCTTGGACAGCAGATATCAAGTGAGGGTCACATTGATGAAGAAATTAATCGGCGTACAAAACTTGCCTGGAGAGCTTTTGGAAGAAACAGCATAATTTTCAAGAGCAATATGCCATTATGTCTTAAAAGAAAAGTGTTTGATCAATGCATCCTTCCAGTGCTTACGTATGGTGCAGAGACGTGGACCTTAACTAAAAGAGACATACAAAGGCTGCAGACAACTCAAAGAAGTATGGAGAGGTGCATGCTTGGTATAACCAGGAGAGATAAGAAGAGGAACTCGTGGATCCGAAAAATGACGAGAGTGGAAGACATCATGATCAGAGTTAAATCCCTGAAATGGCAATGGGCTGGACATACTGCCAGAAGGACAGACCATAGATGGACAGCCGAAATTTTAGATTGGATTCCAAGGGACAGGAAAAGACCCAGAAAAAGACCACATGGGAGATGGGTGGATGAAATTCGTGAATATGCGGGAGTGACATGGAGGAGACTGGCACAAGACAGACCGTTGTGGAGGAAACTTGGGGAGACCTTCGTCCAGCAGTGGATTGATAATGGTTGACAATGATGATGATGATACCCCTCACTAATCAAGAATATGAAACGGGGAAGAGCTCCAGGAGAAAATGGAATTACCGTGGATATCATACAAAAAGCAAATGGAGAAGTTGAAACTACACTCGCCCAAGTTTTCACTAGACGTTTCAATGAAAGGAAGATACCTGAGGATTGAAACAATGCTACAATGATCCTGCTACATAAAAAAGGTGACATTGAGGATCTCAGGAACTACAGGCCTGTTAGACTCCTACCAGTGGTTTTTAAAATCTTCACTTAAATTCTTTCACATCGCTTGAAGGTAACACAGGACATGGCTCAACCGAGAGAACAAGCTAGATTCAGGAGTGGCTACAGCACTATAGATCATATCCATGTACTGAGAGAACTAACTGAAAGAGCGAGGGAATATGAACTACCTTTATGCATGGCTTTTATTGATTATGAAAAGGCCTTTGATTTTGTGAAACCATCAGCATCTAGTATAATATCTTTGAAATCCTGCAGTATTGAAGATGCATACATTAGCATAATTAATAACATCTATGAAAATGCAAGTGCAAAGGTTCGGCTATTTGAGGATGCAGCAATAATAAAAATTGGAAGGGGGTGTGAGACAAAGTGACACCATATCTTCCAAACTCGTTAATGCTATATTGCAAAATATATGTCAATCATTGAACTGGGAAAACAAAGGGATAAAGATTAATGGAGATTATTTCACTCACCTTCGTTTTGCTGATGACGTAGTCATTTTTGCAGTCACCCTATTCAGAGCTGCAGCGTATGATGCAGGAACTTGCTGACACGATTAAAAATGTGGGATAAAAATTGAACTTTCAGAAGACAAAAGTGATGGGAAATGCTTTTACAAGAAATTAAGATTTATTGATTGATGGGGAAAAGCTTGAGATAACCGATACCTACATTTACTTTGGACAGCGGGTATCAAGCGAGACACATTGGTAAAGAAATTAATCGCCGTATAAAACTTGGATGGAAAGTTTTTGTTAGAAACAGTACAATTTTTAAGAGCAATATGCCATTATGTCTTAAAAGAAAAGTGGTTAATCAATGCATACTTCCAGTGATTACGTACGGATCAGAGTGTGGGCCTTAACTAAAAAAGACATACAAAGACCGCAGACAACTGAAGGAAGCATGGAGAGGTGCATGTTTGGTGTAATCAGGAGAGATAAGAAAATATACTCCTAGATGAGGAAAATGACAAGAGTGGAAGACATCGTGAGCAGAGTAAAATCCCCTGAAATGACAATGAGCTGGACATATTGGCAGAAGAACGGACCACCGATGAACAACCAACATTCTAGACTGGATTCCAGGGGACAGGAAAAGACCCAGAAAATCACATGGGAGATGGGTGGATGAAATTCGAAAATATGTGGGGGGACATGTAGGAGACTGGCACAAGATAGACTGTTGTTGAAGAAACTTGGGGAGACCTTCATCCAGCAGTGTATCTATATGTATTCAAACGACATACTATTTCGTCGATATGCATTCAAACGATATATCATTTCATCGATATGTACTCATATTTAATCTTATATGTTTTCAAATATATTTTACAAAATTCCGCGTAAAAAACCAATTACCACCAAGGACTTCGCATGAGTAGCATTTAGCTCACTCAGAATTTTAATGTATAGAATTTTTTTTTCGTGAATCTCATAAAACTTATCACTAAAAGCAACAAGTTCAAATTTTTCGCATTGCAATTTGTGTCGGTTGTTGCAGAAAAAATTACCTTCTCTTCAGAATAAGTGACAAATTGACATCACTTTCTGTCAGCCAAATCCTCATAGAAAAAATGTAACTTCACGACATTTTTTCTACGAGAATTTGGCTGGACGGGAAAAGACCCAGAAAATCACTTGGGCGATGGGTGGATGAAATTCGAAAACATGTGGGAGTGACGTGTAGGAGACTGGCACAAGATAGACTCTTGTTGAAGAAACTTGGGGAGACCTTCATCCAGCAGTGTATCTATATGTATTCAAACGACATACTATTTCATCGATATGTATTCAAACGATATATCATTTCATCGATATGTACTCATATTTAATTTTAAATGTTTTCAAATATATTTTACAAAACTTCGCGTAAAACACCAATTACCACCAAGGACTTCGCTTGAGTAGCATTTAGCTCACTCAGAATTTTAATGTATAGAATTTTTTTTTTTTTCGTAAACCTCATAAAACTTATCACTAAAAGCAACAAGTTCAAATTTTTCGCATTGCAAAATTTGTGTCGGTTGTTGCAGAAAAAATTACCTTCTTTTCAGAATAAGTGACAAACTGACATCATTTTCTGTCAGCCAAATTCTCGTAGAAAAAATGTAACTTCACTATCTAATCGAGAAAATAGTCCTGAAAAGATTTGTCTGAAGTCTCTTGTTTACACTCAAGAAGCCCAAGACTTTTTCGCTTCGTTGAGCACACCGACTGTGTTGTCTTTCCCCTTTCCCGACTCGGCAGCAGCTTGAGGAGTCTCATAATTTATTTTGATGATGCAGATATTAAAATCATGATCAAAATCACACAAAACTGCACATCAAGGATGTACAAAAAACAAAAATTCGAGACAGTAATTAAGAAACTATACTATTGTGATCACTAAATAACTGAGAACACAAAATTGATTGATTCGGAGGGTTAGAAATTGCAACGAAATTTTCGTTTTACTTTGATTAGGAAAACTTTCTGATCTGAAAACTTGCTCCCCGTAATTGCTTATTAAGTTACAGACTTTAGTACTAAATTAGCGATTTTTATTGATTTTTATTACATCACGGAATCGAATCTTCATCACTACGTAAAACTCAGCGTTGAAATGAATTCATTTGAATTTATTATAACACAAAAATCTGCACGTTGAGTAAATACCTGACACTAAGTCTCTTCAGTTAGCCATACATTTATCTCCAAATTGCGTAGTTACCTCACACATAATTTGCATTTATCTCCTAAGTGCGTAGTTATGTTACTACGGCAACACTCTTTTGTGTTCGCTCAAACTTATCACGTGACATGAAAATGCTATACTCCCTTTCTCGTTAAGACTGCGCAGTTAGGAACAGACAGAATGAAAGAGAAACAAATCTGAGAAATCATGCAAAAGTATTCCCGCAATCTGTGTGTGTGTTTTTTGAAGGTGACATACCAATTCTTTTCTGCCGAAGAATAATTATAACTAAAGGAAGAATAAAGTGTAATTATACGCAGAATAAAGTGCAACTGTAATGAAACTATAAAGCAAAAACTCTGTTTCATTTCGCATTCTGTGGAAATTAAGACCTTTTTTATGTCCTAGGTCTGAAAATTCCCACTATCTTTTCTGTTAAGTTTTGGAATTTTTAGCTCACAGATGAGTGAAATTTTTCTTTCTCAGTGGAAATTGGCAGCTGCATTCTCTTAAAGGAAGCACAGTTTTAAAGAAATTATAAATGTAAGGTATGTCGTGTTTCGTCTTAGAATCGGCAAATGTTTAAACCATAGCTGATGCAAGTGCTTTTATGACGAAATTGCACGCGGTTTAAGCTTACTTGCTGACAAAACTTTTATAAACTTTTAAACTAACTTCAGTAAAAATCTATTCCATAATTCGTGTCAAACATTATCACCAAATTTGCTTGTCGAAGTTTATTCTTTTTGGCTGTTTAACTGTAATTGAAAAACAAGAAAGTAATAATATTTATTATTGCTCCGAAATCTTTCGCAGTGACCTGTTACCTTTTCTTGTTTGTTTACATGAAATAGAAATATTTTTTTTTTAAACTCTTCAATTTCTTCATTGAAATGACATGAAGTGTGTGCATAAATTTTGTTATGTTTAACTGATGAGCTTCTGTCATTTGTCTCATAAGCTGTGTCACTCTACCTGACGTGTTTTTTGGTACCAACTTCCCTTCAGTCTGCTATTATACGTCTAACATTGCTTATTTCTTCGAGTTTGCGCCCTAGAATCACATGACAAATTACCGTTTCGCAAGATTAACACCAAAAGTTCATATGAAATTAAAAATTTGTTGGAAATTAATGTTCATGCAGAAACCCTTAAATTTCATACAAGAAATTATCTCTGCATTTAAAGGCAATTTTTCTGCATCAAATCTTAAAAGTATTCCCTTCAGTAAACTTATCCGTAATGTTTAAAACAACTGCTCCTGGAAATTTGTTTGATCTGAGTGGCTGTTTTCGGGATATTTCCTCCTGCAGTTGAAAGCCGGTGCTTCTTTTCCTAATGCTAAGGAAAAGTAGGGCAGACGATATTGATGTGTGTTATTTATGTTTTTGTAAGTTTATCGAAGTTGATACTAAGTAGGACATCTGCTAATCGATAACTGTTTTGGAGTACTGAATTTCAATAATTGGATTATTTTTCCTAAAACAAAAGAGAGAATATATCGTAGGAGATCCATTAGCTTATTGACAAGCGTTGTTACAGCAAAACCTGAAAATATGTTTTATGTAGCAGTGATGAAAGGTTTTTCATCTTTCTATAGATATGCCGTCTATATTAAATATGTAGGAGCTTAAGAAGGGATTTCTATTTTCATAAGCATTAACCGAAGATAATTGTCGTGATTACTAACCGAAATGAAACTCGTTACGTTTTTTTGAAATCTGGAAGACGAACACACGCGCACTGCCACTCGCACACACACTGTAAGATAAACACACACGCACTGCCACTCGCACGCACACTGTAATGTTCGTATCAGTATAGATCTGTCGGAACACTGCACAAATTAGTTCTTAATAACTTCACTTTTAAGCGAATCAGAAGTTACTCAAACAACTTCAGAAAAGGTTACTTACTATTCGTCTTTATTCTGCCACTAAACCTTTGGCACTTCAACAAGGCGAGATCAAACGAACGTGAGTTAATATCAACAATAACACTTGACCAAGAAAACCAACACTGACATTAAAGTAGAACACGCAGCCTTCAAATTAACTTCAATTTAACAATATCGTATCTACAATTAATATTATAACTTCCACCATCTCCACACACTACTGCTGCTCAAACATTATATAACGTTAATTCTCATCTCAGACATCCACACGTCATTCGTTCTGACCTCAGGTTCTCGCCAACCATACTCTAGCGACAGAGAAGATATCCGTTAAGTTTGAGAAATGCTAAAGAAAACGAACTCAAATTTAAATAGAGCAAGTTAGTAAAATCATGCAATGCATTGATTATAATACGCTTTCCAACATACCAGAAATCATTACTCAAGTTGTGAGGATAATGGCTGTGGAATAAATCTCAGTCCTGTGCAGTGACCTTTGATCCCATTTCGATGATATTCAACAGAACCGGTTCAGTATACCTTCGAAATAACATGATGAAATTTTGTCGCAAAGGAAGCATTTTTACGTAAGTTATGATGCATAAGGGCTATGGAATAGATCCCGCTTCTGTGACCTTTGACCCCATTTCGCCCATTTTCAACAGGATTCGTTCCAAGGCAGGCCCCTACGACATACAAACATTTTATCCAAATCGAAGAATTTTTACGTAAGTTATGACGCATAATGGCGATGGAAGTGATTCCGTTCCAATGTCCTGACCTTTGACCCCATTTCGTTCACTTTCAATTGGGTTCCTCCCCAGGTGTTCCCCTTCCACATACTAAAATTTCATCGAAATCGAACGATTTTTACGCGAGTTATCGTTCGGACGGACATACGCACACAACGCGTGACGTAATGAGGCAGATGGGAATCGCGACCATCTGCTCGAAAAAGTGTGACGACATAAAACTTTAATAGGATCCACGCACAACGCGTGACGTAATGAGACAGATGGCGTGACCGCGCACCAGCATTTCAATCGCGAGATTGTGACGTTATAAGATTTCTAAGCATGGGCACCATTAATAGGACGCCATGACACTAAAACGAGGTAATTCGGGTGGTTATTTAAAGCACTAAACGAATTTTCCGAAAGTCGAGATCAAGCTAAATCGATTTCTAGTACCAGAAAACGGTAGGTTAACGACTTTCATCAAAATCCTTAAAGCCATTTTCAAAATAAAATTTACATACATACAAGAATTGCTCCTTTAATAGTATAGGATAAGGGCGATGGAATGGATCCCGATCCTATGTACTGACCCTTGATCCCATTTCGTCCATTTTCAATAGGGTTCGTCCTCAGATGTTTCCCTACCACATACTAAAATTTCATCGAAGTCGAACCAATTTTACGTACGTTATGACGCATAAAGGCACTCGAATGCATCCTGCTCCTATGCCCTGACCTTTGACCCCACTTCACCCATTTTCAATAGGGTTCGTTCTTAGGTGGTCCCCTTCAATATACTAAAATTTCATCGACATGGAACCATATTTACGCAAGTTATGACGCAACAGAGCAATGGAATGGATCCCGCTCCTATGTCGTGACCTTTGACCCAATTTCGTCAATTTTCAATAGGGTTCGTCCCAGGTGGTCCCCTACCACACACTAAAATTTCATCGAAATCGAACCATTTTTACGCGAGTTATCGTTTCGACAGACGGACGGAAAAAGCTGGAGCATATACGCTTCTTCAATCTACAGTTGGAAAGCGTAAAAAAGAAACTAAAAAGGAAAGTTAAATTAGAGTATACGTCATTTTATCTCCCTGTATTTCTTTTTTTTTTTTTTTGTAATTGGAACGCAGAAAGAACATTTTATTAATTCCAGACGATGTGTGGAACAAACATCGCACATTTTTCGAGGAACCCAATGACCAGTAGACCCATTTTTACGTTCGCGCGCCAATGTGAAAACACAATTTTTTTCACGCCCCTCACTCCGGAGTAAGTTGCTCTCCCAACTAAACTACAGGGGCGGAATGTATCGCTGCAGATTTGTCGTCATGACACGTGCTTTACCTCTGTAGCACGTCACACACACACACACAACACATCACGTTATTATCTGAGATTTACAGGTTAGCTAAGAAAGTTCATCTGCCAGATTAAAGTTTAAAACTTATGGAAATAGATTTTACTACTGTTGATGTATCAGACGTTCACACCGTTTCACACGCACACACACACGCCACACACACACACACGCACACACATCACTAAGTTGTTCTCTGAGATATTCAGAAGTTAGGTCCTCAAAGAAAGCTCATCTGCCAGATTAAAGTTTAAAACTTATAGAACTAGATTTTACTACTGTTGATGTATCAGACGTCCACACCGTTTCATACACACACACACACATCACTAAGTTGTTCTCTGAGATTCAGAGGTTAGCTCCTCAAAGAAAGCTCATTTGTCAGATTAAAATTTAAAACTTGTGGAACTAGATTTTACTACTGTTGATGTATCAGACGTCCACGGCGTTTCACACGCACAAACACGCACACACACACAACACATCACTAAGTTGTTCTCTGAGATTCAGAGGTTAGCTCCTCAAAGAAAGCTCATCTGCCAGATTAAAGTTTAAAACTTGTGGAACAATAGAATTTACTTATTGTTAATGTATTAGACGTCTACAGCGCTTATTTGTTCCAGGTCGATTCCGTGGTGGACCAGGATTTTCAAGTGTGATAAGTCTACGATTTCCCACACTTGAGTAATTTAAATTCTTTCTTTGAGTCTTTAAAGTAATAAAATTTCACCAGTGTAGGGTATGATCCCACAACCGACGGTTCCAGTTGGTCATTCCACCTAAATGCTCTGAAACAAAACCCAGTGAGTCGGAGTCTTTTGGCCAATGCCACGCAAAACTAACAGGCACCTTGACAATATTTATATCGGGGAAATTTTGTGTGTTAGCTTCTTAGACTCGTAGAGGCCCTTGTTGCTGTCGTGCGTGCGACTGTTGCGCAGAGCAGCACCCCCCCCCACCATACACAAACGCGCGTTTTAATTTCACAATTCGACATAATTCTTCAACATAATTGTCTAAGTTCTTTTTCGAATGAGAATTTTCATTCAAACGAGGAAAACTTATATAACTGTCCTGAAGATATACATAAAATCGTCTACCCTCTTTTTAAGGTGTGAGGTGATTGGTGCTTTGTATCATAGGTCTGAAAAGAGTTAATTGTAGTTGCTGAGCACTACAATTAATTCTTATTAATTGTAGTGCTCAGCAACTACAATTAATAAGGCTTATTAAATCTAAGGCTTATTTTTGGCATTTGAAATGTGCCAAGATATCCGATAACAGAGCCGCCCCGGTGGCGCAGTGGTCTAAGGCGCTGGCCTCTGATCATTCGTCCGTAAGGGGTCCGGGTTCGAATCCCGGTCGGGCATGGATGTTGTGTTTGTCTTACGGCGCTGGCTCTCTCCCTTCCCTGGAACCAGTGACCCTAAATTAGGGACGGGCGACTGCTTATAGCCCATTGAGTTGCTCACGGTGGTCGTTAAACCTCCAACCAAAAAAAAAAAAAAAATAAATAACAGAGTGTGGGTTGCAGAAGTACCGCAGGATGAAGGAAGAAATAAGCAAGAAATAAAAGTGCGCCTTCAAAATTATGAACTGTGTTTGGAAGAACACAGCAATAATAGATATAACTTCTGTCGGTCCATTCACACCTGCTTCAGAGGTAAGAAAAAAACAATAAATAATAACTCTAATCTCTGAAGGTAATTTGATATAGATATAAACATTTAAATGATGAAATCCGTTTGAAAACATCATGCAAAGAGTTAAACATCAGAAAAAGTCTATCGACTCTACAAAATTATGAATTGTGTCAAAAAGCGCACAGAAAAAACCTTAACAAAAATGCAGCGCGACGAAGAAAAAGCTGATACATTTTATATATTTCTATTGAGTCATTCTCACATATCTGCAGCATAATATTTCTTATATTTCAATCTCTGATTACTGAAAAAAAAACCCATTATGTAATAAGTAGGAACCAAGACCCTACACAGTGGCATTGTCGTCTGGCAGCAATATGAAGAGTCATTGTGATAGTTTTGTGTCTTATTTTTACAATGAGCACGAATTCTATGATTTCGAATAATCTGCATAAGAAGTTTTTACAAATAAGAAACATTTAGGAAATTAGTTAGTAAAATCATGCAATGCATTGATTATGATACGCTTTCCAACACACCAGAAATAATTACTCAAGTTATGAGGATAATGGCTGTAGAATAAATCTCGCTCCTATGTCCTGACCTTTGACCTCATTTCTTCCATTTTCAACAGGGTTCGTCCCCAGTTGGTCCACTACCACATTCTAAAATTTCATCGAAATCGAACCATTTTCACACAAGGATTCGGTGGGTGCAGGAGGGACGGACGGACCAACTTGAGCGATTGCCGCATCCCCGGCTCACCACCAAACAAGAGGATCGGCATGTTGTGCGGCGGGCATTGACGGCTCGCACCGCCACATCACGAACGTTAGCGCAGGAGTTAGGGTGTGTTGCGCAACAACCTGTGTCAGCACGTACCGTTCGACGTCGTTTGCAGGAGCGGGGACTTGTCGCACGGCGCCCATTGTTTCGATTACCATTGACGTCACACCACCGGCGAGTGCGGCGGCAGTGGGCCGTTGAACGCCGCACCTAGACTACGGAATGGCATGACATTGTTTTCTCCGACGAATCCCGCTTCTGCCTGCAACACCATGATGGTCGGATCCGCGTGTGGCGGCACCGCGACGAGAGACTGTATGACGCCTGCATTATGCATCGCCATACCGGTCCGTCGCCTGGCGTTATGGTTTGGGACGCAATTGGATATGACACTCGCACCCCTCTGGTACGCATCGCCGGTACACTCAACAGCCACCGCTGCATCTCAGACGTTTTGGAGCCTGTAGTCCTCCCTTACCAGCAGGACCTTCCAGCGGCCACGTTTCAACAGGACAATGCGCGTCCGCACGTAGCACGCATCGTGCAACAATTTTTCACGTCCCACCAGGTGTTACTGCTGCCGTGGCCCGCCTGTTCTCCCGATATGTCGCCCATCGAATACCTCTGGCCGCTGATCAGCAACCGAGTGGCCTGGCAAGCACCACCCGCGTCTACGCCTGATGAAATGTTGCAACGTGTGGAAGCAGCCTGGACCGACATACCCCAAACCGACATCCAAAGCCGCTTTCGTTCGATGTCGCGGCGTATAGCGGCCGTTATTGCCAGCCATTGCGGCCCCACGAAGTATTGATGTCTGCGTGTTCCGCAAGTCGCACGGGCCTTTAAGCTCAATCGTTTCATCTTTGTATCTTTTGTTATGTGTCTAGTAAATCTGGCTTTGCTATCTTGTGTCCTTTTTGGTGTTGCATTTTGAGTGGCCAGCAGTGTATTTATTAACGACATGCCTAACTTTTGCTCATTGTGTGGCTGTGCTAACAATCCTGTCACCTAAAATGTATACCGAAGAAAGATAACTTTTCATAAGTTTCTTCTGAATATAGGCCGGATCTGTTAAGGGAATGGCTAAGTAATATGGAAAGTCTCCTACGTTAATGTTCCAATCTTTCCCCAATGTCTGTCAATAAGGACATGAAAATTTAATATACCGTGTATCAAAAATCCTTCATCAACAATTTCACCATGATTAACCGTGATGTTGTCCTGCATCTCTTTGAAAGAAACATCAAACACAATATTGTCTTGGTATATTTTTGCAACCTTGATTTGTTCTTGCAAAAAATTAATTTCTCCTTCTTCGCCCTGTAGATCTATTAATTCATCGGCATACTCAATGACGTTATAATTTTTGAAATTGTCCAACATACAATTATTTAAATTTTGACGTTATAATTTTAAAAATTGTCCAACAGACAATTTTTTTAATTTTAACGTCATCGAAAATCTAATAACGACCACATTGAATCAGCAGTCATGTTGGTCCGCAAAAATCCACTTCTGACGTCACATGAATAAGGTCAATTTATGCTCGTTTTGGGTCAATAGCAGCACCCTTTTCACTACAAGAAAAATCGCCCCCATAAAAGCTGTCGAACGTGTCTAAGGATCTTTCTTGTGCGGTTCAAAAGTTTTCTAGTTTCGACTTTGCACAAAGCGTTTCGAACTAATTCCATCAAAATTCCGACAACGTGATTTATTTTTTACGAACCAATTTCCTGTCTTTTGCGTCCTTTGGTTCTTTTCCTTGCCTCTTCCGAAAACTTATGTTCTCGGCTTGTATGTATATACTGCTTCCGTCTCCGCCAACTTTTCCAATAATGTGGAAACACTATCTCGGAGAGGGACGAAGCTAATGATGTTTGCGTGTAAGATTTTTTCGACGCAATGTATTCAATCGAACAGACCTATAACGATCAAACGCCGAACAATTGTCGCGAGGCTATTTTGAGAATTTGAGAAAGTATTTGGTCATTACGATTATAATAACATTTTTGTGTTGCCATACGTCTGTCGCACGGGGGAGGGGAGGGGACTACGATATTTGCCGAACGGTGCTTTATTATTTTTCCTGGTGATTAAAGAAAGCGTTGCGTTGGAAACACCTTTGTTACTGCCGTGCAATACAATTGGGGAAAAATGAGTCGATAATGTCGGTTGGCAAGTTCCGGGGAGAATATAATTTTTTTTAAGAATCAGCAAACTGAGAAAAAAATATCAACAATGGGAGATTTTATTTTATTCTGGTTGGCTGAAAGCTTAAAGCGTGTTTCAAAATTGATAAAAAAAAATGCATATGGAAAAAGAAACAGAAAAAAAATCGCAAGCCCATTTTTATGCTTTTGCTAGAAATCACACAAGCCGCATTTGCCGTAGCTACCGTAAAACTTCGTGAAACTTAATTTCTGAACAACATAAATGCGTGAGTGTGAAATTATTTTTCGATAATTATGAGCATTTAATTTCTGAACAACATAAATGCGTGAGTGTGAAATTATTTTTCGATAATTATGAGCATTTATTTTCTGAACAACATAAATGCGTGAGTGTGAAATTATTTTTCGATAATTATGAGCATTTAATTTCTGAACAACATAAATGCGTGAGTGTGAAATTATTTTTCGATAATTATGAGCATTTAATTTCTGAACAACATAAATGCGTGAGTGTGAAATCATTTTTCGATAATTATGAGCATTTAATTTCTGAACAACATAAATGCGTGAGTGTGAAATCATTTTTCGATAATTATGAGCATTTAATTTCTGAACAACATAAATGCGTGAGTGTGAAATTATTTTTCGATGATTATGAGCATTTAATTTCTGAACAACATAAATGCGTGAGTGTGAAATCATTTTTCGATAATTATGAGCATTTAATTTCTGAACAACATAAATGCGTGAGTGTGAAATTATTTTTCGATGATTATGAGCATTTAATTTCTGAACAACATAAATGCGTGAGTGTGAAATCATTTTTCGATAATTATGAGCATTTAATTTCTGAACAACATAAATACGTCAGTACGGAATTATTTTTCAATAAAAACGAGCATTTAATTTCTGAACAACATAAAATATGAGTGTGGAATTTTTGTTTTCGATAAATGCGAGCATTTTAAGCATAAGATAAAAACAGACGTATATTTGTTATTAGTGATTGATTTCGTAAATTCTCTGATTCTCTTAAATTAATTGAAGTATCAGGTAACCAAAACAGTTAGTGCGGCTTTCAGTGGAGTCGCTGCAAAGACTTGTTTTATTATGTAGGGGTTTGCATAGCACAATTGTTTATGTGCTTCATAAGTCAAATATACGCGTCAGTCAATCGGCGAACTCTAACTTGGTGTGTACTCTTTTTCTGTGACTTTGAAACCTTTTAAAATGTCAGTTGAACCTGGTGTAATTCGGGCTTCTTTGCTTTACGAATTTAAACTAGGTTCCAAGGCTTCAAAAGCGTCCCGTGAGATATACATTGTATTGACAAAAATCACCGGACACCTAGAAGAGAAACACAACATAGCATTTATTGACATACATTAGTACGTTGTCGGTCCACCTTTGGACTTAATGCATGCACCGACTCTTCGCGACATGTTTTCGACACGGCTTTGGAACACAGCGATAGGTATGCGCTTCCATTCAGTACATAAAACTGCCGCTAACTGTTGCTTAGTAATAGGCCTTGGTTCCAAACTTCTTATGCGGTGCTCTAATTCATCCCATAGGTGCTCTATGGGATTAATATCAGGGCTCTGTGTGGGCCAATCCACGCACGATACTGAATTATAATCAAAACAACCCGGAGCAGTTGTTGCTTTATGGCTCGGTGCATTATCCTGCTGGTACCAACAAGGCTCGGTTCCACAGTATTGCCACAGAGTTGGTAGGGCATAATTGTCCAGAATATCAAGGTAGATGTGCTGGTTAACAGGTTTGTCCACGATAACCAATGGGCAGGTACCACACTTGGAAAAACACTCCCACAATAGTACACTGCCAGCTCCAAACTTGACCGTAGGAACAGTATACTGTGATAAATAGCGTTCACCCGGCTGCCGCCATACCCACACACGGCCATCAGACTGATGGATCGTGTATCTGTATTCATCAGTCCATAGGACCCGTTTCCACTAAACTACGGTCTACGCTAAATGTTCTTATTACCATACTAAACGACGAGTAGCATTCCGAGCGGAGATGAAAGGCTTATGAGCAGCCGTACGACCACGGTAACCCATGGAATGAAGTTCTCTGCAAATGGTAAGTGTACATTCAGAGGTTCAAGCATTTTAACTCACCTGTACACTGAGGTCTTGTGCAGTACTCCGTCAATTAGCTGTAATAACTCTCCTGAGGCTTCGACGTCCTCTATCACTGATTTTCTTTGATCTGCCGGTACGTTTTGTTGCTTCAGGCACGCCATGTGTCTTCCACTTATTCCGTACATTCAAAACAGTTGACTTGGGTAAATTTAAACGCCTCTCGGTTTCTCTTATGAACATCCCACTAATATAACACCTAACAAACTTTCCTTTCTCAAAGTCAGGTCTCTCGCGCTGCGACATTTTCACTCAACCTCACAGTGCGATATTATTGCGGTCAGCTGCAGGCTTGTTTTTATTCTGTTTGCAGCTGTACCGCGCATTTTAACAACGCAGCGGAACCATTCATTTGCTTTTGAAAGGGTGTCCGGTGACTTTTGTCAATATAGTGCATGTGGCATTTGGGAAAGCTGCGGTAGCAGAACGTACTGCGTAGAAATGGTTTTAAACATTTGTTTCTGGTAATGAGTCACTTGAAGATGCACCACGTTCAGGAAGACTCCTCTATAGGAGCTTTACCCTTGGGGTTCCTTTATTTTATGTACACTGGTGTGCAAAAATTAAGGACGAATAAGAGAAATTAGCATAACAGCGGAACGAGCAGGCAGAACGAACGAACCGAAAGACCACTCAGGAGATAGACTAGGGTCCGGTACGGTAGGGCAAGCGCATATATGCAGCATGGCGTAAAAGGGGGTATCGGAAGGGTTTAAAGCACACGGGCAGTGTAAGCTCAGCAATTCGGTGAAAGCTATTGCACGGTGTACATCGGTTTGAACGGCGTCGAGTTGCTTCCACCGTGTGATATGTCTAACAGGCAATCCAGTAGACGACATCTGGATGACTTTACTCGAGGTCGCGTCATTTGGAAGTTGGAAGAAGGTCGAAGTGTGATTAGTGTGGCCGAGGTGTCCGGGATCGCTCACAGAATCGTTTCACGAGCTTGGAGAGCATTTCAAACGACAGGAACAGCTGTCCGACAGTTTAGCAGTGGTCGTCCACGAGCAACCACGGCGGCAGACGACCGGTATATTGTCCTACAGGCAAGAAGAGACAGACGGCAGACAGCGGGAGAAATCGCAAGGCACATGCAACAGACAACTGGACGTCCGTTATCGCGTTTTACTGTGGCCAGGAGGATGCACAAAGGTGGTCTATTTGCACGACAACCAGTACGGTGTGTGCCATTAACGCCTGCTCATCGGAGACGGCGGTTTCTGTGGTGCCAGGAACACAAGAACTGGGCACATCAGCAAAGGGGTCGAGTTCTGTTTACGGATGAGAGCCGATTTAGTCTGACGAGCGATTCTGGACGTATACACATCTCGAGTGAGCAGGAAACACGCAATCACACCTCCAACATCATCGAAAGGGACCGGTTTGCAGGTAGCGGAGTTCTCGTTTGGGGCGGTATCATGCTTGGCAGCCGTACTGACCTCCACATCTTCCAAGGAGGTTCAGTCACTGGTGTCCGCTATTGTACCGAGGTTCTCCTGCCTCACGTGCGTCTGTTTAGAGGTGATATGCGTCCTGAGTTCCTCTTCATGGACGACAACGCTACACCTCATCGTACAGTGGCTGTCGCAGAGCTGTTGGAGAATGAAGATATTCAACGTATGGATTAGCTTGCAAGGTCCCCGGACCTAAATCCAATCGAACACGTGTGGGACCTTCTGGGGAGACGCTTGGCAGCACGTCACTAGCCGCCAGCAACGATTCCGCAGCTGCGATTGGCGATACAAGAGGAATGGGTCGCGATGCCTCAGCAGCTCCTTGACAACCTCGTCCTCAGCATGGACAGACGTTGTAAATCCTGTAATGCCGTCAGGGGTGATCACATCCCCTACTAAAGACTGGATTTTTCTTGGCAGCAGCGTAACACATGGACGTTTCTGTCTTCTGTCCAGTTGTGCTCGAAGCTACCTTTTCAATAAAGTGCCTTTGTATCCTTTGGATTCCTTGTTTGGACAGTTTTGCTCCCTTGTCTCATATTCTTAGATCTTGGGGATCTTATGGTATGATTTGAGTCGATGTGGAGCACTTCTGCACGACGTTACATTCGAAAAACCGTCTCGTCCTTAATTTTTGTACGGGCGTGTGTTACACCGATTAGTCATTACATTATGACCACCTGCCTGGTAAGCTGTAGGAATCCCTTTAGCCCGCAAAACAATCATCGATTCCATGAGGTGGCGATAGATATCCTTTGGTCCCTGGTACCATAATGTGAACAACAGGTCTTTCAGTTCCTGTACATTTCGAGGTGGTGATGATTTAGCATGAAACCGCTTTTCCAAGTCGAACCACAAATGTTCCATTGGTTTCATGCCAGATGAATTTGGAAGCCAGGGCGTTAGCTGAAAGTCACCAGCATGTTCCTCGAACCACCCCTTGACGATTCTGCCTCTGTGGCATAGCGCATTATACTGTTGGTAATGGGAAAGGGAACACAGTTGCCATGAATGGGTGAACTAGGTCCGCAACGATGTTCAGATACCTGACAGCTGTCGGGGATTGTGATATTGGGATAATGGGGCCTACAGTGTCCCAAGATAACATCACCCACAACATAACACCGCCGCCGCCGGCCTGTTTCCTCCCCACAGTGCATCCAGGTGCCATAGCCTCCGTTGGTAATCGGCATATCCACGTTCTTCCGCTTACGTGAAGCACCAGTAATATTGATTTGTCAGACCTGGCCACTTTCTTTCAATCATCCACGGTCCAATATCGATGATCTTGGGCCCAATTCATGCGTTGTTGGCGATGACGTGCAGTGCGCATGGAGACCTGGCTGTGTCTTCGCTTACGCAAGCCCATGCGCAGAAGCCTGCGATGAACTGTGTGCTGTGACACATTGTCCCGAGAACCAATGTTCTGTCTGCGGGAGATTTGTAGCGCTGTGTCCTTGCGGTAGCTGTGAACGATGCACGACAGTCATCAATTAGTTGAGAAAGGACGACACATGGATAGACGACGGTTTGTCATTTGGCCATCTGTGCACCACTTTTGATACGTACTCACTACAGCGGCACGTGAACAACCTACAAGCTGCGCAGTTTCCGAGATCGTAGTTCCAAGGCGCCGTGCCAACACAATTTGTCCTTCATCAAACTCCGATAAATCGGCAGCTTTTCCTATTCTGACTCCGAACACTGCACTAACCGAAAGCTGGTTCTCGGGTTGAATATACACTGCTCTGTGAACTTCACCTGCGTCACCGTTCGGTCTCCATCGCGGTCATTTCTCCAGGTGCGCACATTTCTCCAGGATGGGGGTGGTCATAATGTAATGTCTCATCGGTGCATATGTGTAGAGTTGTTAAGCGCATTCTTTTCTTAATTTCAAGAAAGCATTATGCTCCGTGAATGTTACACGCAGCTGGCACTAGTCGAGTTCTCTTCCTTCATTACTCTCATCCGCTTCAGGGTGAACTGAAACTCATGAGAAACAGAATTGTTCCTCCCACATGGAAAAGCAAGTTAGTAAAATCATGCAATGCATTGGTTATGATACGTTTTCTGACATGCCAAAAACCATTACCCATGTTAGGAAGATTAATGGCTGTGGAATAAATCTCGCTCCTGTGCCCTGAACTTTAATCCCATCTCGATTATAATAAATAGAATTGGTTCATTATACCTCCGGAACAACATGCTCCAGTTTTGTCGCAATAGAAACATTTCTAGTCAAGTTATGACGCATAAGGGCAATGGAATGTATCCCGCTCCTATGTTCTGACCTTTGACCCCATTTCTTCCATTTTCAATAGGGTTCGTCCCCAGTTTGTCCCCTACCACATACGAAAATTTAATCGAAATCGAACCATTTTTAGGCGAGTTATCGTGCGGACAGGCAGACAGATGGACATAGCGGCCGGGTTTTAAGAAAACTGAAGCGAAACAGTAATTGGGTTGGCGCGAATGAAATGTCAGGCAAAGGACCAACACATGTGGACGGCGAAAACGGAAACGTAGAACAACCTACATAGGCAAAATAATCTCCCTCGGCATCGACACATAGTTGCCATCTGTCCGGCAAGGCCATGATCCCGGAACGAAAAAAGTCTTGTGGCTGGGACTATCAACTGGACGTTGAACCCCGTTGTCGGTCGTGCACTGTTTCCCTGACAGGAAGTGATCCAGGTGACGAAACAGATGATAGTCTGTCGGAGATAAGTCCGGGTAATAGGCAGAATGAGGCAGTGCTGCATAGCCCAAGGCACTTAGTGTCAACATCGTTCGTTCTGCGACATGAAGGCGGGAGTTGTCCTGGAGCAGAAGAACACCATGTCTGTTGACCAAAGCCGGTTGTTTCTGCAGCAATTTCCGGTGGATCTGGTGAAATTGAGCAGAATAACCTCCTGCAGTGATGGTTTGACTTCTTGCCAAGATACTCCGATGAATTATCCCGGCTGCGGACCACCAGACAAGGAGCGTCATCTTCTTGGTGTGTAGGGTTGGCTTAGGATGCCGTCCAGCAGGCTGTGCCTTGCTTAACCTTTGTGCAGATCGTTTCCGATTTTCATAAAGGACCCGATTCTCGTCACAGGTGACGATTGGATGCAGTAGTGGTTCCTGTTTATTCCTCGCAAACAACGACGTGCAGACTTCCCAACGCCTAGTCTTTTCGGCAGTTGTCAACTCAAGTGGCAGCCGCATGTCCAGCTTTTTGACATTACCCAGCGCAGCCAGAGCCACACAACTGTCGTATGGTGGACACCTATCTCTGCCGCTATCTCACGACACGTTTTTCGGGGTCCACTTCAACCACACGTAACAGAACATCGTCAGAAACAGCAACAAGTCGGTGGCAGCGTGCTTCGTTTTGCAGGTTCGTATCTCCGTTTCGAAACTTGAGAAACTATCGCTGAATGGTTCGTATGTCGGCTGTATTCACCCCAAACGCTTTGTTAACGTTTCTAGCGGCAATTCCTGCAGAATGGCCCAGCTTAAATTCATACAGAAAGATGACTCTCAAATCCGGCGTCTGTATGTTTCCTTTGCAAGCCACGTTACGTCCAAACAAACGACGCCTGAAGCTCGTTCTTGACACACGTGCTTGCTATTTGTAGTAACTCTGTGACGTAATACCCGCAACACATGTGGGTGATTCCATTCTGCTGTGGTGGGGCCTGTCTCCACTGCTCATTCGCACCGACCCAGTAGCTTCTTCTTCCCATCTGAGCAGTACGGTTTATAAACCTGTCACGATTGATAAGCACGCATGGTGTTGAAGGAATAGCCTTTATGCCACGGATATCATGCCACTGGGTACAAACAAGTGACTGAAGTACCTTCTCCTTCCTTTCTTAGGTTCCTTGCCATTGTTGTGACCTTTTAGTAGTTATAATCCACCAGGAAGGATCAGTGCCAATCATCCCCATAAATAATTAATTTGCTCAAGTGGTCATTTTTATTTTCTAAAGTGGTTGTAACAAAGCTAAAAAAGCCGCCCCGGGGGCTCAGTGATCTAAGCGATGACTTATGAGCATTCGTTCGAGATGTGTCCGAGTTCGAATCCCGGTGAGGCATCGATGCTGTGTTTTCCTTACAGCACCGACTCGCTCCATTCCATGAAACCAGTGACCCTAAATTAGGGACGGGCGACTGCTTGTAGCCCATTGAGTTGCTCACGGTGGTCGTTAAACCTTCAGTTTAAAAAAAAAAAAGCTAAAGGGAAAGGAACGCTTTCTGGTGCGAAGGTTCACTCGTTCCAATCACGTTCGGTCCACTTCTCAGACAGCGAATGTATTCGTTCAAGCTGATTTCAGCTCATTTTGCTAGCCCCGAGTTAATTCGTTTCAGACGGTAAAAGGGTTAATACTTACATCTGTATATCGGAGAGAAGGTTTAACAACAATGTTGTCTCTAGTTGCCGGATTTAGTCGTTACAATTAGGCTTTTTTTACATACGATTACAGCAAATACGAGAGTGAAAACAGCAGAGTTGGGGGGAAAAAATGTTTTCTTCGTACCTTGAAGAAAAACGCATCCACATTTATACACAGTACGTTTCTCTTGTAATACATTTTGGCCTTAACTGTGCAAACCAGTGCAATCCGTCTCAGAACTTCTTAAGTCATGTGAATATCTATTGTAGCGTAACAACTATTCCTAATTTTCTAACAAGCTAAGCACTACATGTGTTAAATGTCAAGTTCGCCAATAATGAAATACGCGTTCACTCGCATTAACGTCAAAGTTCAGTACTTACAAATCTTTTATTTGTATCCAACTTCAATACAGCATGGCGGTATACAATGCCGTTAGTCCACAACTGGTAATCAATCAGGAGTAGAACACTCACAAACTTTTTCATTTTTTTATTTTTTTATTTGAGGTTTAACTACCACCGTGAGCAACTCAATGGGCTATAAGCAGTCGCCCGTCCCTAATTTAGAGTCACTGGCTCCAGGGAAGGGAGAGAGCCAGTGCCGTAAGACAAACACAACATCCATGCCTCATCGGGATTCGAACCCGGACCCCGTTCGGACGAATGATCAGAGGCCATCGCTTAGACCACTGCGCCACCGGGGCGGCTCTCACAAACTTCATAACGAAGTTATGCAGACGGCAATGAAAATAGAACTTCACATACATTAGTAGCTCTTGGACAACCAGTAAGCTGGGCAAAGATTTAACATCTCCACACCAAACAACTGCGTCGCAATATATATATATATCATCATCATCATCATCATCGTCAACCATTATCAATCCACTGCTGGACGAAGGTCTCCCCAAGTTTCCTCCACAACGGTCTGTCTTGTGCCAGTCTCCTCCATGTCACCCCTGCATACTTTCGAATTTCATCCACCCATCTCCCATGTGGTCTTCTTCTGGGTCTTTTCCTGTCCCTTGGAATCCAATCTAAAATTTCAGCAGTCCATCGATGATCTGTCCTTCTGGCAGTATGTCCAGCCCATTGCCATTTCAGGGATTTAACTCTGATCATGATGTCTTCCACTCTTGTCATTTTTCGGATCCACGAGTTCCTCTTCTTATCTCTCCTGGTTACACCAAGCATGCACCTCTCCATGCTTCTTTGAGTTGTCTGCAGCCTTTGTATGTCTCTTTTAGTTAAGGTCCACGTCTCCGCACCATACGTAAGCACTGGAAGGATGCATTGATCAAACACTTTTCTTTTAAGACATAATGGCATATTGCTCTTGAAAATTATGCTGTTTCTTCCAAAAGCTCTCCAGGCAAGTTTTGTACGCCGATTAATTTCTTCATCAATGTGACCCTCACTTGATATCTGCTGTCCAAGATAAACGTACGTGTCTGTTATCTCCAGCTTTTCTCCATCAATCGATAAATCTTCATTTCTTGTAAAAGCATTGAACATCACTTTTGTCTTCTGAAAGTTCATTTTTAATCCCACTTCTTTACTCTTGTCAGCAAGTTCCTGGATCATACTCTGCAGCTCTGATGGGGTAGTTGCAAAAATGACTACGTCATCAGCAAAACGAAGGTGGGTTAGATAATCTCCATTAATCTTTATCCCCTTGTTTTCCCAGCTCAGTGACTGAAAAACACCCTCCAATGTGGCATTAAAGAGCTTCGGAGATATGGTGTCACCTTGTCTCACTCCCTTTCCAATTTTTACGTGTGTTGTATTTTCAAACAGCCTAATCTTTGCACTTGCATTTTCATAGATGTTATTAATAATATTAATGTATGCATCTTCAATACCGCAGGTTTTCAGAGCCATTGTAACTGCTGATGGTTTCACCGAATCAAAGGCTTTTTCATAATCGATAAAAGCCATGCACAATGGAAGTTCATATTCCCTCGCTCTTTCAATTAGTTCTCTCAGCACGTGGATATGATCTATTGTGCTGTAGCCACTCCTGAATCCAGCTTGTTCTCTCGGTTGAGCCATGTCCAGTGTTACCTTCAAGCGGTGTGAAAGAACTTTAGTGAAGATTTTATAAACTACTGATAGGAGGCTGATAGGTCTGTAGTTTCCGTTCCAATCCTCAGGAATCTTTCTTTCATTAGATCCACCTCTATGAAATCTTCTCCTGGAGCTTTTCCTCGCTTCATGTTCTTGATTGATGTGCAACTTCTGCTACCGGTATCTTTCATGATGTCTTCATTCATATAATTTGGAGTAGCAGGATCATTGTGTTTGTCTTACGGCACTGGCTCTCTCCCTTCCCTGGAACCAGTGAAAATTTGGGCGAGTACTGTTTCGATTTCTCCACTTGCTTCTTGTATGATGTCTACAGTAATTCCATCTTCTCCTGGAGCTTTTCCTCGCTTCATGTTCTTGATTGCATGTGCAACTTCTGCTGGAAGGACTGGAGGAACTCTGGTACTGGTATCTTTCATGATGTCTGGAGTGCATATATCATCCCTTTCATATAATTTGGAGTAGAAATCTTTCACTCTTGTCAAATTTCTGCCTCTATTTCTTGTTACAGAACCATCTTCTTTTCTCAGTGCCATAATCTGTTTCTTCTTACTGAGATGTCCCTTTGCTATCTTTAGGCTTTGGTTGTTTTTCAATTGCTTTCTCACTAGTTCACAGTTGAATTTCCTTACGTCTTGCCAGTGATACTTTTTCTTACTGTCTTGCATAGCTCTATATATTCCACTTTGGAAGTCACATCTTCTTTAGTTGTCCTCATCTCTCTTCTTTTTTGCATCAACATTTTGGTTTTTCCTGATAATTTGTTCACACTGCAGTCTTCTTAGACCCAGCTAATTTTGTTGCTGTTTCCATAAGAGCTTTGGTTACTTTTCACTTGATGTCCACTTCTTCCGATGTTACTTCTAAAGCAGAGAACCTGTTCTTCAGTTCCAACTGTGAAGGTATTATGGTGTTTTTTAAGGTTGGTTATGTCAATACATTTTGTTTGTCCTATGAGCTTGCCACGTTCAAGTTTAGTGTTGAGGTGCATCTTACATCTCACCAATCTATGGTCACTACCTGTGTTGAACTTGTTTAACTGCAGTCTTCTATGACGAATTTTTTGTTACACATAATAAAATCAATTTCACTTGTCGTCCCATTTGGATGTCTCCATGTCCATTTCCTGTGTGGCTTTTTCTTGAAGAAGGAGTTCAAGATGAAAAACCCTTCTGCCTCTGCAAACTCAACGAGAGTATTTCCACGCTGGTTTCTGTTGCCATGACCGAATTTACCTACCGAAGTTTCATTCTGTTGCCGTTGCCCTATTTTTGCATTGAAATCTCCCATAATTATTTTCAAGTGCTGCTTACCTTTATTATTTAGATGACAAATTTCCTCATAAAATTCTTCAATTTCTTCTTCAGGATGACTTGTGGTGGGTGCATAAGTTTGAATAATCTGAGCCTGGTATCTTTTCGAGAGTTGGATAACAAGTCGTGCAGCTCTGTCAGAGGAACTTTCAACTTCTACAACTTTATCCTTCAGTTTCTTGTTTATTATAAATCCAACACCACTAGTTCTGCCAGTATCTGTCCCACGATAGTAGAAGAGATGTCCACTTTTCAGTTCGATGAGATCTTCTCCTTTTCTCCTTACCTCACTTAGCCCCACGATGTCCCACTTGATCCTTTGTAGTTCCTCTTCCAATTCAAGAAGCCTTGAATCAGAAGATAGGGAGCGTCCATTGCAAGTAGCCAAGGTCAGCATCAGATGGCAGCCTAGTCCGGTCCTCCGGGGATTCTTAGCACCCTCTGCCTTCATGTCGCACTGGCCGCTGCCTTGGCCAGGTACATTCCAGCTGCCGGAGACTGAGGGCCAAGATTTAAGTTGTGAAATCATTTTGGAGGGGTTTGGCCATAACTCACCACGCTGGCCAAGCGGGTTGGTGAGTGTGGGATAGCATTTCCTCTGATCCCGATGGTATAGTTATACCGCTATGGGCGGTCGTCAGAGCCCTTTAGTGGGAACAGGATGCACCACGAGAAGGCGGGGTTGACATTTGTCAAGGAGAGGCTGTGATGTTACGCATCACCTGACCTTACATCCCATATATCCTTTCTCGTTCTTATCAAACATGCATACGTCACTTACGTACTGACCTCAGGGATGTAGCCAAACCTCCATTCATGTGAGAGAGAAGATATCACGTTAAGTTGGGAAGTGCAAAAGGGAACAAACTTAAATTTACATAGAAAAAAGGAACTGAAAATGACAGTCAAAATAGAAGTACATAGGAAAAGGAACTAAAAAATGAAAGTTTAAAATAGAATATACGTCACACCATTCGTGTGATGCTGTTGCACTTCCGTCGCAAATTATCTTTCTATCGCTTGGAGTCAAATCCCGCGAATTAGGAAAATCGGTAGCACTTCAGAACGCAGTTCCCGAATGGTTGCAAGCCTCTCGCGAGATCTGTGAGACTCAAATATTTCCTACAAATGTTGCTGAATATTCAGAATGTAGACAAAAAAAATTGTTTCCATTAAAATAAAGAAATTTGAAGAAGAGGCATTATGCGGATGATTTTTGTTGTTGTTGTCTTACTGCGGAGCCTTTTGGAAATTGCAACAAAACACTTTTGCTGTGTTAATGTTTTCATTTGAATCGGTCTTATAAAACAGAAACATACTATTATAAGCTATTACAAAAATACGCTTTTTATTGGCGTACCAAACGCTGTACGCCAAGCTTTTACGACACCTACGGGTGGAAGACAAATACTACACACCTATAGAAGAAAAAGCTTTTTCGTATGTTTTCTCCAGCATAGATTTTTAGTATTAAATCTGTTTTGATGAAGCCATCTGTATGTGACGGAAACTTGTGGCCTATCGGTTGTTAGCACAATAAAAAACGGATTTCTGTAATATCTTGTATCAACTCAGCGTACAGTTGTACTTCTTATTTACGAAGGTAAATCAAAAAGTAAGGTCAATGTTGACGTATAGTATGTTATAGAAACCAAGAGGCGTACAGATAACAATTACCTTATTTATCAACATAGTGTACCTGTCGTTCAACGCATATTTTATATCTGTATACAAGCTTCTGGATACCTGCAGAAAAAAATGTTTTGGGTTGTTCCAGCCACGAATGTACCGCTTCCTGTACTTGGACATCACTTTCAAAACGGCGGCCTCGCAAAGTGTCTTTCAGAGGCCCGAAGACATGCATGTCGCAAGACGCCAGATCGGGACTGTAAGTAAGATGTGGTAACACCTCAAACTTCAAATCGGTAATTGTTTATTGTGCTGCCAATGCCGTATGTTGACGAGTGTTGTCATGCAGCAACAGCTTTTTTTTTGGATAACATTCCCCGTCGTTTTGTACGAATTGCTGGCTTCAGTTTGTCTTTCAGCAAGTCACAATATGACCGTCTGTTCATTGAGTCACCTTGTGCTTGACAGTATTCAGCGACGAGTGTCTTTTCATGTCAAAAAAGAGAGTCAGCATTAATTTTTGTGGCGAAGGGATAATTTTTCATTTCTTTTTGCATGGGGAGCTCAGATGTTTCCACTCAATGCTTTGCCTTTTGCTCTCGGGTTCGTAATAATGAACCCACGTTTCGTCCCCAGGGACAATCATCTCCAGAATAATGGGATCTGACTCATACCGCTGCAAAAAAATTCTGCCAATTTCCAGGCGCTGCTGCTTGTGCGCATCAGACAACTGTCGTGGCTCCCATCTGGCACATAATTTATTATATTCAAGATCGTCATGCACTATTGAGAATGCAGAACCATAGCTAATGTCTACCTTTTGGGCGATCTCAGACAGAATAATCCCGCGATCTTCTTCAATGAGCTCATCGATGCCATCCAGATGGTCCTTTGTTCGAGAGGTCGACGGACGGCCCGAGAGAACTGCATCAAACACATTCGTTCTACCTGTTTGAAACTTTTCCATCCACTTTTACACATGTCTCTGGCTCATTCGTGTATCCTCCCCATATTGCACAAGCATCCCACGATGAATTTCAGCGAGATGCACACCCTCAGCCAATAAAAATCTCACTACACTTCGCTGATCGATGATGGAGCATTCCGACAAACGAGTGGCCATGTTTACGCCCTTTCTAGGTAACTGCGGCTAGAAGATTAGCAATCGCATCCGCCACGTGTCGAGGTCAGGTGCCCTCCTCCCCAGATAGCAATCTGCCACAGCTCTGCTTGCCTACGTAACGAGAACATTGACCTTACTTTCTGATTCACCCTCGTACGTATTGTTCTTCATACGTATGCTGCTGTAACAGCGCAGCTGTGATGTTTTCAATTAATGCAAGCATCGCGATATGTTTTCCTTACAGAAGAGAGGTCGCAAGTGATCACCTGGAATAATGTGTAGTAAAATATTATATGGCACAATTTTTTGAACAGATTAGATTTAAACGAAATTTCGGTTCAGAGAGAACTAAACTGGATAACTTTTGTTTTGATATGTCTTAATGTATAATTCGTGCTGTGTAGGAATTTATTTAGGCGCAGGGGCTTCCATTTTCTGTCAAAATTTGCCAAACAGAAAGTTTAAACTTCCTGGGACAACCAATTCCGTCGAATGATTGGGAATTAACCTCTTCCCCGACCAATGAGTCAGATTTCTTAACTCATCTTTTTTCTGGCCCACGATCGCTAAACTTGACACTTGTGCAATAAAATACTCAAAACCAACCTATCACAATTTTAGCAGAAGTACACCATGATATGCGCAGTTTACCTCGTGGTTTTCATCTTGGACGAAAGTAGTTGTATCATCATCATCATCATTGTCAACCATTATCAATCCACTGCTGGACGAAGGTCTCCCAAGTTTCCTCCACAACGGTCTGTCTTGTGCCAGTCTCCTCCATGTCACTCCCGCATATTTACGAATTTCATCCACCCATCTCCCATGTGGTCTTTTTCTGGGTCTTTTCCTGTCCCTTGGAATCCAATCTAAAATTTCGGCTGTCCATCTATGGTCTGTCCTTCTGGCAGTATGTCCAGCCCATTGCCATTTCAGGGATTTAACTCTGATCATGATGTCTTCCACTCTCGTCATTTTTCGGATCCACGAGTTCCTCTTCTTATCTCTCCTTGTTACACCAAGCATGCACCTCTCCATGCTACTTTGAGTTGTCTGCAGCCTTTGTATGTCTCTTTTAGTTAAGGTCCACGTCTCTGCACCATACGTAAGCACTGGAAGGATGCATTGATCAAACACTTTTCTTTTAAGACATAATGGCATATTGCTCTTGAAAATTATGCTGTTTCTTCCAAAAGCTCTCCAGGCAAGTTTTGTACGCCGATTAATTTCTTCATCAATGTGACCCTCACTTGATATCTGCTGTCCAAGATAAACATATGTATCTGTTATCTCCAGTTTTTCTCCATCAATCGATAAATCTTCATTTCTTGTAAAACCATTGAACATCACTTTTGTCTTCTGAAAGTTCATTTTTAATCCCACTTCTTTACTCTTGTCAGCAAGTTCCTGGATCATACTCTGCAGCTCTGATGGGGTAGTTGCAAAAATGACTACGTCATCAGCAAAACGAAGGTGGGTTAGATAATCTCCATTAATCTTTATCCCTTTGTTTTCCCAGTTCAGTGATTGAAAGACATTTTCCAATGTGGCATTAAAGAGCTTCGGAGATATGGTGTCACCTTGCCTCACTCCCTTTCCAATTTTTATGTGTGTTGTATTTTCAAACAGCCGAATCTTTGCACTTGCATTTTCATAGATGTTATTAATAATATTAATGTATGCATCTTCAATACCGCAGGATTTCAGAGCCGTGGTAACTGCTGATGGTTTCACCGAATCAAAGGCTTTTTCATAATCGATAAAAGCCATGCACAATGGAAGTTCATATTCCCTCGCTCTTTCAATTAGTTCTCTCAGTACGTGGATATGATCTATTGTGCTATAGCCACTCCTGAATCCAGCTTGTTCTCTCGGTTGAGCCATGTCCAGTGTTACCTTCAAGCGGTGTGAAAGAACTTTAGTGAAGATTTTATAAACCACTGATAGGTCTGTAGTTCCTGAGATCCTCAATGTCACCTTTTTTATGTAGCAGGATCATTGTAGCGTTGTTCCAATCCTCAGGAATCTTCCCTTCATTAAGGCATCGAGTGAAAATTTGGGCGAGTACTGTTTCAATTTCTCCACTTGCTTCTTGTATGATGTCTATAGTAATTCCATCTTCTCCTGGAGCTTTCCCCCGCTTCATGTTCTTGATTGCATGAGCAACTTCTGCTGGGAGGACTGGAAGAACTCTGGTACCTTTCATGATGTCTGGAGTACATGTATCATCCCTTTCATATAATTTGGAGTAGAAATCTTTCACTCTTGTCAAAATTTCGCCTCTATTTCTTGTTATAGAACCATCTTCTTTTCTCAGAGCCATAATCTGTTTTCTTCCCTTACTGAGATGTCCCTTTGCTATCTTAAGGCTTTGGTTGTTTTCAATTGCTTTCCTCACTAGCTCACAGTTGAATTTCCTTACGTCTTCAGTGATACTTTTTCGTGTTGTCTTGCATAGCTCTATATATTCCACTTTGGAAGTCACATCTTCTTTAGTTGTCCTCATCTCTCTTCTTTTTTTGCATCAACATTTTGGTTTTTCCTGATAATTTGTTCACATGCAACTTGTTCTTAGACCCAGCTAATTTTGTTGCTGTTTCCATTAGAGCTTTGGTTACTTTTCTGCTAACTTCCGAAATATCAACTTCTTCCGATGTTAGGCCTTCTAAAGCAGAGAATCTGTTCTTCAGTTCCAACTTGAAAGTATTATGGTGTTTTTTAAGGTTGGTTATGTCAATACATTTTGTTTGTCTTATGAGCTTGCCACGTTCCAGTTTAGTGTTGAGGTGCATCTTACATCTCACCAATCTATGGTCACTACCTGTGTTGAACTTGTTCAGCACACTGCAGTCTTCGATGACGAATTTTTTGTTACACATAATAAAATCAATTTCACTTGTCGTCCCAATTGGATGTCTCCATGTCCATTTCCTGTGTGGCTTTTTCTTGAAAAAGGAGTTCATGATGAAAAATCCTTCTGCCTCTGCAAACTCAACGAGAGTATTTCCACGCTGGTTTCTGTTGCCGTGACCGAATTTACCTACTGAAGTTTCATTCTGTTGCCGTTGCCCTATTTTTGCATTGAAATCTCCCATAATTATCTTCAAGTGCTGCTTACCTTTATTATTTAGATGACGAATTTCCTCATAAAATTCTTCAATTTCTTCTTCAGGATGACTTGTGGTGGGTGCATAAGTTTGAATAATCTGAGCCTGGTATCTACTCGATAGTTGGATAACGAGTCGTGCAGCTCTGTCAGAGAAACTTTCAACTTCTACCACTTTATCCTTCAGTTTGTTGTTTTTTTTGTATACACTCTACTTAATTAAAATAAATGAAGTTCTACCATTTTAGGTAAAATTAAACAGATTGACTAGAAATAATGGGGAATAAAAGCTTTCTCTCCTTTCTATACCATCCTGTTAGTTTACCATAAATAAATTGTACATATAGCAAAATCTAGCAGTCCACACAAGTTGGTGTCGGCGTTTGGCCTTAAGCTGAAGATGTAGGGATTTGGATTCGAAGCGTTTGGAGCTCAATTCGCCTTATATTTCATATTTAGTTTTGTTTTGTTTTTTGTTTGGGAGTTCAGCAATCCCTATGACTGTCTAAGGCTTAAAAGCGTCTCCCACCATTAACTTCAGGGCCATTTCAGGGAAGGGACAGACTTGGCGCCATAGGACAAACACGTCACCCATAACTAATCAGGCCAGATGTGGGAGACCTTTTTATGTAGGAAGGCCGCATTAAGTTAACTGTAATCTAATAAGGCCGCACTCAAGAAACTTCAATTAGATATACTTCAAAATGTACATTATATTGCAAAAACCTAACTACTATAAACTTCAAAAAATGAAAGAAAATTTGTTAATTCTAAAATTAACTGGCCTTTCAATGACTTTGTTGTGACAGCTTTTTATTGGAAAGTATTTGAGTATTTGATTTCAACATGGAGGTCCGCAGTATCAGCTGATTCTCTAGCTGGGTATCCGTCATTTGTGACCTTAAGGACGTCTTGATTTGGGTTAGGTAAGAGAATGTAGATTCGCAACAATAAGTAGTTGAAAAGCAAGAAAGTATTTTTCGTGCATGTTGCCGAAGATGTGGGTATTCTACCGCACTTTTTAGCACGTCTTTTGTAAAACAAGATCGTGCTTATGTTATCGGTTTGTCCGTCCGTCCTTACGTCTGTACCCACGGTATCTCTGCAACTATTAGTCCGATTTGAAAAATTCTTTTTGCATTCGAAAGCTTGAAATATGCGAATGACGATCCTTTATTCCGGTTTTTTTTTACGATGTACAATTTCGCCGCTAGAGGGCGTAAACGCAGATGATGTCGAATTCAAAATTACGCTTTATTCCACATATTTGCTTCTAAACATCCGATTGAAAAAATTATTTTATCTTTCGATTCCATTTATGTCGAAAAGTACTTTAGATATACTTTCTTTTTCAAATTACTAATAGATTTTCCGCTAGGGGACGTAAAAGTAAATTACATTTTTCCCGGTAACACTTCTTCTAAAATTCCGATTTGAAATTTTTTTCAGCGGATACATCTCCTGATGGAAAATCATTTGCATATAATTTCGAATTTTTGGTAAAGAATACTCTGGCCACCAGGGGGCGTAAGTGTTAATTTTTGCTTGTGATGTACTTGCCATAAAATCTGAGCTTCTAAAATATCGAGTGAAAAAATTCTTTCCTGGACTGATGCCACTCACATCGATAAACCTTTTAGGAATATTTTTTCCTAAAATATTTCACAGTTTCTCCACCAGAGGGCGTAGATGTATATCTTATATTTGTCAATATCTCTATTTCTAGGAGTCCGATTTGAAAAATTCCTTCTTTGTTGGATAGTGTTTTCCGTGTGACATGTTTTTCCTATAAATTCAGAATTTTCAAGTAATTCAAAGACTTTCCGGTAGGGGGCGTAAAGATAAATTGCGTTTCTCCTTTGTATCTCTGCTTTTAAATCTCCGATTTGAAACATTCTTTCTGCACCGGATACAGCTCCTGGTGGGAAATCGTTTGCACATAATTTCTAATTTTTGTAAAAATGGTTTGGCCACCAGGTGGCGTAAATCTTAATTTCCGCTTCTGATGTATTTGCAGCAAAATATGAGCTTCTAAAATCTCGATTGAAAACAACGTCGTTTGTAGACCGATATTACCCATGTCGATAAACCTTTTAGAAACAATTTCTTCTTAAAATAGTGCGTGGTTTCTACGCCAGGGGACGTAGATGTATATCTTATTTTTGTCAATATCTCGACCTCTAGGAGTCTGATTTAAAAAAATTCCTTCTTTGTTATATAGTGTTTCTAGTGTGACATGTTTTTCCTATAAATTCAAAAATTTCAAGTAAATCATAGATTTTCCGCTAGGGCGCACAAAGGTAAAATGCGTTTTCTGCTCCTAAAACCCCGATTTGAAATTTTCTTCCTGTATCGCATACAAGACCTGATGGAAAATATTTTTCAGAAAATTTCGAATGTTTGCTAAAGAATGGTTTGGCCACCAGAGGTCATAAGTGTTAATTTCTGTTTCGGATGTATTTGTAGCAAAATCTGGGCTCCTGAAAACTCGACTAAATTTTTTTTTCTTGGACCAATACCGCTCACATGGATAAACCTTTTGAGAATACTTTCTTCCTAAAATAATGCATGGTTTTCCCACCAGGGGACGTAAAGTCACATCTTATTTTTGTCCATAAATATGTTTCTAAGAGTTCGTAAGCTCACGATTCCGTTTACAGCAATATCTGAGGGATTAAAGACCCGATTGAAAAACTTCTTTCTTCTGCCAGATACTATTGTTTTCCATACCGGTTCCATTGACTTTGAATAACTTTGATAAATTTAATTTGCTTCAGAACGGATTCAAAAGACGTGCTTATTACACCCGAAAATTCGGTGGCATCTTTCTTGTTCATAATTCAATTGGAGCTTTCTTAGCGTCAAAATAAGGACTTTAAAATGTCATCTTCTGAGAGTTCAGTCAATTCTTTCTATAGTTCCTTAGGAACCATGGAGACATCAGCTAGGTAAGGTTGAAATGCTAATTTGAGTGTGATGATTCATACATTTCATCAGTGAACGTTTCATTGTATTCTCCAATTAATAAGTTTATAACTATGTAAGGTCAGGTGATGCGTAACATCACAGCCTCTCCTTGACAAATGTCAACCCCGCCTTCTCGTGGTGCATCCTGTTCCCACTAAAGGGGCTCTGACGACCGCCAATAGCGGTATAACTATACCATCGGGATCAGAGGAAATGCTATCCCACACTCACCAACCCGCTTGGCCAGCGTGGTGAGTTATGGCCAAACACCTCCAAAATGACTCTACAACTTAAATCTTGGCCCTCAGTCTCCGGCAGCTGGAATGTACCTGGCCAAGGCAGCGGCCAGTGCGACATGAAGGCAGAGGGTGCTAAGAATCCCCGGAGGACCGGACTAGGCTGCCATTTGATGCTGACCTTGGCTACCTATAACGGACGCTCCCTATCTTCTGATTCAAGGCTTCTTGAATTGGAAGAGGAACTACAAAGGATCAAGTGGGACATCGTCGGGCTAAGTGAGGTAAGGAGAAAAGGAGAAGATCTCATTGAACTGAAAAGTGGACATCTCTTCTATTATCGTGGGACAGATACTGGCAGAACTAGTGGTGTTGGATTTATAATAAACAAGAAACTGAAGGATAAAGTGGTAGAAGTTGAAAGTTCCTCTGACAGAGCTGCACGACTCGTTATCCAACTATCGAGAAGATACCAGGCTCAGATTATTCAAACTTATGCACCCACCACAAGTCATCCTGAAGAAGAAATTGAAGAATTTTATGAGGAAATTCGTCATCTAAATAATAAAGGTAAGCAGCACTTGAAGATAATTATGGGAGATTTCAATGCAAAAATAGGGCAACGGCAACAGAATGAAACTTCAGTAGGTAAATTCGGTCACGGCAACAGAAACCAGCGTGGAAATACTCTCGTTGAGTTTGCAGAGGCAGAAGGATTTTTCATCTTGAACTCCTTTTTCAAGAAAAAGCCACACAGGAAATGGACATGGAGACATCCAATTGGGACGACAAGTGAAATTGATTTTATTATGTGTAACAAAAAATTCGTCATCGAAGACTGCAGTGTGCTGAACAAGTTTAACACAGGTAGTGACCATAGATTGGTGAGATGTAAGATGCACCTCAACACTAAACTGGAACGTGGCAAGCTCATAAGACAAACAAAATGTATTGACATAACCAACCTTAAAAAACACCATAATACTTTCAAGTTGGAACTGAAGAACAGATTCTCTGCTTTAGAAGGCCTAACATCGGAAGAAGTGGATATTTCGGAAGTTAACAGAAAAGTAACCAAAGCTCTAATGGAAACAGCAACAAAATTAGCTGGGTCTAAGAACAAGTTGCATGTGAACAAATTATCAGGAAAAACCAAAATGTTGATGCAAAAGAAGAGAGATGAAGACAACTAAAGTAGATGTGACTTCCAAAGTGGAATATATAGAGCTATGCAAGACAACACGAAAAAGTATCACTGAAGACGTAAGGAAATTCAACTGTGAGCTAGTGAGGAAAGCAATTGAAAACAACCAAAGCCTTAAGATAGCAAAGGGACATCTCAGTAAGGGAAGAAAACAGATTATGGCTCTGAGAAAAGAAGATGGTTCTATAACAAGAAATAGAGGCGAAATTTTGACAAGAGTGAAAGATTTCTACTCCAAATTATATGAAAGGGATGATACATGTACTCCAGACATCATGAAAGGTACCAGAGTTCTTCCAATCCTCCCAGCAGAAGTTGCTCATGCAATCAAGAACATGAAGCGAGGGAAAGCTCCAGGAGAAGATGGAATTACTATAGACATCATACAAGAAGCAAGTGGAGAAATTGAAACAGTACTCGCCCAAATTTTCACTCGATGCCTTAATGAAGGGAAGATTCCTGAGGATTGGAACAATGCTACAATGATCCTGCTACATAAAAAAGGTGACATTGAGGATCTCAGGAACTACAGACCTATCAGCCTCCTATCAGTGGTTTATAAAATCTTCACTAAAGTTCTTTCACACCGCTTGAAGGTAACACTGGACATGGCTCAACCGAGAGAACAAGCTGGATTCAGGAGTGGCTACAGCACAATAGATCATATCCACGTACTGAGAGAACTGATTGAAAGAGCGAGGGAATATGAACTTCCATTGTGCATGGCTTTTATCGATTATGAAAAAGCCTTTGATTCGGTGAAACCATCAGCAGTTACCACGGCTCTGAAATCCTGCGGTATTGAAGATGCATACATTAATATTATTAATAACATCTATGAAAATGCAAGTGCAAAGATTCGGCTGTTTGAAAATACAACACACATAAAAATTGGAAAGGGAGTGAGACAAGGTGACACCATATCTCCGAAGCTCTTTAATGCCACATTGGAAAATGTCTTTCAATCACTGAACTGGGAAAACAAAGGGATAAAGATTAATGGAGATTATCTAACCCATCTTCGTTTTGCTGATGACGTAGTCATTTTTGCAACTACCCCATCAGAGCTGCAGAGTATGATCCAGGAACTTGCTGACAAGAGTAAAGAAGTGGATTAAAAATGAACTTTCAGAAAACAAAAGTGATGTTCAATGCTTTTACAAGAAATGAAGATTTATCGATTGACGGAGAAAAACTGGAGATAACAGATACGTATGTTTATCTTGGACAGCAGATATCAAGTGAGGGTCACATTGAGGAAGAAATTAATCGGCGTACAAAACTTGCCTGGAGAGCTTTTGGAAGAAACAGCATAATTTTCAAGAGCAATATGCCATTATGTCTTAAAAGAAAAGTGTTTGATCAATGCATCCTTCCAGTGCTTACGTATGGTGCAGAGACATGGACCTTAACTAAAAGAGACATACAAAAGCTGCAGACAACTCAAAGAAGCATGGAGAGGTGCATGCTTGGTATAACCAGGAGAGATAAGAAGAGGAACTCGTGGATCCGAAAAATGACGAGAGTGGAAGACATCATGATCAGAGTTAAATCCCTGAAATGGCAATGGGCTGGACATACTGCCAGAAGGACAGACCATAGATGGACAGCCGAAATTTTAGATTGGATTCCAAGGGACAGGAAAAGACCCAGAAAAAGACCACATGGGAGATGGGTGGATGAAATTCGTAAATATGCGGGAGTGACATGGAGGAGACTGGCACAAGACAGACCGTTGTGGAGGAAACTTGGGGAGACCTTCGTCCAGCAGTGGATTGATAATGGTTGACAATGATGATGATGATGATGATAACAGCTGCGTATTCTTCGAATAATTCGTACGAATCCTCCTGCTTACCATTTTTTTTTTTTTTGGTTGGAGATTTAAAGACCACCGTGAGCAACTCAATGGGCTATAAACAGTCACCCGTCCCTAATTTAGCGTCACTGGTTCGAGGGAAGAGAGAGAGCCAGTGCCGTAAGATAAACACAACATCATGCCTCACCGGGATTCTAACCCGGACCCCTTTCGGACGAATGATCAGAGGCCATCGCTTAGACCACTGCGCCACCGTGGCGGCCCTGCGTAACAATTATTTTTGCTAACTGGAGAAAATATTCATCGGAAATTTCCTTTTGCAGAAGTAATGTTTTAATTATGGCCGTCAGTCGAGGATCATTATTTCATTGAAACTTATTTTACTCTTTGGTATTTTAAATACGGTCATTTTACGATCAAAATAAAATATAAACAAGAACATAATAAACTAAAAGGATTTTTTGTGCAAAATTCGGATTCACTCAAAAGGCCGCACTTAATGGCATAGAAGGCCACATGCGGCCTTAAAACCGCAGGTTCCACACCCCTGGACTAAGCCCTAATGAGAGTTAGCCAGAAGACAGCGCCTCTGACCATTCACCCACCCCTCATGCTCTGAGAAGTTTGAAAGTTCGAGATAGTTTTCTAAGCAGTGAAAAATTTCTCCCTATTTCTGGCGAATCGTACCCCATCGGAATTCCTTTCGCAAAAGAATATTTTTATGTTTACGAAACAAAGTGGTGGTTTCTCACCTCCGATCCCAAACTTCAGTGTGCGTGTGCGTGTGCGTGTGTGCGCGCATGTGTGTGTGCTGGGCGTGATATATAAGTTCTTTTCCCCCAAGTTGACAGCCAAGTGAATTTGCCTACTTTGCTTTGTGATTACTGGAGTACAAATAAGGGGAGAAAAAAAAATCAGATTTGTCACGCTAAAGCTTTGTGATATTCCAGAGGCCGCCCCGGTGGCGCAGTGGTCTAAGGCGCTGGCCTTTGATCATTCGTTCGTAAGGGGTCCGGGTTCGAATCCTGGTGAGGCATGGATGTATTGTTTGTCTTACGGCACTGGCTCTCTCCCATCCCTGGGACCAGTGACCCTAAATTAGGGACGGGCGACTGCTTATAGCCCATTGAGTTGCTCACGGTGGTCGTTAAAACCTCCAATCAAAAAAAAAAAATATTCCAGAGACTAAGTATTCAGAATCACGGCCCTCTGGCTAATCACACGTGCTGCACCCAAGTAGTGCAACCTCCACACAGTGCCCTGCCACATTCTGGAGCAAACGGTACGAAAATAAGGGTGTACGATCCTTTTTCTAAGACTTCTCAAAAGCGGTTCTGTGGAATAATTTTTTTCTATGGAAGTAAACGTCAAATTAAGGTAGGTTTTATATTAATGTTATACAGGGTGATTCACTCGAGACTGAATATTTATTGTGTGAAATATACACAGTCGAGTCACATTATTGTGGCCACCTCCTACTTTTGACGTCAATAGCGCGAAGCCAATGAAAGAAGTCAAGAGCCGTGAGCTGGCTTGGAGGGTATATAAGGTGTGTTGTTGGCATTCTGAAAACACATCACTCGTTGCTGTCACGAGGAGTGATTATCAGATAAAGGAGCGATTTATCAGATTTGCAAAAAGGGATGATTATCGGCTTTCGGGCCACGGGTGGCAACAGCGCAGTTTGTGAACTGTTCGCGTGCTGCTGAGGTTAAAGTGTATCGTGATTGGAAAAATGGCACCATTGCGAATAAGTGACGTGGAAACTGCGGAGCACCATGTGCCTTTGATGTGAAAGGTGAACGTCCGGTGCGAAGGTGCGTGAGGGCCGATCGACACGCTACAGTGGACCAACTCACTGGCCGAATGAACCAGGGAGCTACCGGAAGTGTGTCGGAGGCGACAGTTCAGCGAACTGTCGTCTCCGACACACTTCCGGTAGCTCCCTTCTGCGTATGGGGCTCCGATGCAGACGGATGGTCACTGCACCTATGCTAACGAAAGTGTATCAGCAGAAAAGGCTTACATTTGCAAGGCGGTATCGGAATTGAAACTCCGCTGATTGGCAAAGGATTGCCTTCTCCGATGAGTCACGTTTTCTGCTTCATCGAACGAATGGACGTTGGCGTATAAAGAGAGCTGGTGGGGGCAGCGTTATGGCCTGGGGAATGTTTTCGTGGCATTCCCGGGGTCCACTCATACCTGTGGAAGGCACTGTGGACCGAATTCGTTATGAAGCCATCCTTGCAGACCACATACACCCATACATGCTGATCGTATTCCCTGGGGCGCATGGGACCTTCCAGCACGACAATGCGACGTGTCACACAGCTAGAAATGTCTGAGAGTGGTTGGAAGAGCACGATGAAGATTTCAAAGTACTTAATTCCCCAGATTCAAACCCAATTGAGTATCTGTGGGACCACCTCGATCGTGTTGTTCGCTCTATGCATCCTCCACCACGCACCCTCCAGCAGCTGTCAGATACACTGCAGTCAGCATGTCTCCACATACCTGTAAACACCTTTCAGGACCTTATTGAGTCACTCCCAGTCCATCTTGCTGCTCTTATCGCTGCACACGGCGGCCACTCTGGATATTAGCTGGTGGTCACAATAATGCTACTCGACTGTGTATGAGGTGGGGAATATACGATGAGCATGAAACCCGAACGGAGCGGTTCTTTATTCCCTGACGAAGCAGTCGACATGCATTACCTGTGAATAAAATGTCTCCCCGGCAGCAGTTGTGTGGCGCCGCACTGACGCGCCATCTGTCTAGTAGTGGTGGGGGAATAACATGTCTCCGCAGAAAGTTTAAGCGAGAGGTCGAATTAAGATGATGTACTCGCAATTGAAGAGTTCATTGTGCGTCAGTACTGGGTAACCGGTTCCTTGAAAAATGTCAGAAGGAGTTTCTGAATAAATTTGGTGGGCGTAAACCATCCATCGGAGCCACCAATTTGAAACTGGCGAAGAAGCTGGAGGGAACGGGAAGCTTGATGGATCCGCATACCGGCGGACGACCCCAGATGGCGGAGGATACAATAGAGGATGTCAAGCAGCGGCTACTGGCGTCCCCACGAAAATCTATTCTGCGGTTATCCCAAGAGACTGGACGATCGTATTTGACATGTCAAAGAGAAGCGAAACGGGTGAAGATTAAGCCGTACCGTATCACGGCTGAGAATGAGTTAGAGCCACCGGATTTTGCAAAGCGATTGTCATATTTTCAATGGTTTACCAAATTTTTCGCAGCAAACCCCGCCCTGTTGGACATAACATGGTTTATTGATGAATCATGGTCCCATTTAGCCGGCTATGTTAATTCGCAAAACACACGCGTGTGGGCGAATGATAATCTCCACACCATTCATGAAGAGCCATTGCATCCAGTGGAAATCGGTGTCTAGTGTGCGGCGTTCCGACGCCCTTCCTTTTTTTAAGGAATCAGTGTATGTTTTACATTAATCTCATTCAAATCTGCCTTTGCAATCTTGACTTAACTAAAAAAACAAATGTTCAGTCCCGAGTGAGTTAATTAATAAAACAAGTGTCCGGTCCCGAGTGAGTTAATTAGAAAAACAAGTGTTCAATCCCGAGTGAGTTAATTAAAAAAATAAGTGTTCAGTCCCGAGTGAGTTAATTAAAAAAACAAGTGTTCAGTCCCGAGTGAGTTAATTAAAAAAATAAGTGTTTAGTCCCAGTGAGTTAATTAGAAAAACAAGTGTTCAATCCCGAGTGAGTTAATTAAAAAATAAGTGTTCAGTCCCGAATGAGTTCATTAAAAAAGTAAGTGTTCAGTTCCGAGTGAATTAATTAAAAAAATTAGTGTTCAGTCCCGAGTGAGTTAATTAAAAAAACAAGTGTTCAGTCCCGAGTGAGTTAATTAAAAAAAATAAGTGTTCAATCCCGAGTGAGTTAATTAAAAAAATAAATGTTCAGTCCCGAGTGAGTTAATTAGAAAAACAAGTGTTCAGTCCCGAGTGAGTTAATTAAAAAATAAGTGTTCAGTCCCGAGTGAGTTAATTAAAAAAACAAATGTTCAGTCCCGAGTGAGTTAATTAAAAAAATAAGTGTTCAGCCCTGAGTGAGTTAATTAAAAAAATAAGTGTTCAGTCCCGAGTGAGTTAATTAAAAAAATTAGTGTTCAGTCCCGAGTGAGTTAATTAAAAAAACAAGTGTTCAGTCCCGAGTGAGTTAATTAAAAAAACAAGTGTTCAGTCCCAAGTGAGTTAATTAAAAAATAAGTGTTCAATCCCGAGTGAGTTAATTAAAAAAATAAGTGTTCAGTCCCGAGTGAGTTAATTAAAAAATAAGTGTTCAGTCCCGAGTGAGTTAATTAAAAAAAATAAGTGTTCAGTCCCGAGTGCGTTAATTAAAAAAATAAGTGTTCAGTCCCGAGTGCGTTAATTAAAAAAATAAGTGTTCAGTCCCGAGTGCGTTAATTAAAAAAAAAGTGTTCAGTCCCGAGTGAATCACCATATATATGTTTGACATTAATATAAATCAAATAATGATACCTTTTCATCGCACCGAAAATGCGCCAGCCCCCCCCCCCCCAGGTGGCGCAGTGGTCTAAGTGATGGCCTCTGATCATTCGTCCGAAAGGGGTCCGGGTTCGAATCCCGGTGAGGCATGGATGTTGTGTTTGCCTTACGGCGCTGGCTCTCTTCCTTCCCTGTAATCAGTGACCCTAAATTAGGGACAGGCGACTGCTTATAACCCATTGGGTTCCTCACAGTGGTCGTTAAACCACCAACCAAAAAAAAAAAAAATGTGCTAATTTTTTTTTTTTTTGTACTCATATTCTCCACCCCTACTTTTTTTTGGCGACTAACCACTTTAGATTTTTTAATTATCTGAAACTGTTCAGCTTCATTATACTTACTTTCTAAGAATGTATTAATTTCGAATAATAAGGAAATCTTATATACTGGCTTTGAGCAAAGGCTGGCTGCAGGAATCCTGTGTGTTGCGGATAGTACAAAAGCCGTAATCATGTATTGCACATGTACATTATGAGAAAGGTAAAAGTTAATGAATTCATTTCATGAATAGTTTAATTTTAGTGCCTTATCCGGGAGACGAAGACAAAGAAGATAAAAAAATGCGCAAAAATTCTTATCTGTCTTTGTGTCTGTGTTCAGGGGGGGGGGGGGAAGAGGGGATGTTTTCATACTGCTGCCGATGTTTTACCAGACAGTTTTCGGAAATGACTCTTCTATATGGCATTCACAGTTTCCTTCTCTTTTTTTGCAGAAATAAAGGAACATTAATCTGCGGTGTTTTCCGCTACTGTCGCGAAGGTGGGATATGAAAAAGGGCCAGGAAGAAATGATTACAAATGCAGGTCATTATACCAAAATTGATCCTGGTTGCTAAGGTGACACATTCCATTTCATGCAAACAAATCGCTCGGCCTTGAAGAGATCAGCGAACCGTACTTCGCTGCTCAAGATGGAGGATGGTGTCGGGCATATTAAACACGTTCGCTCATTCACTAATTTTTCGGCTTGTAGGGGGAAAATTCATCACAAGAAGGGTTGCCAAGTGGCCAGGAAAATTCTTCGGAATTCGTAAGTGGTCGGAAAACAAAACTGACGCAAATACTGGGATTAAAAATTGACGCAAGTTTGGGCACGTTAAAATTTTTTTCATATAAATACACAAGCTCTTTCGAAATTATCAAATAATTTCATTATCAAGTGTAATACTTAAAAAGGTAAAAGGCACTTCACTTCACACCACTCCATTGTGGGAGGGTAACCAACGAGCAGAGTTGGGTAGGAATGCATTGCAAACTAATGGAAGTACAGATTACAATTAACGTGTAATACAGTAACAGGTAACGCATTGCAAGGTAATCCCAAGTATGGTTTGCACAAGGTAATGGATTTCCTCTGTAATGATTCCAATGAAGAGGATATAATTCAATTACTTAATAGTGCCATTCAAACGCAATGGAATTATTTGGTAATAAAATTACACAATTTGCAAATAATAATTACATACTAATAGTTTATGGAAATGTACGTGTGCTAAAAACTATGTCTAGAACGGTCGGCCTTGTAACAGCAGACAGAGGCCGAAGTGTCGTGTAGAATGTTCTACAAGCAGCAAGAATGGCTTAAACATTTGTAGAATGTTCCAGAATGATCGCGCAGTGGGAAGCTGGGGAGCTTTGTCTAAATCAAGAATATTTCAGAAGGTTCAGGTCCTGTCGTGAAGTAGATACACTGGCGGAAAGTGAAAAAAGAACACCAGGAAGGAATTGGCGGACGATCATGAAATTTACATATGTTAATGGAGTCGAGTTTACGTAAGTGTGATGTTAATTTCGGGACCAACCGGTGAGCGCTTACGCCACAACACGGCATAATATGAAATTATCGTCGGTGGTTTTTAAGGAGTACGGCGAAGTGAATGTAATTAGTCGTCGGCTTACGGACACGTGCGAAGACTCTGAAGAAGCTGCAATGCCTGGACATGGAAGACGTGTACGATTTCAGCAGTTATCGGACTTTGAGCGAGGTCTTCTAGTCGGACTCCGCGAGGCCGGGTGGTCGTATCGTCGTATTGCGGAGCGAATTGGACGGGAAGTATCGGTGGTGTTACGATGGTGGCGTAGATTGTCCGAGGAACATTCCCACACGAGAAGACGTGGAACCGGGAGTTACAGACAGACTGATGAGCGGACCGATCGACGCATAAGAAGAGCGGCGTTGTCAAGCAGAACATCCACTGCGACGCAAATCCGAGCTGCCGTTGCACCTGAGGTGACTGTGCGAACAATCCGCAACCGTCTACTAAATGCAGGACTACGTGCACGTGTGCCTCTGACATGTGTACCTCTGACTCCAGCCCACCGTCAGGCACGGCTGCAATGGTGTTGCTAACGTCTGCACTGGAGAACGCAATGGCGATCTGTCGTGTTCAGCGATGAAAGCAGATTCTGCTTGGGAGCCTCCGATGGCCGTCTGCGTGTTCGCAGACGCACAGGGAGCGTCTCCACCCTTCTTGAATCCGCCAGCGACACACAGGGCCTACACCTGGTCTCCTGGTGTGGGGAGCGATCAGCTATCACTCCCGTACACAACTAGTGTTTGTACCGGGTGCGTTAAACAGCACCTCCTACATCAACAACATCATTCAGCCCGTTGTTGTGTCATTTGTAATGTCGGTCCATCGTGGTGTTTTCCAGCAAGATAACGCACGCCCACACACGGCACGTGCAACGCAACATGCACTTCAGGGTGTTGACAACTTCCATTGCGCACGTGTGGGATTTTATGGGACAACGACTTATCCAGTCTCCACGGCCAGCCACGACCATCCCCGATTTACGCGTCCAGGTTGAGGATGCTTGGAACTCAATACCCCAAACTTACATCCAACATCTGTACGACAGACTCCATGCCATAATCGCACAGTGTGACGCAGTTCATGGCGGTTCAAATTCGTACTAACCATGTTACATGGAAATGTTATTTTTCAGTTTACCAGCAAATACAGCTATATTTTGCCATAATATTTTGATCACGTTATCCTCTGTATCCCGTTATTATGCTGTATAAATTTCGTTGGTATCAGACGTCTCCTTCTTGGTGTTCTTTTTTCACTTTCCGCCAGTGTATAAAGGATTCAGTCGCTGGCTAGTCCAGTGTTCACATCGGACAAGTAATTGACAACAACACTTGAGAAGTACGGCAAAAATGTCAAGATTTCGCAAATTTCTGTAATATTCGGTAGTGCACCTTGAGTTGCTGAACTGTGAGTGTAGTGCTAATGTGTGCTTGTGGCTATTATGGGGTAATTATTTGGGACAGTGAAACGCATGTAATGGACGAAAACACTGTAGTGGAGACGGAAGAAATGAGTATCTCTAACCGATATAAGCATCCCAGTACTTACTTCATATGTATTATTTCGTTCAAATCACTTTACTTGCGGCGAAGACGGGGCAACTACTCATGTCATACATGTACAATCTCCAATACCTACGTACACGCATTTGAGGTCCGAGGGGTGGAACAATTGTCAAATAACCTACACAACGTGTAAGGGTGTACTGGTTACTGTTTTATTCCCGTTGTATTTTTACCCATTAGTTATTGGTTAATTACCAACATATACAATGGTGTGCAAAAATTAAGGACGAAGAGGAGAAATTAGCATAACAGCGGAACGAGCAGGCAGAACGGACCGAAAGACCACTCAGGAGATAGACTAGGGTCTGGCATGGTAGGGCATGCGCATATATTCAGCATGGCGTAGGGAGGGGAGTCTCGGAAGGGTATAAAGCACACGGCCGGTGTACGCTCAGCAATTCGGTGAAAGCTATTGCACTGTGTACATCGGTTTGAACGACATCGAGTTGCTGCCACTTTGTGATATGGCCAACAGGCAATCCAGTAGACAACATCTGGATGACTTTACCCGAGGTCACGTCATTGGTAAGTTGGAAGAAGGTCGAAGTGTGACTAGTGTGGCCGAGGAGTTCGGGATCGCTCACAGCATCGTTTCACGAGCCTGGAGAGCATTTCAAACGACAGGAACAGCTGTCCGAGAGTTTAGCAGTGGTCGTCAACGAGCAACCTCGGCTGCGGATGACCGCTATATTGTCCTACAGGAGAGAAGAGACAAACGGCAGACAGCGGGAGAAATCGCAAGGCACATGCAACAGACAACTGGACGTCCGTTATCACGTTTTACCGTGGCCAGGAGGCTGCACAAAGGTGGTCTATTTGCACGACGACCAGTACGGTGGGTGCTATTAACGCCTGCTCATCGGAGGCGACGGTTTCTGTGGTGCCAGGAACACAAGAACGGGACACATCAGCAATTGGGTCGAGTTCTGTTCACGGATGAGAGCCAATTTAGTCTGACGAGCGATTCTGTACATATACACATCTGGAGAGAGCAGGGAACACGCAATCACACCTCCAACATCATCGAAAGGGACCTGTTTGGAGGTGGCAGAGTTCTCGTTTGGGGCGGTATCATGCTTGGTAACCGTACTGACCTCCACATCTCCCAAGGAGGTTCAGTCACTGGTGTCCGCTATTGTACCGAGATTTTCCTGCACCACTTGCGTCTGTTTAGAGGTGCTGTGGGTCCTGAGTTCTTCTTCATGGACGACAACGCTACACCTCATCGTACATTGGCTGTCGCAGAGCTGTTGGAGAGTGAAGATATTCAACGCATGGATTGGCCCGCAAGGTCCCTGAACCTAAATCCAATCTAACACGTGTGGGACCTTCTCAGGAGACGCTTGGCAGCACGTCACCAGCCGCCAGCAACGATTCCGCAGCTGCGATTGGCGCTACAAGAGAAATGGGCCGCGATGCCTCAACAGCTCCTTGACAACCTCGTCCTCAGCATGGACAGACGTTGTAAATCCTGCAACGCAGTCAGGGGTGATCAGATCCCCTATTAAAGGCTCGATTTTTCTTGGCAGGACGTTTCTGTCTTCTGTCCAGTTGCGCTCGAAACTACCTTTTCAATCAAGTGCCTTTGTATCCTTTGGATTCCTTGTTTGGGCGGTTTTGCTCACTTGTCACATATTCTTACATTTTGGGGATCTTATTGTATAATTTGAGTCGATGTGGAGCACTACTTCTACACGACGTTACATTCGAAAAACCGTCTCGTCCTTAATTTTTGCACGCCAGTGTAGTTTACCATTAACTATTACGATTATAATGGGTAATTACTAAATGTCATTACATTTACCATGTAATTCTAATGACCAGTTCACCATTACCATGTAATGGTAACGCTAAGTTCTTGTTCCCATTACCATTACGCTGTAATGTATTACCGATTAATTCAATTACGATTTTGCCCAACTTTGCCAGCGAGACAAATGAGGCCTTGAGTTCAGATATGCTACATCGTAGATGACACAGATCAGCTGTTGCCATAGAACAAGTTACAAAGAGTAAGCTTTTACTCTTGCAACTTGAGTTCTAAGCGTTGGCTTATAATAATTCGTCTGTGGAGGGGTCAGGGTTCGAATCCCGTGGGCATGGATGTTGTGCTTGTCTTACAGTACTGGCTCTCTCCCTTTCCTGGAGCCAGTGGCTCTAAATTAGGGACGGGCGACCGCTCATAGCCCATTGCGTTGCACACGGTGGTAATTAAAATTTCAATTAAAAAATTGTTGTGTACATGGGTATTGTTTTGTATACGGCCATATCCCTGTACAGGTGTCACCTCTGGAAGACGGATATAATTTCCGAGAGGGGATGGGTTTACAAGTTTTTGATACATTTAATTAGCGAAATCGAAAGCTTATTCCCACACATTTCGATAATACACTGGGATTCATAAACTAAGGAAGGTTCGGGTTTTAATGTTTCTTTCAAAATTAAAGCAGAACATTCAGGCAGAACTAGCAAACACATTCACAGTCGTATCAGAATAATATAACCACCTACGTAATAATGGGAATAATCACCCTTGGCCCGGAAGACAGCGGCGAGACGGCGTGGCATGGACGCAATGGGTGCCGGTCAAAACACCGACACCCAAAACACCGACAGGACAAAACACCGACACCCAAAACACCGACACCCAAAACACCGACAACCAAAACACCGAAAGGACAAAACACCGACAGGACAAAACACCGACAGGACAAAATACCGACAGGACAAAACACCGACAGGACAAAACACCGACATCTCGTTTCTATTTTGTTTCTCCAACAGCAGTCGGCGCTGTATGTCAAGGATCAAGTAATATCAGAAAGTTTGTACGACGGCTTTTAACGGCAAAACAAAAATTTTACGGCATTACTGTTTTCAATTTAGAATTACCAAATTTGGTGTACAATCTTATAGTACTCCAAGTTAGACCGTAGACGAATTTTGGAAGGGGTCCGCACAAAATTTTCTTAAAATCTACAGTTTTCAGTTTAGAACCAAATTTGATATACTACCTCATGGTACACTAAGGTAGACTGTAGATGATTTTTGAAAGGGATCGGGGTCAAGGGGGCCCCATACAAAATTTTCATAAATTCTGGTTTTCAATTTAGAACCACCAAATTTGGTATACTATCTCATGGTGCTCTAAGTTAGCCCGTAGACGGTTTGAGGAAGGGTTCGAGGCGGGTCAAAGAGGCCCCCATACAAAATTTTCGTAAAATCTACAGTTTTCAATTTAGAACCACCAAATTTGGTATACTACCTCATGGTACTCTAAGTTAGACCGTAAACCCTTTTAGGAAATGATCGGGGTCAAGGGGCCCCCATACAAAATTTTCGTAAATTCTTCACTTTTCAATTTAGAACCATCAATTTTGGTATACTACCTCATGGTACTCTAAGTTAGACCGTAAACCCTTTTTGGGAAGGGATCGGGGCCCAGGGTCAAGGGGCCCCCATACAATATTTTGGTAAATTCTACAGTTTTCAATTTAGTGCCACCAAATTTGGTATACTATCTCATGGTGCTCTAAGTTAGCCCCTAGACGGTTTGAGGAAGAGGTCGGGGCCCGGGGTCAAGGGGCCCCCATACAAAAATTTCGTAAAATCTACAGTTTTCAATTTAGAACCACCAAATTTGGTATACTATTTCATGGTGCTCAAAGTTAAACCGTAGACAGTTTTTGGAAGTGGTCGGGGCCCGGGGTCAAGAGGGCCCCATGCAAAATTTTCGTAAATTCTACAGTTTTCAATTTAGAACCACCAAATTTGGTATACTACCTCATGGTACTCTAAGTTAGACCGTAAACCTTTTTTGGGAGGGATCGGGGCCCGGGGTTGAAGGTGCCCAATGCAAAATTTTCGTAAAATGTACAGTTTTTAATTTAGAACCACCAAATTTGGTATACTATCTTTTGGTGCTCAAAGTTAAACCGTATACCGTTTGTTGAAGTGGTCGGGGCCCGGGGTCAAGAGGGCCCCATACAAAATTTTTGTAAAATGTACAGTTTTCAATTTAGAGCCACCAAATTTTGTATAACAGCTCATGGTACTGTAAGTCAGACCTAAACCCTTTTTGGAAGGGATCGGGACCGGGGTCAAGTGGGCCCCATACAAAAATTTCGTAAAATCTAGAGTTTTCAATTTAGAACTACCAAATTTGGTACAATATCCCATGGTGCTCTAAGTTCGACCGTGGACAGTTTGAGGAAGCGGTCGGGGCCCGGGGTCAAGGAGGCCCCATACAAAATTTTCATAAAATCTACAGTTTTCAATTTAGAACCACCAAATTTGGTATACTACCTCATGGTACTCTAAGTTAGACCGTGAACCCTTTTTGGAAGGGATCGGGGCCCAGGGTCAAAGGCCCTCCATACAAAATTTTCGCAAAATCTACAGTTTTTAATTTAGAACCACCAAATTTGGTATAATATCTCGCGGTGCTCTAAGTTAGACCGTAGACAGTTTTTGGAAGGGGTTTGGGCCCGGGGTCAAGTGGGCCCATACAAAATTTTAGTAAAATCTACAGTTTCTAATTTAGAACCACAAAATTTGGTTTACTATCCCATGGTGCTCAAAGTTAAACCGTTGACCGTTTCGGGAAGTGGTCGGGGTTCGGGGTCTAGAGGGCCCCACACAAAATTTTCGTAAAATCTACAGTTTTCGATTTAGAACCACCAAATTTGGTATATTATCTCATGGTGCTCTAAGTTAGCACCTAGACGGTTTGAGGAAGGGGTCGGGGCCCGGGATCAAGGGGCCCCATACAAAATTTTCGTGAAATCTACAGTTTTCAATTTAAAACCACCAAATTTGGTATACTATCTCATGGTTCTCAAAGTTAAACCGTAGACAGTGTTTGGAAGTGGTCGGGGCCCGGGGTCAAGAGGGCCTCATACAAAATTTTCGTAAAATCTACAGTTTTCAATTTAGAACCACCAAATTTTGTATACCACCTCATGGTACTGTAAGTTAGACTTAAACCCTTTTTGGAAGGGATCGGGGCCCGGGGTCAATGGGGCTCCATACAAAATTTTCGTAAAATGAATTAAAATTTATTGGCTAAGTAAAAGAGCAATGCTATTAACTTGGTTTGATGTGCAAACGTTATGAATATGACATTGGTATAGTAAAAATATTAAAAAGGCTTAGACCTTAGAAATTAATATTTCGTTCTTAAGTAAAAAAGCGCGATATTATTGACTTGATTTGATAGGTAAACGTTATGATCGAATGTGACATCGGTAGAATAAAAACGGTTAAAAAGGTCTAGGCCTTGGCCTTATGAATTAATATTTCGTGTTTAAGTAAAACCACAATATTATTAACTTGATTTGATATGTAAGCGTTGTGAATATGAAACCGGTAGAATAAAAACTGTTAAAAGAGCCTAGGCATAGGTCCTGTGAATTAATATTTAGTGCCTCAGTAAAAGCGCATATTAACTTGATTTGATACGTAAACGTTATGAATATGAAGTCGGCGTATTAAAAGCTGTTAAAAAGGCCAAGGTGTAGGGCCTATGAATTAATTAAGTTACAAAAAAATATTACAAGCTGGACATGTTATGTAAATACTTAACGCCTAAGTAAAAATTCAACGTTTTTAAAAAATCCCACCTTATCGTCCTTTTCTGAACACAGCGTGAGTCGTGCTGTAGTTCCGTCAAACACTGCACACCGTAGTTTAAAGAAATGTACGGAGTCCGGCAATTTATTTCGTCAAATTAAAGTACAGTTCTCGTTTGGCTTACATATTATAGAGTTCCCAATTCAATTCTCAATATAGTCCAAGAAATAGCAATCTTTATACCCCCTCCCCCCTTCCCCGAACTTTTATGGCCAGTTGTGAGTCGCCATGAAAATTCAGACAAACAAAAGAGCTCCTTTCCGTCGTGAGGCCGCTTGGAAAACTGCCACACATAATTCGGAAACTTGGAAAACTGCCTGACTGAAAATATGCCACACATTCAAAGTGTTCCCCAAGGGAACAACAATTTGTGGCCAGCCCCTTAGTAAAAAACATGTGGCAATTTTCCTGTGTGACACTTTGTCAATGTGTGGCAGTTTTCCACGTTGCTGAAAGATGTGTGGCGGTTTTAATGTGTGTCAGTTTACAGTGAACCGCATTTGTGTACGACGGCCCCTTAGTGAAAACTATGGGGCAGATTTCCTGGGTAACAGTGTTCCAATGTGTGGCATTTTTCCAAGTTGCTGAAGAATATGTGAAGCTTTTCTTGTTTGACGGTTTACCGGATATCTTATAAAACATCTGAAAGTTGCGGGAAAAATGGAAATGCCGATCCCGGCAATTCACCCTCCACATATTTGTTTTAAGCAGCGTGAAAATGAAAATCACCAGCAAGCCCAGAAATCTCCCCCACATTCGAGGTTTTGAGTAAAATGCAATTTGTGCGCTATACCTGACTCAAAAAGATGGGGGAGATTCATGTGGGGGAATTTTCCTATATGGGGGACTTTTTCGTGCACCTGTATGCAACATATTGCCATTTATTATGCCATATATTATTTATATTGCCATATATTATTTTGCAGTGGAGCCATTAGCAACGGCTCCACTGCAAAATAATTTTTGCCGAATATTTTCGTTGCTTGCCGGAAAACCGCCACACATAAAAATTGCGACACGTTTTTCAGTAACTTGGAAAACTTCCACACAGGAAAATTGCCACATGTTTTTCATTAAGGGGCGGGGCACCAATTGCCGTTCCTCCGAGGAAAACTTTGAATGTTCAAAGGGGGGGGGGGGGGGGGGTATAAAGATTGCCGTTTGTTAGCCTATATGATGGAGAATTGGATTGGGGACTCGAAACAAATTTCGAGAAAATTTTCTATGTAAGACAAGCGAGAAATGTACTTTAATTTGAAGAAATAAATTGCCATGACTTAGTACATTTCCTAAAACTACAGTGCCCCCCCCCCCTCCCCTGCTGGTGGTGAAGGCATATGACCAATCGTCCAAGTAGGTCCGGATTCGAATCCCAGTGAGTCATGGATGTTGTGTTTGTCTTATGCAGAAGCGCCGACTACGGAGGCGCAAGGCAAATCTTGCCCCCTCAATAATTTTACTGGAAGAGAAGTGCCCACCTAGTGTCTTTCATTCTGTTCAACTAAATAATCGCTTGGTTCTCATAAAGTAGACCAAGCTCCATTTATGAGGCCAAAGCTCTTTATTTCCAAGAAAATAATAAATAGCAAAATAAGTAAAAACGTTTTTTACATATTCAGTATTGCTCATTTGATAGGAAACTTTATTGCCATCCCCGTATTGTGTTTGATATGTTCTCACGATGTGTAGGAAATGTTTAAAACAATTATCATAAATAAAATAAATAAAAATACAGAAACGGATAACCTCTTGCGCCTTTATTTCTCAATTTATTTTTTGTGCTTCTCGTTCTTTGTAGGAGTAACCTCACTAATTTCTCACTTTTTTTTTTTTATAAATATTTGGAAATAAAGCATTTCTGGATATTTCTATAAAATCACAGGCTCAATTTTATTTTTAAATAAAAGAATATTTCTGTTTCCTTGTGCATTTACTAATGAACAATTACAATTGTGTTTTAAAATATACGACGTTGACGTAGTTTATCTTTTTGCCTTTTTTTTATTGTTATTTTGAGAATAGAAGAAGCGTGACCCCCCCCAATTTGGTGAAGCCCCCCTGGTTTTACGGAACTGGCTCGCTCCCTTCCATGGAACCAGTGGCATTAAATTAGGGACAGACGATTGCTTATAGCCCACTGAGTTGAGTTGCTCTCGGTGGTTGTTAAACTCTCAACAACAACAACAACAACAAAAAATCCCTTATATGAGAAAGTGTAAGAGTTTATCGGTATAAAACTTTTTCCATATAGAATTTTTTCGCCAAACGTCCAAAACCACATAGTGAGAACTTGCAGTACCAATGTGCCTATCTCCCCCAATCACTTTAATACTGATATTTTTCATTTTTGCACTGATAAGGTTTTAGTTTCAGTTTTATTGGTTTTTAGCATAATCAATTAAATATCCCTTTCTAGAGATTTGGCTATTTAGAAGAAAAGCGAAAAGGAAACATACATGTGTAAGTTTTTTTTACAAAAAGTAAAGCAAATTGTTCAGTTTACGTGAAAGCATTCCGAGTAGTGAACTACTCGGCATTCTTCGCGGTGTAATAAGAAAAAGACGAACTGTTAGCTCCCCATCCATTCATATGGATGGACGGAAGAGTCCCCCACTTCTTTCAGTCAGGGACCGTACACAAATTGCCTTTGACACAAAATATCGAACGTGTAGAAATTTTTGGGGTCGGCTTTTCCTTATTTTCTAATGCAACCTACATATGTTTACCACTTTTACAGTAGTTTATGTTAGCAAGATGGGGTGGGGGAAATTTCCGAATTAGTATTTCGACTAGTATCGCGGTTTCCAGTGAAAAACGATCTTACAATTAGTAGGCTGATGGGGTAGGGGGAAATTCCGGTTTTGGTAATTCCGTATTCACTGCAATCTACAGATGCTTTGTAAGTAGTAGAAAAATGTGGGAGACATTTTCGGGGACGGCACTTCGACTTTTATTCTACTGTAGTTTGTAGCAAAAACGATATTACAAGTAGCAGGATGGGGTGGAAGAAATTTCCGGGGTCGGTTATTCTTTCTTGAGGTCTGCAATGTCGTTATACTGAAAGCCATGCGCAACAGCCGAATAAATTAAAATCAGGTTATCCTCTGAATCGATGGAACGCACATTTATTTCTTCTCGAAAGTTTTCGGTTGCAATTTTTTTGTTGTTTGAGGAGTTGCCATTGTTTCACGATTTTGATAGAATCACCTGAAATTTCAGGATTCGTTAGAATATAAACATTGCATCCGTCGATTCACTTGCGTTCACTTACGAAACATGTGGTGTTCATAAACTCTGTATTTGATATAGATGTAGTCATTAGCGCACTCACGGAGGGGGCTTTGGGGGCTTAAACGCCCTCCAAAGAGTTTATGAGCGACGTACGTCACAAATTAAACATTCAAAAATATTATTTTATTAGTTCAAAAAATTACATAGTGTCTGACATAATGTCTTCCATTACATGGTGTCTTCTTTCCAAAGCCACAAGGGACGCCCCGGTGGCGCAGTGGTCTAAGGCGTTGGCCTCTGATCATTTGTCCGTAAGGGGTCCGGGTTCGAATCCCGGTGAGGCTTGGATGTTGTGTTTGTCTTACGGCACTGGCTCTCTCCCTTCCCTGGAACCAGTGACCCTAAATTAGGGACGGGCGACTGCTTATAGCCCATTGAGTTGCTCACGGTGGTCGTTAAACCTCCAATCAAAAAAAAAAAAAAAAAGCCACAAGGAGATTAAGAGCGACGTACGTCACAAATTAAACATTATTTTACATGTTCAAAAAATTACATAGTGTCTTCTATTACATGATGTCTTCTTCCCAAAGCCCCAAAGAGATAAGGAGCATTGCATCGTACGTCATAACCGTATATAAACAATAGACGTACACTATATATATATATAAATGTGTGTACACACATTGTGTGCGTATACTATATATACGTATATATAGCCCCCTCCGATACATGTACTCCAGACATCATGAAAGGTACCAGTACCAGAGTTCTTCCAGTCCCCAGCAGAAGTTGCACATGCGATCAAGAACATGAAGCGGGGAAAAGCTCCAGGAGAAGATGGGATTACTGTAGACATCATACAAGAAGCAAGTGGAGAAATCGAAACAGTACTCGCCCAAATTTTCACTCGATGCCTTAATGAAGGGAAAATTCCTGAGGATTGGAACAACGCTACAATGATCTTGCTACATGAAAATGGTGACATTGAGGATCTCAGGAACTACAGACCTATCAGCCTCCTATCAGTGGTTTATAAAATCTTCACTAAAGTTCTTTCACACCGCTTAAAAGTGACACTGGACATGGCTCAACCGAGGGAACAAGCTGGATTCAGGAGTGGCTACAGCACAATAGATCATATCCACGTACTGAGAGAACTAATTGAAAGAGCGAGGGAATATGAACTTCCATTGTGCATGGCTTTTATCGATTATGAAAAAGCCTTTGATTCGGTGAAACCATCAGCAGTTACAATGGCCCTGAAATCCTGCGGTATTGAAGATACGTACATTAATATTATTAATAACATCTATGAAAATGCAAGTGCAAAGATTAGGCTGTTTGAAAATACAACACACATAAAAATTGGAAAAGGAGTGAGACAAGGTGACACCATATCTCCGAAGCTCTTTAATGCCACATTGGAAAATGTCTTTCAATCACTGAACGGGGAAAACAAAGGGATAAAGATTAATGGAGATTATCTAACCCACCTTCGTTTTGCTGATGACATAGTCATTTTTGCAACTACCCCATCAGAGCTACAGAGTATGATCCAGGAACTTGCTGACAAGAGTAAAGAAGTGGGATTAAAAATGAACTTTCAGAAAACAAAAGTGATGTTCAGTGCTTTTACAAGAAATGAAGATTTATCGATTGATGGAGAAAAGCTGGAGATAACAGACACGTACATTTATCTTGGACAGCAGATATCAAGTGACTGTCACATTGATGAAGAAATTAATCGGCGTACAAAACTTGCCTGGAGAGCTTTTGGAAGAAACAGCATAATTTTGAAGAGCAATATGCCATTATGTCCTAAAAGAAAAGTGTTTGATCAATGCATCCTTCCAGGGCTTACGTATGGTGCAGAGACGTGGACCTTAACTAAAAGAGACATACAAAGGCTGCAGACAACTTAAAGCAGCCTGGAGAGGTGCATGCTTGGTGTAACCAGGAGAGATAAGAAGAGGAACTCGTGGATCCGAAAAATGACAAGAGTGGAAGACATCAAGATCAGAGTTAAATCCCTGAAATGGCAATGGGCTGGACATACTGCCAGAAGGACAGACCATCGATGGACAGCCGAAATTTCAGATTGGATTCCAAGGAACAGGAAAAGACCCAGAAGAAGACCACATGGAAGATGGGTGGATGAAATTCGAAAGTATGCGGGAGTGACATGGAGGAGACTGGCACAAGACAGACCGTTGTGGAGGAAACTTGGGGAGACCTTTGTCCAGCAGTGGATTGATAATGGTTGACAATGATGATGATGATGATGATAGCCCCCTCCAACTAGAATTCCTGGGTGCGCCACTGGATGTAGCCATGTAAAGCTACTTTAATTCCCCGCGTATGTTAAAGAATTTTTCCATTGCTAAGGATGTGGAGTCTCTCAACTAAATGAACGACCGGAAAGTCAGGACTCGGGAAAACTATGGGGTAAACCGGATGTCCTCATCAAGGACACAGAATTTTCGGGTGTAGGAGAAGTGGCCACCGGAGAAGTGGCCACCGGAGAACTGACCACTCGGAGAACTGACCACAAAAATTTTTAGGGGTCGTATAAAAATTGCGTTTTTGACCGCTTCATGCCCACGACACCCAGAGGTTGGTTATCTGAGTCATATAAAGTTTCCGTAATTTCGCCTTTTCTTAATTGCGGTAATTAATAATTTTTTTATGAAAAAATTTATGATCTACATTTCAACAGAAGATTTCAGGGTTTTCAAACTACAAGTCTTCGAATTATCTGAGCGCATGTGCTGACTCAGGAAACTTTTCGGGGGGGGGGGGAGGGGGGTACCAAAAGTATAAAATATAAAGCATTTCTCGACCGATCCGAAGATTTTCAGCATTTGCAAGCTACAACTCGACACATTATCTGAGCGTATGTGCCTACTCTGGAAACCTGTGTGTGTGTGTGTGTGTGTGTGGTAGTTTCCGTAATTTCGTCTTTTCTTAGTTGCGATAATTAATAATTTTTTTATAAAAAAATTTATGATCTACATTTCAACAGAAGATTTCAGGGTTTTCAAACTACAAGTCTTCGAATTATCTGAGCGCATGTGCTGACTCAGGAAACTTTTCGGGGGGAGGGGGTGTACCAAAAGTATAAAATATAAAGCATTTCTCGACCGATCCGAAGATTTTCAGCATTTACAAGCTACAACTCGACACATTATCTGAGCGTATGTGGCTACTCTGGAAACCTGTGTGTGTGTGTGTGTGGTGGTGGTGGAGGGGGGGTAATACCAAAAGTGTAACATATGAAAAATTTCTCGTCCGATCGGAAGATTTTCAGCATTTATAAGCTACAACTCGGCAAATTTTCTGACGGTATGTGCCTACTCAGCATACTGTCGGGGGGGGTTACCAAAACTGTAAAATATGAAAAATTTCTCGTCCGATCCGGAGATTTTCAGCATTGAAAAGCTACCTACAACTCGACACATTATCTGAAGGCAAGTGCCTACTCTGCAAAACCGTCTGGGGGGGCAAGGGGGTTAGTACCAAAAGTGCAAGATATGAAGAATTTCTCGTCCGATCCGAAGATTTTTAGCATTTACAAGCTACAACCCCCCCCCCGACAGGATTCCTGAGCAGGCACATGCCTTCAGATAATGTGTCCAGTTGTAGCTGCTAAATGCTGAGTGTCTCCCGATCAGACGAGAGGTTCTTCATATTTTACACTTTAGAGTTTTGGTATCCCCCCCCCCCCCGGACAGGTTTGCTACGTAGGCGCATGCGCTCAGAACAGAAAATTTGTCGAGCTGCAGCTTGTAAATACTGAAAATCTCCCGATCGGACCAGAAAGTCTTCATATTTTACACTTTTGGTATCCCCCTCCCCCCTCACATACACAGGATTGCTGAGTAGGCACATGCCTTCAAATAATGTGTCGAGTTGTAGCTTGTAAATGCCAAAAATCTCCCGATGGGACTAGAAATTTTTGATATTTTACACTTTTGATACCCCCCCCCCCCCATCGCCGACAGGTTTCCAGAGATTGCACATGCGCTGCGAAAATTTGTCGAGTTGCAGCTTGTAAATGCTGAAGATCTCCCGATCGGAAAAGAAATGAGAAATTTTTGATATTTTACGCTTTTGGTATCTTTTTTTTTGATTGGAGGTTTAACGACCACCGTGAGCAACTCAATGGGCTATAAGCAGTCGCCCGTCCCTAATTTAGAGTCACTGGTTCCAGGGAAGGGAGAGAGCCAGTGCCGTAAGACAAACACAGCATCCATGCCTGACCGGGATTCGAACCCGGACCCCTTACGGACGAATGATCAGCGGCCAACGCCTTAGACCACTGCGCCACCGGGGCGGCACTTTTGGTATCCCCCCCCCCCCCACCACACACACACTACTTTCCTGAGGCAGCAGACGCCCTCAGGCAGGCAATTCGATGACTTGTGGCTTGTAATGTCTGAAAATCTCCCGATCGGACCAGAAATTCTTTATACTTCATATTTTAGGTTTTAAGCCCCCCCTCCCCCCCCCCCCCCCCGACAAGTTTCCTGGGTTTGCTCATACTCGCAGAGAATTTGTGTAGTTATAGTTTATAGAAAAATATCGTAAATAAAAAAATACGAAATTACGGACATTTTATGTGAGTCAGATAACCAATCTCGGGGAGACAGAGCAGCTCAGAACACAATTTTTGTACGGCCCCTTAAAATTTTTGTGGCCAGTTCTCCGCTTAGTCTTAGCCCCGAAAATCATGGAAATGTCTAAATTTCTTGCTGAAAATGAAATATTAAAAAAAAAATTATGAACAATAGTTGCTCAAGTAGTGGAGAATATAGCCACACGAAATTTGTCTATGCAGAACAATTTTATGGCACTGAATTTGCAATGTTTCTAGTTCTCCGGTGGCCACTTCTCCGGGGGCCAGTTCTCCGTACCCGAGAATTTTCAGCATTGGAACTAAAATTACCAGTAGCAAAACCCAGGGAGCAAAACCTTCGACTGCGATTAAGAAAATGTGTGGTGTTACTTTTTCTACAATCCAATATACCCGTCAGAATCCTGTGGGGAAGAGGGGGGGGCTTTACTGGTAATATCAGTCTACTGATGGGGAAGAAAAGAACTTTTCTTTCTTCCGCGAAACTATACTCTGAGCAAAGGTAAGCTGATTACACTGTCAACGCTGTGAAACCGATTCACCCACGAGTTCGTATCTCTTGTTTATCTGTATTTCTCCCCGCACCCTTCCCCTTAGGACCCTAAGGGTGATGGGAGGAAAGACAAAAGGAATCCTCCCGCTCATGCTTCCCTCAACTAACAACCACCTGACAAACGATTTTTTCGTTTTCAAAAACCCATCTGGGTGGATAAGATACACCTTCGTTAAACATATTCCTTACTATTCCATTTCATCAGTTATACATAAACTTTAGGTGTTCCAAAGATATTTTTTTAGTTACATGTTGAACGTGTATGCAGTACGCATTTTTTAAATTTTTTTTTAGAAATACAGTGGACTGCGCTACGTTTCCAGATGTACTGAGAAAATAGTATGTTATCTCTGTGGGAAATGATATTTCCTTTATTATTTAGCTAAAAAAAGTTTTTGAATGAATGAAATGGGAAATCCACTGTGCAAATGTTGTATAAAGCACAGAAATTTCTCAAAGGTTTTCGAATGTATTATTTGGTTTTTAGCACATTACAGTGATACGGAAACTCCTGGATTCAGGATTATTTCTTAATACATACTCTCAGGGCCGCCTGGACGATCGGTGCAGTCGCCCAGGAAGCGCACTTACGAGGCCCTGCAGTTAAAAAAATTAAAACAAAACCTTTTTGGGGAGACTTTCTCATTTATTATTATTACGTTTTTTTAAGTTTTATGTAATGTTTTCTTAGTTGCCAATCGCCCCGACTTTCAAATTGTTATCGCCCTTTGTCATACAAATACCGAAATTTGCAGATTTTGAATTATTATTATAACCACATTAATCGTTTCCCCATTCGTTAAATAGCAAATTAAACGTGTGGCTTCCTTCTGATATATTGTACAATTTGTGTGTAAACCAGGTACTTGAATTTAAGAAAACGAAAAGAATAGTATCAAAGTTGTTTGGAAGCTATTGCAGTATTATATATGGAGGCCAATTTTTCAGTGACTTTAAACATATTACTGGAAAATTAATATATATATATTATAACGAAGTAAATTTCTCCGTCATTTACTATTACTGTTTAAAGACCTAGGCTTTTTAAACAGTATTTATTCTACCGATGTCATATTCATAACATTTACGTATCAAGTTAATCATATTGACATAACTGGGAAGTATAAGAAGAGGGAGGTCCGGACTAAAGCCCACAGGACACTTGCCCACCGGACACATGCCCACTACGGATAATTTGTAGATAATGCGTAACGTCTGAGGACGTTTCCGATCTAGTGTAAGAAAACTGATCAAATAAATATTTATGAACCTTATAAAAATTGCACTTTGTTTTAGAAATGTTGAAATTTAAGGGCGTTACCCCCAAACCTAAACTAATATATATCACCTTTCTTATGGGTTCAAGAAGCTCAAACTTAAAACATTAGACAACGCTATCAATAGACGAAAGAAAATTTTGAATTAAGGGGATGTTAAACCCCTAAAGGTAAACTAACATATATGATATTTTTCATGGGCTCTAAAAGCTTTAACTATATCTAGGTTGTAACTTGAAATCTTCTAAAAAGGCTCGCGGCCAAGGTGCTTTGTAAAGAACCGCGAAATAATTTGTTCAGTGCTTTTTATTAAGTTTTATAAACTGTTAACAAGAATATCTAAGTTGCATAACAAATATCTAAGTTGTAACTTAAATCTAAAAAAAGCCGGCTGCCTAGGCGCCTTGTAAAGAGCTGAGAACTGATCCATTGAAATAATCTGTTCAGTGACTTTTATTATGTTTTATTAAATGTTTACAAATACGAAATATCAAAGTTGTAACAAGAGACATTTCGGAGGCTACACCCTGTATAATTCGCAGGGGTAAATCGTTGGTGGTTCTGGCCTTCTCTTTGATGTCCGCAATCTTCTGGGCTACTTTAGATCGAGCACTTTCAGGAGCATGGTTATGCTCGGACGCACTTATAAGATAATGTTCTTCACCTGCAAGTGATGTAATTGCTCTACTTCTGCAGCCATTACTCTTCTGATCGCATATCCAGTAAAATTTATTACACCGTTGTCTTTCTTTAAGGAAAAGAAATCAATTTAAACTCAGTTTTTTCCCTCCCTTTTGTGAATCGACAAACGTACATATTTCCGATTGTGCTTGGAACTTCTTCAAAACCTCTGTTACTCATGGAACTGAGAAACAGACTGATTACAAAACGACTAGTGCTCTTAGATAACGTGATTTTTCCTCGCTCCGAGGATTTGGGTTCGGTCCAAAGTTAACGAATTTAATAACCTGCTCCCCTCTCACCTTTTCGTAGGAGTGTAAGTAAATGAAGGTCATTAGATAGTTGGGAGGCAGCTCTGGGTGGGAGGTAATAGCTTTCATTGTAAGATAATTTTTCGGCCACAGTTTATTGCTTATCTCTATCATACCAACAAAGCGCATTGTGAGGCTGGGAGAAACTGGGTTTCTCCCAAGGTTTTTTCCTGTGGTTAAGTACGTGGGCAGTGATGTCTCTGGGGTGTTTCCTGCTAGTCCTTGGCTGAAGGGAGACATCTTATTCTTTCTTCAATACATTGTCTGCTTATCTTTTCTATTACATCTCTGAGCTTTCGTAAAGGTGGCGACATACCAGGGCTATAGAAAAAGAAGGGCTGGGTCGTTCCTTTGTTTTAAGATTAGTATTCTAAGCTTCTGCAAAGAACGGTTCATGGGGGCTGTGACGTCATAGCGAGAACCAGAGACGTGCCAAGTAGCCAAATTCCAAGGGTAGGCAAGAATCCCAAATAAAATTTTACGTTTAATAAATTAATAACAGAGACATGGCAAAAGCTATAAAAACGTTTTATTGTGAAAAATGGAAATGCTACGTGTCACGTTGATTTTTTTTGTAAAAATTTAAGTCATTATATAATTCAATAGAAAACGACTTAAAATCAGAGCAAAATGATTTATTCTTTTGTTCACTAACGGATACCACGGGCAAAGGACTAACATTTTATTTTCAATTTTTTTTCAAATTTTGAAGATTTCAGCTTTCATGATATGCGTGGCCAGGTCCAATATGATGGAATAAATGGGGGCCAGTATGAAGAAAAAACACAATGGACTTAAAAAAAACATAATTTTTTTTTGATTGGAGGTTTAACGACCACCGTGAGCAACTCAATGGGCTATAAGCAGTCGCCCGTCCCTAATTTAGGGTCACTGGTTCCAGGGAAGGGAGAGAGCCAATACCGTAAGACAAACACAACATACATGCCTCACCGGGATTCGTACCCGGGCCCCTTACGGACGAATGATCAGATGCCATCGCTTAGACCACTGCGCCACCGGGGGGGCGGCCATAATTTTTGGACAATCACTTAGGCATTTTATGTACGTTTAAAAGCATTAACATGTCTTGCTATATAAACGTTATGAACATGAGTACAGGTGATTAAGAATTGTTGAAACTGCCCAGGTCCCCGCGATTAAAAAATACGAAATTAAAAACGTAACCTATGTAGCTGAGAAAAATCTGCAAAACCGAGGTAATTTATATCTCAAACTAGCAGGGGTGCCCGGTATTTCCCGGGTAAATATAACTATTCGTGGAAACACCAAGCTCACCTGGTGAAAGTTAATATATTAAAAAGGTATTCCTGTAATTTTCCAGTAAATTTATTTTAATTCATTTAGGTTATTGCTTTTTGATAAACTCTACTTTTAGTTTATCAATTGGGAGCAAAAATGTAAAGAGTTTCAGGATTGCCAACCCTTGAGCACGCAACGTTAAGTTGTCCATGTGAAAAGCAGGGTTCTTCCAAATTAATGCCCGCCAATGCCAGTGTCTGGCTGATGCAGTAGTATTTCTGCAAAAAAAAAAAAAAAAATAGGAGCCGGGATGGCTGAAATTGTGAAAAAAAATTGATTTACTTAATTTACTTATACGAAACAAAAAAAGAAAGGAAAAGGAGTGGAAATATTTACCTTCGAAAAGACATCTATAGAAGAGCCGTGCACTGGCGTGCGCTTCTGAGAATCCAGCGACACTGAAATGCAATGTACCTATGACACGTCGAGTACATGCGACTTGACATTGGCATTGATCATCCTTTTGTTTATCATTTTGAATATCTGGAACTCACTTTTTACATTACATTGTATTTCTGCCTGATGAAGCAGTCCGTTGGTGGTGAAAACTAACGTTTACTCATTTGTGTTTTTAATACACCATTAAATAGATATTTTCTCACTCTATTGTTATCTACGGTCTCCAACTTAGACCGTACATCGGATATTGGAGTGCTAAATTGCGTTGAAGTTCTTAAAAGTACAAAATGGAACTTTTTACGAAAATTTTGTATGGTCCCCCTTCACGCCGGGCCCGACCCCTTCCAAAAACCGTCTACGGTAAAACTCAGAGTACCATGATATAGTATACCAAATTCGGTGGTTCTAAACTGAAAACTGTAGATTGTATGGAAAAGTTTGGGTGGGCTCCCTGTGACCTCGGGCTCCGACCAATACAAGGCTTCAACTCCTTCCCAAAACCATCTACTGTGTAAGTTAGGGCACCATGAGATAGTATATAAAATTTGGCGGTTCTAAGTTGAAAACTGTAGATTTTACGGAAAGTTTGTATGGGCCCCCTTGACAACGGGCCCCGACGACCCCTTCCCCAAACCGTCTAGGGGCTAACTCGGAGTACCATGAGATAACCAAATTTGGTGTTTCTAAATTAAAAACTGAAGATTTTACGAAAATTTCGTTTGGGGTCCCCTTGACCCCGGGCCCCGACCACTTCCAAAAATTGTCTACAATTTAACTTTGACATGAGATAGTATACCAAATTTGGTGGTTCTAAATTGAAAACTGTAAATTTTACGAAAATTTTGTATGGGACCCCCTTGACTCCGGGCCCCAACCACTTCCCAAAACGGTCAACGGTTTAACTTTGAGCACCATGGATACTAAACCAAATTTGGTGGTTCTAAATTGGAAACTGTAGATTTTACTAAAATTTTGTATGGGCCCACTTGACCCCAGGCCCCGACCCCTTCCAAGAACTGTCTACGGTCTAACGTACAGTACCACGAGGTAGTATGCGAAATTTGGTGGTTCTAAATTGAAAACTGTTGATTTTACGAAAATTTTGTACGGGGCCCTCTTGAATTCGGGCACCGACCACTTCCCAAAACGGTCAACGGTTTAACTTTGAGCACCATGGGATAGTAAACTAAATTTGATGGTTCTAAATTGGAAACTGTTGATTTTACTAAAATTTTGTATGGGCCCACTTTACTCCGGGCCCCGACCACTTCCAAAAACGGTCAACGGTTTAACTTTGAGCACCATCCGATAGTATACCAAATTTGGTGGTTCTAAACTGAAAACTGCAGATTTTACGAAAATTTTGTATGGGCCTCCCCTTGACCCCGGGCCCCGATCCATTCCAAAAAGGGTTTACGGTCTAACTTAAAGTACCATGAGGTAGTACACCAAATTTGGTGGTTCTAAAATGAAAACTGTAGAGTTTGCGAAAATTTGTATGGGGACCCCTTGACTCCGGGCCCCGATCCCTTCCAAAAAGGGTTTACGGTCTAACTAGAGTACCATGAGGTAGTATACCAAATTTGGTGGTTCTAAATTAAAAACTGTAGATTTTACGAAAATTTTGTATGGGCCCCCTTGACAACGGGCCCCGATGACCGGTTCCCCAAACCGTCCAGGGGCTAACTCGGATTACCATGAGATAACCAAATTTGTGGTTCTAAATTAAAAACTGTAGATTTTACGAAAATTTCGTATTGGCCCCCCTTGACTCCGGGCCCCGACCACTTCCAAAAACTGTCTACGGTTTAACTTTGAGCACCATGAGATAGTATACCAAATTTGGTGGTTCTAAATTGAAAACTGTAAATTTTACGAAAATTTTGTACGGGACCGACTTGACTCCGGGCCCCGATCCCTTCCAAAAAGGGTTTACGGTCTAACTTAGAGTACCATGAGGTAGTATACCAAATGTGTTGGTTCTAAATTGAAAACTGTAGAATTTACGAAAATTTTGTGTGGGGCCTCCCTTGACCACTATGCCTTCCAAAAAGAGTTCACGGTCTAACTTACAGTACCATGAGGTAGTATACGAAATTTGGTGGTTCTAAATTGAAAACTGTAGATTTTACGAAAATTTTGTATGGGGTCCTCTTGACCCCGGGCCACAACCACTTCCCAAAACGGTCAACGGTTTAATTTTGAGCACCATGGATACTAAACCAAATTTGGTGGTTCTAAATTGGAAACTGTAGACTTTATTAAAATTTTGTATGGGCCCACTTGACCACGGGCCCCGACCCCTTCCAAAAACTGACTACGGTCTAACTTACAGTACCACGAGGTATTATACGAAATTTGGTGGTTCTAAATTGAAAACTGTAGATTTTACTAAAATTTTGTACGGGGCCCTCTTGAACCCGGGCCCCGACCACTTCCCAAAACGCTGAACAGTTTAACTTTGAGCACCATGCGATAGTGTACCAAATTTGGTGGTTCTAAACTGGAAACTGTAGATTTTACGAAACTTTTGTATGGGCCTCCCCTTGACCCCGGGCCCTGATCCATTCCAAAAAGGGTTTACGGTCTAACTTAAAGTACCATAAGGTAGTACACCAAATTTAGTGGTTCTAAAAGGAAAACTGTAGAGTTTGCGAAAATTTGTATGGGGGCCCCTGGACTCCGGGCCCCGATCCCTTCCAAAAAGGGTTTACGGTCTAACTAGAGTATCATGAGGAACTATACCCAATTTGGTGGTTCTAAATTGAAAACTGTAGATTTTACGAAAATTTTGTATGGGGCCCTCTTGACTCCGGGCCCCGACCACTTCCCAAAATGGTCAACGGTTTAACTTTGAGCACCATGAGATAGTATACCAAATTTGGTGGTTCTAAATTGGAAACTGTAGACTTTATTAAAATTTTGTATGGGCCCACTTGACCAAAGGCCCCGACCCCTTCCAAAAACTGACTACGGTCTAACTTACAGTACCACGAGGTATTATACGAAATTTGGTGGTTCTAAATTGAAAACTGTAGATTTTACTAAAATTTTGTACGGGGCCCTCTTGAACCCGGGCCCCGACCACTTCCCAAAACGCTGAACAGTTTAACTTTGAGCACCATGCGATAGTGTACCAAATTTGGTGGTTCTAAACTGGAAACTGTAGATTTTACGAAAATTTTGTATGGGCCTCCCCTTGACCCCGGGCCCTGATCCATTCCAAAAAGGGTTTACGGTCTAACTTAAAGTACCATAAGGTAGTACACCAAATTTAGTGGTTCTAAAAGGAAAACTGTAGAGTTTGCGAAAATTTGTATGGGGGCCCCTGGACTCCGGGCCCCGATCCCTTCCAAAAAGGGTTTACGGTCTAACTAGAGTACCATGAGGAACTATACCCAATTTGGTGGTTCTAAATTGAAAACTGTAGATTTTACGAAAATTTTGTATGGGGCCCTCTTGACTCCGGGCCCCGACCACTTCCCAAAATGGTCAACGGTTTAACTTTGAGCACCATGAGATAGTATACCAAAATTGGTGGTTCTAAATTGGAAACTGTAGATTTTACTAAAATTTCGTATGGGCCCACTTGACCCCGGGCCCCGACCCCTTCCAAAAACTGTCTACGGCTAACTTAGAGCACCACGAGATATTATACCAAATTTGGTGGTTCTAAATTGAAAACTGTAGAATTTACGAAAATTTTGTATGGGGCCCTCTTGACCCCGGGCCCCGACCACTTTCCAAAACGGTCAACTGTTTAACTTTGTGCACCATGAGATATTATACCAAATTTGGTGGTTCTAAATTGAAAACTGTAGAATTTACGAAAATTTTGTATGGGTCCCTCTTGACCCCGGGCCCCGACCACTTTCCAAAACGGTCAACTGTTTAACTTTGTGCACCATGAGATATTATACCAAATTTGGTGGTTCTAAATTGAAAACTGTAAATTTTACGAAAATTTTGTATAGGCCCCCTTGATCAACCCGGGCCTCGATCCATTCCAAAAAGGGTTTACGGTCTAACTTAGAGTACCATGAGGTAGTATACCAAATTTGGTGGTTCTAAATTGAAAACTGTCGATTTGTATAGCTGACATACAAACAAACAATTTTAAATATACAGGAAAAACTGAAATTTTTATATAGCTCCTTACTGCAGTTTTAACAAAGGAAATTTTGCATTGGTACTGCAGCGCCGACTATTGTCAAAGAAGTACGATACAAGGCTTGAAGTTTAAAACTGTTGAAGTAAAATGTTGACAGTTTGTCGGTGTTTTGTCCTGTCGGTGTTTTGTCCAGTCGGTGTTTTGTCCTGTCGGTGTTTTGGCCTGTCGGTGTTTTGTCCTGTCGGTGTTTTGGCCTGTCGGTGTTTTGTCCTGTCGGTGTTTTGGTTGTCGGTGTTTTGGGTGTCGGTGTTTCGGGTGTCGGTGTTTTGTCCTGTCGGTGTTTTGGGTGTCGGTGTTTTGACCCAGACCCGGACGCAATGAGGCCCTGTGAGGTTACTCGAGGCACACGTGACCATTCACACTGCAGCAGAGCAAGGAGGGCCTGGAAATGACGTAGTTGTGGGGCGGCACATCGAACCTGTCGATTCAAATATTCCCACACGTGCTGTATGGGATTGAGGTAGGGCAATTTCGCCATCCTAGGGAGAACGGAGAGACCTGTGTTGTGTCCCTGGAAGCAGCCACGCACCCCTTTAGCCACGTGGCACTGCGCATTGTCCTGTTGGTATACACCATCACCACCAGGGTAAATGTCCAACAAAAAGGGATGCATGTGGTCAGTAAGGATGGATAAGTAGCCATTGGCGATCAGGGACCCATCGAGTGGTACCGGGTGTCCAAGATCATACCAGAAAAACATCCTCCAGAAACGCAGAATGCCACGGCCGGTCTGTACTTGACCAACAAGCGTGTCCGGGTGTTGATTCTCGTGTGTCTGACGCTGTATCCGCAACCGCCCGTCACTTCTGTGGAATATAGAAACCTCTATTCATCGAAGAAGGGAACTTTTTTCCACTCTTCCACTGTCCAATGACGGTAGTCCCATGCGAACTGCAGGCGTCGCTGCCGATGGACCTGGGTTAACATGGGCACTTTGACGCAAAGTCGACTGCGGAGACCCATGCGTAACAGGGTTTGCTATACTGTTATCGGGGACACGTACCTGGGTGTCGCAGCGTTCATTTGCAAATTCTATTCAATTGCTGCACTGTTGCGCGTCGATTGTCATTTACCAGTTGACGGAGGCGATTTCCTCCTCTGGGGTCGATGGTCTTTGGGGCAGCACGATGTCGGGAGGTACTCGGTGTTCCAGCGGTACATTCTTGCTTCACCCTTACTACAGTACCTCGCGAACAGCCCACGAAGTCTGCTGTTTCTGAGATGCTTCCACCTTTGGCGTGGTACCCGATGATCATTCCTTCTTGAGCGTCAGTCAAATCAGTACCTTTGCCTGTTGTGCTCACGTAACGTACTATGGCTCCTCTGTCCTAGCAGGCCGCTTATATCTCCGTGTCGTTGACTTTGTCACGTGCACTCTCTGATGAGCCTGAGCGGGTACACTGTGATTCTGGGGGTGGTCAAATTATTCTGATACGGCCGTGTATATGAAAATCCAGTGAGTAGCGAATCCTCATGCAAATACTCTGTTGCAGCACCGAATGTACAAATTAGGGACACCTTAAAAAGACGCTTTCTTTCATGAATTAGCGAAACCTCGATTGCTGTTGCTTGGAATTCTTTTTTCTCAATATGTTAACGGTGCCATTTGAATGAATCAGAAGTGGAGAGCCATCAGAAGGAAAGAAGTAGAACAGTCATGGTTGCTAGATTATCAAGGCTATGACGACAATTCCAAGATACAGAAGCACGAACACGATTGACATTTCCAGATCGGTAATGGTCTACAGCAGCTGAGCATGACCGGTTATTGAAAAGTGCAATATATGTACAACTGCTACTGAACTCCGGTTGAAGCTTGCCTGGGCAACAGGGTGATCAGTATCAAGGTGGATTGTATCCAGAAAATTTTCAAGGATGGTGGGCAAAGTGAGAAGCCTCTAAAACCGTTACTATATTTAAGGAAATTTCTGGTGTCTCTTTCCAGATGTTCTGGGGTCGAGAATCATTGTTGTAAAAACTCTGGACTCATCTGTGAAGAACACATAACCCCACTGATCAGGTGTCTAATTGCGATGCTGCCTACTTCATGCCAGTCGAGTGCAGCTTCAGTTAAGTTGGATACAGATCCTAGGTTTCCTGGTACACAGTAATCTTTATCTTTCGCTAAGCCTTCTGGATACAATCCACCTTGATACTGATCACCCTGCTTCCGAGGCAAGTTTCAACTGGAGTTCATTAGCAACTGTGCGTCTATTGCACTTTGCAATAACCAATTACTGTTATAATAGATTACTCTGTACCCGGAAACCTAGAGTCTGCATCCCACTTATCCGAGGCTACAAAAGAGCTCAGTTGGAATGAAGTAGGCAGCATTGCAGTCGGACACCTGAGCATTGGATATATATGCTCTTCACAGATGAGTCCAGAGTTTCTCCAGCAACTGATTCTCGTACATCTGGAAAGAAAGAAGCTACAGTAATTCCCCTCAGTGGCGGATATTATACAGTTACCGGGGCCCTACTCATAGGACCTGTTTCAGGTGTCCCTCACTTAGCTGACCATTCTTAAAAAATAGCGTTTTGTTGCAGCATACTTCCCCATCCCCATTCTTCAGCATTTGACTTCGAGTTAAAGACACATTTGGTGTTGGTCTGTCTCTCGATCTGTATGTGTATGTGTTTTTTTTTTTTTGCTGCAATAACTCAAAACCTATTATAGCTATCAAGACAAAATTTAATATTTAGAGATGTTGTGATACCCTGATGGAGAACAAAGAGCGAAGGTTACAAGTGCAATAATCTTTGTTAGAGGAGAAAAGTCCGAACTTTTATGAGGATTAATACTGAAGCACTATATTGGCATTTATTATATTACCTACGATCACTTTATGGAACTATTGCAGTTGGCATTTATGATAATGCGATGAGGGATCTGCTGTCGCACATCATCAGATTCCACCCCAAAATCGATTATGTGTCTCGCATAACCAGCTTTTTCAGTGCCATTTTACTCTATGGTAGCACTATTGTGACTGCTTCTTAAATTGAATTAAAATGGGAAAAATAAATTTTAAGGAAAAGGTGGGCTGTGCTATTAAATACGAATAAAAGAGAAGATAGTTTACTATATTCTAAGTAAATCTGCTGGAAATAATAGCTCTGTTTTAGTGTAGCATTAAGTACTCTGTGACGTGCCTGCCCCGCAGGATGCACATGAGATAAAGGCAGATAACAGTGAACGCACGTTTCCGCGTAGCTCAGTTTTTTTTTGTTTTTTTTTTTGATTGGAGGTTTAACGACCACCGTGAGCAACTCAATGGGCTATAAGCAGTCGCCCATCCCTAATTTAGGGTCACTGGTTCCAGGGAAGGAAGAGAACCAGAGCCGTAAGACAAACACAACATCCATGCCTGACGGGATTCGAACCCGGACCCCTTACGGACGAATGATCAGAGACCAGCGCCTTAGACCACTGCGCCAACGGAGCGGCCGTAGCTCAGTTGGGAGAGCGACTTACTACCCGGAGTGGACAAACCTGTGGTTTCACAACTCTCAAACTGCGTTTTAGTCAGCCGGTCTTTAAGCTAGTAAATTAATAGCTGTCGATGATAAATTTCAAGAACGACCGAAATTATGCTCCCCAAACCCCACACGGCAGTGAATTTATCCTTCACTTTGTGCCGTTTTTATTTTTTTTTCTCGTCTATTTTTTTTCAAAAGCGAAGTGAAAAAAAAAATGAAAAAGGGTACCCTGGTACTCCGTAAATAATTCATGCGATGCATTTTTTGCATGCAAGATCTTTGTGGGTGTGAAATAAAACGAGTAATTCGTCAATACGTCCACACCGGGCCACAGTCCGGTACATACTGAAGTAGAATTAAATCATAACAATAAGGTTTACTAACTCCTGACATTCAGCGGTACTTATGTAGATGGATTAATGAATGTTATTATCGTAAAATCAATAAAAGGAGTTATATAGGTCATAAAAGTAAATATTTGCCGCCCCGGTGGCGCAGTGGTTTCTGACGTCCGAGAAGCGTCCGGGTTCGAATCCCGGTGAGGCATGGATGTTGTGTTTGTCTCACAGCACTGGCTCTCTTCCTTCCCTGGAGTCAGTGGCCCACTAAATTAGGGACGGGTAACTGCTTTATAGCCCATTGAGTTCCTCACGGTGGTCTATGGCTTTGCAATATTAAGTATTTTGACCGTTTAGTTTTCAAAAATCAATATTTATTATTATTATTATTATATCATTATTGAGATTTAGACGAACGTAAGAAACGACCCTGACACGGATGAAATGTAATGTCGCTATATAAGTCCATCTGCGCATGCGCAAGCTAAAATCTTATCTCAAGATAGAAAGAAAAGCTGAATCGCAATTCTACCATTCTACCGTTCTTGTAAAAGAACGGAGCAACTGTAGAGGTTGACGGAGAAAGAACGAAATTCTCCCTGTTACCGAGGTGCACCAATTTCGGTTTGTGCTAAGTTCCTACTTAATCCCACTTCTTTAAGCTTGCAAACAAGTTCCTGAATCACACTTTGGAGCTCTGAGGGTGTACTTAAAAAAAATAATTATGCCGTCAGCAGCACAAAAGTGGGTTAAACAATCTCCCTTTATTTGGATCTCCTTGTCTTCCCAGTTCAATACAAGGCATTCTGTAATGTGAAAGGCATTCTGTAATGTGAAAGGCATTCTGTAATGTAAAACAGCATGAGAAGTATGGTGTCGCCTTGTCTTATTTCTTTTCCAATTTTTATGTGCTTTTTTTTTTTCAGATATACAGTGTATTTAAACTAATATCATCTGCTGAAATCATCTTCACACATTTTTTTTTTAAGAACCTTAAAACTTAGGTGTTCCCTATTTTTACTATTACTGAAGATTGAAAAATTTACCAACAAATTGATTATATCTTTTTCTGAATTCTGTATATCCAAAGCAGATGCTTTCCGGGAAATTTGGAATTCAAATCTTTTCCATAATGATCACATGGATGGCTAAGTTGCCATAAATTTCAATAGCTATTTTTCGTATTACACTATATTATTCAAATATAGTCGACATGCGACAGAAACCTATTACACGAATAGAAAAAGGGAGCCTAATATTCAGTACCTGAAAGATGCCAGACATTTTTACCATTAGTCACGCTTTGGAACATCCCTTCACCAATTAAAGGGGGGGGGGAGCACATTGGAAGCACAGATTCTATTTCCCTCCGCCTTCTTTCCATGTTACCGTAGTTACCGAAAACATTGCTTCAACTAACAGTGACATCAGCGACATCTATTAGTCACATTTTAATTTACTGTGCACTTTTCATTGCTTTAATACCTTATAGATGGCAGCACATGACATTTACTTGTGGTTTTTCGGCGAAGAAATGGCGTTTTGGTGCTGGGATGGCTCCAGGGAGTGGGCGGGTGGGAGATTGATAGCGCTAAATTCTAGGAAAGGGGAAGCTAGAAAATTTTTATGAAAAATAATGCAGGGGAAGCTAGAAAATTTTTAGGTACTTCCGTAAATTAATTTTAACCTAATAGAGCAGCATTTCTTATAAATTTTGCAAGCACAGCAATACTGTTTTGAGGATATATATTTACAAGCGTTTCTCCTCTTTTGAGGCTCTTATGGCATCAAAACTAGTGGTACCCTAGCGTAACTACTAACTGAAAGCTGTATTAACCGGAAACTACAGAACGTAATTTATTCAACGGCGAAACGTGTTTCCAAGCTGATACAAGCAGTGGCACAGGAACGGGGGTACGATGTACCCCCCAAATTTTGGAGAGGGGTACATTAATATCTACTGTACCCCTCCAGATATGATCAAACACAAACCAATCATTCATAAAGAATGAACTGCAAAATTTATATGCTACTTTTTTTTTTATTCTCTTTTTTTTCAAAGAAGTATCACGGGTCATCTGTTTTTTTTTATATCCGAAGCTTGTAGTGGGAGGCTTTTCATCCACCAAAAACTGGCCAACCATCTGGGAAACTCCAGCAAATTAGTTCTGCAGGGAAACGACGAGTGCGAGGTTTTTGTTAATAACTGTAAACAGCATATGGTAGGGCTAGGGCTTGATAACATACTTGTGATCAGTGTTTCTTTTCTCTTAAAATTCCAAGCGTCTTGATCAGGTCGTCCTTTCTGCACTTTTAAAAAATAAATTAATGCACAAGTGGACATTTCAGCGCCCGCAGCCCCGTCACTAAAATTGTTTTCCTGTCTTAAGATCTGTAGCAATACAACAAGTGTATTACGGATTTCACATACCACTCATAGAACTCCAATTCCTCGATATCTCCACCATCATTTAGCTTTGCACCAGACCAATGTGCTTTTTACATCAATTGTCAGCCTATGTATCGTTCAAAGTTTTTAATATAGACTTCATAATGCTTCAATGATACTATCTTCGCGGGTAGAGCAGTTTTTATCTTACTGCGGTTTTACTTTATTAGCGTAAACAAAAATGATAAGAAATTTAATTCGTTCTTGTAAAAAGAGTTATATAACATTTCCTGAGAAATCCCTCTTTTCCAAACCCTGCTGACAGAAATTCATCCTAATGTTGACTTGTCCCTGCTCAATATTTTAATGGGGAAAAAAGTACAAAAATTAACAAGAGAGAACACAAAAAAAACCCTTTTCCATTCATTTTCTGAAAAGAAATTAATAATGTGAACTTTTGTCAGAAATAAAAATAATAATGGTAATAATTGATAATAATGTGATAACAATATTCATTCGGATTAATTCCTGATCAGTATACGTATTTTATAAAAACTCTAATATACTACCCCCCCCCCCCCCAAAAAAAAATAAATTCGGAGGGGGTCATCTATAGATGGCTTAATCCTTGAAATGTAAGGTTCATGAGCTTGTACGCCCCTAAATCAAAAGTGTTCCTACGCCACTGAAGGGTCTGCAAACATCATACATATCTAATAATGATATGTTTTGCATTACGTTTCTGTTGTGTCTAAACTTTTTAGACATGTACAAAGTTGTAGATTCTCCTTCTTTCACGCCATGACTATGTATTATTATAGCCATTGCATTTTCATGCATGTGTTGGTTTCCCATGCAGTGTGACGGAGTTGGAAGCGTTCTTGCTTTTCAATTTTTGTGTTCCTTTGATTCGTATTTTCGCGTTTTAATGTCGATATTTATTTGGGCTTTAAGATTTCCAACGGATCTCACTGAATGCAAAGCATTTCAAAAAAAATAAGTAATCGTTATATGTACTAGCGGGGTAACTAGCAGAACGTGCGCCCCCCCTCCCGCAACATTTAATTCAGCACCCCCTCAGCACAGTAATTTTCCCAGGATCTCCAGCACAAGAGAGGATGTGGTTTCCACGGTGTGTGTGTGTAGTGGTGGTGAAGCGGGGGGGGGGGGGGGATTAGGGAGAGAGGGAAAGTGTCTAGAAAAGTGAAGGATTACCGTTTTAGGTAATTTTTGAAACAGAAATACGCAGTGTTACATTCAAAGAGTTTTTTCGGGAAGGGGGTTACGAATTTCGAGGGGGGCTAAAACTTGCCTGTTATGTATACATATACACTGCCGGACAATTGCTAAAGACGGATGACAATAGCAACGATAGCAACCATAAAATGGAAGGCAGGAAAATGTGGAAATTAGCATAAGTGCGGGATACAGTAAGACGTGTTGTGCGTATGCAAATTTTGGATTGCCGAACTTGTTCGTGACGTCATAGCGCTGATAAGAGATATAAAGGATTTGACGCGTATTGACCGTTGTTGTTCAAACGCAGAGTTGAAAGGGAAAGAGAATCAATTGACGAACTTGCAATTTTCAGTATGTCTTCCCGACATCACCTAGATGATTTTACGCGTGGCCGTATTATTGGCAAGATTGAAGAAGGGCGAAAAATAACAGATGTTGCCAGGAAGTTCGACGTCAGCCACAGTGTTGTTTCAAGACTTTGGAAATCATTTCAAACAAATGGAGAGTGTAGCAAACGTCACGGGGGAGGTCGTGTTCGCAGTACGACACCTGCAGAAGATCGGTAGATAGTGCTATCAACAAAAAGACACCGGCGCAACACAGCTAGTGAGGTAGCAAATCAGTTTATGGCTGCTACTGGCAAGCGGATCTCCCGAAAAACTGTCGCCAGACGTTTGCATGAAGGAGGACTATACGCCCGCCGTCCTGTTGTGTGCATCCCATTGTCCAGACGACACCGTACCGCCCGTTTGCAATGGTGCCATCAACATCGCAATTGGACTGATAACGACTGGTCTGCTGTCCTCTTCTCACGTGAGAGTAGATACAGTTTATCGTCTGATTGTCGACGACAACTGATCTGGCGTGATAGTGGTACTGCATATTGTCCAGCAAACATACAGGAAAGGGACCGATATCCGACATGTAGTGTCATGGTATGGGCTGGCATCATGATCAATGGCCGTACGTCCCTCTATGTGCTTCCAACTGGGACTATGACTGGCCAACGATACATTAATTATGTTCTGCTACCTAATGTTCGCATGTTCCGTGGTGCTGTCGGTGATAGATTCATTTTCATGGACGACAACGCAACATGTCATCGAACAGCCGCTGTCCAGGAGTGTCTTGAGAGCGAGGATATTCAACGCCTCTTATGGCCAGCACGTTCTTCAGATCTGAATCCCGTTGAAAATGTGTGGGATGCTTAGGGGAGGAGTCTTGCTCGTCGCCAATGCCCTCCAATAAACAAGGACACCCTCATCCGTGCACTGACAGAGGAATGGGATAAATTACCCCAACAGCTGCTTGATAATGTTGTGCAAAGCATGACACGACGTGTGGAATCTTGCATCGCCCTCCGTGGTGGCCATATCCCGTATTGACATCTTGCGCCGGAACGCCTGCTGACGGTAATTGCATTTTTTTCACGTTTACGTATTTTGCACAAAATGGCCTGTTTGTCCCTTGAACACGTTCCAAAGCCTTCTGGATTTCAGAGCACAATAAATTGTCTTTCTTGTAATGTCCTGGCAGGCTGACATTATTTTATTTCACTTGGTATCCAACCACACTTATTTTTTTATGCGCTATATAGCCGTTTATGATCCGTCCTTAGCAATTGTCCAGCAGTGTATAATCACAGGTACAAAAATTTCCATATGCTCTTATATCTCGAATGCAGATTCCAAGAAATCTACACGTACAAGTGATTAAAAATATAAAACCTTTTGCTTTAATTCAGTAATGGACTACGGATTTCACCATGGGGTGGTGTAATATATTGAGGATGCTAGTAAAGGTAAGGTTGTGCTGGGGAAAATCCCTCCAAGACATTAGGAGTGGTAAAAATGTCCTCGCCTTACTACAAGCGTGTTTCTGATTATTAAGGAATCTTTACAGTGTTATCTGAAAACATATGGTGCAAGTCTTGCCCCTGCCATTTGGTTTCAACCCCTTTAGATAATTTAGATCAGCAAATATGTAACGTATACTCTATATTCACTTTCCTTTTGATTTTACTATCTCTGGTTATTTTATTTTACTATGTAAATTATCTTCCTACTGAACGAAATATTATTTCACCCGCTGAATGAGATCTGGCAATGAGTGTAAGTCATGACGTGATGGTAGCTAGTATATAGGCGCGTTCATCGAGACTTAGGAGCTGGTGTGTTGTTATGAGGAGAGCTTGTGGTCGTTAAGAGAGAGCGTGTATAAAACGAGGAAAGATTATTCATTATTGTTCTACAAGTGTTGTGTGTACCTTAGTTGACCAAGAGTCTTAGAAATAAAGAAGTTTTCAGTAAGTTCAGTCTTTCTCAATTCATAGTTTTTGTCAGACCTCTGTCTGGCTGTTAGGTTTATAACATTTATTGCTTACTATAAATAACCAGCGTTGAGACTTTGTTTACGTTCGTAATTAACTAGTAACAACACCTTTTTGAATTCATTATTTTGAAGCTTAGTACAAGTATATCATTAGCTAGCTGGTAGGAAGAGAATCATTCATAATAATTAGCTTAGCGGAAAGAAATAAAGCTAATTCATTATAAATACTAGTCCCAAAACCAAAAACTAACTAACCGTTTCGATGCCAGTTTGAGGTGCCTCGATTTTTTTTTACTCTTTTTTGTCACAGAATGCAAACCACCACCGCCAGATAAAAAACAAACATATTACGGCAACGATTTCTAATAATTTGCTATTGTTAAAAATTAGGTAGCAAATATTTTGTTGTGTTGAAAACACTAACGTCACGTTAGCTACAATGAAGCTTAACCGTATACATGGAAAGTCGGCATCCAGATGACTGAAGTAAAACTGAATGCCAACTTCCAAAATATGATGATGTATTGCTTTGCAAACATCCCTTCTCTATGGAATTATCATTATTTTTTTTTTTTTTTTTTTTTTGATTCGAGGTTTAACGACCACCGTGAGCAACTCAATGGGCTATAAGCAGTCGCCCGTCCCTAATTTAAGGTCACTGGTTCCAGGGAAAGGAGAGAGCCAGTGCCGTAAGACAAACACAACATCCATGCCTCACCGGGATTCAAAGCCAGACCCCTTTCGGACGAATGATCAGAGGCCATCGCCTTAGACCTCTGCGCCACCGGTGCGGCTCTGCGTGGAATTAGGTTTTTATTGCGGAGCGGAAGTAGTCCGAGTTGTAAGTGCTCGAAAAATTGCCCCTTCAGCGAGGACTGTTTAATGTTTTGTTGAAGAATGATAGAAATTTCAGATTGAAGTTCATGTGGATGTTTTTTTTTGTTGTTGTTGTTTTTTTTGTTATAATATTTTCCCTCATTTTCTTAATTTTTTTAAATTAATTTCTCTAAATATTCAGTTTTAAACGAACACTATTAGACAAAATATAAGGAGAGATCGCCCAAAACCCTACCGAGGAAGGGGGGAGTAAGCACTCCCGCGAAGATGCCTGAATACATCACTGGAAATACATACAGGGCCGGTTTCACTGCTAGGCGAACCAAGGGGCTGTTTAGGGCGCCGGAATTAGGGGGCGCCAAGACGTAGAGTTGATAATATCAAATGAATTAATATATGAGAAAAATCGATAAAAAGAAATTTTACTTTTCATTGTCCTTCCGGTATTTGATATAACTTGCGAATTCTTATTCAACGAGAAACGTAGACCTGTGCTTATAAGACTGAAATAAAAACTCTATCCCTCTCCCCGCCGCCGCCGCCGCGAAAGAACGCATTTGTCGAAACACTTTCATGAACCAGGCCCATCTCAATGCAGAACGCAAGTCAGCCGACGCCTGGGTACGGCACAATTGTTTTAAAGAACATGGATTTCGTATTATCCGACTTTCGCGATGGAAATACCAGAACTGTTCACTTCAGGAGCGCCCCAAGGGCATTTTCCGCCAGGGTGCACAAGCCTAGATTTACCGCCCCTTGTACGAAAATATTTTTCAACTTTTATTAATTTTTACATGGAATAAATACCTTTAACAACATCATTTTCTATATCCCACAAATTAAGAGTTTTAATAAAACCCGACTGCCGGTTATAAAACTGAAGGGAAAAAAATCTGTAGAACTCTAGTTTAGATGAGATGACACCGTAAAACTCTAATTCAGATGAACTGTCTTCCTCTCTGTCAATTTACACAAAAGTCCGCTTCACAGGTAAAAAAAAAAAAGTTTCTTCATGTACGATGAAAAGCATATTACACCTTCCTAAAGAATAAAGATCATTTAAAAATTGAGAAGTCTCGTTATGCATGTTCAGGTGTTCGAACCGTTCTTATCGTAGTATCAAAAAATAGGAAAGTTATATATATTTTTTATTTCTTTTTGGCAGATCAATGTTACATTCATATTTTGGTACCAAAAATTACTTTTCTCTTTTGCTTTTTTTCTTTCTTACGGGTCCAACTAGTTCAACAGTTAGAAATTCTGTTTTGCAATCTATTTCCTCGGCAACTGTTTTATCTTCAGCTAACACGCCTTTGAAGCTCCCATGTGTTCTACATTCTTTTAAAGAGCCATTTACTTGTTTTAACATATCTACGTATTATGGCTGGTATAACTAAACAGATTTCGGCATTGATTAACATTAATATTTCAAAAAAGAGTGTACCAAATGTTTCTGGAACAAATAAACTAGCATATTTTTTTTAATCATTTTTCTAAGAAAGATTGGCTAAATTTCGAGTATCACTGTCTTTTAAGATTCGTTAAAGTGCTTATATGTTAATGTATCGTGGGTTACATCTAAATTGTATCCCAGTCCTCGTTACCCTTATTGCATCGATCCTATTTTCTCACTTTGTTTCACAGCACCGTTTTACGATCAACGCTGGAAGCTTTTTCTTTAAAATATGCCAACGATAAGGTAATTCAGACACTGACGGAGAAAAAAATCCCAACACCACGAAAAAATAGTTGTAGAGGAATGAAATGGCGGCAATACATTTGTATAGGTAACATATTTACTCGATTAAAGTTTCAAGATCACAGCTTGTTGTAAGCGCGAGAAGAGCCATTTTAAATTTGAAATGCTGATACATTAATAACCGGTGTAACCGCCAGAATGTTGAATGCAAGCACGCAAACGTTGATGCATTGTGTCGTACAGGTGCTGGATGTCAGTTTGTGGGGATGAAGTTCCATGCTTGTTGCACTTGGTCGGTCAATACAGGGACGGTTAATGCTGGTTGGGGGTGACGCTGGAGTTGTCGTCCAATGATATCCCATACATGCTCGATTGGTGAAAGATCTGGTGATCTAGCAGGCCACAGCAACATGTCGACACTCTGTAGAGCATGTTGGGTTACAACAGCGGTATGCGGGCGAGCGTTATCTTGTTGGAAAACACCCCCTGGAATGCTGTTCATGAATGGCAGCACAACAGGTTGAATTACCAGACCGACGTACAACTGTGCCGCCAGAGTGCGTGGGATAACCACGAGAGTGCTCCTGTTGTCATAGGAAATTGCTCCCCAGACCATAACTCCAGGTGTAGGTCCAGTGTGTCTCGGCCGCAGACAGGTTGGTTGCAGGCGGTCACCTGGCCTCCTTCTAACCAACACACGGCCATCACTGGCACCCAGGCAGAACCGGCTTTCATCAGAAAACACAACAGATCTCCACTCCGTCCTCCGATGAGCTCTAGCTTGACACCACTGACGTCGCAAACAGCAGTGGTTTGGAGTAAGTGGAATGCACGCTACAGGGCGTCTGGCTCGGAGCTGTCCTTCAAGTAACCGATTTGTAACAGTTCGTTGTGTCACTGTGGTGGCGATGCAGCTCGAATTGCTGCCGCAGACGCGGTACGATGCGCCACGGCCAAACGCCGTACACGGCGGTCTTCCCTCTCAGTAGTGCCACGTGGCCGGCCGGAACCCGGTCTTCTTGAGGCAGTGCCTTCCCTTGACCACCGCTGCCAACAATCATGCATAGTGGCTACATTCCTGCCAAGTCGTTCTGCAATATTGCGGAAGGAAAATCCACCTTCTCGTAGCCCTATTACACGACCTCGTTCAAACTCCGTGAGCTGTTGATAATGGCTTCTTCGTCTTCTTAAAGGCATTCTAGACTAACATCAACACACTGCTTCGAATCTCAATGATAACTAACGCTCACGAACGTTACAGCGCGTATTTACAACAAACCTGCTGTGCATGTTCCGAGGGGCGCTACTAGCGCCACGCGTATGCGCCGAGCTCGAAATTTGCATAGACGTCATCTTACAGATGTACTCTCACCGCCTACCAACTGCCGTTCATCTAACTCAACCCCTTCTTGGTGTTGGGATTTTTTTCCCGTCAGTGTATTTATTGAACAATGCTGAAAACGTTCACAATTTTTAGAGAATTTTTTTTGTCGTTATTTATAACCAGAATTAAAGCATGCATCTCTCAAAGTACATAAAATGCATAAGGGTTTTAGGTCGAAAAATTATGTATTTCAACGCCAAATGTGTTTTTCCTTCACATTGGCCCTATTGTCATACAGCTGGCTAGACATATCATGAATGCTGAAATCTTCAAGATTTAAAAATAATTAGAAAAAGAATTGCTAGTCCCTTGCTCGCGGTATCTGATACGGAACAAAATAAAAATTATCCAAATTTTGAAGATGGAAATCCGATTTTTGGTGTAAATGTGACAAAGATGGTAAGTCAGATAATATCCGAAAACTTGAAAATTTCATCGTCCTGGAACCCGCGTCTCCCAGATAGCGCCCGGGTATGCTAACCACTACACCACCCAGAACAACAAAGTCTCAATTCTCAAGAGACAAAAATTATTCTCTGATTTCAGGTCGTTCTGTATTGAAATATAAACAGATTTTTTTTCGCTAAAAAATAAACGCGCCAGTCCATACGATTTCTCACAGTAAACGTTTTTTTTTTTTTACTTTTCCCACGTCACTGATATTAATTTGTCAACCGTAAAATTTGTTTGAGGCGTCGTGCCGCACCCGGAAGCTAGCGCCCTGGTGCTTGGCACCCTTTGAAACCCACTTCTGTCACAAATAGAAGCAATGCTCAACGCGTAAACGTTGTTGTTGTGGCCAAAGGATGACCGTGAGGAGCTCGATGGGCTCCTGGAGCAGGCGTTCCTAACCCCCCTAGGCGTTCCACTGGCATTAAATTAGGAACGCCTGCTAGGGGGGGGGGGGTTAAAGCAGGCGTTCCTAATTTGATGCCAGTGGTACTAGAGAAGAAAGAGAGAGAGACAGTGCCGTAAAACAAACACCATGCTTCACGGGTTTCGAACCCGGACCCTTCTAGGACGAAAAACCAGAGCCTTGGCCCACCGAGCCACCGGAGCAATATATGCTTAAATGTTAAGAACTGACACACCTTAGCCTCTTGTTTAATGAGAACAGGAGCTAAAGAGGTCAGTGCCGCCTTAGTCGTTTTGGGGGCCCTGGACCATCATATTTTTCCAGGCCCCTGAACTTTGTATATCCTCATCATCATCATCATCGTCAACCATTTTCAATCCACTATTGGGTGAAGGTCTCCCCAAGTTTCGTCCACAACTGATATAGAAGCATTCAATATCAAGCAATTTCCAGTAAATTTTTAAATACCACTTGAAGGAAAAATGGTACATGACAAACATTGTAGAACTCCATGCGCCAAATGCACTCACACTTAGTTGATTAGTAAATTACAAGGAAATAGGTGCTGAAAGATGTTTCTTCCTTACTCTACAAATTAAAACTAAATTAGAACAGAAGAGAGAAATAAACCAACCAGCGCCGTTTCCAGACAATTGGAAGCACCGACACAAAAATACTGATATGAGCCCTCCCCCCGCCCTCATTGTTATTTATTTAAACAGCGAAGATTGGATATATATAAGTAGCCCCTGGTGAGCAAACCTTAGTGATAAACATACTATACGTGCACTTCTTCTTATAGACAACGCAAATGACTGTAAAAGGAAAAAGTGATTCGGAAAAAATGCGATTTGAGCGTGGAAGGAAAAGAAAAAAAAAAAAAAAAAAAAGGCATCGGCTGCCTCACCGTGAGCCAATTTTAACGTATTTTTACATTCTAGCTCACTGAATGACATTTGGCTCTGAAATTCCTTTGAAAATGAATCATCTGAGGTGGGGGAATAGTTGTGTTTTAAAAATCGACACTTCTCCCGTGCGAACATAAACACTTGGATATGCGCTTGTGGAAGTGTACTGTTTGAATTAGATTCGAAATTCTAGAGGTGTATTGCCAAAAATAAGATAAAAAGAAACACTTGCTCCATCAGTCAAAATTAAATCTATGCACTCACTGCACTTTCTTGAGAACTATGTCCTTCGAATACATATTGACACGCCACTTCGTTTTTCTAATACATGATACATATTTACAAATGCCGCATTTTTACTTCCTTTCAGAATTTTCATTTAATTGTTTTATCAAATCACTATCACCCCCACGTGGGACAGGATTGGAGGTCAGCTTTCTTTGTTTTTCGTCACAAAAGATTCACCCTAACACCTAACTTCTCTCCTGTCTTCTTGGGAAATCGAAGCTACGAGCAAAGTTTGAAAAAAGGGGGTGGAAGAACTTTCAACTTTCTACACTGGTGTTTCTTCTTTTCTTTAAATAAATTAAAAATACTGCTGGTGAGTGGTGAAAGAGTTGGACTTTTTGTAAACGCATAAGAAGACTCTTAAGGCGTTGGGAGCCCCAGTTCAGGTGGGGGCCCTGGGCACCGGCCCCGTTGGCTCACTCCTTAAGACGGCCAAGAAAGAGGTCCTGCCACTACTATATTCAATTTCTTTTTTTTTTTTTTTTTTTTTTTTTTTTTGGATATCATCTGCATTATTATTTTACAAGAAACTGCCGGTGACATGAATTTGAAGACACTTGATGGCAATTTTGCGAAAAGTAAAGCACGCAAAATTAAATTTTAACTTACATTGGACAAGTGAGTAAATGGATGTAGTTTCCATTGGTTTATTTCTATTTAGTTTACATTGTATTTTTGCATCTTGAAATAATTATCGAATAAATGCAATATGTTTGCCCCCAAAAAGAATAAAAAATTTTGGGGCGCAAGGATGATGACCTGCCAAGGGGGCCAAACACCCTAGCACAAGCCCTGAATACGTAATGAAATGTTATTAATCAGTCAATCAGGATTAACACGGTACGCGGACCGATGCACAAAGATGAATATATATTTCATCGCAAGGAACGAATTCGGCAAAACATATTTAAATGGCTAAGGTTAATAAGACTTCATAATCACCCATTTTACTTTCACTTGTTTCTGAAGTAGACAAAGTCACCGCTCTCACTCATTTTTCTTTAATTAACACACAGCAACTGAAAAATTGTTATACGGACACCGCTGGGATCGAACCCCAGATCTCTCGATAACTAGCCCAGTGCGTTCGCCTTACGCTACGGTGGCCAACAATCCACGGCGCTATGTGTGTTTATCTGTTAGCATCTGACTTTACAAATCCGTGGAGAGATGGGCTCAGCACGTGAGACGTCTCCATCGGGGGGGGGTTAATGGCACAAGCTATTAAATTATAGCTAATAAATACAAAGGGCGAGAGTGATTGTCAAAATTTTCCAAATACGTGGAGACAATGTTAATAGACAAAGTCATCGCCTTTTGGATTTATTAGCTAATTTATTTATATTTAGCTAGTAAATCCAATAGGCGATTTATATTTATTCACATTGCAGCAGCTACTGCGGGGAGGAAGAGCTATATGCTGACAAAATTACTCCGCGGATCAAAAGAGCTAGTCATTTTGTTTGCTAAAGGAATAATGTAAAATAAGCTTCTTTCATGAAAACTTTCTTTAGAGCACTTCGGAAATTCTCCGACAGTTTCTTAATGAATATGTAGGGCAGTGGTTCCAAACCTTTTCGATTCTCGGCGCCCTTGCTGAATCCAGGTTTTCCCAAGGCGCCCTCGTCAAATTCTAACAAGTACATAATTCTAACAAGTACACTTAGGTAAAAATAAATAAAACACGCATTGAATATTCCAAAAAAATGTAATTGAAAAATTCAACTAATTTTAATTAATAGGATGGATGAGCTTGTTGATCACCGCACATTTTCTCAAATCTTGGAATCAAACTGGACACAGCCACTCTCATTTCCTTCTCCACATTGATTTTTGCGCGATACTTAGTTTTTATCACAGCGACCGCCGAATAAGAAGTCGCAAACGGAATTAAAATTCTCTGAGTTTTACCACTCATAAGGGGATATTCATCTTTTACTGATATCCAAAATTCAGGTAATTCCATGCTGCTAAATTTTTTTTTCAACGTATTGTCGCAAGACAACTCAATAAGATTCTCTTCTTCTGCAGTAGTAAATTCAGACGGATCAGTGGCATGAAATTGATCATGAATCCATTCAAATTTATCGATGTTTTCATTTTGAAAATATTTCTCAAACTAAGTGATAAGCTGTGAAAAGTGTTCTTCGAAAATGGGTTTCGTGCGTCGAGAGAAATCAACTCCATTGGAGGTCAAAACTGTTGCAACAAGGGGAAACATTCTTTACCTCCGTTTTCATTCATTTTTCTCATAGTTTTAGCTTTTTTATAAAAGCTTAAATTTTCTCAATCGACTTTAAAAGGTGCATGTTGCTTCCCTGCAGGGAGAGATTCAGAGCATTCATCTTTTCAAAAATATCACATAAGTAAGCTATTTTTACCAAATACTTTTCATTCACAAAATGTTAGGTATACTTGTGGTCTTCCTCTTTGAGAAAAATATAAATTTCCTGTCGCAGTTCAAACGTACGAGACAAACCTTACCACGAGTGAGCCATCGCGAAATGCTGTAGTACAACAAAGACGTGTGCTCGGATCCCACATCCTCACATAGTTTTTTGAAAAACCTTGTCTTCAACGGCCGAGTTTTTATAATGTGTACTACATTCACTACATATTCTAAGACCTGGTTCAATGTAGGACTCAGATATTTTGACGCGAGTGCATCCCTGTGAATAACGGAATAGGTCCACAGTGCATCAGGGGCTTTGCTTCGAATATGTGCCTGCAAACATCCATAACAGCCGGACATAGAACGAGCCGAGCACCATCAGTACAGACACCAACGCACTTAGCCCACTCCAAATCATTTTCGGATATAAAGGTATTAAGGATTAGTCTTGAGCATTAGCACTACCAGTGATACTTTTACAAAAGAGAAGGTCTTGTACAATGTTATTACAATCTATAAACCGTACATAGCAAATCAAGGGAGCATCGTTATTATTATCTGTGGCCTAATCCAGCTGCAACCCAAATTCCTTACCTTTCATGTTTTCAATTAATTGATCATTGAGGTCCTCCGTTATGAGCTTTATTCTGCGACTGATGGTGTTATTGGACAAAGGCACATTTGAAAGCAGCTTCCCAGAAGACTCACCGATCATAATGTTCACCATATCTATACAGCAGCCGGTAGAATGAGTTCTTCAGCGATAGTATAAGGCTTCTTACATTTAGTGATTCTATGTGCCACCTTGCAAGATGCTAGCAAAGCATTGCTTGGTATTGATGCCTTCTTACAAAAACTACCTTTTTGTTGATTTGACTCTTGTAACTTTCTCGTAAAGCAATCACGAGATTTACTAAGTATGCTGGGATGATTGGTTTCTAAATGGCGTTTCAACTTACATGATAGCATGCACTTTAGCGCCAAAAAAATCATACACAGTACACACTGCGGACTCTCTTCACCATTGACTTCTGTCAACGTAAAACCAAAGTCCAAATAACTGTCATCATATTTTCGATATTTACGCTTCTCACACTCTTGCCACTATTTGACGGTGTGCCCTCTTTATTTTCACTTTCACAAAGCTTATTACTGTTTAATAAAAACCGATCCATTTTTAAAAATACATACGAGAAGAAAAACTTCACTTCACTTAATCACAACAATATGCAGATGATACTCCGAAAGCTTGCAAACGCCGGAACTCAGTGACAGAGCATCCACATAACGCACTGCTAACTGCCAAATGAATCACACATGACAACGGATGATCATATTTAAAGGATCTGGTGACCTTCTCGAAACATCTGGGCTGAGAGTCTCATTTCTAGACGCTCGGAGAACGAGGAAGGAAAGGTTATCAGAAGCACGGAGGCTTCTGATAAACATTGTCTAACGGGGATATAGCGTAGAGGCCAACCTTTATCAATGGCCCTTTATCCTGCTTCTACAATGCAAATAATACACAACTATGTACACTCACGGACATGAATTGAAATTTTACGAACGTAATGATACAGATGAATGATACACATGATAGGGAAAACAGAGATGCAGGACAATTACAGAGGGATCTGTGGAACGCAGTCCGGTCATCTTCAATAGGGCGTCGCACCGCCTCGTGCGACGATACATGCTGGAATACTGTCCGGCGTGGAGGCGAACAGACGCCTGATGTTGTTTTGCGACAGTCTGGCCCACGCGTGTTGGACGGTGTGCTCCAAATCCCGGATGGTGCGACACGGCGGCAGCCGGCGTTTCAACTGGTCCCTCACATGTTCGATAGGGGACATGTCCGGGGAGAGAGGAAGGCCATGGAAGTGTCTGGACATGACGTAGGCAGTACTCGGCAACCGGAGCCGTGTGCGGACGGGCATTATCCTGCTGGTATAACGCACCTAAAATCCCAGGCCCGGAATTTTAGCACATGAAGCCGTAGGATCTCATCCACATACCACTGGCCAGTCAATGATCCACGTTCCACTACTAGAGCTGATCGGCTATCGTCGACAATATGGCTTCCCAGAAAATAATGCCTGCAGTAAGGGAGGTGTGGCCTTCGATAGCGAGGTTGAGATTGTGCCGTTGACTCGGGGACCTCCACACCCGGACACGATGATAATTTATTCCCAGAACGAAGCGGCACTCATCGCTAAGCACCACACGTCGCCAGTACGTGGCATTCCACATCGCTCTGGCCTGGCATCACTGTACACGGAGCCGGCGATGTTCCGGTGTTAATGGCAGCACACGTAAGGGGCGCTGAGATCGCAGATTCGTTTCCGCGAGGCGTCGGGAAATGGCCCGAGGGCATACAGGAGCCGCTACATCTGCCTGTATAGTAGTGGACCGGGTCCCTGTGTATTCCTTTCGTGTCTGGCGCACGATCCGTCGATCCTTTCTACCTGTGGTCATCCTGGTCCGTCCAGAGCCACTCCGCCGTGTGGCAGTGCCGTCACGTGTCCACTGCTCCGAACACAGTCGGACGGTATGGTCAGAACGATCCACGACGCGGGCTATACGGCCCGCCGATCACCCTGCGGTTTTCAGCCCAATAATCAGGCCTGTCTCAAAGTCCGTAAGTTGCGTAAATCGACGTCTCTGGCATCTAACCGGCATTCTCGTCAATCTGTTCTCTTGCTTGCATCGGCCGGGGCTTTTTCGCTTTCATGGGGCATCGACTACACGCCAGTTTATAAGGCTGCCGGTTCGTGCTTCCAGCGCCACTACAGGGTGTGCGGTCATGCGCACTCGCCCCAAACGTGGATCATTTGCATACCTGCATGCACTCTAGTTATTTGCAAAGTTTCGTGGTCGTAGCATGTTTTCTTCTAGGTGCGCAAATTTCATTTTCCGTGAGTTTATTTATACAGAGACAGAAAAAGAAGTAAAACAAGTTTAGTTTTGTCTCGTATGTTTTCCACTATATCACAAACAGAGGCTAGAAGACGAACCGAATTCAAGGCAGTGGCTCACTTAAGGTAAAACGTTTCATGATGCAGTGTACAGCTGCGTCGGCGAGACAGTTTCAGCTTTTTCACAGCCATCCACCCACGCCTCTCTGCTTGCACTTGGAACCATTAACGGTCGAGGTCCCTTGTGGCTTCGTATTGCATAACAAAAAAGATGCACCAAGAAAAGTATGCAATGCTAAAGTATTAAAAATTCCAAGACGAAATCTTTAAATCTTAAGCTTTTAACTGGTGTTCTTCTGAGAACAGTGGAAAATACTGTAGCTTTTTATGAAGCTTTGCAAGCACTTTATTAATTTGAAGAATGTACTAAGTTTTAATTCTCACAAACGTATTACAATAGTTTCGTGTTTTAACGGATTTCATAAGGTTTCTCCGTCATAAGTTCTTTGGGGCCTACTCAGATGTCTTAGAATTGGTAGCCCACTTGATATCTTAGAATTGGTAGCCCACTTGATATCTTAGAATTGGTAGCCCACTTGATATCTTAGAATTGGGAGCCCACTTGATATCTTAGAATTGGTAGCCTACTTGATACCTTAGAATTGGTAGTCCACTAGATGTCTTAGAATTTGTAACCCACTTGATGTCTTAGAATTGGTAGCCCACTTAATATCTTAGAATTGGTAGCCCACTTGATGTCTTAGAATTGGTAGCCTACTTGATGTCTTAGAATTGGTAGTCCACTAGATGTCTTAGAATTTGTAGCCCACTTGATGTCTTAGAATTGGGAGCCCACTTAATGCCTTAGAATTGGTAGCCTACTTGATACCTTAGAATTGGTTTCCCACTTGATACCTTAGAATTGGTAACCCACTTGATGTCTTAGAATTGGTAGCCCACTTAATATCTTAGAATTGTTAGCCCACTTGATGTCTTAGAATTGGTAGCCTACTTGATGTCTTAGAATTGGTAGTCCACTAGATGTCTTAGAATTGGTAGCCCACTTGATGTCTTAGAATTGGTAGCCCACTTGATGTCTTAGAATTGGTAGCCCACTTGATGTCTTAGAATTGGTAGCCTACTTGATGTCTTAGAATTGGTAGTCCACTAGATCTTAGAATTTGTAGCCCACTTGATGTCTTAGAATTGGTAGCCCACTTGATGTCTTAGAATTGGTAGCCCATTTGATGTCTTAGAATTGGTAGCCTATTTGATGCCTTAGAATTAGTAGCCTACTTGATGTCTTAGAATTGGTAGCCTACTTGATACCTTAGAATTGGTTTCCCACTTAATACCTTAGAATTGGTAGCCCACTTGATATCTTAGAATTGGTAGCCCACTTGATATTTTAGAATTGGTAGCCTACTTGATGTCTTAGAATTGGTAGTCCACTTGATGTCTTAGAATTTGTAGCCCACTTGATGTCTTAGAATTTGTAGCCCACTTGATGTCTTAGAATTTGTAGCCCACTTGATGTCTTAGGATTTGTAGCCCAGATGTGTTAACCTAGGAGTGCACTATGGCCTTAATCTGGCCCTGTTTCTGACTCACCTACTTCCTACTACTACATAGCAGACAAAACAAAGTCTTCGAACTCGGTTGGAAAGTCATGTTAAGCCTGTGGTCTCGAGAACGAAATTCCTTGTAATCAACAAGGCCAACCCTTTTCTCTCCGAGATTTCGGCGCTGGTCATTCAGCCCATTGTGTAGCAAAAAATGTTCCATAACCAACTTATCACGACTTTAGAGATATGAAGGGAATCTTTGTCTTCCGAAACATGTGAATTCTTTTAATGTAAAAGTAATACTTCCTTCCTTGAGCTTATGTTGTCCACGAGATGTACGTACTCCCCTTGAGTGAATCAGCGAACACTGGGAACATATCTAAGGGATTCGTTCGTGCCACGTGAAACACCAGATAAGCACAATGCTTTGTGCTTCTTAACAATATTAATAGCTTTGCGAGGTTGCTGCTACGTTCTTCATACCCTATTCGTCGTGAGTAGCTTAACACGAGATTTATCGGGCCATTCAATTTCACTTCTTGTCCGTTGTATGGTGAGATAAGAGATGTGCGAGTCACTTTACGATTATTAAACGTTCAATTCCCAACGTATACTTTTTATTGTTGTGAGAGCACCTGATTCACTGGCACTTCCTCCCACTGGCTTCTGAACTGCGGTGGCTGTATTCGGCCTGAAACAATCCTTCATTCAAAGTAGGGTTGTTTTTCTCCCACATTTTCTCCCGTTTTCGGTTTGCTTTATCACACGGTGTGCACCTAGGAATTATAGTTCCTGACTTCCCACTGAGTACCGTGAGCTTTATTACTAGTCGGGCTGCAAGTCTTGTTCAAAGTTAGTCGAGCTCCAAACCCCGTGAGATCTTATGCATTTTTTGTTTTGTTCTTTTCTTCGTCTGGTTCTTGGAATTTTTAATCTTCCTTAGAGATTTTTCATTCCTAAACTTAATATAGAAATGAAAGAAGAAATATTCCTCATAAATGCATAGGAAAATCACAAGATTATTCCCTAAATAATCAGATTATGACACTGCGTTGCTTTGGTGTACTGTTCTCCATGTGACATCACATGAGCAAACTTGTACCGTATTAAATCACTAGTATCTGAGAATAAGCAACTCAGTGTCATAATCTGATTGCTGAGTGAATAATCTTATGATTTTACCACCTATTTATGAGGAATATTTCTTCCTTAATTTCCATATCTGAGATACTGGTGATTTAAGTATGCTACAGTGAATCATTGACTGAATAAGACACGGTTTATTCGTCCTGCCACGCATGTCTGGTTAGATACCACTGCAGCTTTGCGCGACAATGTGCTGCAGTCAGTGGCAGTCATCGCAGTGGCTGGAAAGAGCGCAAACCTGCTTCAGCATATCTGAGGTTGACAGTCAGTGTCGACACGGGGATGTCCATAGCTGACAGTACACCTCGTCGAATGTCGTCCAACGTGGATCGTGGGCTGCAACGGTTTGCCGTCTAATTCGGCGATCGAACACACCAAGACGACGTACGTTACCTTCCTCCTGCCACTGTCGCTATATTCGGCCGACAGTTGCTGAACCCCGATGCGTTTTAGCCGCGATGCGACGCAGGAACCATTCAGCCATACGTAGTCTTATGATGAAGCCTCGACTTAAGATGTCCGTGTTGGAGGTAGGATTCCTGATGACGTCGCCAAGGCATTCTCACTCCACACACATGCTTCCTCTACCGAGATCACTCCGATGCAGTGGTCGCAGACGAGAACTACCAAACTAAGCTACGCAGAGTCGGTTTGTTCCTTTATTTAGCTCACCTACACTCGTGATTGTTCGCAACTGCAAAAAAGTTTTATAACCTGACTGTCGATGTCTCCCAAATTATTATAGCGACGGAGAGGGCAGACATGGAAATGATTAAAGTTTCATGCGATTCCACATGCCGGCGCGTCCAAGACCGGCTGTGAAATCGCAATCCTTGGGGCTTATAAGGCGCAGCTCAGGGGACTCCACTTTCGTGCTGAAGTGCACGGTAAGAATCAGGTGAGATTCCTGAGCGATAGACATGCCGAGGAGCCGCCGTAGATGTGCGTACGGGCAACTGACGGAGTTAGAACGAGGCCGTATCGTTGGGATGAGAGAGGCAGGGTGGTCGGCGCGCCGAATCGGTCGCCATTTGGGCCGGTCGGAGAGTACGGTGCGATCGTGTTGGGAGCAGTGGACACGGGAAGGCACCCAGACACGGCGGTCTGGCTCTGGACGAAACAGACACACCACCAGAAGAGAGGACCGTGGGATCGTGATAGCGGCACGCACAGATGAGATCACGTCCTTGTTCAATATCCAGAGACATGTGGCGGCTGTACAAGGGACTCCTGTGTCCGCCAGAACCATTTCCAGACGCCTGGCAGAGACGAATCTGCACTTGACGGCCCTTACTTTTTCTGCAATTAATACCTGATCATCGTCGGCATCGATTCCAGTGATGTCAGCAGTGAGCTACGTAACGGCATCAACTAATACTTCAAACTTACTTTCCACATTCTACTCGACAAATTACAGCTACATCGTGTGTGTTCCAAATGGTATCACCTGACGAGAGAACAATTATTAGCAGAGTTCAGGTGTGCCATCTGTGGAAACAAATGCTTGCAAAAGATGCAAGCTTTCTAATCACAGTAATAACTGCGAATGAAACATGGGCCCACTATTTCGACCCCCTCACGAAGCGCACGACGAGTGTCTGGAAACACATAGGCTCGCCTGCTCTGAAAAAAGTCCACCAAACCAAATCAGCTGGGAAGGTGATGATGATAATTTTCTTTGACCATAAAGCTGTAGACTATCAGCATGCCGTTCCTCCACAAATTACTGTTAACGCTTATAACGAAGTGAATTTCTCCGTCATTTTTGGTCTACGCTGGGATTCGAACCCGAGTACGCTTATTCCGGAACAAGTCGCTCTACCAACTGAGCTACGCAGACATGTATTCTGATTCCTATCTGCCTTTATGTCATGTGCGTCCTGCTGGCAGGTACGTCACATCCCCCCCCAAAGAGGGCCGGGGGCATGGCCCACGGATCAGCCGTGACCATGAATCGTTGCAGGCAGACAACCACTGAAGAACGCGCACTTGAGAACTCCCAGTCAATCTGGTGTGTGGAATGCAACGTCACACACATTTATTTTTCGAAGCACTGGGGAAGGGATTCTCTAATTTTTCCTATCTCGCGGTGTGGAAATAACATCACACCAATGCGAGATTTTGAACGGTCGGGTCATCCGGGTAGTTCGGGCGCCATTATAACGAAGTGAATTTCTCCGTCATTTTTGGTCTACGCCGGGATTCGAACCCGAGTACGCTTATTCCGGAACAAGTCGCTCTACCAACTGAGCTACGCAGACATGTATTCTGATTCCTATCTGCCTTTATGTCATGTGCGTCCTGCTGGCAGGTGCGTCACACGCTGAGTATTACACTTGAGTCTTGAAGCGTTTACGATGACACATATCGATTAAGAGACCGGAACTGGTGGCCAAATGGACCGGGCACCATGATAACGCCCGCCCACATGTGGCTGCTCGTGCTCAACAGTTTCTTATGAAATGCAGTATTGAAATCATGCCACAGCTCGCCTACAGTCCTGACATCGCCCCGTGCGATTTCTAGTTGTTTCCAACAATGAAGGAGAAGTTCCGTGGCGCAACATTCAACACAGATGCTGACGTTATTCAAGCTGTACAGCGGTCGCTAAAGCAGCTTCCACGAAATGTCTTGGCTACATGCTTTGAAAAGTGCACTAAACGATGGGACCGTTGCATATCATCCGAGGGAAGATATTTTGAGAAAGAACAACATATATTTTACTGTACCTATATTTCTTCATTTTGTGTGATTATATATATATATATATATATATATATATATATATATATCATCATCATCATCACTGCCAACCATTATCAATCCACTGCTGGACGAAGGTCTCCCAAGTTTCCTCCACAACGGTCTGTCTTGTGCCAGTCTCCTCCATGTCACTTCCGCATACTTTCGAATTTCATCCACCCATCTCCCATGTGGTCTTTTTCTGGGTCTTTTCCTGTCCCTTGGAATCCAATCTAAAATTTCGGCTGTCCATCGATGGTCTGTCCTTCTGGCAGTATGTCCAGCCCATTGCCATTTCAGGGATTTAACTCTGATCATGATGTCTTCCACTCTTGTCATTTTTGGGATCCACGAGTTCCTCTTCTTATCTCTCCTGGTTACACCAAGCATGCACCTCTCCATGCTGCTTTGAGTTGTCTGCAGCATTTGTATGTCTCTTTTGGTTTAGGTCCACGTCTCTGCGCCATACGTAAGCAGAGGTTTCAATGCAAAAATAGGGCAACAGCAACAGAATGAAACTTCAGTAGGTAAATTCGGTCACGGCAACAGAAACCAGCTTGGAAATACTCTCGTTGAGTTTGCGGAGGCAGAAGGGTTTTTCATCTTGAACTCCTTTTTCAAGAAAAAGCCACACAGGAAATGGACATGGAGACATCCAAATGGAACGACAAGTGAAATTCATTTTATTATGTGTAACAAAAAATTCGTCATAGAAGACTGCAGTGTGCTAAACAAGTTCAACACAGGTAGTGACCATAGATTGGTGAGATGTAACATGCACCTCAACACTAAACTCGAACGTGGCAAGCTCATAAGACAAACAAAATGTATTGACATAACCAACCTTAAAAAACACCATAATACCTTCAAGTTGGAACTGAAGAACAGATTCTCTGCTTTAGAAGGCCTAATATCGGAAGAAGTGGATATTTCTGAAGTTAACAGAAAAGTAACCAAAGCTCTTATAAAAACAGCAAGAAAATTAGCTGGGTCTAAGAACAAGTTGCATGTGAACAATTTATCAGGAAAAACCAAATTGTAGATGCAAAAAAGAAGAGTGATGAGGACAACTAAAGACGATGTGACTTCCAAAGTGGAATATATAGAGCTATGCAAGACAGTACAAAAAGTATCACTGAAGATGTAAGGAAATTCAACTGTGAACTAGTGAGGAAAGCAATTGAAAACAACCAAAGCCTAAAGATATCAAAGGGACATCTCAGTAAGGGAAGAAAACAGATTATGGCACTGAGAAAAGAAGATGGTTCTTTAACACGAAATAGAGGTGAAATTTTGACAAGATTGAAAGATTTCTACTCCAAATTATATGAAAGCGATGATACCTGTACTCCAGACATCATGAAAGGTACCTGAGTTCTTCCAGTCCTCCCAGCAGAAGTTGCACATGCAATCAAGAACATGAAGCGGGGAAAAGCTCCAGGAGAAGATGGAATTACTGTAGACATCATACAAGAAGCAAGTGGAGAAATCGAAACAGTACTCGCCCAAATTTTCACTCGATGCCTCAATGAAGGGAAGATTCCTGATGATTGGAACAACGCTACAATGATTATGCTACATAAAAAAAGTGACATTGAGGATCTCAGGAACTTATGACCTATAAACCACTGATAAGTGGTTTATAAAATCTTCATTAAAGTTCTTTCACACCGCTTGAAAGTAACACTGGACATGGCTCAACCGAGAGAACAAGTTGGATTCAGGAGTGGCTACAGCACAATAGATCATATCCACGTACTGAGAGAACTAATTGAAAGAGCGAGTGAATATGAACTTCCATTGTGCTTGGCTTTTATCGATTATGAAAAAGCCTTTGATTCTGTGAAACCATCAGCAGTTACAATGGCTCTAAAATCCTGCGGTATTGAAGATGCGTACATTAATGTTATTAATAACATCTATGAAAATGCAATTGCAAAGATTCGGCTGTTTGAAAATACAACACACATAAAAACTGGAAAGGGAGTGAGACAAGATGACACCATATCTCCGAAGCTCTTTAATGCCGCATTGGAAAATGTCTTTCAATCACTAAACTGGGTAAACAAAGGAATAAAGATTAATGGAGATTATCTAACCCACCTTCGTTTTGCTGATGACGTAGTCATTTTTGCAACTACCCCATCAGAGCTGCAGAGTATGATCCAGGAACTTGCTGACAAGAGTAAAGAAGTGGGATTAAAAATGAACTTTCAGAAGACAAAAGTGATGTTCAATGCTTTTACAAGAAATGAAGATTTATCGATTGATGGAGAAAAGCTGGAGATAATAGACACATACGTTTATCTTGGACAGCAGATATCAAGTGAGGGTCACATTGGTGAAGAAATTAATCGGCGTACAAAACTTGCCTGGAGAGCTTTTGGAAGAAACAGCATAATTTTCAAGAGCAATATGCCATTATGTCTTAAAAGAAAAGTGTTTGATCAATGCATCCTTCCAGTGCTTACGTATGGTGCAGAGACGTGGACCTAAACTAAAAGAGACATACAAAGGCTGCAGACAACTCAAAGCAGCATGGAGAGGTGCATGCTTGGTGTAACCAGGAGAGATAAGAAGAGGAACTCGTGGATCAGAAAAATGACAAGAGTGGAAGACATCGTGATCAGAGTTAAATCCCTGAAATGGCAATGGGCTGGACATACTGCCAGAAGGACCGACCATCGATGGACAGCCGAAATTTTAGATTGGATTCCAAGGGACAGGAAAAGACCCAGAAAAAGACCACATGGGAGATGGGTGGATGGAAATTCGAAAGTATGCGGAAGTGACATGGAGGAGACTGGCACAAGACAGACAGTTGTGGAGGAAACTTGGGAGACCTTCGTCCAGCAGTGGATTGATAATGGTTGACAATGATGATGATGATGATGTATATCATCACCATTATCGACCACTATCAATCCACTGCTGGATGAAGGTTTTGCCCAAGTTTCTTCCATGACCTTCTGTCTTAAGCCCGTCTCTTCTATATCAGACCGACTGCTTGTATGGCTTCTTCCAGTTAGTTTGGCCTTCGGACCTTCAGTATCACATTAAATGAATCGAATGAACCTGGTAGTCGCAGTAATGATCAAATAGCCTCCGGAGAATCTTCAACAAAGTTAACGAATTCTTTTTTTGCAACGTTCGTACACCCGCACCGTCATTTTTGAGTGTGAGCAACCAACATCCACCGAACATTTTTGGGAAAGAAATGTGGAAATTTAATTTGGCAATGTACCTGAAACTGGCAAATTATATTATAAGCATATTCTGTAAACGTAACAGAAACTAATGCAAAAGTTTCAATTCCATTTTTAATCAGATTGTACGCAGTGATTTTCGCACCCTTTCTTGAGGTGCGCGAGGGACAGCCGCCTCACTTGCTCCACCCTATAGTTACTCCTCTGCTGCTCGCTCTACATTTCTTTTTTCGTATCCCCAAGAATCACTCCCTAATTCCAATGTGAAAATCTAAAGCTCGGCTCCTCTAAAAAACAAGTGTTTTCCTGTTACTTAGAGTATTGGTGCCGAGTATACGAACAAACGCCGACACGATAGAATCCGTCAAACTATTTCAATCTGATTTTCATAAACTACTTGCCGCATTGATAAAGAACTTCAAAGAAATTAAAATGATTCGAATTATACGCCGATTTTTTTCTCTTTAATAGCGAAAGCAGTAGGTATTAAAAATAAAATTTTATTGTTTAAAAATATTTCAATAATTCACCCAAACCTTCTCATTGGGGCATAAGCGTGGTTAATTTATGAGTATTTTCCATTTATCTCATACTACGTTTTGGTAAAATACCTGTCTTTCAAATAATAATGTTAGTAAAATAATAATACGTAATAGCTTTACTGATTTTCAAGTCTTTTCTCAAACCTGTGATTTATTTCTATTATTGCCCAGAAGATGGCAGCACATCGACCAGTTATTCTCATATTGTTCATTTCGGATACTGAAGTTAAGTATGGAATTTGATGTCTTTGAATATAAAGCTTGAATTTGCTTACAAAAACAAAAATGCAACAGGCTAAAATACGAGAAACTTGAAGATTTTATGGTACGGTGTAGTTAAAAACCAAGAAATCTAACGCAGCAGCGTTCAACAAACTAAAACTTTTCGCTTTTAATTCTTTCTTCGCGTTTTGTTGAGGTACTGAAAAATTTCTTCTGGGAAAAGTTGTTCTAAATAAAATGTGCAATTTGGCATTTAAGAAAATAATAGGAAACACATCAAAATGATATAAGTATTTAAGAAAAGTAGCGGTGTACAGAAAAATTCGCTATAGAAAGGGCAATGGTCTCAGTCTGTCCCATTTTAGCACTTGGTAAAATAAGAATAATGCAATTTAAAAAAAACTTAGGGGTTTCTCAGACAAATGAAATTTTTCAAATTTAATCCTAAGAGATTTAACAAAAAACAAATACATAAAAAAAAGAAAACCGGATAGATGAAGACCACGGTAAACACGATAAATTTTGGTTGTTTGCTCTCTGTTCAAAAACTTATTTTCATAAAAATAAAGAAAAACATCGCTGGGAAAAGAGAGTCGTAATGAATGGGCGCCGACAGGGGTCAGTAGAGCCCCTGAAGAATTATTTTTCCCTTTATTTTATTTTATTTATTACTTTTTTTAACACTCACAGAACTGGACCACAAGGAAAGATGGAGTTTGGGGCGTTTAATTTAATATCCCAATTTTATTGGAAATTTGGAATTGGAAAACGGTAACGTGAAAGCGAAGAACCTAGCAAACCGTAAGGTACTGCGCCAGTGGCGTAACCAGAAATTTCTTAAGGGGGAGGGGGGTCCATGGGTTTGGTTTATTGGTGAAAGCCTCGTATACACACATATATATATCGCTTAAAATTCGTACTCAGTCTCCCCTCAAGGGAGGGTTCAAACCCCGAACCCCGCCCCCTCTGGCTACTCCACTGTAGTACGCCCAAGCAAGTTCCGCTCAGGGTGGTGTGTGCTGAACTCAAAAGGCTTGGTGTGGCCCTGCTCGACACTGTTCATTGTTTTGAAAACAGTTACCAACGTACATGATAATACAGGGTGATTCATAAAGAAGTATACAGTTTCAACGCACTATAAAACAAGAACAATTATAACGAAGTGAATTTCTCCGTCATTTTTATCCGCGCCGGCGGGGTTCGAACCCGGGTCCACTCATTCCGGAATAAGTTGCTCTACCAATTAAGCTACGCGGACATTTTATTCTGATTCCTATCTGCCTTTATGTCGTGTGCGTCCTTCTGGCAGGTACGTCACATCTCCTGGTACGTTACATCATCTCCCCCTTATTTTTTTTTTATTTTTTTTTCGAAGTGCTGCTCTTATTTTTCCTATCTCGCGGTGTGGAAATAACATCACACCATTGCGAGATTTTGAACGGTCGGGTCATCCGGATAGTTCGGGCGCCATTATAACGAAGTGAATTTCTCCGTCATTTCTATCCGCGCCAGGATTCGAACCCGGATCTCCTCATTCCGGAATAAGTCACTCTACCAGTTGAGCTACGCGGACATTGATTCTAATTGCTATCTGCCTTTATGTCGTGTGCGTCCTTCTGGCAGGTACGTCACACAATATAAGATATTTTATGTTACCTGTAACAGAATTGTAGGGGATTGTTTCAAGTTTTTTTAGAGACAGTCGCATATGTTCTATGTGTGCACCCTTAGTCACACGACACACATCGAACCCGTAATCCATTTCCGCCCAAACGCGAGGTAAAACATCTGAATCAAGTGCAACATCTGCACTTTGTATGGAATCATTTTCAGCTTCTTTCTCAAAATTCTCCAGACAGTGGGCTGTGAAATCTGCACTTCACGACTCACCCTCAGCGTTGATTTTTCCCAGGCTTCGTTGAATGGCGGTGCAAACACTATCCACGACTTCTTCCGACACACGCGGTCGTCCAGGACTTTTAAGTTTGCACAAACAGCCCGTAGTTTCATATTTTGTATGCCAATCGTAGATAGATTTTCTGGTTGGAGGTTCTTTTCCGAATCGTGATCGAAAATGCCGTTGCCCAACAGTTACAGATTCCGTTTTGCTCAATTCAAGAACACAAAACGCCTTCTCCATTTGACTGACTAGTCAAAATGGCAACGTCTGCAGTCCCTACGTCCCTTTCCTCAGTAGCGGGACACAAACTTTTAAAGTACATCTACCTAACGGTTCGCAGTTGTGGTCCGTGTCTTCAACTGTTACTGTTTTACAGCATCTGGAAAATGAATACTACTTTATGAATCACGCTGTACATGACTATTACTAACATACACTTTTTTCAAGAGCATCGTCAATTAATAATAATAGTAATAGTAGTAGTAGCAGTGTTCTAGTGCAGTAAGTAAGTAGTAGTAATAGTATTAATCTTTCATTTTCACGAATTACTGTTTTCTACATATTAGCCAAACCTTAATTAATTACAATTGACCCCCTCCCCCTGAAAAATTTCCTGCAGGTGCCCATGTCATAATGGTATTTACTTTGAATAAATGAAATTCAGTATGTGTCTCATTTCGTTGCCTGCAATACTCAAAACAGTTATTCTCCTACATTATGTATGTTTTTTAAAAACTGGTGTGTACTTTCTTCATTTTTTCAAACATGGATGGCACTGATGAAACAAAAACTGCATTTCTGACTTAATCCAAAAGGCCAAATGAACGCAGCTGAGATCGGTCGCACGTGGCTGCCATGAAAAGACAATACACGACCTTTTCATCACAGACAAGTATGGTCTATGAATCACTTTTTCCTACTCCCAAATTTAAAATGTCAGATAGTGTCAAAGTTAGAAAATAAAATGAGAGAGCCATTTACGGACATAATTGGTTACTCTGAGTTGCTTAAAAACTTCCTCAGATTTTATACATTTCATCATAAATATTTTGTACCATTCGTAAACAGATTGCTACCTGGCTTGATCTTGCATACACTTCTTTCTCAGCTCTGGTCGAACAGTAATCACAGAAAGTGCCGCATGATACCCAAGTACACAAAATACTTTCTGGGTTTGAGAAGCCATTATGAGTTTTCAGATAACGTCAAAGTCAGTGTAAGGGTCACCAGAAATTAAATGAGGATTTAATTATTCCAAATGTTAACCACGTACAAAATGTAAATTAATTGTCGGATAACCGCAGACAATTATGGCGAATGTGTAACATTTGTGCGAGCCTAGTATTTATTAGCCATTTCCATGTTAGAAAGGAAGAACACCAAGCTCACTCCAGCTACAAACAGACTGTTGTCCGTAGCACAGTATGCTTCGTTATGAAGTTAATGCATTTTGAAAGCCACAGCTTAGCCGGATGAACATTAGGCAAATGCGACAGCGAGCCGCTGATGGACAAATGTGAAAGAAAAGTGTAATTTTTATGCATTAAAAAGGCTGCGTTGTGTTTGCACCGTCTTTGCTGTTCTCTGAAAGTGGTTTTGCAACAATAGGGGTTTGGTAAATACAACGCATAGAGAATCTGAAGCAATCTCCCTCGATTCGCTCCGTGGTCTCACGTTCCCTGCGTAAGAGACAATCACGCAGACAACGCGAGACCACGGATAGAAACGAGAAAAATTTACAGCCGGAGTAGTCAGATTCGGGGAATGAGCCTAAGGGCTCATGTTACTAAGTTCCCAAGGGGTGGAAGCGGTTGAACACGAATTGTCAGTTGTAGGGACCAGGGAGTATCCAGGCAAAGTATACGCAGCCTGAGATAGGTAAAAAATCCCGGAGGACTTTCACGTGAACCAGGAGGAAGAGAAAGCTAATACTTCAGCATGAGAGACAATCACGCAGAGAACGCGAGACCACGGAGAGAATCGAGGAGGGAGATTCCCAGCTGGCGAAGTCAGATTCGGGGAAGGATCCTAAGGACACATGTTACTAAGTTCCCAGGGTGTGGATGCGGTTGGGCAAAGTATACGCACGCCAGGCAAAGTATACGCAGCCTGAGATAGGTAATAAAATCCCGGAGGACTTTCACGTGAACCAGGAGGAAGAGAAAGCTAATACTTCAGCATGAGAGACAATCACGCAGAGAACGCGAGACCACGGAGAGAATCGAGGAGGGAGATTCCCAGCTGGCGAAGTCAGATTCGGGGAAGGATCCTAAGGACACATGTTACTAAGTTCCCAGGGTGTGGATGCGGTTGGGCAAAGTATACGCACGCCAGGCAAAGTATACGCAGCCTGAGATAGGTAAAAAATCCCGGAGGACTTTCACGTGAACCAGGAGGAAGAGAAAGCTAATACTTCAGCATGAGAGACAATCACGCAGAGAACGCGAGACCACGGAGAGAATCGAGGAGGGAGATTCCCAGCTGGCGAAGTCAGATTCGGGGAAGGATCCTAAGGACACATGTTACTAAGTTCCCAGGGTGTGGATGCGGTTGGGCAAAGTATACGCACGCCAGGCAAAGTATACGCAGCCTGAGATAGGTATAAAATCCCGGAGGACTTTCACGTGAACCAGGAGGAAGAGAAAGCTAATACTTCTGCATGAGAGACAATCACGCAGAGAACGCGAGACCACGGAGAGAATCGAGGAGGGAGATTCCCAGCTGGCGAAGTCAGATTCGGGGAAGGATCCTAAGGACACATGTTACTAAGTTCCCAGGGTGTGGAAGCGGTTGGGCAAAGTATACGCACGCCAGGCAAAGTATACGCAGCCTGAGATAGGTATAAAATCCCGGAGGATTTTCACGTGAACCAGGAGGAAGAGAAAGCTAATACTTCTGCATGAGAGACAATCACGCAGAGAACGCGAGACCACGGAGAGAATCGAGGAGGGAGATTCCCAGCTGGCGAAGTCAGATTCGGGGAAGGATCCTAAGGACACATATTACTAAGTTCCCAGGGTGTGGAAGCGGTTGGGCAAAGTATACGCACGAAGTATACGCACGCCAGGCAAAGTATACGCAGCCTGAGATAGGTATAAAATCCCGGAGGACTTTCACGTGAACCAGGAGGAAGAGAAAGCTAATACTTCTGCATGAGAGACAATCACGCAGAGAACGCGAGACCACGGAGAGAATCGAGGAGGGAGATTCCCAGCTGGCGAAGTCAGATTCGGGGAAGGATCCTAAGGACACATGTTACTAAGTTCCCAGGGTGTGGAAGCGGTTGGGGAAACTATACGCACGCCAGGCAAAGTATACGCACCCTGAGATAGGTATAAAATCCCGGAGGATTTTCACATGAACCAGGAGGAAGAGAAAGCTAATACTTCAGCATGAGAGACAATCACGCAGAGAACGCGAGACCACGGAGAGAATCGAGGAGGGAGATTCCCAGCTGGCGAAGTCAGATTCGGAGGAGGATCCTAAGGACACATGTTACTAAGTTCCCCAGGGTGTGGATGCGGTTGGGTAAGGTATACGCACGCCAGGCAAAGTATACGCAGCCTGAGATAGGTATAAAATCCCGGAGGACTTTCACGTGAACCAGGAGGAAGAGAAAGCTAATACTTCTGCATGAGAGACAATCACGCAGAGAACGCGAGACCACGGAGAGAATCGAGGAGGGAGATTCCCAGCCGGCGAAGTCAGATTCGGGAAAGAATCCTAAGGACACATGTTACTAAGTTCCCAAGGGGTTGAAGCGGTTGAACATGAATTGTCAGTTGTAGGGACCATGGAGTGGCCAGGCAAAGTATACGCAGCCTGAGATAGGTATAAAATCCCGGAGGACTTTCACGTGAACCAGGAGGAAGAGAAAGCTAATACTTCTGCATGAGAGACAATCACGCAGAGAACGCGAGACCACGGAGAGAATCGAGGAGGGAGATTCCCAGCCGGTGAAGTCAGATTCGGGGAAGAATCCTAAAGACACATGCTATTAAGTTCCCAGGGTGTGGAAGCGGTTGATCCCAAATTGTCAGTTGTAAGGACCAGAGAGTGGCCTGGCAAAGTATACGCAGCCTGAGATAGGTATAAAATCACGGAAGACTTTCACGTGAACCAGGATAGAAAACTAAACTTCTGCATGAGAGACAATCACGCAGAGAACGCGAGACCACGGAGTAGAATCGAGGTGAAAGATTCCCAGTCGGCGAAGTCAGATTCGGGGAAGGAGCCTAAGGAAACATGCTATAAGTTCCCAGGGTGTGAAAGCGGTTAATCCCGAATTGTCAGTTGTAAGGACCAGGGAGTGGCCAGGCAAGATATACGCAGCCTGAGATAGGAATAAAATCTCGGAGGATTTTCACATGAACCAGGACGAAGAGAAAGCTAAACTTCTGATGGTGTAAAGAAGCAATAGCTATGGAGCGGAATTCAGTTTGAGATGATGATTACAGAAGTAAGGTATTCATCTGAAAAGGACTGAAACTGAGTTTATCGAATTCTTACTTTTTCAATCTGTAATAGAGGACGGAACGTCTTATAGTTTATTTCTGCAGATGAGTAAAACGCCTTTCAACCGCCTTGGTTAAGAGGAAACGAATATTTAGTAAATATGACGCAGCGGCTCGCTTACGGAAAGGTAGAATAAAACAGAATTAACATAAGTATGTAAAAGAAGATTAAGACAGATGCATCGATACAACTGTAAGCTTCTAGTCGGTGAGCCAAAGGTAGTGGTGTTGGCCATACAGTTAGAAACTCAAAAGAGAGCAGCATTTTTTGCGAATTGAGATGGCTAACTTAAGTAGCTTAAAAAATACTACATACGTTTTTCTTTCCAGATTTTTTATTTAGACAAATTTTCAGTAACAGATATTTTAAAACTAGGGGTACAATTTTCTACTTCCCTCAATAAGTACCTGGAAAAATCTATTGAACGGTAAAATCTATTGATTGTTGCTTTAGAAGAGGCCGAAAACCGGTTTTGGCTCCACGTCAAAGAAATTTAAAACGGAAAGATGCATTTTAAACAAACATGGGAATTAGCGATAAACAGATAAATAAATCAGTAAATAAATAAATAAAATAAAATTAAGTAATAAATAAATAACAAATAAAAATAATGAAAGTCATCCGTGTCTAGATACTCTACGAAGCATTACTTATTGATTTGATTTATTCGAACGCAAAAAAGAGACTATTTGTTTTATATTATCGTACTTTAATACAATAGCACAATTAAAGCGTCATTTCGGAAGGAATATTTTTTCTAATTAATTCATCTACTTCATTCACCTTTTATTTTCTTTTACTCCGATTAAAAGACAAGATCACTGGGCAGGTGAAGCAAATACGTGCCAGGCTTTTAAGCTTCGGTAACTGTTAATATTGAAAAGAAATCCGTGTAACATTTTCCCCATTTTTAATTAATTAAATTTTGTGATCCCGCGAATTTTATTTAGCGTAACATTTCCATGAGGATAAGGATATAAGAAACTAATGAGACTTAACGAGGGTAATGGCCCTCAATGACAAATCAATGTGGTAAAGAAATGATCTCTGCCACTACGGTTGAATAGGATGGGTACTTCTCAGTGCCATGCGTATTAGTTACATGAAAAATAAAACTAAACTAGTTTCACAAAAATGACCTAAACTGATGCACAAGTTTATACTAAGTAAGCAGGGTGTGAGGAAAACGTTTAAGTATTTCTACATAAGAATAGAAAGTTGTGGTCGAATATGAAGACTGACAAATAGATATGCTTGCGTCTGCGAGCGTGTGTGTTATCTTGATTCTAAAGACTTGTTTTAATTTTAGGAAAAAGGACATTTTGATAATGTTACTCGGTTGTCTTCCGGGTTGCTTCCGTGCCCTGTCACATACCCATGTCAGGCTTTTACTTGTAAGGAAATTTAGCAGTTCCGCGATTTTAGTTATATTTCCGCTAGATGATGAAAAGAACCAATCACTTAGTAAAGCGAAAACTCGCTCTTCTGCAGTGGTTCAATGCTGTATATGGGAAAGGTCACGCATCATCATTATCGTTTTTTTATGTTATTTACGCATCGATTTGTTCCTGCGTATTCTATCATGCATCTTTCTCGGTTAACTCGCTACCTAGTTTTTCTATGCAAACTCCTCCATTTCTTATGCCTTAGGCTCCCATCTTGGCCTCGGACATCCCCCGTTCCTCTTAATTTCCTTTGGATGGAGAATCTTCAGAACTTTCTCTTTAAGGGACAGCCCCTTTTTGCTTTCCTCTCACCCTCCTCCATTAGCAACTTACTTTGTACGTGTGTCTTCTTGTTACATGTGAAGAAGGAAGTAGTAAACTCCCTTTCTCTCATTAACGGCTGCTGAAAACTAGGAAAGGGAAAAACTCACTACCTCCCAAAAAGCACTAACGAAAAAGAGAAACGATTTAACTAGAAGAGAAACTGCAAGAGAAACGATTATTACGAAGAGAATATCAAAAATGGTTATTAATACAAATTTTGAAGATGACAATCCGATTTTTGGCGTAAATGTGACAAGGATGGTAAGTCAGATAATTTTTGAAAACTTTCTTTCATGGTTATTAATGTTAAATGTCGCTGAAATTAATTAGCCCAAGGTTAGATAGATAGATATAAATCTTTAAAATCTTTTGTTACATCGTATGACTTCGTTAAGTTTTTAAGTTTTCACCTGCTCCTCTATATTCGAGCAAGTCGGGACACACAGACGGTTGGATTTATTTGCCTTTGTTCGCCTGTCAACAGTTGTGGAAAGAACTAGGCACCTCATTTTCAAATATTCAATTAAAATGAGGTTTCATGACTTTAAGAGATTAGAAGTTCCTCAGTATCTTTTGTCATTTGTCAGTCGTTTTCTTAGCCGAGACAAATTTGTTACTTTTTTTCCGTTGGCAGGGTCCCCAAAAATCCCCGAACAGTTATAGAAGTTTTTATTTTTAAGAGGACTTTACTTCTCAAATCAGAAAGGAAAGAGATATTTCGTACACGTTTAATTGTTTCTAATCTCTATTATTTTCAGTGAATAAGTTCTGATGGAAGATTTCCCGATTTTTGGCACGTCTTTTGTAAAAAAAGATCGTGCTTATGTTATCGGTTTTATCCGGCCGTCCGTCTGTACCCACGGTATCTCTGCAACTATTAGTCCGATTTGAAAAATTCTTTTTGCATTGAAAGCTTGAAGTATGCGAATGATGATCCTTTATTTCGTTTTTTTACGATGTACAATTTCACCGCTAGAGAGCGTAAATGCAGAAGATGTCGAATTCAAAAATACGTTTTATTCCACATATTTGCTTCTAAACATCCGATTGAAAAAATCTTTTATCTTTCGATTCCATTTATGTCGAAGAGTATTTTGGATATAGTTTCCTTTCCAAAGTCCGCATAGATTTTCCGCTAGGGGGCGTAAAAATAAATTGCATTTTTTCCGATAACTCTTCTTCTAAACCTTCGATCTGAAAATTTTTTTTCCAGCGGATACATCTCCTCCTATATCTTTTGCATATAATTTCGAATTTTTGGTAAAGAATACTTTGGCCACCAGGGGGCGTAAATGTTAATTTTCGCTTCTGATGTATTTGCCATAAAATCTGAGTTTCTAAAGTATCGATTGAAAAAATTCTTTCGTGGACTGATGTCACTCACATCGATAAACCTTTTCGGAATATTTTCTTCCTAAAATATTCCACAGTTTCTCCGCCATGGGGCGTAGATGTTTATCGTATTTTTGTCAATATCTCGACTTGTAGGAGTCTGATTTGAACAATTCCTTCTTTGTTGGATAGTGTTTTCCGTGTGACATGTTTTTCATATAATTTCAAAATTTTCAAGTAATTCCTAGACTTTCCGCTAGGGGGCGTAAAGGTAAATTGCGTTTCCCCCTATATCTCTGCTTCTAAATCTCCGATATGAAAAATTCTTTCGGCACCGGATACAGCTCCTGATGGGAAATCGTTTGCACATAATTTCCAATTTTTGCAATAAAATGGTTTGTCTACCAGGGGGCGTAAACCTTAATTTCCGTTTCTGATGTATTTGCAGCAAAATATGAGCTTCTAAATTTACGATTGAAAATAACATCGTATGTAGACCGATACTACTCATGTCGACAAAACTTTTAGAAACATTTTCTTTTTAAAATAGTGCACGGTTTCTACGCCAGGGGGCGTAGATGTACATCTTATTTTTGTCAATATCTCAACCTCTAAGAGTCCGATTTAAAAAATTCCTTCTTTGTTGGATAGTGTTTCTAGTGTGACTTGTTTTTCCTATAAATTCGAATTTTTTAAGTAATTCATAGACTTTCCGCTAGGGGTCGTAAAGGTAAATTGCGTTTTCCCTTATATCTCTGCTTCTAAATCTCAGATCTGAAAAATTCTTTCTGCACCGGATACAGCTCCTGATGGGAAATCGTTTGCACGTAATTTCACATTTTTGTAAAGAATTGTTTGGCCACCAGGTGGCGTAAGTCTTACTTTCAACTTCTGATGTATTTGCAGCAAAATATGAGCTTCTAAAATCTCGATTGGAAAAAAGTCTTTTGTGAACCGATACTACTCATGTCGACAAACATTTTAAGAATATTTTCTTCTTGAAATAATTCATGGTTTCTACGCCAGGGGCGTAGATGTATATCTTTTTTTTGTCAATATCTCTACTTCTGAGCCGATTTGAAAAATTCCTTTTTTGTTGGATTGTGTTTACGATGCGAAATGTTTTCCTATAAATTCAAAATTTTCAACTAAATCATAGACTTTCCGCTATTGCGCAAAATGGTAAATTGCGTTTTCTGCTCCTAAAATTCCGATTGGAAAAATTCTTCCTGTATCGCATACAAGACCTGACGGAAAATATTTTTCACGTAATTTCTAATGTTTGGTAAAGAATGGTTTGGCCACCAGGGGTCATAAGTGTTAATTTCTACTTCTGATGTATTTGTAGCAAAATCTGGGCTCTTGAAAACTCGACTAAAATTTTTTTCTTGGACCGATACCGCTCATATGGATAAACCTTTTGTGAATACTTTCTTTCTAAAATAATGCATGGTTTTCCCACCAAGGGACGTAAAGTCACATCTTATTTTCGTCGATAACTCTGTTTCTAAGAGTTCGTAAGCTCACGACTCCGTTTACAGCAATATCTGAAGGATTAAAGACCCGATTGAAAAACTTCTTTCTTCCGTCAGATACTATTGTTTTCATATCGGTTCCATTGACTTTGAATAGCTTTGATAAATTTAATTTGCGTCAGAACGGATTCTAAAGACGTGCTTATTACACCCGAAAATTCGGTGTCATCTTTCTTGTTTATTTTTTATGTTCTTTTCCTTCTTTTTTGTTTGTTTGCAACATCTTAGAAGGAAACCGGCGACTAGTGACTGACAAAGTACGTTTGGTCGATCGTATTAATACGAAGATGTACATATGATAGAATCATCATCATCATCATCATCAATCATTCACTGCTGGATGAAGGTATCCCCAAGTCTCCTCTACAACGGTCTATCTCGCGCCAGCCTCCTCCACGTCAGTCCCGCATGCTTTCGCATTTCATCCACCCATCTCCCATGTAGGCTTCTTCTGGGTCTTTTCCTGTTCCTTGGAATCCAGTCTAGACTTTCGGTTGTCCATCGGTGGTCCGTTTTTGTGGAAGCATGTCCAGCCCATTGCCATTTCAGGTATTTTCTACTGATCATGATGTTTTCCACTCTTGTCAGTTTCCTTATCCACGAGTTCTTCTTCTTATCTCTCCTGGTTACACCAAGCATGCATCTCTCCAGGCTTCCTTCAGTTGTCTGCAGTGTTTGTATATCTTTTTCAGTTAAGGTCCATGTCTCTGCTCCGTACGTAAGCACTGGAAAGATGCATTGATTAAACACTCTTCTTTTAAGACATAATGGCATATTGCTCTTAAAAATTGTACTGTTTCTTCCAAAGACTCTTCATCCAAGTTTTATACGTCGATTAATTTCTTCATCAATGAGACCTTTGCTTGATATCTGCTGTCCAAGGTAAATGTAGGTACCGACTTTCTCTAGCTTTTCCGCATCAAGCGAAAAATCTTCATTTTTTTGTTAAAGCATTGTACATTAGTTTTTTCTTCTGAAAGTATGCGATAGAATACAAGCATTCTACTCAGCATAAGCAAAAAAACCGTTTTAGGTAAGAGGAAAGCATTGATATTCCTAAGAGTCACAGTGTGTTCGTTGGAGTGACATTCTCAGCCGTTTTAAATAGTGGGATGCTAGGATTCGCCAATGGCACCCCATTATTCACGACGCGCGGCCATGCGGCAGTATCGCGCATTTTCATCAATATTACTACACCAAGCACGGCAGTGAGTTCAAAAACGTAGAGTTCTGTTGACTTTATTGAATAGATTATATGGCTGTCTGTATTATCGTAGAGAAAGATTCCTACCAGCCCTCAGCATGTTGTAGTTTAGATCTTAAAGAGCGTATGCAGAGCTTCACTTGCCTTGAAGGCAGGCAAAGCTCTGCTTAGTGTCCAAAGTGTTTTGGGCAGTGAGTTCAAAAACGTGGAGTTCTGAGTTCAAAAACGTGGGTATCTATGCGTAATTTGAAAAAGTAACTATATCTAAAATACTCTTCGACATAAATGGAATTGAAAGATAAAAGAATTTTTTCAATCGGATGTTTAGAAGCAAATATGTGGAATAAAACGTATTTTTGAATTGGACATTATCTGCATTTACACCCTCTAGCGGTGAAATTGTATATTGTAAAAAAAAAAAAAAAAAAAAACGAAATGAAGGATCATCATTCGCATATTTCAAGCTTCCCAATGCAAAAGAATGTTTGAAATCGGACTAATAGTTGCAGAGATATCGGGGGTACAGACGGACGGACGGACGGACAAACCGGTAACATAAGCACGATCTTTTTTTACAAAAGACGTGATAAAAATAGCAACGTTTGTTCACAATTAAATGTTTCAAACAGAAGTCATCGTTCTTTCCACGTTTATAAGTGAGTCACGGAAAAATTCTCATTTGCCGCCACCGGGAATCGAACCCAGGGTCTTCCAGTTACGCGCCGGATATGCTTCCACTGCACCACAACGGCCTCGAATTCCTAACTGCCAAGCCAATTGGCAGATTGCTTCTTGGATCCCCGCACTATGCTGGTGATTCATCAAAGATGGTAAACAGCAAATGAACAAATAATTAGAATGCGAATTAATAATTAATACAGACATTTGACGTGGACTAGGAACATCAACACAATTTTTCCGTGACTCACTTATAAACGTGGAAAGAGCGGTGACTTCTGTTTAATGTTCCTAGTCCACGTCAAATGTCTGTATTAATAATTAAATGTTTATTTAAAATCTACTGTAATTTCGCAGAGCGTTTGGTTCGGCATCATCAGGACGAATGATATTCGTCCATTTTTAAGAGTTTGGCTCGGCATCATCAGCCATTCGTCTTGATGACGCCGAGCAAACGCTCTGCGAAACTATAGTCGATTTTAAATGAACATTTAATTGTGAACAAACGTTGCTATTTTTATTAAATGCTTATGGACAGGCTTCATTCTATAGACATAACTTCTCTGTAGACATTTTTCATGCCAAATAAAATTGTCTATAGACGTTCTTTCTCCCATAGAAATAACTTGCCTCTGGATTTCTGTCTTCTGTGGTACTGGTGACCTTAAATTAAGGACGAGCGACTACTTACTCGTGTAAGCCAGTGTGTTGCTCACGGTGGTCGTTAAACCTGCAAACAAAAACAAACGAACAAACAGACAAACAATGAAACAAAAACAAACAAACAAAAACGAACGAACACACAAACAAACAGACAAACAAAGAAACAAAAACAAACAAACAAAAACAAACGAACGAACGAACAAACAAACAAACAAACGAAGGAAAACAAACAAACAGACAAACAAAGACACAAAAACAAACAAACGAACAAACAAACAAACAAACAAACAAACAAACAAACAAAAACAAACAAACAAGAACAAACGAACAAACAAAAACAGACAAACATAGAAACAAAAACAAACGAACAAACAAACAAACAGACAAACAGACAAACAAAAACAAAACTTGTGTATGAACGAAAAAAACTTGTACGTGATCGTAAAAAGCTTGTATATGAACCAAAAAAACAAAACAAAAAAAACAGACAAACGAACAAAAACAAAATTTGTGTATTGACGTTCTTCATCCCATGGACATGAGAGTAGTTTTGATAAAGTGGCCAGAGAGAGAGAGAGAGAGAGAGAGAGAGAGAGAGAGAGACATTATTTACGTAGAAAGGTTCTTTTATTCAACCATATGTTTGACTTTTTACAGCATTTATGCATCCATTACTATTTTTGTTAGTTTCAGCTCTCATATTAATTATGTGCTTCACTTGCGTTTTTTTTAAGTTGCTAATTTTCCTCTCGCCTCAGGCATAGGTGACCTTCTCACACGGCTGATTTATATTTGTTTGTTATTCCTTTTGTTGTTAGAAGTTGAAGAATCAAGACGGCATATTAATTAAGCTTTCGGATTCATCAAGAACATACCTACAGGGTCTTCACTAAGGAGCTAATTTTGTAATTTTCACTCTTGTGTTTGTTTCATCAGGTAATCAATCAATTTCAAAATGCAATCCAAACTCTTCATTATGATAATCTAAAGATTTATGTTTGTTCTCATCCCAATAGCAGCTAATTAAGGCAGCAACTTCAGCAGCAGTTTTTTTTGTCAGCTCAATTATTAATTAGATTCATTTTCTACTTCATATTTCCCTGTGAAGGTTCGTTCAAGGAAACGTAAAGCATCTTTTAAAGCCTTTAGAATGACTACCTCTGTTTTACAAATGCATTTTGTTGAAAGAGGAAACAAGCTGAAGTTACAATCCGTCTGTCTGTCTGTCGTTCAGTACATATAAATCCAAGCTAAGCAAGTTTTCATGGTATTTAATGCGTACAAACTTCTTGAACAAACGAAATGAGGAGTTAATTTGCAAAGCCACCTGCGAAGAAAATTCGGAGACGCCTGATGTCAGGTACTACCTGGCTGGAATTCGACCAAAACGTACTGTCTCAAATCTTTGTCAAGCATCCAAAGCTGCTGTCTTTTCATATTCACCCACAGCTTTTCTCATTAAAAAAAATCTTGATTGAATTTTAGGCTGAAAAATGATGAAGACTAGGTTGTGTAAACTTAAGAAACTCCCTACAGCAACGAAAAGATAAACGATCTGATTCGAGCGCTGTATTCAGTGTTGAGCGATTAATAATACGTATTTATTTATTTTTATTTTTGGAGGTTTAACGACCACCGTGAGCAACTCAATGGGCTATAAGCAGTCGCCCGTCCCTAATTTAGGGTCACTGGTTCCAGGGAAGGGAGAGAGCCAGTGCCGTAAGACCAACACAACATCCATGCCTCACCGGGATTCGAACCCGGACCCCTTACGGACGAATGATCAGAGGCCAGCGCCTTAGATCACTGCGCCACCGGGGCGGCCTAATAATACGTAGAACGTTTGTTTTAACTCAATGCGAAAAATTTTCTTCAAGTAATTTATTATTTGCAGACGTAAATAGCATTTTAGTTATACTTATCACAATAAAGAATAATAGAACTGCAGTCTATTCGAAATCGAATTGAATTTGCTTGAATTTATTTTTAATTTATTTTTATGTGCATGAATATTTACATCGAGTTTATGTATAAATCTTGGAATCGAATTTTCCTGGCGAAGTTTTAATCAGAATATGAAAATTCGATTGATTTTAGTCCATCTTAAAGTGTATACATATTTCTATTGATTAAGTTATAACGAAGTAAATTTCTCCGTCATTTCTGTCCACGCCATGATTCGAACCCGGATCCCCTCATTCCGGAATAAGTCACTCTACCAATTGAGCTACGCGGACGTTTATTCTGATTCCTATCTGCCTTTATGTCGTGTGCGTCCTGCTGGCAGGTACGTCACATCTAACCCCCGCCCCCCGAAAGAGGGTCGGGGCATGGCCCACGGGTCAGCCGTGACCATGAGTCGTTGGGGGCAGCCATCCGCTGTAGAACGTGCACTCGAGAACTCCCAGTCAATCTATTGTGTGGAATGCAACATCACACATTTTTATTTTTCGACGCGCTGGAGAAGGGATTCTCTGATTTTTCCTATCTCGCGTTGTGGAAAGAACATCACACCAATGCGAGATTTTGAGCGGCCGGGTCATCCGGAAAGTTCGGGCGCCATTATAACGAAGTAAATTTCTCCGTCATTTCTGTCCACGCCAGGATTCGAATAATCCCCTCATTCCGGAATAAGTCACTCTACCAATTGAGCTACGCGGACGTTTGTTCTGACTGCTATCTGCCTTTAGGTCGTGTGCGTCCTGCTGGCAGGTACGTCACAAAGTGCAGAACATTTATTTTATGGAATCGACTGTATAGCGCTGCAAATAATTGTCTTCCTAAGGTAATCTTCCAACAGCAAGTACACGCCTGTCGTCCTGAATAATTTCTTCAATTTGTGCTGCGCTCATATCCGTTGAGAAGCTGCTTGAACGTCCAGTGTGATTGCCGTCGGGTACAGCATTTTTAAAAGCTGCGAACTTTCGGATATTCAGCAATACGTTGTCGCGACATTACACGTACTCGATAAGGAGTTGATGAGTATCAGCCAGCGAAATTTTGTTTCCCCACAAAACTTACAATACGGACCTCGTCGTGATATCCCCCAGCTAGCCTAATTGCCATTTTGAACTACAACAACACATCTGTGATCTGCACGTGCGTCTTCAGGCGGGGTAATGTTGCTATTTAGGTGAGCAATTACTTGTACTAACAGCTATCGAACTTCCTACAGGTGTGTTCGTGGAATGATCAGACTTGTAACGCTATTTTTTCGAGAGCCCTCCCCTCTTACATGCAAGGTTAGCGGCGCCCAAGTGGAAGATTTTCAACAGCTTGATTGCATGTTTTGGACTAAAGAAAAATGAACAACACTGAATTTCTACATCAGGATCCCAAATCTACGTAATCTTAATACAGTAAACGTTCAATATTACGAGAGCTGACAAAAATCGAAAAAATTGTCGTTATAACGGACTTCTCGTTATAGTCGGATCATACAAAACACTACGTAAATGTGCGTACTACATAACACATAAAAATAACAGTACTACGTAATAAAGATAATTGATCAAAACAATACAAATTACACACCTGATGTTTGTTTTTAATACAGATTGTGATTTTTATAAAATATAAGTATCGAGAGTCTTTTGTTTTCTCTTTGACATTGATGATTGTAACACGTAATTCTGACTTCCATTGCGCAGAGGGGTGAAAGAAAGCAGGGAGACAGCTTCCAAGGAGCCAAGTAGACTACCCACCGGTGACTCATCTCTGTGTGCAGCTGTATATGTTTATCTTCCCACCACTTCCTAGAATTTCAGGAAAATAATTTGTTGAAAATATTTGAAAGAAGAAAAATGGGCCGTGAAAGCCTCTCGTTACAGCCGGAACCCCTTAGATTTACAACCCGTAATACACGAAGATCTTTCTTATATTTAACAAATTGACGGTGCATTTTGAATCTCTGGTAATAGAGGGGTTCTCGTTTTCTCGTTATAAACCTTACTCGTAATATCAGATTTTACTGTAATTAACTGCTGGACACACTCCAGCGTTTTCTAGGAAATAACTGCAATTCCACCATAAGGGCATGCGTATTAGTTAACATGGGATAAATCATCTCTGAGCTGACTAATATACTCCAGTTAATATACTCCAAATCATCTTAAGAGTATACTCTTCTGAACGGTAAGGTAATCAGCTCATAGCGTCTTGGAGAAAACGCCGGAACGATATTAATCCTTGTCACATTCCGCTGCTGCTATGTTTATGCTCTTAAGCACTGCTTAAGTATTGATACAAATCCTTGCATTTCCCCCATTGACAATTTACTGTTCCTGTTTTGCGAATGTTGGGAGATCTTTTCTCTCCTTTCCTTTCCTTTCTGTCTCCTTCTCCTCAAAGTCGCGTTCCTCATCTGGACGGTCAGCGGTCGAAAGTACGAGGCTCTTGATTGAGTAACTTCTCATATCAAATCTATTTCTGAAACGCTCTGCCATTTTGAAAAAAATGTTGAAACAGAAATTTTGGCTGACGAACTACTGAGCGAACAAAAATAATTATTCCGAGCAATAATTCTGCCACTTTCCGCTCTAAACGCTTGGAACTACTTTTCGTATCGGAGTTAGTTCTTCTGTATCTTCCTCAATAGTACCTTCTTAACCTGACTTGGAGGATATTAGTTACTATGAGATATGATACAGAACTACGAGGGTCGATTGATAAGTAAGGTCTCCTACTGCTTGGAGTCGTTGGTAGTTGGGGAAGAAAAATGTTTGCGCATGCGTTCGGTAGCCGACACTGTGTAGTGCAAACGAGCTTAGTTTCAGTTCACTGTTTGACGTCCTTCAGTAATAGCGTTCATTAGTCAAGCAGCGATCAGTAATATTTTTTGACACTGGAAGGTTGCGTGCCAATCGAAATCGCCACTGTAGACGAATCCCGGATTCATCATTATGACTCAGAAAACAAAAGACAATCCATGGAATATCATCACCCAGGTTATCCGAGCGCAAAGAAATTCGAAAAAGTTCCTTCAGCATAGAAAGTCATGCTCAACATTTTTTGGGACGCAAGGGGCATGATTTACACGGAATTTCTTCCTAAGGGAACGACGAATTCCGGAAGGTACACTGTAAAAAAAAAAGTGGTGTGAATTCCCGGAAAATTTTTAAAAATAATGTGCAGCAAAGTTGCCGGTAGGTATTCGTCTTTTTCAGAAATTTCCGTTTTTAAAAGTGCCCGTTTATTTTAACTTCCGTATTTTCACATATTTTCCGTACACAGAAATTCCGTCTATTTCAGAAAAGTTAATTTCAAGCTTTTCCGTATTTAAACTGAAATTACGCAAAATCGACGACCCCGAATTTTTCAGCCCTTATCCCAGATAATTCGTCCGCTGAGGTCAGGATCAAACCCCCGACGTTTGAGCTGACTAACGCCGTTAACCACTGACCTACAAACGCCCCGGCGATCAGATTCACGTACATCGTAAAACGAATTCCGCGACTATGAAATTTTGATTTTTGTCATTAATGCGAGTGATTTAGTCATTTTATTTTCTGCTGGAGCTTATTTATTTTCTGAATAGGTTTGTAATATTTTTTTTTCCTGTAAGAGGACTTTTCACAAATCTAACATTTTTCATCCTGATTTTTCGAAACAACAAATTACTTTGCAACTTGATTTTTAAACTAACAATGACCTTCAGTTATCTTTAAAAAAGGTGAAATGCACTTCTTTATTGTATTATTTCACACACACATACACACACGTACGCACACACACACTCACACACACCACAAACACTCACAATTGATAGCTATAATAGCTTTTGCCTTAAGTTGTCCAAAGACTGATACACAGACAGCGTGTAATTATCTGTACAATAAGTACCCGGTTTCTTACAGTAACACAATACACAGTATATTGACAAAAGTCACCGGACACCTAGAAGAGAAAAACAACATAGCATTTATTGAAATACATTAGTACGGTGTCGGTCCACCTTTGGTCTTAATGCATGCACTGATCCTTCGAGACATGCTTTCGACAAGGTTTTGGAACACAGCGATAGGTATGCGCTTCCATTCAGTACATAATGCTGCCGCTACCTGTTGCTTAGTAGTAGGCCTTGGATCCAAACTTTTTATGCGGCGCTCTAATTCATCCCATAGGTGCTCCATGTGATTAAGATCAGGGCTCTGTGCTGGACAGTCCACACACGATACGGAATTATCGTCAAACCACGCCGTAACAGTCCTTGCTTTGTGTCTCGGTGCATTATTCTGCTGGTACCAACAAGGCTCGGTTCCATAGTATTGCCACAGTGTACGTAGGGCATAATTGTCCAGAATACCGAGGTAGACGTGCTCGTTAACAGGTTTGTCAACGATGACCAATGGGTCGGAACCATACCACGAAAAACAACCCGAGTGCACTGCCAACTCCATACTTGACTGTAGAAACAGTACACTGTGGTAAATAGCGCTCCCCCGGCTGCCGCTATACCCACACACGGCCAACAGACTGATGGATCGTGTATTTGGATTTATCAGTCCATAGGACCCGTTTCCATTGATCTACGGTCCACGATAAATGTTCTTAACACCATGTTAAACGACGAGTAGCATTCCGAGTGGAAATGAAAAGCTTATGAGCAGCAGCACGACCACGGCAACCCATGGAATGAAGTTCCCTGCGAATGGTGCGTGTACATACCGAGGTTCCAGCATTTTTACTCACATGTACACTGAGGTCTTGTGCAGTAGTCCGTCGATTAGCTGTAACGACTCTCCTGAGGCTTCGACGTCCTCTATCACTGATTTTCTTTGGTCTGCCGGTTAGTTTTGCTGCTTCAGGCACGCCATGTGTTTTCCACTTATTCAGTACATCCAAAACAGTTGACTTGGGTATATATAAACGCTTCTCGGTTTTTCTTATGAACAACCCACTAAAATAACACTCAACAATCTTTCTTTTCTCAAAGTCAGTTCTCTCCCGCCGCGACATTTTCACTCAACCTCACAGTGCGATATGATCGCGGTCAGCTGCAGGCTTGTTTTTATACCCTTTGTAGCTGTAATGCGCATCTTAACAACGCAACGGATCCGTTCATTTGCTTTTGTAGGGTGTCCGGTGACTTTTGTCAATATAGTGTATAATAAGTAACTGGTGTACCAAATAGGGGAAAGGAGAAGAAATATCCTGTGCCACAGTAAACAAAATCCATGTGATATGCTATCCACAATATCCCATCTCTCTACGGAATTTCAAAATTCAACAGACGATTGAAATTTAAAATTAATCAAACCTCAAGTATTGTCACAAATCGCACCTATTACCGCTAATTTCTCGTCATACGGATACCGAAAAAGTGAGAACGGAGATTTCCCGTTAATGTACGAAACGAATTGCGGAAAGGCTTCTGAAAATTCATAATTTTCCGTTGAGACATCGCTAAAACGGTAATTTAACATCAATATAAGAAAGAAACTTCGGAAAGATTTCTGAAAATCCAGAATATTCCGTTGAGACATCGCTAAAACGGTAATTTACCATCAATATAAGAAAGAAACTTCGGAAAGGTTTCTGAAAATCCAGAATATTCCGTTGAGACATCGCTAAAACGGTAATTTACCATCAATATAAGAAAAAACTTCGGAAAGGTTTCTGAAAATCCAGAATATTCCGTTGAGACATCGCTAAAACGGTAATTTACCATCAATATAAGAAAGAAACTTCGGAAAGGTTTCTGAAAATTCAGAATTTTCCGTTGAGACATCTCTAAAACAATAATTTACCATCAATATAAGAAAGAAACTTCGGAAAGGTTTCTGAAAATTCAGAATTTTCCGTTGAGACATCTCTAAAACAATAATTTACCATCGATATAAGAAAGAAACTTCGGAAAGGTTTCTGAAAATTAAGAATTTTCCGTTGAGACATCTCTAAAATGATAATTTACTATCAATATAAGAAGGAAACTTCGGAAAGGTTTCTGAAAATTCAGAATTTTCCGTTGAGACATCGCTAGAACGGTAATTTACCATCAATATAAGAAAGAAACTTCGGAAAGGTTTCTGAAAATTCAGAATTTTCCGTTGAGACATCTCTAAAACGGTAATTTACCATCAATATAAGAAAGAAACTTCGGAAGTGTTTCTGAAAATTCAGAATTTTCCGTTGTGACATCTCTAAAACGGTAATTTACCATCAATATAAGAAAGAAACTTCGGAAAGGTTTCTGAAAATTCAGAATTTTCCCGTAATACGAAAATTCCGTGAAATTCAGTTTTTTTTCGCCATTACACGGATAAGGTTGTATCGGAAATATGTTTCATTAATTCAGGAATGAAATGACGGAAAGCTGCCCGTAAACTTTAGAAAATGTTTTACAGTATATTATGAAACCTTACGAGCACTCAAGCAACGCATCCACAGAATCAGGCCTGAGAGAAGGACTTTAATTTTGCACAAACGATTAAACGACGGAAACAGTGACAAGCCTGAAGTTCACACTTGTTCCACACCCTCCTTACTGCCCAGATTTGCAACCGTCCGACTTTTGGTTGCTCCCGAAATTGAAAGAGATGTTGAAAGATCAACATTTTTCATCCGACTGAAGTTGCTGTGCGCAAATGGATCAAAAGCAAGCCACAAACTTTCTTCATGGACGGAATGAAAAAGTGGATAGCGCGTTTAGAAAAATGTGTAGCGGAAAATGCTGACTATATTGAAAAATAAGGTTGTAATGTTTAAGAGAAATAAATTTCTTTCATTTTAATACTACGTTCATTATATTATTTTGTCCGAAATTTTTTATACAACTGGAGACTTTACTTATCAATCGATTCTCGTAGCTTTTCTTTGTAGCCATCATAAAGTCAGCTAAAGGGGAAGTTCACATCGCCATTAAGGGCACATCAACATTAATATTGTTCATAGCGTTTGGGGTAGTTCCGAACATTGTTCAGTAGGGAAGATCTTACAGTTAAGACTTTTTTGGACGAGCATTCTCCAACAAAGGCATAGGCTAAGGAAGCCACCAAGGAAAGTGAAAGGGTGCTGGACAGCACGTAATGAAATGATTGTACAACCTTGAAGGCCTCGCTAGATATCTTCTTCAAAGCAAGGGCAGGCGGGAGGAAGGTCTGAACAAAGAATCTATACAGTCGCGTCACATTATTGTGACCACCTCCTACTTTTGACGTCAACAGCGCGTACCCAATGAAAGAAGGCACGTGTCTTGAGCTAGCTTGGATGGTATAAAAGGTGTGCTGTATGCATTCTGAAAACATATAAGCCGCGGGTGGCCTAGTGGGCAACGTTCGTGACTGCCACGGAAAGGACCTCAGGTTCGATCCCAGGCAGGTACGAACGCTCGGTCCACTAAATATCCGCCGTGCATCGGATGGGCGCGTTAAGCCGTCGTTCCCATGGTACTGGCCCCCGGTAATAAATAAGGACGTCTTCCACCCCCTTTATACTACGCTTCCGTGTCACTTTCCTATCGGGCACTCTAGCCCAAATCTGCTAGCTTCCTATTTCTAAGGGTTGCTTAAGACCTGGGGTCAGACACTCCCTTCCTAAAATCATCTACATATGATCATTCATCATCATCTGAAAACATATCACTCGCTGTTGTCATGGATGAAAGGAGCGATTTATCAGATTTGCAAATTGGGATGATTATCGGCTTTCGGGTATTTCTGAAACAGCGCAGTTTGTGAACTTTTCGCGTGCTACTGTGGTTACAGTGTATCGTGATTGGAGAAATGGCACCATTGCGAATAAGCGACGTAGAAACTGCAGAGCACCACGTGCCATTGATGTGAGTGGTGAACGTTGGCTGCGAAGGTGCGTGAGGGCCGATCAACACGCTACCGTTAATGAACTCCCTTGCCGAATGAACAAGGGGGCTACCGGAAGTGTGTCTAAAACGATAGTTCAGCGAACCCTGCTGCGTATGGGGCTCCGATGCAGACGGATGCTCACTGCACCTATGCTAACGGAGGAGCATCGGCAGAAAAGGCTTACATTTGCACGGCGGTATCGGAATTGGACCTCCGCTAATTGACAAAGGATTGCCTTCTCCGATGAGTCAAGTTTTCTGCTTCATCCAACAGAAGGGCGTTGGCGTATAAGGTGAGTAACATCGGAGAGCAAACACTCTTCAAACACTGCTGAAGGAACACAATGTGGTGGGGGCAGCGTCATGGTCTAGGGAATGTTTTCGTGGCCCTTCCTGGGTCCACTCATACCTGTGGAAGGCACAATGGACCGAATTCGTTATGAATCTATCCTTGCAGACCACGTGCTGATTGATCATACATGCTGATGGTATTCCGTGGGGTGGATAGGATCTTCCAGCACGACAGTGCGAGGTCTCACACAGCTAGAAATGTCCGAGGGTGGTTGAAAGGGCAAGATGAAGACTTCAAAGTACTTTCCTGGCCCCCTAATTACCCAGACATAAACCCGATTGAGCGTCTTTTCTTTCTTTCTTTCTTTGATTGGAGGTTTAACGACCACTATGAGCAACTCTATGGGCTATAAGCAGTCGCCCGTCCCTAATTTAGGGTCACTGGTTCCAGGGAAGGGGAGAGCCAGTGCCGTAGGACAAACACAACATCCATGCCTCACCGGATTTCGAACCCGGACCCCCTTCGGACAAAAGCCATCGCTCAGACCACTGCGCCACCGGGGCAGCCAATTCAGCATCTGTGGGTTTTCCTCGATCTTTCTGTTCGCTCTATGGATCCTCCAGCAGTTGTCTTACCTGTGAACACCTTCCAGCACCTTATTGAGCGGTTACTCTGGATATTAGTTGGTGGTCAGAATAATGTGACTCGATCGTGTAATTGTCACAACGTAATGTTACAAAAAGGGGAGAAGGAATTTGGATTTGAGAGATGGGAGATTTCACGCTCCCAGTGTGGAACGGGTGCGAGCATGAAGAGCACTTAAAGGAGAGGAAGTAGGAAAGAAAAATAAGTAGGAAATAGAAAGTAAAATATTTGTAAAAGTAATAAAATAATTAAGATAACTTCGATACAACCGTCGCTATTTTAGCAATAAACCTCAACTACAAACTAACTTAGTAGAAAATTATAATCGTTTCCATTGTTTCATCGTGTTATAATTCTTTGTTGGATCAAAAACTAGCCGAGCATAACGAAACAGCAGCGGAGAAAAAACTCCGCTAACAAATTATTTGTTAGCATCAAAGTAGAGAATCGCCGTATGAAAGAGTTGTCAGGTAAGGGCTACGCTCTCGATGCTCTTTAGTACGAAAAAACAGTTATGATGACTTGGAAAATTTCGGAAACAGATAACCAGCTAAGCGTTTCAAGCATGCTTCTCCCACTTTAGACAAACGAGACAATCTTGTCGCCCATCCCCGGTTCATAATAGTTTGTGTTGCTACCCAGCCTTTACCTTAGAAAGCTCCACTAATTTACTATTCGCCTATATTCAGCAGTTTTACTTTCTACCTTTATATCTGCATCGAAGTTTATTTGATTTTGACCGCATCCTCACCAGAGTACTCCGTGTTTAGTTATACACTGAAGTGCCAAAAGTCATGGGATAAACACCTAGTATCGTGTAGGACCTTCTCTATCCCGGTGAAGTACAGAAACTCGACGTGGCATCGATTCCACAAGTGGCTGGAATACTTCTGGAGAGATGTTGAGCTATGCCGTCTAAACAGCCGCCCACACTTACCTAATATTTGCAAGTGCAGGATCTTGGGTGTGAATGAACCTTTCCATCACGCCCCATAAGTGCTCTACTGGGTTCACGTCCGGCGAACGTGGTGGCCCCACCATCCGTCGGAACTGTCCAGAATACTCCTCGAACCAATTTTGGACGACTTGGGCCAGATGACATAGTACATTGTCCACCCGGAAAGTCCCATCGTTGTTGGGGTACATGAAGGGCTGCAAATGGTCACCCAGCAGAGCAACAAGGCAATTACCGGTTTATGACGTGTTTCCGAGGACCAGAGGACTCAAACCATGCCACGTTAAGACACTCCACACATGTATGAAACCTCCACCAGGTTGCACAATGCCTTGTTGACAGCTTGGGTCCATGGCCTCATGGTGTCTGCGCCACACCCAAACCCCACCATTAGCTCGTAACAACTGGTAGAGTGATTCATCGGATCACGTCACATGTTACCAGTCTTCCAGTGCCCAATTACTGTGTTCACCAAGCCCAGGTGAGGCAATGTGTCTAATGTCGTAGTGCTGACAAAGGCGCTCTGGTGGGTCTTCTGCTCCCATATCCCATGGACGCTAAATTACGCTACACTAACCTGATGGTTATGTTTCTGGCACCTCCTGCATCGGATGTGGATGTTATTTGAGCCAGTGTCACTTGTCTGTTAGCATGGACAATCCTGGTCAGACGCCGCTGGTCACTGTCATTCAGCACCCGTGGTAGGCCACGGCGCTGTCCACGGTTGGTGGTATAGCCTTACATCAGGTATTCTTGGGAAACCCGTAACACCTTGGATTGAGGAATGTTGAACGTTAGCACAACTTCGGAAATTAAATGTCCTATCCGTCTGGGTTCCACTGCTTTGCATCGTTCAAACTCCGATAATTCATGTCGGCTTGCCATAATCCTAGCGGCGGTTGTTCAACCTGACTCATGAGATTACAACTGATAAAAATCATGGCGAGCTTCGAGGCATCCATACGACGGCAGCGCCTGTTAAAATTTTACATACTGCTATTCCATGACTTGTGGCTCTTCAGTGAACACATTAGCTGCACTTCATGTTTTATGTTTTGATTTATGTTCTAGGATGGTCATTTTATTGGCTAAGATTGTTTGCTTAGCTAAGCATTACCTTGTAAGCCATTTTTAAATTTGTATACTGTTCAGAGAAATAGCAAACAATTATCGTCATAAGTTATCTTCATCCTGTGAGTACAATTTATATTGGTTCCTATGGGTGTAGATTTATATCATTGCTCTCATTACCTCTGTGCAACGCTCAATACGCGATGCAGCCTTTCTGCTGGCTTCTTTCAATGAAAACACAATCAGCAACATGACTCGGGCGCCATCTATCGGAATATAACCCAACAAAATGACACTCTTACTGTACAAATTGAATTTTCTTCTTCTTTCCGCTTTCCAGTCACTGTCTTCATTTCAGCCACTGTTACGTTCGTGTAGATAGAGTTGACTGAACACTACATAAATCAGTTCTCCAAAGTTTCACCTACAGCAAAACAGGAGTCATTCAGGAAAACGTCGGGAAAAAGGTTACTTAAGATTAGTCTTTCTTCAGCCACTAATCCTCTGGGACTCAATAAAGCTTAACTAAAACTTATTTTTCAAGATTATTAGGTGTGCAGCTTAATTCTCGGCCCCTAACCGCAAGCGATCATAGAACGTCGGCACATGCAAATAGCTGTGTGAGATAATGGCTGATTGCAGAGCCATCCGACAGCTTTCCAGGCAACCATAACCGCTCATAGCTGTGGTGACCGAAGGGACGAAAGTTGACGGTGAAAGCAATGTTGTTCGAGAAGCAACATTTGAGGCACTGTCTCCTGTTTGCGTTTTAGATGAAACAAAGTGCCGCGGAAGCCCAGCAAATGATCTGTGCTGCTTTGGGTGAGGCTGCTGTGTCCTACAGTACGTGTAAGAAGTGGTTCCAGCATTTTAAGCAGGGAAATTTCGATCTCCGTGATGCAGAACGTCCGGGACAGCCACAGAAAGTAAACGATGAGGAACTTTAACAACTGTTGGACGCTGATCCCTGTCGCACACAGTCAGAGCTTGCCCAGGAACTCGGAGTAACACGGCAAGCCATTGCAAAGCGTGTGCACAAGCTTGGACGGATTCACAACTAGGGCCGTTGGGTGCCCTACCAACTCACAGCTGCGAACAAGTCTAGGCGCAACGATGTTGCTGTGTCCTTGCTCTCCAGATTCAAGAAGGATTTCCTCCACAAGATTTTGACCTGTGATGAAAAGTGGATCCTCTACGATAATCCTAAGCGGCGCAAGTCGTGGGCTTATCCAGGTCAGCCTACCACCTGTACCACCAAACGGGATATCCATGCTAGGAAGTTGTTGCTGTGCATATGGTGGTATCAGCGCGGTGTCGTACACTATGAGTTGCTCAAACCTGGTATAACGGTCAATGCTGAGCGTTATTGTCAGCAAATCATTCGTGTGAGTGACGCATTGGAGGCGAAAAGGCCATACACCGGCAAGGGCTGAAGGTATGTCCTGTTGCTTCAGGATAACGCGTGTCCTCACACCGCGGAAACGAATTTAAACAAGATCACCGACCTGGGATGGTAGATTTTGTCCCACTCGGCGTATTTTCCAGACTTCGCCCCGTCTAAGTGATACGCACTTCATTTCTGTCGAGGAGGTCCACACAAGTATTGATGACTTTATCAACTCGAAACAGCTCTCTTTTTTCCGCAGTGGTGTTCGGCAGCTCCCTGACCGATGGGTCAAATGCATCCAACACGACGGGGATTATTTCCCTGATTAGGTACGTATTCGATTTGCTATAATTTGCTGTCAACGTGTCGTGCCTGTGGCCGAGAATTAAGTTGCACAGGTAGTACTACCTTAATCAAACAAACGTGAGTTAATAATTATAACACTTGGTTAAGAAAACGACAACAACACTAGAATATGACACGCAGCCTTCAAATATCTTCAATTAGACAACGACGTTTCCACAATTAATGTTATAACTTCCACTATCTCCCCACACTGCTTCTGCTCAAACATTATATATAACGTTCAGTTCTCATCGCACAAGTCCTACGTTCCGAATTCAAGGTGTGCCGCTCCGGTGGCGCAGTGGTCTAAGGCGCTGGCCTCTGATCATTCGTCCGTAAGGCGTCCGGGTTCGAATCCCGGTCAGGCATGGATGTTGTGTTTGTCTTACGGCACTGGCTCTCTCCCTTCCCTGGAACCAGTGACCCTAAATTAGGGACGGGCGACTGCTTATAGCCCATTGAGTTGCTCACGGTGGTCGTTAAACCTCCAATAAAAAAAATCTCAAGGTGTTGCCTACCATACTCTTCCGAGAGAGAAGATATCACGTTAAGTTTGAAAAAGGCTAATGCCACCCCGGTGGCGCAGTTGTGTAAGCGCTGGCTTGTGACCATTCTTCCGAGATGGGACCGAGTTCGAATCCAGTGAGGAGTAGATGTTGTGTTTGTCTTAAGGCACTGGCTCTCTCTCTTCCCTGGAACCACTGGCCATAAATAAAAGACGGGTCACTGCTTATAGCCCACTGTGTTGCTCTCGGTTGTCGTTAAACCCGGCTTAGTGCCCCAGTGTTCCTGCTGTTTCTTTTCACTTGTGCTTATTTCAAGCTTCTGTGTACCTGAATTTGTTTGTGTAGTATTCGTGAATTTTTTTTTTGGAGGTTTAACGACCACCGTGAGCAACTCAATGGGCTATAAGCAGTCGCCCGTCCCTAATTTAGGGTCACTGGTTCCAGGGAAGGGAGAGAGCCGGTGCCATAAGACAAACACAACATCCATGCCTGACCGGGATTCGAACCAGGACCCCTTACGGACGAATGATCAGAGGCCAGCGCCTTAGACCACTGCGCGGCCGGGGCATCATATTCGTGAATATTGTGAGCTTCAGTTTATCCAGGCAAGTTACCCGGTAAAACTCTATTTAGCTTATACGAAGTGTTTTATTTTCGTAGCAGTGCCCCGTCGCTCGTGGACCAACTACTGTTTCTTACTTTTTTCTTTAGGTGCATCTTAAAGTGCCACTAACAGTCTAATTCGAACTTACTAGTTGCTCGGCTCTTTCCTATATGCCGTTTTCTTCGAGAATTTTGCTACTGTGCCGGCTTCTTTCTGCCGGGGTGCTACATTTGGCTCGTTAAGAGCTCTTTTACATTTCAGACACGAGGCCTATCTTCTCCCCATGGATGCTGATGCTGCTGTTTCGTTTGCTGCCAAGTTAGCGGGACTTCGCTCTGTCTCCGCTCCTGGCGGTCAGCCTGCTCCGGTGCCTTGTCCTAGCCGATCGTTGCTTCCCGTGCGGACTCAGAGACAGTGCCAATGGATACTTCCAACGAGGTTATATTACTGAAGACACCACTCCTATCCACGGAGCATTGGCCGCCATAAGTCACTGTCCGTGCTGCAAATGACGTCATGTGCAGGCACGACGCAGGCGAAGAAAAGAAGCTGCTTTGAAACCAATGGAACAAAAGCTTCTAAGCGTATAAACAGATAAAATGAGTAATGCAATAATCTTTATCAATGATTCACAAGCTTACTGTTTTATCAACGGTATAATTTAGTTCGTTTTTGCCTGCTTGTGACGTCACACCACAGATTAGCTGTGACCTATGGTGGCAGGGCCAGTGGTATCTTCAGTAATATAACCTCCTTGGATACTTCTGCTTCGGAGTTTCTTTCTCCCAGTGGTTCTGAACTCTCGTCATCTAATGTGAATCCCGTTTCGCCAGGCGGTGCCTCGGTGTCTTCTCTTCTCCCGATTTCGTCTAACATTCCCAGTGATTATGCCTCAGCCACTTCTGGGCGGTGTCACTATGCCTTCATGTCGAGTATCAGCTCAGCTTTGGATCCTGGTGTTTCTTTTTCTCTTGCGAACCATGTTGTTCGTGTGATTGTTAAAGAATACTCGTCTGCAGGTAAGGATCTTTTGCTTCGTCAACGTCATGTTGTTCGTGTGATTATTAAAGAATACTCGTCTGCAGGTAAGGATCTTTTGCTTCGTCAACGTCTTGGGCTAGTTTCTAAAGCTCTTCCAGACACTCCCATTAAGCTTTATTCTTCAGCGTTGAAACGTGCTCTTCCCCCAAGTGTGGTAACCCATATGGCTTGGAACCCAGCATCACTCTGTTGTTGTGTATCTTGCCACGCAGAAACACGTTGCCCGTATTCAATCTACTGGCATTGTTGTGCGTGACTGCACTTTCTTTGGAGTGCCCCTTTCTCAGAATCTAGTGCTCGTCACTCTATATCCTGTGGCTCAAGAAATCTCCGATGCCTTACTCGTGCGAGCCCTCACGCAATGTGGTCGTATTGTAGGCTCTGTTATCTCCCTTTCTGCTGCTCCTATAGATCCTCGTGACAAGCATATGCTGGATCTTCGGCGACAGGTTCGTTCAGTTTTCTCTTCGGAAGAAGCTCCTGCAGAGTTCCCTTTGTTCCTTGAATTTGTCATTAGGAGGCAACGCTTTCGTACCGAGGTGCTCACGGCTCTACAGTGCTTTCAGTGTAAAGGCACCGGTCATACGAGGTGTAGGGGCCCTCATCTCTCTTCCACTTCTGTGCTAGTGCAACATCAAATACCCTCATCTTCAACTTTACCTTTGGATCGCCATCAGCCTTCTCCGTTCCTACCTTCGGAATCTACTGTTCCAGCTAGTAGCTCTCAGCTCGTGGTGTCTCCTCCTACCACAGTCCCTCTTCAACAGTCCTTTGCTTCTGAATCTAGTGCTCAGATGTCTGTTTCTTTACCTTTTTTCCAGATGTGCCTTCTTCCTTGGACACCAACATGTTGGAACAATCCCCACCTGCTGCTACTGAGTCGCAGGATGTTTTAGAGCTCAACTCCGCTTCTGGACCTGATTTTTCTACGCATGATCCAGTTACCCCATTGGTACTTGACCACCTGAGCGATTCTAAATTTGAGTCTAATGCTGATTATCTATTGCTTGTACGACCATCTGAAGCTGTTGGGATCATCCACTTAGTCGAACTTGCTGTTGGTCCCCCGGGTTTACCTGCCGCCCCTGTTCCGTCAGCTCTACCGCCAATTATAGCTGAGATCGCTTCGTCTGATTTCATCCTTGTTCTCTGTGCTGTTTTTCGTCTTCGCTGGAAAGATATCGAAGTCCCCGTATCCTATTTTGACTACCTTGGAACCGCACAGACACCTGGGCGAACTTCTATAAATACCGCTATTTGAGGACGCATGAACGCTCTAGACTTCAACGTCCAGAACTTCCGGAGTTATTTTTTTTTTTATTGGAGGTTTAACGACCACCGTGAGCAACTCAATGGGCTATAAGTTGTCGCCCGTCCCTAATTTAGGGTCACTGGTTCCAGGGAAGGGAGAGAGCCAGTGCCGTAAGACAAATACAACATCCATGCCTCACCGGGATTCGAACCCGGACCCCTTTCGGACGAATGATCAGAGGCCATCGCTTAGACCACTGCGCCACGGGGGCGGCCTTCCGGAGTTAACATTTAAGTAATCGGATGAAATTTTCTATGACTATTATAATAATGTGTACTATCTAGATGATAATGACCTGGAACTTTTTGATTTTGATGTCGATGATTCTGGCAAAGATTCTGTAACTTTTCGTAAGAATTATTGGAACTCTGTTTACTTTTCGGAAGCCTGGATCATAGACCGTGTTTCTCGCTCGCCTATTTTTGGCAAGTATCACGCTTACTTGTATTGTGCTTGGATTTATGTATTCCTTGGCTAATATACTTTTTTGTTACCCCCCACCCCCTTTTCTTTTTTTTTGCTGTGGTGGTCCCAGCGTAGTTCTCACTGCATATGCACACGTTTGTATATATTAGGTGCGCAACTTAATTCTCGGCCCCTAATCGCAAGAGATCATAGAACGTCGGCAAATGCAAATAGCTGTGTGAGATGGATGGCGCCATCCAACAGCTTTCCAGGCAACCGTAACCTCTCACAGCTGTAGTAACAGAAGGGACGAAAGTGGACGGTGAAAGCAATGTCGTTCGAGAAGCAACATTTCGCGTTTCAGCTGACAACAAGTGCCGCGGAAGCCCATCAAATGATCTGTGCTGCTTTGGGTGAGGCTGCTGTGTCCTACGGTACGTGTAAGAAGTGGTTTCAGCGGTTTAAGCAGGGTAATTTCGATCTCTGTGATGCAGAAGGTCCGGGATAGTCACAGGAAGTTGACGATGAGGAACTGGAACAACTGTTGGATGCAGATCTCTGTCGCACACAGTCAGAGCTCGCCCAGGAACTCGGAGTAGCACGGCAAGCCATTGCAAAGTGCGTGCACAAGCTTGAACGGATTCACAACGAGGGCCGTTGGGTGCCCCACCAACTCAAAGCTGCGAACAAGTCTTGGCGCTACGATGTTGCTGTGTCATTTTTCTCCAGATTCAAGAAGAAGGATTTCCTCCACAAGATTTAGACCTGTGATGAGATGTAGATCCTGTACGATAATCCTAAGCGGCGAAAATCGTGGGTTTATCCAGGTCAGACTACCACCAGTACCACCAAACGGGATATCCATGCCAGGAAGTTGTTGATGTGCATATGGTGGTATTAGCACGGTGTCGTGCACTATGAGTTGCTCAAACCTGGTGAAACGGTCAATGCTGAGCGTTAATGTCAGCAAATCATTCGTGTGAGTGACGCAATGGAGGCGGAAAGGCCATACACCGGCAAGGGCAGTAGTTCGGCCCTGTTGCTTCAGGATATCACGCGTCCTTACACCGCGAAAACGAATTTAAACAAGATCACCGACCTGTGATGGTAGAGTTTGTCCCACCCGGCGTATTCTCCAAACTTCGCCCCGTCGGATTATCATCTCTTTCGCTCCCTGCAACATCACCTGAGTGATACGCACTTCACTTCTGTCGAGGAGGTCCACACAATTATTGATGACTTTATCAACTCGAAGCAGCCTTCTTTTTTCCGCAGTGGCATTCGGCAGCTCCCTGACCGATGGCGTAAATGTATCCAACACGACGAGGATTGTTTCCCTGATTAGGTAGGTATTCAATTTGCTATAATTTGCTGTCAACGTGTCGTGTCTGTGGCCTAGAATTAAGTTTCACACCTAATATTTACATGTATTTGTCTTCTCTTTCGATGTATCTATTTTAATTTCTCCCTTGTGGGGTACTGCGTACCCCTCCTGGATGCCCATGCATTGATTTTAATATGCACACATTGGCACAAAACAAGACAACAGTAAAATAAATAAACTCCCAATAAGGAAAAACGCTAAAGGAGAATGAGCTCAAATTTACATAGACAAGGTAACTAAAACTGAATATTAAATTAGAGTGCACGTCACTCCACCTGCTTAAAAACAAGGCATTTACGAGTTATTTATTTGATGTTCTGTTTGTTTTTTCGATTTACCATGTTGCTACTTCTTTGTGTTCTATCAGTATCAAGATTTCATTGTGATAGTTCATTTCGTGATAGAATGCCCACCAGTTCGACAGTGAAGGAACCAAATAATAATGCACATCCTTTTACTCTTCTCACAGTGTATGCATTTATGACGATTGAAAGTGCTTCTATATAGAAATTACGAATCACTCATGTTACCTTACTTGTTGCGCAATATTTAAAAACATCTAGTAGGTGTTATTTCTCACCCCATCACTCACATGTGCGAATAAGAACGTAATTGAAAGTTGCAGCCTTCAAACAAGTTTCAGTTACCCTCATTTCGTGGTTCTTGTTATGAACAAGTACTCGTACATAATTGAGCTCTGTTGCTTTCATGTTCGTTCAACTTTCTCTCAGCCGAGTACTTTTATTTATGAATAGGAACGTAAATTATCTTTCTTGCTTTTACGTTCCTCCCACTCTATAACTCTCATTTATGAATAAGGACATAATTGAAAGCTGCTGGTTTCACGTGCGTTCGAGATCCTCCTACTCCATTACTCTCATTTGCGAATAAGAACGAAATTGAAATCTGCTGCTTTCACTCACGTTCGAGTTGAGAGAAAAGCATGATGTGAGTCAGAGGCCTAGAAAAATCGGGCGATCCGTTGGATAGATTAAAAATTGATTTCTTCGGTAAGAGAAATGCATCAAGCTGAAGACTATATGGATCTTGATCGCAATGAAACTTCTCTAATGTTAAAGAGACAGATATCTATGGTTTTGTTGTTAAATCCACATCTATAATAAGACGCCGAGAAGATAAGGATTCCACCTTGCGTTGATAGCGCTACCGGAATTGAATTGTTCTCCTCGTCTTCACTAAACCAGTTAAGCAAAGCTCCGATCCTCCTCTGTTTGTGCGTTTCACTGTAGCGAAGAACCTATTCGTGGAGGATCCCGCTAATCACAATCTCAAATACAAATCTTTTTACAGAAAGAGAATATAATCTTAAACTCTTAGAGCGTAACATACTGAGACGGATTTTTATCAACTTCCACATCCAATTAGCGATATACAAGGTATTCTGGTGGAAATTCTTCAAAATGAAAAAGCATATATCTCGGAAAATATTTATTATAAACACTTCTGGTTTGCGCAATTATAAAGGAAAATTATCAAAGTTTTTTACTCACTACTGTATAATTGAATAAATACATCGCTTTTTCCACGTTCTTAGAAACACATAGCAACCGAAAAATTGTTTTCAGCTGCCGTCGGGGAGTCGAATTCACGGATCTCTCGATATCTAGCCGAGAGCGTTAGCTTTACACAGCTAGATATTGAGAGATCCGTGGATCTCTCGATATTTTTGCTCGACTAGATATAGAGAGATCCGTGGGTTCGATTCCCCAGCGGCGGCTGAAAACAATTTTTCGGTTGCTATGTGCTTCTAGAACGTGGAAAGAGCGATGTATTTATTTATTTACTGACGCCACGTATTTGGAGGATTTTCACTGTATAATTTTCTCAAGGAATTTCAATCTTGGCACCCTTGGTGGCCTGATAACCTTCCAGACGATAGTCCACCTCATTTCACGTTGCTTGAAGCATGTACCATGTAACGGTAGCGTGTTTTCAGGTGCTGAAACTCGATGATTTTGATCTGGTAGACAATGTTTTTGACATAACATCACAGGAAAAATTCCAGTGGGTTTAAATCTGGCGACCGAAGAGGCCAATCATTTGTTCCGACTCTGCCGATCCATCTCCCAGCCATATCGCGATCCAGTTGATCAATAACGTTGAGGTTGAAATGTAGCCTCTCCCCGTCGTATTGAAAGACGGTTTGAGGTAGTAGCTGAGGTAGCGCAATCAGTTCCACCTTGTCCAGGTACGAGATTCCCGTGAGAGTTTCTTCCGAAAAGAAGAAAGATGCGAATAGCTTATCATGCATTTAGCCGACTCAGACATTAACTTTGGGGCTGCCTCTCTCTAGCCGACATGTGGATTTTCAGTACTCCAAATCCTACAGTTGTGCCAATAAAGTACCACTTACATAAAAGGTCGCCTCATCCAAGACGCACAGTTGCTGTATGATATCCGGTGTTGTGTCAATTATTTCCAACATACCTACGGCGATGTTTGTGCGTGCGACGTGGTCATTCGGCTTCAGCGGCTGAAGCATTTGAAAAACACTTTGAACGTTTCTCTCTGCGATGGCGCAAACCAGAAGTGAATATAACGCATACTTTCCGAGATACAAATCTTTAATGTTGGATACCTTTCATCCGGACACACTTTACTGCAGTCTTAACCGTATAAACCTATGACGTGACAGCAGCAAGCACTTACGACCTCTGCATCAGAAAACAATTGCTCATTGGATGACTGATAGAATACAACACTAGGGATTTCTATATACATCGGTAGACAACATTGTAACTTGCAGATATTCAAATGATTACATTATAGAGCCTATATGATAAGATTTGAAGCTGTTATAAAAGCGTGAATTCGACGACCCGAGATTATTTGATCGACCTATCTTTTGGAGTAACATCGCCACAAATTGTTGAAACGTGGCACCTGGAGGACGACCATGGGTATCGCCCTCTTGGCCGAAAGATCACTTTACCGAAAATCATTTGTCTGAAATTCACTTTACTGAAAATCCATCTGACCGAAAATAATTTCACTGAAAATATTGTTTTACGGAAGGTTCACTAGATAAAAAGATACATTTCACAGAAGGGTCTCTTTATCTAAAAGTTTATTTCATCATTTCACCGAAGGATCAGTTTATCGAAAACTTTGTATTTTGTCATAAGATCTGTCGAAATGTAGTACAAGTTCCGAAAACTGACTAGGAAAACGCTAGGGGACAGTATAAAAATTGCATTTCTGATTTCTGGGTGCCTACTTCTCCGTACGGAGATCCTCTAACTTCTAACATTAGTTACAAATCCCTCAGCTAGGGCCTTTTTAGCAAATTTTAATTCGCCGCGCTCATATTGTTAAGGTGTGCATAACAAGACAAGGTAATAATATTACACTTCTACTCTGGCACGAAGCATTAATTTTAAGGTCCAAGGCCCAGGTATCGGCCTTTTAGACATATTTAATCCCCTGTACTCATACTCATAAGGCTACATTATAAGTCAAGCAATAATGGTGCACTTTTTACTCAGGGACTAAATATAAATTATAAGGGCCTAGGCCAGGGGTTGGAGAACTTGCGGCCTTCTAAGCTACTAAGTGTGGCCTTTTGAGTGAATCCAAAACTAAATAGTCCCAAAATGTGTACGTGTTGTTAAAGCCGAATCAGATAGCTGCACTTCTTGTGTAAATAGAAGCTGCGATTTTAAAACTTCTCATTTAACCCTTTCAGCGGCCGATGAACCTGAACCAAATGGTGTTCCACAATCAGAAATACTCACAGAGCAGACGGGTTATACGAAAGCTTCCGCAAAATAATTCCTTTTCCATTCTGATCTCGGCAGTAGTGTCCACAAACATGTCACTGCTGATATACAGTCGTCTGTCCCTAATTTAGGGCGACTGGTACCAGAGAAGGGAGAGAGGCGGTGCTGCAAGACAAACATAATATCCGTGCATCACGGGATTCGAACCAGGACCCATTTCGGACGAATGATCAGAAGCCAGCACTTTGACCTTGCACCTCTAGAACGGCCGACTGCATTGCAACAGGGGTCGCAGTTGTCCTGAAATTTCTGATTTTTGTTTTTTGTCCTGAAATTCCTGATTTTTAGCACGTCTTTTGTGAAAAAAGATCGTGCTTATGTTATCGGTTCGTCCGTCTGTACGTTCGTCCGCCCGTCTATACCCACGGTATCTCTACAACTATTAGTCCGATTTAAAAAATTCTTTTTGCATTCAAAAGCTTGAAATATGCGAATGATGATCTTTCATTTCGTTTTTTTTACGATGTACAATTTTGCCGCTAGAGGGCGTAAATGCAGATGATGTTGAATTCAAAATTACCTTTTATTCCACATGTTTGCTTCTAAACATCCGATTGAAAAAATTATTTTATCTTTTGATTCCATTTATGTCGAAGAGTATTTTAGATATAGTTTATTTTTCAAATTACGCAGAGATTTTCCCCTAGGGGCGTAAAAGTAAATTACATTTTTCCCGACAACTCTTCTTCCAAAACTCCGATTTGAACATTTTTTTTCAGCCGATACATCTCCTGACGGACAATCTTTTGCATATAATTTCGAATTTTTGGTAGAGAATACTTTGGCCACCAGGGTGCGTAAGTGTTAATTTTTGCTTCTGATGTATTTGCTATAAAATCTGAGTTTCTAAAATAACGATTGAAAAAATTCTTTCGTGGACTGATGCCACTCACATCGAGAAACCTTTTCTGAATATTTTCTTCTTAAAATATTCCACAGTTTCTCCGTCAGGGGGCGTAGATGTATATCTTATTTTTGTCAATATCTCTACTTCTATTAGTCCGATTTGAAAAAATTCTTCTTTGTTGGATAGTGTTTTTGGTGTGACATGTTTTTCATATAATTTCAAAATTTTCAAGTAATTCACAGACTTTCCGCTAGGGGACGTAAAGGTAAATTGCGTTTCTCCCTATATCTCTGCTTCTAAATCTCCGATTTGAAAAATTCTTTCTGCACCGGATACAGCTCCTGATGGGAAATCGTTTGCACATAATTTCTAATTTTTGTAAAAAAAATGGTTTGGCCATGAGGGGGCGTAAACCTTAATTTCCGCTTCTGATGTATTTGCAGCAAAATATGAGCTTCTAAATTCTCGATTGAAAATAACGTCGTTTGTAGACCTATACAACTCATGTCGACAAACCTTTTATAAACAATTTCTTTTTAAAATAGTGCATGATTTCTACGCTAGGGAGCGTAGATGTATATCTTATTTTTGTCAATATCTCTACTTCTGCGGGTCCGATTTAAAAAACTCTTTCTTTGTTGGATAGTGTTTCCAGTGTGACATGTTTTTCACATAATTTCAAAATTGTCAAGTAATTTATAGACTCTTCGCTACGGGGCGTAAAAGTAAATTTCGTTTTCCCTATATATTTGCTTCTAAATCTCCGATTTGAAAAATTCTTTCTGCACCAGATACAGCTCCTGATGGAAAATAGCTTGCACATAATTTCTAATTTTTCTAAAAAGAATGGTTTGGCCACCAGGGGGCGTAAATTTTAATTTCCGCTTCTGATGTATTTGCAGCAAAATATGAGCTTCTAAATTCTCGAATGAAAAAAACGTCGTTTGTAGACCGATACTACTCGTGTCGACAAACCTTTTAGAAACATTTTCTTCTTAAAATAGTGCAAGGTTTCTACGCCAGGGGGCGTAAATGTATATCTTATTTTTGTCGATATCTCGACTTCTTGGGGTCCGATTTAAAAAAATTCCTTCTTTGTTGGATAGTGTTTCTAGTGTGACAAGTGTTTCATATAAATTCAAAATTTTCAAGTAATTCACAGACTTTCCGCTAGGGAGCGTAAAGGTAAATTGCGTTTCCCCCTAGATTTCTGATTATAAATCTCCGATTTGAAAAATTCTTTCTGCAACGGATACAGCTCCTGATGGGAAATCGTTTGCACAGAATTTCGAATTTTTGTAAAAAACGGTTTGCCCACCAGGTGGCGTAAATCTTAATTTCAGCTTCTGATGTATTTGCAGGAAAATATGAGCTACTAAAATCTCGATTAAAAAAAAGTCGTTTGTTGACTGATACATGTCGACAAACATTTTAGGAACATTTTGTTCTTGAAATAATTCATGGTTTCTACGCCAGGGGGCGTAAATGTATATCTTATTTGTATCAATATCTCTACTTCTAAAAGTCCGATTTGAAAAATTCCTTCTTTGTTGGATAGTGTTTCCGACGCGAAATGTTTTTCCTATAAATTCAAAATTTGCAAGTAAATCATAGACTTTCCGCTAGGGCGCACAAAGGTAAATTGCGTTTTCTGCTCCTAAAACTCCGATTTGAAAAATTATTCCTGTTTCGCATACAAGACCTGATGGAAAATATTTTTCACATAATTTCTAATGTTTGGTAAAGAATGGTTTGGTCACCAGGAATCATAAGTGTTAATGTCTGCTTCTGATGTATTTGTAGCAAAATCTGGCTGAAAACTCGACTATATATTTTTTTCTTGGACCGATACCGCTCATATGGATAAACTATTTGAGAATACTTTCTTCCTAAAATAATGCATGGTTTTCCCACCAGGGGATGTAAAGTCACATCTTATTTTTGTCGATGACTCTGTTTCTAAGCTCACGATTCCGTTTACAGCAATATCCGAGGGATTAAAGACCCGATTGAAAAACTTTTTCTTCCGTCAGATACTATTGTTTTCCATACCGGTTCCATTGAAATTGATCAGCTTTGATAAATTAAATTTGCGTCAGAACGGATTCAAAAGACGTGCTTATTGCACCCGAAAATCCGGTGTCATCTTTCTTGTGATTTTTTTGTCCTGAAATGTCCTTATTTTGTTCTATATCCTAAAAATTTGAGTGTAATCCTGAAATTTTAAGAATAAATGGTAAATTATGTATAGTGATTCATCATCTAGCGTTTACAGGTAGCGCGTAAATAAAAAACTGGGACGACAGAGAGAGAGAGAGAGAGAGAGAGAGAGAGAGAGAGAGAGAGAGAGTACTCTAGCGTTGCAACGTCTTCGCCAAGAACTCCCACTCTTGTATTGGGTCGTTTCATAATTATTGGCCGATTCGAACACAAAGAAACAAATAGCAGTAACAGACGACGAAGTGCATTTTATTCCGAAAAATGTCTGCCCTCGTCTGCAATACACTGTGCCCAACGTGTTTTCAGTGCAAAAATGCCACGTTGGCAGAAACTGGCATCACAGTGGTCAGAGGAATCGCTAACGGCGGAAATCACAGCATCCTTTTTATCAAACCATTTGTTCCTCAAGAAGTGGTTCAAATGGCGAAACATGTGAAAGTCTGAGAGGGGGGGGGGCAAGTCAGTGAATAAACAGGGAGAGAGAGGACCTCGTACCCCAAGGCGTTGATATTTCGCATGCTTCCAATTGACACATGCGGGCGTGCGCCATCCTGAAGCACTATGGGGCCCAAACGATTGGCGAGCGATGGTTGTTTGCTGCATAATTTCTGGTGACATTCGTTCGACTGACGGCAGCACACGTCCGTTGTGATTGTTTGACCTCGTTGCAAAAACTCATAATGAACCACAGTCTTCGCAGTCCACCACACAGAGATAAGAACCTTCTGTAGGGGCAACTCGGGTTTGGACATGTGTTTGGGTGGTTCCCCTTTATCGAGCCACTGCGCTGTTCGCTTCATGTTGTCATAAAGCACCCATTTTTCATCAACCGTAAGGATCCGATGCAGAAAGGGAGCACTAGCCTCACGTTTTTGGAGGGCAATGCATGTTTCCAGATTCCGTATCTGCTGCTGTTCAGTGAGTTCGTGTGGAACCCAGGTATCAAGTTTTAACCTTGCCCATAGCTTCCAGGTGTCTGGAAACTGTCGCTGATGATACGACAAGTTCGGCACTGAGCTCACGTACTGTGGACGTTGGTTTTCTTCCACTTTCCGCCTTAAATGTACAGTGTCACACAGAACCGGACGACCGGCTCTTGGCTTATGGTCGATGGCAACATCACCGGCACGGAACTTGGAAAACAGTCTACCGACAGTTCTGCCACTCGTCGCTCCGACAACCCACGCTCTATTGACATTTACGACCGTTTCGGACACATTCCGGCCATGTTTGAATTCGTGCAAAATCACTGATCTCACGTCAAGTTGCTCCGTCACGTCCCCAACTGCTGAGATCTGTCTGAAATACAGTTTTATACACGTGGACTGAACCGATTCCATTTGCATGGGCGTGTGGTAGTTCCTCCTACGAGGGGTCCCTTGAAACCGGCTATGCAAATACGCCTTGTCGGCATCGGCCAATAATTATGAAACGAATCTATAACTATTACTTACAGCAGCAAAATACTGTTCTTCACGTGTTTATACTAGCAATTTTAAGTAAAAGTCAACAGGTTCCTGGTAATATTGTTACGCGGGGTCAAAAATGAGCTGGGAGAAACAGCATTTTTTGAGAGGACGAACAAAAGTTTGGATGCCTTATTTCCCCCTACGGGCCTCTCAGGGAAGACGTCGCAAGTGGTAAAAACAAGGTAATAATTTTCCTTGTCTTTGCTTCCTCGGCGTTAGCCGAATTCCCGTGAAGAAACGTCGCTCTTTGGGAGGCAAACTTCTGACCAGATTAGGCAGCGCGCTTGTTGTGGGGCCGGCCAAATATTTACAGTTGCATGGGGGGACGAACATCATGAGAAAGACCAGATGAAATTCATCACCGTTGTGCAGAGACAGCGAGCTTTACGAAACTGGAGCTCGGGACAAAAGAAAAGGAGTACACTGAGCAAGACGGAGATACCGGGGACACACGCTGGAGCAGAGACGCTGATATTTTCGCTCGGATCGCCGTGCAGCAGAAAACAGAAGGAACGAAAGCGAATAGCGGACGCCCAGTCCAAAATGACCAGCCAAATTAGGGCAGCAGGAACGAGCTGCGCTATTCCGCAACTTTTGTTGAGGGAACAAACTAAGAAATGAAACGACTGCCGTCCGATCTCAGGGCCAAAAGACACGTCGTTAAGAAGAGCGTGGAGAAGACGCTCTTGAGAGCAGCAGCCTTTAAAAATCCAGAGGGGACCACTCCTGTGCTCCACGACCCTCTACCAATCGCAATCGGTGAGGAGAAGAGAAAAACATAGGATGAGATCGACGCTATCTCGTGGTGAGAAAGATTCATAGGCCATCAGACCGATTGGCTCACACAGGTGATAAAACATAGAGAGTGCGCCAGCCCCCCCCCCCCCCCCCCGTGATTACTTGTGCGTGTGTGCGTTTCTCTGTTTCTCCAATGCACTAAATTGGCGCAAAAATGCCAAAGGATTAACTTGAGGGCATTTAAGTACATTTTTGTTTCTCATTGTAAGAACTCGGTGAGTGGATCTCCGAAAACTAACGCCAGACACATGAGGTGTGAACTCCTTCGCAGAATGTTCATCTGGTCAGGAGTGATGACGATTCAGATTAACACCTCTAGCTAATGATGGTGCAGGGTATTTCTTCTCTTTAATTCTTATCCAAGCTGTTAAGAGTGTAATTAAATGTTGTGTTCGTGCTAAGTCCTTCTGATCATTATTGTGAGTGTGTGTTGCGTGGTTTCTTGCCTATCAGCAAAATCCAAATTGCCTCTTTTTCATTCTCACTGTATTGCAACGAATTCATGCTAAGGACGCAACTCTATTACAGGGGGAAAGCGTAACAATATTAACAAAAAGCAAACTACAAGCAGCACAATCAAAAGGACTTACCACAACTTTGAAAAGTATACCTACATCCATTGTCGTCCGGCTTCTTCTGCTAGTGAATGAATATCAGCGGTCGACAAGACATATCACAACGAACAGTAAAAACGACCAATTGAGTAAAACGTGAATTAAACGGTATAAAACCAAGTATAAAATCTCGAAATTCGAATGAAATGAGAACATACAATCTATTGAAAAGTAAAACCAACAAAGTTAAAAGTTGAAAGTGACAAAACCACCGAACCTATCTACATTCTATCCATGCTACTAGCATTCATATATGTTTCAGCAAATATTATGCCCTCATCAGTGGAAGAGTTCACAAGTGCTTAGTCCTCCGCAATTAACTCAGATGTAATATGACATGCCTGAATGAAAGACAGTATGTTAACTTCATCGCATAAGCTATGAACACCTATACCCTATCGCGCAGTTCTTGTATAGCGCCATCTGTGGGGATTTCGCCGACGTTTTCGTCCTGCTGATCGACCAAGCCAAGCAAGCAGAGTTTATCTGACTTCTGTTTAATCATACGTTGATTTTCAGAATATAACAGGTATCTCCATGCGTGTGGAATATCGATAGGTGAATTACTCTTTAAACACTTCCCTTTATATTTTTCAATATAATTAGAGCCTCTTAAGTGAGAATTTGTTTATAAGATCGAAGTGATGTTAGAATTTTGACATTTTCCCAATCGGGTACAGCATTGTGTTCGATGCAATATTGAATAAATGCTGTTTTGTGTCTTTTCTTTTCCCAATCGTATACATGTTCTTTTAATCGAGTAATAAGGCGTCTCATAACGAACTCCAATCAAAAGATTCTATGCACATAGAATCTTTTTGATTGGAGTTTGTTATTATCGGGATACAATATACGCCCGATTTATCGAAGAGTGACTTGTTGTCATTGTAGGTTAACAAGGCACCATTATCGGGTCTGATTGTAAGGAAGAAGAATATGTAATTGCTCTTTTGATGTACAATCAGAACAGGCTGATGTACAATCAGAATAGCCTTACAATCAGAACAGGCTGAATTGCAGTGGATCAGGAATACTGCAGAAGCATTTGGTTATATGTAGTGGTAGATTGATTACTTCCATTTACAACAATATAAAAAATAACGTTCAAATTTTGCATAAAAAAGTGAATATAAAGCTTACTTATCAATTCCTTTTTTACCACCTATTACCAATTTGTTAAAGAGAGAATGTGCAGAGCATGAATTATATTTGGCTGAAACTATCACCGATAATGGTGCCTTATTTACCTACAATGACAACAAGTCAATCTTCGATAAATCGGGCGTATATTGTATCCCGATAAAAACGAACTCCAATCAAAAAGATTCTATGTACATAGGTAGTACTAAGAGACGCCTTATTACTCGATTAAAAGAACATGTATACGATTGGGAAAAGAAGAGGCCCAAAACAGCACTTATTCAATATTGCATCGAACATAATGCTGTGCCCGATTGGGAAAATGTCAAAATTCTAACATCACTTCGATCTCATAAACAAATTCTCACTTCAGAGGCTATAATTATTGAAAAATATAAAGGGGAATGTTGTAACAGTAATTCACCTATCATTATTCCACACGCATGGAGATACCTGTTATATTCTGAAAATCAACGTATGATTAAACAGAAGTCAGATAAACTCTGCTTGCTTGGCTTGGTCGATCAGCAGGACGAATACGTCGGCGAAATCCCCACAGATGGCGCTATACAAGAACTGCGCGATAGAGTATTGGTGTTCATAGCTTATGCGATGAAGTTAACATACTGTCTTTCATTCAGGCATGTCATATTACATCTGAGTTAATTGCGGAGGACTAGGCACTTGTGAACTCTTCCACTGATGAGGGCATAATATTTTCTGAAACATGTTTGGATACTGGTATCATGGGTAGAATGTAGATAGGTTCGGTGGTTTTGTCATTTTCAATTTTTAACTTTGTTGGTTTTACTTCTCAATAGATTGTATGTTCTCATTTCATTCGAATTTCGCCATTTTATACTTGGTTTTATACCGTTTAATTCACGTTTTACTCAATTGGTCGTCTTTACCGTTCGCTTTGACATATGTCTTATCGACCGCTGATATTCGTTCACTAGCAGAAGAAATCGGACGACAATGGATGTAGGCCTACTTTTAAAAGTTGGGGTAAGCCCTTTTGGTTGTGCTGCTTGTAGTATGCTTTTTGTTAATAATACCAGGAACCTGTTGACTTCTTAAAATTGCTAGTATAAACACGTGAAGAACAGTATTTTGCTAATGTAAGTAGTAGTTATAGATTCATTTTTTTAGCCACGTATTATTTACTCTGTGCATTTATGCTTTTAGGATTTTCTAGTTAATTATGAAACGACCCAATAATCTGCGATGTACGAGAACGCGTTCCCGCGTTTGTGAGATCGTTGAAGAATTGAAGCTGCCGTGAAGCCGCTTCTTACGGAGCACGCACAGAGATACCAACCATTACGGAATCTTCGTAATTTCCCCGGAGATTACGGAATAATGGATGACTAACAAAACATTACGAAAACTCAGATTTTCGCTGTTAAGAAATTTTTACTAGTTTTATTATTAATCAGTGTAAAAGCATCTGAACAGAGTTCGCAACACAGCTCTTTGCTTCTAATTATTTTTCTTAGGAGGAGGAATTTGTTTTGCTTGTTTGAAAGAGTGCAAAAAAAAAAAAACCAAAAAAAAAAAACACTGCGCCGGTGTGCAGGATTACTTAGGACCAGCGAGCTTCTTTCGCCGTGGCATAGGATTACGTCTGCCCGATGCCTCTGCATAAAGGTTGTGACGCAGCGCTTTATTTTTTTTTCTTTTCTTTTTTCTTTTTTTTTCCGAGGAGAAAGAGTTTGTTTTGCATCTTTGAAAGCTAAGTGTAAAGAAAGCACGGTGCCAGGCTGGGTACGTTGGCCCGGACGTGCTTCTTCCGCTGTGGCCCGGGGTTTCTTTAGCCCGATGCCTCTGAACCAAGTTCGTGACACACCTCTTTGTTTCTTTTCTTTTTCTTTCCTTTCCTTTCCTTTTTTTTTTTTATGAGGAGGAGGAATGTATTTTGCTTGTTTGAAAACTAAGGGGAAAGAAAGCACGGCGCCGGGCCCGTAAAACATCGGCCCGAAACCACCGAACAAAGTTCGTGACGCAATTTTCTGTTTCTTTCGTTTCTTCCTTGTTGTTGTTTTCTTTCTGCGGAGGAGGAATTTGTTTTGCTTGTTTGAAAGCTAAGTTGAAAGAATGCATGGCGCTTGGCCCCAGGATTACGTCAGCCGTTATCATTTGGGGCTTTCTCGTTATCGATGCACAAACTGAGCAGAAATCTTGAGAGGGTGGGGGGTCTGTTTGAGGACGGAATTCCATCTTTTGGAAATGATAGTTAGTTGGAGTGAAGATTTCTCCCGTAATTATAATATTTTCTGGCAATGTTCTTTCTGCCCAGTATTTTTCTTAAATTTTCATTTCTTCCATAAATACTTACATTTCAGCTTAAAAATGGAGGAAAGAGTTTCCCAAAACGGAAGACCGTCGAAGCGAAGATTTCTCCTGTAATCATAATTTTTTCCCCCGTGATGTTCTGAGTATACTGTGTTGTTGTTAAGTGTTGCATATGACTATATTTCGAAGAAAGTCTGACTGAAAATTGAATTTCTGCTGCATGCAGAAGTTGCTGATATAGGAATTAGCATAGAAGAAGCTTTCTTTTCTTCAGTAATGTACTGGGCAAACATCCGACCATTCGTCCAAGATGTGTTCGGGTTCGAATCCCAGTGAAGCATGAATGTTGTGTTTGTCTTAAGGCACTGGCTCTCTCCCTTCCCTGGAATCAGTGGCCCTAAATTAGGGACGAGTGACTGCTTATAGCTCATTGAGTTGATCACGGTGGTCGTTAAATTTCAAATATAAAAAACAATTCTTGGCAAATATTTTCCCAGCTGCTGTTTGTGACAGTGATTTGGACAAGTTGGAACTGGAGTTTGCTTTATAATCAAATTGATGAATTGGAAGAATTTGTTTCGAATAGTCGTACAATTGATACCGCATTGTCAAACATTTTGAAAATGACTGGTGCAATTGTTGCTGAAAAGTATGAAGTTTTGCCACACCTGATACATGCTATTCTTGTTGTGCCACACAGTAATGCAACTGCGGAAAGAATTTTTAGCATTGTCCATAAGAGTCAAACAGAATTTACGCCAAAGATAGCCACTGAAACTTTAGGGGTGTTGTTAGCCTTAAAAGTGAAAAAATTCCTGCTAACAACTGGGCAATAATTTAGATAGCATTTTAGAAGAAGAAGAACATTTCTGCATTTGTACCAATATTTGATTTAATTTACCTGCCAGGTCCGCCAAAATATGTCCTGAAATTGTCCTGAAACTTAAGAAAAATTGTGTCCTAAATTTTTTTTATCGCTCCTACCCCTGTTGTAATGCATCTTTTAGCAAGTAATCAGTCAAAAAGGTTAGTGTCAATTATCTCTCAAAATAATCACTTTGAGTAACAAAGCTATTCACAATTCTGCTTCCGTTGGGTGTCAGCTTATATATTTTATATGAAAAAGTATCTCCAATTGTAAAAACCCTTGAGGGAAATGCTTCCTTAGAAAGATACCCTTCACTATAAAGTGTATTTTGCGCCAATAACCGTTTTCAGTTTGATGCACAGTTTTCCAGCTAGGAGATGTAAAGTTATATCATGTTTCCTTCCCCGCATATCTTCTTATTGTTGTTTAATTTGAAAATTTTTTCTTGTCTTGGATATCTTTTCCTATGAGAAAATTATGTTAACAACTTGTAATTTTTCTTAACGCACACTTCTGCTGCTGGTGACCACAAGTAGCTATTTCTGTTTGTCGATGTTTTGCTGATCCTTGAAATCGGGTTGATTCTTTGTACACTTGTTCCATTCACTATGAAGAACATGTAAATACTGTGTGCAGTGTTTTTTACGCTTTCCAACCGTAGGTTGAAGAAGCGTATATTCTCCAGATTTGTCCGTCCGTCCGTCCCTCCGGTCCGTCCGTACGATAACTGTCGTAAAAATGGTTCGATTTCGATGAAATTTTAGTATGTGGTAGAGTACCACCTGGGGACGAACTCTATTGAAAATGGATGAAATGGGGTCAAAGGTCAGGACATAGGATTTCGATCCATTCCATCTCCCTTATCCCATATTATTAAGGTGGACGTCAAGTAATTTTGCTTCCTATACTTCCAATGGAAAAACTTTTGTACACATTTCCTTCACAATTAATGTGTTCCCAAGGATGAACATTTGAACATAGATTAAAATAACATCATATTATAACTTGGAACACCTAATATTTTTTAAAACATAACCATAATTTTATTAAAAATCAATAACTTTTCCTTTGGTGATGTTGAAACCAGAAAAAGCATGCCGCGACCTGTACTTTGATGACGTCAGTAGACAAACAAATGTTGGATTGCATAATTATGGTTATGTTTTAGAAAATATTAGGTATTCCAAATAATAAAATGAAGCTATTTTAATCGATGTTCAAATTTTCATCTTTGTGAACGCATTAATTGTCCAGAAAAAAGATGGCGCGACCTGTATTTTCATGACGTCAATAGACAAACAAATGTTGGATTGCATAATTATGGTTATGTTTTAGAAAATATCAAGTATTCCAAATTATAAAATGAAGCTATTTTAATCGATGTTCAAATTTTCATCCCTGGGAACGCATTAATTGGGAAGAAAATCTTTCCATTCGAAGTACAGGAAGCAAAATTACTTGACGTTCACCTTAAAGGAGCAATTCTTGCATGTATGTAAATTTTATTTTGAAAACGGCTCTAAGGATTTGATGAAAGTCGTTAGCCTACCGTTTTCTGGTACTAGGAATTGATTTAGTTGATCTCGACTTTAGGAAAATTCGTTTAGTGGGTTAAATAACCACCCCGAATTACCACGTCTTTAGTGTAGTGTCATGGCGTCGACAGATGGCGTGCGGTCACGCCATCTGTCTCATTACGTCACGCGTTGTGTGTGGATCCTATTAAAGTTTTATGACGTTACACACATGCGAGCAGATGGTCGCGATTCCCATCTGCCTCATTACGTCACGCGTTTTGTGCGTATGATTGTCCGCACGATAATTCACGTAAAATTGTTCGATTTCGATGAAATTTTAGTAAGTTGTAGGGGAACACCTGGGAAGGAACCCTAATGAAAGTGAATGAAATGGGATCAAGGGTCAGGACATAGGAGCGGGATCCATTCCACTGCTCTTATGCGTCATAACTAACATAATAAAGGTTCGATTTCGATTAAATTTTAGTATGTGGTAGGGAACCATCTGGGGACAAACCCTATTGAAAATTGGCGAAATGGGGTTCAAAGGTCAGGACATAGGAGCGGAATCATTTCCATCGCCATTATGCATCATAACTTACGTAAAAATGTTTCGATCTGGATGAAATGTTAGTATGTTGTAGGGACCTGACTGGGGACGAATCCTGTTGAAAATGGCGAAATGGGGTCAAATGTTAGGACACAGAAGCGGGATCTACTCCATAGACCTTATGCATCATAACTTATGTAAAATTTCTCCGATTGCGACAAAACTTTATTATGTTATTTCGGAGGTATACTGAACCAGTTCTGTTGAATATTATCGAAATGGGATAAAAGGTCAGGGCACAAGAGTGAGATTTATTCTATAGCCATTTTCCTCACCTCATAACTTGAGTAATGATTTCTAGTATGTTGGAAAGCGTATCATAATCAATGCATTGCATGATTTTACTAACTTGTTGTTAATTAAACTTTGCTTTTAGTTAATGTTAAGTTGTGTTTTTAACATAGCTTACGGATGAATAAATGAAATTTATGTCCTTAAATAATTCGTTGGACATATATCTCACACTCTAGAAATAACTACGTGAAACAAACGGCTAGAGTGAACAATCAGCAAAAAACGTACGTAACGTCAACTGTTTATTCCTCAAGCACTGCAAGTTCAGGTCACCAATACAACATAATCATCAAGTCGCACAACTGACACTTAATAACAAACTTTTATATCAACATATCTGTCATATAAGTAGAGAAAACACTCATTCGTCGATTCACATCAATCTAAAACAAATTTCAACTGCTTTCGCTATTTCAAGTGTATCGCCAACATATCAGCTACATTCACTACCTCCACACTTTTTTAAACTTGGCTTTTTACTTTTCCTGACTTTTTGTCAGCGTTTGCCAAAATGTACAAGCTGTTCCGGGAAATAATGTGCTGTTCAGTAAGAAAATAAATCTTAAACCGAGAAGTAACGAAAGTTACATAAGAAAATAGAAACTCAAAAGAGAGGTTAAATTAGTGATGAACGGTACATATGCCTTTTAAAATAATGACACGTTTTCCACTGGGGGCCGCAAGTGCGCTCCCCTTTTCACCGATTATTTTATTTCCTTAAACATTTACTTTGAAAAATTGTTTTTATGTTGGAAAGGATTCAAAAGACGTGTATTAAATCCTAGAATTCAGGATCATATTTCTTGTTCGTCTTTTGAAAGCACAACATCGATATATTGCACGTTGAGAAAGATTAAATAACTCTTGTAAAGGCGGTGAAATATTTCCACCTGGAAAGAAAAAGTAAGTCGGAAGGAATGGTGAAATCTTTCTACTTAAAACAAATACAAAAGAGAAGAACAATCATAAATGTGAAGGGAATATTAATGGAGGAGGAAACTGTGAAATCTAACTATTTTAAAAACAGAATAAGAAGGCAGGGAAAGATTGGGAAATATATCTCTACTTGAAAACGATAAGAAAGATAGAGAAAAAAAGAGTGAAATATTCTTACTTGAAAAAATTAAGAATGTAAGAAGAAAGTAAATCTCTCTCTTTACCTAAAAGGAATGAAACATCTGGGAGAGAAAATTAAATTTCTGTACCTAAAAATTACATTTCTCTACCTAAAAATTAAATTTCTCTGCCTAAGAAATAAAATAAATCGCTGTCTTTACCTAAAAAAGGATGGAACAACTTGGAGAGAAAATTAAATTTCTCTACCTAAAAATGATAGGAAAGTGGGAGAAAAACCGTGAAATCGCGGATAGAACAGAAAGCATTTTTGGAATCGGGGGAAAATCCATGTATCATTAATCTGTTTGGCGATTTGAAGACTAAGTAGAAAGTAATTACAAATGTAGTTAGATCCTTCGTTGTTCTGAGATGAATACGGACGTCGTGTTTGGAAGGCTATAATAGCAAGTAAACTTTACTATCTTCTATAATACTGACATACATTAGCGATAGGCCCGGGGGCCGCGTCCGGCCACCGTCTTAAATTTATCCGGGCCATGAGGACATTTACAAATTTCACTGAATCTGGCCCACTAGTCACCTACGGACTGTTAAGTTTTTCTGCAGTCAGAGAAATGGTGCGCTTTAGATGCCGCCCCGAAGAAGAATCTTGCCGACAGATGGCAGCACGTCGATAGCAGCGCTTCCCTCTGATTGACGGAAAAATAAGCATGCGGACGGGGTGCCTGAAGTAGCGCTGGATGGCAGAGTCTATCGATACGTGCAGTTCTGTTTGATTGAGTGGAGGAGGAGAAAGTTGTAAGCTGGAGGTCTTTCTGCAGGAAACCGACTGAAGCGAACGGGCGGGATATCGCCATTGCGCCATTATTGTTCGTAGTAGGTGGTACACGCAAGCAGCAGCGTCGCCCACAAATGTCAGTATTGAATGGAGCGTCTTATGAAGTTTTAATATGCTAGTTTACTATGTTTAACTATATTGATATCTTGTGGCACATTGCGATTTTTTTATATTAGTTTTATTTTGTTATAATTGAGTCTGTGAGCAATTGTTTTTTTCTAGAATGAAGTTCGTTGAATCTAAAACGTGGACTGGAATAACGGATTCACATCTAGAAAGCCCTTTTCGTGTTGCAAAATCAGTTATTTCCCCAAACATTGACTGTCTTGTGAGAGGCATGAAGTTCTGAACGTCCCATTGAATACATCTGATCTGTTTTAAGCTTGATTTATTTTTGTTCGTAAAGTGAAAGTAAAAAAAATTATTTTCATTAGAATAACATTAAAATGAGATTAAAATGACATTAAATAATAAATAGCTAAATAAATCTCTCATGAAATGTATGTTTTACTGTTAATCTACTCGTACATTATTTATACTAATGACATAATTAAATCAAATAAAAATTAACCAGAAACTAACATTTTTTTTTGCAAATAAATACCTGTTTTTAAATTTTAAAATAACATCCTACGGTGTGGCCCGCGGAAATATTTAAATTCGCTATCCGGCCTGCGTTCCAGGTGAAGTTGCCCATGCCTACTTTAAACATCCGTCATTTCTTTTTTGATTGGAGGTTTAACGACCACCGTGAGCAAATAAATGGGCTATAAGTCGTCGCCTGTCACTAATTTAGTATCACTGGTTCCAGGGAAGGGAGACAGCCTGCTCCGTAAGACAAACACAACATACATGCCTCACCGGGATTTGAACTCGGACCCAACGCGGACGAATGATCAGAAGCCATCGCTTAGACCATGCGCCCCCGGGGCGACATATCCGTATTTGATTCACATGCTGTGATATGTCCTTGATAGTATAGCGCGAGAAAAAAAAATATAGATACAGTATCTATATTGGCTAAGGTATTTTGACTTATTCCTGTATGTTTCATAAGAACAACATATTTTTTTCAACATCTGAAACTTCTGTACACCAGTTTTTGAACACAGAATTTCGAAACAGGGGGGGGGGTGAATAATGCTCGGTAAGTAATCCACGCCACTTTCATGAAACAACTGTGGGGTGCTACAGATGTGACGCACATGCAAGACAGCAATGTTGCAGCGACAAGATTTGACGGTAATTGGGAAAGCATTCGGGTCCGGAGCAGAAACATATGAGTTCGAGTTCTGCCACTGGCAAATTTGTGGTTTCACATTACAGCCCGAACGTGAAAGATCTACTGTTCGTTAGGTTCTTCGAAAAATTCGTGATGTTCCTTCTACACATCGTCTGGAATTATTGAGAATTCCTCCGTCGCTTTGAGAAACGCTTCTTCCTTACATAGCCTGGAATGAGCGAGAATTAATCCTTCTACAGAGAGTTATTTCAAGCATGGTTTCCGGTGGAAGCGATACCTGCAATTTCGTCCCCTCTTTCTCAAGGGAGGGGGATATATGTGACGTACTAGAGAAGTGACGCATATGTCAAGACGGCGAGTAGCAGTGATGAGCGCCTGCCGGTGTAGCTTAATTTGGGAGAGCATTCGGCTCCGGAGCGGAAGGCTATACGCTCGAGTCCAGCCACCAGCAAATTTGAGTTTCACACAATCAGAGGTGAATTAAAACTCCTTTCAATTCGTGAAGGAAGAATGTTATTTGTGAAGTTCGGTTTGTGAAAATACAATATATTGACAAAAGTCACCGGACACCCCTTCAAAAGCAAATGAACGGATCCGCTGCGTTGTTGAGATGCGCGGAACAGCTGCAAACGGTATAAAACCAAGCGTGCCGCCCCGGTGGCGCAGGGGTCTAAGGCGTTGGCCTCTGATCATTCGACCGTAAGGGGTCCGGGTTCGAATCCCGGTGAGGCATGGATGTTGTGTTTGTCTTACGGCACTGGCTCTCTCCCTTCCCTGGAACCAGTGACCTTAAATTAGGGACGGACGACTGCTTATAGCCCATTGAGTTGCTCACGGTGGTTGTTAAACCTCCAACCAAAAAAAAAAAAAAAAGAAAACCAAGCGTGCAGCTGGCAGCGATCAAATCGCACTGTGAGGTTAAGTGGAAATAACGCGGTGGTAGAGAACTAACTTTGAGAAAGAAAATATTGTTGAGTGTTATATTAGTGGATTGCCCATAAAGAGAAACCGAGAGGCGTTTAAACATACCCAAGTCAACTGTTTTGGATGTACTTAATAAATGGTACACACATGGCGTGCCTGAAGCAGCAAAACGTATCGACAGACCAAAGAAAATCAGTGATAGAGAACGTCGAAGACTCAGGAGAGTCGTTACAGCTAATCGACGGACTACTGCACAAGACCTCAATGTACAGGTGAGTAAAAATGCTGGAACCTCAGTAGGTACACGTACCATTCGCTGAGAACTTCATTCCATGGGTTACCGTGGTAGTGCGGCTGCTCATAAGCTTTTCATCTCCACTCGGAATGCTACTCGTCGTTTAGCATGGTGTGAAGGACATTTATCATGGACCGTAGATCAATGGAAACGGGTTCTATGGACTGATGAATCCATATACACGATCCATCAGTCTGATGGCCGTGTGTGGGTATGGCAGCAGCCGGGGGAACGCTATTTACCACAGTGTGTTGTTCCTACGGTCAAGGTTGGAGCTGGCAGTGTACTCGTGTGGGGGTGTTTTTCGTGGTATGGTCCCGGCCCATTGGTTATCGTGGACAAACTTGTTAACCAGTATATCTACCTCAATATTCTGGACAATTATGCCCTACCAACTCTGTGGCATTGCTATGAAACCGAGCCATGTTGGTACCAGCAGGATAATGCACAGAGCCATAAAGCAAGGACTGTTAGGGCGTGGTTTGTCGATAATTCCGTATCGTGTGTGAATTGGCCAGCGCAGAACCCTGATCTTAATTCCACAGAGCACCTATGGAATGAATTAGAGCGCCGCATAAGAAGTTTGGAACCAAGGCCTACTACTAAGCAACAGTTAGGGGCAGCATTATGTACTGAATGAAAGGGCATACCTATTGCTGTGTTCTAAAACCTTGTCGAAAGCATGTCTTGAAGGTCAGTGCACGCATTAAGGCCAAAGGTGGACCGACACCGTACTAATGTATGCCAATAAACGCTACGTGGTGTGCCCCTTCTAAGTGTTCGGCGACTGTTGTCAATATAGTGTATCTCTTACTCTTAAAACCTGCATTTTCATTTACAATATTTTTTTCCTTATTCCAGACAATCTTTTAAGACGATTAAAGCTCGTTTCGTTTTAAAAATCTTGCAAAGATTTTCTTGTTTTTGAGCATGGTTAAAATTGTTTTTATTACCAAAATGCATCTTACATTTTCCGCTATAGTAAGTAAATTTTGCTTCAGCTTCTGCCATTTTCAGCCATTGTTTTTCATTCTTCTTCTAATAAAGAGGTTTTCCCTTTTAAATACAGAGGAACTTTAATTGGTGGTATCTCTTTCCAAACTCGAAAATTCCTACGTGAAAGATTTTGCTAAACTTTTCATGTCTGGATTTCTGTTTTTCCGTGAAAACTTTTAAAAAAGTTCTTTCGGTTTACGAGGCAGTGTCAGAAGGAAACGAAGCAAAGAAAATGACACTGAATTTTCGATTGTAATGAGCACGTCTTTTAAATCCCTTCTGACAGGAATTAAATTTAGCAAAGTTATTCAAAGTGAATGCAACCTGTTAGAAAAAAATCAACCGGATTTCTACAATCCATAAAGCATCCGGAAATAGAAACAGATATTTACTTACAAAAGCGGCTAAAAATTATGTGTCGAAAATTAACAAATGGCACACAAAAAGCTTCTCATAGCAGAAGAAAGGTGTCGGAGACAAAATAATTTTCAAACCGAAAAGTTAAAAGAAAATATACAGAAGGAAACATGCTACAATTCCACGTCTTCTAGGGGAGGAATTTTTCATAATGGGATTGTTGAAAACAGGCGAATAATGTTCTTCACGGGGAAAGCTATGTTAAGGAAAAAATACATCTCCCGGAAGCTGAGATAACGAGAAAAAGGTTTTGACCTTTATGACCTTTACACCAGCAAGCAGGAGATCTGTGCATTATTTAAAGAGGATTATACTGCACTTCTCTATTGTAGCGAACGGAATGCGGTAAAAGGAAATTTCTCAATTGGGTTTATAGAAGCGGAGATACAGCTGCAAACAGAAGTACACAAACACCACCTAGCGACAGAGCTGTAAACTATAAAGCTCCTCAAATACTAGACTAAGGTATTCAACAAGGGAAAGGGCATCCGATGTTGAAAGAATTTTTTAAATTGCACATGTAGAAGCAGAGATTTTGAGAAAAACAGATTAAGCGTTTGCGCCCCTTAGCGGCGAAATTGTGCCTTATTTTGGAAAGAAAACACGCACACAGAATTTACATACTTAGTAGAATCTGACCGAAGAAAGACGTTTTTCAATCGGGTTTTCAGTTCCGCAATTATTGCTGTAAACGGAAACGTGAGCTTACGCCCTCTGGTGGCAGACTTGTGCGTTAAGAAAAATTTGAAATTATATGAGAAACATTTCGCAGCGGAAACGCTCTCCAACAAAGAAAGAATTTTTCAAATCGGACTCTTAGAAGCAGAGGTATCGGCAAAAATAAGATATATATATATATATATATATATATATATATATATATATATATATCATCATCATCATCATTGTCAACCATTATCAATCCACTGCTGGACGAAGGTCTTCCCAAGTTTCCTCCACAACGGTCTGTCTTGTGCCAGTCTCCTCCATGTCACTCCCACATACTTTCGAATTTCATCCACCCACCTCCCATGTGATCTTCTTCTGGGTCTTTTCCTGTCCCTTGGAATCCAATCTAAAATTTCGGCTGTCCATCGATGGTCTGTCCTTCTAGCAGTATGTCCAGCCCATTGCCATTTCAGGGATTTTACTCTGATCATGATGTCTTCCACTCTTGTCATTTTTCGGATCCACGAGTTCCTCTTCTTATCTCTCCTGGTTACAGCAAGCATGCACCTCTCCATGATGCTATGAGTTGCCTGCAGCCTTTGTATGTCTCTTTTAGTTAAGGTCCACGTCTCTGCACCATACGTAAGCACTGGAAGGATGCATTGATCAAACACTTTTCTTTTAAGACATAATGGCATATTGCTCTTGAAAATTATGCTGTTTCTTCCAAAAGCTCTCCAAGCAAGTTTTGTACGCCGATTAATTTCTTCATCAATGTGACCTTCACTTGATACCTGCTGTCCAAGATAAACATACGTGTCTGTTATCTCCAGCTTTTCTCCATCAATCGATAAATATTCATTTCTTGTAAAAGCATTGAACATCACTTTTGTCTTCTGAAAGTTCATTTTTAATCCCACTTCTTTACTCTTGTCAGCAAGTTCCTGGATCATACTCTGCAGCTCTGACGGGGTAGTTGTAAAAATGACTACGTCATCAGCAAAACGAAGATGGGTTAGATAATCTCCATTAATCTTTATCCCCTTGTTTTCCCAGCTCAGCGACTGAAAGACACACTTCAATGTGGCGTTAAAGAGCTTCGGAGAAATGGTGTCACCTTGTCTCACTCCCTTTCCAATTTTTATGTGTGTTGTATTTTCAAACAGCCGAATCTTTGCACTTGCATTTTCATAGATGTTATTAATGATATTAATGTATGCATCTTCAATACCGCAGGATTTCAAAGCCATTGTAACTGCTGATGGTTTAACCGAATCAAAGGCTTTTTCATAATCGATAAAAGCCATGCACAATGGATGTTCATATTCCCTCGCTCTTTCAGTTAGTTCTCTCAGTACATGGATATGATCTATTGTGCTGTAGCCACTCCTGAATCCAGCGTGTTCTCTCGGTTGAGCCATGTCCAGTGTTACCTTCAAGCGGTGTGAATAGAACTTTAGTGAAGATTTTATAAACCACTGATAGGAGGCTGATAGGTCTGTAGTTCCTGAGATCCTCAATGTCACCTTTTTTATATAGCAGGATCATTGTAGCGCTGTTCCAATCCTCAGGAATCTTCCTTTCATTAAGGCATCGAGTGAAAATTTGGGCGAGTACTGTTTCGATTTCTCCACTTGCTTGTTGTATGATGACTACAGTAATTCCATCTTCTCCTGGAGCTATATATATATATATATATATATATCTACACCTCCTGGCAGGGAAACCATGTATTATTTTAAGAAGAAAATATTTCGAACAGGTTTATCGACGCGAGTGGTATCGGTCCACGAACGCATTTTTTCAATCGAGACTTCAGAAGCTCAGAATTTACTGCGAATACATCAGAAGCAGGAACTAACACTTACGTCCCCTGGTGGGTAAACCATACTTTACCAAAGATTAGAAATTGTATGCAAAATATTTCCCATTAGAAGCTGTATCCGCTGGAGAGTTAATTTTTCAAATCAGTTTAAAAGAAGAGATATCGGGGAAAACGTAAATTATTTTTACGCCCCCTAGCGGGAAATCTATGCGTAACTCGGAAAAGTGTCTATACCAAAAACAGTTTTCGAGATAAGTGTAATCAAAACGTAAAATAATTTTTTCTATCGGATGTTTAAAAGCAAATATATGGAATAAAATGTATTTTGAAATCGATATCATCTGCATTTACGCGCTCTAGCGGCGAAATTGTACATCGTGAAAAAAAAAAAAAATGAAATAAGGTATCATCATTCGCCCATTTCAAGCTTCCCAATGCAAAAAAAAAATTTCAAATCGGACTAATAGTTGTAGAGATATGGTGTCCACAGAAGGACGTACAAACCAGCAACATAAGCACGATCATTTTTACAAAAAACGTGCTAAAAATACTTGAAAATAAAAAGGAGATGTCGGGGCATATGCACAGTTTTCGGTAGCAATTGGCTTCGGTATGTCGTATCCAATTGTCAAGGATTATCGGTGTAATATACTAAAGCAAGTGGTTTGAGGTTTGACCCTTTTCTCATACGCTAAGAGCTGCTGCACATCTAATGTAGAACACTCTGTCTCTCGATATCCTTTGTGCGAACCCAAAGTACGCCTTTTGCTTTCAAGGTTTGTTGACCTTCGAGCAAATTTGGATCCATATCACGCGTGGTTCTTTCGTAGTATCAATCAGTTACACATTCCGTAGGCGTGGTTCCGTCATTCGAACATATAGTTCAACTTCAGAACAGGCAATTCTTTTCTCTTTATCTTTTACTGCTTCGTTTTCGTGATTTTCAGGATTCGGTGTTAAAAATTTTCCTACGGGCATTTGCTGGTTTCTAAAAGTTTTGTTTTGACCTACAAATTAAGTCTTGAGCGAATAAATGAACAGTCGTCTCAGAGTGGCCTCGGGCAGACATTTTGACGTTATGGTATCTAATGACAAACAATCTACGCTGTCGCGTAGGTTTCCCGCGAATTTTTTTTTTTTTTTTTAATTTCTTTGGTTCCAGTATATCTCTCTCGCTCACTCTCTTTACGACTTGCACTATAATTTTCTAATTTTGTTGATTTTTTAACCGCTTTTTGATAAGCAGAAACTAGTTTCCAGCAATTCCTGCGAAGGAGTTAGAACCTTGCAACAGGTTTTCACCTTTAATTTCTTTCTAACTCTTTTTCTACTACTTTTATGATCCAGTTTCACCTGTTAAAACGCCATTTGAGAAATTTTTCTATAAATGTAGATTTTGACTGGTGAAGGGAAAAATTAATCGTTTAATAAGTAAAAATAAGAAAGAAAGAGAAAAATTTGGCATACCGTCAAGACATGTGACCTGCAACTTTCAAGAGAATACATATTATTTTATCAGATTACACCAAAACGTTTTTTAAATATGCGAGAAAGAGGTTGTTAGGTACTTAACGTTCCGTGTACAACGAGTACATTTCATGCCAAAAAGAGAATGAAAATTAAACCGCTCTACAATATTTTAGATTCACCTACGTCCTTCCAGAAAGTACCATATCGTGTCCTTAGACACTGATTAACACTCACAAAAGCGGGCAGCAGGTAGCCTAATGGTTAGCGCTCAGATACTTCGCGGGGGGGGGGGGCAGGTTAGTGTCCTTATGCTACCAAAAGCCCGCAGCCCGCAGTGGTTTGAAGATTACGTTAAGCCGCTGGTCCTGGAGCAAAGCCTCCTTGTTGTAAGCAAGATCACCCTCCTCCATTCCGCAAACCCTCAACCACGACATTTAGCCAACTGTGTACTATACAAATTATTCGGTTGGCGGTTAAAAACCAACTAACTAACACAGAAAAGAAATTACCAACCCGAGGCATCATAATAAAAAAATAAAAAAAATCTGCCAATTAGTGGGAAAACTCTTCTTAAAAAGCGTAAAACGAATTAAACGATTCCATGTGAATTATAACTACCTACTTAATAGCGTGGTATGTGGACTTCCGCAGCGATAACCACTTTCACCCGTACTGGCGTCGACTCAGCTAGGCAACGGAAGGTGTCATCAGGTGTTCTGTATCAGTTGAACGGAATAACGTCCCGGTGTTTGGCGATGGAGCAAGTCATTGACGTCGACCGGCGAATGCTGGGTTTCATTATGTCTCAGAGATGCTCGACGGGGTTCAAGTTTGGGGAATTTGGCGGCCATGAGAAACCACGAAATGCCTGGCTATGATCCTCGAACTGTTCGTGCTGAATGCCAGCGTCGTAAACCCAGGGCGTTGTCTTTTTTTTTTTTTTTTGAATGGAGGTTTAGCGACCACCGTGAGCAATCCAATGGGATTTAAGCAGTCGACCGTCCCTAATTTAGGGCCACTAGTTCCAGGAAAGGGAGATAGCCAGCGCCGTAAGACAAGCACAAAATCTATGCCTCAACGGGATTCTAACCCGGACCCATCTCGGACGAATGATCAAAAGCCATTGCTTAGATCACTGCGCCATCGGGGAGACGGCATTGTCTTTCAGAAACAATCCAGTTTCATCCTGGTATATGGTCATTATACAAGGCAACACTTGGTCCGAAAGATTGTCTAGGTAGGATCTAGTGTCAAGGAGTGTTCATCAGGAATGAGGAGACTTAGTGATGTCGGTGTGAACAATCCCCATACCATTACGCCGCCATCACCGGCCTGTATTCGTCCAACAGCGCAGTCTCACTGCAGTTCGCGAGGCGTCGAATATCGATCTGCCCATCGGAATATTGTTGATGGAACTGGATTATCGGAGGAGATAACTCTTGTCCAATCGCGGTGCTCCCTTACCTACGGTCGCCATCGAGCAGCCAACAATTCTTACGGTTACTGAGATTCTGTCCTGTCCTTTCCCCTAGCAAAATTGTCATTCCCTTTTCAAACTCCGGCAACATGTCGCTTTCTTCATTGAGCTGGCTTCGAACTGGTGAACCGGTACGTCTTTCCTGTGTCGTGAATAGCTAATCCGCCTCGGTATGTGACGTCACTGCTACGCTCATCACCACAGTCTTTAATAATGGATTCGTCCATTAATAAAGACTGGTGTGATTACATGGTCTGGGTCATGGGTGCATCTTGGGAGCACTAGTTTGCATCTTACGAGAGAAATACCATTCTAGATGCAAAGCTCGTAGATGTTTCCTGAGATATTTCAAAGGTAATCAGCGCAGTTCTTTTACCAGAGTATTATTTATTAGCTCATGGCCCATACCACGCACGAATAAACAAGCTGTGACAGAAATTGTTATACCACGAATCGTAAAATACATATACATAACTATAATAAACGGTTGAATCATTAATGGGCAGTCTATAAGATAGGTCACCAACAACAAAATCTTCGTAATATACCCATTCAATGTTACTCAGCAATGCGAAGAAAATGAGATAAAACACGGTATAACACCTACGTAGCAGAACAAACGACGCAGACAGTTCACGTGCGTGTTGCCAAGATGAAGTCGTTTTACTTACTAACTTTATTTTATTGTTAGGTATTTCTCCTTGATTTTACGTATGTGCGATAGCGGTGAGCTTAGTTCCGATTTCGGCCACCGGATGAAAGCAGATGGCGCTGCAAGCACTGAATGACGTCAGAGCGTTAAGGGCAGACGTAGCCAATTTTATAGTTTTTTTTTACTCACAAATTCTCTGGGAAATTTTCGTTAGGTTCTCATCGTTCTAATATACCGTGACCCGCTATTCGGATCCATTCTTTCCTTAGAAAAAAGTCTGCCATTCAGCATTGAAGCCGGCTGCCTATTCTTAATTTCAAGAGCTTCTTTTACTTTCATTTTTGTAACGAATCATTGAAAATTTAGAAATACGATACACAAGTAACAAAAAAAAATTCATGCAAATTTTGATATTACCTATTGTAATTTAATCCTTTCTCATGAAACAGAAATATCAGGGCAAATAGATATATTTGCGGTATCTAGCGGGAAAATAGTGCATTAGAGAAACTAGAGAATGAAAGGAAACTTTTATTATATGCAAAAAAGGATTTTTTTTTTCTGTTTAATTACCTGGTAGCAAAAACACAAATGCCATACCGGTGGCGAAGTGGTAAGCCCTGGTTTATGACCGTTCGCCCAAGTGGGTCCTGGTTCAAATCCCGGTGGGGCACGGATGTTGTGTTTGTCCTACGGCACTGGCTCTCTCTCTCTCTCTCTCTTCCCTGGAACCAGTGACCCTACATTAGGGACGGGCGACTGCTTATAGTCCATTGAGTTGCTCACGGTGGTCATTAAATCTTCAACCAAAAAAAAAAAAAAAAACATTATAGAATAATCCTCTTTTATGGGCGCGATGTCATCGCGAAAGCAACTTTTCAAAGCGAACATATCGTGTCGTGGACAGACTGATAGCTAAAATGTCAATAAAAGCAATAATTTCTCTGGTATACGTATGCCACCAAATCCAGAGATACCTATTTTCAAATCATTTTAAATTTTGCTTCTCACCCTTTGTATCATCTGCGCGCAGAGAGTACGCGAGCTGGATAAACCTGAAACTATTCGAATGAGGAATGTAATTGCGTCATTTCATCTGTTTGACTTGAAACATATGTCACTGAGGACAAATTCAACGTTCATTAGCTCATTCTCGGACATGCCGTACTACCTGAACCCTGGGCGGCATTTCCAGCTACTTAATAGCGCGCATTCTCGTATTGTGCCTGTTGAGGTCGAGGCCAAATGCAGTTCGCAAAAAGGTGCAGATCGTAATTGCCGGTAGCAGGTTTGGTTCTGCATCATGCGCAGGAATTAGTTATTTCTTTCCCTCGTTTTAATGCATTTCTTATTCGTCATACATATATATGTCAACTACACAAACTAAAGTGAAAATTTTCAACACGACTTATATAAGAAGCGTGAATATTTCCATCTCCATATGTGTAAATAAATAACAACCTAAAACTCAGAGTTCACATAAAATTAAGAAATTAGCTGTTATGTGTCGAATATATCTCGTTCACTTTCGATAGATAAACAACGCAAACATCAACGTCGGAAGCAACAATTGTTATCTGTCAATCATTATTGTTATTGCAATTACACTGGCGGAAAGTGAAAAAAGAACACCAAGAAGGAGACGTCTGATACCAACGAAATTTATACAGCATAATAACGGAAATACAGAGGATAACGTGATCAAAACATTATGCACAGAAGATAACGTGATCAAAAATACAGCTGTATTTGCTGGTAAACTGAAAAATAACATTTCCATGTAACATGGTTAGTACAAGGTTGAACCGCCATGAACTGCGTCACACTGTGCAATTCTGGCATGGAGTCTGTCGTACAGATGTTGGATGTAAGTTTGGGATATTAAGTTCCAAGCATCACCAACCTGGACGCGTAAATCGGGGATGGTCGTGGCTGGCCGTGGAGACCGGATAAGTCGTTGTCCCATAAAATCCCACACGTGCTCAATGGGGGACAAATCCGGTGAACGTGTAGGCAATGGAAGTTGTCTCACACCCTGAAGTGCATGTTGCGTTGCACGTGCACTTTGTCGGCGTGCGTTGCATCCAGTAGACGGTTGCTGATTGTTCGCACAGTCACCTCAGGTGCAACGGCAGCTCGGATTTGCATCGCAGTGGACGTTCTGCTTGACAACGCCGCTCTTTTTATGCGTCGATCGGCCCTCTCATCAGTCCGTCTGTGACTCCCGGTTCCACGTCTTCTCATGTGGGAATGTTCCTCAGACCTTCTACGCCACCATCGTACCACCACCGATACTTCCAGTCCAATTCGCTCCGCAATACGACGATACGACCACCCGGCCTCGCGGAGTCCGACTAGACGACCTCGCTCAAAGTCCGATAACTGCTGAAATTGCACACGTCTTCCATGTCCAGGCATTGCAGCTTCTTCAGGGTCTTCGCAAGTGTCCGTACACCGACGACTGATTACATTCACTTTGCCGTACTCTTTAAATACCACCGACGATAATTTGCATATTATGCCGTGCTGTGGCGTAAGCGCTCACCGGTTGGTCCCGAAATTAACAGCACACTTACGTAAACTCGACCCCATTAACATATGTAAATTTCATGATCGTCCGCCAATTCCTTCTTGGTGTTCTTTTTTCACTTTCCGGCAGTGTATTTTCTAAAACTTTTTATTTGTCTGTATTATGTGATTCTGTGTTTTCAGACGTAGCGCTTTCCTGGTAAATTTGGGCAATTATTATATATACAGAATATAAAAACAATTCCCCCAAAGCGGAACTGTATTAGGTAACGAATATAGATAGCTTGTCCCAAAACACATGAGAATGTTTTTATAAAAAATGAGCAAACCTGCGTTCGACCTTGTAACAAGTCTCGAAAAACGGTAGTTGTTGTATTAACCATAGCAACCCGCTACACCCGTTTATCACGCATGCGTCGTCGGTAGTGCGCAGTTTAATACGCGTTGATTCGTGAACCCATAAGAAGTGTTTTCGCGCAGTGATTTTTTGAAAAAATAGACGAACGAAGATGCGCCATTAAATTTTGCTATCGACTTAAGAACTCTATAGGAGAGACCTTCAGTTTAATGCAAGAGGCTTATAAAAATTAAAGTTTTGGAAATTCAGCAATTTACGGATGGCATAAAGAATTTATGGATGGTCGTGAGTCGGCGGCTTTAATTGCTCATAGAAGAGCACCTTCAACGAGTGTTACACAGGTAAACATGAATAAAATACGTGCTATTATACGGGAAGAATGACACCTATGAATTTCACAGATCGAAGATGTAGCTCACATTTCAAAATCATGAATTCATAGAATTCTAACCGAGCATTTGGGCATGAAACGGGTTTGTTCAACTCAGGTCCCCCATTTCTTTTCACGTGCGGCCCAATGCAAGGCCGCACATGGCCGGTTCCGTTGTTTCTTATTTGGAGAAAATGAATATTAAGTTGATGCCCCAACCTGCGTACAGTCCAGACTTGTTACCATGTGACTTCTGGTTGTTCCCCATTTTAAACAAGAAAGATGACACCGAATTTTCGGTTGTAATGAGCACATCTTCCAAATCCGTTCTAACGCGAATTTAATTTACCAAAGCTATTCGAAGTCGATGGAACCGGTTGGGAAAACAATCAACCGGTTTCAACAATCGATAAGAGATCCACAAATAGAAACATCTGCTTAGTTCCAGCAGCGGCTAAGAATCATGTTACGAAGATTAACAAATGGCGTGCAAAAATTTGTCGTAGCACAAGGAAGGTATTACAGACAAAACGATTTCCAAATCGAAGAGTTAAAAGAAGAAATATACGAGGGAAGAAAACTTTGCATAACTCTGGGAATTCTAATTTAAGAATTTTGCATAATGGAAAAGGTGAAAATAAACGAAAAATATTCTGCATTGAAACAAGCTAAACTAAGGAAAAAGAACTTTTCAAATCCGTCTCCCGGAAGCAGAAATAAAGAAGAAATTTCTCAACAGTGTTTTGAGAAGCAGGAGATACAGCTGCAAACTGAAGTCCACAAACCACCGACAGAGATGCGAAGTACAAAATTTCTCATATACTAGCCTACAGTGTTTTACAAGGTAAATGGCATCTGGTGTTGAAAGAATTTTTTCGCACATGTAGAAGCAGAGATATTTAGAAAAGCAGATTAAGCCTTCGCGTCCCCTAACGACGAAGTTGTGAATTATTTTGGGAAGAACGTACGCACACAGAGTTTGCATAGTTAGTAGTATCTGACCGAAGAAAGAAGTTTTTCAATCGGGCTTTCAGTCCCGCCGATATTGCTGTAAACGGAAACGTGAGCTCACGCCCTCTGGAGGTAGACTTGTGGGTTAAGAAAAATTTTAAGTTACATTATAATGAATATCGCTTTTAACTAAGCTAATTATAATGAATTCAGCTTCTTCTACTACTAATACTTGTTGTTTGTTAATTATCATGAATAAACTTTCCTGCTAGTAGTGTAGTAATAATAATGAACAAGCTTTTTAACTGCTAGTAATGTTGTAGTAGTAATTAAGATGAATAAAGTCTTATGCTGGTTGTTAATCATAATCAACTAATGAAGTAAACCTAACAGCCAGACAGAGATCTGACAAAACTATGAACTGAGAAAAACGTACTTACAACAAATTCTTTATTAGTGAAACTTCTGGCTCTCACATAAACGAAGATCTCTTTATACAACAACAGCTTTCTGACACATAAACCACAGCTCACTTCGTACAACATCAGCTCACTCTACGCACATCAACAAAAAGCTCTCTCCATATAAACAAACGCTCTCCCACATAAACAAACGCTCTCTCTATACAACAACAAACGCTCTCTCTATACAACAACAAACGCTCTCTCTATACAACAACAAACGCTCTCTCTAGGTATCGTTGAACGCGCCTATTTATACTGGCTACCACCACGTCATGACTTACCCTCATTGCCAGATCTCATTCAGCGGGAGAAATAACATCTCGTTCAGTAAGAAGATAATTTACATAGTAAAATAAAATAACCAGAGATAGTAAAAATCAAAAGGAAAGTGAATCTAGAGTATACGTTACAGCATAGCAAACTTTTCGCACCGGAAACGCCCTCCAACAAAGGAAGAATTTTTCAAAACGGACTCTTAGAAGCAGACATATCGACTAAAATAAGTTATGCTCCTACGCTCCCTGGCGGAAAAGCCATGCATTATTTTAAGAAGAAGGTATTCTAAAAAATATTTTTCGATGTGAACGGTATCGGTCCACGGAAGAATGTTTTCAATCGAGTTTTCAGGAGCTCAGATTTTGCTGCAAATACATTAGAAACAGAAATAAACACTTACACCCCTTGTGGCCAAACTATTCTTTACTAAATATTAGAAATTATGTGCAAAGCTTTTTTCATGAGGAGCTGTATCTCGTGCAGAAAAAAGTTTTTTAAACGGAGATTTTAGAAGAAGATATGTCGGGTAAAACACACTTTACCTTTACGCCCCCTAGCGGAAGGTCTATGAATTACTTGAACATTTTAAAATTATATGAAAAACATTTCGCACTGGAAACTATCCAACAAAGAAGGCATTTTTTCAGATCGGTCTTTTGCAAGCAGAGATATCGACAAAATAATTTATTTATATATCTACGCCCCCTGGCGGATAAACCATGCATTATTAAAAAAAATGTCCCGACAAGGTTTATCGGCGTGGGTGGTATCGGTCCACGAAAGAATTTTTTCAATCGAGATTTTTGGAGCTCAAATTTTGCTGCAAATGCAACAGAAGCAGAAATTAAAACATATGCGCCCTGGTGGCCAATCCGTTTTTTACCAAATATTAGGAGTTATATTCAAAAGATTTCCCATCAGTAGCTGTATCCGTTGCAGAAAGAATTTTTCAAATCGGAATTTTAGAAGCAGGTATATCGAAGAAAACGCGGGTTACTTTTACGCCCCCTAGGCGAGAATCTATGCGTAACATGAAAAAGTGACTATACCTAAAATAGTCCTCGACATAAGTGTAATCGAAAGGTAAAATACTTTTTTCAATCGGATGTTTAGAAGCAAATATATGGAATAAAATGTATTTTGAATTCGATATCATCTGCATTTACGCCCTCTAGTGGCAAAAATTATTCATCGTGAAAAAACGAAATAAAGGATCATCATTCGCACATTTCGAGCTTCCCAATGCAAAAAAAAAAAAAAAAATTCAAATCGGACTATTAGTTGCAGAGACATGGTGTCCACAGGAGGACGGACGGACGGACAAAGCGATAAAATAAGCATGGTGTGCTTTACAGAAGACGTGCTAAAAAGACATTGTGGGGACGACAATTTGAGACTGATCAATAACTTATTACAACTGCGCAGGAGTGCTTCGACAGCATTCCAGAAAAATTCCAGAAGACATTCAAAAAGTGTGAAGAACGTTGGGACACCTGTATTTTTTTTTTCTTCATTGGAGGTTTAACGACCACCGTGAGCAACTCAATGGGCTATAAGCAGTCGCCCGTTCCTAATTTAGAGTCACTGGTTCCAGAGAAGGGAGTTAGCCAGTGCCGTCAGACAAACACAACATCCATGTCTCACCGGGATTCGAACCCGGACCCCTTTCGGACGAACGATCAGAGGTCATCGCTTAGACCACTATGACACCGGTATTCGATGCAGTGGACAGTATTTCGAAAAGGATGACCACTTCGTTGATAATTAAGGTACACTTATATTTTTTTTTATTCGATGCAATGGACAGTATTTCGAAAAGGAAGACCACTTCGTTGATAATTAAGGTACACATCTATTTTTTTTTTATTCGATGCAATGGACAGTATTTCGAAAAAGAAGACCACTTCGCTTTTAATTAAGGTACACATATTTGTTTTTTATTAAAACATTCTCAGTAGTTTTGTAGAACTGGAATATGGCAAGTAATCATAAGCTCTTAATGCTTGTAGGGGTACACATGATCTATATAAAAAAATGATTTAAACATATACTATTGTGCAATATCTCTGGGAGAAGAGGACATAATTCACCACTCTGACTAAGCGGGTTTGTGAGTGTGGAAGATATAAAACTGTAGAAAAGACTTGGGGAAAGATCTTCCATCAGTGAATTCATGATGGTTGTGCTGCTGCTGCTGCTGATATGCTAATATCTTTTCGAGGTACTGGAATTAAGGAGCGAATTAAATAATGCAACAGAAATATTCCCCCAATCCATCAGGGGGAGATCAACTGATGCGTAGATAGCTGAGAAGAAAATAAATGAATAGTCACTAGTATTGAAGACACAATTAAGAAAAGCAGTCAGTCATTTATCAAATTACGTAAAAGTGCTCGCATAAACTGTAAATAACATTACAAATGCAATTACGCAATTACAGTCGTCACACTTCACAAGAGATTGACAGAATGAGTAAATATAGTTTATAGTGAGATTCAAAATATTTAATGATACAATCAAGAAAATAACAGCAATCATTTGATGATAAAGTACATTAAATGGTAGTAAGCTATACACAAATGGTATGTGGAGTCACAATATCAACAATAGATAAAAGCAGTTAAAGACTGTGAACCACAAAGAACTAAGACCTCCATGAAATTTAGTAGAAAATAGAGGACAATAAGCTGTTCGATGTACAACCAGCATATTGTATCGGACACGTTTAGTTTGCACATCAGCATCGTTAAATTACCGTAGACTTGGAGCACCCGAATCAGAGCAAAATTTTCTTCGTCCCAAGACCCTTGTGATCCGTGGAATATAAGAGTATCCCAAAGTTCTACATTCCTGGGTGATATGAATACATTTTTGCATATCTGATGTTTTGAAAAACTCCACATTTATTGTCAAAAGTCGATGAAGAGTATCTGACTTTACCCCAAAATCGTGTGCCGCCCAGAATCTGAGAATGCCCGAAGCTGACGGTTGCTTCTTCTCAAATTCTAATCCTCCTTTTGCAGGTTAACAATAAGAGGATTAGTCCTGGGTCAACACACTAAACTTCCAACGTGTAGACCTGTTATGCATTAATCTTCTAATTTTTCCAGAGAAGATTCACTTCGTTCTTCTACGAAGAAAAGACAACATTTAATGACAGTGAATGATATATTCCCCCTCAAAAACCAACTCCCGTTTCACTTGTTTGTTCAGTGACAGTAATGGTGAATGAGGGCGACTTCTGCTAATTCCCCAGATACTGTGCAAATTTAAAGAACATGCGAGGGTAAGAAATCCTACCCATTCTAAACAGGCGATTAGTAGGCCGTGATTGTCTGAACGTAAGGGCGGTGTGGTCGTTAAAGGGTTAAAAGCAATGATATGTGGGCGAAGAGTTGATGTTATCATAGCAATGCTGGTGACTTCTGGCATTCAATGGCTTCCCGGAATGGAGGGATTGCCTCAGCGATGCAGTACGTATTGTCGTCATGTACGTTTTTAACGAAAAATTTTTTAATGAAGTTGCGGGTTTAACGAGGGTGGGAAAAGCTAAAGCGATCACTTTTAACAAATAAAGTAAGAAACTTTAAAGACATTCTATATTTAACGAGGCAGAGAAAATTTGCTGTGCCCGGTTATGGAATGGAGGAACAGAAATGACGGCATACTGGGAGAATTTGCAACAGCTCAGGAGAGCCCATGCTGTGTGCTGGTGGAAGAATATTAATGTAAAAGCAATGGGAAGAGAGTACATCAAGCGTTCAGCAAGCCAGTTATGCAAGAGGCTCTCCGCCACCCACTCCAAGAGGGCTATGCCTTTGATGTACCGCGTCAGCTGAGTTGGAAACAGGCCATATATTCCTAGGTAAAAAGACGAAGTGTGGCGTTTCAAATGGATTTCTGGGCGGCGATTGAAGAGAAAGATAAGGGAATAATGGAATCGGGATTTCTTCGGTGGGAGAGCAGGAGATAACAATTCTTGGAATTCTGCCCATTTCCCTTTTCACTCTCCAAGTGAGCGTTGTATTTGAAGAATCGGTGCTGCTTTAGCTTCGTGCATGTTGTGCAGTTAAATAGCGGTGATGCTGAAGTTGCTGTCAAGCTGAATATACATGAAAAACTTAATTAATTAGGTAACTATAGAACTAATGTAGTTAATTAAGACTTTCAATTATATCCAATTGTTATGTATACAGGGTGCATAGGAGAGTCCCTTTAGACTGGAATAACTTGCGAACGGAGAGAGGTACAGTTATGCAAGTGAGATAACGGTATAGTAAAGTGACTACGCCCGATCGAATGCAACCCATAGCAGCGCCCCTAGTGGCGAAATGCGGACGTTAGCCATTGCAAATCGAAAACAATAAGAGATAGAGCAAAATGTCGTTTTCTTCGCACAAAACGACATTTGTTTCACACGGATAAGATAAATTGTCACCTGAATACCCTACAATGTCCGAAATCGATGCGCGACGATTCGAATCTGCCTATTCACATTTCGCAAATGTAGCCGTATGCAAATGCAGATTGTGACGTTGTACCGTACCTACGATATAAAAACCAGTAAAAGGATGTACCCTGATCAGAAGTTTAGGTCAACGTACGCTGTGTGAGAATGGCGAGCTTGGATTTCTGGGGTTACGTAAAAAATCAGGTGTATGCAACAGTGCCTACAAGTCTGCTGGATCTACGTCGTCGTGTTACAGATGCTTGCAATAATGTGACACCTTCCATGCTGAAGAATGTGCATGCCGAATTACTTTCACGAATACAAATGTGTATCGTGGGCAATGGCGAACTCTTCGAACATACTCGACATTAACTTTTTATCACTGTGCGCCAGTTTGCCTTTTTTGTTTTTGTTTTGCCTGACGTCATCAAACTGTATTGACATAAGTACGCATTTATGCAATAAATTATGTGTATTTGCTCAAACCTATGCCTGTACCCTTTAAACCTTCACACAAAAAGTCGCGCGTCGATTACGGACATTGTAGGGTATTAAGGCGACAATTTATTTTATCCGTGTGAAATAAATGTCGTTTTGTGCTAATTAATTGATGCTCTACAACTTTGTAATTGGAAATTTTGCTCTATCGCTTTTCATTTTTGATTTCCAATGGCTAACTTTCGCATTTCACCACTAGGGGCGCTGCTATTGGTTGCATTCGAGGTAAAAATCCTCCAAATGCGTGGCGACAGTAAATAAATAAATACATCGCTCTTTCCACGCTCTAGAAACACACAGCAACCGAAAAATTGTTTTTCAGCCACCACTGGGAAATTGAACCACAGAACTCTCGATATCTAGCCGAGTGCGTTACATTTACACCATGGTGGCCACCAATCCACGGTGCTATGTGTATTTTTAAGTCAGCTTCTGACATCATAATGCATTCGATTGGGCGTAGTCGCTTTACTATACCGTTATCTCACTTGCATAACTGTACCTCTCTCCGTTCGCAAGTTATTCCAAGCTAAAGAGACTTTCCTATGCACACTGTATATAATATTAACGTATATGCATGCTATCACATATGTATCGTTTTCCATGGCATGAATTTTCAGCCAAAAACGAATTTAAGGAGGGCTACCGTCAGTCTCCAGCTCCTCGTTGTAAGCGGGTTCTCCTGTATTACATATATGTAAATTGTGGGTGATTATCAACTCATCCTCGAACTCAACTTTATATACCGTTTTGATGCCTCTCTGTAGTGTTCTACATTTATTTTCGTTTGATTGATTAACAGACTGTTCTGTTCCTCTATAAAACATCACTGGAAAATTACATAGAAGAGCATAAAAAATGCGGAAAAGATTAACGGAATTCTTCTTCGCAGTTGTTTTTCCATTTTGGTGTATTTATACATCTCTTAGGTTTTGCGCATGACTGAAAGACCGATTCACCCTTTCTTTTTCATTCAATAAATAAATAATAATAAATATTTACTTATTAAATAAGTAATAATATATTTATTTATTTATTGTTCATGTAATAGACAGATCGCTGGGATTTCAAAAAATAAATATTTAATTTTTTGTGCTGTTTTGATTTGTTCATCGCAAATTATTTAAGTGAGTACTCGATTTGGACTTCGTGTATTTAGAAAACTATATCTCGTCCTCATTACAATAGCTCTATTAAACATATACAATTCATGCCAAAAGCAGTTGACTGGTTTTGGGGAAAAATGAAATAAACAGTTTTTATGATGAGAAAACGAATGCAATCAGTAATGTAAATTAGCATAAAAAAATCAGTATTATCATCTAAAATCAGAGTCATAAACAAGGAAATGAAAAATTTTCGTCATATTGGTTTCAGAACGTTAACCTTTTTCTGCTTTCGTTTACGAAAAAAAAGTAGCAAAAAGAAAAAGAAAGAAAAAAATCTTTCGCTTGTATAATGGGTATGTTAAACACATACGTTAGAAGCAAAAAAAAAAAAACAACTCAGATGGTGGTACTTTCTTCAGGGCATTTGTAGTTTCAACGAGAAATTGATTGACTAAGTCGGAAAGAAAATTAACAGATCCTTACTACGCTGGAGTTAATTCCGTTTTGTAACATTTGAATCTGGTTACAGCACTGAATGCCGCTGAGTCATTTACACACGATGTACTTATTTCGAACGCTTTGGTGTTTTCTGTTCAACACAAGAGAACTAGTTTTTTACTGGTGATATTATCCTTAATGGGCTAAAGTCATTGGTCCGTTTTTCCACACTAAATAGAAGCCATCTTTGGTGGCTTTCCTAGTCCCCCCCTCTCTGAGAGAGGAGGGGGAATAAAAAAAGAGGTCTGTTCCAGACAGATTACGTAAGAGGTCAATTTCGTATGCAAAAGACAGTTTCCAAGAAACCTTTGAAGAAATAGGAGAAATTTGTACTGTGCTGGGCTGCATTAAGAAATATTTGTGGAACAAACAGATACAGATCAGGCAGTTTACCTCATGCTAGATTTCGGAGTGAAATATCACGAAAACAGAACCATGCACAGGTATCCATCCTACGCCCTTTTTCTTTTCATCAATTTTTCTTTACTCTTTCAGGTTAACGATCAAAATGTCGAGTCGCCCATTCTTAATTTAGGGTAGCTGCTCTTTCAGGACGAAAGTGTGGTAGAAAACACAAGCAATGCCCCACGGTTAGGGTGTGCTTGTGTTTCGGTTAAAACGGTGCTTTAGTAGATTTTTTTGTATCGTGTAGTGTAAGGCGAAGACAACATCTTCTATGATGTATATTTTCCGCTTCTTCCAGTGCTTCAATTTTTAGAGGTATAATTCTTTTTGGCACGATATCTTTACTCTTAAGTTACGGTTTTGAAAATGATTTTCTGCACGAGAGAAATATCCATGACAGGTACTACACATGTACAAACTTTTCCTTTCCTCACGAAATACGTAGGGCAGTCAAAAAGTTATTTGCACTCGCATGTAAAAAAATATTGATCATTATGGAAAATGCTTATACTTACGTAGGAAATACAGTAGAAGAGCTATTTTTGGATGTAATCACCTGGTTTATTTAAACATTTACCATAGCGTGGCACGAGTTTATCTATCCCTTCTTGAAAAAATTGTCATCCAATTTTCAAGTAATAATTTTCAATTAATAATGAACATTTTGGGAAATGTTTATACTTACGTAGGAAATGCAGTAGAAGAGCTATTTTTAGATGTAATCATCTAGTTTATTTATAAATTTATCAAAGCGCAGCCCGTGTTTGTCTATCTCTTCTTGAAAAATTGTCATCCAATTTTCAAGTAACGAATTTCAAGTAATAATGAACATTTTGGGAAATGTTTATACTTGCGTAGGAAATACAGTACAACGTTTATACTTGCGTAGGAAATGATGCACAACGTTAGCTATTTTTGGATGTAATCACCTAGTTTATTTTAAAATGTATCATAGCCTGGCACGAGTTTGTCTATCCCTTCTTGAAAAAATTGTCATCCAATTTTCAAGTAACAATTTTCGAGTAATAATTTTCAAGTAATAATGAACATTTTGGGAAATGTTGATACTTACGTAGGAAATACGCAGTTGAAGAGTTATTTTTGGATGTAATCACTTAGTTTATTTAAACATTTATCATAGTGTGGCACGAGTTTGTCTATCACTTCTTGAAAAAAAATTGTTGTGCCGCCTCGGTGGCGCAGTGGTCTAAGCGATGGCCTCTGATCATTCGTCCGAACGGGGTCCGGGTTCGAATCCCGGTGAGGCATGGATGTTGTGTTTGTCTTACGGCACTGGCTCTCTCCCTTCCCTGGAACCAGTGACCCTAAATTAGGGACGGGCGACTGCTTATAGCCCATTGAGTTGCTCACGGTGGTCGTTAAACCTCCAATCAAAAAAAAAAATATTGTGATCAAATTTCAAGTACTAATGAACATTTGGTTTCCAAGTAACAATTTTCAAGTAATAATGAACATTTTGGAAAATGTTTATACTTACGTAGGAAATGCAGTAGAAGAGCTATTTTTGGATGTAATCACCTAGTTTATTTAAATATTTATCATAGCGTGGCACGAATTTGTCTATCCCTTCTTGAAAAATTTGTCGTCCAACTTGCGATAACCATTCTCGAGTCGCATTTTTGACGTCTTCATCGGAGTGATATCGCCGCTTCGGAAGGTCATCTTTCATGGGGCCGAGCACATGCAAATCGCAAGGCGAAAGCTCTGGTCTGTAGGGAGGGTGTTCCCACACTCCCCATTTGAATTTGTCATGAAGGACCTTCGTGACGCATGCCGATTGTGGTGTCGTGTTGTCATGCAGAAGTACAATGCCTCTTGAGAGTTTTTCTGGCCATAGATCTTTAATCGCCTTTGGTAGCCTCTTAAGGGTTTCACAATGTGATGCCGCATTAATTGCGGTGCCCTTCGGCTTGAATTCATGATGCACAACACCTTTATTGTTGAAGAAAAGGGTGAGCATAATCTTTCCAGCAGAAGGAACAATTCGGCACTTTTTTGGGGACGGAGAATGTGAGTGATTCCATTCACATGAAATGTGCTTTGTTTCTGGTGAGAAGTGATGGACTCAAGTCTCGTCTCCAGCTAGGATTTGGTTTAAAAACTCATTCCCTTCTCTGTGATAATGATCCAAAAGAAGCGAGAGCTGCTTGCAAACGTTGCGCCTTGTGTTGTGCTGTGAGTAAGCGAAGCATCCATCGAGAACAAACTTTTCGAAACCCAAGACGCTTGGTGATGATGTGGTGCACACTTCCATGAGAAATATTCAATTCATGCGCTATTTCATGCACTGTGATTCGCATGTTTGCATGATACAATTCGTCAATGAGGTCCACATTTTCATTCGTCATCGAAGTTGACGATGATCATATGATCATTTATAGAGGATTTTAGGAAGGGAATGTTTGACCCCAGGTCTTAAACAACCCTTAGAAATAGGAAGCTAGGAGATTTGGGCTAGAGTGCCCAATGGGAAAGTGACACGGAAACGAAGTAAAAAGGGGAGAAAGACGCCCTTATTCATTACCGGGGAGGGGGGGCAATACCAGGAGTTCGACAGCTTAACGTGCCCATCAGACGTACGGCGGATATTTAGTGGACCGAGCGTTTGTACAGGCTGGGATCGAACCTGAGGTCCTTTCCGTGGCAGTCACGAACGTTGCCCACTAGGCCACCCGCGGCTCATCGAAGTTGACGGCATTCCATCCCGGTAATCGTCTTCGATATCCGTGCGTCATTTCTGGAACAACGAACACCATTTTGCGATCGCCTACTGCGAAAATGATTCGTCACCGTACACTTCAATTAATTGGCATTGAATTTCAGTGGGATTCAACTATTGGTCCACAAAAAACGGATCACTGCTTGGATTTAAAATTTGGACGCTACTTCCCCGGACACAACATTTTTTACGAGTGATAACAGACGATCTGTTCCCGCCACCTCGACAAAGTTAACACGGCGGTTTAAAGTACAAGTGGCTCCCCCACCTCGCATCCAAATATCTTTTGCACAAAACACATTGCAGGTTCATGTAACTAACCTTTTGACTGACCCTCGTACGTTCACGCTAGAGGTCGTAAGTTTAGTTTCTTGAATTGGGACGATATCTATTCTTCCGACAGACTGACTTATTCGAAAAAGCGATTTTTGACTACGTACTTGCAAGTGTCAATAGCAGTTTCCATACATTATCCGCCTTTCTTCCTTCTCAGCTTTTCCTCGTTTTCGTTTAGTGGCGTAAATGTACATTTATTTTCCAGAACCGGGATCCGAACTTAAACTTTAAAGCGCGAGGCAATATTTTTCCTATGTCAGGTTTCGAATCCTTTCCCTGGTGAACCCTTTTCCAGGATTTGAGTCTATTTTCCTTGTGTTGGGATTTGAACCCGAATCCCGGAAGGAGAAGCCATGTTAGCCAGTGTGGTGGCGCAATGGTCTGAGCGTTGGCTTTTGACCATTCGTTTGAGATGGGTTCGAATCCTGGTGAAGCACGGATGATGTGCTTGTCTTCCGACACTGACCCTCACCCTATTAAGGAACCAATGGCCGTAAATTAGTGACTGGCGACTGTTTATAGCCAATCAAATTGCTCATGGTGATCGTTGAACCACCAAATTGAAAAAACAACAGCATAAGTCCTGAAGTTAGATGCAATATTTTTTACGCTTTCCAACCGTAGGTTGAAGAAGCGTATATGCTCCAGCTTTGTCCGTCCGTCCATCCGTCCGCACGATAACTGGCGTAAAAATGGTTCGATTTCAATGAAATTTTAGTATGTGGTAGGGGACCACCATGGGACGAACCCTATTGAAAATGGGACAAATGGGGTCAAAGGTCACGACGTAGGAGCGGGATCATTCCATTGCTCTTATGCGTCATAAGTTGCGTAAATATGGTTCGATTTCAATTAAATTTTAGTATGTGGTAGGGGACCACCTGGGGACGAATCTTATTCAAAATGGGTGAAGTGGATTCAAGGGTTAGGACATAAGAGCGGGATGCATTCCATTGTCCTTATGCGTCATAACATGCGTAAAAATGATTCGATTTCGATGAAATTTCAGTATGTGGTAGGAGACCACCTGGGGACGAACCCTATTGAATGTGGACGAAATGGAGTTAAAAGGTTAGGACATAGCAATGCGATCCACTCCATCGCTCTTATCCCATATTATTAAGGTGGACGTCAAGTAATTTTGCTTACTATACTTCAAATGGAAAAACTCTTCTACACATTTCTTTCACAATTAATCTGCTCCCAAGGATGAAAATTTGAACATCGATTAAAATAACTTTATTATAACTTGGAATACTTAATGTTGTCTAAAAAATAACCATAATTACATTAAAAATCAATAACTTTTCCTTTGGTGGTGTTGAGACCAGAAAAAGGATGGCGCGACCTGTACTTTGATGACGTCAGTAGACAAACAAATGTTGGATTGCATAATTATGGTTATGTTTTAGAAAATATTAAGTATTGCAAGTTATAAAATGAAGCTATTTTAATCGATGTTCAAATTTTCATCCTTGTGAACGCATTAATTGTCCAGAAAAAAGATGGCGCGACATGTATTTTCATGACGTCAGTAGACAAACAAATGTTGGATTGCATAATTATGGTTATGCTTTAGAAAATATTAAGTATTCCAAGTTATAAGATGAAGATATTTAATCGATGTTCAAATTTTCATCCTTGGGAACGCATTAATTGGGAAGAAAATGTGTACAGAAATTTTTCCATTCGAAGTACAGGAAGCAAAATTACTTGACGTTCACCTTAAAGGAGCAATTCTTGTATGTATGTAAATTTTATTTTGAAAACGGCTCTTAGGATTTTAATGAAAGTCGTTAACCTACCGTTTTCTGGTACTAGAAATCGATTTAGCTTGATCTCGAATCTAAGAAAATTTGTTTAGTGGGTTAAATAACCACCCCGAATTACTAAATTTGTAGTGTGGTGTTATGGCGTCGCCCCTTTAGATGTTGGAGAGCGGTCATGCCGTCTATCTCATTACGTCACGCGTTGTTTGTGGATTCTATTAAAGTTTTATGACGTCACACCTTGCTAGCAGATGGTCTCAATTCCCATCTGCCTCATTACGTCACGCGTTGAGTGCGTATGTTCATCCGAACGATAACTTGCGTAAAAATCGTTCGATTTCGATGAAATTTTAGTATGTGGTAGGGGAACACCTGGGAAGGAACCCTAATGAAAGTGAACGAAATGGGGTCAAAGGTCAGGACATAAGAGCGGGATCCCTCCACTGCTCTTATGCGTCATAACTAACATAAAAAAGGTTCGATTTCGATTAAATTTTAGTATGTGGTAGGAGACCACCTGGGGACAAACCCTATTGAAAATTGGCGAAATGGGGGTCAAAGGTCAGGACATAGGAGCGGAATCACTTCCATCGCCATTATGAGTCATAACTTACGTAAAAATGTTTCGATGTAGATGAAATGTTGGTATGTTGTAGGGACCTTCATGGGGACGAATCCTATTGAAAATGGGCGAAATGGGGTGAAAGGTTAGGACACAGGAGCGGGATTTATTCCATAGCGCTTATGCATCATAGCTTACGTAAAATTGCTTCGATTGCGACAAAACTTTATCATGTTATTTCAGAGATATACTGAACCAGTTCTGTTGAATATCATCCAAATGGATCAAAGGTCAGGGCACAGGGATGAGATTTATTCCACAGCCATTTTCCTCATAACTTGAGTAATAGCTTGAGTAATGATTTCTAGTATATTGGAAAGCGTATCATAATCAATGCATTGCATGATTTTACTAACTTGTTTAAAATATATTTCTAATTCTTGGAAAAAGATGAAAAAAATTCGTTTTTAATGTTGCAAAGATCACAGTGTTCGAATATTTTTATGCCCCCTACTATCTTTTCCGAAAACCAAAAATTTCCCGACAGATTGCCCAAACATTGTCATTTTGTGAAGATTGTAACAGGTAGGTTGAAAGATCTTTTTAGTTCGGATAGTGTCAGGGATGACTCACATTTTTCAGATTTTCAAGGAATAAAATTTTCCACTTAGGTAGCAGTTACATGAAATGTGCTGACAGAAAAAAATATTTTCTGAATCCTTGTGAACGCGTTTTCGTTGAGAAGGTGTTATCTCCGTTACCGATGTTGACCTTGATTTTCATCATACGATCCTAAACTTGTGAAACATTACATTCGAATGATTAATGGCACCATGTTTTTCTGGGGAATGTTAACGGATGTATAACGTAAACGTCTTTTCGTACTGATACGTTATTTTAAGAAAAAACTTACTCATACGATGAAATAGTTCCTAAATTAAACCTTAACGGCCAGACGAAACATTTAAAACAGAAGTCAAACTTACGGAAATGAACTTTTATTTTCTCAGAACAGGTTATAGCACTTCAGGGTACTATAGAAATCACATAACACAAATCAACATTCCACACTCCACTTTCCACCACTCACCACACAAGCTTCACAAGCAACTGTTTACTCGTAGTTTATATCTCTCGTTCTTATCTCATAACAGGCACACGTCACATTCCTGCAACCTCCATTATGTTGCCAACAGTATTTGTTTGAGAGAAAAGATATCACGTTAAGTGTGAAGAACAAACTCAGGATTTACATAGGGAAAGAAACTAAAAAGGAAAGTTAATTTAGAATATACGTCACAAATGCCATGCGCATTTAGGGTTTTATTAGTCGCTCGTCTCAAATTTAGAGCTGCAGGTTCCAAGGAAGAGAGAGAACCAATGCTCAAGAACAAACGCACCGCTCATGCTTCATCCGTGCCCAGCTAGGCCAGAGCCTATCATCAACGGCCAGGCCTGTGTTTGCTTCCTGCATATTTAAGTGCATCCTAATTACTAAAATTTATGGTCCGGTGGGTCATGTGGGTTCAGTACCACAGTTTTATAAGCACTGGCTTATACTCGTCCGAGATAGGTCCGGGTTCGAATCTTAGTGGGGCATAAACGTTGTGTTTGTCTCTCTCCCTTTCCTGGAACCAGTGGCTTTAAATAAGAGACAGGCGACTGTTTATAATCCATCGAGTTGCTCACGGTGGTCGTTAAGCTCCCAAATGAAAAAAAGAAGGAAGATAGACCGAATTTTCGGTTGTAATCAGCACGTCTTTTGAATCTGTTCTGACGCGAATTAAATTTATCAAAGCTATTCAAAGTCAATCAAACCGGTATGGGAAACAGTAGCATCTGACCGAAGAAATACGTTTCTAGTAGGGTTTTTAATCCCGCAGATATTGCTGTAAACGGAAACGTCAACTTACGGCCTCTGGTGGCGGACTTCTGCAGTAAGAAAAAATTGAAATTATATGAGAAACATTTCGCAGCGGAAACGCTTTCCAACAAAGAAAGAATTCAGAAGCAGAGATATCGACAAATATAAGATATACATCTACTACCCCGGGCGGAGAAAACATGCATTATTTTAAGAAGAAAGTATTCTCTAAAAGTTTTTCGATGTGAGCGGTATTGGTCCACTTAAGAATTTTTTCAATCAAGTTTTTAGGAGCTCAGATTCTTCTGCAGATACATCTGAAGCAGAAATCAACACACACGCTCTCTCGTGGCCGAAGCATTCATTGCCAAATGTTAGGTATTATATGTAAAAAATTTCCCATCAGGAACTGTATACGATACAGGAAGAATTTTTCAAATCGGAGTTTTAGAGGCAGAGATATCGGGGGAAACGCAGTTTACCATAACGCCCCCTAGCCGAAAGTCTATGATTTACTTGAAAATTTTAAAATTATATGGAACACATTTTGCACAGGAAATGCTATCCAACAAAGAAGGTATTTTTTTCAAATCGGACCATCCAAAGCAGAGCAATTGACAAATATACGCCCTCTGGCGGAGAAACCATGCATTCTTTTAAGAAGAAAATATTCCGAAAGGTTTATCGCCGTGAGCGGCATCGATCCGCGAAAGAATTTTTTCAATCGAGATTTTAGAAGCTTAGATTTTTCTGTAAATGCATCAGAAGCATAAATTAACATTTACGCCCCCTGGTGGCCAAATCATTTTTACCAGGAATCAGAAATTACATGCAAAAGATTTTCCATCAGGAGCTGTATCCGCTTCAGAAAGATTTTTTCAAATCGGAGTTTTAGAAGCAGAGATATCAGGGAAAACGCTATCTAATTTTACGCCCCTTGCGGAAAGTCTATGCGTAACTTGAAGAAGTGACTATACCTAAAATTGTCTCCGACATAAATGGAATCGAAATGTAAAAATGTTTTTTTCAATCGGATGTTTAGAAGCAAATATATGGAATAAAATGTATTTTGAATTCGATATAATCTGCATTTAGTCCGTCTAGCGGCGAAATTGTGTATCTTAAAAAAAAAGCGATATGAAGGATCATCATTCGCACATTTCAAGCTTTCCAATGCAAAAATGAATTTTTCAAATCGGACTAATAGTTGCAGAGATATGGTTTGAACAGACGGATGGACGGACAGCCAATAACATAAGCACGATCTTTTTTTACAAAAGTCGTGCTAAAAATGTTGCCTGAATTTACGGTCTTGTGCTTAAATTTAACAACCATCCGAATTTAAGCGTGAAGTTAGATGCCCTGTTGCCTATGTTTAAATTTGTAATCACGTGGTATTTCAATTTACCAACTATAACTAATGTTACACGGCACTAGCAGTGTTCCTGCCTAGTCTGCCGGTAACGGTGCTTGAGACCTGAAGTACAATTTAGTTGGCCACGGCACCAGGTGAGAATCTCAGGTGCACTGCTGCACTCAAAGATTCACACCAGAACATAAAAAATGAAAAGTTGAAGAATGACCCGAAGCATAAGGCTTGGGTGAATCCACCTTGTGAACAAAATAACAACAACAAATAAACAATAAAATAATCTAAAAAAAATGATACTTTGGGATCAGAGTTGTGATGAGGTTCACCCGCAATCACCAATTCGTGACTGAGTGTAGTGGTCCGGATCTTACTCCGGTACATTCAATCCCCAACCAGCCAGTACAACACTCACTTTCGCAAATAACACATGATTCTCAAATACACAACACAACATTTAATAACGTTCTGCGAGATTTAAACAGATCCGGCGCTCTCTAGGCGCATAGACAATTGCCCCTCATATGTGGGCAGCATACGGTGTCACACTTTACTGTCGGATAACGCTGCCGACTGAGTCTCCACCGGACTATCTGAACAAGAGATACTACTCGTTTACACACTAAATGGAGCTGCAGGTGATATTCATATACAATTGCTTAGAGAATAAAAAAAAAAATTATATGCAAACGATCACATTAAAAATACTCGCGACACAAAATACACAAGCACGTTAATTTGCGGTATAAGATTATAGGTGCGAAATACTGCCAAAGTTAATTAACTAAATCTAATAAGCATGCACATGCAGAACCCTGCCCCGCTGACGTTGGTCCTGAACCAAAGTTAAAAGAAACTGTCCCGCCCAGCGGAATTTGTGGCCACACCTTCTCCCTTATTCATGAAAAAAATAATCAGGAAATGGGCCCGGTAAGAAATTGAAATCTGTATGTGCAGGTATTTCCTCTGAGGTTCAGTCACTCAGCATTACTGCATCTATGTCCATGCAGCTTTGGGTGTCTGGATGGCACAAGTTCGCAGATGTGCGAAGAAAGAAAAAGGAAATATTCATCTACTTACAGTTTCGTGACTTTGCTGTGCAAATCCGTTGTGCATCACATAATATCACTCGACAAAAAAAAACACGCACACAGACACTTGCACCATGTGGCAGCACCGATGATTCAACACTTCACTTTGAAGCTTGATGTAAATGAAGCACACAATTAAAAATGGTAATATCACGCCGCACTTTGTTGCAATGATTAGAGTGCACACTGATCTATTCTCGTGACGATTTGAAGGTGGGCGTTAAGCAAAATAGGCCCTCTCACATCTGATGTTGCGGTTTCCAAGATTAATTTTCTCGGCCGAGCGAAATCAGACGTGCTTTTACCTTAAGCGTATATCGGCAACTCAACATTTCACCTGTATATTTGTTAGGTATCGAAGCCACCGCTCTTACGCTCATATTTTTCTTTCGACATGTTTTTATCCCGTCGCACTTACACGTAGTGGCTTCGCTGCTTACGCGACCACACACACGCACACATGGGGTATCGCTTCACCCCGTAAGACAAGCGCATCTCTTCACTTCCTCCACAGTAGGGGATGAATGGGGGTGACGATTCCACACTGCAGTGGTTGGCATCCGAACCCGACTTTTGCTTGGCTTCGCTTCTCATAGGAATGACCACTGTCCACTCGCAGACTTCTTAATTCCCCTGTAACTTGGCTTTCATTCGGCCAAACAGTCGCTGAGTTCCATTACGCTCCAGCCTAGAAATTTCTGCTTTATCCCGCGGATTTAGGCATTCTGCTGTCTTTATGGCAAACTGGCATCTCCAGCTGCCTCGAGTTGTCTCCATTTCTTACCAAATGCGGGGAGGTTTGCTGCTTCATTTTTCCCAATTCATTTTTTTGCAGATCCAAGGCATCCAGCCTTTCACATCGGAGAGCGCACAGACAACTAACTTTCTTCCTTATGTTCATGCCAAGTGCGAACTCTTATTTTTCTGCACGGACCACACAGAGAGCAATTGTTCTCGAAAATGCCCCAAACAATCGACTAATTTACGATTATTCGCTAAACCTTTTGTCCCCATCTTCATTCATTTACTCAAGTGGACCCCTCTTCGAAAGGTACCATTCCGTGTTGCTTAGTTTCCCGTCAGCTGCGCCCTGATATTTATGACCTAACAGAGCTATTCTGAGACCACCCAGCCAGAGAGAGAATTCGTCGCCTCTTTTTCTTTCCAAACCCCCAGATAAAACTTTATCTGCTGTTTACACTTTTAAACTCCAATCAAGCCTCGAACAATTAATACTTAATTAATTTCACACATCAACCACGCCCATTAATTACTAAATTAATGGCGGGGGTGGGTCGTAACATCGGCCCCTAATCAAGAAATCCAGAAGCCCTCTTCTGGGCCTATCGCTTTGCTCTTATCAATTTCCAGAGCAACCATTGAGTGCTACATTTTCCCACAGGTAGAAACAATTTAAAATGGCAAAAATATTGCGTTTCATGCCTTCAAGAGCATTGGAGCGACTTCCCAATTATCCCGCAATTTTGTTAATTAATTTAGAGAACATCCGAAAGAAAAAACAACGTAAATGAGAAATAAATAAAAAAACTGAACTGTAAAAGAACATGTGAGCCTGCCGAACTGTGATTCCTAGCTGCCTCATACAATACGCGACATGGCGGACAAATTTTAAAGTTTTCTTCAGGTTTTAGGAGGGGGGGGGGGTGTCCACTGTAACACTAAGGAAAAGTAACATTATACCGAAGATGCTCGCGTGTAAAGAAAATGGAACAGAAGTGTTGCAGTGGAAGCGTTAAGAAGAAATGCGAAATAAAGCAGACCATCGTGAGTTCGATGTGCCGTTGCGCACGACAAGAATCATTTGTGGATATCATGACGCAACTTTTCCGGCTGTTGAGCTCTTATTTTTTATTGTAGCTTTTTTTTTTGCGTGAGGAAAAACCGAAGGGAAAATGGACAAATGATATCATTATTCCTTAAGAATACAGTAACTTTTAAAAAACATAATTTAAAAGTATTAGAGAATGCCTATATAGAGTTGCGTGTGCTCAAATTCAGATGTCAGGTGACTGTTAAATTTAAATTTGCCAAATGTGAAAAAAATTGCCTTTGTTAATAGAACATTTTCTTGATGATCCCAAATTAATTATAACTGCATTCCATTATTTCGTGTTGAAACAACCATTTCGACTTTTGAAGATTTCAGGCTGAATGTACTAAACCAATTAGAAGTAATTTCCATTACTTATTTCCTGTTTAAGTTCTTCCATTTACGACGATATGTGCTAATCGAATCAATCCGATGCTTCTGAAACTATAATGGCTTGGTGTATGCTTTCTGAGCTGTTGTTCCTGAGCTATAATTTCGTTGTTTCAGTTGCTTAGTTTCATTGTCCCGGGTTTCATGTTGGAACGCCGCATTAAGTTAGCTATAATCTAACAGGGCCGCATTCAAGAAACTTCATTCAGATATACTTCGAAAAGAACATTATTTTGTAAAAATCTTACCATGTACTAACTAACTTTAAAAAATGAAAAAAAATGTTAACTATAAAGTTAACTAACCGTTTAATGACTTTGTTGTGACTAACTTTTTTTTTTTTTTTTTTTTTGGAAAGCATTTCAATATCTGGTTGCAACATGGAAGTACGCACTTTTAGGTGATCCTCTAGATGGGTATCAGTCATTTGTGACCTTAAGGTGGTTCAACCTAAAATCTCCGCGCCTTATGTTTCCAATGGAGAAACTTTCTTACATATTTTCTTCGAATTAATATATTCCCAAGGATGAAAAATGTGCACATCGATAAAACTAACTTTAAGTTATAGCATGGGATACTTAATACTTGCTAAAACATAACCGTAATTACATTAAAAATCATTCAGTTTTCTTTGAGTAATGTTCAGATCTGTTTATAGATGGCGCGACCTGTACACTGATGACGTCAGTAGACAAACAAATGTTGGATTGCTTAGTTATGGTTGTATTTTAGCAAGTATTAAGAACCCCTTGCTACAACTTAAAGTTTGTTTTATCGATGTGCACATTTTCATCCCTGGGAATACATTAATTGCGAAGAAAATACATATGTAAAGAAGTTTTACCATTGGAAACATAAGGCAGAGATTTTAGGTGGAACCACCTTAAGAGCGTCTTGATTTGGGTTAGGTAGGAGAATATAGATTCGCAGCAATAAGTGGTTGAAAAGCAAAAAAGCATTTTTCGTGCATGGTTTTCCATAATTCAATTGGATCTTTCTTAGCATCAAAATAAGGACTTTAAAATATCCTCTTCTGAGAGCTCAATCAATTCCATCTGTAGTTCTTCAAGAGCCATAGAACGAAATCACGAGCGTAGCAGGTGTCAAAATGGCCCTTATGACTTACGAATGTTTTACTTGTTTTCGTCAGTCGGGGAACATTATTTCGTTAAATCTTCTTTTACTCTTTGGTATCTTAAATACGGTCATTTTAAGATTAAAAAAAATAATAAAAGACGAACAAAACATATTAATAAAAATAAAATGATTTGTTCTGCGAAATTTGGATTCACTCAAAAGGCTGCAAATTGGATTCACTCAAAAGGCCGAAATTGGATTCACTCAAAAGGCCGAAATTGGATTCACTCAAAAGGCCGAAATTTTGGATTCACTCAAAGGCCGAAATTGGATTCACTCAAAAGGCCGAAATTGGATTCACTCAAAGGCCTAAATTGGATTCACTCAAAAGGCCAAAAATTTACTCAAAGGCCGAAATTGATTCACTCAAAAGGCCGAAATTTGGATTTACTCAAAGGCCGCAGGTTCCCCACCACTGTCCTGGGTGGTATAACGGTAGGATGCTCGAGCTGAAATTGGCAGATGAAATCTCGATTTCCGTTCCTGGGTGACGCAACTTTTATGGAGAGATTGGGAAACAGTGAAAATAGACAGACTTCTTTTTGTCGATAATTACATTTAGCGTGTTTTCTACCTCTTTCATGATGCTTATTTATTCTTCTAGGTATATTCAGCGCATATATCTGTTTGCAAGAGTATTTCTAAATACAAAATCTGATTGATAAATCTTTTCCTCATAAGATACATTTCGCTATGAAGATCATTTTGCGCTCATATTCTACTTCAGGTTGCGCACAGTTTTTCCTCAAGGGAAAATAGTGTTACATTGAAGTTTCCTCCACATCTTGGCTTCTAATGGCTCGATTTGAACAGTTCCTTTTGTTTCGGGTATCTTCCACTATGAGAAACGATACACGTACAATTTGTAAATTTCGCCTGTAGTGGACGTAAGCTGCTTGCAAATATTTTACAGATTCTAAGTATTCCCTGAAAAAGATCCTTTATGCTGATGGTTTCATTCACTATAAAGAGTACTGCGCTAACTGTGTATTTTAAATAATTCGCAATTTTTGCATTTTTTTAAATACACAATTAGCGGGGGCGTAAATGTGTTTTGTTAATTGCTGATTCTCCGTTCTTCTGAAAATCCTCTTTGAAAAGTGCTTTCGAAAGTATTCGATCAAGACGCGCTCCTTAAACCCGAGAATTCGAGGCCATTTTTGTTGTTGTTTGACGCTCTTTTGAAATCCGTAGAAGCAGCACGTGGACCATTTTGCTACCTGATTCTGCAGCGCACTGTGTCAAGAGTAAAACAAACAAACGAACAAACAATAACAAAAAAGAACAACATAATTGTTGATAACTGTGCAGAGCTTCAAGGATGACCTCGCTGATAAGTTTCTCGCAATGGTGTGACATTCTTTCCACACCGCGAGATAGAAAAAATGAGAGAATCCCTTCTTCAGTGCTTCGAAAAAATAAATCAGTGTGATGTTACGTTCCACGCACCAAATTGTCAGGGATTTCTCAAATGCACGTTCTTCATCGGATGACTGCCTACAGCGACACATGGTCCCGGCTGACCAGTGGGCCATGCCCCCGCCCCTCTTTTTGGGGGGATGAGGGAGATGTGACGTGCCTGACCCGCAGGACGCACGTCACTTTCGGGGGGATGAGGGAGATGTGATGTGCCTGACCCGCAGGACGCACGTCATAAAGGCAGATGGCAGTGAGAGCACATGCCAGTGTAGTATAGTGGATAGCACTCGGAACACAGGATCCTAGAGTTGTGGGTTCGAATCCCGCACCTGACATAAAAATGTTAGAGAAATTACTTCGTCATAGGACGAAAACAAAAAAGAGAGACAGGTATTGCTGCAGCAAAGATAGGAAGAACTGATTTATTTACGTCGATATCCTGGAAAGCGCTATTAGAAGAGTAAACATGCTTAAATAGATGACCTGCACAGTTAAAGCGTTTGAGGTATGTTGCACCAAAAAGTGGTGCTTCGCTAAATAGAGGTATGCACAGGCCGGGTCGAGCTTTTTTTAGTTTAGAGAACAAAGCAACTGGCCGGACTCGGCCGGGCTTTTACCCAGACACTTACGGGCGGGCAAGTCGACCGATTCTCTTCATCGTAATGGTGAAGAATGAAACAAGTCGTGTTTTCCGATTTTCTGGTTTGTTTAACCGTTTTACTGGCTTTACGTACTTCCATGACATAACTCAGGCACTCACAGTGTTTCTACCATCTGCAGGTATATATTAATACGACAAAACCACTTCGGGGCAACTTGACAACAAACAGCTTCGATCACGAGCAAATGTGTGTGTTGTGTGAGGGAGGTGGGGTGTGTGTTTGTTTCTATGAGAGAGTGGGACGACATAAATTGCTTCTCCTATCCCTAATCTGTATAGGGATTGACTTTTGCAGTGTTACCACTTGCTAGTTCAGAGAAAGAGTGATTTTGAACGCGTTTAGTCTCCTTTTTTCTCTTTCTTTAAAGATTATATTCTTCGATAATCGCCAAAGTTTTGTTAATATGTTTACGCATATATTCAATTAAATATTTTCGATAATATTTCATTGCATTATTTTATTTTCACAATTTAATAAAATACAAGAAAAAGACAAAATCATACAAAATAGCACATCACGGGCCGGGGCTAAATAATTACTGCAAGTGTCGAATATTTGAAACGGGTCGGGCCTTAAAAGCACGGACTTGGACCGAGCCGGGCTCACCAAATATGGGCCGTGCCGACATCTATCATTAGGTGCACCACTTTATGGGGTAAAGGTATACCACTATGTGGGGCATAAAACTCACAATAGGGTGAAGTAATTGGTGCAGAGTTGGATACCATAACATGGTGCATAATTGTATCATAAAGTTGGCGCAGGACTGAACCAATAAGATTGGATACCAAAACATGGAGCATAATTGTAACATACAGTTGGTGCCGAACTGCACCAATAAGATTGGATACCGAAACATAGTGCATAATTGTATCATACAGTTGGTACAGAACTGCCCCAACAAGATTGGATGCCAAAACATGGTGCATAATTGTATCATACAGTTGATGCAGAACTGCACCAATAAGATTGGATACCAAAACATGTTGCATAATTGTATCATACAGTTGATGCAGAACTGCACCAATAAGATTGGATGCCAAAACATACTGCATAATTGTATCATTCAGTTGGTGCAGAACTGCACCAATAAGATTGGATACCAAAACATGGTGTATAATTTCATTCTGCTGTTGTGCGTTTTGTGTTTCACACAATGGTGTACCTGTGCCACAAAATAATGGCACAGCTGATGTTGCACCAATTTTTGGTTGCACCATTTTTTAGTGCAACATACCACAAATCTTTTTAACAGTGCGCGATAATAAGTGGCGGAATATGGAGACGTAAATGGCGATTACAGTTTGTATGCAAAAAAATTGCATGAAAATATCAGGTGTGTTCTACTGTGGAAGGTTGCCAATTAGAATGAAAGAAATAGTTTACAACACTGATGGTCAGGTATGATGATGCTCTAGCAATGAAAATATGTATAGAGAATAAGCTAAACTTTGCAGAAATGACGTTGAAGAGTATGTGGGGAAAAGATGGAAATGGGTCACACGGGTCAGCGGGTCAGATGGCTCAGGTCAAGGTGTTCCTGATCCGATTTCGACCTGGTTTTATTTACGTTTTATTTTTTGAAAAGAAAAAGAAAATATTTCAAAGAAAAATGCGTACTGTGGAATATTGTGCTCGATGCTGGTGCCAGCGGAGTGAAAAAGGATTTTTCATACAAAAATATTGCCGTCTCTTTCTTAAAGGAAAGAAGATTTTCGCCGACCGACGATTCCATATCGTGAAACGATACTTCCTTTGCGTTTGTTTTCAGTGCGATTCTGCGGAGCATGATACAGGCAAACGACTGTATCATGCTTCTCTGGTGATTCACTCTCTCACTCCCCGTGTGTCACATTGTAAGACTAAGAGTTACTTTTCACATCACGTCTTTTGCATTGAGCATCCAGAGATTTCCGTTTGACGTGCTAACATCCTGTTCCATTGCATGTCGTGTTGGAATTAAAGCCTTATTATTTAATATAAATTAATTAAATATTAAGGCGATTGGAAAAGGGGTCGAGGTCAACAAATACGTTCTTGTTGAAAACAAAAAGAGGAATAGTGAGTGTTGGAAGTTGTTTCGTCTCACTAAGAAATCAGAGTATGTTTCACAGCAACACCAATTTTTACAAGCTTGTGATGAGCTGAAAGTTTCCAAACTGTGAATGTTGATTTCATGAGTGTTCCTTTCTTTTGAGGGGAAATGATGAAATAAACATCCACATTTTGGAGACTTTCAACTCATCAGAAGCTGATGAAAATTGGTGTTGCTGTTAAACATATTCTGAAGCTTGATATGTTATCAAGAAAACAACAAAAGCTGAAATTAGACATACAATAAGTTACTTAATTCAAAATTTTGACTGTAGCGCCATCAAAATCAGGTGGAACAGCCTTAACATTACTGTGAAGAGACTTTTTGACTGTCACAGATGTATTTGAAAACATGTGTAAAGCAGTTATGTTATGTGAAGGATGACAGTTTCAAAACTTTATGTAAGTGAGTAAATTATGCGTTTCCGAAATATATTTATATGGTTTCTATATAATCTACGACCATATAACCAACGATACCCATTACAGAGATACTTTCTTGAACGCCCTGTGCATGGGCGGCGGAAGGTAGGGGACATGGGGGTCCGGACCTCCTCTGAAATTGCATGGTCCCTTCACTAGAGTAGGGTCTTCGAACGAAACATCCTAAAAAATTCTGGTTCACATATGGTATAACTTTTTTTAAATGAAAATTTCCTGCAGATCATCACCACGTTTAGCAGTGTTCTGGAAAACGATTCAAGCACAACTTTGAAAATTGATTTTGCACAAATAATTTGAAAAGGTAACTCATCTTTATGTTTTTCACTTTAAAGAAGATCGTTAAAGAATTCTCAAATGGCATTGGGCTGGATATATTGCTAGAATAACTGACTGCTGTTAAACAACTGAGATATTGATTGGATTTGGCCAAGGAGAAGGAAAAGACCCAGAAGCATACCACCTGGGAGATGGGTGGATGAAATTCGAAAGTATGCTCATGACAAAAAATTATAGAAGAGACCTTCTTCCACCAATGGATTGATAATGGGTGACGATGTTTTGTTACAGTACTGTACTTGCATGTACAGAACCTACCGTTTCTCTCTCTCTCTCTTTATTGTCTTAACTCTCGGAAAAGTTGCCCCCCTCCCCTTGAAATTATCGAGTTCCGCCGCCCATGGCCCTGTGTATATATACATGTATGACTATGCATAATTATAAATTGAGTTTCGAATTTATAGTCCAAAGTAGATTTATCCGGGTCAGGTACGGGTGTAGTCCAATTGCGTAACGTCCGGGTCAAGTCCGGGTCCGAAAGTTTTGACCCGTTTCCAACTCTAATGTGGGGTGTTATCAAAAATACAGATTTGAAAAATAAAACAGCATCAACTCATGTGATATATATTTCAACGAAAGCGCAAGGGGAAAGATTGTGGCGATACGGGCTTGCATTGAAAACCGTGCGGGAATTAATCTTATGGATATGGACCTAGCTGGAAAGCAGACCAGAAGAAGACCTAAAATAGATGGAAGGTCTGATGTCAACAACGGCGTGAGGAATTTGAAAGGCGAGATGACGCAGGACAGAACTAATTGCGAAAGAAATATCTACGGTAGCTACGCCACCTAACTTAGAATTAACAATTCGTCAAAGAAGGGAAAATTACTGCTTTAGGCAGATTTTATCGCTTTCAGCATATTTACAGCAGAGATTTTTTCATTTCTGGAGTTGGGAGCTTTACATGAATGTCGCCATAGGCAAGCGTTACTCCTATTAATTCTACCGTGTACGGAGGCACTAAGAGGAAAAAAAAAATGATATATGAACTAATTTTCGCAATCAAAACGCATTCAGAGATTAATGTCGGGTGAACGGAAGCCAAGACTCGTAGGAAACGCATTCGCTTTACGTGTGGTTGCATTAATGTTATTCTCCTCGCTCCTTTTTCATCCCATTGTGATGGACAACTTACCCGGCCGAAGCTGACGGTTTCCCACAGTTGTTTACATAATAAAGCTCCCCCCTCCCCCGAAGGTACAAGAAAAAATATGACATCGTTTACGGGTGTGAACTTCTAATATATGCAAAAATATGCATTTGCATACACGCCCAATTGCTTGGAGTTGGAAACCTGAATGTAAATTGCTTTTGTGCGATATGCCCTGGCGTTGCGATTTCAATGTCGCCGGGAAATGACCTTTTAAACCGGAATGACTGTTAGAGTTGGTCCGTTTTTCCGATGCATTGAGTTATTAACGTATGATTTTTGTTGCTGCTGTTTTTTTTTTGTTTTTTTTTTCCGCTCTCCGAACTATACCCTATTTCTCCTGACAGCATTGAAATCGACGAAACTTGTTTAATACGTTAGAAAGGTAAAAAATAATAAGCGGACCCAGTTTTATTTTCCACTAGAATTCGGTGAAGGCTGAAGTTACACCCTCGACTCTTTCACCTTATCTAGTTCCTTATATTTCTCACCATTGCTGGAATAATTTTCCCGTAGGAAGAAAAATGAACAAAAGACAAACGAGCCCACCCAAAATGTCAGTCATTACTTTTACACGCTAAACTGTGGTCATGGTAGAGTAATCCACTGTCCTGCTTTCTTTTATTTTTTACTCTTAAGAACCAGTTAATTAAACTCGTTCTTTTTTAATAAGCTTGAATTCTCCTAAATAGAGTAAACTGGAAGTTTTACGGAGACCCACCAAAACCTTTTTTTAGGAGGATTCTTTTTAGATATCTAAAACCGTTTGGCAATAAACAGTTCCCATTATCTTCCAACAGAAAGACTGAATCCACAATAGAAACCACACAAAACAAATTTTAAATAATTATATAGCAAATTTTATGTACGCCTCTGTAGCAACCAACACCTTTTCTCGATTCATTTTAAATAACACAACGCTTACATTTATGAGAACCACCTGAAAACATTTAACACCACGCCCTGGTTTACGGCTGTTTCATATAAATTATATGAACCATTGTGTTTACGCTAGTAACCCGTAAAAAAGATTTCAATACAGTTATCTGTAAATATCATCAAGCTTCAGCTCATAGAAGTCGATTGTCTGGATGTTTGGAGGCCTGGGCACCCATTGAAGTTCCTCAATGGGTTCTGTGCACCCATTAAATCACTGATCAAAATAAAAGTTCCCCTCTCTAGAAAGACAACACAGATCTGTCGTTTCTGAATTTTTTTTTTTTGGGGATAACACTCTTACTTTACTCTTTTCTGCACTTTGTGACGTGCCTGCATCGCAGGACGCACATGAGATAAAGGCAGATAGCAGTGAGAGCCCATGTCCGCGTAGCTCAGTTGGGAGAGCTACTTACTCCGGAGTGAGGGGAAACGGATTTCGATGCCCGGAGTGGACAAATCTGTGCTTTCACAACTTCTATGCATGAAACTTATTAAACACTAGTGTATGTTGTTAACAAAGCTTGTATTAAAGTCTCCTGATATTCATTTGGAAAAGGTGCTAAGTTATGTATTCATACAGTGATCTATACATATAAAACTGAAAGCCATCACTGACTCATCACCGAACCTCAGAAACTAATGAACTTAGAACTTTCATATTTGTCAGGAATGTTCCTTTTACAACATAGCGGCGCACTTAGAAAAGATTTTTTCTTGCGATAACTTTAAGTTGGTCGAAATGGGGTTTTTAAATAACCCATCTTTGTTAACGCTAGGACGTCTTGCAATTATTGAGCCATTGCTGCCCAGCCATTGCCCTAAGTTTTGAATGACTTGAATTGACCTGTTCAGTATATCTTTTGTTCTAAATTTATTTAACAAAACACCTTAAAAATCACGTAAAAAGCGCTATATCATAATATGCTTTGCATTTAAACATTTATATTATCGTTTGACATATCAAATGTCAAGGTTTTTTGAGTCAAAATCAAATTACCAACATTCGTTTTCACCGAAGCAACGGTGACGTCATATAAGTGGTAAGGTGACTGCAATAAATATAAATACGCGGGTAAATTTTCGTAGTAATCGAAATTAGAAAAAAAGGTATCCTCTTGAGATATTAGCGATGGCAACACAATTTTGCTCACGCTTCCAAAAACATGTGGCTTGCTAGATTTTAAATGTAGAGTTTCGAACGAAATTGTTTATCAGCAAGGTTCTTTTTACATTTATTCTGCAAGTAACAACGTATTTTGTTCTGTTTTCTATTATTATTTTTTTCTGTTTTCTATTAACATTTTAACGATGAAAGTGAAGAGTAACGACATATTTTGATTTGTTTCGTGTAGGCTTGAAGTTATAAAATTATAAAACAAACCGATCAAGTGTATTAATAGTATATTAATTAATGGTACAAGTTATATTATGGTATGGTATGAAATCCTGTATTATAGAAATATTTTTAATATCACCACGTTCGAAGAACGGGTATTTAGCTAGTAAGAATATAAAGCGCCTTTAAGAAAACATAAACTACCCGTGTTCATAAAAGACTCCCAAAATCCAGTTTTAGAATCACACATTAAAAGTGATAAAGAGAGGAACAGATGGAAATAACTTGATAAAAAAAAAAAGTACTTTTAAGAAACATTGTACATACAACGGTTGGACAAAATAATATGAACACCATGATTATAAGGATTAATGTTAATCTTGCTGGCTAGACTGAAATAAACAAACGTTGTGATAATCTTTTGTGTAGCCCTTGTTCGTATATATCATCTAGGTTGTATGCCACTGCAGTGAAAGTTGTGTTCAGCAACAGTTCATACGAACGGTCGGTGAAATGGGTGATCTGTCAGACTTCCAAAGAGGACAGTCAAATCGAGGGAGCTCGTTTAGCAGGAGCCTCTGTAACTATTACTGCCAAATTGTTCGGTGTTTCCAGAGCAACCGTCTCCACAGTTATGACTGCGTACACAAAGCATGGCGAGATTTCATCGGCGAAGAAAAACAGTGGGTGAAAACCAAGATTGAAAGAGGACCATCGAACACTAAAAAGGCCTGTGTCCAAACAATACAGAACTACTGCAGCAAAAGTGACAGCAGAACTCAATATCCACCTGAAAGACCCTGTTTCCACGAAAACAATCTACATAGAACTTCACAAAGCCAAAATCCACGGAAAAGCTGCAATTGCTAAACTTTTAATTACAGAAACCAACGCTACAATGCGAAAAAGTGGTGCCATGAGCATAAAGCCTGGCCAACTGATGACTGGAAACATGTGATATAGTCCGACAAGTCCTGATTTATATTATTCGCAACAGTAGGTTGTGTTTGTACATGGAGAACTGTCAAATATGGGGTGGATCTCGGTATTCGGCTGGCCCCATCATTGGCCTACATGGTTGAGTTACTGCCAGCGAGTACTTGGACACTCTAAGTAATCAGGTGCATACTATGGTCTAAATATCCCCCCTCCCCAAAGATGCTACTTTTCAAGATGATAATGCGTGAAATTCTGGCCGTGTGTATGGACACACGGCCAGAATAGTTCAGCCTTGGTTTCAGGAGCACCAAGATGAACTTCAACATCTATCTATCTATCTATCTATCTATCTATTTATCTCTAGTAACATGAAGGAGACAAGCTGAAGGCAGACAGTTGTGCAGTTATCGAATAAGCTTGGGGGGAACTTCATACAGCAGTGGGTTGATAATAATGGTTGACAATGATGATGATGATGATGATTTATATATTAGGAACATAAGGGACCATAACTCGTGTTACTGTAAAAAGTGGGTAAGAAACATTTAAGTGTGTGCTGAGGTGTATCCGTATCAGTATTAAAAACACGTATCACCGATTAAATCGTACTCTTAATTGTCGTATAACTGATTTTCCATTGTACCAGCTCATGTAACAATTTTGGATTATCAAAAAGCGAGACGTTTGATCTTTACTTTCAAGGAACATCTTTATTTCATCTTTAAAATCCTAAAATCGTTTTAACACTCGTCCACAGCTAAGTCACCTTACACGAGAGTGATACATAATATCCCTATGCTCACAGCCAATGATATAAGCTTCTGGAGCAAATGTAGTTTATAATTTTTGTCAGAGGCTTCAAAATATTTTTAACTTTTAAAACATGGCCACGCAATGCGCCTTCATGCATAATGCAATCAAAATGTGCAAATGGAGTAAGTGAACCTTCATCGATCAACATTTTTTTTATCTTTCCAACAACGCCGTTTTTTGAACGAGCCACTGCAGGCGCACCATCAGTAACTAAACATCCCAGTTTAGATCAAGACAATTTTTCCTCCTCAAACATTGCTTTCATTTTATCAAAAATGTCATCAGCTTCGTAGTATCACACGTTTGTATTAGTTGCTGTAGGTCTTCTGTTACTTTAAGATTTTTATTTACCCCGCGAATAAAAACAGCCAACTGAACAACATTTGCTATACGTCAGTACCTTCGTCAGTTGCAAGGGAAAGGTAAAACAACTCTGATATCTTCTGTATTAATTGATCGTTTACATCTGAACTAAACATCCCAGTTTAGATCAAGACAATTTTTCCTCCTCATACATTGCTTTCATTTTATCAAAAATTTCATCAGCTTCGTAGTATCATGCATTTGTAATAGTTGCTGTAGGTCTTCAGTTACTTTAAGATTTTTATTTACCCCGCGAATAAAAACAGCCAACTGAACAACATTTGCTACGTCAATATCTTCGTCAATTGCAAGGAAAAGGTAAAACAACTCTGATATCTTCTGTATTAATTGATCGGTTACATCTGAACTAAACATCCCAGTTTAGATCAAGACAATTTTTCCTCCTCATACATTGCTTTCATTTTATCAAAAATGTCATCAGCTTCGTAGTATCATGCATTTGTATTAGCTGCTGTAGGTCTTCTGTTACTTTAAGATTTTTATTTCCCCGCAAATAAAAACAGCCAAATGAACAACATTTGCTACGTCAGTACCTTCGTCAATTGCAAGGGAAAGGTAAAACAACTCTGATATCTTTTGTATTAATTGATCGTTAACATCCGAAGCTAGTGCATCGATTCTACTAGCAACCGTATTTGGCGAAAGACTTTCTTTAAATTCATTCACCTAGTCAGGATAAATACACTCTGTTCCTTTACTAAACACTCTTTTATAAAACAACCATCTGTAAAAGGAATTTTCTGCTATCGTTTTCGATAAGATATAGCTTACCTTCACATTATCTCTTTTTTTTTTGTTTAAGAATTCTCTGAAACACATTCTGCTGCGAACTTAATCCGTTTTCAGTTTCTTCAGTTTGCTTTCTCGAAGATGCCCTTGCAGTGAATCATACTTCTCCCCACGCACAGTTTGAAAATGGCGTCGTAAGTTTTATTCTTTTGGAACTGCTATCACTTGCTTACAAATAAGGCACAATACACGAGTATTACTTTCACAACAAAAGTACTGTACTCCTGCTTCTTGATAAATACTTTATGTTTATCTCCAATGGATCGTTTTCTACTGTAATTTGGTTTAGAAACAGACATGGTAAAAAAAAAAAAAAAAAAAAAAAATTGCCGCCACGGTGGCGTAGTGGTCTAAGGCGCTGGCCTCTGATCATTCGTCCGTAAGGGGTCCGGGTTCGAATCCCGGTCAGGCATGGATGTTGTATTTGTCTTACGGCAGTGGCTCTCTCCCTTCCCTGGAACCAGTGACCCTAAATTAGGGACAGGCGACTGCTTATAGCCCATTGAGTTGCTCATGGTGGTCGTTAAACCTCCAATCAAAAAAAAAAAAAAAATCACACAAATCGACTTCAGTAGAAAAATAGCGTCTGAAGAAACCGATGTAGCCGGACGAAACCAGCAACCAGCTGCGCAAGAGAAAGCTTTTCAAGGTCGATTAGAGTTTCCAGCGCTTGATTTTAATTCTGCGTAAATAATATTCCATTTTGTGACGTATATTCTAAATTAACTTTCCTTTTTAGTTTCTTTCTCTATGTAAATCTTGAGTTTATTCTCAGTTATACTTCACTTTTAACGTGATATCTTTTCTCTCAAACGAATACTGTTGGCAACATAACTGAGGTTGAATTAACGTGACGTATGCCTGATATAAGATAAGAGCGACAGATAAAAACGACGACTAAACTGTTGCTTAACGAGCGTTGTTAAAGAGAGCGTTGCTTGGAGAAGTGTTGCAATTTGAGAGTTGTGTTAAGAGCTGTATGGTGTGTGGAGAGTTTAATGCAATACGCTATGCTATGTCACGATGTATTGGCTACATCCTGAATAAAGAATCTTTTCGGTAAATTTGACTTCTGTTGTTTACATGTTTCGTCTGGCCGTTAAGGTTTAATTTAGGGACTATTTCATCTTATGGTTATGATTTTAAAATAACGTAAAAGTAAGACAAGAGTTCTACGTCATATTGGCGCCCGAACTTCACTCGAACAGATTCATAGTAGAAGTCACGGAAAATGGCTAACCTAACGGATCCTATCGGTCTCTTCTATGACTGTTATAGACAAGATCATGAGGCTCATAATTCTACATCAGACAATCTACGCACTCAGCGTTATAGAGTTCCAAATAATTCACCTAGTGCTCTGTACGAGACCTGCGGTTCCGACTTACCAGACAGGGAATACGTGAGGTATACGGAACTTATGTACCGCGTACTTCTAATGCAGTGCCTCAACAGCAATTTACCCCACCACCCCCGTGAGAAGGAGCAAAATTCTTGCTCATTACGTACCCTATGCGGGTTCTATTATATTCAGGGGAAACGGCGGATCGCTTAAGTTGCTGGATATTCTTGTCGATCATTTTGATCTTCTTAATGTTCCTGAAGATTGTCAGACACCTATTGCTGGCACATGTTTGCAAGATACGGCAAAGGTCTGGTACAGACAGTGGCATCGAATGAACCCAGAGGGCTCCTATCAGCAATTTCGAGCTGACGTTTTGGATGTCTTTCCTTTTGGCACCAATAAGGCCGGCCTTGCACAACAACTGCTTTCCAGGTGACAGCGAGGGTCAGATAGTCCAGTCTCGTTCGTGCTGGAAACAGGTTGACTTTACAAATTATGGGATCCAGCTGCAGTCGAGTCTGACATTTGCGATACCTTGCTACAGTAGCTGGATCCCTTCCTGCAAGATTATTTGGAAGTTCGACGTCCTGTCTCCATTCACGAGTGCCTAAAACTCGTTCGATGTCCTGTCTCGATTCACGAGTGCCTAAAACTCGTTCGATGTCCTGTCTCGATTCACGAGTGCCTAAAACTCGTTCGAGTCTATGAAGAACGCCTCAGCAAGGGGCAATCTTCACAGGTTCAAGAGTACCGACAACCTACGCAGTACCATGAACCTCATATTCAAACTACTAGGTATCAGCAGCCAAAACAGAACTTTCATCAAGGAGAATTTTTCAATCAGCCTAGGCAGGCTGCTTATGAGTCAAGGGTGGAGAACGCCTAACAGCAGTCTAAATACGTGCCGCCGCATCGTCGGGCACCAGAGGTGCGACATCCTGACCATTATGAAAACCAGGATAATAACCAAGTTTCTTGTCCCCGGGATAATTACTACCCGGTTGACAAGACCTATCCAAAACACCGTGCTAGGGGGCAAGGCAAGCCTAATGATATTAATGCTGCCTCTCCTGCACGTTACTACAATTCAGCACGTTCTGGTGCTTCGCCACATTTCCAAAATCAATCAAGATATTCTCATCAGTTTCACGACAATTTAATCTTCAGCAGGAGGTAGATGGGTCGAGTCTATCTCCTCGTTTTTCTGAAGACTTCAAATCTCTTTTTTAACTATTCAAGCTCCACTTTTGCCTGATATTCTTGTGACCTTGGGTAAAGCAGTGGTGTCGACTAAAATTGATTCTGGATCTGACAGTTCTGCATTAAACTTTGATTTCTGTGGTGCTATCTATCCAAATGCTTGTGTCGAGCCCTCCCAGCAATGTCTGCGAGGTGCCGACAACAAGGCTTTTAATCTCTGGATCAGTTCAAGATTGGCAAAGTTCAAGTTTGTCAAGATGTCAAGATTGGCAAAGTTCAAGTTTCTTATACTTTCTTCTTGATCGAAGAGTTACCCTTGGATTGCCTTTTGGGGGTGGATTTAATTAAAATGTTTAAGCTTACACTTGATTTCGAGCATGGTCTAATCTTAATGCCTGAGATTAGTCCTCCCACCCCAGAAGAGCCTATTGATTTTTCTGCAGTTCTTGCGAGTGACAGATTATTGCCTGAACACAAGAGCCAACTTGGTCAGGTTTTACACAGCAGACCAGGGTTATTTTCTGATAAGCCAGGGTTTACACAGGTGGTGTATAATACCATTGATACGGAAGGGGCTAATCCCATTGCATGTAATCCTTATCCATGTCCGAACCAGAAAAAAGCTGAGTTCCAAAAACAAATTCAGGACATGTTCCATTCGGGAATAATTAAAGAATCACTTAGTCCTTGGGCAGCACCTGCTTTTCTTGTTCCAAAAGCAATCTGGAGAGTATGGCTTTGTGATAGACTATCGTAAACTCAATGCGGTGACTAAAGCTATCATATATCCATTGCCTATAATTAGCGATATTCTCCAGGACTTATCGTCAACAAACTGGCTGTCAACTTTGGATTTAGCTAGTGGATATTGCAAGGTTGCTGTCCACCCAAATTCTGTAGAAACAACTGGATTTATTACCCCGTTTGGAGCATATGAGTTCCTACAAATGCCCCTTGGTTTGGCATATGCTCCTGCAACGTTTCAGCGCCTAATGGACTCGGTCTTACGTCCTGTGCTCAGACCTAATGTCTATCTGTACGATATAATTGTCTCGTCTGAGACTTTTGAGGAGCATCTGTCTCTGTTGGACCAAGTTTTCGAACTATTACATAATGCGGGGTTGACTTTAAAACCTGCCAAATGTCAAATTGGACGGACAAACTAGTATATCTCGGATTAAAAATTACTAACTGACGACTCAAAGGTCAAGCCAATTTCGGACTTCCCAAGGCCTAATTCGGCAAAAGAATTGTCTAGATTCTTAGGCATGACTGGGTGGTATCAACAGTTCGTTCCGGGGTACGCTACTTTATGCGAACATTTATTTGCGTTAAAAAGAAAGTATAGACACTTTGTTTGGTCCACGGAGGCAGAAACTGCTTTTATTGCTCTTAAACATGCCTTGGTTTCGCCACCTGTGTTAACCTTTTCTAACCATGCAGAAATGTTCAACATTTTTACCGATGCATCAGTTGTTGGTCTAGGAGCAGGGCATCCTATTGCATATGCCTCTCGAATTCTTAACAAATCAGAACGTAATTACTCTGCTACTGAACGAGAATGCTTAGCTATTTTATTTGCTATCACCAAATTTAAATGCTATCTCAATCATTTAACTGTCAATGTCATTACGGATCATTCGGCATTACAATGTTTAACCACTGCAAAGAATCTGTCTCGAAGATTGTTAAAATGGACACTTCGACTTCAGGAATATAATTTTCAAATTTAGTATCGCCTTGGTAAATCAAACCAACTGCCTGACGCACCGTATCGCTGTCCGGTCAGTTCTGGTGCTCAGGCGGATACTGAACCTCATTCCCTATTTCTCATTTCGGAAATCACTTCAAGGGAGCAGATAATTTCTGAACTGCCGAATGATCCAGATTTTGGAGAAATTTATAATTTCTTACTCGCTGGATCTTCTGCTCTTAGTGAACCTTCTTTAGCGGGTCGTAGTCAAAATTATGAGATCATCGATGCTATTTTGTGTTATACAAAATTTCTGAACTCGAGAGCTGAGTACCGCCCTGCGATACCTCAGTCTCTCCGCATGGCCTTACTCCATGAGTTCCATGATATTCCTCTTGCCGGCCACTTAGGCATACGGAAAACTCGTACTAAACTTCGAGACGTAGCCTACTGGCCGGGCATGTACAATAGTATACTCGCATACATTCGCTCATGTGAGTACTGTCAAAAGTACAATTATGATAATAAACGACCGGCCCGTCACCTTATTTGTAGTTCAAATAATTATGTATTTGAAACAATATCTATAGATTTATTGGGCCCTTATCCATTATCAACTAAACCTAAGTCTCGTTATATTTTAGTTGTTACAGATAATTTTTCTAAATGGGTGGAAGCATTCCCCATTAAAGCAGCTACGGCAGATGTCATATGTGATACTTTAATACATAATGTTTTTTCTTGTTTTGGCTGTCCCCGTACCGTAATCTCGGACCACGGGGTTCAGTTCATTTCGGAGTTATTTGAGCGAATGTGTGCGAGGCTTCAAATAAAACACAAATTTATAAGTCCATATCACCCTCAAGCCAATCCGGCTGAGCGTGTAAATAGAACCTTATGATCTCAACTTTCATTGGCAATAATCATGAGCGTTGGGACGAACACGTTGAAATGTTTTGTTTCGCCCTTCGCTCATCATTTCATGAGTCAACGCTGCTTACGCCCTCTGAAGTTTTTCTAGGGCGCAAAATCCGCACCCCTTTGAGAATTTAACTGGCATTATCGCTGAAATCAACCAAAGACATACACCTGATTCTGTAAAACCACTTGCGCAAAAGGCACGGGCTGCTATCAGTCGAGCTCAATTAAGCCAAGCGAGGCACTATAATGCGAAACGGAGGGAACCAGATCTCGCAGTTGGAGATCTGGTGTCATTAGAAACTCATTTTCAATCCTCCGTTGCACACACGTTCGTGAAAAAATTTGCACCTTTATATGAAGGCCCCTTTGAATTGGTAGAATGGTACAATAATAATGTTGTATTAAAAAAGCCAGATGGCTCCCTACATTCTGCCCATGTACAGCAATGTTGGAAATGGGTTATTAGAAGCAATGATGCTATTATTAACCCTAAATCTAGTAGGAATCCTCAGGCAGAAGGTGGGACTTCTTCACAAGCATGTATAGTTGATGATGAAATTATTGACCCCACCCCTGTCCTGTCCAATTCTCTACCTTCGTCTGAGCGGATCTTTGCTTCCACTTTTAACAATTCTCATTCTGACATTATTCTATTCACTCGGGGTACTGCAATTATTTTAACTCCTACGTCTCCTGCCTTCACAAAAGACGAGAGTTCAACTACTTCCAGTTCCTCTGGATATTCTTATCGTGTGCAACGAGGTTCGTTTTCATCTGCTTCTCATACTCCAATCGCTCCATTTACTTCTTCACGCATAGCGTCTCCGTTTGGTTTTAAATCAAAAAGTTCGTCGTTCACGGAAGCGCCCTTCTAGTTTTACACCACTTCTTCGACCGCCAAAGAAACGACCGGATCTTCACCCTTCTCAGATTTAGGATTCGTCTCCAAGCCAGCCTGGGACTTCCTTGCTCCAGCCTGGGACTTCCTTGCTCCAGCCTGGGACCTCTTCGCTCCAGCCTGGGACTTCCTTGCGACATCCTGATGACCCAGCCTCTTCTGGTCCACTTGCCTTGTCCACGAGACATCGTGACACATCCCGGCGATCCAGTGACCTGCAACCTCAGCCTGTGAAGCGGGAAGCTTCGAGAATACCGTTGTCGCCCCGACAGCAAAGTAAGAATGTCCACACACGGGTATTCTTTGCTAGAAAGAGGTACTGTTAAAACATTTTTTTTGTTATTACAATTGACCTTCAAGCTCAAAGGAACTTTTTTACTACATAGAGCTTTGCTCTATAAAGACTATTTGAATCTTTCCTTATACTCAAAATGTATCACAGAACTTTGATATCAAAAGACTATTCATTTGAACTTTTCTGTCCTCAAAAACTATCTCAGAACCTTTGTGACGAAATGTGAGGACAAACAAATATCACAGAACTTTGCTTTATAAAGGTTATTTATTTGAACTTTTCTCTGTACTCAAAGTATCACAGAACTTTTTTGACAGACTTTGAGGACAAAATATCGCATACATTATCTCCTTGTCAGTTTGTAATGTTTTGTTTTTTGGTGTGGCACCTCATTAATATTTTTTTTAGTACTAAAATGCTTGTACCTCATTTTGTGCATGTTGTCTCTTCGGCAAAACATAAATATCAGCCATTGCCTTTGTTGATATCTATAAAGATGTTTCACTCCCAGGATAGGGTTTTCCAGGGTTTCCCCTATCCCATCTAAAGATTGATGTGCCAATGCATGGGAGTAGTTCGAAGTCGGCCCTGGCCGCCAAATGTACACTTAAAGGTATTTGTGTTATAGTTTTATGATTAACCGTTTTTGTGTGCTTGATACTTGTTGTGTTCGGTGTTGAATTTTTTTCAGCTAGTGCAGTTTTTTTTTCAACTAACTAAATTCACACCATGCTACAATGTTCGACTATTCAATTAACTCAATTTGAATGTTTTGTCTTCCCTGAGAAGTTATCAGGAGTGGACGAATGTGTAAATTAACTTCGTTAAAAATGCTGTAGTTTTTTTTCCTGCCATACGCAGTTTTTTTTACTACTATGCTACTTCTTATATGTATATTGATGAGAGTTCTCTGCACATATTGTGACAAAATATTTATCATCATTTATGATATGGAAATTTGATGTACAGAAAGTTTCTTTTTTTCTATGTTCGTGCTATTGAACTATTGATGTCTAGAGACTATGTGTACTGAGATAAAGTCAGCTACAGCAACTGATCAACAAATCTCTTCATCCATTTTGTAAGTTCTTATCTGAAAGAGTTGAATGAATGATTAGATTGTTTGAACGGATACCTCTACAAAATTGATAGGTTCTTGGCAAAAAAAAAAATTACGAGGGAGATGATGTGACGTATATTCTAAATTAACTTTCCTTTTTAGTTTCTTTCCCTATGTAAATCTTGAGTTCATTCTCAGTTATACTTCACTCTTAACGTGATATCTTTTCTCTCAAACGAATATTGTCGGCAACATAACTGAGGTTGAATGAACGTGACGTATGCCTGATATAAGATAAGAACGAGAGATAAAAACGACGACTAAACTGTTGCTTAGCGAGCGTTGTTAAAGAGAGCGTTGCTTGGAGAAGTGTTGCAAGTTGAGCGTTGTGTTAAGAGCTGTGTGGTGTGTGGAGAGTTTTATGCAATATGCTATGCTATGTTGCGATGTGTTGGCTACATCCTGAATACAGTATGTTTTCCGTAAGTTTGACTTCTGTTGTTTACGTGTTTCGTCTGGCCGTTAAGGTTTAATTTAGGAACTATTTCATTTTATGGTTATGTTTTTAAAATAACGTTGAAGTAAGACAAGACTTCTACGTCATACTTTCCGGACGACGCATAGTGGTTCAAAATACAAATCTAGCTGATCAAAAGATATATTTGTTGTAGCTTCAAAACAACTGAAATACTGTCGTACTGTAATCCTAAATATTTGTGTAGCTACGACTCACAATCAGTTTTACAAAAGAAGTAATTGGGTCTTAGCAGGAGCACGTAGATGTCACGTGTTTAGTGCAACCATCGTTTTCTTCTTAGCATTGCCCGCAGTTGCCTTCGGAACTACGATTTGTGTATACGTAATTTATTCGCGATCCTATTCGGGTCTTCGGTGAATAAAACTACAGGTATCTGCCTACAGTTTTTGTGCATTTTAAAACTTTAACTTTGGGTTATTTAGTTCTTATGTTCATTAATTATAAGGGACGTATTCCATGAGTTTTTTTAGAGAAGTAATTGAAGTAACAGGCTTGCAAAAACAAAGGCCGTAAAAGTCCGTTGTAAAAGTATATTCAGCGTTTAAGTTAGTCATTTAGGTATGTAATTATAACTGTTTTATGACCAACTTTAACCAACTTTTTTTTTATTAATATTTTAGTGATGTCGGACGGAATAATAAGAAGATAGATATTTGATGTTTGGCGGAATGAAAAGAATATTTCAAGGAGATTAGCCTGTGTGTGTGATTATATATTGACTAAATATGGCTTGGAAGATCCTGAGGGACATATTCGTGAACTAATGCCCCCAAAAAAGTGCTGAATTTTGTAAGAAACTTAAAGAACGGTGGACTAACTGTCACTATGTATTGAAAGACTTCATACGAAAAAACAGTGATTGGTTGAGTGTTAAAATGACTTTTTTAGTAGTAGAGAGTGCTCAAGAAAGAAAAAACATACGTCGTCCACAAAAATTGTTCCATGAGTGTGCCGGTATTAGTCGAAAAAGGAAATTGAAACCATTGAAAAGAAAACGAAGCTCAGGTTGAAGAACGGAAAAAAAGAACACAAGATCGCTTCCACAAAGAAATGGGGCTTCTTCTCGACATACCCCAACCAGGATTTGGTACGACAAATGACGGAAATAGCGCGCGGAGGTTCTTTGAAGATCCAGCTTTAGCATCAGATATTACTGGCGTTGATGAAGAGCTGATTCGGTGATTTGGAACCATCCTTAAAACAATCGCCAGTGGGTACAGCATTAACAATGGAGAGTTTGAAAAATACTGCTTCGACACAGCAGAATTATACATCAGAAAATATAAGTGGTATTATAATAAGTGGATATTTCGGAAGTTAACAGAAAAGTAACCAAAGTTCTTATGGAAACAGCAACAAAATTAGCTGGGTCTAAGAACAAGTTGCATGTAAACAAATTATCAGGAAAAACCAAAATGTTGATGCAAAAAAGAAGAGAGATGAGGACAACTAAAGAAGATGTGACTTCCAAAGTGGAATATATAGAGCTATGCAAGACAGCACGAAAAAGTATCACTGAAGACGTAAGGAAATTCAACTGTGAGCTAGTGAGGAAAGCAATTGAAAACAACCAAAGCCTAAAGATAGCAAAGGGACATCTCAGTAAGGGAAGAAAACAGATTATGGCTCTGAGAAAAGAAGATGGTTCTATAACAAGAAATAGAGGCGAAATTTTGACAAGAGTGAAAGATTTCTACTCCAAATTATATGAAAGGGATGATACATGTACTCCAGACATCATGAAAGGTACCAGAGTTCTTCCAGTCCTCCCAGCAGAAGTTGCTCATGCAATCAAGAACATGAAGCGGGGGAAAGCTCCAGGAGAAGATGGAATTACTATAGACATCATACAAGAAGCAAGTGGAGAAATTGAAACAGTGCTCGCCCAAATTTTCACTCGATGCCTTAATGAAGGGAAGATTCCTGAGGATTGGAACAATGCTACAATGACCCTGCTACATAAAAAAGGTGACATTGAGGATCTCAGGAACTACAGACCTATCAGCCTCCTATCAGTGGTTTATAAAATCTTCACTAAAGTTCTTTCACACCGCTTGAAGGTAACACTGGACATGGCTCAACCGAGAGAACAAGCTGGATTCAGGAGTGACTACAGCACAATAGATCATATCCACGTACTGAGAGAACTAATTGAAAGAGCGAGGGAATATGAACTTCCATTGTGCATGGCTTTTATCGATTATGAAAAAGCCTTTGATTCGGTGAAACCATCAGCAGTTACCACGGCTCTGAAATCCTGCGGTATTGAAGATGCATACATTAATATTATTAATAACATCTATGAAAATGCAAGTGCAAAGATTCGGCTGTTTGAAAATACAACACACATAAAAATTGGAAAGGGAGTGAGACAAGGTGACACCATATCTCCGAAGCTCTTTAATGCCACATTGGAAAATGTCTTTCAATCACTGAACTGGGAAAACAAAGGTATAAAGATTAATGGAGATTATCTAACCCACCTTCGTTTTGCTGATGACGTAGTCATTTTTGCAACTACCCCATCAGAGCTGCAGAGTATGATCCAGGAACTTGCTGACAAGAGTAAAGAAGTGGGATTAAAAATGAACTTTCAGAAGACAAAAGTGATGTTCAATGCTTTTACAAGAAATGAAGATTTATCGATTGATGGAGAAAAACTGGAGATAACAGATACGTATGTTTATCTTGGACAGCAGATATCAAGTGAGGGTCACATTGATGAAGAAATTAATCGGCGTACAAAACTTGCCTGGAGAGCTTTTGGAAGAAACAGCATAATTTTCAAGAGCAATATGCCATTATGTCTTAAAAGAAAAGTGTTTGATCAATGCATCCTTCCAGTGCTTACGTATGGTGCAGAGACGTGGACCTTAACTAAAAGAGACATACAAAGGCTGCAGACAACTCAAAGTAGCATGGAGAGGTGCATGCTTGGTATAACCAGGAGAGATAAGAAGAGGAACTCGTGGATCCGAAAAATGACGAGAGTGGAAGACATCATGATCAGAGTTAAATCCCTGAAATGGCAATGGGCTGGACATACTGCCAGAAGGACAGACCATAGATGGACAGCCGAAATTTTAGATTGGATTCCAAGGGACAGGAAAAGACCCAGAAAAAGACCACATGGGAGATGGGTGGATGAAATTCGTAAATATGCGGGAGTGACATGGAGGAGACTGGCACAAGACAGACCGTTGTGGAGGAAACTTGGGGAGACCTTCGTCCAGCAGTGGATTGATAATGGTTGACAATGATGATGATGATATGCCACAAAGTGTGCATAAGATACTTATCCATGGTGCACAGTTGATAAAGGAAGCCGTACTTTCAGTTGGGATGATGTCTGAGGAAGCTCAAGAAGCATGGAATCAGAACAATAAGAATTTCAAGGAACATCGTACTCGTAAATTTTGTAGAGCCGATACAATGACGGACTTGATGCACACGCTATGAATTTCCTCGGATCCGATTGTAAGCAGTCTTCGTGTCAAACGTCTAAAGGGAAGTAAAAGTATATCTCTTGATGTACTGAGACTACTTCAAGATCCAGGTGGCAGCGATGGTGATGATGATGATGTTGTTGGAAAATGAATAGATGTACATCTCTCTGAAGCCTGTAAATATTTGAAATGTGTGTTTATTTGACCACAATTGGTGTTCTGTTTAAATCCTATTAATTTGTTATTTTTTTTAAATAAGAACAAAGTCTTAAAAATATTTGCACTAAATCTTACAAAACTATACGAATATTTTGTTGATATCTTTAACACAATAAAAAATTTAATTGAAAATGCAACTTGTAAGTTCGTATAAAATTCTATGACAATCTGTTTTATAGGAGAGGAGTTATTAATTTTGATCAGCTAGATTTGTGTTTGGAACCACTGTGCGACGTCCCTTCCGTACAGCAACACGGCGGCCAGCGCTCTTGGATCCGTAGGCAGTACGTCGGGGGAAGACACCTGTACCGTTTTCGGATTACTTTCTACGTAACAATACGCATGTTTACAACAGTTATATTCTTCGTAAATAAACTTGTTACTTATAAGAGGATGGCTTTGTGAAGCATTACTATGTTTATATTATATTTAATATATTATGTAAGGTCAGGTGATGCGTAACATCACAGCCTCTCCTTGACAAATGTCAACCCCGCCTTCTCGTGGTGCATCCTGTCCCTACTAAAGGGGCTCTGACGACCGCCAATAGCGGTATAACTATACCATCGGGATTAGAGGAAATTCTATCCCACACTCACCAACCCGCTTGGCCAGCGTGGTGAGTTATGGCCAAACCCCTCCAAAATGACTCCACAACTTAAATCTTGGCCCTCAGTCTCCGGCAGCTGGAATGTACCTGGCCAAGGCAGCGGCCAGTGCGACATGAAGGCAGAGGGTGCTAAGAATCCCCGGAGGACCGGACTAGGCTGCCATCTGATGCTGACCTTGGCAACGTAAAATGGACGCTCCCTATCTTCTGATTCAAGGCTTCTTGAATTGGAAGAGGAACTACAAAGGATCAAGTGGGACTTCGTGGGGCTAAGTGAGGTAAGGAGAAAAGGAGAAGATCTCATCGAACTGAAAAGTGGACATCTCTTCTACTATCGTGGGACAGATACTGGCAGAACTAGTGGTGTTGGATTTATAATAAACAAGAAACTGAAGGATAAAGTTGTAGAAGTTGAAAGTTCTTCTGACAGAGCTGCACGGCTTGTTATCCAACTCTCGAAAAGATACCAGGCTCAGATTATTCAAACTTATGCACCCACCACAAGTCATCCTGAAGAAGAAATTGAAGAATTTTATGAGGAAATTTGTCATCTAAATAATAAAGGTAAGCAGCACTTGAAAATAATTATGGGAGATTTCAATGCAAAAATAGGGCAACGGCAACAAAATGAAACTTCAGTAGGTAAATTCGGTCACGGCAATAGAAACCAGCGTGGAAATACTCTCGTTGAGTTTGCAGAGGCAGAAGGGTTTTTCATCTTGAACTCCTTCTTCAAGAAAAAGCCACACAGGAAATGGACATGGAGACATCCAAATGGGACGATAAGTGAAATTGATTTTATTATGTGTAACAAAAAATTCGTCATAGAAGACTGCAGTGTGCTAAACAAGTTCAACACAGGTAGTGACCATAGATTGGTGAGATGTAAGATGCACCTCAACACTAAACTTGAACGTGGCAAGCTCATAAGATAAACAAAATGTATTGACATAACCAACCTTAAAAACACCATAATACCTTCAAGTTGGAACTGAAGAACAGGTTCTCTGCTTTAGAAGGCCTAACATCGGAAGAAGTGGACATCTCTGAAGTTAACAGAAAAGTAACCAAAGCTCTTATGGAAACAGCAACAAAATTAGCTGGGTCTAAGAACAAGTTGCATGTAAATAAATTATCAGGAAAAACGAAAATGTTGATGCAAAAAAGAAGAGAGATGAGGAAAACTAAAGAAGATGTGACTTCCAAAGTGGAATATATAGAGCTATGCAAGACAGTACGAAAAAGTATCACTGAAGACGTAAGAAAATTCAACTGTGAACTAGTGAGGAAAGCAATTGAAAACAACCAAAGCCTAAAGATAGCAAAGGGACATCTCAGTAAGGGAAGAAAACAGATTATAGCACTGAAAAAAGAAGATGGTTCTGTAACAAGAAATAGAGGCGAAATTTTGACAAGAGTGAAAGATTTCTACTCCAAATTATATGAAAGGGATGATACATGCACTCCAGACATCATGAAAGATACCAGTACCAGAGTTCCTCCAGTCCTTCCAGCAGAAGTTGCACATGCAATCAAGAACATGAAGCGGGGAAAAGCTCCAGGAGAAGATGGAATTACTGTAGACATCATACAAGAAGCAAGTGAAGAAATCGAAACAGTACTCGCCCAAATTTTCACTCGATGCCTTAATGAAGGAAAGATTCCTGAGGATTGGAACACCGCTACAATGATCCTGCTACATAAGAAAGGTGACATTGAGGATCTCGGAAACTACAGACCTATCAGCCTCCTATCAGTAGTTTATAAAATCTTCACTAAAGTTCTTTCACACCGCTTGAAGGTAACACTGGACATGGCTCAACCGAGAGAACAAGCTGGATTCAGGAGTGGCTACAGCACAATAGATCATATCCATGTGCTGAGAGAACTAATTGAAAGAGCGAGAGAATATGAACTTCCATTGTGAATGGCTTTTATCGATTATGAAAAAGCCTTTGATTCGGTGAAACCATCAGCAGTTACAATGGCTCTGAAAACCTGCGGTATTGAAGATGCATACATTAATATTATTAATAACATCTATGAAAATGCAAGTGCAAAGATTAGGCTGTTTGAAAATACAACACACATAAAAATTGGAAAGGGAGTGAGACAAGGTGACACCATATCTCCGAAGCTCTTTAATGCCACACTGGAGGGTGTTTTTCAGTCACTGAGCTGGGAAAACAAGGGGATAAAGATTAATGGAGATTATCTAACCCACCTTCGTTTTGCTGATGACGTAGTCATTTTTGCAACTAGCCCATCAGAGCTGCAGAGTATGATCCAGGAACTTGCTGACAAGAGTAAAGAAGTGGGATTAAAAATGAACTTTCAGAAGACAAAAGTGGTGTTCAATGCTTTTACAAGAAATGAAGATTTATCGATTGATGGAGAAAAGCTGGAGATAACAGACACGTACGTTTATCTTGGACAGCAGATATCAAGTGAGGGTCACATTGATGAAGAAATTAATCGGCGTACAAAACTTGCCTGGAGAGCTTTTGGAAGAAACAGCATAATTTTCAAGAGCAATATGCCATTATGTCTTAAAAGAAAAGTGTTTGATCAATGCATCCTTCCAGTGCTTACGTATGGTGCAGAGACGTGGACCTTAACTAAAAGAGACATACAAAGGCTGCAGACAACTCAAAGAGCATGGAGAGGTGCATACTTGGTGTAACCAGGAGAGATAAGAAGAGGAACTCGTGGATCCGAAAAATGACAAGAGTGGAAGACATCATGATCAGAGTTAAATCCTTGAAATGGCAATGGGCTGGACATACTGCCAGAAGGACAGATCATCGATGGACAGCCGAAATTTTAGATTGGATTCCAAGGGACAGGAAAAGACCCAGAAGAAGACCACATGGGAGATGGGTGGATGAAATTCGAAAGTATGCAGGGGTGACATGGAGGAGACTGGCACAAGACAGACCGTTGTGGAGGAAACTTGGGGAGACCTTCGTCCAGCAGTGGATTGATAATGGTTGACAATGATGATGATGATGATGATGATATTATAATATACTTGAAAAAAAGGTGATTTATTTTTATTTTGCAATCATCCATGCGAGCTGCGAGTTTGAGACCACTGCCTGCAAGCCTGCTGCAGTGCGTCACTTGTAAGTCACCAGCGCAGAGAAAAACCCACTTGTGCGCCTTTGTCTGTCTGTCGTCCATGGTATGTGGGCGGTGCGGTGCAGTCGTGTAAACAGTGAGCTCATGCTGCTTGTTTTGTGTGTTGTGAGCCGTTGCTATGAGTTTTTTCTTTTCCTTAATCAGTGCGGGGTATCATCATCATCATTGCCAACCATTATCAATCCACTGCTGGACGAAGGTCTCCCCAAGTTTCTTCCACAACGGTCTGTCTTGTGCCAGTCTCGTCCATGTTACTCCCGCATACTTTCGAATTTCATCCACCCATCTTCCATGTGGTCTTCTTCTGGGTCTTTTCCTGTCCCTTGGAATCCAATCTAAAATTTCGGCTGTTCATCGATGGTCTGTCCTTCTGGCAGTATGTCCAGCCCATTGCCATTTCAGGGATTTAACTCTGATCATGATGTCTTCCACTCTTGTCATTTTTCTGATCCACGAGTTTCTCTTCTTATCTCACCTGGTTACACCAAGCATGCACCTCTGCATGCTGCTATGAGTTGTCTGCAGCTTTTGTATGTCTCTTTTAGTTAAGGTCCACGTACTGCTAGTTAAATAGAATTTGAGAGACATGTCGTGCTCTGAATTTCAGAGATATTTGTTAAAGAAACCCGATCTATTGAAGAAAATCTCTTCCAGTAAAAAATGTAAGCAAAAATGTGCAGCTGACTAAAATCTTTCTTTTTCAAAGCTGCACATGTATAAACTCTCAAACTGAAAGAAATTAATTACAGAGTTTGTGCATTTATATTCATTTTTTTACAAATTTCTTATGCCCTCCTTTCCCTCGAAATGTCCTTTTTTAATTAAAATATCCTCTCATTCCGAAAAGTCATCTGGTCACCTTGCGTGTAAAAGAATAAGAGAACTAGGTATTTTTGATTATCCGAAATTCAAACTTCAACGTATAATCGCAAAAAGAGTATAAATGTATTTCTTATAAGCGAGTAAAAATCGATAGAAATTAAGCAGAATTATGTATTGTACAATAGTGATAAATGTATAACTGAGGTTCCACGGCATACAGATTCTTTCATGTCAGAAAAAGGGACACAAATTCAGAATAGTAAATGCTAATTTCTTCATGAGATATACAGAGACACAAATGGATAACGATGAATGCATAGGTTTATTCGTTTAGCGAAAAAATGACCCCAATCAGACAGAAGAAATTAATGGATTCCTTCATCTCACAAAGACACAAAACTAGAATGAAAACTACCAATATTCACTCACTCGGCACGAAAAATCCCAAAGTGGGAGTCATAAATACATTTCTACACATGATAAACAAAGCCATAATTGAGAACGACAAAAAAACATAAACTGCCGCTGGGTGGCCGGGTGGTTTGACGCGCGGATTGCGGATCTTCCCTTCGAGAAAACTCAGGTTCCGAGTCCATGCTAGAGGTCTGCACGGGCCAGGACCGGGTCGGGCCTTTGCTCATTTCTAAGTTGGGAAAACGGGCCGGGTCGGGCCTTCACTATTTAATGTAAGCTAAGCTGATGACACTACCTGCACCGTCTAATCCCAGACATCGCAGAGATATGCTGTGAACTCTCTCACAGGTTGGAATTAAACTGATTCATGACGGCGCTGCGACAGCTAGCCCGTCAGTCGTCGGAAACCAGTCTTTCACTCGGACAGAATCGGTCCAGGGACCTGCGGGGTTCTGCCTCCCCCACGGGACCAGTACCTGGCACCATTCAATCATAGCCCGTGGGTGCCACCTGTTATGGGTGGGGCAAACAAAAGTTCGAAGACATTCTCATTGCTTGGCTGGAAGATCCGACCGCCAATGCGAGTTTTTGGGACTAGAGTCCTTTATTTGGTATCTAATAAACCAATATTTATAATGTAAAACGGACACGGTCAGGGCAGGGTTTTTTAAGAGCAAAACAATCGCTGTACCCTTTCTCGTTTGGAAAACCCGCAACACACAGCAGTAGGATATAAGATTGAATAATTTCCGCTGAAGGAAAAAACAGAAGTTTTGCGGCATCCTCCCCTCCTACAAAGCCATTGGAGTGGGTCAGCTCCCTTAGTTTTTCAATGCGAATGTGGTCCTTTCTCTCTCTCTCTCTAACTTTCACCCTCCTCTCATGCTTCAGGAAAGGCTATTAACTGCAGAATTTCTAAACCGAGCCACACGCTCACAGACGATCTTTTTTTATTGCTCTGGTCGGCGACACTTTGTTCTCTAGATGTGTGAAAAGCTTTTAAGTTGTCTTAAATGACACGGGAGAAATGGGCTGGGAGAAACTTACTTCTGTGTATAAATCTGTGCGTGTTTTCCCCATTTGTACTCTCAGGCAGCCGTTTTCAAAACTTTTGTGACACCGGTTAGCTGGGCACTCTGTCGTTGTTTTCCCTTAGCATATGCTGAGTTCAGTGTTGCTGATAAATACTCTTCCATACTTATCGTGGAATTTAAGAAAGCGAAAGATTTTCGCGAAAAAATCGCTTCTGGAGAATATGTGCTTGTAGACAATGTAAAGGCGAAAAGCGATATTTGGAAATATATGAAATTACTGTCCCGTTCTGAAATTAGTCGTCTGGAAAACGTTGTGCAGTGCACTAAATGCAAAAACTGTTTGAGTTACAATAGCACAAAATCTGCAACATCGCATCCTAAGCGGCACAAATCTGTTTCCACACCCTCGGGAGACATATTGGGTTCCAACGATATGATATGTCAGTAGAGATAGGTGCAGTTTATAAAGCCATAAAATCTTCTCCCAGTAGAACGATCGGACTCATAATTCTGGATATTTCGTACTTTTCGAATTAACCCCCCCCTCCTTATCCCCAAGGATAGTTCCGGGTCCCGCGGTAAGGAATGATAACTGAAAACCCAGAAAATTTGAAAGGCATGGAAATTATCCTTTTCATGCAATATTTTTGAGTATCCAAGCCCCCCCTTTCTCAGACGTCACGTGACTTATACAGAGTCTCAGAAATATTCTGAATTAACGTTTATTGTAATAAAATACGTGTAGAAATTAAGAAAACGAAAACTCTTTAGGAATCGAAAGACCGAGTGCACCAGGTGTCAAATTCGTGTTTTGGTAATTGTTGAAATTGGAAATAGGAGAAATATACGGGCTGGGCCTTGGACGTGCGGGCTTGGGACGGGCCGAGCTTTCCAAATTAAGGCCCGTGCAGACCTCTAGTCCCTACGTAGGAACAGGCACAGGCAACTCCCTGTTTCCGCCGCAACCACGACAGACCATTTCAACTGTGCCCATCTCCAACCCTACGCGATCCTGAGGTGACGCATGCCCGTGTTGTGCTGGAGGACTCCCTGTGATCTCTTATAACTGCCGTAGCCAGAGGGGGGTCGGGGTTTGAACCCCTCCCTTGAGGGGAGACTGAGCACGAATTCAAAGCGATATATACGTGTAGTGAGGAAAGCAATTGAAAACAACCAAAGCCTAAAGATAGCAAACGGACATCTCAGTAAGGGAAGAAAACAGATTATGGCACTGAGAAAAGAAGATGGTTCTGTAACAAGAAATAGAGGCGAAATTTTGACAAGAGTGAAATATTTGTACTCCAAATTATATGAAAATGATGATACATGTACTCCAGACATCATGAAAGGTACCAGTACCAGAGTTCATCCGGTCCTCCCAGCAGAAGTTGCACATGCAATCAAGAACATCAAACGGGAAAAAGCTCCAGGACAAGATGGAATTACTGTAGACATCATACAAGAAGCAAGTGGAGAAATCGAAACAGTACTCGCCCAAATTTTCACTAGATGCCTTAATGAAGGGAAGATTCCTGAGGATTGGAACAACGCTACAATGATCCTGCTACATAAAAAAGGTGACATTGAGGATCTCAGGATCAACAGACCTATCTGCCTCCTATTAGTGGTTTATAAAATCGTCACTAAAGTTCTTTCACACCGTTTGAAGGCGACACTGGACATGGCTCAACCGAGAGAACAAGCTGGATTCAGGAGTGGCTACAGCACAATAGATCATATCCACGTACTGAGAGAACTAATTGAAAGAGCGAGGGAATATGAACTTCCATTGTGCATGGCTTTTATCGAATATGAAAAAGCCTTTGATTCGGTGAAACCATCAGCAGTTACAATGGCTCTAAAATCCTGCGGTATTGAAGATGCGTACATTAATATTATAAATAACATCTATGAAAATGCAATTGCAAAGATTCGGCTGTTTGAAAATACAACACACATAAAAACTGGAAAGGGAGTGAGACAAGGTGACACCATATCTCCGAAGCTCTTTAATGCCGCATTGGAAAATGTCTTTCAATCACTAAACTGGGTAAACAAAGGAATAAAGATTAATGGAGATTATCTAACCCACCTTCGTTTTGCTGATGACGTAGTCATTTTTGCAACTAGCCCATCAGAGCTGCAGAGTATGATCCGGGAACTTGCTGACAAGAGTAAAGAAGTGGGATTAAAAATGAACTTTCAGAAGACAAAAGTGATGTACAATGCTTTTACAAGAAATGAAGATTTATCGATTGATGGAGAGAAGCTGGAGATAACAGACACGTACGTTTATTTTGGACAGCAGATATCAAGTGAGGGTCACATTGATGAAGAAATTAATCGACGTATAAAACTTGCCTGGCGAGCTTTTGGAAGAAACAGCATAATTTTCAAGAGCAATATGTCATTATGTCTTAAAAGAAAAGTGTTTGATGAATGCATTCTTCCAGTGCTTACGTATGGTGCAGAAACGTGGACCTTAACTAAAAGAGGCATACAAAGTCTGCAGACAACTCAAAGTAGCATGGAGAGGTGCATGCTTGGTGTAACAAGGAGAGATAAGAAGAGGAACTCGTGTATCCGAAAAATGACAAGAGTGGAAGACATCATGATCAGAGTTAAATCCCTGAAATGGCAATGGGCTGGACATACTGCTAGAAGGACAGACCATCGATGGACAGCCGAAATTTTAGATTGGATTCCAAGGGACAGGAAAAGACCCAAAAGAAGACCACATGGAAGATGGGTGGATGAAATTCGAAAGTATGCAGGAGTGACATGGAGGAGACTGGCACAAGACAGACCGTTGTGGAGGAAACTTGGGGAGACCTACGTCCAGCAGTGTATTGGTAATGGTTGACAATGATGATGATACGTGTATATGAGGCTTTCACCAATGAACCAAACCCATGGACCCCCCATCCCCATCCCTTTAAGAAATTTCTGGCTACGCCATTGCCTCTTATGGGAGAAAAACACTTTAATTTATTTATTTGACAAAGACAGAAACCAATATCGAAGAAGAGCAATATGCCCTGAAGCTGTGCTTGAGTTACATTTTAACTCTGCTTGGGGGTTTTGGTCCACGCGACTAATCTACGAGTATTAGCAAAACATTAAAAACCTACAAAGTTAAAAAGTTAACTGCCTTCCCAAGCTGTAACTGCTCTTATAATCGTCTTATGCACGCTGCATTTAACTGATGTTTACGCATCGCAGAGCCAAAGTCATCTCCAAAGACCTGAGGTAACAAAAAACTAAATGCCATTGTGCAGAGATTAAATTACTCACATGGATGCAACAAAGACGGCAATTAAAGGGTAGAATGTTTCCTTGGTTCTGCACTCGAGTATATGCGTGCAAGTCGCAACTGTGAACCGGTACTGAAAGAGATCCTTGAGACATGAAACACATATTTTATTATACACCAATTTTCCGGCAATGATTCAAGCTCGATTCTGCAGAAAAAAACACCTTCCGATGCTTTTTGTTTGTTTCAGGAAATCCTTGCCACATGCATAATTATCATATTAAAAGCAATCAAATTTATTAATATACGTATCACAGACAGAATATGGTCAAGATATTGTAGCCTGAATTCAGTCATGTTTGTTCAGTTACTTATTAATCAGAGCAAACCAAGGCAAATTAATTATCTATTAATAATAGAGATTATTAACATTTAATTTGAATCATAATATAGAGCTACTTGAGAACACAGTACATCCATTCACTCGCCTTCTAGACTGTGTTTACGTAACGGATACTCTGACTACACATGATAACGATACTTAACGATACATTGCGATATGTTACATCTTCCTTTCCTGAGAGTATCAGTCTGAACACATAATAAAATCTTTGAACGGGATGGGAGATTTATGACCCTTCCATATCTGTTTATTAACGTCACTAGACGAACGAAACCCGTCGGAATCGACGGTTAGTTTTTTTGTTGTTGTTTTTTTTTTGAAAAGAATAAACTCATATGAAACAACAAATGCAAACTTTATTTGATTGACAAATTCATTCAACCACTTCAGTAAAGACATTAGTCCAGTTTCGTAATTTTTTTTTTTTGACTGAAGGCTTAACGACCACCGGGAGCAACTCAATAGGCTATAAGCAGTTGCCCGTAATACTTTCACTAACAATGGTCAACGGAATGTTTATTTACATCTTTACATAATGGGAAACGGCTTACCTACGTGAATAAACTGGATCGAATGAATAATAAATTGCATATATACATCACACAGTCCAACGGCATAACGTAATCAGGTCTTCGAGAGTGTTCACTGTCCCCATGAGAAGAACTTTAATACGAATGCCTGCTAGCTTTGCTTTGCGCAGCGGTTCGCTCAGAAAAGAGACTTCGGACTTTGGACTATCTCAGTCCCTCCTTGCTTTCACTTTCAACAGCGCACGAGTCAACCGCACGCTTCTCCCATAGACTTTACATAGGAACTTTTCCGCCCAACCACGCCCGAACCGTTGTCCCAATCTCACTTTTCTCTTCGACTGGCACATCTACATGGTGATACCTTTATTTTGATACTTCAACCATATCTTTACATTCAGCTGTTCTCTCAAAATAGGACTCACAGTAAAAAACCTTACATTATTAATATATAGATGAGGAGAAGCATTCCTTGTTACATACACTCATCGTCAAAAAAAAATAGTTGTGCCCAAAAGGACGTGTCAGATTGCAATGCTATTCGGGAGGAAGGTATAAGTTACCAGGAACAATAGATGATTAAACATTGAGACTGATATGGGTAATATTTACTGAGCTACACGCCAATAAGTAGTGTCTCTCAGTATGGCGTCGGCCCGCCATGTTTGCTCACACAGCATGCCAGACGTCTCGACATGGAGTTGTACAGGTTCCTAATGGTGTCCTTCGATAAGCCACCCCATGCAACTTGAATCTTCTCACACAGTGCGGTAGGGGTGGAGTGTTAATTGCACGTCCAATAGAATCCCACATCAAAGGCGATTTGAATATACCAAAGAGAAGCCATAAGTGCTTCCTTTAAATGAAAAGGTGAAAGTTCTAGACTTTATAAGGAAAGAAAAAAATCGTATGCTGAGATTGCTAAGATCTACGGTAAGAACGAATCTTCTACCCGTGAAATTGTGAAGAATGAACAAGAAATTCGAGCTAGTTTCACATTCACACAACTTCCATAGCAGTATATTGTTAAAATTGTTCTATTTTATTATTAGTTACTGTTGTTCATCTCTTATTGTGCCTAATTTATAAATTAAACTCTATCATAGGTATGCATGTATTGGAAAGAACATAGTGCTATATATGGGGTTTAGTACTATCCGCGGTTTCAGGCATCCACTGCGGGTCTTGGAACGTATTCCCCGCTGATAAGGCGGGACTACTGTACTGCATGTATGCATGCAGAACGCTAAGAAGGTCAGCAACAGTTTTTATTAAGTGCTTCATTAAGTAGGAACAGCTTTGCTGCTTATGACTTCACAGAAGATAAAACCGAAGTCATATTTTCTGCAACAGATTCAGGTTTCACGCAATCTATTCAAGTGTGTGTGTAGCGTGACCAGATATAACGTCGAGAACAAAGTGAGTACAATATAAGCGTGTTCACTTCTGTGAAATGATGGTCGCAAAACAAACGCAATGCCCTCATACCGTGGATGTGAAAGTAGGCTAACAATAAAACTTTGAATATTGTTTGATTGCTTGATTCATCGTTTGCCATATTATTCGCAGCTGTGTGTTCCAAATGAAAATGCAAGAACTCTTATAAAAGCTAAATCAATAGTAATATTCAATCATATTTTCCCTCTTCGTCTCGTAGCGCCCAAGTTGGCATTTGTTTGTCAGTAACCACAAGAAGACTGGACCATTTCCCAAAAGATATTAAAGATTTTTTTTGTATTAGTGTCTCCCTTTTATATGCCATAGTAAACATGATTTTCAAGCTTTCTCTAAACGGAAGCGATGCTATGTTTATTTCCAGCCCAGTTAATTGTGCGTAAATCCATCTGCATGTCACAACTTTTGAAGTCTACGCATGGGCGGCGGAACCCGATAATTTTAGGGGAGGGCAACTTCTCCGAGAGTTAAAACAATAGAAAACAAGTTAGTAAAATCATGCAATGCATTGATTAGGATACACGTTCCAACATACCAGAAATTATTACTCAAGTTATGTGGATAATGGCTGTGGAATAAATCTCGCTCCTGTGTCCTGACCTTTGGCCCCATTTCGATGATATTCTTTGACCCCATTTCGATGATATTCTCAAGCTTTGTCGCAATAGAAGCAGTTTTACGCAAGTTATGAGAATAATGGCTGTGAAATAAATCTTGCCTTTGTGCAATGACCTTTGACCCCATTTCGTTGATATTCAACAGAACCGGTTCACTATACCTCCGGAACAATATGATAACGTTTTGTCGCAATCGAAGAATTTTTAGGTAAGTTATGATGCAAAAGGGCAATGGAATGTATCCCACTCCAGTGTCCTGATCTTTAACCCCATTCCGCCCATTTTTAATACGGTTTGTCCCCAGTTGGTTCCTTACCACATACTAAAATTTCATCGAAATCGAACGATTTTTACGCAAGTTATGACGCATAAAGGTAATGGAACGGATCCAGCTCCTATGTCCGGACTGACCCTATTTCACCCATTTTCAATAGGGATCGTCCCCAGGTGATTACCTACCACATACTAAAATTTAATCGAAATCGAACATTTTTTACGCAAGTTATGACGCATAAAAGCAATGGAATGGATCCCACTCCTATGTCCTGACCTTTGACCCTGTTTCACCCATTTTCAATACGGTTCGTTCCCAGGTGGTCCTCTACCCCATACTAAAATTTCGTCGAAATCGAACCATTTTCACGTGAGGTATCGTGCGGACGGACGGACGGACAAAGCTGGAGCATATACGCTTCTTCAACCTACGGTTGGAAAGCGTAAAAAATGAGAAACAGAGAGAGAGAGAGAGAGAGAGAAACCTAGGTTACAATTGTGGCCAAAAGGCGTGCACCAGTTGACCGAAAGTCAAATTTTTTATGTTTGAAGTCAACTTATACAGCGTAATGGTAAAGTCAGCAATACATATTATATTGTACATCCTTTTAAAGGAAATTTTATGCTGAATTCAAATATTTTTACAGAATGTTATTACCAGGAATAGAAGTGAAGTTACAAGCAAAAGCACAGCCTTTAGTCATAAAAATCAACAATTAGTGGAATTTGTGAAATTAGTGTACAATGCTGAATATATTTCAAATACGTGGTGATAATGTAAATAGACGATGTCATCGCTCTGCCCACGTTATTTTATAAACAACGCAAAGCAACTGAAAAATTGTTGTTCCGAAACCGCTGGTATCGAACCCCTGATCTCTCGATAACTAAACGCGAACGCACTGGGCTAGTTGTCATATCCAGCGCTTATGCCAACTTGGCAAAAGAGACCGTTCTCATTTTTTACGCTTCCCAGTCGTAGGTTGAAGGAGCGTATATGTTCCAGCTTTGTCCGTCCGCACGATAACTTGCGTAAAAATGATTCTATTTCCATGAAATTTTAGTATGTGGTAGGGGTCCACCTGGGGACGAACCCTGTTGAAAATGGGCGAAGCAGGGTCAAAGCTCAGGACATAGGAGCGGGATGCATTTCATTGCTCTTATGCGTCATAACTTGCGTAAAAATGGTTCAATTTCGAAGAAATTTTAGTGTGTGGCAGGAGACCACCTGGGAATCAACCCTATTGAAAATGGGCGAAATGGGGTCAATGGTCAGGACAAAGGAGCGAGATTTATTCTACAGCTATTATCCTCATAACATGAGTAATGATTTCTGGTATGTTAGGAAGCGTATCATAACACTGGTCAACACACTTTTTCTGGCATAATGTATCCCAACGGTTTTAAGGTAATTTTGGGGTGCTGATTCCAAATCTGGCATCAGTTTTTGTCTATCACATCAGGTTTGCATTTTCAATAAAAACAGCAAATTTATGCTCATATACGAATAGCTAAACAGACATACATACAAGAATAAGATAAGATGCAATATACAATAATAATGAAACAAACATTTAATGAGCCGTAGCACAAAGTTGTGAGAGTGACTGCATATCAATGTGAGTGAATGCATATTACCATGTAAGAATTGAATTGTGAAGATAAGAAAAATATGTACAAAAAGGTTATTAACAATAGTGATGTTACATCTGCATAAACGACCTCTCCTTTGACGATCTCCGATGTACAGCTTGTGGAATGTCTCTCATCGAGGACCAGCAGTAATCTGCCATTATGTTTGAGTCCCAGCGGCCTTGGTAACGTTCTTCCATAACTTTAATGTCTTGATGAAAGCGTTCACCTTGTTCTCCGCTCACGTGACCCATGTTCTCTGGAAACTTGACCAAGTGACTATGTAAGTAGTGAACCTTGATGCTCATTCTACATCCAAGTGCTTGGAAACTCAAGAGCAGCTCCTCCACAATCTCTCGATAGTTGTCCACTTTCCTGTTCCCAAGGAAATTCCGCACCACATCAAAGAATGCATTCGAAGCTCTAGCCTCTGTCGCAGTCATAGTCATTGTTGTAACAAAGTGTGGATCCCTGATGAGTGTTCTTATTGAGGGCCATCAAATATTCCTTCCTTTTTCTTCTCGGCACTGAGACTTGAAAAGATAGAACATATATAGCTGAAGCAGTCTCCAGTGTGATCAAGAGTTTTGACGAATTGCTTCATTAACCCAAGTTTTATGTGCAGTGGGGGAAATAGAATTTTATTCCTATCAATCAGAGGCCCATTCTTGATGTTCTTCTCACCAGGCGTCAAACTGATTTTTGGTGGCCAGTTCTTTTTAACCCAGTGTTCTAATGTAGCCCTACTGTCCCAGTAGCACAGGAAACAAGGGCATTTGGTGTGACCTTCTTGCTGACACAGCAGAAAATTAACCATTTTCAAATCAACACAAATTACCCATCCATGAACATATGGTATTCCAATCTATCAGAACAATCTTGATGTTGGCATACTCTTCTTTCATTTTTACAGAGTGTCCTATTGGGATTGAACCATATATATTTCTGTTGTGAAATAACACACATTTCAAACTCCTTTTACTACTGTCAATAAAAAGTCTCCATTCACTTGAATCATATGCGGGCAGTCCCATTTTGAGAAAAAGCCATTCAACATCATTACAATAAACAAGTTGACCATCTGAATGGAAGTGCTTTCGCAGTGCTGCTTCTCTGTTACGATAAAAGGAGACACTAGTGCTAGGTCTGAGTAATCCTTTCTCTTGCAGCCTGGAAGCCAACAATTCAGCAGACTGCTTCGGCAAATGCAAATCTCTTACAAGATCATTAAATTCAGGCTGACTAAACAGAGAAATTTTATCACAATCTGCATCAGATGGCGTATATTCGATGTGAGCATCATCATCATCATCTGTAGAAGCAGGTAAACTGACGGATTCAACATCAGTCTCTGGTAGCTCAGTAAATACAGGCACAGGTATTTCCTCACAGTGCTCAACTGGTCGTCTGGCAGATGGGATATCTGGGTATTGTAAGTGTTGTTTGTTTTTCTTATTGAAACCTTTTACATTGACAAGGCAGAAGTAGCAGTTATCCAAATGGTTTGTAGGTTCTTTCCAAACCATTGGCACACCAAACTTCAGCTTAGCATTCTATCCTTTAGACCATGATCGCCAAGTTTAAACACAGGGTTTACACACTTTGTGAGGAGCCCAATTTTTTGTCATGGTCTCCAAGTCGTACTTTAAAGTAGGCAAGATAAACCTTCTTGACAAAGGTATTGATGTTGCGCCTTTGATCCAGCAAAGTGAAGCTGCCACAGATGTAGCAGAAGATATCTGGGTCATTACTGCATTTCCTTCTTTCGAATGCTGTAGCCATTGTTAACCGCCCCGGTGGCGCAGTGGTCTAAGCCATGGCCTCTGATCATTCGTCCGAAAGGGGTCCGGGTTCGAATCCCGGTGAGGCATGGATGTTGTGTTTGTCTTACGGCACTGGCTCTCTCCCTTCCCTGGAGCCAGTGACCCTAAATTAGGGACGGGCGACTGCTTATAGCCCATTGAGTTGCTCACGGTGGTCGTTAAACCTCCAAGCAAGCAAGCAAGCAAGTAGCCATTGTTAGATCAGGACCTGCAGAAGCAAAATATTAAATAAATGTGGCTATCTACATAAAATGATATTATAAACACACTATCCTAAAAATACAACACCATATTTTAACACCAAAGCAGTCACTGACTCGCAACAACTTGCAATCATAAGAGACAAAGAGTTAATTTCGAGTAAAATCAATGAAAAAGGGATATGCCGATAGCATAAAAACGAGATGTGATAGAGCAAATCTGAGATCAGATTTGGAATCAGCACCCTGAAATTAGTCTAAAACAGCTGCAAAAGTCCAGGCCAGAATTTCGTTTTTTTGTTGATCAGTGTAATCAATGCATTGTATGATTTTACTAACTTGTTATGTACTCTTTTTGATCCCAGTGTAATATTCTATTCTCAAAGCAGCTACAGTCCGCACTTTTTTTTTAGCTCAGGTTCACAGTCTTTCAATACCATATATTCCAGGCGTTTCTTCTATCCTCAAAAACGCCCTAAGAAAGGTATGAGAGTTGTACCGAAAGTAACGCAAAAGTGTGCATAACTTTATTAAGATGGTTCGACCTAAAATCTCTGCCTTATGTTTCCAATGGTAAAACGTCTGTACATATTTTCTTCGTAATTAATACATTCCCAAGGATGAAAATTTGCACATCGATAAAACTAACTTTAAGTTATGGCATGGGATGTTTAATACGTGCTAAACCATAACCATAATTAAGCAATCCAACATTTGTTTGTCTACTGACGTCATCAATGTACATGTCTACATGTCGCTCCATCTACTAACAGGTCTGAACATTACTCAAAAAGAAAAATGATTGATTTTTAATATAATTATGGTTATGTTTTAGCAAGTATTAAGTATACCATGCCATAACTTAAAGTTAGTTTTATCGATGTACAAATGTTAATCATTGGGAATACATTAATTGCGAAGAAAGTATGTAAATACATTTTACCACTGGAAACATAAGACAGAGATTTTAGGTGGAATCACCTTAACTGACAGAAATCGTTCAAATTGTACATGTTGGTAGAGTAAATCTTTCTCTATACAAACGCACTATTCAACATAGTCTCCATCACAAGCGATGCATTTACGCCATCGTTGAACCCAACTCTCGTGTCCTCTTTGAAAAAATTCAGGTGCGGACTGTTGTACCCACTTTTTCACAGCCACTTTTACCTCGTCTGTGTCATCAAATCGTTGTTCCCGTAGACTGTCCTTAGTTGGACCGAACAGGTAGAAGTCGTAAGGGAGCCAGATCGGGGATGTACGGTGGATGGGGAGGAGGACGACCGACCAGCCTAATTTGCTGATTGGAAGACTTGTTGCCTAAGATGTGTCTGGTCTCGCATTCTCATGGTGAATATAGATCATTTTCAGATTATTCTTCGGTCTCTTCCTCCTTATGGCTTCTCTAAGCTTCTTGAGTGTTTCAATGCATCGCTCGCTGGTTACGGTACTGCCACGTTCCAGAAAATCAAGGAGAATGACACCCTCTCATATTCAAAAAGAGTCACAATGATTTTCTGTGCTGATCGCTGGCTCTTGAACTTTTTAGGCTTTGGTGAAGAGGTGTGACGCCATTCCATGCATTGATTCTTCTTTGCGGATCGTAAAGATACAACCACGTTTCCTCTCCTGTCACCAGATCGAAAAACACGAGTCTTCAGTGGCTTCACATGCTTCTAGCAGATCAAAGCATACTTCCACCATTCTCTCCTTCAAATCGGGTGTCAACTGCCGAGGTACCCGCTTTTCTCGCACTTTCCGTTACCCTAAGTCTTCCACGATCTTCTGTATGGCATTGTGGCCACAGTCCAGTTGTGTAACAAGCTCACGGATTGTGACTCGTTTCTCCGCGCGAATCAATTGATCCACAGGCTGAGGATTTGTGTCAGTGGTCGCAGATGATGGTCTCCGACTGCGTGGTCTGTTTTTAATGCTGGTTTCCCCTTCTTTAAACTTTTTCATCCATCTGTGGGCATTGCTCTTACCAATAGTGTCATCTCCGTAAACATTCTGCAGCCTGCCGGACAGCCTCCACCCTTCCTTTGTCAGGAACTCAATGGCCGCACGTTGCTTCTGCTTGGAATCCAATATTTACCTGCAATGAAGAAGAAGGGTTACTATAGAGCAAGAGTCACTCTACCAACATGGGGAATTTGATTGATCTCTATCAGTTAATGGAAAAGTTATGTCCAATTTTGAATTACTTTCGGTACAACCCTCGTACATCTCTGTGTAGGCATAAGGGCTCCAAAATCCTTATACAGCATACTTTCAAAATTTTCTAACAGACCTCCGATCACAAATGAAGTTGGTGTTCATGCCATGCCGCTATCATGATAATTATTACATTGGAATTGAAAAAACGCTCGTTTAGAACCAGAATCAGAGTACACAAAAGAGACACAAAGGAAGGTAGGAAGGTCATGTACAGCTCTATCTAGAGAAGTGTGTTTCAAGTGCGCGGTTCCTATATGGGAAGGTTGTAACGTGCCTGCCCAGCAGGACGCACACGACATAAAGGAAGATAGCAGCGATAACCAACGTCCGCGTAGCTAAATTGGTAGGGTGACTTATTCCGGAATGAGGGGACCCGGGTTCGAGCCCCGGCGTGGACAAAAATGACTGAGAAATTTACTTCGTTATAAGGTATTAAAAAACTAGCCTCTACTCTAACCCAAAAGCAACAACATTCTGAGAATCTCTAGAAATTATCACCAGCCGTGAAGACTGCTACGACAGCGTCTCCCTAGATTTGCCAAAAATTTGGATCCAGTATCTACACTGACGGAAAAAAATCCCAACACCAAGAAGGGGTTGTGTTAGATAAACGACAGTTGGTAGGCGGTGATAGTACATCTGTAAGATGACGTCTATGCAAATTTCGCGCTCGGCGCATACGTGTGGCGCTAGTAGCGCCCTTCGGAACATGCAAAGCAGGTTTGCTGTAAATACGCGCTGTAACGTTCGTGAGCGTTAGTAATCGTTGAGATCCGACGTAGGGTGTTGATGTTAGTCAGGAATGCCTTTAAGAAGACGAAGAAGCCATTATCAACAGCTCACGGACTTTGAACTAAGTCGTGTAATAGGGCTACGAGAAGGTGGATTTTCTTTCCGCATATTGCGGGACGACTTCGCAGGAATGTAGCCACCGTGCATGATTGTTGGCAGCGATGGTCAAGGGAAGGTACTGCCTCAAGAAGACCGGGTTCCGGCCCGCCACGTGGCACTACTGAGAGGGAAGACCGCCGTGTACGGCGTATGGCCGTGGCGCATCGTAGTGCGTCTGCGGCAGCAATTCGAGCTGTAGTTGCCACCACAGTGACAGAACGAACTGTTACAAATCGTTTACTTGAAGGACAGCTCCGAGCCAGACACCCTGTAGCGTGCATTCCACTTACTCCAAACCACTGCCGTTTGCGACGTCAGTGGTGTCAAGCTAGAGCTCATTGGAGGACGGAGTGAGATCTGTTGTGTTTTCTGATGAAAGCAGGTTCTGCCTGGGTGCCAGCGATGGCCGTGTGCTGGTTAGAAGGAGGCCAGGTGAGCGCCTGCAACCAACCTGTCTGCGGCCGAGACACACTGGACCTACACCTCGAGTTATGGTCTGGGGAGCAATTTCCTATGACAGCAGGAGCACTCTCGTGGTTATCCCACGCACCCTGACGGCACAGTTGTACGTCGGTCTGGTGATTCAACCTGTTGTGCTGCCATTCATGAACAGCACTCCAGGGGGTGTTTTCCAACAGGATAACGCTCGCCCGCATACCGCTGTTGTAACCCAACATGCTCTACAGAGTGTCGATATGTTGCCGTGGCCTGCTAGATTACCAGATCTTTCACCAATCGAGCACGTATGGGGCATTATTGGACGACAACTCCAGCGTTACCCCCAACCAGCATTAACCGTCCCTGTATTGACCGACCAAGTGCAACAGGCATGGAACTCCATCCCACAAACTGACATCCAGCACCTGTACGACACAATGCATGAACGTTTGCGTGCTTGCATTCAACATTCTGGCGGTTACACCGGTTATTAATATACCAGCATTTCACATTTAAAATGGCTCTTCTCGCGCTTGCAATAAACTGTGATCTTGAAACCTTAATCGATTAAATATGTTACCTATACAAATGTATTGCCGCCATTTCATTCCTCTACAACTATTTTTTCGTGGTGTTGGGATTTTTTTTCCGTCAGTGTAACTGATTTTCCCCCTCAAAACCGCCACGTTCCATATTAACGCATTCGTGGCTTTGTTTTTTAATTGGAGGTTTAACGACCACCGTGAGCAACTCAATGGGCTATAGGCAGTCGCCTGTCCCTAATTTAGGGCCACTGACTCCAGGGAAGGGAAAGAGCCAGTGCCGTAAAACAAGCACAACATGCATGCATCACAAGGATCCCTTTCAGACGAATGAACAGAAGCCATCTGCACCACCGGAAAACACTGATACCTTTTTCGAAGTCTTCCCGCATACTTCACCTTTGTCGTTTAAACGAGTTTGTAGTCAATGGTGATTTCAGGCAGTCTGTCTCTGATCATTTCCTCTGTACACCCTTTCCATACGTATCTATGTACCGCGACTCCCAACTTCATACAGAGGCGTTCGTTCTCCTTTTGTCGGGTCGGTTGTAACCCACAAGCGGTCTCAGTGTCCGCATCTTCTGTTTCTGTCCTCCACCTGAGATCCATGTTTCATTCCGGTATCCGCCTGCCTTGAAAAGAAAATTATATATCTTCTGGTAGTATCTCCTTAACGCGAACTTATCGAAATGCCGATACACAACTCAACTGTCCTGTAGCAACTTGTCCTTTCAAAATCGATACTCAATAAGTTGCTGAAATGCTTTTTCTTGTTCCTTTGAGATATTATACATCATTATTTTGATATTGACTATGTATTCCTCTCTAAACTCCACTGTTTTTGTTCTGTAAATTAATATTTTCATATTGTAGTTTTTTGTATTGTTCGAGAAAATAGATGTAGGTTCCACACATTCGAAACGCGGTATTTAATCGTATATATGTAATTGGTGTGTTAAATTTTGTTCCTTTTATGGATTTCTGCTGAATTTCCCGGAAAATATTTTCCAATATGAATTAAAGAAAATTGGAAATAAAGAAATTAAGGTCCCAATGATCAACGCATCCTCAAAAACCCTCTCCCAAGTGGATATAGCCATCCCTGAAAAATGCCTGAAGTTCTCTATGGCCACCTCTATCTCCCTAAAGATCATTCCTGCAGTAGAAAACATACTTTCGGCGATTCCTTCCGACCATCGGGACTCCATACGCCATGCCTGCGCAGCAAGGTTAGAGTATGTCCGCAAGAAAGTTGAAAACCCCAGCGGCAAGATGTCTAGACTTTTAGCCAAACTTGGACGCCTCAAAAAGGACCCTGCCATAGTCTTCACTCTGAGTGACAAGTCGGGCCTGCTAGCCATTATGGACCGCGCCGACTATGAATGCAAAATCAAAGACCTTATCTTACAATCCCAGTCTATACAGCAAACTCGCGATCCGTTAAATCCTTGGATTGCAACAGTAAAGAGGATTGCCAGGATGAGAGCACTCCCGGACACCCTCAAAAAACAAGCTCACCCTCCACCGGGACGAGATATACCACCTATCTTTGCTCGCCTAAAGTATCACAAGCCTGGCTACCCGATTCGCTCCATTATCTCCAGAAAGTGCGCGCCCTCTTACCACTTGGAAAAAGCCCTAGCCACTTTTGTCACCGAATTCCATCCTCCGCCAGGAACGATCCTACGCTCCTCCGAGGATTTCTTTAATAGAATAAGAAATCTGCAAGTCAACCATATCCATATCCTGGGTAGTATTGATGTGACGCCTTTATACTCTCCATTCCGGTAGTGGAAGCCACTGAGGTTTATCCGACTCTGTACTTTTCACCCAAGACGCCGTTGATGACATAGCAACTGTTTTGAATCTGGTCGTAGATTCCAATTTTGTTTTCCGTTCCAAGGACGCATCTTCAAGCAAACGGCTTCCCGAAGGGTTCTTCACTCTCGGCTGTGTTGAAGGAGGCCGTCCTACGACCACTGGAAACTTGCATTCTAGGAGCTACCACACCTACGTCGCTCATATGGCTACGCTACGCAGACGATATTTTTTTTCGTGTGGGGACATAGCGAACATGTGCTTGATTAATTCTTCAATTCCATCAACGCTGAGCATCCAGACCTGAAATTTACCATTGGACGTGAAAAAAATTGGATCACTACCATTTCTTGACGTGTTGGTCCAGAATCTGCATGTCCAATGTCACATAAGTTGGCACTATGGCGGTAAAGGACACGGAAAGCATTCGCCCTATCGTCTGGAGCCAAGGAGCGTCTTAGCAAGATTGACCATCTAAGAGATTTGGCAGCTCACTCTGCGTTGGACCGCCACCTCTTTAACAATATTGTACGCCGGGCAGAGAAAGAGTTCTTCAAATCACCTATGACGCAGCAATAAGCGGTTGAAAAGCAAGAAAGCGTTTTTTGTGCATGTTGCCAAAGGCATGGATATTCTATTGCATTTTTCCATATTTCAATTGGATCTTTCTTAGCGTCAAATAAGGACTTTAAAATGCCATCTTTTGGGAGCTCAATCAATTCCATCTGTAGTTCTTTAGGAGCCATAGAACGAAAGCACGAGCGTAGCAGGTGTCAAAACAGCGCTTATGACTCACTAAAGTCTTTATTGTGGCCATCAGTCGTGGAGCATTATTTCGTTGAATCCTCTTTTACTCTTTGGTATTTTAAATACGGTCATTTATTTTAAGATTAAAATAAAAATAATAAAAGACGAACAAAAGCATATTAATGAAAATAAAAGGATTTATTCTGCAAAATTTGGATTTACTCAAAAGGCCGCAGTTTCCTCACCCCCACCTCTGATCTATTCTCGGGGCAAAGCTAACCTGATTGCACTGTTGACGCTGTGAAATCGATTCACCGACAAGTCCGTGTCTCTTGTTTATCTGTATTTCTTCGCGCACTAATGGGGGCCAAGTATCGCTGACCCTTCCCCCTAAGACCCTAAGTGGATGGGAGGAAAGATAAAATGAATCTTCCCGTCCATGCTTCCATCGCGATGTCCCCCTCAACTGCCAAATACCAGACAAACTTTTTCTTTCTTTTCAAAAACGCATCTGGGCGAATAAGTCTTCGTTAGACATATTTCTTACTATTCAATTTCATCAGTTATACATAAACTTTCGGTGCTTCTAAAGTGTTCCAAAGGTATATTTTTAGTTACATATTAAACGTGTATGCAGTGCGCATTTTTTTATTAGAACTACATTGGACTGCTCTATGTTTCCAGATGCACTAATAAACACCAAGTCCAAGACAGAACGAATATTTTGAGACAGCAACTAGGAAGAAAGGGGCAAGCTTAGTGACCACCCTCACCCATTATCTTCCCTTTTACCCTCCGGTACAACTCTCACCTCCCGCGCGCTCAGTAAATTTTCTCCGTGTATACGGTACAGCCTGTCTGAAGCAAGACAGAAGTGACAATGAGTCGCGAAAATACAAATATTTTTATTTTTTAGAAACGTGACCGAAACTGGGATCTTAATTTTTTTCAATGTATGTACGAACAACAATTACAACAACGATATATCCATGTGCTTTTAGGTCTCCGTCCAAGTTCGAACATGAGCTTTTCAACTGGAACTATATTGTGCAATGGAAGTACGCACTCCGTAACTTTAACTCCATAGTCAGGTTAGTCTTGCCTCGAGTATAGATGAAATTTTGTTATGTGGAAGTATTTCATTCGCTAAGAAAAATATCACCAAAATATACTTTCAGCAAGTTGAGTTACTTTGAATTTCAGCTTTCGTGTGGATCGCACATTGCCAGTTATCCCACATAACATCAAGTTCGTAAAACGCAGATTTGTGGAATGTGCCATGTGACGTGCCTGCACCGCAAGACGCACGTGAGATACAGGCAGATAGCAGCAAGAGCATACGTCTGCGTAGCTCAGTTGGGAGAGCGACTTACTCCGGAGCGAGGGGGACCCGGATTCGATGCCGGCGTGGACAAAAATCACGGAGAAATTTACTTCGTTATATTAGCGCCCGAACTACAAGAATGACCTGGCCATTAAAAATCTCGCAATAGTGTGATGTTCTTTCCACACCGCGAGACAGGAAAAATAAGGGAATCTCTTCTTCAGCGCTTCGAAAAGTAAATGTGTGATGTTACGTTCCACACACCAAATTAACTGGGATTTCTCCAATGTACGTTCTTCAGCGGATGACTGCCTACAGCGATACATTGTCCCGGCTGATCCGTGCGCCACGCTCCCGGCACTTTTTCGGAGGAGGGGGTGTGGACGTGCCTGCACCGCAGGACGCACATGTGATAAAGGCAGATAGCAGCGAGAGCATACGTCTGTGTAGCTCAGGTGGGGGAGCGACTTACTCCGGCGTGGACAAAAATGACGGAGAAATTTACTTCGTTATAGCCATTTACATTGAATGCGTCCTTATCCCGGATTTAGACGATTAAGGTTTGTCTGTTCGGGGATTCAACAACAATCTCGAGCAACTGAATTTCGATTGCTCAGAGATGTCCCTAACTTGAGGCCACTTGCTCGTAGGGAAGGCAGAGGGGCAAACACACCGTTCAAGCCCCAGGCATGATTCGAACCCGGATCCACCTCGTGCCACTCGGGAACCGGAGCGGCGACAAGGGCTTATTGCAACAGCTAAAAAACGGCCCTGAATTCAACATCCTTAGCGGCTCGAGGACTAAGAATATGCCTTTCAGATTGACGACATAACCTGAACACTTCGCTCGGGGCACGCAACATATTCGAAAATATGATTTCTGACCTGTAATTTGAATTGAATTAGCGTCACGCTTTCAGGCCCCGCAGGTTTTCATTTTCTGAAGGAAAAATTGTTCGTTTTGTTTAATTCCCGTGATTTTTTTTCGCTTTGAGTTTTTTGCGGAACTCATTGCTTTACTAAACGACATTCTTCTTATTTTACGACCGATCGGGATATGCCACAGTTCGATCGCCGGACCCGATAAGGCAAACGATCTGCTGTCGCGTTTAAAAGCTTGTAACTGATTGGCTGATTTCAAGGCCGGAAGCAAGTTACAAGACACGAGCCTTCAAGTTCCATTTTTTTTTCACCCGTGGTCACCCAGATCAAGGGTTAACTCGCTCCCTGAGGGAAAGGCGAGGCCAGTGTAGAACACGCGATTTATGACAGATACATCTAGCGACAATATGACACAGATCAAGAAATGATGTGAATTGGCTTCATTACTCCTATTTGTTTCTCCTAAAGGTCTAACACATTTTGCCACTTAACTTTCATTCTGAATTTGCATCATGTACTCAATGACCTACTGAAAGTTGTGTACTAAATAAGTCATTCTTGGAAAACGTAAAAAAAAAAAAAAAAAAAGGTGTGTGGCACGTGTTGCCTAAATGTTTTGGTTCGCGCGCACCTGCTGCTTTACAAAACGTATATAACATTCCTTTTACTTTAATATTTGTTGTATCTAGGCTGCATTATTTCTGTGTGACCTGTAAAGATATTCCTTTTGCCCATCGATAATTGCCCTTTGTTTTTCGACTATGAGAGATAAGCGGTGATAATAGTAACGAAGGGAGTAAAAATCGTCTCACGAAAGTTCAATGGGGCAAAGTCATTTCTACTTGCTACACGAAATTATTTCTGTAATAAATGGGTGGATACAATTAAGATAAGGTTTCACGTTGTGCCATATTTCCCCTTGGGTATTTTTCTTTTCCTTTTTCAGCTTTTATTTTCTTGGCCTTAGTATATTTCATTATTTCTATGCGGCCTGTACACACACAAACGCTCACGTACTGATAATCACTGACTAATTTCACTTGAAGTCTTTAAGGCCAGAAATAAATGGTGTTTGGGTAATTCTTTTGCAATCAATGTATCTCACTGTAGTTGTTGTGATATCAAAATGAATTATATTTTTGTCCATAAATAGTTGCTGAATAACTAAAGTTTAAATATGAGCGAAAAGTAGTGATAACAATTACTTTCGGAAATAGAAAAAACAACAACAAAAAAACCAACAAAAAAACAGGTAGGCTCAATTGTGATTGAGCTGTCCGTTTGGAACGTAGGACTTGCAGATCGCAGAGCTGAGATGAGCTAGTTGACTATGGTTTCAAAGCGTTTATTTAATTTGTTATAGCCAGCACAGGTCTATGATATGAAAAGTAGCTTCCATAATTTTTACAAATAATGCTGGATACATTGCGAGCACAAAACAGAGTTCGAGATGGGCCGGGCACGTGCTCGATCGGTATGGTTGATTTTTGTTTGGCGGCGGATGCTTTCAGACGTTCTCGATACTCCCTAGCTCGTTGGGCGCAGTCTGCTTGGGCTTCTTACATTCCTCATCACTTGCTCTTGCCTCTCGTTTTGCTTTTCTCCACTTTTGTTTGCGTTGGTTCCGCGAATTCCGCGGCATTGTCAAAAATGTTAACCCGTTCACACGAAAACAAGATACACAACATCACTGATTTTAATTCACTGACACTTCACACAAACTGAAACAACTCTTGCGAAACACACGCTCGTAAGGGCGGAAGCATGGAGGGACTGAGGTAGTCCGAAGTCTTCTTTTTTCTTAGCGAACCTTTGCGTAATGCAATGGTGCAATCATCTCCGTAGCTCATTCATGTTGTCATGGAAACCTTAGCAGGAGATAGTATTGAAGCTCTTCGCATCAGAACAGCGAAGACTCTCGAAGAAACTACTTGCGTTATGCCGTTGATCATCGCTCGCCAGACTGATTCTCATTATCGAAAGAAGCGAATTTGCTCGTGTTTTTTTTTCGCACCGAAAGCACCGACATATCTTAATACTGTTGATAATTGACTTTTATTTGTGTATATTTAATTGACTTTTATTTGTGCATTCTCTGGGCTTCGCAGCTAGCCCAGCTAGCCTCGAATATACGCCACTGCAGACAATTCTTTTGGGCTTAATACGTCCATGCAATTTTTGTAAAAAGTTCAGATGTAATGATGGTTATTTATAAAGTCACGTGAACGTATAATTTCAGAGATAAAATATCCAGTCGCCACCATATATATTGTGTCTCTATGAACTGATAAATTAGGCAGTATAGCAGTGTTTATTACATGGATGAATTCAGTCAATAATCAAACGTGCGTGAATAGCGATTCTAAGGAATTAATTTTTGTGATCTCATAGACCTCAATAGAATAGAGCGCAACGTTTGAAAAAAGGACGGTGTGTTATTAATAAAAAAGGAGCTCTAAAACACAAAACATTTTTCAATCGTGAAAGTCAACCGTGAAGTATGAAAGAAAAAAAGAAGGAAATACATCTTTATCTGGCTGGCTTATGTCGTTATAATCAGCTCTTCAATTAAATGCTTTGAAAATAAAGAACCTAATAAGCAAATATTAATCTACCAGATTTAAAAAATGAATTTAACCCGCTTAGTTGCTGACATAATCTTACCTAAAAATAAAAGCATAAAAAATACATGTAAATCGTCTAATTGGAAACCCCTCGTTTTCATGTGATGCAATTGTTCCTGAAAAGCAGTGTACAATCCGTTAGGTACGGAAAAATACTTTGCTTTGAAATATAATTTTTATTTTCCGATAAAAATTGCCCTTTAGAAAATCTGAAGTACCTTTCCAAATTAATATTTGGGACCAGATTTTTAAAGTAAAATCTGTGATTACTCAAAATATAAACAGAACAAGAAATATGACACCGAATTTTCGGTTGTAATGAGCACGTCTTTTGAATCCGTTCTGACGCGAATTAAATTTATCCAATTTATTCAAAGTCAATGGCACCGGTTAGGAATGCAATCAACCAGGTTTCTATAATCGATAAAACATCCAGAAAAAAACCCAGCTACTTACTTCCAGAAGCGGTTAAAAAGTATTTTACAAAAATTAACAAATGGCTCACACAAAATTTCTCACAGAGAAGGAAGGTATTAGAGACAAAGATATTTTCAAATCGAACAGTTAAAAGAAGAAATATAGAAAAGGAAATATGATGCAAGTCTACGCCTGTTAGCGGAAGAATTTTGCATAATGGAAAAGTTGAAAAATATTCTTCACGGAAATGCTACGCTAAAGATAAAGAACTTGTCAAATATGTCTCCCCGAAGCAGAGATAGCCAAAAAAATATTTTCGATACATACGCACCTAGCAAGAAGTCTAAACTGCATTATTTAAAGAGGATAATGCTCCACATCTCTATTGTAGCAAATGGGATACAGTAAAAAAGAAATTTCTCAATAGTGATTTTAGAAGCTGCGATACAGCTGCAAACTAAATTACAGAAACATCACCTACCGACAAAAATGTGAACTACAAAATTCCTCATATATTAGCCTGAAGTGTTCTACCAAGTAAATGGCATCCGGTGTTGAACGGAATTTTTAAATCGGACATGTAGAAACAGATATTGGGAAATATAAATTACGCTTTTGCGCCCCCTAGCAACGAAATTGTGCATTATTTCGGGAAGAAAAGACACACACACACATAGTTTGATTAGTTAGTAGTATCTGACCGAAGAAAATTATTTTTCAATCGAGTTTTTAGTTCTGAATGTATTCCTGTAAACGAAAATGTGAACTTACGCCATCTGGTGGCAGCCTTGTGCGTTAAGAAAAATTTGAAATTACACGAACAGGTTTCAGAAAAAACGCTTTCCAACAAAGAAAGAATTTTTCAAATCGTACTCTTAGAAGCAGAGCTATTGGCAAAAATAAGCTATGCATCTACGCCCCCTGGCAGAAAAACCATGCATTATTTTAAGAAGAAAGCGTTCTCGAAAGGTTTTTCGATGTGAGCGGCATCGGGCTACGAAATAATTTTTTCAATCGATATTTTAAAAACACAGCTTTTGTTGCAAATGCATCAGAAGCAGGATTTAACACTTACGCCACCTGGTAGCAAACCGTTCTTTACCAAATATTTGAAACTATATGCAAAGCATTTTCCATCAGGAGCTGTATCCGGTGAAGAAGGAATTTTTAAAATCGGAGTTTTAGAAGTAGAGATATCGGGGAAAACGCAATTTACAGGAAAGTCTATGAATTACTTGAAAATTTTGAAGTTATATGAGAAACATTCCCCACCTGAAACTCTATCCGACAAAGAAGGAGTTTTTCAAATCGAACTCTTAAAAGCAGAGATAATGACAAAAATAAGATATACATCTACGCCCCCTAGAGGGCAAACCATACATTATTTTAAGAAGGAAATATTTCGAAATGGTTTATCGATGTGAGTAGTATCGGTCTACGAAATAATTTTTTCAATCAAGATTTTAGAAGCTCAGATTTTTCTGCAAATGCATCAGAAGCAGAAAATAACACTTCCGCTCCTGGTGGCCAAATAAGTTTTTACCAAAAATTAGACATTATATGCAAAATATTTCCCATCGGAAGCTGTATACGATACAGAAAGAATTTTTCAAATCCGAGTTTTAGAATCAGAGACATCGGGGAAAACGCAATTTACCTTTACACCCCTAGCGGGAAATCTATGCGTAATTTGAAAAAGTGACGGTACCTAAAGTAGTCTTCGACATTAATGGAATCGTAAGGTAAAATATTTTTTTCCTTCGGAAGTTTAGAAGCAAATATATTGAATAAACTGTATTTTGAATTCGACATCATCTACCATTACGACCTCTATCGGCGAAATTGTGTATCGTACAAAAAAAAAAAAAACGAAATAAAGGATCATATTCGCACAATTTAAGCTTCCCAATGCAAAAAGAATTTTTGAAATGGGACTAATAGTTGCAGAGGTATGGTGTCCACAGACGGACAGACGGACACAACCGATAACATAGAAGCACGAACTTTTTCGCAAAAGACGTGCTGAAAAGGAAAGGAATTATTGCAAGACCCTGTTTTCTTGATGAAAAATCAGTGCATATTGCATTAAAATGTAGAAATACAAAGCAAATCAAGGTCAAAATCAAGGAAGCTAAAGAGGTACGTAATTAAATGCATTTGTTAAATGGAAAACACTATGATTTCAACATCCACCAGCAGAAATTTGAAGAATTTTTACAAGGGTTGTCCCAAAATACACTGGCGGAAAGGGAAAAAAGAACACCAAGAAGGAATTGGCGGACGATCATGAAATTCACAATATGCAAATAATCGTCGGTGGTTTTAAGGAGTACGGCGAAGTGAATGTAATCAGTCGTTGGCGTACGGACACGCGCGAACACCCTGAAGAAGCTGCAATGCCTGGACATGGAAGACATGTACGATTTCAGCAGTTATCGGACTTTGAGCGAGGTCGTCTAGTCGGACTCCGCTAGGCCGGGTGGTCGTATCGTCGTATTGCGGAGCGAATTGGATGGGAAGTATCGGTGGTGGTACGATGGTGGCGTAGATGGTCCGAGGAATATTCCCACACGAGAAGACGTGGAACCGGGAGTCACAGATGGACTGATGAGCGGACCGATCGACGCATAAGAAGAGCGACGTTGTGAAGCAGAACATCCGCTGCGACGCAAATCCGAGCTGCCGTTGCACCTAAGGTGACTGTACGAACAATCCGCAACCGTCTACTGGATGCAGGACTACGTGTACGTGTGCCTCTGGCATGTGTACCTCTGACTCCAGCCCACCGTCAGGAACGGCTGCAGTGGTGTCGCCAACGTCTGCACTGGAGAACGCAAAGGCGATCTGTTGTGTTCAGCGATGAAAGCAGATTGTGCTTGGGACCCTCCGATGGTCGCATGCGTGTTCGCAAACGCACAGGGGAGCGTCTCCACCCTTCTTGCATCCACCAGTGACACATAGGGCCTACACCTGGTCTCCTGGTGTGGGGAGCAATCAGCTATCACTCCCGTACACAACTAGTGTTTGTACCGGGTACGTTAAACAGCACCTCCTACATCAACAACATCATTCAGCTCGTTGTTGTGCCATTTGTAAGGTCGGTCCATCGTGGTGTTTTTCAGCAAGATAACGCACACCCACACACGGCACGTGCAACGCAACATGCACTTCAGGGTGTGAGACAACTTCCATGGCCTGCACGTTCACCGGATTTGTCCCGCATTGAGCACGTGTGAGATTTTATGGGACAACGACATATCCGGTCTCCACGGCCAGCCACGACCATCCCCGATTTACGCGTCCAGGTTGAGAATGCTTGGAACTTAATACCCCAAACTTACATCCAACATCTGTACGACAGACTCCATGCCAGAATTGCACAGTGTGACGCAGTTCATAGCGGTTCAACCTCGTATTAACCATGTTACATGGAAATGTTATTTTTCAGTTTACCAGCAAATACAGCTGTATTTTGCCATAATGTTTGATCACGTTATCCTCTGTATTCCGTTATTATGCTGTATAAATTTCGTTGGTATCAGACGTCTCCTTCTTTGTGTTCTTTTTTCACTTTCCGCCAGTGTATATTTGGTAAAAGAAGAAAATTCATCCTTCTTAGAAATGCTAAAGGTTAAGTTTTAAAGAAAGATCAGAAAACACTGGAAGAGTGTGCCGAGTCTGTGAAAACACTATTCGGCTTCCAATTCCTCGTTCGAGATGGATCTGGGTTCGAATTCTTACAGAAGCATGGATGGCGGGTTTGCCTTACGGCACTGGTTCTCCCTTTTCAATGGAACCAGAGGCCCTAAATTAGGGATGAGGGTATGCTTTTGGCCCATGGAGTTTGTGAAATACCACTCATGTGGCGCAAGAGTCAAAACGGCCAGTTGCAGCGATAAGCCAATGTGGGTGCAGTTAGTCGGGAGAATAACTGTCTCCGGAGCGAGGACGCGTGGTCTCTAATCCCATCATCAGACAAAAAGGGCTTTGTTTTCACAAGCTGCTCACGGTGGTTTGTTTATCCCTCCAAACAAGCATCATTCACTGATGATGAAGGGAAGGATTCAATTGAAGTAAAATGAGTGTGGTAATGTGTAGAGGTCTGCACAAGCAAGGCAGGGCAGGGCAGTGCAGGGTAGGGCTCTGTTTTGCATCATTTAAGTGAAAATTTCTGTACTGGGTTGAGCCGGACCTGTACTTCAAGGTTCTACATATTGCTCGTGGATAGAAACTCATTTTTGGAAGGAAACCCAATTATGATCATTTATACTAGAACTGCGGCAGCTGTCAGTTTGACTTCTATAAAGTTTTCGTTTCAGAGGCGATTATTACTAAAGATCTGACATTAGTCAGGGTCTTTCTATGTTATACAAGGTGTCTTAAAAGTCCTTGACACACTTTCAAAAAATGTATTAAAAAAACTAATTAGCACGAACGTAATTTTTGCAGATTTTGTAAACTTAAAATTTTTTTTGTATATCCGAAATTGGTCACTAGGTGGCGCTACTGATCCGATAATCGCAGGTTAGTTGAAAAAATGTCTACTCCAGCAGAGAAAGAGATATGTGTTGGTTGATCTTGCTTTTAAACGAAATCTGTGACCTAAGTGCAAAGAAATGTTCGTTCGAAATTTGGAAACGATCCTCCAAGTCGTAATAGCATCTCAGCTTAGTACAAGAGATTTCTGGGAAATAGAAGTGCCCTTGATAGGCTAAAATTTGGGAGACCAAGCACAAGTGAAGGTGACGTCGAAAACATTCTTGAAGCCTTTCCACGTAGCCCTACTAAATCGATACGAACTGCCGCAAAAGAATTGGCAATTCCTCGTGAAACAGTGCTTCGAGTCTTACACCAAAAACTCCGCCTGGATACCTGCAAACTGCAGATATTGCAAGCTTTACAGCCGGACGACAAGTCACGCCGTTTTAACTCTGCTTTGGGCATGCTGAATCATCTTGAAGCGGATAATGACTTCTTACGAAGCATTGTTTTTACCGTTGAAGCACCTTTTCATATTTTAGGTGAAGTCAACCGCCACAAAATCAGATTTTGGGAGTCTGAGAATCCACATCACTTCACTGAACATGTCCAGGATGGTCCTAAAGTGAATGTGTGGTGTGTCTTAATGGCTGATCATGTGATCAGACCTTTCCTTTTTGCAGAGTCCAGAGTCACAGACGAAATTTATTTGGACATAAAATTTTTGCTGTCCCTCGAATTTGCCATTTACATCCTAAAATCATTGGCAACGAGAAGGTGCACCACCGCATTGGGGTAAGTCGTGCGAAATTTTTTTAATAAGGAATTTCCAACTAGGTGGATTGGACGAAATGGACCCATCCCATGGACACCCTGCTCTCCAGATATCACGCCTCTAGATTTCGTGTGGGGATATGTGAAAGACAAAGTTTATTTATACGAAGTAAAAAGTGTTGATGAACTAAAAACTCGCATAGTTCTGAAAACCTACACTGTGAAAACATAAGCGGTGTGAATTCACGGAAATTTCTTGAAAGTAACGCGGGGCAAAGTTGCCGGTAGGTATCCGTCTTTTAACGAAATTTCCGTTTTTAGTATTTCTGTTTCTTCTAACTTCAGTAGTTTGACGAAATTTCCGTTTTTAGAAGTTTCTGTTTCTTCTAACTTCAGTATTTTGACGAATTTCCGTTTTTTGAAGTTTCTGTTTCTTCTAACTTCAGCAGTTTAACGAAATTTCTGTTTTTAGAAGTTTCTGTTCCTTCTAACTTCAGTATTTTCACAGAATTGCTGTAGTCAGTAATTTCATTCATTTAAAAAAAAAATCCGTTTCAGGTTTGTTTTTGTTTTTTTCGTATTCATACAGAAATTTTTGCAAACTTTTCGATTTTGATTGTTCCAACCCTTTTGCGAATCCCTTCCCTTTAGTGGCTTTCGAACCAGTGACCTTCTCTACGGAAACGGCACCGCAAAATCACAAACATGTCGACGTAAAATTGTAAACTGCACAAGTTCCTTTTGTCTCTGGCAACGAAAATCAAATAAAGAATATTTCATGATTTGGTTCTTTGGCTGTGTATGATCTGAGAGATTTTTCGACACACATTGAATAAAATCAAATACTCTCAGAACCAAAACTAAAGCTGACCGATTATCTGCCTTCGCCTCGACAAAGTTTTATGTCACATGACCGTGACGTCATGTAGCCAGAAATATAATATGCCATGCCACAATAATCGGATCGTCACACAGTGTTTCCAGGATTACGACAGTGACTTCAGTGTCCCAAAATGGCCACCAATATCCCAAGATCTTATCGCAATTGAGCACCTGTAGGATGAGATGGAGCAGCGGCGTATATTTCAGGCTTGATAGGCTAGCTGCGAAGCCCAGAAAATTCACAAATAAAAGTCAATTAAATACACACAAATAAAAGTCAATTATCAACGGTATTAAGGTATGACGATGCTTTCACTGCGAAAAAAAACAACACGTGTGGATTTGCTTCTTTTGTCTAAGAGAATCAGTCTGGCGAGCGAAGACTAACGGGGCTCGTAGTGAAGGGATGGTGCCATCGTAACGTAACCAGCTCTACCAGTCTTCTCTGTGTGATTCGAATACTTTCGATACGATCGCCAACTTGAGTTTCCATGAAATGATTTTTTTTTTCATTATAGGTTTAACGACCACCGTGAGCACTCAATGGGCTATAACAGTCACCCGTCCCTAATTTAGGGCTACTGGTTCCAGAGAAAGGAGGTAAAACAAACCCAATATCCATGCTTCACCGGAATTCGAACCCGTTCTTAGCTGGGACGAATGATTAGAAGCCATCGTTTAGACCACTGCGCCACCGGGGCCGCGACAACATGAAAGAGCCTGTAAAGCGTGAATGGGCCATTTCTCTGGGCAACGGTTCGTTCAGAAAACAAAAGTCTTTGGACTATATTAGTCACTCGCATGCCCCTGCCCGCAACAGAACATATTTCTCGATAGTTATTTTAGATGTGTGAAGTGTCAGTAAATTAAAATCAATGATATTACACTCATTGGCATAAAAATCCGCGCACCAAGAAGGAGGCGTCGGATTGAAATGAGATTTTAGTAGTGATATTGTACAAACCAACGACAGAAGCGATTACAATACCACAGCAGCAAGATGATCACCCGCGGACATACGGTACACATTCCGGTCAGCGTTCGTACTGCGTCGGACAGCCTCGTTCTCGGATACATGCGGTGATACGGTCCGGCATACATTCAAAGAGACGCCATATGTTATCCTGGGACAGAGTGGTTCAGACTTCTTCCATTCTGACGCTCTAAATCACGAACACTGGGATATGAAGAAAGATGGCATCCCGTATGGTCCCACACGTGCTCGATGGGCGAGATATCAGGCGATCTGGCAGGCCAAGGAAGCGTCGAAGCATGACGTAGACAGTCCTGGGAAACCCGAGCCGTGTGCGGATTGGCGTTGTCTTGTTGGAAAATGGCTCCGGCCCGCACCGCCAGGAAAGGCAGCACATGGGGCCGCAGGATCTCCTGTACGTAGGGCTGGGCTGTCAACGTCCCTCGGATCACTGTGAGGGGAGTCCTGCTGTCATAGCGATGACCGGCACGCCTGCAGTTCTGGACGTGTGCTGCTGTACTGTTAGGTTGGGATTGTAGCGCTCACCTGCGATTCCCCACACTCTGACACGGTGGTCGTCCGTTCCCATACAGAAGCGGGATTCGTAGCTGAACACTATACGTCGCTAGTCCGCAGCATTCCGCGTTGCTCGCTGCTGACAGAACTGCCATCGACGCCGACGATGGTCAGGTGTTCATGGCAGAAAACGTAAGAGCCATCCAGAGTGCAGATTCGCCTCTGCCACGCGTCTGGAAATGGTTCTGGCGGATACAGGAGTCCTTTGTACAACCACCACATGCCTCTGGATATTGGACAAGGGCGTTGTTGCATCTGTGCGTGCCGCTCTCACGATCCCACGGTCCTCTCTGCTGGTGGTTTGTCTGGGTCATCCAGAGTCTGTCCGCCGTGTCTGGGTGGCCTACGTCAGTTGCCCGTACGCACATCTACGGCGGCTTCTCGGCATGTCTATCACTCAGGGATCTCACCTAACTCTTACCGTGCACTTCGGCAGGAATGTGGAATCGCCTGCGTGGCGCCTTTTAAGCCCCAAGGATTGTGATTGCAGCGCCTGTCTTGGACGCGCAGGGCATGTGGAATCGCACGAAATTTTAATCATTTGCATGTCTGCCCTGCCCGTAGCTATTCGCCGAGTTAAGCGTTAATCGCACGGTTTTTTCTTGGTGCGCGGATCTTTATTACAATGAGTGTATATTGAAATTCACGACTTTGTGGGATTCGAACAATTTTGATAAATTTTGTGAAAGCTTTCCTGAACACCTTCTGTCATAACTTAAAGAGCCTACGCTTCAAATTTTGATATATAGTTCGACTAAAAGTGAACTGAAGGTATTTTATTACCTTGATGAATATAAAAAGAAATCAGTAAGAGACATTACTTGTACATTAAGTTGAATAAATTGTACATTGTGTTTAGTGAGGTGTACAAAGTAGTAGACACAATATGTATTAAAGTTTCCATCAACAACTGCAACTGCCGAAAGAAGTTTTTGTGTATTAAAAAGAATCAATGCATATCTTAGAGCCACACAAGGACGTGTACACTTGAGAAACTTGGCTGTTTTGTCGATAGAAAAACACATTCTTTTTGAACATGAAAAAGTACTCGGAAGAAACTTTTTTTATAAAAACGTAACACTCAAGTTCATACAAAAGGAAAGAAGAATTAAGTTAATTCACAAATAAAGTACTGGGGGCGAGGAAGGGGGACGGGTGAAGTAGCCCAGGTCTCGGACCCAAGATAGGCCACTGTGATGGAGAGAATCATTCGTAACAGCGATCCTACTGCAGCGAACATTCGGAAATTGCGAATCAAAATTGGACCGACTTCAAACTTTATATGTAAATTGCGAATCAAAATCGGACCGCCCTCAAACTTTATATGTAAATTGCGAATCAAAATTGGACCGCCCTCAAACTTTATATGTAAATTGCGAATCAAAATCGGACCGCCCTCAAACTTTAGATGTAAATTGCGAATCAAAATTGGACCGCCTTCAAACTTTATATGTAAATTGCGAATCAAAATCGGACCGCCCTCAAATTTTATATGTAAATTGCGAATCAAAATCGGACCGCCCTCAAACTTTATATGTAAATTGCGAATCAAAATCGGACCGCCCTCAAACTTTATATGTAAATTGCGAATCAAAATAGGACCGTCTTCAAACTTTATATGTAAATTGCGAATCAAAATCTGACCGCCCTCAAACTTTATATGTAAATTGCGAATCAAAATTGGACCGCCCTCAAACTTTATATGTAAATTGCGAATCACCATAGGACCGCCTTCAAATTTTATATGTAAATTGCGAATCAAAATCGGACCGCCCTCAAACTTTATATGTAAATTGCGAATCAAAATTGGACCGCCCTCAAACTTTATATGTAAATTGCGAATCAAAATTGGACCGCCTTCAAACTTTATATGTAAATTGCGAATCAAAATCGGACCGCCCTCAAACTTTATATGTAAATTGCGAATCAAAATTGGACCGCCCTCAAACTTTATATGTAAATTGCGAATCACAATAGGACCGCCTTCAAACTTTATATGTAAATTGCGAATCAAAATCGGACCGCCCTCAAACTTTATATGTAAATTGCGAATCAAAATTGGACCGCCCTCAAACTTTATTTGTAAATTGCGAATCAAAATAGGACCGCCTTCAAACTTGATATGTAAATTACGAACTAAGGCCCAAGATCCCTATGTGTAAATTGCGAACCAACTTTTCTGCGCCCATTCTGACGATATCAAAAAATAAACCAGTATGAAGAAATAACAATTAAAACGATGTAAAACAATTTAAAGCAATGTATTCACGAAAACAACAAAACTAGTTTGTCATCCTTGCGCAGGGGCCATGTTAATTTTCTCTGTAATGTTCCATATTTAGTATATATACTTAATTCAATGTATTCCCGAAAACAACCTATGTAAATCAACGAAGGAAGAAATATTCTTTATAATACATGAAAAATTCACAGAATATTCAAGCAAAGCAAATTGAATTTGCTTGTACCACTTACTGGTCATTCATGTAACACCTCTCAGAACACTTGCAAATTTCATAGTCCTGGAGAGGGAATTGAACCCCGCATCTCCCGATTACCATACTCGACCGGTAATCGGGAGAGGCTCCAGGACGATGAGATTTTCAAGTTTTCTGAGAGGTGTTACATGGATGACCAGTAAGTTGTACAAGCAAATTCAGTTTGCTTTGCTTGAACAACCAATGTGTTAAGTAAGTATATATGTACTTAAACAGTATCAAAAGTAAACAAATAATGATGAAAGCAATGTAAAATAATGAAAACAAGAAAATCTGTTTGTCATCCTTGCGCAGGGGCCATGCTAATACCCCCTCCCCCATTTTTGGAAACAATCACATTTTATAATGATGCGAAGCAAATTTTTCATAAGAAACCCTTGAAATAAGTTCTCTTGTGTGCGTCCATTCTGACGATATCAAAAAACAAGAAAGATGACACCGAATTTTCGGGTGTAATAAGCACGTCTTTTGAATCCTTTCTGACGCAAATTAATTTATCAAAGCTATTCAAAGGCAACGGAACTGGTATGGAAAACAATAGTATCTGACGGAAGAAAGAAGTTTTTCGATCGGGTCTTTAATCCCCAGATATTGGTGTAAAATGAATCTTGAGCTTACGAACTCTTAAAAACCGAGTTATCGACAAAAATGAGATGCGACTTTACGCCCCCTGGTGGGAAAACTATGCATTATTTTAGGAAGAAAGTACTCGCAAAAGGTTTATCCATATGAGCGGTATCGACCCAAGAAAAAAAATTTTAGTCGAGTTTTCAAGAGCCCAGATTTTGCTACAAATACATCAGAAGCAGAAATTAACACTTATGACCCCTGGTGGCCAAACCATTCTTTACAAAACATTAGAAGCTATGTGAAAAATATTTTCCATCATGTCTTGTATGCGATACAGGAAGAATTTTTCAAATCGGAGTTTTAGGAGCAGAAAACGCAATTTACCTTTATGCGCCCTAGCGGAAAGTCTTAAATGATTTACGTGAAAATTTTGAATTTATAGGGAAAAAATTCCGCATAGGAAACGCTATCCAACAACGAAGGAATTCTTTAAATTGGACTTTTAGAAGTACAGATATTGACAAAAATAAGATATACGTCTACGCCCCCTGGCGTAAAAACCATGCATTATTTCAAGAAGAAAATGTTCCTAAAAGGTTTGTCGACATGAGTAGCATCGGTCAACAAAAGACTTTTTTCTCAGTCGACAATTTAGAAGCTCATATTTTGCTGCAAATACATTAGAAGCGGAAATTAAGACTTACGCTACCTGGTGGACATACCATTTTTTTTTACAAAATTAGAAATTAGGTGCAAACGATTTACCATCAGGAGCGGTATCCGGTGCAGAAAGAATTTTTGAAATCGGACGTTTAGAAGCAGAGAAAGAGTGGGAAGCGCAATTTACTTTTACGCCCCCTAGCGGAAAGTCTATGAATTACTTGCAAATTTTGAATTTATAGGAAAAACATGTCACACTAGAAACACTATCCAGCAAAGTAGGAATTTTTTAAATCGGACTCCTAGAAGTCGAGATATTGACAAAAATAAGATATACGTCTACGCCCCTGGCGCAGAAACCATGCACTATTTTAAGAAGAAAATGTTTCTGAAAGGTTTGTCGACACGAGTAGTATCGGTCTACAAACGACGTTTTTTTCAATCGAGAATTTAGAAGCTCATATTTTGCTGCAAATACATTAGAAGCGGAAATTAAGATTTACGCCCCCTGGTGGCCAAACCATTTTTTTTTTACAGAAATTAGAAATTATGTGCAAACGATTTCCCATCAAAGGCTGTATCCAGTGCAGAAAGAATTTTTCAAATCGGAGATTTAGAAGCAGAGATATAGGGAGAAACGCAATTTACCTTTACGCCCCCTAGCGGAAAGTCTATGAATTACTTGAAAATTTTGAAATTATATGAAAAACATGTCACACGGAAAACACTATTCAACAAAGAAGGAATTTTTCAAATCGGACTCCTAGAAGGAGAGATATTGACAAGAATAAGATATACATCTACGCCCCCTGGCGGAGAAACTGCGGGATATTTTAGGAAGAAAATATTCCAAAAAGGTTTATCGATGTGAGAGGCCGCGAAAGAATTTTTTCAATCGATATTTTAGAAGCTCAAATTTTATGGCAAAAACACCAGAAGCAAAAATTAACACTTCGCCCAATGATGGCCAAAGTATTCTTTACCATAAATTCGAAATTATGTGCAAAAGATTTTCCATCAGGAGATGTATCCGCTGAAAAAAAAAATCAAATCGGATTTTTAGGGGAAGAGTTATCGGGAGAAATGTAATTTACTTTTACGCCCCTAGCGGAAAATCTATGCGTAATTTGAAAAGGAAACTATATCTAAAATACTCTTCGACATAAATGAATCGAAAGATAAAATAATTTTTTCAATCGAATGTTTAGAAGCAGATATGTGGATTAAAACGTAATTTTGAATTCGACATCATCTGCATTTACGCCTTCTAGCGGCAAAATTGTACATCGTAAAAAAAAAAAAAAAAACGAAATGAAGGATCATCATTTGCATATTTCAAGCTTCCGAATGCAAAAAGAATTTTTCAAATCGGACTAATAGTTGCAGGATACCGTGGGTACAGACGGACGGACTGACGGACGGACGGACAAACCGATAACAGAAGCACGATCTTTTTTTACAAAAGACGTGCTAATAAACCAGTATGACAAAAATGATTAAAACAATGTAAAACAAATGAAAGTAATGTATCCACGAAAACATCAAAACTACAGAATGAAAGAAAGATTCTTCTCATAATACGTGGCAAAAAGGTCATGATAATAAGCACCGCAATCAGACATCGCTGAATTGACTGTAATTACTGTTTCACACGTGAAAACAATCACATCAGAAAACTTGAAAATTTCTCCGCCGTAGAGCGGATATCGAATCCGCATCTCCCGATTATTGTTCGAGCATGCTATCCGTTGCACCACCCACGACGACGAATTCGCAAGTATCTTAGTGTTAAGAGCATCGAAAAATTCTCCTACCGCGTTTTTAATCGAAGCAAATTCTGCTGCCACCAGGCGTTGTTTTCCGATGCTTTTAACAAGTTCGGAAATGGATTTGCGTTGTTTAGGGTTTTTTTTTTCGGATGTGAACGGTTGTTCTGGCGGAGCGTGTACTATTCTGCCCATGAATAAAAAACAAACAAACGTAATTCATGATGAGAGGTAACTGTGATAGGAGTATTTACAACCGTATTAAACAGCAAGAAAGTCGATATTAATTTTCTTGGTGTGCGGTTTTTGAAGGAGATATAATCGATGTGAGATGTTCATGATAAGAAGTATTAACCAATAATGACTTTATCATGGATTCACACTCAGTCGATTATTAAACTTCGGAGCATATGACTTCGGGAAAGGGAAAAGGAAAACTGGTCTGTGTGATTCTCGGTAAAACATATAAAAAAAAAAACATATGATCGCGACCTCTGTGAGAATTTGACTGTCAGCAAATTACCATTCTCAAACAGGATGCCATTAATTAATTATGAAATGAATTATCATGCTAGTTGATCAGGAAATCATGAATAAGGCGCCCATTTGTTTCTTTTTCACATGAAGAAAAAACAACAGAATACTTAATGCACTACTGATTTTCTCAAATACTGTACAAAAATGTAAAAAAGCGTTTGTCGCCTTGCTAATCTGAACACTTTTCTTCCTGAATTGTAAACGAGAGATATGGGGAGAGAGAGAGAACACGTATAGAAAAATCAAATAGTAAAAAACAAATAAACAGGGCTTTTTTTTTATACGTCTTAATCAAAATCTGTCTCTTCCTTGTTAGTTGGTATGGCGACAGCTTGCCGACATTCTATTGTGTATTTGTCTGCAGTTGTGTTTTACCCTGAGGTGACGAATTTTAGTTTATTGACCTCGCGCTATGTAAGACATCGAACTGCCTGATATGAGGATTCGATCAGGAACAGAACTGCAGCTTTTCCTAGTTACAGGTGAACATTTACAACAGGCAACGCCTTCATACAAAGGGGGATATTTTACGGCCTGAGAGATGATAGTGAGAGATAAATAAGTAGAGCTTACAAAATAGATCACTTAGTAATCGACGATGCTTGTTCTCGTTGATTAGATACACAAAAAAAGAAAGTGAATTCTTTAAACTGATAAAGGAAATAAATCAATAAATGACTCCGAGCGACAGATATGGATATGAATGGAGGGTGAGGACTTTTTGACAGGGTTGACATTTTCACTGGGTTACATAACAGTGGAAACTTTTGTTTTTATTGCCTCATTTTTACAAGGAATATGTCAAAAGGTGTAGGCCATACGGAGCGGAAGTGCAGATATCATGAAGGAGAAAGAAATCGCCTTGTAGAAAAGCCGAATGTTTTAAACAGATAAGTGAAATTTAAAGTATTGCGAGCATTTAAAGCGGCAAAGAGTTGTGGAATTTAACAAGGAAGCGCAGAACGTGTGTGAATGAAAATAATTTAATCATTCGGATCACGTAATTCCACAAATATTTCTTAAAATAACTTTTACAAGATTTTTATAAGATAACATCGTTTCAGTGTTCTTAAATAAACTCCACGAATTTTTAAATAAGTTCTTTGAGAGCTTTTAATATGACACTAACAAATTTTTACGGTATCCGTACACCTTCCGAGAGGATTTTTTCAAATTATTTGATTTTTTTCTGCATTTTGTAGTGGAATATGATTAAAAATATGGAATAACATAAGAAAAAAAATTCTGGTTTTTGTTTTCATTTTTAGCTCGAAAAATAGGCAAAAATAGCAAAAAATTAACACTTCCGCAAAACATGATAACTCAAAATCAAATAATAATATATATTATTGTGACCATCCAGAGTAACCGCCGTGTACAGCGCGGACAGCAGCTAGACGGGCTGGGAGTGATTCAATAAGGTGCTGGAAGATGTTCACAGGTATGTGAAGCCATGCTGACTGAAGTGCATCTGACAGCTGCTGGAGGGTGCGTGGTGGAGGATCCATAGAGCGAACAACACGATTGATGTGATCCCACAGATGTTCAATTAAGTTTAAGTCTGGGAAATTAGGGGCCAGGAAAGTACTTTGAAATCTTCATCGTGTCTCTTCCAACCACTCTCGGACATTTCTAGCTGTGTGACACGTCACATTGTCGTTATGGAAGATCCCATCCACCCAGGGAAGACAATCAGCATGTATGGGTGTACCTGGTCTGCAAGGATGGATTCATAACGAAGTCGGTCCATAGTGCCTACCCATAGGTATGAGTGGACACAGAGAATGCAACGAAAACATTCCCCAGAACATAACGCTGCCCCAACCAGATTGTATTATTCCAGCAATGGGTTGAAGAGCGTTTGTTCTCCGATATTTCTCGCCTTATACACCAACTTCCATTCGTTCGATGAAGCAGAATTCATCGGAGAAGGCAATTCTTTGATAATCAGCGGAGATCCAATTCCGATACTGCCGTGCCCTTTTCTGCCGATTCACCTTCGTCAGCATAGGTGCAGTGACCATCCGTCTGCATCAGATCCACATACGCATCAGGGTTCGCTTAACTGTCGTTTTAGACACACTTCCGGTACACCCCTGGTTCATTTGGCCAGTGAGTTGCTCCACTGTTGCGTGTCAATCGGCCCTCACGCACATATGAAGCCGATGTTTACCTCTCACATCAATGGCACGTGGTGCTCCGCAGTTTTCACGTCGTTTATTCGTAATGGTGCCATTTCTCCAATCACCATACACTTTAACTACAGCAGCACGTGAACAGTTCACAAACTGCGCTGTTACAGAAATACTGCCACCCTTGGGCCGAAAGCCGATAATCATCCCTTTTTGCAAATCTTATAAATCGCTCCTTTTATCCATGACAGCAACGAGTGATATGTTTTCAGATTGCCACACCTTATATACCCTCCAAGGCAACTCACGACACGTGCCTTCTTTCATTGGCTACGCGTTGTTGACGTCAAAAGTAGGAGGTGGTCACAATAATGGGGTTCGACTTCGTATTTTCATTTTGTTATGGTGAAAATAACATCCTCTAGGGAATAGACTATTCCCATTATCATAGGGAAGATATTTAAAAAAACTGTAATAGTTAAAGTATTATCCAAAAGAAAATCATTCAAAATTTATAGCAATTCATAACTCATACCATGTAAATAAAAATTAAAACTAATGAATGTACAATCATGGGAACAGTCTATTCCGTTTATATTATCTTGCAATATATTCCTGTAAAGTTTCAAGGCATTTGCATAAAGCAAAATATAAAAAAAATCATTTCGAAAAAAACTAAAAAATTACTTTTAAACACAAATCCTACTTTAGAAATAAAAATTAATCGTTAAAGTGCGCCTGATTTATAAATTTCACCATCTTGACTATGCAAAACAGTTATTTTTTTCATCCTGAGGGTTCACAAAAGTTTTCTACGTTTTGTTGCAGTAGGAGTTGCATGCTGTTTCCAGTCATGGCTTCGAATGCTACCTACCTAAATGTCTATAACCCTACAACATGAAAAATATTGGATTTTCAATGTTCAACTTGGCCAGTATTTTCAAACAACCTTGAAAGCAATCATCAAATTATGTGACAGCATCATATATGCCTAATTTCATATTTTTGAGGCAAACGGAAACCTTCTTCGGTATTTTCTGCCGTATCATAACTTTGTTGCCAGAGGCTTGAATAAAACACGTGTTGCCAGATCCTTTTTAAGTATTTCAAATAATTGAAATTTTAATTTCTGTTTTGATTTGCATACAGGATCAAATCTGAGCGCTCATATTTCATAAAATTGCAATGTAATTAAACATTTAAGCTCACTTCCGGTTAGCATAACAGTACTTCCGGCTCTAAAGAGTTGCTGTCAAGTAACATTGCCGCCCCGGTGGCGCAGTGGTCTAAGGCGTTGGCCTCTGATCATTCGTCCGTAAGGGGTCTGGGTTCGAATCCCGGTCAGGCATGGATGTTGTGTTTGTCTTACGGCACTGGCTCTCTCCCTTTCCTGGAACCAGTGACCCTAAATTAGGGACGGGCGACTGCTTATAGCCCATTGAGTTGCTCACGGTGGTCGTTAAACCTCCAATCAAAAAAAAAAAAAAAAGTAACATTAAAATAACTATGACTCATGTTTTGAGAAAGATAGGTACAAATTTTAAACGGATTTGGAAAGATGAAAAAGCAGGCTTTAATATTAGAACGAAATTGAGAAATATATATTTTGACCGAAAATCGAATTTTAAAGGTGTACGTTAAGGAAAACTAGGTGAATTGCCTGGCGTTGCTCGGGAGAATTTGGTGATGATTCACTATCTAAATTTTGAACAAATCAAATGAAAACGAATAATGTTTTTACGGCATGAACTGTAATTAATACTGTGTTTCATTTCTTCATTTAATTTTAATTTTATTCTCTGTAGAATCTTTAGACACACAGTAGTTTGAATTTTTACATTTGATTTCTTTTGTTTTTTATATGCATATAGCAAGGGTACCCGGTATTTCCCGGGTAAATATTATTTTTCGTGGAATCCCCAAGTTCAGCGAGTGAAATTTTATGAATGAAAAGGATATTCCTGTAATTTTCCAGTAATTCTTTTTAAATTCATTTTGGTTATTGAACCGGGATGGCTGCAAATGTGAAAAATAAAATAAAAATGATTTAGTTAATTCACTTTTACGAAACAGAAAAAAAAACAAAGGAAGAGGAATGAAAATACTTACCTTCAGTTCTGATGCTGAATTGTGCTGCAGTTCTTCACTGGAAAGCACTTGTCACAAAAACATCAATTCTTGCACTTATCACAAGAAAAAGTATAAAAGTCGAATTCAAAATTAAAAAGTAAAGAATAGAACTTTTTACGAACATTTTGTATGGGGACACCTTGACTTAGGGCTTCGACCCTTTCCAAAAACCGTCTACTGTCTAAGTTAGAGTACCACGAGATAGTATACCAAATTTAGTGGTTCTAAATTGAAAATGTAGATTTGCATAGCGGACAAACAAACAAACATTCAACTTTATATATTAGATTTTGAGAGCTCTTACATTTGTCTTAAATTTAACGCACGTTTTACGGAAATCTTTCAACTATTGTTGAAAGGAGTTTCTAAAATTTTGTAAATATTTCACCCCATAGAAAAAGGAACTAAAGTTTGTGAATGAGAAGAAAAAGGTTTTTCTATCCTGTTGTTAATAAGAACTTTTATTTGACTACAGGGGATGCTCACATATTTTTAGAACAATTTTCCAGCAATATAATTAATGTTTAAAATAAAACTATTTTCTTTCTAAAATGTTCTATTTGAAAGCCGTTTTTCTGGAATATGAACCTAAGTTTCGATTTCCAAGTTAACAGTGCATTTCTTAAAATTGGAAGTGTTCTTTTATTCCACTCTTTTCCCACTGCTTTCTATAGTCCAATCATTGTTTTAAGTCTGCGTTTAGTAGTCCTAAGGCATAACAGTCTATTAGTGACACATTAGGGAACGTCGAAGGAATATGAGCAAAGGGTATTGACTTGATACCTGTCTTTTTTTATTTTTTTCATTTTTCAAGAAATATATTTGGATGTGTGGCTCGTAGCCTTATGCTGGTGGACTTCTACTCTTTGAAGGCGATTGCATTTAACTGTACTAAAAGGAATATTAAACCAGAATTCAGGAGCACCAAAATGATTGGAAAGAAAAAAGCCAAGAACCTCAATGATTCAATATTGTCTTGAAAAGGGATTTTGAACCGATCCAAGAAGAAACAAGTATCATTTGAGAACACAAGAAAAAATACAAAATCTTTATTGCAGAATCCATCTATATCGTAAAAACCTCTAACGGGAATAGAAACAATCATTTCCCCGTTAAAATCTCACAAATTTGGCTTAACCTAATAAAAGAAGAAAAAGGAAGTCACTCAACAGTTAGCCCTAAACTTAACCACAATCTAATCCTTAAATAAAAAAGATTACTAGAACCTAACGACAAATCACGATAATAATGAAATGACCTAATACTCACGTGCACAATAACATATAGCACAACGAAACAACCAATAGAAATTAGTAACAAGGAACTATACACCAGTTATGTAGAAAATAGTAAGACTACGCTAGTTATCCGATTTATTGGCGTAGGAATATATAAGCAATCGTTTTAAAGCTTTTCGCACATCAACCAGGTGACTTTTTCAAGGAAGATAGACAGGAACTGCAATTTCTGTCGCATCAGGCAAATGGCCTTTTCAAGTCAGTTTCTGTCACATCTCCTAGATAGATTTTTCAAGGAAGATAGACAAAAATTGCAGTTTCTGTCTGTTTTCCTTGAAAACGTCATCTGGTTGATGTGCGAAAGCTAGGAAACGATTGTTTATATATTCCAACGCTAGTAAATCGGATTACTAGCATAGTTTTACTAGGCAAGTACACAAGCATGCCTCAGAAAACTTGAAAATTACATCGTCCTGGAACGGGAATCGAACCCGTAGCTCCCGATTTACGTTCAGGTGTGTTTCCGTTACACAAAGGAGAACGTTTTGAAACACATCCTCAGTTTCTTGGAGGTTCTTCGTTCTGGGTGGTGTGACAGTAACGTACCTATACGTAAATCGGGAGCAGCAGGTTCGATTCCCTTTCCAGGATGATGTAATTTTCAAGATTTCTGAGGCATGCATATGCATACTTGCCTGGTTAATTTGGAATCCATCTGCATGCATATTTATTTTATTATCATTGTTTTACTATTTTCTAACCAATAGAAACATAACACGAGATGAACTGCATAACGTGAATCTCTATGAACCTTTGGCTCTAAATAAATTAAAGACGGGCGACTGCTTATAGCCCATTGAGCTGCTCACGGTGGTCATTAACTCTTTTGCGACCACAGCGCCCTTACATTCAGACAACCACAAGCGCCCGAGTCGCCCGGATAGCATGAGTAGGATTTTCTACCCCCATGTTATTTGAATTTGCACGATATCCGAGGGATTAGCAGAAGTCATCCTCAGCGTCACTGTTGTCGCTCAACAAAGAAGTCAACCTGAACTCTTGCTTTGTTGATTCGAGCTTTTGATTGTATGTGATATTTTGCCAAGGTTAGTAGATGATAAGCTTATGCTCATCCTGCACTTCCGGTGATTGCTTTGTGACGTCACTGTCCAAATCCCCCGCACGGGGATAACTGGTTTTCCAGTTATTTGGGGAGCGGCGCCCCCACGGCCCGAGCTGACCTTGTGACTGGTCAACATCTGATGTCATGCCACAGCTTGTTTTTTTCTTATTTTGGTGCTGTTGGTGTTTGCAGGGACGGCTGTTCATCCAGCTGTTGGGGAGTCGCGGCCCCACGTTCCCGAGCTGGTCTTGTGTCTCGCTTTTTCGTTTTTATTTATTTTCTCCACTGGCTAGTTGCCCGTGTTGTATTCTCTACCTAATCGCTACCACGTTATGTACTAACACCCCGGTCTTGTGGTTTTGTTACCCTCCACCACTAACTGATTTATATTAACCGCTCAGTTCGTAGGTTGCTGAGATTCCGTTTAGGTTCCCTGCCAGGATTTGTCTTCTTTGGATGTCTTTTTTTTTTTTTTTTTTTTTTTTTTTTTTTTTTTTTTTTTAGCTGGATTGGGTGCTAGACCTACCTGCATGTTTGCCGCGTGCGGAGACCCGTGAGGCGGAAATGGGATGTCTGGCGGCTGAGGTCGCAGGAGACCGGTTAAGTGCCTCCTGTGTACCAACACTCCTCTTCGACCCCGGCTTCGCTGTAAACGGGAGGCTAGAGCCTAACCCACCTCTGGTCAGAAGTCTTGTACCAAGTTGTGTGCAGGGCTTTAGCGGCTTTTTGTCGTATTGCACGGCAGGGTGAGCCCGGGGGCTGTGGGATCATGCCAAAGGCGTTGGCATGACGGTACCCGGAGGCCGAAGTGTCCGCCGAGTGCGTGTGATCACAGCCAACGGACTATATTTGCAACTAAGCTCTAGAACTGTGTCTTGCGTCATGTGTTTGGCTTGCGGACCTCCAGTTCTCCCCTGTTGGGCTCGATTGTGGGCGGAGTACGTTGCTGATGAATTTTTCTTACTCCCATGGGGAAACATAAACCCTCCTCAAAATTTAAAAAACAACAGGATATGGTGATTGATCAGGGGCCAAATTTGCCTCAACCACCTCCCACACATAACACACTGAAAAGAACTTTCGTTGAAAAACGACATCACCGCGACGTATCTTTAGATCCAGGTGTTGAGCCGTCAGCTCAGAAACGTCGCATTACACTTGCAGATTCGATACCTCAAGCTACTTTTCTCGTCATTTCTTCTACTGACCAGATGTTGAAACTTTCCTCAAAGTCTCCTTTTTTCATCTCGAAGGCACTTGCGGGTGTTGCTGGCTCTTTGAAGTCAGTGAAGAAGCTACGCTCTGGTGACCTGCTTGTGGAAACTTGCACTCTCTCTCAGAGCAAATCTCTTCTGCAGTTGACCAGACTTCAGGATATTCCAGTTCAAGTGACGGCACATCCGTATCTCAACACCTCCAAGGGAGTCATTTCTGAGCCCGACTTGTTGGTCTGCGATGAAGATGAACTTGTGTGTGAACTTGCTGATCAGGGTGTCATAGCTGCCCGACGCATGACTTTCAGGCGCGATGGCGCGCTGATCAAATCACGAAATGTTATTTTGACTTTTAACAGCCCGAAGGTACCTACTGAAATAAAGGCTGGTTACTTGTTATGTGCAGTTCGTCCTTATATACCAAATCCTCTACGCTGTTTTAAGTGCCAGAGGTATGGACATTCCCAGCGGTCCTGTAACAGTGTTGCGAGGTGCGCCAATTGTGGTTCCCGCGACCACGAAGGGACTGGATGCACTTCAGAGCCCTGCTGTGTAAACTGTGGTGACTCCCACGCTGCTTATGCCAGGTCCTGTTCGAAGTGGAACGACGAGAAGGCGATCCAGCGCCTCAAGACCCTGGAGGGCCTCTCGTACCCTGCTGCCAAGGCCAAGTTGGGTATTCCCACCACCCGACAGCGTACTTTTGCCGCAGTTGTTAAGTCTCAGCCACAACCCGTGCAGCCTTTTGTTCCGCGCCCTGTAGCTCTCGCCGCACTTGCCAAGCGATCTACAGCTGAACAAGCGACACAGGTGGATTTCACCGAGCTCCAGCTTATTCGACCAGCTGCGTCTTCGCCTTCTCTTTTGAAGACGCCCGCCTCTTCCGGTTCCCAGCAGACAGCCTGCACGTGCGGAAGACCCGGCCCTCAATCCGCAAAGGTGTGCGGTGTCCATCAAACTGTCTCGGCCTCAGCGAGGTCCCCACCCTCACCCAACATTATAGAAGAACACGGGGGGGAGGAGAGTGACAGTTCGTCCCCAGCCTCTACCAGCATTGCAGAGGAACATGGGGGGGAGGAGAGTGACAGTTCGTCCCCGCCCTCTGCCAGCATTGCAGAGGAGTGTGGGGGGGAGGAGAGTGACGGTTCGTCCTTTTCCATTAGTAAATATGTTACTTTTAATAAACATCATTAACTACCTTTTCTTCACTGCTTTCTTCATACTTTTTTTCAACTTTTACCAAGCCTGTCTGTTCTTCATCATTTTCCACGTTTTTAAAAATCTGTGGCTGATCGTTCTTTGTCTGGCGCTCTTTGGCCAAACCTGGCCCTTGCGCCAATAAAATCCAACAACCAACCAATCACTGTCCAAATCGCCATCGTAAGACTACCTAATCGCCACGTTTCTTTGTATCTTCACCATAGCAGCTGTCGGAATTGTTATTCGCAAACCAGCTGGAATAATCTTCATAAATTCTACCAGATTTTTTAATGCATAATGTTTTCAGTTTTTTATTTAAACAATTTGGGGAATGTTGCCGAGATGTTTTTCTTATTCCTCATAAAGAAATATGGCTGTACTACCGAATCAGGACGCTTTCAAGCGATTCTCGATTTCCCGTGTATCGTTCCGCTTTGTTTACATACAACCTGATCATACCCAGTGTGAAAGAAAGTAGTTCACGATAATACACGAATTTTTGTTTACTACTTTCATCGAAATAAATCTTGTTGTAATGGAAATAATTATAGGCATTTATTTTATCATGAAAAATAATAATACATTTATTTTCATATCACAGATTTATGCATCACAACTTCCATAAAGTAAATGCAGCGCCCTTTTCACGAAATTAAGGTGTCTAACATTCATTCTTTCCACTCGGTAGAACAGAAGTAATTCAATGAGCTGTTCAAATGGATCTAAATTTTGTATTTTACAAAATCGCCGAACAAATATTCCATAGTATAAATGTTTTCCCGCCCTGTACGTGACAAAAATGTGCGGGAGGTATTTTTGGAATCTCGGTTACTAAAATATTCACTTGACTGTGAATTTCTTCTGCTTTTTATGTAAATGTGCTTTTCCAGAAGTTTTTGTTCTGCATTTGGTGTTATAATAGTTGTTGACAAAACATCTTCCTCCATAGCTATAATTCGGATCAACGATTCACATGTTAGGACGGTGATGTCCCTTAGTGACGTCACGATTATTCGTCTGCGAGAAAGGCAGGATGAGCAAACCTTACTGTCTATTAACCTTGATATTTTGCATTATCTCAAAAGCGGTGTTTATGGCGAGAAGTCTGTCGTAAAAATTATTTTATTTTGCTCAATCCAAATAAAAAGATTGAGGGCATATCTATTACAAGAAAGAACAAGAAAACACAAATGTGAACAATATTTTCCAGCTGTTACCACTCCCTACTGTCTGCCTAAGACTCTCAGTGTAAAAGTGCACTGATTGCCCAAGGGAAACGTCCGAAGGCCAGTGTATGTCAAGCCTAGAGTTCGGTAGTTTCGAGTAGTGACCCAGCACTAACCTTTCTTTTGTTGTTGCAGAAGGGAGGGAAAATGTAATTCGGAAACGAGCAGCAGACATTTTCGGGCGTTTTGGTTTTCTGAGTGACAAAATATTTTACGATCGTGGTCGTTAAAGGGTTAAACCCCAGTAAAAAAAAGAATATCTCTAATCCATACTCACCACAAAAAAGTGATTTTACGTCACTTTTGAAGAAAATCCTGTAGATGATGGCTCGTTTGATCCAGCAGAAATGTATACAAGTAATTCATCAAGTTCAGAGTTTTAGAATAGAGCCTGCGACGGGAAGAAAGAATTATCCCGATCAAGATAGAGGCGTCCTAGCAAGATGCGGTTATGGATCTGCTCCCGACTTTGCGTCACAGGAAAGAAAGCGGACGAACAAGAAGTCATTGGACTGCACACTCTAGGGATGAGAAATTGGTGAGATTGTATTCTGATTTACTGCACAGGACGGTGTTTGTTATTAAACATCATAACAAAAAGCTCTAATCTGGCTCGTAAAACTTTTTACCGAAACAATACGTGAAGAACAGAAACGTAATCTTAAGATATTTATACTAATGCACCACTTAGAATTGGCAGTACAATAATCGTTTATCATCTTCAAGATTCATACAAACAACACATTGTGAGTTTATTGTTTCAGAAATTAAAAAGTGTTTATTTTGCACCATAATATGAACACAACTGGAAAACGCAATGTAGTTTTTAGATCAGCGATCAGATGTGTAATTAATAACGTGGAACTATACACCAACTACACATAAAATAGAAAAAGTATACTAGAAATCAGATTTATTGTCGTAAGAACATAACTCAACGTTTCCAAGCTACCAGATGGCTTTTTCAAGGAAGGTAGACAGAAAACTGCAATCTGAGTGATACAATGTTTCAACAATTTGAGCGCCGTGACTTGATTTAACAATAAAGAAATAGATACAATCATGCATGGAATACGGGATTACACCGTACAATACAAATGTTGAAGATGACAATCCGTTTTTTGGCGTAAATATGACAAGGATGGCAAGTCCAAAAACTTTGAAAATTTCGCCGTCCTGGAACGGGACGACGACATTTTCACGTTTTCGGATATTATCAGATCCTTGTCATATTTACCCCTAAAACGGATTGTCATCTTCAACATTTGAAATAGATACAAATTTAATATTATGATTCAGATTACCAAGCGTTCAACTATTCAGATTTCAGTTTTCTGTCTACTTTCCTTGAAAATCCCGACGTAATTGGCGTGCAAAAGTTTAGAAACGTTGGTGTATATTCTTACGCCAATGAATTGGACTATAAGTACAGTTTTACTATTTTATGCAGATGTTTAATTATTCGGAAGAAGTTTGTTTTCGATTTAAATATATTGTTTTTACGACGCGAGTGCATACAAAACATTTCGACAAATATTTTTATATACATACATTATATATAACATTTCATATACATGTTGCTTATCGATAACGCATACAACAGAAAAGGAATGCCATCACGGTATGAGGAGGAAGCATGCGCACGACAGCATGACATTCCAAAAGTGATGCAGCAAGAGGCGTGGATCTTCGGGGAATAACATGGAGTGTGATTACACAAACAGCGGTGCACCTAGCACAACGAGCCCTCATGCTGTTTACAAGGTAGTGAATGAGAGTTTGGGACAATAAGTATCACTTCTCCACTCAGTATTGGGAGGGGGTCTGCCGGTTTGCAATTGCTCTTCTCAGGGTATTCCAGACATGCCCTATCGGGTTCAGGTTCGAAAATCTCACGGGACCCTCGACGTTTGGAATATCTTTAGTCTCTAGAAATTAATCGACCATCTGAGCTCTATGTAGACGGGCATTATCGTCCATAAAAATGAATCGAGGCCAACAGATAGTCTAAAAAACGGTACATAATAAATTACACTGGCGGAAAGTGAAAAAAGAACACCAAGAAGAAATTGGCGGACGATCATGAAATTTATATATGTCAATGGGGTCGAGTATACGTAGGTGTGATGTCAATTTCGGGATCAACCGGTGAGCGCTTATGCCACAGCACGGCATAATATGCAAATTATCGTCGGTGGTATTTAAAGTGTACGGCGAAGTGAGTGTAATCAGTCGTCGGCGTACGGACACGTGCGAAGACCCTGAAGAAGCTGCAATGCCTGAACATGGAATACGTGTACGATTTCAGCAGTTATCGGACTTTGAGCGAGGTCGTATAGTCTGACAACGCGAGGCCGGGTGGTCGTATCGTCGTATTGCGGAGCGAATTGGATGGGAAGTATCGGTGGTGGTACGATGGTGGCGTAGATGGTCCGAGGAACAGTCCCACACGAGAAGACGTGGAACCGGGAGTCACAGATGGACTGATGAGCGGACCGATCGACGCATAAGAAGAGCGGCGTTGTCAAGCAGAGCATCCGCTGCGACGCAATCTGAGCTGCCGTTGCACCTGAGGTGACTGTGCGAACAATCCGCAACAGTCTACTGGATGCAGGACTACGTGCACGTGTGCCTCTGGCATGTGTACCTCTGACTCCAGCCCACCGTCAGGAACGGCTGCAGTAGTGTCGCCAATGTCTGCACTGGAGAACGCAATGGCGATCTGTCGTGTTCAGCAATGAAAGCAGATTCTGCTTGGGGGCCTCCGATGGCCGTATGCGTGTTCGCAGACGCACCGGGGAGCGTCTCCACCTTTCTTGCATCCGCCAGCGACACACAGGGCGTACACCTGGTCTCCCGGTGTGGGGAGCGATCAGCTATCACTCCGTACACAACTAGGGTTTCTACCGGGTACGTTAAACAGCACCTCCTACATCAACAACATCATTCAGCTTGTTGTTTTGATATTTGTGAGGTCGGTCCATCGTGGTGTTTTCCAGCAAGATAACGCACGCCCACACACGGCACGTGCAACGTAACATGCACTTCAGGGTGTGAGACAACTTCCATGGCCGGCACGTTCACCGGAGTTGTCCCCAATTGAGCGCGTGCGGGATTTTATGGGACAACGACATATTCGGTCTCCACGGCCAGCCACGACTATCCCCGATTTACGCGTCCAGGTTGAGGATGCTTGGAACTCAATACCCCAAACTTACATGCAACATCTGTACGACAGACCCCATGCCAGAATTGCACAGTGTGACGCAGTTCATGGCGGTTCAACCTCGTACTAACCTTGTTACATGGAAATGTTATTTTTCAGTTTACCAGCAAATACAGCTGTATTTTGCCATAATGTTTTGATCACGTTATCCTCTGTATTCCGTTATTATGCTGTATAAATGTCGTTGGTATCAGACGTCTCCTTCTTGGTGTTCTTTTTTCACTTTCTGCCAGTATATATATTGTAAATTGTACTGAAATCCATTTATTGGACTCTAGAATGTCATCCCTATAACGTGCAACAGTCAAGTAACACGGGAAGCAGCGTGCGTCCATCAATATGATGCCAGCCCAAATCAGGAGTCCTCCTCCACTGTAGTGGTAAATTTTCTTAATGTTGAAGGGAAGATTTCGGCTTCACGTCTCTTTCCAAAAGTACACACGTCGAGAATCCGTGTTTAGGCTGTACCGCGACGAGTCACTGAAGAGAATCAGGGGTTCAATGGTGATGCTGTCAGGTCCAATTCAGTGGGACTGTTGGCTTGTTTTGATTTCTTGTATTATAGTAGACGCCAACTTATCAGAAGAATCGTTGTTGGTTGCAGGTTCCCGTCATTAGAGCAGGGAAGTAAATAATTAAGTAGTTAAACACATTAATGTTACAGCAGACGATTTCTTTCGCACGTACCTTTATTCTTCAGATTAGGGGAAAAGAGGAATATTCGTTAGTCAAAATAAATGGTATATACTTCCAGTGGGAGATGGATGTCATGGACGGCTTTCTCTGCGTTTTTCCCGCCAAATCTGCTCCTATCTTTATGTGGCTACATGTCCGCGTGAAATCTTTTCTCCTTACCACCGAAGATCTCCCACAAGACCTTCCGTTTATGACTGCTACATCCAAATCCCCTATACGATCTGTCTTCTAGGAAAATGCTCTTGATGTAAGAAGCTATAATGTAAATTGCTTACTCCCATTGTCCCTGGCAGCTCTCTGTGAGGGAAAGTGGTGTCCAACGACGGGGGAAAATGGGAAGTCCTTTTGTTCGTGGGAGGTCCCGGTCCAAGAAAAAGGTTTTCTCCGAAATGAACCTATACTAAGCTTATTTTTTAGCTGAGAGTAAATTTCCCTAGCTGTCGTTCGCCCACAAAATAACAGAAGTTACAATTTAATTAAAGTTTAAATATTTCTATGTAATAGGACCCTTCTGTGCGATGAGGTGAGTGGGATACAGATCATTGGCTTTTTTGCATGCAGAACTTTCCCGTGGAGTCTTCTCTAAAATGTTTACCTCGATATCGCGGTTTCCGTAGCAGAGAAGAGCTTCTGTGAGAGGTATCGTAGGTAGCACAACCTTGCAATTTAACGTAGGTCCAACTCTGAGCCACCGTCATTTAGAAATAGAAGTCGGTAACTCAGTGTTGGGCCTACGTTAAATTGAAAGGCTGTGCTGCCTGGGATGTGCTGTGGGATCCCTATGGCGGCGTGCTGTTAGATACGAATATCGATCGTCTTGACTTGTGGTGGCTCATGGGATTCCTTGTCACAGCCATCTGGTTATTGTTCTGGTTTACTGTCTCCAGCGATTGGTGATCGCTTGCTTCAACACATTCAGTCATCTTCGTACCTCAGTTTTCGATTGCATTTCTTCCAATCTACCGATCGCTCTATACACTAGACAATTTTCTAAGGGACGATGCGGAGCCATTCTTCTACTAACAGTCCAACTCACGCTCCAATTGTCGCACCACATTCAGAACAACGTTTATCAAGGTCACGTGCCTGGCAACTCGATGACATACTAGGTTGTCCCTTGCATATTTCAGAACCACAATGTTGCTTGGGTACGTCGACTTAACGTTTCCCCTCGGACATGTCTATGAAAAATGTTAACAATCGTTGTCTCAATTTGGACATATTTTCGCTTTTGTATTTGTCACGTTCATTTTGGACACTAGATTATATACTCCCTCCTCCCTAAACATTTTCACCTCCACCTGTCCATGGTTGACATTGTCCACATCATACCAGTCAAATATTCAAACGCGATGGCACCTTCACACTCGTTAGCGGGGTGGTCGTTTAATCAAGATGGTGGTGGTTGGTTTTCTTTACGGGCTAAACTTGATAAAATAAACTGGCTGACTCTCTTCATTTTTCGTTGCTTGGAGGATAGTGACAATGTCTCATTTCTTTCTGAGTACTCGACACAAAAGAAATGCCACACCCACTAAAATCAGTCATGCTAACATTTGGAAATTCACTGGTTTTATGTTTCTCTGCTGATACAGAACTGGTTAACTCATTTTATTTCTGTGCGCATTGCCTTTTGCGGTGAGAAAATTTCAAAATCCATAAAGGAAAGGTGTCCTTTTTTATTGTAGAAAGAGCAATCTGAAGAACAGATAAAGCGTAATTTCAAGGTGTACACTCCAACAGATAACATGTTTTTAATCGAAAGCCTATTGTACTGAGGGGAGAGCCACCTGTAATGCTAATAATGCAATGTAACATATTTGCGCAAATCGTGAGCTACGATGCCCGTGGCATTCTACAGAGGGCGAGTCGAACGTTTTGCAATATTTGCATAAACGCATGTGCTGCAGAGGGTATGTCGCGTGTTTAAACCAGTTCAAGTCGCCCACTGCAGTCAATCGAAATTGATAAGTAATAGTCGTTGCTGTGAACATCATTGCATGCCATAGTTCTGACTGTGGTTGGGACGCCTGAAAGATGAACAACCACAACCGGCAAATTAGGGAACTTTTGGTTTACGAGTATGAACCCAGCCATAACGCTGCTCAATCAACACGAAACATTTGTCATGCGAAAGGGGAAGGTTCCGTGGACCACAGCACCGCAACCACATTGTTCAAGAAATTTCGCTCAGGTGACAGATACCTCGATGACCAGCAAAGGTCAGGTAGGCCGCGAACCGTGGATTCGGAGGACGTACGCCAGGACGTAGAGACGAATCCGACAACCAGCACTCGGAGATTATCAGGGGAACTGGACATATCACTGACCACCGTGGTTCGTCACCTTCAGGACCTCGCCAAGCTCTACAGAAGCTGCCGCATTGTCCTTCACGAACTCATGCCGGCTGAAGCAAACCACCGGGTGAAATTGTGCACGAAACTCCTAGAAAACCCGGACGATGTACGTTTCATCAAGAGAATTGTTACGTGTGAGGAAACGTGGGTCTATTTCTTTAATCCTAACGCACAACGGTAGTGGTTGAAGCCTGGACAGCTTCCTGAACTTGTTGCCAAAGGTGGGCCCTTCGAGCACAAGATGATGCTCAGCGCTTGCTGGAATTTCGAGGCGGTAATCCATTACAAATTTGTTCCAGACGGTCGGACCATCAACGCCAACCTCTACTCTGAACAGGTGGATCGAATGTATGCCGTTTTGGAGGAGAAGTACCTGGCATCATACCGCGCGAACGATCTGGCCCAAACTCCAGGAACTTTAAGGCTGGAACTGATACCACACCCAGCATATAGTCCGGATTTTTCCCCGTCGGATTATTACCTGTTCCGGTCCATGGCCTACTTGATTCGCGGGCGGCACTTCAACAACCACGAGAAAGTGGCAGCTGGGGTGAGAGAGTTCTTCGAACTGAAGGACAACAAATGATACCGCCGCGGAATCGAAGAACTGGCAGACAGATGGCTAAAGATGGTGCAACACGATGGCCTATACTTTGAATGCTAGTCAGCTTTCGTCGTAAAGGTACATAAAGTGATCCGAATATTGCAAGACTTTCGACTCACCCTCTGAAGTAAAAGTTTCTTATTATCTTGAATTTTTTTTTTGTATCTATTGCATGGATTATATTGGGTAGAGGTAATATCTGAAAAGGTTATAAAATTACAAATGCATCCACTCGACAATTATATAGTCCAAATTTTATTTTCTCAGAAATGTGTTTCTTTAACTTGTGAGGGTGGAACTAAATGCGCTCTTTGTTGTTTTGTGGAAGAAGGATTTCCTGAAATTTCTGACAGCTTCAGTTAACACAAAGAAATTGGTTGATGCTACTGTCATACAAACAAAAGGTGGACCGATGAACTACTAAATGTGATAATAAAGCCATTTGTTCCAATGCATTGTGGTGTCCGAATACTTTTGATGATACAGTGTGTGTGTGTGTGTGTGTGTGTGTGTGTGTGTGTGTGTGTGTGTGTGTGTGAAAAAAAAAAGAATGTACAGCGATGAGCTATTCCATTATGACCACCACCAGCTTAGAAAAATGAGCGCGCCTAGAAACCTAACGGTGACGCAGGTGAAGTCCACAGAACAGCAGATATACAACCAGAGGACCGGCTTTCGGTTAGTACAGTGTTCGAAATCAGAATGGGAAAAGCTGCCGATTTATTGGAGTTTGATAAAGGACAAACTGTGATGGCACGGCGCCTATGAACAACGATCTCGGAAACGGCGCGACTTGTGGGTTGATCACGTGCCGCTATGGTGAGTACGTATCAAAAGTGGTGCACAGATGGCCAAACGATGAACCGTCGTCCAGCCGTATGTCGTCCGCAGATCATTGATGCCAGAGAGGAGCGGAGACTGTCGCGCATTGTTCACAGAAATCGTAGGGCCACAGTGCGGCAAATTACCCGCAAATACAACAGTGGTGATCGGTGCAATGTGTCACATAACACAGTTCATCGCAGCCTTTATGGGCCTGCGTAGCTGAAGACCCAGCTGCTCAATGCACGTCATCGCCAACAACCCATGAAATGGGCCCAATATCATCGACATTGGACCGTGTATGATTGGAAGAAAGTAGCCAGGCCTGACGAATCAAGACTCCTGGTGCATCACGTAGACGGCCCTGCCGATTACCAACGGAGGCTATGGCATCTGGATGCACTGTTGGACGGAAACAGGCCAGAGGCGACGGTGTTATGCTGTGGTTGAGGTTTTCTTGGGACACTTTAGGCCCTGTTATCCCAATAGCACAATTCCTGATAGCTGTAAGGTATCTTAACATCGTTGCTGGCCAAGTTCACCCATTCATGGCAGCTGTGTTCCCTACTGCTGATGGCCATACCCATCAGAATAATGCGCCATGCTAAACTGCCAGAATCGTCAAGGAGTGGTTCGAAGAACATGCTGGGGACTTTCTGTTAATGCTCTGGCCACCAAATTCACCTGACACGAACCCAATCAAACATTTGTAGTTCGACTTGAAAAAGTGGGTTCGCGCTAAATCACACCTCCCCCTAAAAATGTACGGGAACTGGAGGACCTGCTGCTGACATCATGGTACCAGATACCCAGAATACCCGTCACCACCTCTTCGAATCGATGCCTGGTCGAGTGACTGCTGTTTTGTGGGCGGAAGGGGATCCGACAGGTTCTTAGGTAAGTGGTCATAATGTAATGGCTAATCAGTGTATCTATACATTGCATGTATTTGTAATTTAGTTCGTGTTCCAAAATTTCAGTTTCATTTTTTTGACATTTTAACCCTTTTTTTCCTTAGATAAGCGATGAACATCAGTACTCAATCGGTACAATAACATTGCTTTAATAAATTGATAACGAGGAACCTTACACCAACGTAACACTATACTAGTGATCCGATTTATTGGCGTACGAAATAGACACATAAGCGTTTCCAAGCTTTCGCACATCAACCAGATGGCTTTTTCAAGGAAGTTAGACAGAAACTGCCTAGCATTTGTTTCTATCTCACTTCCTTGAAAAAGCCATCTGGTTGATGTGCGAAAGCTTGAAAGCACTCATGTATCTATTTCGTACGCCAATAAATCGAATCAGTAGTATAGTGCTACTATTGCTTTAATACACTATCTACCAACAAGTAATTGGACACCCCTGCAATCGACGATATCTGCGGTCCTGATACACGTCACGGCCGCCGGCGTTAAATATCGTGTGGGAAACAACAACGCAACCAGTCACATGCCAAATGCCACGCAGTTCGGAGCTCTCTGATTTCGAGAAAGGTGTAATCGTCGGGTATCACAGAAATGGCCGATCCATACGTGACATATCCAGCGAGTTGAAGTACCCAAAATTGACAGTGGCCTACGTGATTGGCAAGTGGAAGATGAGAGGTGACTGTCGGAATGTGCCCCGACCCGGCAAACCCACAAAACTGGGAGTTAGAGACCGACGGGTGCTGGTCAGAGAAATTCGAAAGAACCGCGCCAAATTGATGGGCCACATCCGTGAGGAGTTTCAACAGGATTCCGGGAGTGTTCTTTCGATGAATACCATCCGTAAGGAAGCCCATATGCTCGGTTATCATGGACGTACTGCCGCCCACAAGCCTTTGATCAGCAAGTCCAATAGCGCTGCTCGGCTAACGTGGTGCAAAGAACGTCGACAGTGGACCGTTGAACAGTGGAAACAGGTTCTCTGCTGCGACGAATCAAGGTTCACCCTCTACCGTTCGGATGGCAGGGTCTGGGTTTGGCGTCTGCCTGGAGAAGGCCTCCTACCGGAATGTATTGTGCCAACTGTGAAGTTCGGCGGCGGTGGAATTATGCTATGGGGGTGTTTCTCCTGGTATGGCACGGGACCCTTGGTCGCAATTCCTGGTTGACTCAACGCCGAGACCTACTGCACCATTTTAGATGACCATGCGCTTCCTACGTTGTGGCAGTTTTACGGGTTGGACCCATGTTACTTTCAGGATGACAATGCCACCTGTCATGTTGCGAGGTCCACCATGGCTTGGAATGGTGAAAATGGGGTTAATCGAATGGACTGGCCTGCGCAGAGCCCGGACCTTAACCCTATCAAGCATCTCTGGGATGAGTTGGAACGTCGACTTAAGGGGTGCCCCCACTGTCCGAAATCGGTGAAGGAACTGACCTGTCTTCTCCAAGCCGAGTGAAAGAAAATACCGCTAGCCGTCGCACAACGCCTGGTTGAGAGTATGCCCGGAGGGTCGCAGCTGTAATCGCCGCTAGTGGAGGCTCCACCAACTATTGAAGGTGAATAAACTTCGTTTTCCTTTGCTATAGCAGGTGTCCAATTACTTGTTGGTAGATAGTATATTAATCGAAGTGGTTAATATGCGATTTTTGTTCTTCATAAGAACTTCCGTGTTGCCTTAATTCTGCACGCCGTATGAGAAAATTAGCTACTTTTTTCACCAAGTCACTTAACCTGACGATTAAATGTTTCTGACCTTTTTAATGCAGATGAAAGATCTTTCCACACCTAGGCTGAGTTCATTCTTGTTCTTCTTTTCAAGGGTTTTTGAAATTTTAAAACCAACTTGAAGAGCAAAAATAAGTTATTTCTTTAACGCTTGAGCTTATTTTTTTTTTCTCAAATCCCTTACAAAAACAAATTGCTTTGTAATGCTGTTAAGTTCAAGGCGGTGCAAAGTTCACCGCTATACAATAGGCCTGTCTAAAAGTTTTGAAAGTGATTTCTGAGATATTTACGTGACCCATAATTTTCTCGAACACAAGAATTCTTTGGAGAAGTTTATTCACTTAAAGTTTTTTCCCCTGTTTTTAGTAAACGTACCACATTTCGTCTTGGAACACGTACCCCATTTCGTTGGTGCACTACAACACTAAATCTCCAACAACTTCAAGCTCAGAAAAAAAAATGTGGATCTGCAATTTAAGAACTTATGCAACTGAAGAAAAATGCATCTTTCTTAACAGCATAAAATCGTTACATTGTTTCATCACTGGGACTAATGTCTTTTATTATGTTTTTCAAAAGGTAGAATAAAGCTACAGTTAAGAAATTGACATGTGTTTAAAAAATGTGTTTTGGCAGGTCCACATTAAAACGGTTGGTCACGCCGTTTCGCATTATCGGTAAGCTTCGTTTGTCGCGATCAGTTCTTCTCAAACAAAAGAGTAAAGAAAACTAAATCAATGAAAAAACATAGAGAGAAAGGAACTCCCATCACAGAAAAGAGAAATAATGGGGGATAAAGAGTGTAAAAAACAGAAGGCAACTCTGTGTTGGTGATCATTAACTGAATTCAGCTGTCCAATGTCCACTCGAATTCACAGCTAATTCCTATCTGTATAACAAATGTTGGGACATCTGTGAAAAAGGCTGATGTTTATATGCAGGGTGTTATTTAAGAACTCAATCAAGCATTTCACAAATATCTGCTGTCGAGTTGTTAAATAATAATAATAATAATAATAATAATAATAATAATAATAGTAATATTAATAATAGAAAGTCAGAAAGTCTGGATAATTCATATAGTAATTATTAGAGATGCAAGAGTCGATGAAAAATAACGGAAAACAATAACTAAATATGGAGACTTGACCACAGAAGTTACCCTATACAACTGAATTCAGCTGTCCAATGTCCACTCGAATTCACAGCTAATTCCTATCTATATAACAAATGATAGGACATCTGTGAAGAAGGCTGAGGTTTATATGCAGGGTGTTATTTAACAACTCAATCAAGCATTTCACAAAATTCTGCTGTCGAGTTGTTAAATAATAATAATATTAATAATAGAAAATCAGAAAGTCAGGATAATTCATATAGTAATTATTATAGATGCAAGAGTCGATGAAAAATAACGGAAAACAATAACTAATTATGGAGACTTGACAACAGAAATTACTCTATACAACTGAATTCAGCTGTCCAATGTTCACTCGAATTCACAGCTAATTCCTATCTATATGACAAATGATAGGACATCTGTGAAAAAGGCTGAGGTTTATATGTAGGGTGTTATTTAATGCCTCAATCAACATTTCATAAAAAAAGCTGCTGTCGAGTTGTTAAATAATAATAATAATAATAATAATATATCACAGAAGGGTGCAAAGTCCTCACACAGATAGAGTAAACGAACAGCTACAATCTAGTCGCCAAGTTTCTCCATCAGAAATTGGCAAGAAAGCACCACCTCATTACAACTGAGCCTATGCCCTACTACAAATATGAGCCAACAACGCTTCTAGAGAACGACACCCACAAGATGTACTGGCACAGATCAATCAGAACAGAAAAGACCACCCCCCACAATGGGCCCGACATCGTCCTGGTCGGAGAGTCAATAAACCTCACTGCCATAGCCGTGCCCAACACGTGCAGCATCCAAAAGACGCACGGAGAGAAGTTAGTCCGAGTATAACGACCTACGATACGAAGTAAAGAAAATGTGGCATATGGAGAACGTCACCACCGTCCCAATAGTAATATCAGCCACAGGAATTGTACCTAAGACTATTCACAGCTCTATACAGACACTGGACTGTATAGAGCTGTGAATAGTCTACATAGAATAACACCTACATAGAGCTACAGAAGGCACCTATCTTGAACACTTGTAGGATAGTAAGGAAGTTCCTGGACAATTGAGAGAAAAAGAAATACCACTCCCCTGACTTGGTACGCCGTATCTGTCCCGGAAGGAAGAGAAAAACCTCAGGAAGACGTGGAATCTAATTTTTTATAATAATAATAATGATAGAAAATCGGAAAGTCTGTATAATTGATATAGCAATTCCTGGAGATGCCAAAATCGATTAAAAAGAATTGGAAAAAGTGACTAAAATATAGAGACTTCGCCATAGAAGTTATCCGATTATGGTCTAAATTAATCTCGGTAGTCCTCATTGTCATCGGAGCACTTTGAACAATGTTAAAACATTTTATGAATCATTAAAAAAAAATCAGCTTTCTGATGTACCACCTACAGAACTGCAAGAGACAGCTTTACTTGGGACATCATGTATTTTACGCCGATTCTTGACTGATGTCAAGGTCTCCGGTGAAAACTCGTATCAGCTCAACAACACCAGTCAATGATAATTTGGTTGTTTATGTCTGACTAGCGCAGATACCCGGCGTTGCCCGGGATAGACATAAAGTTTGTTTTCAAGTAACAATGTAAATCGCACTACGAAAAAATTCCTACCATGATGAACAACGCTCAAGTCGGGCCTCACGCGGTTCCAAGGTCTCTACCGCCCTAGATACACTGGCTCTTTCCCGCTGATCCATAAGTCTTCGATCACGTTGTTCGGTTGTCTCACGCTTTCGAAGTAATTTTACTTTCTTTGCTTTCGGCTGAACTTGTCCGATGGGTTTGCGTTTTTTTGGAGGCATTTCACCACACTTGATGGAAATTTTATTATAAAAAGCACAATTTATAATGGCCGTTCTGAGCCCTAAAAACTCGAAATAGCAAACATGCCCAATAATGCACTTCCTTCACTCCGCATTCTGCTTTCTAGAGTGTAGATATACAACCTGATCACACCCAACGTGAAAGAAAGTAGTTCACGATAATATACGGAATTGTTTTTTACTAATCTCGAAAACTAAACCGATTGGGATAATTCTTTCGCCGTTGGGAGGCTTTCCGGAGGACATAAGCTATTTCATTTATTTATTATTAGTTTTTATCATTTTTTTATTATTTTTTTATTATTTTTGGCTGTACTGCCGAATAACATCGCTTTCAAGTAGTTTCCAATTTCCCATGTATCGTTCCGCTTTGTTTACATACAACCTGATCACACCCAACGTGAAAGAAAGTAGTTCACGATAATATACGGATTTTTTTTTACTGATCTCGAAAACTAAACCCATTCGGATTCTCATAGGCTGTATTTCGCATATTTTGTATAAAGAATATAACAATAAAAGTAAAAGTAAAATTCTGCACAGTAAATGAATATTCAAACTTCTTAAATCTGGAAATCATTAACAAAATCTCCACTTTACTATGCCTAAAAAAAAGTCAGTTTTATCCAGAAACAGAGGGATTCTATATTAAGATTCAGAACCACGTTATTGCAACTCAAAACTACAGGAAACATATAATGCAGCTTTTGCACACGTCTGCAACTTTCTGCAGACGATTTGTCGAAAGGGCAAATGAAAATATTGAACACATTTTGGCCGGCTGCTGTACCTTCTATACAAATAATCCCGTAAAACACCTTGCCATATAGCTAAGATATCACATCAAAAGATTCGTATTAAATACGGCTTTATCGAAGGCTATACATTGAAGTGTCAAAAAACCTGAGATACCTCTGTAATACCGCGTTGGTCCTCATGATCGGAAACCGCAGCAACGAGACGTGGCATGGACTCCACGACCTCTCTGTAGTACTGTAAAAACAGTGCACACCATGTTTCCTGAAGAGCGTCACACAATTCCTTGATATTCGCTGGTGGAGGATTCCTGGCGTTGACGGCACGTTGAACAGCATTCCAAATTTGCTGGGAAGGGGGGTGGGACTTGCATCGGGATGCCAAATTCCGTGGAATGTTTCTCCAGCCATGATCGGGTAACTGTGAACATGCGCGGTGACGCATTGTCGGGTTGAAAGAGAGGTCGCACTCGTCGGAGTGGTTGCATGACATGAATGAGTGCAAATGAACCCCAAGGATGGTTCCGCAGCCTCAAATTGTAAGAGCAGTCTACAGACATATAATCATAATTGTCAACCATTATCAATCCACTGCTGGACGAAGGTCTCTCCAAGCCTCTTACACAACGGTCTGTCTTGTGCCAGTCTCCTCCATGTCACTCCCGCATACTTTCGAATTTCATCCACCCATCTTCCATGTGGTCTTCTTCTGGGTCTTTTCCTGTCCCTTGGAATCCAATCTAAAATTTCGGCTGTCCATCGATGGCCTGTCCTTCTGGCAATATGTCCAGCCCATTGCCATTTCAGGGATTTAACTCTGATCATGATGTCTTCCACTCTTGTCATTTTTCTGATCCACGAGTTCCTCTTCTTATCTCTCCTGGTTACACCAAGCATGCACCTCTCCATACTTCTTTCAGTTGCCTGCAGACTTTGTATGTCCCTTTTAGTTAAGGTCCACGTCTCTGCACCATACGTAAGCACTGGAAGGATGCATTGATCAAACGCTTTTCTTTTAAGACATAATGGCATATTGCTCTTGAAAATTATGCTGTTTCTTCTAAAAGATCTCCAGGCAAGTTTTATACGCCGATTAATTTCTTCATCAATGTGACAGACGTATAAGGGGGTCCTAATGCATCCCAGCTGAAAACACCCCACATCATAACAGAGCCACTTCCGGCCTGCACTGTCCCTTGTAGGCATGCGAGATCCATTGTTCAGTGGGTTGTCACCACACCCAGGTAGTCCATCTACTCGAAACAGTTGGTACCAAGATTCGTTGTACCAGGCTATACATTTTAAGTCATCTTGCGTCCAATGGCGGTGTTTCCGAGCCCAGACGAGGCTCACTTCCTTGTGTTATTGGATAAGCAAAGCCACCCGGGTGAGCCCTAGTAAATACTGCTATGGGTTTATTTTCTTTTGTGTTTATTGGAACTAGACATTTGATAACAACAATGAGAATGAAATTACTGGCGTGGTTGATGGGAACCATATGTTCTATGGAACCCCATAGAACATAGGGAATGTTGCATTGTCCGAATGCTGATGCTACTAATGACCCCTATCATTGAATTGCGCTGTGATTTGCGGCAATATTGTACGCCGTGCGGATGTTACGATGGGTGCCAGACGCCGCTGTCCACCATCGTCCAGAGTTTTTCTTTTTTTTTTTTTTACGGCCACACCGACCGGTCAGTCCGATGCCGACCGGGTGAGAGTTTCTGTGTGTGTTTGAATGAGCTGAGTTGCGCTTTTAAGCAGATAGAAGATTCCAACCGCGAGACGGGTTTCAATCCCGATCTCGCGATTTTTGTTTTTTTTTCGATTTGGGTGCTATATGTTACCCATCGATTAGAGCAGTGACGGGACTTAGTAAAAACGCCCTTGTGAGGGCGAAGCTCCGCTCAGCTCGCATAGAGTCTCTGGCATCAGTCATCGGGTACGTCGTCGTCGTACCGGTCCCGCGGTCGAGGGGTTCCTCGCCCGCCCAAAGCCGAGCACCCGGCTTCTAAGGTTAGACTAGAGTGGGAGAACCTCTGGGTGCCCACTCAGTACTTAGAAGAAATTTTTGTGTTTTTTCATCTCTCTCACAGAGATGCCAACTACCCAGAAGGGTAGAGTGAAGTCCAAGGGGCCCGTCCCCAAATCGTCCGGGACAACCCGGACGCAGAAGGTAGCGGCAGAAGCACTACCAAGCCCTGTCGGCAGTGCTAAAGGGGCTAGCCCCTCTTCCGAGAACAGCCGGAAGGTAGAGCCCAATGCTGGAAACTGTCGAAGACGCCTCCCCAAGCGAGGGGCTCCTAAAGCCGCTACACCCACGAAGGGTGTAAGCACCCCCTTGCCAGTTCCGCCCATGGCAAGGAAGGGAAAACAACACCCCAGCCCGAATCCTCTCGGGCTCCTGAGGGGTCGTCCGCGGGGTGCCCAGAGGTACCTTCGGTGGGAGGTACGCATCCCAAGACACCCGAGGAGCTTACACCCGAGGAGTTTGTGAGTCTCATTCAAAACCTCACTAGGGAAGTTGAATCCGTTCTCTCGGACTCGCGGGTCACTTCCTCAGGGAGAGAGAAGGTGAAAGCTGCCCTGAGCAGTGTTAGAGACGCTTGTTACGGGCAAGCAGCACGGGCATCCTACCTCGAAGGCAGGCTGTCCGTGCGGGATGAGTTGCGCAGCGAAGCCGAAGTAAAAACGGCTTCCTACGCCGAAGTGGCTAAGAAGGGGGCTAACAAGGCGAAAGGGCCTTCGCCCGCCTCGAGTGAGATTAAAAAGAAGGGAAAGTCGGTAGACAGGAGACACGTGCTTTTAGTCTACCCGACAGTTGAGAGTGCGTCCTCAGAGGACACTAAGAAAACCCTAAAAACTGCAGTAAACCCAACAAAACTGCAGATAGGGGTCAAGAGCTTACGGAGTATAAGGAAAGGAGGGGTCGCCGTGGAGTGTTCCCATCCCGCGGAGCTCGACCGCCTTGCCCAGGAGTTGAGAAGCAATCCACTGACCAAGGATTGCACACTACCCACGGCCCCACGGAAGAGAAACCCTCGGTTGATTGTGTACGGTGTCGACGGGGGACTCTCAGGGAAAGAGTTCGAGCAGATGGTTTGTGGGCAGAACACAGAGCTCGAGAACGGGTTCAAAGCCTGTTTTTCCCATTAGGTGCAAGGGAGGTAGGGTCCACTGGGTGGCAGACGTGGAACCCAAGGCCTTCAAGCACTTGGTGAGGCGGAAGACACTGAACTTGGGTTGGTCAGTGCTCCGTCTAAAGGAATTTTTGAGGGAGGTCAAGTGCTTTCAGTGTAATGGGTTCGGCCATTTCCGAGGCAACTGCCCCGAGACAGATGCAAGGTGCGGCAATTGTGGTGAAGTTGGGCACCAGCACCACCAATGTGCAGCCGCACCGAACTGCAGCAACTGCACCGCTGCGAATGCCAAGTTCCACCTGGGGCTGGACGTCTCACACTCCAGCTTCAGTAAGACATGTCCTAGTCTTATTAGGGGAACTTGAGCAAAGGAAGAATCGGGTCAACTATCGTTGACGGATGGTAGTACCCTTGGAGGTACGCAGCTCTCGACAAAGAGTTTTTCGGTCTATTGACCAAGGTGTTTGACTTGACCCTGGCCCGGGGTCATCACCACAGCACTGGCCCTAGTGCGGTGAATAGTGTAAATAATTCAATGTGTGTGATTTTTGTTTGTGTCTAATTATTGTGAGAGGGGTGCATGAGACCCTCATAGTGAAAAATGTTTGTAACTGTGCTGAGTTTCTAAATAAAGGACAGTAGTCCCCCCAAAAAAACTCGCGTTGGCGGGCGATCTCCCGGCCACGAGATGAGATTTTTTGAAAAAGTTGATTGCCCCAACTGCCCATAGCACGTCTCACACACGGGTTGTGACAGGGGGGTGTAAGGTACCAGTCCCGTGGGAGAGGCAGATCCCCACAGGTCTCTAGACCGAATCTGTCCGAGTAGAAGACCGTGGTTTCCGGTGACTGACAGGCTGGCTGTCGGAACGCTGTCAAGGGATACCATCTATCCCAAAACTATTCGAGAGAGTTCCGCATTTCCCTGCGAAGTCAGCACTTTGACGGTGCAGGTAGTGTCATCAGCTAGTGTTACGGCCACACCGGTCTCGCAATGTGGATGTTTTCCCGGAGTTTGTGAAGTCCAGGTTACACCCTTGAAATTGTCGACCGTGTAAATCCAAAGTTCGTTGTAATTTCCGAGATGGAGTGATCCATCTCCCGGGCACCGATGATGATGATCATCATCATCATCATTGCCAACCATTATCAATCCACTGCTGGACGAAGGTCTCCCCAAGTTTTCTCCACAACGGTCTGTCTTGTGCCAGTCTCCTCCATGTCACTCCCGCATACTTTCGAATTTCATCCACCCATCTTCCATGTGGTCTTCTTCTGGGTCTTTTCCTGTCCCTTGGAATCCAATCTAAAATTTCGGCTGTCCATCGATGGTCTGTCCTTCTGGCAGTATGTCCAGCCCATTGCCATTTCAGGGACTTAACTCTGATCATGATGTCTTCAACTCTTGTCATTTTTCGGATCCACGTGTTCCTCTTCTTATCTCTCCTGGTTACACCAAGCATGCACCTCTCCATGCTGCTTTGAGTTGTCTGCAGCCTTTGTATGTCTCTTTTAGTTAAGGTCCACGTCTCTGCACCATACGTAAGCTCTGGAAGGATGCATTGATCAAACACTTTTCTTTTAAGACATAATGGCATATTGCTCTTGAAAATTATGCTGTTTCTTCCAAAAGCTCTCCAGGCAAGTTTTGTACGCCGATTAATTTCTTCATCAATGTGACCCTCACTTGATATCTGCTGTCCAAGATAAACGTACGTGTCTGTTATCTCCAGCTTTTCTCCATCAATCGATAAATCTTCATTTCTTGTAAAAGCATTGTACATCACTTTTGTCTTCTGAAAGTTCATTTTTAATCCCACTTCTTTACTCTTGTCAGCAAGTTCCTGGATCATACTCTGCAGCTCTGATGGGGTAGTTGCAAAAATGACTATGTCATCAGCAAAACGAAGGTGGGTTAGATAATCTCCATTAATCTTTATCCCTTTGTTTTCCCAGTTCAGTGATTGAAAGACATTTTCCAATGTGGCATTAAAGAGCTTCGGAGATATGGTGTCCCCTTGTCTCACTCCTTTTCCAATTTTTATGTGTGTTGTATTTTCAAACAGCCGAATCTTTGCACTTGCATTTTCATAGATGTTATTAATAATATTAATGTATGCATCTTCAATACCGCAGGATTTCAGAGCCATTGCAACTGCTTTCGAAATCGCTTAAATCCTGAAAAGCTACTATCTAAACTGCGAATGATATTGGGTGTGTGCAAAAGTTTTACCCAATTTTGTAATAGATGCAAATTGCGATCAGAGTAGTTACGTCACAGATGACGCTGCGATGCCGAATTTTCGGCCAATAAAGCGTGGAGCAAGAGAGCATATAGAGGCAAGTCATTCGTAACGGAAATCACGGACGGTGTAGCATAGCATGCATTAAGGAGCAGATTAGACATTGTTTACTGTACGACTACGATAAAAGCAGTACTGCAGTCGCGGCTTGCCGCTACACCTGTCAAGTGTATGGGGAAGATGCAGTTGATGATAGCACATGTCGCCGTTGGTTTCGGTAATTCCGGGACGGAGACAGAAGCTGTTAAGGTTAACCAAGTCCTGGATGCCCATCCGTGGTGTCCGACGAGGATGTGGACCCAGCTATAACACATGACCCACATCCAACCGTTCAAGAATTAGCAGAAAAGTTGCCGGTACACAGAACAACAGTCGAAAGACGGATGCATGCGCTTAGGTTCAGGACCAAGTTCGATAACTGGGTTCCGCACCAGCTTTCTGCAAAGCAACGAGAGGAGTAAAACCGTATCTGTGTTTCTTCGCTTTCTCGTTACAGAAATGAACCGCGTTTTGGGACAAATTACAACGGGTGATGAGAAAAGGTTACTGTACCGTAGTGTAAAGCGTCCACGGACTGTTTGCCAAGGTGCGGAGCCTGCTACATTGACCTCAAAAGGAGGACTGCATCCCAAAAAGGTTTTGTTGAGTGTTTGGTGGGATGTCCAGGGAATAATCCAGTGGGAGATGTTGGTACCTAACCGAAAGATAAATGCTGACCTCTACTGCCAACTGTTAGACAGATTGCAAAGAACAACTGACATCAAAGCGGCCAGCACTCGTCAATCTCAAAGGGGTGTTCCTTCATCATGATAACGCCAGACCTAATGCTGCTTTAATCACTCGGCAAAACTTACTGGACTTTGATTGGGAATTGTTACCTCACCAGGCGTATTCCCTTGACCTGGCACCTACGGACTACCACCTTTTTCGATCGTTATAGAATGCCTTCGCTCTCCAAACCTTGGATGATATGGACGATGTAAAAACGGCATTACATAACTTTTTTGACTCTAAAACACAGGAGTTTTTCCGGCGTGGGATTCACCTACTCATAGACAGATGCTAAGAGGTCATACAGGATGATGGCAATTATGTGAAATCCTAGGTACGTTATTTGCTGTGTTCTCGTCCTCTCTTTGTATAGTCTACAAAAACGAGTATAACTTATGCACACACCCAATATTACTTGAGCTTGCGGACATATCTTCCTCTCTATATATGTCGTTTGCGGACGATGCTTCTTACTGTATGGATGTGGCGGCATCTAAGGGAAATGGTAGTTCTCTTCATAGTTTTTTGGCATCTGAGTGCTCTCTACCTTGTTATAAGTCTTAACCAAAACCTATTCCCGAAAGCCAGATTACATTATGTACTGGGACAAACCTATCATTACAGACAAGTATATTTACCACAATCGATGTGGCATAGTAATTGTTGAGAAATAAATAAAGATGATACAAATAATAGATGCTGTTCCGCATACAGAAAAAAGTCAAATAACAGTGTTTGAGAAAATCTGGAAATATGAGAACCTGCGAATGGAAATCCAAAGGATCTGGAAACAAAGTTCAGATTATATCAATTCTCTTATCGTCATCCGCAGTGGTGCCTAACAATTTTCGAAAGAATCTCGAGGAATTAGGATTGTCACAGAGAATGCTTCACTCAATCCAAAAGGCAATAATTCTACAGACATTCCATATCCCTAGAAAATTCCTGAAATTCGAGGCTTGAGATCAATATATACTGCTTTGCTCACCTGCCCTCCGACGAGAAAGTTTGTGATAATAATAATAATAATAATAAGTGTAGCCATTCTTATTATGAAGTAAGCTGGAAATTGCAAGTTCAGGACGATATAAGACAATGGACAACTGGGGATATCGAATATCATACTGGATACGCCGCGCAGTTGCAAGTGAGCTATGGAATGATCAACATTGCCGTATGTGTGATATACTGCAAGAGTTCAGTCTTCTGAATTGTAAGTCCAGAAGCATCACGAACGATATTTCGTCTTCTTAAATTTACACAGCCTATTAATTTAGTGTACATATACATGAATCTGTCGATCCAAATAGTCCCACAAGTGCTCCATGCGATTATGGTCAAGCAAGTTCGCCTTCCAAGGAAGAATGGAGACATTGCTGTCGTGTTCCTGGAACCAGTCACGCACACCCTTAGCTGCGTGGCAGGGCGCATTGCCCTTCTGGCAGACACCATCACCACCACGGTAAAGGTCCAAAATGAAGGGATGCATGTGGTCAGCGAGGATGGACAGGTAGCCACTGACGTTCAGGGACCCATCCAGTGGTACCAGCGGTCCCAGAGTATACCATGAAAGCGTCACCCAGACATGCACATTGTCACCACCACCAGCCTGTACTTGCCCGACAAAGGTATCAGGGTGTTGGTTCTCGTATGTCTGACGCCGTATCCGCCACCACCCGTCACTTCTGTGGAGTAGAAACCTCGGTTCGTTGAAGAAATCAACCTTTTTGTACTTTTCCACTGTCCAATGACGGTAGTCCCATGCGAACTGCAGGCGTCGTTGCCGACGGACCTGGGTTAACATGGGCGTCTTGACGCAGAGTCAACTCTGGAGACCCATGCGTAACAAGGGTCGCTCTACTGTAATCGGAGACACATGCGTAGGTGTCTCAGCGTTCATTTGCGTCGTCAGTTGCTGCACTGTTGCGCGTCGAGTGCCATTTACCAGTCGACGGAGGCGAATTTCTCCTCTGGTGTCGATGGCTTTTGGGGCTCCACAGTTGTGACGGCGGGAGGTATTCGGTGTGCCAGAGGTCAATTTTTGGTACACCCTTACTAAAGCACCTCGAGAACAGCCCGCGAAGTTTGCTGTTTCTGATGCATTCACCCTTGTAGCGGTAGCCGATGATCATTCCTTTTTTAACGTTCGCCAGATCATCAGCTCTGGCCATTGAACGCATGTTATGCACTGTGGCTCATCTGTCCTGGCTGGCCGTTTATACCTCCGTGTGGTCGACCTTGTCACGTGCGCCCCTGTGACGGGCCTGGGCGCGTACATTGTGATTCCGGGGTTGGGCATATTGTATTATTCTTATACAACGGTGTACATTTGTATTAATCGTGCGTGCCTATTTTCTATGGAAGGAAGAAGTGCTGCCTGTCAGTTTTCTCTTTACCACGCATCCAACAACGCTAAAGATCGTCAGTTTGTGACGTACTACAGAGGTAGGGCACGTGTCAAGACGACAAATCCGCAGCAATATATTCCGCCCGTGTAGCTTAGTTGGGAGAGCAACTTACTCTGGAGTGAGGGGGCGCGATTTCGATCTTTGTCACGAACAAATTTGTGTTTTCACAAGTTCACCGACCCGAATTTTTCAAAGGAGCGAGAAAATAATGACCAGTCTCATTTATGACAATTGATTCATCATCCGATTAAACTAATCGCAGTATCCATGAAAAAAAATTAACGAGCGTATTCTTTGTACATTTTATATATGCAGGCTTTTTTTTTTTAAATTTTGGAACCCTTCCCTTCATATGAAAATCAATAAAATTTGTGCAACGATTTCTGAGAACCTTCACGTAGTACCACTGATATTTATACAATGAAAGCGTAAACACATATCCATCATCGTTTAATCGAAAGCAAAAAAATTAATTATGACCATAATAAATGTCGCGAACAGCAATTAGTCTTTGGTGAACGGAAGTCCAACCAATTCCGCAGTAATTTGCATTTGCATACGTGATGGTCGCAATTTTATTGTTCATTCCTCGTGTTCAAAATAAAAGTTTTCAGCAACACGAGTAGGGTCGTTCATCCTTGTCTAGAGCATGATACTTAAAAGAACCGGCAATAAATCTGTTATGACACAGCATGAAAGTGACATCAGACTGTGTGACGTTGAAGCACTCTTGAACCTTCTTTCAGTGAATGGACGCGCGCAGAATTACAAACAGACAACGGATTTTTTTAAAGAAACTGGCATTCGAAGCTGAGAACGCCTGTCACGTGAAAGTAATATAATTGCTTGCAAACACAGAGAGGTGGGTAAAACGTCTAAATGGTCTTCGAGGTACACACACGATTATATCGGTGTGATTACATGTCTTTTAGTTGAAGTAATGCATTAATATAAACATTATAGAATATATAAGTAAAAGGCAGAATCTTTGGTGTGCGTTTTTACCTGAAAATTTCGTAAAGTGTTTTTTTGAGGAAGACTTGCTTTGATAACATTTCAAACATGGCGTTCATACTGGTGGTGTCCACAGCAGAAGAAAAGTTAAGTTTTGTACATTTTTGTGATCTCAAAATGTCATCCAATTTTCATTAAACAGAAATCCATTGCATGCGTCTGCATCCCACTTGCTTTGTTTTCAGCGATTTATTAACATCATTGAGTTCAGCTCCAACACACAGCCCAAGCAAAGAGAAGGCCATGCCTCTCTCCTTGCCCCTTAATCCTTGATGATTGCCATGGATACCATTAGTGGTTGCCATGAATACCACAAAAATCCATTAATGGTTGCCATGGGTACCACAAGAATCCATTGATGGCTACAATGGATACCACAAGAATCCGTTAATATTTGCCATGGATAATACTAGCGAAAAGCAGATGGTATATTATCGAAGACACCATCTTGGTTCATATGAAAGAAGTAATAATGTTGAATGACTCGTGTTGTTTATACGTATACACAGACTTTCATTTAAGAAAAAGATTTTCATTGAATAAATACGATTATCTGTGAGTCTTGAAGGAATAGCAATACCAGGCTCATTTCTTTTTTTTTCACCAATTGGCTGTTTTGTGTAAATTTCTATGTTTATGTGAAATTTGAACAACATCATGCAACTTAAATTTAATGTACGATGGTTACATTGATCTCGACGTTACTAAACCAAGCAATGCCATAATGAACAAAAGAATATCAAGAACCAAAATAGACTGATTGGTTAAGGATGTCAACAATATAAGAAAAAGTTGCTTCCTTGATGCTGCCACTCAAAGAAACATTCACGTGAAAATGAAAGACATTACTGGTGGCCTTCAACATGTATCACGAAATCTGTTTAATATCATCTACACATACGTAAGTATTACTTGGATGTCTAAGGTATCTCTCCTTGAGGACCATATAGCTTTGAGTGTTCCAATCAGTCTGTAATATGCACGTCGCTTCTATAATGACGGTGATTGAAGTTTTTCATTGAGTAATCGTAGATGTACAAAATTACATTCAGACAGAAAGATGTGGAGTTTTGTTGCGAAAATTCATCTCACTACTCATTAAATTTAGCAAGGATTAATCAGAATCTGTCCCTGTTCGCCCTCTTGCACAAAGCGCGTGGACACGAATAAGGTAGGAAAGGTATAAGACATATTCAGAATATCGTAACAGCAATCGTATTGTTCTTACCTGTCAGGAAAAAAATGTTCAAAAATTCACAAAGATTTAATTTTAATATTCTGAATGTACTCAATAAAAAAAACTGAAGTATAAAAAATATTTATAATGACTTTTTGATCTACTTTGGTAAACTGCTCTTTATAAATTAAATTCTGGAGTGAATATTAACCACCATTTGGTAAGTTTGTTTGTAACATGATTTAAATGCGTAGCATGTAGGTAAACTGCAATGGAATAAAGCAAAAAACAATACCAACATTTTTTATCACCGTATCTCGAAAGTTCTCATATAATGCAACGCGTGCTTCACTTTTCATGTTTTCCGATTTTAATAAATTAAACAAAAAGCGAAAGAAGGTAGCTGTCTGCTTGTGAAATTATGCGGATCACTGCCTTGAAGAAAGAGAAGAAGAAGTCACGGGCAGAAGGTCACTGAGTCCTGTGTCTTAAGAGGTTTTCCTCTTTCTTTCTTTCTTTCTTTTTTTTTTCTTGCACCCTGACAAACTGCTAGTTTTGCTCTCTGATTTAGCAGTTGGAGATTCATCGCCATTTCCTTTTCCAAGGAGCATAAGTCCTTAATTTTGGGTCCTTTAATATGTTACAGGCCGTATGAGAATTATTTAAAAGCGATCACGGCTCCTAAAGAATTTTTGTTTGTGTTTGGAGTTTTAACAACTGCCATGAGCGACTCAATGGTCTATAAGCAGTCAATCATCCCCAATTAGGGCCTTGTGGTGCCAGAGAGGGGAGTGGACTCCTGCCGTTAGGGGGGGGGCACCAGTTATACTTAACGAAACCACCTCGGACAAAAGTTTAGAAACGAGCGCCTGGTACCACTTAGCCATTGCAGAACCATTAAAGAATCTCTGTCGAAATCTAAATGGTCGTTACAGTACAGAACATGATGACGCAGTGGCCGGGTGGCCAGAGGTGCAGGTTTTCGGTTAACACTCCGAGCTAGGACTGAGCTTAAATCCCAGATAAAGCATGGGTTATGCGTTTGCCCCACAATACTGTTTTCAACCCTTCCCTTAAGTTAGTGTTGGCTGACTGTACAAAGTTCTAGACATTCACTGTAGTCGTTAAATCCCAGCTACCCCCTTAAGTTTTCTTATTGAAGTTTAGCGACCATCGTGAGCAACTCGATGGGCTATAAGCAGTCGTGCGTCCCTGATTTGGGGCTACTGGCTCCAGGGAAGAGAGAGAGAGAGAGCCGGCGCCGTAAGACAAACACAACATCCATGCCTCACCGGGATTCGAACCTGGACCATTCGGACGAATGATAAGAAGCCATCGCTCAGACCAATGCGCCCCCCTGGTGGCATAAAAATAATCTGCAGAAGGAAGAAATGTTTTCTATTTATAGGTTTAACGGCCACCCTGAGCAACTTAGTTGACTTGTATAAATCACAAGCCCCTAACTTAGAACCACTGGTTCCAGGGAAGGGAGAACATGGGCCGTAAGGAAACTCGTCTATGCCTCACCTGGATTCGAACCCGGATCCCTCTCGGACGAATGGTCAAAAGCCAGCGTTTAGACCACTACGCCACAGAGACGTCGCAGAGCTGCCTTCTTAAAGACAAGTTACAAATTTCCTCTTCTGACCATTCGTCCGAGATGGGCCCGGGTTGAAATCCCGGTGAGGTATGGATGTTGTGTTTGTCTTACGGGTTCTCTCTCTTCTCTGGAACCAGTGGCCATAAATTTGATCAGATCAGATCATATGTAGGGAATTTTAGGAAGGGAGTGTCTGACCCCAGGTCTTAAACAACCCTTAGAAATACGAAGCTAGGAGATTTGCGCTTGAGTGCCCGATAGCAAAAGTGACATGAAAGCGAGGTAGAAAGGGGGAGGAAGACGCCCTTATTTATTACCGGGGGCCAGTACCAGAGGTCCGACAGCTTAACGTGCCCATAAATAAAACCCGCAATAAAAAAAAGGTGGTAGTTGTTCCCGCTGAAGATTTTATCAACAGCATAATTTTTGGTTCTTAGCGATGACCATCAGCAACTCTAGCGTGTATTCGTGCATTCCAAAGTTTAGTCTTGCATTCCTTATTTAGGGCCACTGGTTCTAGAGAAGGGAGAGAGCCGGTACCTCATCCACGACTCGAACCCTGTCCCACTCGGACGAATGGTCAGATAGCAGCGCTTAAACCACTGAACCACAGGTGCGGGTTGGCAATATCTGAGATATCATAGTTAAGTTTCTTTATTCCAAACTGACTTTATAAAGCACTCCAATATAGATGCAGACGTTTCCTGCCTGAAAGAGAATATTCGTCAAAGCGAAAACTGTTTAATTCAAAGCTAATAGTTCAGTTTAGAAATCACCAGTAATCTCTTTCTACACACACACACACACACATGCGTTGTATTTTAATGTATTCATTTCGTACTTAAAACTTTTGTCAGGTCACAATGTAGACCTTTTCTTTGATTCTCCGTGCTGTTTCAGTATTCCCATATTGTTATGTAAATAATTGTACAAACTGTACAAATATCTCATTTCAAATAAAAATAAATAAATAAATAAAAAAGCAAAAACAAGAAAGATGACACCGAATTTTCGGTGATAATGAGCACGTCTTTTGAATCCTTTCCGACACGAATAAAATACACTGACGGAAAAAATCCCAACACCACGAAAAAATAATTGTTGAAGAATGAAATGGCGGCAATACATTTGTATAGGTAACATATTTAATCGATTAAGGTTTCAAGATCACAGCTTATTGTAAGCGCGAGAAGAGCCATTTTAAATGTGAAATGCTGGTACATTAATAACCGGTGTAACCGCCAAAATGTTGAATGCAAGCACGCAAACGTTCATGCATTGTGTCGTACAGGTGCTGGATGTCAGTTTGTGGGATGGAGTTCCATGCCTGTTGCACTTGGTCGGTCAATACGGGGACGGTTAATGCTGGTTGGGGGTGACGCTGGAGTTGTCGTCCAATGATGTCCCATACGTGCTCGATTGGTGAAAGATCTGGTGATCTAGCAGGCCACGGCAACATGTCGACACTCTGTAGAACATGTTGGGTTACAACAGCGGTATGCGGGCGAGCGTTATTCTGTTGGAAAACACCCCCTGGAATGCTGTTCATGAATGGCAGCACAACGGGTTGAATCACCAGACCGACGTACAACTGTGCCGTCAGGGTGCGTGGGATAACCACGAGAGTGCTCCTGCTGTCATAGGAAATTGCTCCCCAGACCATAACTCCAGGTGTAGGTCCAGTGTGTCTCGGCCGCAGACAGGTTGGTTGCAGGCGCTCACCTGGCCTCCTTCTAACCAACACACGGCCATCGCTGGCACCCAGGCAGTACCGGCTTTCATCAGAAAGCACAACAGATCTCCACTCCGTCCTCCAATGAGCTCTAGCTTGACACCACTGACGTCGCAAACGGCAGTGGTTTGGAGTAAGTGGAATGCACGCTACAGGGCGTCTGGCTCGGAGCTGTCCTTCAAGTAACCGATTTGTAACAGTTCGTTGTGTCACTGTGGTAGCAACTGCAGCTCGAATCGCTGCCGCAGACACGGTACGATGCGTCACGGCCATACGCCGTACACGGCGGTCTTCCCTCTCAGTAGTGCCACGTAGCTGGCCGGAATCCGGTCTTCTTGAGGCAGTACCTTCCCTTGACCACCGCTGCCAACATTCATGCACAGTGGCTACATTCCTGCCAGGTCGTTCTGCAAAATTGCGGAAAGAAAATCCACCTTCTCGCAACCTTATTACACGACCTTGTTCAAACTCCGTGAGCTGTTGATAATGGCTTCTTCGTCTTCTTAAAGGCATTCTTGACTAACATCAACACCCTACGTCGAATCTCAACGATAACAAACGCTCACGAACGTTACAGCGCGTATTTACAGTAAACCTGCTTTGCATGTTCACGAACGCGCAAAGCAGGTTTACTGAACAAACGCTCACGAACGTTACAGCGCGTATTTACAGTAAACCTGCTTTGCATGTTCCGAGGGGCGCTACTAGCGCCACACGCATGCGCCGAGCGCGAAATTTGCATAGACGTCATCTTACAGATGTACTATCACCGCCTACCAACTGTCGTTTATCTAACACAACCCCTTCTTGGTGTTGGGATTTTGTTTTCCTTCAGTGTATTTCAAACTAATTCATAGTCAGTGCTCCCTATTAGGAAAAGCATACAATAAAACAACAGCATTTCTACAATCGATAAAAATTTAGAGTTACTTTCCCACCCCAAGCTGTTAAAAGTCAGATACTTTCCCTCACTAGCGGTTGAAAAGTCAGTTAGTTTTCCCCATGGCGGTTGAAAATTCAGTTACTTTCTCCCCATTTTCGGTTGAAAAGTCAATTACTTTTCCCCACTAGCAGTTGAAAAATCAGTTACTTTCTCCCACTAGCGGTTGAAAAGTCAGTTAGTTTCCTCCACTAGTGGTTGAAATATCAGTTACTTTCCCCCACTAGTGGTTGAAAAGTCAGTTACTTTCCCCACTAGCTGTCGAAAAATCAGTTACTTTTCCACACTAGCTGTTGAAAAATCAGTTACTTTTCCACACTAGCTGTTGAAAAATCAGTTACTTTTCCACACTAGAGGCTGAAAAGTCAGTTCATTCCCTCCACTAGCGGTTGAAAAGTCAGTTATTTTCTACTACTAGTGGTTGAAAAGTCAGTTACTTCCCCCACTAGGGTTTGAAAAGTCAGTTACTTTCCACCATTAACAGTTGAAAAATCAGTTACTTTCCACCATTAACAGTTGAAAAATCAGTTACTTTTTCACTCTAGTGGTTAATTTCCCTCACTAGCGGTTGAAAAGTCAGTTAATTTCCACCACTAGCGATTGAAAAGTCAGTTACTTTTGCGCACTAGAAGTTGAAATGTCAGTTACTTTTCCTCACTAATGGTTGAAAAGTCAGTTACGTTTTCCCACTAGCGGTTGAAAAATCAATTACTTCCCCCACTAGCGGTTGAAAAGTCAGTTACTTTCCCCAATAGCGGTTGATAAGTCAGTTAATCTCCATCACTAGCGGTTGAAAAGTCTGTTGATTTCCCCACTAGCGGTTGATAAGTCAGTTAATCTCCACCACTAGCGGTTGAAAAGTCTGTTAATTTCCCCCACTAGCAGTTGAAAGGTCAGTTACTTTCGCCCACTAGCGGTTGATAAGTCAGTTTATCTCCACCACTAGCGGTTGAAAAGTCTGTTAATTTCCCCCACTAGCAGTTGAAAAGTCAGTTACTTTCGCCCACTAGCGGTTGAAAAGCCAGTTACTTTCTGTTACGAAAATTAACAAATTGTGCTCAAAATATTTCTCTTATATATATCAGAGAAAAAGCAATTTTTATATCAAACAATTAGAAGAACAGATATAAAAGAAAGTGTGATATAAATTTACGCCCTCCTAGCAGAAGAATTTTAAATAATGGAACAGTAGAAAATATGTGAAAAGTATTCTTCACAGTAAAAGCTGCATTAAGGAAAAATAATGTTTCGAAAATATCTCTTGGAAGCAGAGATAACAAAGAAAAGGTTTTGATATTTCTGCCACCTAAAGTCTAAATTGTGCACTATTTTAAAAAGATAATATTTCCCATCTTTTCTATACGAAGGGCATAGAGTAGAAAAAAAGAATTTTTCTAAAGAATTTTTAGAAACTGAGATACAGCATCAAACAGAAGAACACACTAACACCACCTAGCTCAAGAACTGTGAACTTCAAAACTTCACAAGTAAAGCAAAGTGTTCCACGATGTAACTAGCATACGCTGTTCAAATTTTTTTAAATCGGACTTTTAAAAGCAGAGATATTAAAAAAACCGAGGCTGTGCACCATTTTACCATTAATTGTGCACCATTTTAGGCAGTAAACGTACATAAAATGTTTTGTCAATTAGTAGCATCTGACTGAAAAGGGAAATTTCCTTTCGGGGTTTAGACGCGCAGATGTTGCTGCTAATATGCTGCGAACGGAAACGAGAACATATGCCTTCTAAAGCCATACGTTTCGTTAAGGAAAATTTGAAATTATAGGCAAAACATTTCGCACCCAAAGCGCTCTCCGACAAAGAATCTTTTTTTGCAAATAGAATTGTTAGAAGCAGAGATGTCAACAAAAATAAGATATACATTTACGCCCTTGGAGGAAAAATTATGCATTTTTTTCAGCACAAAGTATTATCAAAAAGCTTTTTGTGGTGAGAAAGAATTTTTCTCACCACAAAAAACCCCGAAAGAATTTTTTGAAATCGAGCTTTCAGAAGCGCATTTATTAAACAAAAATACACACTTACGCTACCCAGTGGATAAATAATTGTTTGCAAAATTTCGGAATGATATGCGGAACGTTTCCCACTTGGAGTTCTACCCGATGAAAAAATAATTTCTTAAAACGGACTTTTAGAAGCAGAGATATCGGGGAAATCGCAACTAAACTTTACGTCCCCTAGAGGGAAAACTATGTAATATTTGAAAAATAAACTGTACTCAATTTAGGCTTTGCTATAAATGGTATCGAATGGAAGAAAGAATGTTTTCAGTCGGATGTTCAAAAGCAATTATATTGAATAAAATGTAATTTAAAGTCGACAGTGCCTGCGTCTGTTTTTCTGCGATCCACCCACACTTTTAACAAGCCTTTTGTAAAATAAGATCGTGCTTATGTTATCACTTTGTACGTCCGTCTGCCTATGGACACCATATATCTGTAACTATTAATTTGATCTGGAAAATTATTTTTGCATTGCGAAGCTTGAAATGTGAGAACGGTGAAACTTGCTTTGAAGTTTTTCTACGATTCATAATTTCTAGAAAAACTTTAAAGCAAGGTTCATCGTTCTCACATTTCAAGCTTCCCAATGCAAAAAGAACTTTACAGATCGAATTAACAGTTGCAGATAGTATTACGTAAAGTTCAATTCTTACTGAAATCTTGTCGTTCTTACGATATGTCTATATCATTAGGTATGAATTCGATGGAAACACATCCTTAATTAAACCTTTACGGCCAGACGAAACATTTAAACAGTAGTCAAACTTACGGAAATTGGCTTTATTCCAGGACTATATCATTAGATCAGATATCACATTTCAACATAATTCACATATCACTTCTCCAACACACATCCAACATTCCAGACGAGCAACTGTTTTATCGTAGTTTTTATCCATCGTTCGTATCTCATACAGTCATACGTTACGTTCACTCTGACCTCAAATGTGTTGCCAACAGTATTCGTTTGAGATAGAAGATGTCACGTAAAGTTGTGAAGTATAACTGAGAACAAACTCAAAATTTACATAGGGAAAGAAACTAAAAAGGAAAGTTAATTTAGATTATACGTCACAATAACTTCCCAATGCAAATAGAATTTTCCAGATCGAATCAATAGTTCCATAGGCAGACAGACGGGCAAAGTTATAACATATTCACGATCTTATTTTATAAAAGACGTGCTAAAAGTGTAGGAGGAAGCTCTCCCCATAGTGGATTTTTGTTTTGATTTCTTTTTTTTTTTTCATGCTTAGTGATGTGGTATAGACAAGGCTTTTATCTCCTGAAGATTTATCTGCAAAACAATCTTACTATTTTAACAGCTGATACCTAAGAAGAGAGACGTTCTTCAGAAATCAACCGTCCTGTCTTCAGAATTAAAAGATGTTAAATGCTTTTTTTAATAACCGTACTTATTTAAATAATAAAGTTGTCGATTTTGTGATCTCCAGAATATAAAATCATGGAATTTCTTTCCTATAAATTCCCTTGAACTGTTAAATTCAAAGAAGAGAAACTTCCACATGTGTTCAGACCAATATAAAAAGAAATAACTGTTACTGAATTGTAGCACGGATGCGAAGTGCTTAATCTAATGACGCAGTCCCGTCAGCTGTCCGATTGATGAAAGGCAAGGGAAGTTTTGGGAAGAATTTCCATTACTAAGGAAGACATTTGCTGCACGATAATCAAATGTTTAGTCCTTTGGCATCTCACAGTTTTGCCTTGACGTAGCTGCAGTAAGTATTTAATGCCCTCACTCTATGTCACGGAATCGCATCTGAGAGCCTTCCTGTTACGTAGAAATGCTAATAATGGGAGCACCAGTTGCGTAGCCCTTTTTCTGCCAAGGCTGGAGATTGAAAAACGGTTGTGGTTACAAATTGCAGGTTTTGTCTTTTGTGATCGGTTCTCCATCAAAATATGGGGAAGAAATTAACAAATCTAAATTTATCACACTTCAACACAACGTCCAATAAGGGTAATTTTAACGAAGATTGGCATAAATTCTTTTCCTGCTCCTCCATTATCAAAAGCCGCTTTATTATTTTCGACATGCAAGATTTGTTCGAAATCATTTCCTCATAGCAGGGGTACGTCTGGTGAGTGGAGCTATTCCTCGCCGGCCTGTATTGAATTTAACGGCGGCACGTTACCTTAACATTGGAAAGACGAATGGTGAACCAGTTACGTCATTTTTATTTCTCTTTCTTCTTGGGCGCTAAAGCGAAGTGGTCGATTTCCAAATTTACATATATTCTCTTACTCCACAATAGAATGAATGAAAACTATTTCAGCGCCCGCAATCAAGTTAACTGGGAAACAGGTCGTGCATATATTAAATATTTTTTTTTTCATGTTTCTTAGAGTTATTGTTCGAAATTTCAGTAGTTTATTCTCAGCTCCGAATCATTTAAAAGCGAATAAACAAGTTCCATCTTAAAAAATCATGCATTTGGCATAATGAATGCTTCAACCGCTCCTACCCAACCTACTTAATTTTAGCGAGTGCAGGTCCGTGCGAGAAAAGCATTAAGTAAGATACATTCTATTGTTCTGTAAGTAAACTGGGGCTATTTTGATCCGTATCATCCAGACAGGAGAGGGATCATTTTATTTATCTTGAAGCAAAAAGAAAGAATTACAATTCTTCAGCTCTTTATATAAACAAAAAGAAAAAGAAGTTGCTAGAACCATTGTTTTTAAACATATCTCACGGACTATCTTCGACGGTGTGATCCATTCGGCGTTATATCTAGCCCAATACTTTTGTCTCTTTATATAGGGCATAGCCCTCTTGAACGATTCCTAAACTTTCCGCCTAGATCTCATGATCAATGAACACTGTGACTGTTTTACTTTTTAAGTTTTCTTATAGTTTTTTTTTTCTGTCTTCCTATTGAGGAAAAATTGAACGTGACAGCTGCAGTTGCACATGAATCGACATCGCTGGAAACAAGAGTAATATATTGCGCTGAGAGTTTTTTTATTTCGAAGTTTAACGACCACCGTGAGCAACTTTGAGAGCTATAAGCGTCGTCTGTCTCTAATTTAGGGCTACTAATCCTAGGAAAGTGTGAGAGACAATGCTATAGGACAAACTCGCCACCAGGGCCCATTTCGGGCGAATTTTCAGTAGACAGCCCCTCAGGCTATTCGTCAACCGAGGTCTGAGGAGGTCATTGCAGATCAAAGCAGTAGGACCTGCAAGTACGCTGCTGCTAATGAATGTTCTTATCGAACTATTTGTCGATTAATCGAAGGCAATTAATACTTATTTATTCAAAACTATAGCTAGCAAAATGATATGAGAGACATCTGCACTACTGTAACGTACCAGGAGATGTGACGTACCTGCCCGAAGGACGCACACGACATAAAGGCAGATAGGAATCAGAAACAAATGTCTGCGTAGCTCATTTAGTAGAGCGACTTGTTCCGGAATAAGCGGTCTCGGGTTCGAATCCCGGCGTAGACCAAAAATGACGGAGAAATTTACTTCGTTATAATGGCGCCCGAACTATCCGGATGACCCTACCGTTCAAAATCTCGCATTGGTGTGATGTTATTTCCACACCGCGAGATAGGAAAAATAAGAGAATCCTTTCTCCAGCACTTCGAAAAAAAAAAAAAAATAAGAGGGAGATGATGTAACGTACCAGGAGATGTGACGTACCTGCCCGAAGGACGCACACGACATAAAGGCAGATAGGAATCAGAATAAAATGTCCTCGTAGCTCAATTGGTAGAGTGACTTGTTCCGGAATGAGGGGATCCGGGTTCGAATCCTGGCGTGGACAGAAATGACGGAGAAATTTACTTCGTTATACTACGCTAAACATTTAACGAATGTAAAAAATTAAAGTAATAGTCAAAAATTTGAAATTTCGCCTGTTACATATTACGTCGGATATATGAGCCAATTTTTGCTTGTTTTGTGCTTATAATGATTGCTGTTTTAAATGTTTTTCAACTTTCTCTGACGCGGTTGTTAGGATGTTTTTAAATGCAAAATAAAGGCTATTTGTTAAACAGAGATTCAGTGTTTGAAAGGTGGCGTAATGACTGAAAAAAAGACAGCATTTTGTCACCAGACGGATATTTAGCAAGCAGAGAAGAGGAGGGGAGGGGACTGAAACTTGTCTGTATGCGAACTGACCTATCTATAAGGGGAACGACCAGATGTTGTTTCAACAGCAAGCAATTCTTCCAGTGAAAAAACTTTGTGAATGCCACCATGGGCGGCCATTATTTGTTTTCAACAAGGGACAAACATAAATTGTTAGTACAAACATACACAAACACCACCTGCAATTTCTTTGTTGCCTTTTGTCTGGGGGTTTGTGAGTGGGAAGCTTCCTGATGCCTCATCGCAGAATACGGCAATCATTCCAGCACGTTTCGGAGTTCGACAGAGGACGAATAGTGGCTTATCGCGACAGCGGTTTATCGTACCGAGACATCGGCTCCCGTGTGGGACTGCATCCAGCCACAATGAGACGAGTATGGATTCGGTGGGTGCAGGAGGGACGGACGGATCGACGTGGGCGATTGCCGCAGCCGCGGCACACCACCGAACGAGAGAACCGGCATGTTGTGCTGCGGGCATTGACGGCTCGCACCGCCACATCACGAACGTTAGCGCAGGAATTAGGGTGTGTTGCGCAGCAACCTGTGTCAGGACGTACCGTTCGACGTCGTCTGCAGGAGCGGGGACTCGTCGCACGGCGCCCATTGCTCCGATTACCATTGACGTTACACCACCGACGAGTGAGGCGGCAGTGGGCCGTTGAACGCCGCACCTGGACTACGGAATGGCACGACATTGTCTTCTTCGACGAATCCCGCTTCTGCCTGCAACACCACGATGGTCGGATCCGCGTGTGGCGGCACCGCTGCGTGAGATTGTATGCCGCCTGCATTATACATCGCCATACCGGTACGTCGCATGGCGTTATGGTTTGGGGCGCAATTAGATATGACACCCGCACCCCTCTGGTACGCATCGCCGGTACATTCAACAGCCACACCACTACATCTCCGACGTTTTGGAGCCTGTAGTCCTCCCTTACCTGCAGGACCTGTCAGCAGCCACGTTTCAACAGGACAATGCGTGCCCGCACGTGGCACGTACAATGCAACAATTCTTCACGGCCCACAAGGTGTCACTGCTGCCGTGGCACTCCTATTCTCCCGATATGTCGCTCATCGGACACGTTTGGTCGCTGATCGGCAACCGAGTGGCCCTGCAAGCACCACCCGTGGCTACGCCTGATGAAATGTGGCAACGTGTGGAAGCAGCCTTGACCGACATAGCCCAAGCCCACATCATCCAAAGCCTTTTCCGTTCGATGCCGCGGCGTGTAGCGGCCGTTATTGCCAGCCATGGGTGCCACAAAAACTATTGATGTCTGTGTGTTCCGCAAGTCGCACGGGCCTGTAAGCTCAGTCGTATCACCTTTGTATCTGTTGTTAGGTGTCCAGTAAATCTGGCTTTGCTATCTCGTGTCCTTCTTGGTGTTGCATTTTGGGTGGCCAGCAGTGTACATTTGGAGTACCTTCCGAGAACAAACTTTTCATAGTCAAAGTTCCAGGGGGAGGACTCCTCTTGCTCCTCTATACGGAAGCCCATGACTGCCATTTACTTTGTTTGCTGATAATCGTGCTAATCTTCGATACATGCGTTTTCTCCAAAAAAATAGTTTTCGTAATATGCTGTTCAAATAACAAGGGATCTATAAAACTTAACTTCGCATTTTGCGAGCTCGTTATACACTGTATTGACAAAAGTCACTGGACACCCCTTCAAAAGCAAATGAACAGATTCGCTGCGTTATCAAGATGAGCAGTACATCTGCAAACGGTGTAAAAACAAGACTGCAGCTGTCCGCGATCATATCGCACTGTCAGGTTGAGTTAAAATGTCGCGGCGGGAAAAAACTTACTTTGAGGAAGGAAAGATTTTGGGTGTTGTATTAGGGGGTTGTCCATATAAGAAACCGAAATGCGTTTAAACATACCCTAGTCAACTGTTTTGGCTGCACTGCATAAGTGGAAGACACCGGCAGACCAAAGGAAATTAGTGATAGAGAACGCCGAAGCCTCAGGAGAGTCGTTACAGCTAATCGACGGAGTACTGCACAAGATCTCAGTGCACAGGTAAGTAAAAATGCTGAAACCTCTGTGGTACACGTACCATCCGCAGAGAACTTCATTCCATGGGTTACCGTGGTCGTGCGGCTGCTCATAAGCTCCACTCGTAATGCTACTCGTCGTTTAGCATGGTGTAAAGAACTTTTATCGTGGACCGTAGATCAATGGAAACGGGTCCTATAGACTGATGAATCCAGATACACGATCCATCAGTCTGATGGCCGTGTGTGGGCATGGCGGCAGCCGGGGGAACGCTATATTTACCACAGTGAACTATTCCTACGGTCAAGTTTAGAGCTGGTAGTGTACTCGTGTGGGGGTGGTTTTGTGGTATGGTCCCGGCCCTTTGGTTATCGCGGACAAACCTGTTAACCAGCACTTCTACCTCGATATTCTGGACAATTATACCCTACCAACTCTGTGGCAATGCTATGGAACCGAGCCTTGTTGGTACCAGCAGGATAATGCATCGAGCCATAAAGCAAGGACTGTTACGGCGTGTTTTGATGATAATTCCGTATCGAGAGTGGACTGGCCAGCACAGAGCCCTCATCTTAATCTCAAAGAGCACCTATGGGATGAATTAGAGTCCCGGCATAAAAAGTTTGGAACCAAGGCCTACTACTAAGCAACAGTTATCGGCAGCATTATGTACTGAATGGAAGCGCATACCTAGTCCTCAAAGATGTTCAGATAAAATGACGTAAACATCCTCCGTTTTATGCACGATCCAAGAAGCGTCTTGTTTATTGTAATGATGAAACACCATATGAACTTCCTCAATGTTGGTTATAATTGCTTAAAAAATTTGTATCACTGACCTATGTTACTAATCGTTTGACACCAATTAATTTATCTTTACCCGCACCACCCCCACAACTTAGTGCTGAGCGCTAAGCCAATGGAACCCACCTCAACACATTGGGCATGCGCGGGTGTAATGACTGTCTTCATTTTGAAATAAGTTATACTGTATAACTCACTGGATGTTTGCTAAACACCGCATATGTTCATTTCCTGATGATGAAGGCATAGTGCCTTCGATCAGAGCAATGTGTACTGTGACACATCGATCTGATCAGGGATCACCACTGTTGTAGCTGCGTGTGATTTTTCGCACTGTGGCCATGCGGTTGCAGTGAACATTACGAGACAGTCCCCGCTCCCCTCTGGCATCAATCAGCTGAGGACGACACACGGCTGGACGAAGTTTCTTCGTTTGGCTATCTGTGTAGCACTTTTGATACGTACTCACTAAAGTGGCACGTGGACAACCCACAAGCCTCGCTGTTTCCGAGGTCGTAGTTCCAAGGCGCCTTACCATCACGATTTGTCCTTTATCAAACTCCGATAAACTGGCAGCTTTTCTCATTCTGACTCCGAACATTGTACTAACCGAAACCCGGTCCTCGGGTTGTATATACGTATACAGCACTGTAAACTTCACCTGTGCCACCGTTCGGTCTCCAGGCTCGCTCATTTCTCTAGGCTGGGGTGGTCACAATGGAATGTCTCATTGGTGTACGTTTTAATCCAGTTTCATTGATTATTATGGCACGTCATCCGATTCATTAGCACTCAGCCAGAACACTAATTGGCTCTGAATTAAAATCATAAAACTACGTGATTCAATAGCATTCAATTATAACCATCCTTTTTGCGCTGAACAAACTTGAGCTTACAAAACTTTCCTTCGCCTTTTAGCACTCGTGGATTAACTTTCAAAACTTTATTTCGCCTTTTAGCACTCGCTGAGAAACTTTGGGTCAAGTCATTCGTCTGCAGGAAACTGTGGCGCCTACCACCAACCTAAATATCACTTATAACGAAGTAAATTTCTCCGTCATTTTTGGTCTGCGCCGGAATTCGAACCCTAGTCCGCTTATTCCGGAACAAGTCGCTCTACCAATTGAGCTACGCAGACGTTCATTCTGATTGCTATCTGCCTTTATGTCGTGTGCGTCCTGCTGGCAGGTACGTCACATCTCCTCCCCCCGAAAGAGGACCGGGGGCATGGCCCACGGGTCAGCCGTGACCATGAATCGTTGCAGGCAGCCATCCACTGTAGAACGTGCACTTGAGAACTACCAGTCAATCTGGTGTGTGGAATGCAACGTCACACACATTCATTTTTCGAAGCGCTGGAGAAGGGATTCTCTGATTTTTCCTATCTCGCGGTGTGGAAATAACATCACACCATTGCGAGATTTTGAACGGTCGGGTCATCCGGATAGTTCGGGCGCCATTATAATGAAGTAAATTTCTCCGTCATTTTTGGTCTACGCCGGGATTCGAACCCGAGTCCGCTTATTTCGAAACAAGTCGCTCTACCAACTGAGCTACGCAGACGTTTGTTCTGACTACTATCTGCCTTTATGTCGTGTGCGTCCAGCTGGCAGGTACGTCACATTCCTCCCCCCCAAGAGGGCCGGGGGCATGGCCCACGGGTCAGCCGTGACCATGAATCGTTGCAGGCAGCCATCCACTGTAGAACGTGCACTTTAGAACTACCAGTCAATTTGATGTGTGGAATGCAACGTCACACACATTTATTTTTCGAAGCGCTGGAGAAGGGATTCTCTGATTTTTCCTATCTCGCGGTGTGGAAATAACATCACACCATTGCGAGATTTTGAACGCTCGGGTCATCCGGGTAGTTCCCATATACATCCTTTCATGGCAACGGTATTCCTCTTTCGTAGTGCTTTCTTTCAGATGGATAATGCGTCATGTCACACTGCCCGGATTGTTCGAGAAAGGTTCGCGAAACATGTGGATGACCTTTAGATATTGCCCCAGCCTCCAAATTCCCCAGACGTCGATCCAATTGGGCATCTGTGGTTTGTGTTCCAACAGCAAATCCGATTTGCGGCTGCTCAAGCACGTAACTTACCAGAGTTAAAAGACCTGCTGGTCAAGTGTTGGTACCAGATATCACAAGACAACTTTAGAAATTTTGTGGCGTCTATACATCGTTGAGTAACAGCTGTTTTGGTGGCACGTGGAGGACCAACATCATATTGGTCATAATGGTTCGGCTCTTCGGTGCATTTTCTTTCACAAGGTGAGGTACATTCCTTCGATGTGCCTCCGAAGGCTGAGGAATAATCATTTCTCTGAAGAGCCATGCATGTAAGTATAACATTTCGAAGCATGAATGTCCCCTGTTGGCACAGTGGTCTGAGCGGTGACTTCGGACAATTCGTCCAAGATGGGTACGAGTTCGAATATTCGAATCCTGGTGAGGCCTGGATGTTGTGTTTGTCTTACGGCACTGGCTCTCTCCCTTCCCTGGAACCGGTGGCCTTAAATTAGGGACGGGTATAGCCGTCCCTAATTTAAGGGACGGCTATACCCGTCCCTTAAACCACCGTGAGCAACTCAATGGGCTTATAGCCCGTCCTTTAAACCATATACCTGTCCCTTAAAACCACCGTGAGCAACTCAATGGGCTTATAGCCCATTGAGTTGCTCACGGTGGTTTTTAAACACCCAGCAGAAATAAAGAGCATGTAATTTTGTAAGTTCTTTTTAACTTGATGTTAACATCTACAAATCTCAAATTTGCACAATAAGATATTTCTATTTTCGCTCCTCACAGTATGATCCATGTGAAAGTGCGAACTTTGGAAAAAATGATTATCTGTTCTTTAAATTTGCTTGATATAAAGAAGGGGAATATTGGAATGGAAATGCCCTCACAAAATCCAATATTTCAAGCGGGCTTCAAATCCAAGGAATTGGCCAAGTGATCAAGCATTCTAACGTTTCGGACAATGGACCAGAAACGTCTTTCAATGCAATTAGTCGTATGTGTTTAGGAATGATTTCCTCACTTTTTTGTTACATTTGTTCTAGACTTCTTTTAATCAGCGTAAATTTTGACTTCGAAGGTTGCCATCTGCTCTTACTCTCACCTGACCTTGCAAATCATTGCATGGAATAATGGTTGTGATAATCTACACCTGATCAAAAAGTCAAGGTGAGGGGCAAATCCCTTGTAAAAGTTTCACCATTAATCAAGAGAAAGATCAAAAGATCTCTTAGAAGGAAGAAAAAGAAAATATAAGTGTATAGTCATCGAGACATAACACGCAGTCTTCAGTTTGGGCAAAATAATATGGACAAAATCATTTAAGGTAATCTCTATGCTTACTGGAAAGTTTCCGTAAATCCTTTGTCAAGGACATCCATTTGAACGCGGTCGCTTTTGAGAGAAATGAAATGAATAAATTAATCAAAGGCTTACTGAAGCTGTCAGTCGTTAAAAGGGTATCAACAGAATGGTTGTCAAAACCATTTAGAATGTTTTATTTCAGTAAAGAAAATCATCGGGCTGTTTTTCTCTTGAAATAATAAATAACCTCACGATATACACTATTTTGATTAAAGAGAGCAAGATGCGGTAAAACCGGATTTAATGTCTTTAGGAGAGACAAAAGGCAATATTCAAGTAATGAAGTAGCATTTTAAGTGGATCAAATGTACGACAAGTAACATTATTTTCTTTTATAGCTGATTTAAAACTGAAAGCATAGTTTCATCAAAAAATCAACTTTCAGTCCATTTTTTCTTTTTGTTCTATGTTATCTCAAACCACCATTTAGTAAAATTTCGGTGGAACTTTGAAAATGCTTTTGGTTCTCAGTTTGCTATATATAAATGAAAAGGGTTCGCGTTACGCGTGGTTAGGTCGTTGCCGTGGCTTTTTGTCGAAAGTACCTAAGATGTATATTAAAAGATGTCTCTTTGTGCAACCGTCAAACACTCACAAGCAATAATATTCGGACCCCATCGTGAACCTAGCTAATAGAAAGAACTGAATAGATTCGCACTTTGCATTGAAAGCTAGCGAACAAAAAATCGAGTACATTTCTCTCTACACAAAGGACAGAAAATAAAGAACTGAATACGTATCCTTCACGGAAACTGGTGACAAAGAACTGAGCAGATTTTTACCAAGCTGGAAGGTTGGTGACATACTATTCCAAAGTCTTGCGGCGGCTTTGAAATACGAACAAAGCCTTTCTTAGCATGTCTTTTGAAAAGAATAACGTCTTTACAGCATTATTACGTCCGCCCTTCCGTACGTCCGTCTATGGACACCATATATCTGAAACTATTGGTCACATTTGTAAAATGCCAAAAAAGACACTAGCAAATTTAGTAATGGAGTGTAATTCTGGAAGAAACCCATATTGATTAAACAGAAATACTGATAATAAAAAAAATGACACTGTGTGTGACCTAACAAAATCTCTTATAACGAAGTAAATTTCTCCGTCATTTCTGTCCACGCCAGGATTCGAACCCGGATCCCCTCATTCCGGAATAAGTCACTCTACCAATTGAGCTACGCGGACGTTTAATTCTGATTCCTATCTGCCTTTATGTCGTGTGCGTCCTTCTGGCAGGTACGTCACATCTCCTGGTACGTTACATCATCTCCCCCTTATTATTATTAATTTTTTTTGAAGTGTTGCTCTTATTTTTCCTATCTCGCGGTGTGGAAATAACATCACACCATTGCGAGATTTTGAACGGTCGGGTCATCCGGATAGTTCGGGCGCCATTATAACGAAGTAAATTTCTCCGTCATTTCTGTCCACGCCAGGATTCGAACCCGGATCCCCTCATTCCGGAATAAGTCACTCTACCAATTGAGCTACGCGGACGTTTGTTCTGACTACTATCTGCCTTTATGTCGTGTGCGTCCTTCTGGCAGGTACGTCACATCTCCTGATACGTTACATCTCTGCAAAATAAAAATTCTCATCTAGAACCTCCGCTGCGAAAATTAGACGGAATACTAAACAGAGCAACAGAAGAAAAAACAGAATTTTTTACAAACTCTCTTGACAAACAATTCATGCTTAATAACACGCTTGAAACAAAAAATGCTATAGAGAATTACTTTAAACATGAAAATAAATCAGCAGGCTTTGTGAATCGTCTTAGTACCAGGGAACAAGCTTTTGGAACTAATCTTTATGAGGAAATTACTGCCAAAAGAAAGCCTAAACCTTGTAAAAGTAAAAAACAAAACAAAAAAACACTGGTCTAAAAAATTAAATCTTTTTATTTGTCTCACAAGAAACAATATGGGATTTCAGTAGCATTTTTAGCACGTTTTTTGTAAAAAATATCGTGCTTATGTTACCGGTTTGTCCGTTCGTTCGTCTTTGGACACCATATATCTGGAACTATTAGCCCCATTTGAAAAATTCTTTTTGAATTGAGAAGATTGAAATGTGAGAATGATGACGCTTGCATTTCAGTTTTTTTCCGATGCACAACTTCGCCGCCAGGGGGCATAAATACACATGATATCGAATTCAAAGTACATTTTATCGCACATATTTGCTTCTAAACATCCGATTGAAAAAAATGTTTCTCCCTTTCCATGTCATTTATAACGAAGACTAGACACAGTCTCTTTTTTCAAGTAATGCGCAGATTTTCCGCTAAGGGTCGTAAAGTAAAATTACATTTTCCCTGATATCTCTGCTTCTAAAACTCCGGTTTCAAAACTTTTTCTTGCATCGGAAGCATCTCCTTATATGAAACGTTTTGCATATAATTTCTGATTATTGATAAAGTATAGTTGGTCCACCAGGTGCGTAAGAGTCTACTTGTGCTTCTGTTGTATTTGTAGCCAAATCTAAACTTCTGAAAATTCTATTGAAAAAATTCTTTGTGGGCCGATACCGCTCACCCCGGAAAATCTTTTCAAAATACATTCTCCTTAAAATAATGCGTAGTTTTTCCGCTTGGTGGCGTAGATATGTATCTTATTTTTGTCGATATCTCTGCTTGTAAGAGTACGATTTGAAAAATTCCTTCTTTGTTGGAGAGCGTTTGCGCTGCGAAACGTTTCTCATATAATTTTAAATTTTTCTTAAAGCACAAATTTGCTGCAAGAGGGTGTAAGTTCACGCTTCTGTTTGCAGCAATATCTGCGGGACTAAAATCCCGATGTAAAAAATTATTTTTCGGTCAGTACTACTAACTATGAAAAGCCTTTGTGTGCATTTTCTTCACAAAATAATACAAAATTTAGCCGCTAGGGGCGCCAATGTTTATCTGTTTTGCTTAATATCTCAGCTTCTAAATGTGCGATTTAATAAATTCTCTCTACACCGGATGCCATTAACCTTGTGGAACACTTTAGATTAGTATTTGAGGAGTGTCATAGTTCACAGTTCTGTTGCAAGGTTGTGTTTGTGTACTAATGTTTGCAGGTGTATTTCCGCTTTTAAAAACCCCTTTGATAATTTATTTTTTACTGTATGCCATTCGCTGCAATAGAGATGTGGAACATTATCCTCTTTAAATGATACACAGATTTCCCGATAGGGGGCGTAAAGGTCAAAACCTTTTTCTCGCTATCTCTGCTTCCAGGAGAAGTAAATGAACAGTTATTTTTCGTTAGCCATGAAGACTACTTTTCGCCTATTTTTAACTTTTTCATGCTGCAAAATTCTTCCGCAAGAAGGCGTGGACTTACATCATGTTTCTTTCTATATTTCTCCTTTTATACGTTCGATTTGAAAATCCCTTTGCCTGTGATAGCTTCCTTCTGCTTTGTGAAATTTCTGTGCTCCATTTGTTAACCTTCGGAACATACTTTTTAGCCGCTGGTGGAAGAAAGTAGCTGTTTCTATTTCTGGGTGCTTTATCGATTGTAGAATCCGGTTAATCTTTTTCTAACCGGTTGCATTGACTTTTAACAGCTTTGATAAATTTAATTCGCGTCAGAAAGGATTCAAAGTACGTGCTTTACAACCGAAAATTCGGTGTTATCTTTCTTGTTTATACTGAATTCAAATATGATATATTTTTTTCTATCACGCAAGGTACTTTTGTGACATACGGTTTAAGTTCCAATAAACTCTGTATTTACATACACTGTAAAGCACAAATAAATTACCTGAAACGAAACAATTGAAGATTTCCTCGTTTTTTTCGCTTGTTGAAGATCTATCTTAAGCCGGCATAATGGGGATCCACTTGCCCAGGTGCCATACTCGAAATACAGAGGGTGAGTTGGAAGTTTTGCAATGTTTGCATAAGCGCATGTGCTGCAGCGGGTATGTCACGTGTTTAAACTACTTCAAGACGCGAACTGCACTCAGTCGAAAGCGAAACAAAGTGGTAGTCGTTACTGTGAACATCATTCCATATCGTCGTTCTGTCTGTGTTTGGGAAGCCTAAAAGGTGAACACCCACACACGGCTAATTAGGGAACATTTACTTTACGAGTTTGAACTCAGCCACAACGCTGCTCAAACAACACGAAACATTTGTCATGCGAAAGGGGAAGGTTCCGTGTACCACACCACCGCAAACCAGGTAGTTCAAGAAATTTCGCTCAGATGACAGAAACCTCGACGGTCAGCCAAGGTCAGGTAGGCCACGAACAGTGGATTCGGAGGCCGTACGCCAGACCATAGAGGTAAATCCGACAACCAGCACTCGGAGATTGTCAGGCGAGCTGGGCATATCACAGAACACCGTGGTTCGTCACCTTCAAGACCTCGGCAAGGTCTACAGAAGCTGCCGCATTGTCCCTCACGAACTGACGCCAGCTGAAGCAAACCGCCGAGTGGAAGTGTGCACGGAACTCCTAGAAAACCCGCGTGATGTACGTTTCATCAAGAGAAATTGTTACGTGCGATGAAAAGTGGGTCTATTTCCGTAATACTAACAACAAAGGCAGTGGCTGAGCCCTGGCCAGCTCTCAACACCTGTTGTCAAAGGTGGGCGCTTCGAGCACCAGGTGATACTCTGCGTCTGGTGTAATTTCGAGGGAATCATCCATTACGAATTTGCTCCAGATAGTCGGACCAAAAACGCAAACCTCTATTCTGAACAGCTGGAGCAGATGTATGCCGTTTTGGAGGAGAAGTACTTGGCACCGGTGAACAAAAAGCGAGCTCTCCTACAGAAGGACAAAGTTCGGCCACACACCGCGCAAACGACCCGGGCAAAACTCCAAGATCTTGAAGGCATCGAACTGATGCCACACCCAGCATATAATCCGGATCTTGCCACGTCAGATTATGTCTGGTGTATTACCTGTTCCGGTCCATGGCTCACTTCCTTCGCGGGCAGCACTTCAACTACCAGGAGGGGGTGGCAGCTGGGGTGAAGGAGTTCTTCGCCTCGAAGGACAAGAACTGGTACCCCCGCGGAATCGAAGAACTGGCAGATAGATGGCTAAAGACGTGCAACACGAGGGCTAAAAACGGTGCAACACGATGGCCTATACTTTGAATGCTAGTCAGCTTTCGTCGTAAAGGCACGTATGAAGACATAAAGTTATCCAAATATTGCAAAGCTTTCGACTCACCCTCTGTATCTTGATGGAATCTCTCGCATTGCTCGTCACTGACAACTCCTAGATTCTCAGGAAATAAATCCAACTGGGAGTCCAGGAAATCTATTTTCAGTGAATATGACATCTCATAGCTTTGTATGAATCCAAGAGTCCACACACTAAGTCACGAGAATTTTCTGCCTCAAAATTTCCCCAAAAGTCTTAAGTAACACTTTTAAAAGATTTCCATACCGTTTTTTTTTTTTTTTGGCTCATCTTCGAAAATTGTTCATCCGGTATCTACTCCCTTATTTAAGAGCCTACAAACCCCTTTCTTAACTTTGGTGTCACTAATTCTGGGGAATATTTCTTTTAAATACGTGAATCCAGCGCTATTTTGGTCCATTGCCTTGACAAAGCTTTTCATAAGCCTAGTTTAATGTATAGGGGATAAGTAAATAATTTTGCCGTTGACCAGTTGATAGTTTACGTCATTTCCTGGATTTAGTGACTCACATTTCGGCTAGTCCTTTCTCGTGTAATGATTTCGTCTGTCTCTATAGTATCCCACTCAGAGAGGAAGCAATAAAAACTTATGTATTCAAGCTGCAAATCAAGCAAAGGAGCAATGACTTTCCAATCGCCACAGAATTTCCAAGCACATGCTACTCAACAGGTATGGCGCCGCCCCGGTGGCGCAGTGGTTGAAGCGATGGCTTATGACCATTAGTCCGGGAGCGGTCCGAGTTAGAATCCCTATGAGACATGGATGTTGTGTTTGTCTTGCGGCATTGGCTCTCTCCCTTCCCTGGAACCAGTGACTTTAAATTAGGGACGGGCGACTGCTTATAGCCCATTGAGATGCTCACTGTGGTCGTTAAACCCTCAATAAAAAAAACAACATATATGGGGATTATTATCTTGGTCACCTATTTTATAACCAAAATAGCGCTCATAATATTTTTTAATTGACAGAGTAAAGTTGTGCTTGTGAGCTTTGAAGGTTATATCACCGCACACGTAAGAGAAAGTATCAGGGCAATTTAAACACCTCCATGTCATGATACGATTTGATATACATCAATATTTGGTAAGTTTTTATTCACTTCAAAAAGTTAACTTAACACTCGCAATGCTTACACCCTGAGGGTCAGCCCGCCAACTGACGGAACAATGGCTTTTAAGATGTTGTTGTGAAGCGTCGGTGCATGAATCATCCCTGACTGTAGCTAAGCATGTGTGCTAGTGTCTTTATAATGACAGATTGTTTTCGCACACTTTATACGAAATAGTATGCAACAAACAATAATTTAAAATAAGGTTTTATGTACATTATTTCTGTTGATGTAATACCTAAAAATTCAATAACGAATACTAAATAAAACAAACGTTGGCATACTAAAACTGTGGGTGATAGAAAAATAGAAACATTCTGACTACATTTTTGAATTCAGCGGGAAAAGTTACGTTAGAAACACAAGCAATGCTCTGCGTGGCTAAACTGTGTTTACCAGTGTAATATAAATGTGCGTACAAAAGTAGACATAGGAAGAAAAGAATGGTGACAAAAAACCAAGAAAAAACAACAGCAAAAAACAACAAAAAAGACCAACAACAAAAAACGGCCCATTTAGGGGCCGACACTAATGAACAACAAACCTCGGAGAAAAAGGGCGAAAAAAATTGACTCTTTTAAGGAAACATTTACTGCACACCTGACTTAAAAACACTTCTAATTAAAGTGGAAGAGGTTACTTACCACATTAAAATGTTAAAAATTAGAAAAGCACCACGAAAAGGTGGAATTGTCAACAGAATTATGGAAAAATTACTATTTACATACGTGCAAAAGCTTACAAAAATTCACAATGCAACTACAGAGTTGAAATGCATCCTAGATGACTGGAACTCCGCAGAAGTTATTATTTTATTGCTAAAACCAAACAAAAGCTTAGCTCTGCCTGAAAATCAAAGACCAATCTCTCCTTTGCCAACGGCGGGCAAAATTCGGGAGAAGAGAAAAATTATTCTTGCAAGAATACAGCAACACTATGAAGAATTCTTAATAACATATGTTCAAGGGGACTTTAGAGAAAAACATTACATCAGCTTACCAAGATAGCTGAAAAAAATTACGAAGGTTTCCATTTAAAGAAGCATACGGCACCAATATTTCTTGATATTGTGGAGGCATTTGATAAATGCTCACATGAAACAATATTTTCTAAACTTATTACACATGACTTCTCTCCCTTAATAATTAGTACGATAAAATCTTATCTACAAGGGAGAAAATCATGTATAAAATAAATGGAAAGATCCAAGCTTAGAAATATTCAGGCTGCATTGCCATAAGGTAGTATTCCAGTACCAACACTGTATTCCATTCTTGTTCCAGATTTTCCTACTTTTAATAACAAAAATCTGACGACTGCACTATATGCAGCAATTGAATACATGTCAGAAACCAAAAATCAAGCAGCTTGAATGTTGAAATACTACGTGCAGAAATTTGAAAGAACTGAAAAAAACACAGATAATTATATTTTCTAAAAAAGTACGAAATTCAATCCAGATTTTGTAATTTAATTCAGCGAAAACATATTCCCTAGTTCAAGGAAGTGAAATTCTTTGGATTAACCATTGAGAAAAAATTAAACTGCGATAAACACATTTCAGAAACACTCTGAACAGCTAGAGGGTTTCGAGCCTGTCTAGCGCCATTAATTAACAAGAAAGATGACACCGAATTTTCGGGTGTAATGAGCATATGTTTTGAATCCGTTCTGACGCAAATTAAATTTATCAAAGCTATTCAAAGTCAATGGAACCGGTATGGAAAACAATAGTATCTGACGGAAAAAAGAAGTTTTTCAATCGGGTTTTTAATCACGCAGATATTGCTGTAAATGGAATCGTGGGCTTACGCCCTCTGGTTCCAGACTTGTGCATTAAGAAAAATTTGAATTTATATGAGAAACATTTCGCAGCGAAAACGCTCTCCAACATAGAAAGAGTTTTTCAAATCGGACTCTTAGAAACAGAGATATGGACAAATATAAGAAATGCTTCTAGGTCCCCTGGAGGGAAAACCATTCACTATTTTAAGAAGAAAGTATTCTCAAAAGGCTTTTTGATGTGAGCGATATCAGTCCAAGAAAAAAAAATTAGTCGAGTTTCTAAGAGCTCAGATTTTGCTGCAAATACATCAGAAACAGAAATTAACACTTATGCCCCTGGTGGCCAAACCATTCTTTACCAAATATTAGAAATTATATGAGAAACATTTTTTATCAAGAGCTGTATGCGATAAAGGAAGAATTTTTCAAATCGGAGTTTTCGAAGCAGAAAAAACGCAGAAAACGCAATTTACCATTGCGCCCCCTAGCGGAAAGTCTATGATTTATTTGAAAATTTTGAATTTATATGAAAAACACTTCGCATCGGAAACACTATCCAACAAAGAAGGAAACTTTTCAAATTAGACTCCTCGAAGTAGAGATATTGACGAAAATAAGATATATATCTATGCCTCCTGGCGTAGAAGCCATGCATTATTTTAAGAAGAAAAGATTCCTAAAAAGTTTGTCGACATGAGTAATATCGGTCCAGAAAAGAATTATTTTCAATCGAGATTTTAGAAGCTCAGATTTTGCTGCAAATGCATCAGAATCAGGATTTAACTCTTACGCCCCCTGGTGAGCAAACCATTTTTACCCAAATTAAAAATTATATGCAAAGGATTTCTCATCAGGAGCTGTATCCGGTGCAGAAAGAATTTTTCATATCGGAGTTTTAGAAGCAGAGATATCAGGAGAAACGCAACTTACCTTTACGCCATCTATCGGAAAGGTAAGTTGTAATAAAAAAGGAATTTTTCAAATCGTACCATTAGAAGCAGAGATATGACAAAAATAAGTTATACATCTACGCCCCTGGCGGCGAAACTATGAAATATTTTAAGAAGAAAATATTCTAAAAAGGTATATCGACGTGAGTGGCATCGGTCACAAAAAGTTTTTCAATCGAGATTTTAGAAGTTCAGATTTTATGGCAAATACACCAGAAGCAAAACTTAACACTTACGTCCCCTGGTTGCCAAAGTATTCTTTACCAAAAATTAGAAATTACACTGACGGAAAAAAATCCCAACACCAAGAAGGGGTTGTGTTAGATAAACGACAGTTGGTAGGCGGTGAGAGTACATCCGTAAGATGACGTCTATGCAAATTTCGCGCTCGGCGCATACGTGTGGCACTAGTAGCACTCCTCGGAACATGCAAAGCAGGTTTGCGGTAAATACGCGCTGTAACGCTCGTGAGCGTTAGTTATCGGTGAAATTCGACGTAGTGTGTTGATGTTAGTCAAGAATGCATTTAAGAAGACGAAGAAGCCATTATCAACAGCTCACGGAGTTTGAACGAGGTCGTGTAATACGGCTACGAGAAGGTGGATTTTCTTTCCGCAATATTGCAGAACGACTTGGCAGGAATATAGCACCGTGCATGATTGTTGGCAGCGGTGGTCAAGGGAAGGTACTGCCTCAAGAAGACCGGATTCCGGCCGGCCACGTGGCATTACTGAGAGGGAAGACCGCCGTGTACGACGTATGGCCGTGGCGCATCGTACTGCGTCTGCGGAAGCAATTCGAGATGCAGTTGATCGGTTACTTGAAGGACAGCTCCGAGCCAGACGCCCTGTAGCGTGCATTCCACTTACTCCAAACCACTGCCGTTTGCGACGTCAGTGGTGTCAAGCTAGAGCTCATTGGAGGACGGAGTGGAGATCTATTGTGTTTTCTGATGAAAGCCGGTTCTGCCTGGGTGCCAGTGATGGCCGTGTGTTTATTAGAAGGAGGCCAGGTGAGCGCCTGCAAACCAACCTGGCTGCGGCCGAGACACTCTGGACCTACACCTAGAGTTATGGTCTGGGGAGCAATTTCCTATGACAGCAGGAGCACTCTCGTGGTTCTCCCACGCACCCTGACGGCACAGTTGTACGTCGGTCTGGTGATTCAACCTGTTGCACTGCCATTCATGAACAGCATTCCAGGGGGTGTTTTCCAACAGGATAACGCTCGCCCGCATACCGCTGTTGTAACCCAACATGTTCTACAGAGTGTCGACATGTTGCCGTGGCCTGCTAGATCACCAGATCTTTCACCAATCGAGCACGTACGGGACATCATTGGACGACAACTCCATCGTCACCCCCAACCAGCATTAACCGTCCCTGTATTGACCGACCAAGTGCAACAGTCATGGAACTCCATCCCACAAACTGACATCCAGCACCTGTACGACATAATGCATGAACGTTTGCGTGCTTGCATTCAACATTCTGGCGGTTTCACCGGTTATTAATGTACCAGCATTTCACATTTAAAATGGCTCATCTCACGCTTACATTAAGCTGTGATCTTGAAACCTTAATCGATTAAATGTTACCTATACAAATGTATTGCCGCCATTTCATTCCTCTATAACAATTTTTTCGTGGTGTTGGGATTTTTTTTTTCGTCAGTGTATATGCAAAAGATTTTCTATCAAAAGCTGTATCCGTTGAAGAATTTTTTTTCAAATCGGCGGTTTAGAAAAAGAAATACAGTGAAAAACGTGATTTCTCTTTACGCCCCCTAGCGGAAAATCTATGGATAACTTGAAAACGTAACTATACCTAAAATACTCTTCGACATAAATGAAATCGAATGATAAAATATTTTTTTCAATGGGATGTTTAGAAGCAAATATAAGGAATAAAATGTATTTTGAATTTGACATCACCTGCATTTATGCCCTCTAGCTCCGAAATTGTACATCGTAAAAAAAAAAAAAAAAAAAAGCGAAATGAAGGATCATCATTCCCATATCTCAAGCTTCCCAATGCAAACAGAATTTTTGTAAATCGGACTAATAGTTCCAGAGATATGGTTTCTACAGACGGACGGACGGACAAACCGATAACATAAGCACGATCTGGTTTACGCTTTCCATCCGTAGGTTGAAAAAGCGTATATGTTCCAGCTTTGTCCGTCTGTCTCTCCGCACGATAACTCGCGTAAAAATGGTTTATTTCGATGAAATTTTAGCATGTGGGAGGGGACAACTGGGGACGAACCCTATTGAAAATGGACGAAATGGGGTCAAAGGTCAGTGCGTAGGAACGGGATCCATTCCATCGCCCTTATGCATTATAACTTACGTAAAAATGCTTCGATTGCGACAAAACTTTATCATGCTGTTCTGGAGGTATACTCAACCGGTTCTGTTGAATATCATCGAAATAGGGTCAAAGGTCAGGGTACAGGAGCGAAATTTATTCCAAATCTCGCTCCTGTACCCTTATCCTCCTAACTTGACTAAACATGCTTCTATTGCGACAAAAAATTTGCAATTTTTTTCGGAGGTGTAATGAACCAATTCTGTTTAATATCGTCAAAATGGAGTCAAAGGTCAGGGCACAGGAGCGATATATATTTCACAGCCATTATCCTCATAACTTGAGTAATAACTTGAGTAAAAATGCTTCTATTGCAACAGAACTTTAGTATGTTGTTCCGGAGCTATACTGAACGAATCAATAGTCAGGGTAGGGAGGAAGGTTTGTCTGCTCACGATTTCTGCTATGTTGGAAAGCGTATCATAATCAATACATTGCCTGATTTTACTAACTTGTCTTACAAAAGACGTGCTAAAATGAACTAGTCTGGTGTGCATTTTGGGACAAATAAAGATGTAATTGTTAATGAGAAAGACTGTTTTGACAGCAAAAATCATTTAATTTGGGGTCATAATAGCCTTGGAGAACCACTGGGAACAGTGTGTAGACCTTCAAGGGCATTATGTAGCAAAATAAGTCTACCATATTTTCCCACGACCATTTCTTCACAATGGGCGCCACGCCATTATACCACTATTGACGGAAAATAGCTATAAAATGCTGATAAAATTTCGCAGTTATCTGCGAATACCAAATGCTATTGATAAACCAAAAAGTATCAAGTAAAAAGTATCCGTGTTTAGTATACGAGTATTTAATCACATAGACCTGAAAGTCAATTAAAATTCAAAGCAAAAACTTTTCATTTGAATGGAAATGAATAATTCGTAAGATTTTTCCACAACAGTGTAGTAGCGCAAACAGGGGAAACAATTAATGCAGACATTTGACGTGGACTAGGAACATCAAACAGAGTTCATCGCTCTTTCCACGTTTATAAATAAGTCACGGAAAAACTCTCATAGGACGCCACCGGGAATCGAACCCAGGGTCTTCCAGTTACGCGCCGGATATGCTCCCACTACACCACAGTGGCCTCGAATTCCTCCAGACTCACACACGCTAACTGCCAAGCCAATTTGGCAGGTATACGACAAAATAAAGAGGATATATAATAAAATATCGTAGTGCTACTTTTAAACACAGTATTTGAAAACTGAAAATGAACAAAAACATATCGCAACAAAATGCTTGGCATTGCTTTGTTCTACCAAGAACAGCTGTGCATGAAAGTACCGCTACGCTTGGCAAATTATGTGATTTTTCAACATTGTAAACGTTTGAACGGAAAAAATGCACCTCTGCTGCCAGAAGGCAATCTGAAATTCCATCATCTTTTCGCGAATTTCACTTTTCTTATCCCGATAATTTAAAGCCGGAATAATACCGTCAGGCATTTTAATAAAATGTAAAGGCGTAAAATGGATACGAACAGCAGTTTATCATTAAGCATTTCCGCTAACCTTGCCGAGACTTTGGACGAGAGGGAACGGAATTTTCCGCATTTTAAGTTGTCGGTAGCTACACTTAGATGAAATTGCTTTGATAAGAGAGCGATATGTGAGCGAGCGTGCCGTGGGAAATCCGTACAACGAGTAACTGGGGGAAGGGGGAGGGGGGGGGAGAAAAAAGAACACTCATAGCAGAGCAAACGTTTGGTGACATACTCGCGAACTAGTTCAAGGTGAGGTTGCATAACGAAATGATTTTGGCAGTGGGTTTGCCGTAAAACTTGTACCTCAGATTAGGTGTTTTCGACTAGAAAATTTGTACTTTTTTTCCTTAGAAAATGGATCAGTATTGGCAGCGCAGTATACGTTTTGATTGACGTAGCCCATTTTACTCCAGACTTCCTTGAAGCCATAGTGAACAAGGCCATCGATCTTTGAATCTGTTTTCCTTAGCCTTGTCTGTAAAAATTAGAAAAAGAAAATGTATTTATGAGAGCCCCTCCCCAATAACTCAGTATGTATGACTGAAAGATAATTTTCGAACATCTGGGTGAGAGGAAAAATAGAATTTTGAGTGCGCGGATTGATAGTATGGCACATAATTTCGTACGGCATGCGACTTTTGAACTAGAATAACCTTTGACCCCAAAATGATTTGCTATACTAACTAGGTGATCCGTATAACGTAAACAGCAGTTCATTTTGCCGCTAAGCATAGCCCATTGACCTAACAGGCAAAACGCACATTAGTTAGTGGCATAATTAATTCATATTTTTAAGCATAAAAATGCCCCAAAGTAGTTTAGTAGACTTTATTCTAATTTTTGAAGATCGTAATAGTTGAGCAAAATGCAATCATGTAAGAAATTTGGGAGTCTTGGTGTACCACAAAAAAAAGAAACTTGCACGGCATATTATTGTGTGGCACATACTTAGCTGAGCCGCTCCGGTGGCGCAGTGGTCTGAGCGATGGCCTCTGATCGTTCGTCAGAAAGGGGTCCGGGTTCGAATCCCGATGAGGCATGGATGTTGTGTTTGTCTTACGGTACTGGCTCTCTCTCTCTCCCCGGAACCAGTGATCTTAAATTAGGGACGGGCGACAGCTTATAGCCCATTGAGTTGGTCACGGTGGTCGTTAAACCTCCGATAAAAAAAATATATTTAGCTGAACACAGAGTGCGTATTGGATGTCCATCTTTCTTAGAGCTACGACAAATTTCAGCAGGTGCCCCAAGGACAGATAGCCGAGTGGTGAGAGGTAGAGGTCTGCGCGAGCCGAGTGGTGAGAGGTAGAGGTCTGCGCGAGCCGAGTGGTGAGAGGTAGAGGTCTGCGCGAGCCGAGTCTAGCTTTTTTCAGTTTAGAGAACAAAGAAACGAGTCGGGCTTTTACCCAGACACGTATGAACAAGCCAAGTTGAACCATTCTTTTTATCGCAATGGTAAAGAAAGAAAAAAAATCGTATTTCCCGATTTCCTGGTCTGTGCATCTGTCTTGTTGGCTTTACTTACTTCTATGACATAACCCAGAGCGTAATCCCAACGGCGAGGAGAGGCACTCACTATGTTATTTCCATATGTAGGTATTAAGATGGTAAACCAACTATGGGGCTTGTTAACAACAAAAAGATTCAACACCGAGGGACTGGACTGTGTGTGTTGTGTGGAATGGGGGACAGGAGGTGTCTGCACTGGAGTAATGTGTGTGTGTTTGTATGAGTAAGTGGAACGTCACTGATTGTTTCTCCTATGCCTAATATGCATAGGGGTTGTCATTTGTAGTGTTACCGCTAGCTAGTTCAGGGAAATGGAGATTTTGAACGCGCTAAGTCTTTCTTTTCTCTCTCTTTAAAGGTCATATTCTTCGATAATAATTGCCAAAGCTTTTTTAATATTTTTAGGCTTACATTGGACTAAATATTTTCAATAATATCGCATTTTATTATTTTTCACCATTTAATAGAATGCAATAGAAAGACAAAATAATACTAAATGGCACATCACGGGCCACACTGGGGCTAAATAATAGCTGCAATTGACGGGCCGATTCCTACAAGTAAGGCCCGCGCAGACCTCTAGTGAGAGGTGTGGGCGCTTTACCAATCGTCCGAGTTGGGCACTGGTTCGAGTTCCGGATGAGTCATGGGTGGTGCATTGGTCTTTCAACACTGGCTCTCCACCCTCTCTGGAACCAATGGCCCCCAAATTAGCGATAGGAGACTGAATATAGCCTCATATGCTCATGTGATTATTAAACCCCGGAACAAACAAGGGCAGAGAGCGCTTGAGAGTGGTATGGACTATTTGCGAACGATTCGTTATCGCCTAATAACTTTTCACCGTGAATGGTGAATGGTTCGTCCTCACCGCTGTGAATGACCATTCAACCTGCCATTACTGCAAAGCACACTGAAGTTGCCGCACGTTAAAATTTTTGAATCGTTCATTCACGACGAATGACGCTTTACCGTGAATGGTGAATCGTTCGCTCTCACCGCTGTGAATGATCATTCAATCCGACTCACACTGAAGTCGCAGCACGTTAAGTTTTTGAATCGTTCATTCACGACGAATGACTCTTCACCAATGAATGGTGAATGTTTCGCTCTCATCGCTGTGAATGATCATTGAATATGCCATTACTGCGACACACAAGGAAGTCGCATCACGTTAAAATTTTTGAATCGTTCATTCACGACGAATAGCTCTTTACCGTGAATGGTGAGTGGTTCGCTGTCACCGCTGTGAATGGTCACTGAATCCGCCATTACTGAGACATACACTGAAGTTTCAGTGCCTTTGAATTTCTTCTGCGCGTATGAGGCCAGAAACGAATTTCGAGTAAAAAAAATGCAATGCCAAGAATTAATGAGTGTCAACCGTCTGTCTACGTCAGTGAGCGATCAGCAGTCATTTAGGAAATAACGGTGAAACTTAAGGTGAACGTTAAGTAATTTTGCTTCCTATACTTCCAATGGAGAAACTTTTGTACACATTTCCTTCACAATTAGTGTGTTCCGAAGGATGAAAATTTGAACATCGATTAAAATAACTTCACATTATAACTTGGAATACTTAATATTTTCTAAAACATAACCATAATTATATTAAAAATCAATAACTTTTCCTTTGGTGGTGTTGAAACCAGAAAAATGATGGCGCGACCTGTACTTTGATGACGTCAGTAGACAAACAAATGTTGGATTGCATAATTATGGTTATGTTTTAGAAAATATTAAGTATTCCAAGTTATGAAATGAAGCTATTTTAACCGATGTTCAAATTTTCATCCTTGGGAATGCATTAATTGTGAAGAAAATGTGTACAGAAGTTTTTCCATTGGAAGTATAGGAAGCAAAATTTCTTGACGTCCACCTTAAATGAGTGGGAACGATACGCGAATGACATTCTTTTGAATGGTGTTCCCAAATCGTTCGCCACGAGCTGGTTCGTCATGAAACATTCATTGTGAATTATTCAAGAGCGTGCGCTCTTTTGGAGAGTTTGTCAAAACCATTTAGGAATGATCATTCAATCCGCTCTTAGTCGAGACAAAGTGAAATCATAGCACTTTGAACTTTCTCCGCCTGCGTGACGGCAGCAGTCAATATGAGTGAGCAATCAGTTAGGAAATAATGATAAAACTTAAGAAAGCGAACGATACGTCAATGCGATTCGTTTGAATGGTGTGCCCTAGTCTTTCGCCACGAAACGGTTCATATTGAAGAGGTAGCGCTCTTTTGGGCAGTTTGCCCAAAAAAAAAAGATGCGAAGTGTCATTCAATCAATTATTAGTACGACACACAGTGAAGTCGCAACACGTTTTAATTTCTTCCACTTTCATGAGTTCAGAAACGAATTCCCGATTAGATAAGCAATGTCGAGAACTACACTGCTGGCCACCCAAAATGCAACACCAAGAAGGACACGATATAGCAAAGCCAGATTTAGTGGACACATAACAACAGATACAAAGACGAAACGATTGAGCTTACAGGTCCGTGCGACTTGCGGAACACGCAGATATCAATAGTTCGTGTGGCCCCCATGGCTGGCAATAAAGGCCGCTACACGCCGCGGCATCGAAAGAAAGAGGCTTTGGATGTGGGCTTGGGGTATGTCGGTCCAGGCTGCTTCCACACGTTGCCACAGTTCATCAGGCGTAGCCGCGGGTGGTGCTTGCCGGGCCACTCAATATCCGATCAGCGACCAGAGGTGTCCGATGGGCGACATATCGGGAGAACAGGCGGGCCACGGCAGCAGTGACACCTGGTGAGCAGTGAAGAATTGTTGCACGATGCGTGCCACGTGCGGGCGCGCATTGTCCTGTTGAAACGTGGCCGCTGGCGGATCCTGCAGGTAAGGGAGGACTACAGCCTCCAAAACGTCTGAGATATAGCGGTGGCTGTTGTGTGTACCGGCGATGCGTACTAGAGGGCTGCGGGTGTCATATCCAATTGAGCTCCAAACCATAACGCCAGGCGACGGACCGGTATGGCGATTCATAATGCAGGCGTCGTACAGTCTCTCGCCGCGGTGCTGCCACACGCGGATCCGACCATCGTGGTGTTGCAGGCAGAAGCGGGATTCGTCGGAGAAGACAATGTCGTACCATTCCGTAGTCCAGGTGCAGCGTTCAACGGCCCACTGCCGCCACACTCGCCAGTGGTGTAACGTCAATGGTAATCGGAGCAAGGGGCGCCGTACGATAAGTACTCGCTCCTGCAGACGACGTCAAACAGTACGTGCTGACACAGGTTGTTGCGCAACACACCCCAATTCCTACGCTAACGTTCGTGATGTGGCGGTGCGAGCCGTCAATGCCCGCCGCACAACATGCCGGCCCTCTCGTCCGGTGGTGTGCTGTGGCTGCGGCAATCGCTCACGTCGGTCAGTCCGTCCCTCCTGCACCCACCGAATCCATACTCGCCTCACTGTGGCTGGATGTCGTCCCACACGGGTGCTGATGTCTCGGTACGATAAACCGCTGTCGCGATAAGCCACTATTCGTCCTCTGTCGAACTCCGAAACGTTCTGGAATGACTGCCGTATTCTGCGACGAGGCATCAGGAAGCTTCCCACGCACAGGTCCGGCAGCACAACACACTTCCCCTACTTACACCTCTGTGCAAGTCCACTACATCCACTATTTACACCACTATAAGAAGGGTTCCGTGCACCCTTCTTATAGTGCTTTTCGGTGGCGTGCCGTTCGCACATGATTTGCATATGCCCTGAAATGCTAATCGTTTGCATGTCCTCTCGCGGGCGACGCATGCTGCGAATTTCAGGCTAATCGGATGCTTCCTTTTTGGTGTTGCATTTTGGGTGGCCAGCAGTGTAATAGATGTCAACCGTTATGTGAGTGAGCAACAGGCCGTCAGTTAGGAAATAGTGGTGAAACTTAAGAATGGAAATGATACTTGAATGTAATTCATTTGAATGGCGAGTCCGAATCGTTCTCTTGTGGCAAATTATTCATCGTGAATGGTGAATAGTTGAAGAAGAGCTCATGCTCTTTTGGGCATTTTGCCAAAAAGACCTGTGGCATTGAAAGTGTCATACAAGGTCCCCACAATGAATGATTTACTCAATGAGCGTAACGAAAATCTGGAAATTGGATCATTCATTTCAATACTTCTAGCATGTCTTTTGTAAAAAATGATCGTGCTTATGTTATCGGTTTGTCCGTCCAACCGTCTGTAGACAACATATCTCTACAACTAATAGTCCTATTTACATTAGGAAGCTTGAAATGTGCGAATGATGATCCTTCATCTCATTTTTTTTACGATGCACAATTTTGCCACTACAGGGCGTAAATGCAGATGATATCGAATTCAAAATACATTTTATCTCATATATTTGCTTCTAAATTTCCGATTAAAATTTTTTTTTACCTTTCGATTTCATTCATGTCGAACATTATTTTAGGTATAATCACTGGTGCATTTGCAGCACAATCTGAGCTTCTGAAAATCTCGATTGAAAATATTCTTTCGTGGACCAATACTACTCACGTCGATACACTTTTTCGAAATATTTTCTTCCTAAAGAATTGCACGGTTTCACCGCCAGGGGCGTAGATGTACATCTTATTTTTGTCAATATCTCTGCTTCTAATGGTCCGTTTGAAAACATTCTTCTTTGTCGGATGGAGTTTCCGGTGCGACATGTTTTCATATAGTCTCAAAATTTTCAAGTATTTCATTGATTTTCCTCTAGAGGGAGTATAGGTAAATTGCTCTTTCCACGATATCACTGCTTCTAAAACTCCGATTTGAAAAATTCTTCCTGCACGGGATGCAGCTCCTGACGAATAATATTTTTAACTGTATTTTTTAGTTTTTTATAAAATACGGTTTGGCCACCAGGGGGCGCAAGTATTAATTTCTGCTTTGTAAGTATTTGTAGCAAAATCTAAGCTTCTAAAAGCTCGATTGAAAAAATTCTTTCATGGACAGATACCGCTCTTGTTGATAAACATTTGAGAATATTTTCTTCTTAAAATAATGCATCGTTTCCCACCAGGGGACGTAGAAGTACATCTTATTTTTGTCATTATCTGAGCTTCTAGAGTCGGATTTTAAAAATTCCTTCCTTGTTAGATAGTGTTTTGGGTGTAAAATGTTTCTGATATAATTTCAAAATTTTCAAGTAATGCATAGAATTTCCGCTAGCGGACGTAAAGGTAAATCGAGTTTTCCCCGATACCCCTGCTTCTAAAACATGATTTGAAAAATTATTTCTGCACCGGATACAGCTCCTGATGGGAAATGCTTTGCATATAATTTCTAATATTTGATAAAGAATGGTTTGGCCTTCAGGGGGCGTAAGTGTAAATTTCTGCGTCTGATGTATTTGCAGCAGAATCTAAGCTCCTGAAAACTCGATTGAAAGAATTCGTTGCTGGACCGATACCGCTCACATCGACAAAAACTTTTGGGAATACTTTCTTCTTAAAATAATGCGGGTTTTTTCCGCCAGGGAGCGTAGATGCATATCTTATATTTGTCGATATGTCTGCTTCTCAAAGGCCGATTTGAAAAATTCCTTCTTTATTGGAGAAGGTTTCCGCTGCGAAATATTTCTCATGCAATTTCAATTTTTCTTAACGCGCAAGTTTGCCACCATAGGGCGTAAGCTCACGTTTTCGTTTACAGCAATATCTGCAGGACGAAATACCCGATTGAAAAACTTCTTTCTTTTGGTCAGATACTACTAACTATGCAAATTCTGGGTGTATATTTTCTTTCCAAAATAGCGCTCAATTTCGTCGTTAGGGGCGTAAATACTTAATCTGTTTTTCTAAATATCACTGGTTATGGATGTACGATTTAAAAAATTCTTTCAACACCGGATGCCATTTACCTTGTAGAACACTTTAAGCTACTATATGAGGAATTTTGTAGTTCACAATTCTGTCGGTAGGTGGTGTTTTTGTACTTCAGTTTGCAGCTGTATCGCCGCTTCAAAAAACACTATTGAGACATTTCTTCTTTACTGTATGTTATTCGCTACATCAGAGATGTGGTGCATTTTGCTCTTTAAATGACGCAAAGATTTCTTGCTAGCAGCGTAAAGGTCGAAACCATTTTTTCCTCTATCTCTGCTCCAGGGAGACGTATTTGAAAAGTTATTTTCCCTTAGCATGGCTTTTTACATGAAGAATAATTTTCGCCTATTTTTAACTTTTCCGTTATGCAAAATCTTTCCGCTAGCAGAGGTAAACTTATATCATGTTTTCTTCCATATTTCTCCTTTTAACTGTTCCATTTGAAAATCTCTTTGTCTCTGGGACCTTCCTTGTACTATGACAAACTTTTTGTTCACTATTTTTCGTAACAGGCTTTTCGACAGCTGGTGGAACTAAGTAGATGTTTCTATTTCTGGATGTTTTATAGATTGTTCGAACCGGCTGATTGTTTTCCAAACCGGTTCCATTGACTTTGAATAGCTTTGATAAATTTTATTCGCGTCAGAACGGATTCAAAAGACGTGCTTATTACATCCGAAAATTTCGGTGTCATCTTTTTCGCTTTTTATTCGGGGGTTTAATGACCACCGTGAGAAGCTCAATAGGCTATAAGCAGTCGCCCGTCCCAAATTTAAAGCCACTTGTTCCAAGGAAAACAGAGAGCCAGTGCCGTAAGACAAACACAACTTCAATGCCTTAACAAGATTCGAACCAGAACCCATCTTGGACGAATGGTCAGAAACCATCTCTTAGAACACTGCGTCACCGGAGCAGGTTTCACATACTGCTGCGTCCGCGTCCGAATCTCGTCGTAAAGTGTGGCTGTTTTGTCTGTTCTTTTGATTCGGCCTCTATTATTTCCATGAAACCACTGGCTCTAAATTAGAACGGATGACTTCTTATTGTCTTAGGTGAAAGCAAGTGTTCGGTACATTTTCGACGGCTGTGTAAAACAGTAACAAACGAAATTCGCATTTCACAAGATATTTGCAACAATACATGTAAAAACATATCTCCCGATGGTATTTATTTCCTAATTACCACTCAACATAACACATAGAATTAACGGGAACCATCGTGGTTTTGTACATCTTTCATCCATCTGACTGGTGTTAGTGCTCTAGCCAATGTATCCAATCTCCCTCACCTACCCGAATATCAGAGATGTCGGTTGGGTTACCAAATGTAAATATTAAAAACTAATTTTCTGGAGCTGTTTGTTTTCCCAAACTCTAATTAGCTGCCCTGATGGCCGAGGGGTCAGAGCCGCTTCTTTCCTGCCAGTTGTCCAAGCTGGATTCAGTCTCGAATTCTGGACAGAGCACGAGTGGTACGCTTGCCGTACGGCTCTGCTCTTCCTACCCTCTGGAACCAATGGCACCAAATTAGGGACGGGCTACTGCTTATAGCGCTGAGAACTGCTCATGGTGGTCGTGAATCACCACAAAATAGCAACTTTTATGCAAATATTTAAATTTTTTTATTCGTATTTACTGAACACAAAGAACTGATTTTCGTACTGGGGAAAGTACATTCTACTGGTGTATTATCAAAGTTCATGAAACACTTTTGAAAAAGTAGTATTATCAAGTTCTATCCTATTAAAAGCTCCGGCAGAGCCGAAACCAGAAGGTTTGAGACTTTTTATCCCATGATAAAAATTTTGGCGATATTTTTCCAGTATTTACAAGAAAAATAGCCGTTCGATAGAAAAGATTTCAAGAAAAAGTAACGTGAAGTCTCCAGCCATTTTCATCTCTGAAAAAAGTTTAGTAGGAGGACTCCGATAATCACCATCTCTGGATTTTCTTTTCTTTTTCTTTTGCATCAAGGTTTAACGACATAAGAAACCCCACCAACTACATTAGCCCGTCCCTAATTCAGGATCAATGTTAATTTAAGCCCACCATAAGAAAAACACACCACTCATGCTTCATCCTGGCTTTTGACCCTTCGTGGCTTTTGACCCTTCGTGGCTTTTGACCCTTCGTAGCTTTTGACCCTTTGTTCGAGTAATTCCGAATTCGACTCCAGTATAAGGCATTGGTTATGTGCTTGTGTTACGGCACTGGCTCTCTCTCTCTCTCTTTTTTCTGAAACTAATGGCCCTCAATTAGGCGCCAGCAACTGCATATATCCCTTATACATGCAGTTGCTCATGGTGTTCTTTAACATACGAAAGAGAAAAAATTATACCTATCAGAAATCTGCGTGGACGGCTAGCCGGAGACATACACCAATGACCCATTACGTTATGACCACCTACCTAATAAACTGTAAGACACCCGTTAGCCCGCAAAACAGAGGCCACTCGGAAAGGCATCGATTTGATGAGGTGGCGATAGGTATCATAGGGTATTTTGTACTATTATAGTACCAAATACCCCAGGATACTATAACTTCCCGTAAACTTCGGGGTGGTGGTGATTTAGCGCGAACCCTCTTTTCCAAGTCGAACCACAAATGTTCGATTGGGTTCATGTAAATGAATTTGGAAGCATTAACAGAAAGTCACCAGCATGTTCCTCGAACCACTCCTTCACGATTCTGACAGTGTGGCATGGCTATTATCCTGTTCGTAATGGTCATCACCAGCAGGGGACACAGTTGCCATGAATCTGTGAACTTGGTCCGCACCGATGCTCAGATACCTAACAGCTGTCAGCGGTTGTGCTATTGTGATAATGGAGCCTAAAGTGTCCCAAGAAAACATCGCCCACAGCATAACACCGCCGCCACAGGCCTGTTTCAGCCCAACAATGTATTCGGGTGCCATAGCCTCCGTAGGTATCTGGCGCATTCGAACTCGGCCGTATACGTTATCCTGATTCGTCAGACCAGGCTACTTTCTTCCAATCATCCACGATCTAATGCCGATTATCTTGGGCCCATTTCATGCGTTGTTGGCAATGACGTGTAGTGAACATGGGGACACGGCTGGGTCGTCAGCTACGTAGGCCCATGCGCAGAAGGCTGCCATGAACTGTGCGCTGTAACACATTGCCCTGATCCCCACTGCCGTAGCTGCGGGTGATTTATCGCACTGTGGCCGTGCGGTCGCTGTGAACAATGCGCGACAGTCTCCGCTCACCTATGACATCAATGAGTTGCGAACGACAACGGCTGAACGACTGTCCGTCGTTTGTCCATCCGTGCACCAATTCTGATAGGTATTAACTACAGCTGCACGAGAACAACCCACAAGCCGCGCCGCTTCCGAGGTCGTAGTTCCGAGGATCCTTGCCATCACAATTTGTCCTTTATCATATTCCGATAAAAACGGCAGCTTTTCCCATTCTGACGCCGAACACTCTACTGACGTAAAGCCGGTCCTCGGGTTGTATATATATACTGCTCTGTGAACTTCACTTACGCCACCGTTCGGTCCCCAGGAGCGCTCATTTATCTAGGCTGGGGTGGTCATAATGGAATGAATCATCGGTGTACATCTCTCGTGCACTGGGCCATCCATCCTTGTCAGCAAGTGGTGTCGTATAAGCGTTTTTTTATATCAGTTATATCTCCAATTGTCGTAGGAGCCCTGAATGTAATATGCATTCAGTTCATCGAGTTTTTCAGCGTTGTCACCCAAATGCAGTTCCTTCCCAAGTTAAACAACTTCCTTTGCAGCTGTATAAAAATATTCTCAGACGCTTATCCATCATCGAACCTACAGCGACTAACTCATTGTGGAGAATTTTTAATTGAACTCCATATCCTTCAAATATTTTCATTTTTCTTATCTTGTACTAATGAAATATGTACAAATTCAGAAGTTTTAACGCTGTCACCTCCAAACGGCAGAACATCATTCTAGGTTTGGGAGATTTCTTTAGATGTTTACACAGAGTCAAAAGTTTTTAGGATGAAAAGTGTCGCTTAGTAAGTAAAAAAATTCTTAGACCTACCAAAACATATTTCGCAACAGAAGAAATGTGTGGGAGATATTGAGCGGAGGTTTGTGAATATTTTAATAGTTATACCGAAGAGCAAAAACATTATGGCCACTTGCCTAATATGATATTCGTTCTGCATGTGCCTCAAAAATAACCCTTACCCATTGAGGCATCGAAGCTGGAAGGTTTCCAAACGTGTCTTGTGATACCTAGTACTAAAACGTGTGACATGCCTGCCACGCAGGACGCACACGACATAAAGGCAGAAAGCAGCGAGAACGAACGTCTTCGTAGCTCAGTTGGTAGAGCGATTTGTTTCGGAATAAGTGGACTCGGGTTCGATCCCCGGCGTGGACCAAAAACGACGGAGAAATTTACTTCGTTATAATGGCGCCAAAAACTTTCCGGATGACCCGGCCGTTCAAGATCTTGCAATGGTGTGATGTTCTTTCCACACCGCGAGATAAGAAAAATAAGAGAATCCCTTCTCCAGCGCTTCAAAAAATAAATGTGTGTGACGTTGCATTCCACACACCAGATTGACTGGGAGTTCTCAAGTGTACGTTTTACAGCGGATGGCTGCCTGCGACGATTCATGGTCATGGCTGACCCGTGGGCCATGCCCCCGGCCCTTTTTCTGGAGGGGGGTGACGTGCCTTCCACGCAGGACGCACGCGAAATAAAGGCAGATAGCAGCGAGAACGACCGTCTGCGTAGCTCAGTTGGTTGAGCGACTTGTTCCAGAGTAAGTGGACTCCGATTCGATCCCCGGCGTGGACCAAAATGACGGAGAAATTTACTTCGTTATAAACGTTACCAGCAGATCTCTTGTAAATTACGTGGGTGAGTCACCGTAGAACAGATTTGCTGTCCCACATTGCTCGAATGAACTGGTGTCTGCGGAAGTTAGAGACCAGAGCGATAAGTTTCTGGAAGTCTTTCTCGTGTTCCGCGAATGATTCGCGAGCAATCTGAGCAACGTGGCATGGCCCATTATCCTGCAGAAAAAGGCATATTAGAAGGGATCTATGTTGCAATGAAAGAAAGTACCTAGTCTGAAGTTAAATTTAGGTAGGTGTTAGACGTCATAGTTTCCTGCAAATGAATGATTTGATTTAGAATTTCCCACCAGAACATTACCCAAAGCATTACACTTCCTCCACCAGCTTGTTTTGTCCCAAGGTGCATCCTGGTGCCAGCAGTTCCTCAGGTAAGCGACGTACACATACCCGGACTTCCACATGGTGCAACAGGTAACAAGCCAGAGGATCCGCAATAGAGAAACAATCTGGAAAAGAATAATATACGTCGAGAGTGCTATCATCAGTTGAATTGTGAATTAGATTGTAACAATCTGGAGGAGGCAACATTGGTCCGCAATCGCTCATGTTCATTGACAGCACATAGGAAACACTGGGCATAGTATACGTCGAGCGCGATATCATGAGCGGTATTGGGAACAGGATTTGTAACAATCCGAGAGTGTCGTAAAAGCTTGTATCAGGAAAAGACTATCTATCGTGGAAAACCCTGTATCGTGAAAAGACTATGTACCGTGGATGTAAGCTGATACAATGAACTGGATGGTATAACGTACACGTTTTTGTCCGTGACGGGCATTCTCACCCCGGAGTAAGTCGCTCTCCCAACTGAGCTACACCTATATGTACTCTCACTGCTATCTGCCTTTATCTCATGTGCGTCCTGCAGGACAGGCACGTCACATCTCCCCCCCCTTCCCGAAAGAGGACCGAGGGCATAGCCCACGGGCCAGCCGGGACCATGTGTCGCTGTCGGCAGTCATCCCATAAAAAGGACGTGACATTGAGAAACCCCAGACAATTTGGTGTGTGGAACGTAACATCACACTGATTTATTTTTACGAAGCACTGAAGAACGGATTCTCATTTTTTACGCTTTCCAACCGTAGGTTGAAGAAGCGTATATGCTCCAGCTTTGTCCGTCCGTCCGCACGATAACTCACGTGAAAATGGTTCGATTTTGACGAAATGTTAGTATGTGGTAGGGGACCACCTGGGGACGAACCCTATTGAAAATGGGCGAAGCAGGGTCAAAGGGCAGGACATAGGAGCGGGATCCATTCCATTTCTCTTATGCGTCATAACTGCGTAAAAAGTGTTTGATTTCGATGAAATTCTAGTATGTGATAGGGAACCACCTGGGGACAAACCCTATTGAAAATAGGTGAAATAGGGTCAAAGGTCAGGACATAGGAGCTGGATCCATTCCATTGCCTTTATGCGTCATAACTTGGGTAAAAATTGTTCGATTTCGATGAAAGTTTAGTATGTGGTAGGGAACTACCTGGGCGCGAGCCCTATTGAAAATGGGCGGAATGGGGTCAAAGGTCAGGACATAAAAGCGGGATCCATTCCATTGTCTTTATGCGTCATAACTTGCGTAAAAATGGTACGATTTCGATCACATTTTAGTATGTGGTAAGGAACTATTGTGGACGAACCCTATTGAAAATGGGCGGAATGGGTTCAAAGGTCAGGACATAAAAGCGTGATCCATCCCATTGCTTTTATGCGTCATAACGTGCGTAAATACGGTTCGATTTCGATGAAATTTTAGTATGTGGTAGGGAACCACATGGGCACGAACCCTATTGAAAATGGGCGAAATGGGGTCAAAGGTCAGGCAGGGCATAAGAGCGGGATTTATTCCATTGCATTCATGCGTCATAACTTGCGTATAAACGGTTCGATTTCGATGAAACTTTAGTATGTGGTAAGGAAGCATATGGGACGAACCCTATTGAAAATGGGCGAAATGGGGTCAAAGGTGAGGACACTGGAGTGGGATCCATTCCATAGCCCTTGTGCATCATAACTTACCTAAAACGCTTGGATTGCGACAAAACTTTATCATGTTGTTCCGGAGGTATAGTGAACCGGTTCTGTTGAATATCAGCGAAATGGGGTCAAAGGTCATTGCACAAAAGCCAGATTTATTCCACAGCCATTATTCTCATAACTTGCGTAAAACTGCTTCTATTGCAACAAAACTTTATCATGTTGTTCCGGAGGTATAGTGAACCGGTTCTGTTGAATATAATCGAAATGGGGTCAAAGGGCAGGACACAGGAGCGAGATTTATTCCACAGCCATTATCCACATAACTTGAGTAATAATTTCTGTTATGTTGGAAAGCGTATCATAATCAATGCATTGCATGATTTTACTAACTTGTTCCTGTCTCGCCGTGTGGAAAGAACATCACATCATTGCGAGAAACCTAATAGTCGGGTCATCCAGGAGGTTCGCGCGCCAATATAACTTGCAAGTTTGTTCGCGCCGGGCATCAAGTTCGGGTCCCCTCACTCCGGAGTAGGTCTGTCTCCCAACTGAGCTACACGGACATGTGCTCTCATTTGCTATCAGCCTTTATCTCATGTGCGTTCTACGGGGCATGCACGTCACAATAGTTTATTTTACTTAACGTTTTACTTGAATGTCCTGGAAGCGTTAAAATTTTTTGCTAAGGTATTTCTAGTACGTAAAGCCGATACAGTGAATTTCAAGGTCTGATATAGCTAAGCGGTTTGTGATTATACTCTGGAAGACATTTAAGTTAAAGAATTTTCTCCGATGTATACAGGCTGTAGAGTTGATAAAATGAACTTACCGTTTGTTTCTAGCACGTCTTTTGGAAAAAGGGAACATGCTTCTATACACCATGTTCGTCCCTTCGTCTGTCTGTGGGCACCGCATTTCTTCACCTATTAACTCTTAATTGCCCAGGTCTTATTTTTGTCACATATCAACACACGTCAAGTCTCTCAGAACGCCACATTTTTATTGCTTATGTTTATTTTGAATTTTTTTTAAAGTTTTGGCAGATCATTTTTTTTTTGTAAAATAATACAATACATATAAAATAACCATAGTAAAACTCGGGAGACCAGACCTCGGTTGTTAAGGGTTAAACAAAAGCAGAACACGAACAGCCCATGCGTGCACATCAAAGGAAACCTGATAAATACATGAATATCTGCAATGACAAATATATTATGAGGTAAGCAGCTTATTCTAAAGGATTAGTTAGCACACATTTGACAAGGAAATAGCTTTCCTATGAAAAGAGAAGTATGTTAACCATTTCTTTTATCCCCTCTTTCTTTTTCGCCCTTTTGTGTAGCACTGTATGTCTACCGACTGCATTTTTAAATCCCTTACAACCACTCACTAACCACTGCGTTACAAATCCCTGTAACACTGGAGTAGGGAGTATAGAGCAGTGCTACCCTGTACTCACTCGGTTTCTCCCCATATGATTTTTTACTTCTCATTTCTGAAAGCGAAGTTGCAGTCATTAATGCAATTCTAAGTCTTGCTATAAAATATTTGTACGGACGCGATAATGCTTTACAACTTCACTTCCATAATTTTCTTCAGGTGGGCATGTTTTACTGTAGTTGTGCACTATGTGGCTTTCCTTGTCCGTACGTCTGTTGGCACTGTATTTTCTCAGCTTGTAATTAAATTTCTGAAATTCTTTTCGCTTTCAAAAGCTGGGATCTGTAGAGTAGTGGTCAAGGCATTTCGTGACAAAAACCTGCGTTTCACGCGTGTCTCACTGCGTAACCGAAACGCATTATGTTTGCGACTGATATACCTGCCTCCCGAAGGCAGATCGGAAAAATCCTTCTTACGTGCCCTAATATTTAAGAATGGTAAAACGTACGAATTGTTATAATAACAGGTCTTCTTTTGAAGTCAAAATTTTTGTGTTTTGAGCAAAATGTGGCGCAGTCAAAATGGACGTCTATGAAACAGAAAAGAGTCACGACATTATTCATCAACCCTATACCAGCACTCTCAGAAGAAACTAACTCGGAAGAGAGTGGCGGAAAAGCAAATAGCGGAAGCCTCAAGGCGTTCACACCCTACAATTAATATAAGACAAGTTGGAATACCCCTCATTACAAAAGGAGAAATTCTATCGTGGTCACGAAAAATAAGCGATAAAAAAAAAGAGAAAGAAACCTGTTTGAATGCGACAGAAGAGGACACATGCACAAAAAATCAAACGGGAAGTAAAGCTAATTACATAGTATATAGTATGTAGTTTTTCAAAAGGTCTTTATGAGCTCTCAGTAAATGAATAGTTCTCTCGTGAAGCAGAAATTTAGTGCGTAATGAGCTGTTACCAACTGAGAAAATGCAATAAGAAAACTACCTTTAAACTTCAACAGATTTCACTGATTTTTCTTACGCGAATAGCTTACCACGAAAAAGTTAACATAAAACATTTCAAAGTTGGAAATTGGGAGGAATAACTTAATATTCGGGTGAAAAGCATGTGCTTATCCGACAACGATCACAAAAAGGTTTGAATATTCCACAATATTTCGCAATCACTTATTACCTGGTAAACTTAGATATGTTCGCCGAATCATAACGCTGAGACTTTTCATGTATAATTTCGAGGAGCATTTTTGTTTTTCTTGATATTTTCTTCATATGTCCTTAGTACCACATATTTTTGTTACTGGTTCCGTAAGAGCCTTAGTTATTTTTCTGTTAACTTCAGATATCTCCACTTCTTCTGATGTCAGATCTTCTAGAGCAGAGAATCTGTTCCTCAGTTCCAATTTCAAGGTATTATGATGCTTTTTTAAGGTTGATTAAGTCAACACATTTTGTTTGAGAAGGAGATAAGGACAAATAAAGAACATGTCACTTACAAAGTGGAATATATAGAGTTATGCAAGACAGTACGAAAAAGTATCACTGAAGGCGTAAAAAAATTCATATGTGAACTAGTGGGAATAGCAACTGAAATCAGCCAAAGCCTGAAGAGAGCAAAGCGGCATCTCAGTAAGGGAAGAAAACAGATTATGGCACTAAAAAAAGATGGCACTTTAACAAAATATAGAGGCAAAAGTTTGACAAGAGTGAAAGATTTCTACACAAACTATATGAAAGAGATGATAAGGTGCGTCGCATAAATATAGAGACAGTCGACTTTGCGCCGTGAACGCAATGCGAATATAGGTAGGAAGCTGAAGTGGTGCCTAATTAGACATAACCCTACAACAAACGTTTCGAACCGTCGAGATGACCGGATTGTGTGAACAGAACACCACAAAGTGAAATAGTGTAATTTTAGGTGTTTGAAAAATATAAAGACAACTATGTAAAGTAGTCACATACAAATGAGATGTACAAATTAGCATGTTGTACGCACCCGCATGGGCCGTGATTTGGTCCATCCTACAAAAGACAGCGGACCTGCCGTCAGACGCATTCATTTGCCGAAATGCCACGCAACAGTCAACTTTCTGATGAGGATGTGCAGAAGATTTGGAGACTGAGAGCAAATGGATTGCCTGTAGCAAAAATTTGTAAAGCCATGGGGAGGTGTAGGGCAGTCATTTATAAGACTTAATCGAAACGCGGTGCGTTAACTGCCAGAAAACGGCCTGGAAGGCCTTGAATAACAACCAAACGAGACGATCGTGCCATCATGCGTTTAGTTTCATCGCAAAGGTTATCACTACGTCCTTGAGACGGTGACACCAACAGTCTTTCTCGGACTGTTGGTGTCACCGCCTCAAAGGACGCAGTTCATTGACGAATCAAGGAAAGTCGCATCATAGTGCCCCGTAAAATGCGTCGTTTGCCACACCTCACGCGGCGCCACAAGGAAGCTAGATTGTTATGGGCAAGCAGCCACATGCACTGGACGGACGAGTGGATCACAAGTCTTTTCTCTGATGAGAAAAAGTTCAACATGGACGGGTCTGACGGTTGGAACTGCTATTGGCATGATTTACGACGCGAGCCACGTACCTTCTTCTGCAGACAGAAAGGAGGGGGATCTGTGATGGTCTGAGGAGCTTTTGCGTTCAATGGGACAACGGATATCGCTTTTCTGCAAGGCAGGAAAAACTCCGAAACGTATCAGGACATACTCAGCAGCCACCTTTTACTGTTTGCCGAAACTCTAAGGGGTGTTGATTATCTGTTCCAGCAAGACAATTTCTCTATCCATGATGGTCTGCATTAGCGAAAAGCTTGTTTAGTACTCATCATGCGACCGTAATGGATTGGCCAACACTCAGTCCAGATCTGAACCCTATCGAGAACGTCTGGGGTATCCTATCTCGCGATGCGTATGCGAATGGACGGCAGTTCTCAAATGTGGTGGCATTGAAAGAGCAGATTGAACGAAGCTGGTACGCACTCCGTTCATAACACTTACGTCACTTGGTGGACAGCATGCCTAATCGAGTTTGCAGTGTTATTCGGAAAAACGGCTCCACTATTTGTACCGGAGGTGCTCATAACTAGTAAGTCTTTATATTTCTGAGACAGCGTATTTCTGTTTTTTTTTCTTGTACTTGGCGTTGGAATTGTTATGTTTCCGTCAAACTATTGTGCAGCTGCATGTCCTACGCTATTTTTGTTATAAATATGAGGTGTACATTTCAGCTCGTTGTTGTTTCTTTTTTATTCGAGAATTTCTTCTGTCTCTATATTTATGCGACGCACTATACATGTACTCTAGGCATTACGAAAAGCAACAGTATCAAACTCCCTCCAGTCCTTCCGGCAGAATTTACACACACGCAATTAAAAACATGAAACGGGGAAAAGCTCCAGGAGAAGACGGAATTCCCGTGGACATTATACAAGTAGCAAGTGGAGAAATTGAAACTACACTCGACTAAGTGAAAACTACATGTCTCAATGAAGGGAAGATTCCTGAAGATTGGAACAAAGCTACAACGATTCTGCTGCATAAAAAAGAGTGACATTGAGGATCTCAGGAACTACAGGCCCATCCGTCTCCTATGAGTGGGTTATAAACTTTTCACTAAGGTTCTCTCAGATCGCTTGAAGATAACACTGAACATGGCTCAACCGGTAGAACAAGCTGGATTCAGGAGTGGCCACAACACTATAGTTCACATCGATGTGCCGAGAGAGCTAATTGAAAGAAGTAGGGAAAATATGAACTCCCATTATGTTTGGCGTTTATCGATTGTAAAAAGGCCTTTGATTCTGTGAAACCATCAGCAGCTATGGCTTTGAAATCCTACGGCCAATGAAGATGCATACAATGGTATTATTAGCAACATATATGAAAATGCAAGTGCAAAGGTTCGGTTATTTGAGTATACAGCACCAATAAAAATTGGAAAGAGTGAGACAAGGTGACACCATATCCCTAAAACTCTTTAATGCCACATTGCAAAATATCTTTCAATCATGGAACTGGGAAAGCAAAGGGCTGAAGATTAATGGAGATTATTTACGGCATCTTCATTTTGCTGATGACGTAGTCATACACTGACGGAAAAAATCCCAACACCAAGAAGGGGTTGTGTTAGATAAACCACAGTTGGTAGGCGGTGAGAGTACATCTGTAAGATGACGTCTATGCAAATTTCGCGCTCGGCGCATACGTGTGGCGCTAGTAGCGCCCCTCGGAACATGAAAAGCAGGTTTGCTGTAAATACGCGCTGTAACGTTTGTGAGCGTTAGTTATAGTCGAGATTCGACGTAGTGTGTTGATGTTAGTCAAGAATGCCTTTAAGAAGACGAAGAAACCATTATCAACAGCTCACGGAGTTTGAACGAGGTTGTGTAATAGGGCTACGAGAAGGTGGGTTTTCTTTCCGCATATTGCAGAACGACTTGGCAGGAATGTAGCCACTGTGCATGATTGTTCGCAGCGGTGGTCAAGGGGAAGGTACTGCCTCAAGAAGACCGGGTTCTGGCCAGCCACGTGGCACTACTGAGAGGGAAGACCGACGTGTACGGCGTATGGCCGTGGCGCATCGTACTGCATCTGCGGCAGCAATGCGAGCTGCAGTTGCCACCACAGTGACACAACGAACTGTTACAAATCGGTTACTTGAAGGACAGCTCCGAGCCAGACGCTCTGTAGCTTGCATACCCCTTACTCCAAACCACTGCCGTTTGCGACGTCAGTGGTGTCAAGCTAGAGCTCATATGAGGACGGAGTGGAGATCTGTTGTGTTTTCTGATGAAAGCCGGTTCTGCCTGGGTGCCAGTGATGGCCGTGTGTTGGTTAGAAGGAGGCCAGGTGAGCGCCTGCAACCAACCTGTCTGCGGCCGAGATACACTGGACCTACACCTGGAGTTATGGTCTGGGGAGCAATTTCCTATGACAGCAGGAGCACTCTCGTGGTTATCCCACGCACCCTGACGGCACAGTTGTACGTCGGTCTGGTGATTCAACCTGTTGTGCTGCCATTCATGAACAGCATTCCAGGTGGTGTTTTCCAACAGGATAACGCTCGCCCGCATACCGATAGTGTAACCCAACACGCTCTACAGAGTGTCGATATGTTGCCGTGGCCTGCTAGATCACCAGATCTTTCTCCAATCGAGCACGTATGGGACATCATTGGACGACAACTCCAGCGTCACCCCCAACCAGCATTAACCGTCCCTGTATTGACCGACCAAGTGCAACAGGCATGGAACTCCATCCCACAAACTGACATCTAGCACCTGTACGACACAATGCATGAACATTTGCATGCTTGCATTCAACATTCTGGCGGTTACACCGGTTTTTAATGTACCAGCATTTCACATTTAAAATGGCTCTTCTCGCGCTTACATTAAGCTGTGATCTTGAAACCTTGATCGATTAAATATGTTACCTATATAAATGTATTGCCGCCATTTCATTCCTCTACAACTATTTTTTCGTAGTGTTGGGATTTTTTTCCGTCAGTGTATTTGAAACTGTCCCTTCAGAACTGCAGAGTGTGATCCAAGAACTTGCTGACAAGCGTAAAGAAGTGGGATTAAAAATGAACTTTCACAAGACAAATGCTTTTACAAGAAATGAAGATTTCTCGATTGATGGAGAAAAGCTGGAGATAACCGATACCTACATTTACCTTGGACAGAAGATGTCAAGCAAAGGTCACATTGATGAATAAATTTATCGAGGTATAAAACTTAGTTGGAGAGCCTTTGAGAGAAACAGTGCAATGTTTAAGAGCAATATCCCATTATTTATTAAAAGAAAAGTGTTTAATCAATGCATCGTTCCAGTGTTTACGTATGAAGCAGTGACGTGGATCTTAACTAAAAAGACTACAAGGACTGCAGACAACTGAAAGAAGCATGAAGAGATGCGTGCTTGGTGTAATCAAGAGAGATAAGAAGAGAGATTCATGGACAAGGAAAATGACAAGAGTGGAAGATATCATGATGAGAGTAAAATGACTGAAATGGCAATGGGTTGGACATGTTGCCAGAAGGACTGACCACCAATGGACAACCGAAATGTTTGACTGTATTCCAAGGGACATTGAAAAACCAAGAAGAAGACCACATGGAAGATGAAATTTGAAAGTATGCTGGAATAACACGGAGGAGACTTGCGCAAGACAGACCGCTGTAGAAGAAACTTTTGGAGACCTTCATCCAGCAGTGGACTGATAATGGTGGACGATGACGATGGATTTCGAGAAGAAAGAGCTGAATTTAACATAGAGATCGCTATAGCTAAGACTTTTCCCGTCTAGCGTAAAGAGCTATTATGCACTGAGTAGCCACTTTGTTATGACCACACCCTCAGTACTTTGTTGGGCCACATTTGCCTTTAATACTGCGTCGATTCTTCGTGGCATGGACTCCACGAGATGTTGATAGGTGGTTTGTGGAATCTGAGACCATGCTTGATGAATAGCACTTTCCAGGAGTGTTACTAGTAGATTGTAGTGTCGTAGATCCAGCTGTCTGATGGCTCGTTCAACTTCATTTCACAAATTCTCAATGGGTTTGAAATCTGGAGATTGTGGGAGCCACCTAAGCAAAGTAAACTCACCGGCACGTTCCTGAAATCAATCCTGTACAATACGAGCACAATGGCCTGACGCATTATCTTGTTGAAAGTAGCCATCGCCATTGGGATAAACCATCCACATGACAGGATGCACTTGGTCCGCAACGATGTTTAGATATGGTGTGCCAGTTAGACGTTGATCAACACGAATTAAAGGGCCCAAAGCATGCCACGAAAACATTCCCCAAATCATTACGTTGCCTCCACCAGCTTGAAGGGTTGTAGCAATGCATTTGGGGTCCATGCTTTCGTGCTCTTTCCGCCAAATTTTCACTCGGCTATCGGCATGGTGAAACTGAAAACGTGATTCATCGGTCCACATAATTTGTTTCCAATTATCGACTGTCCAATACTTGTGCTCCTGTGCGAACTGGAGACGTTAACTTCAGACAGCAAAGGTGTTCGAACAGGCCTTCGGCTGCCACATCCCATCCGATGCAGTGTACGGCGAACAGTGCGTGCATAGATCATTTGGGGGGATCCTTGATTAAGATGGTCTGTAATTTGCTGCACTGTTGTTCTTCTGTTGTCTGTTACCAGTCTGGGCACTCTCCGTTCCGCCCAAGCAGTCACTAGTCGATGACGACCACACGTTGCACGTAGAGACCCAGTTTTTTGGCTGACAGTCCAGTCTTTAAACACTTTAACAACAGCTGCTCTGGAACATTTCACGAATGCGGCAGTTTCGGTGATACTCGCTCCATGGCTCCGAGCTCCTACAATCACCCCACGTTGAAAGTCCGTCAAATCGCATTTTTTACTCATTTCGTCAACCAAAAATCATTTCTACTGCTATCGCAAGCACTAAGCTTTCCTTTTTTATGCTAACCTCGCCCTCTGGTGGCAGCAGCCTGCAGCCATAGCTCATTTGCTTAAAACTGTCAGGTGGTCATAATAAAGTGGCCACTTAGTGTATAAGGTCGTCTCGTTGCGCGTGCTTGGTATTCTGATTCAAGCTGTTGTGTTGGTTGCACCATTTGCAAGTGGGGTATACCTCAGAGAAATGTTCGGAAGCAATACAAGCAGTTGGAGGAGTTCGAGAGGGGCAGCGTCTTCAGGCTCCGGGAAGCGGGATGGTCTCATCGCTGTATTGCGTGACATACCGGTCGTGTATATAACACCATAGCACGCTGTTGGTGGCAGTGGATAAAACAAGGCAGGCAGCAGCGACAGGAAAGGCCTGGGAGACCTAGACGACCCACGGAGAGCGAGAGAGGATCGAAGGGTTGTCCGACATGCGCGGAATGACCCGACAGCCACGATTGCGGATATTCAGCGAGCAGTGGTGCCCTCCATGCATCGTCCGATTAGTGCCAGCACCATTGGCAGACGGCTGCACGACGTTGGACTACACGCCCGCAGACCATTGCGACGACTACCTTTAAAAGCAGTGCATCGTTGCCAAAGACTGCAATGGTGTCGTGCCAGACCTGTCATGGAACCACTCTGAAAGGCAGCGGGTGATTTTCAGTGACGAGTCCCGCTTTTGTCTTGGGGGGGGACGACCGACGAATTCGTGTATGGAGGCACCGTGGTCCGCGCCACGATGAGCGGTTTGTTGTCAAGCGTCACACGTCCAGAAGGCCTGGTGTTATGGTGTGGGGTTCAATTGCTTATGATCCCAGATCACCTTTGGGGTTCATTACAGGCACTTTTGACAACCCAACGTTACGCTAATGATGTCCTGCAACCAGTGTCCCTACCTTTTTTGAACGCTTACTTCGGTGCGATTTTCCAACAGGACAACGCTCGTCCGCATACTGATGCTGTCTTGAGAGCTTGCTTTCAAGGCACTGACACTCAGATATGGCCAGCCGCATCGTCTGACCTATTGCCGCTTGAAAATGTGTGGGATGCTATTGGACGCGCTATCCACACTCCACCCCTACCGCACAATCTGCAGGAACTGCATCAGAAGATTCAAGCTGCATGGGGTGGTTTATCGCAGGACATCATTAGGAACCTGTACAACTCCATGCCGAGATGTCTGGCATGCTGTGTGAGCAAACAGGGTGGCCCGATGCCATACTGAGAGACACTACTTATTGGCGTGTAGCTCAATAAATATTGCCCATATCAGTCTCAATGTCTAATAATGTATTGTTCCTGGTAACTTTTACCTTCCTCCTGAGTAGCATTGCAATCCGAAACACTTTTTGACGTAGAGTGTATTTCAAAAATTATTTTCTTTGGTACAGTTTCTGCTACTAAGAATACTTTTCGTATATTTTCTGCTTTTCCGTTATTCAAACTTACACTGGCGGAAAGTGAAAAAAGAACACCAAGAATGAATTTGCGGACGATCATGAAATTTACATATGTTAATGGGGTCGAGTTTACGTAGGTGTGATGTTAATTTCGGGACAAACCGGTGAGCGCTTACGCCACAGCACGGTATAATATGCAAATTATCGTCGGTGGTATTTAAGGAGTACGGCGAAGTGAATGTAATCAGTCGTCGGGGTACGGACACGTGCAAAGACCCTGAAGAAGCTGCAATGCCTGGACATGGAAGACGTGTACGATTTCAGCAGTTATCGGACTTTGAGCGAGGTCGTCTAGTCGGACTCCGTGAGGCCGGGTGGTTGTATCGTCGTATTGCGGAGCGAATTGGACGGGAAGTATCGGTGGTGGTACGATGGTGGCGTAGATGGTCCGAGGAACATTCCCACACGAGAAGACGTGGAACCGGGAGTCATAGACGGACTGATGAGCTGACCGATCGACGCATAAGAAGAGCGGCGTTGTCAAGCAGAACATCCACTGCGACGCAAATCTGAGCTGCCGTTGCACATGAGATGACTGTGCGAAAAATCCGCAACCGTCTAGTGGATGCAGGACTACGTGCACGTGTGCCTCGGGCATGTGTACCTCTGACTCCAGCCCACCGTCAGGAAAGGCTGCAGTGGTGTCGCCAACGTCTGCACTGGAGAACGCAATGGCGATCTGTCGTGTTCAGCGATGAAAGTAGATTCTGCTTGGGAGAATCCGATGGCCATATGCGTGTTCGCAGACGCACAGGGGAGCGTCTCCACCCTACTTGCATCCGCCAGCGACACACAGGGCCTACACCTGATCTCCTGGTGTGGGGAGCGATCAGCTATCACTCCCGTACACAACTAGTGTTTGTACCGGGTACGTTAAAGAGCACCTCCTACATCAATAACATCATTCAGCCCGTTGTTGTGCCATTTGTAAGGTCGGTCCATCGTGGTGCTTTCCAGCAAGATAACGCACGCCCACACACGGCACGTGCAACGCAACATACATTTCAGGGTGTGAGACAACTTCCTTGGCCTGCACGTTCACCGGAGTTTTCCCCCATTGAGCACGTGTGAGATTTTATTTGAGAACGACTTATTCGGTCTCCACGGCCAGCCACGACCACCCCCGATTTACGCGTCCAGGTTGAGGATGCTTGGAACTCAATATCCCAAACTTACATCCAACATCTGTACGACAGACTCCATACCAGAATTGCACAGTGTGACGCAGTTCATGGTGGTTCAACCTCGTACTAACCGTGTTACATGGAAATGTTATTTTTCAGTTTACCAGCAAATACAACTGTATTTTGACATAATGTTTTGATCACGTTATCCTCTGTATTCCGTTATTATGCTGTATAAATTTCGTTGGTATCAGACGTCTCCTTCTTGGTGTTCTTTTTTCACTTTTCGCCACTGTATTTGCTAGTTGGTGTCAGCTTATATTTCGATTTGAATGAGTTTATTCGACTCTAAAAATCCCTTGGAAAAATAGTTCTTTAGTAGGATACTTTTCATTATGAAGAGCATTTTGCGCCAATTTTCCTCTTTAAGCAACGCATAGCTTTCCCTGTAGGGGGCGTTAAGTTAGATAACGTTTTCTTCTATATCTGTTTTTCTAATAACACGATTTTAAAATCTTTTTTTGCAGCTGAAATCTTCCACTGTGAGAAACGTTTAGGGTTATTTTTGTTAATTTTCGAAACACGTTTTTCTGCCTTTAATGGGAGTAAGTAGCTATTCTGTTTGTGGGTGTTTTATCGATTTTACAAATTCCGTTGATATGTTTTGTAACTGGTTTCATTCACTATGATTACATAGCGTATTTTAAATTACGCGCAGTTTTCATCCTAGTTGGTGTAAGTGTATTCTTTTTTACTTTGCTATATTTTAGATTTTCTAAAAATCCCCTTTGAAATATTTTTCGTGTTAAAAGGGATTCAAGAGACGTGCTCTTTACAACAACTGAAAAATCGTTAGTCGTCTTTCCTGTTGATAAATGTCGGTCGATATGTTCCACTATTTGGCCTTCGAAGCAGTTACCAAACGAGCTTTGTTCCTTGGGAAGTCTCTTCTTCCATGCAGCCGACGATCCAATTCGTCCCAGAGATTCTCTGTAGGGACTCTGTAGTGGACATTAGCACTCTGGGCAGTACAGTCCAACTTTTCCACCCACACGCCCTCCAATCGATTTGTAACAACGCGAGCAGTATGACATGGTGATGATGGAGGTATGGGCCTTCCCCAGAGTCCATGCCATCAGGTTGGTAGTACATAATTGCCCAGGACGTTTTCGTACAGCACAGAATTTTGTTCTGTTCAAAAACGCCTAATTAGCCTAAGCAGAACGAAGAAAAACACTTCCGTACCATCATGCTGCCTTCACAAAACTTCATTGTTAGGATGATGCAGTACGGAAGGTATCTTTCTCCCGGAAACTACCGCACCTAGAAACGAGCATGATATTGATAGGAAGTGTACTGTAATTCATCAGTGGAAATCACAATTTTCCATTGGTCTACAATCCACGATCGACATTCTGTGCCCGATATTTAGTCTAAGTGATTAGAGGCTTGGAAATGGCTGCTTGACCATGATAGCCTACGTCGTGCAACGTTCTGCTCACTGTACTGGTGCTAATATTAATCCCAAGAGTCTCACATAAGGTTTGACAGTGGTAACTCATGTCGTGTAGCATAATGCGCTCTGTACTGGTGCTAACATCCGCCACATGAGTCTTAAATAGGGTTTGACAGTGGTAACCCGTGTCGTGTAGCATCCTGCGTCCCTGTACTGATGCCAAAATCAGCACCAAGAGTCTCACATTGGGTTTGCGTGATTTGAGACAATGTTGATTTAGGTTCTGAGCGGACAGTCCTTTGCAGAGTTGTCCTGCAGATGTTGTGTTAGCTTCGAAGGTTTACCGAGCCGTTTCTTTGCTGATTCACAACAGTTTGGTGCCACTTGCACATGTAATTGCCAAATGTTTACTTAAGAATCTTCAATGCCCATGAAATGTCAGTACGGAAGGAATGCTTATGTATGGCAACCTATTGTCGATATCCACCGGAAACCAGTTAATTCTGTCGATCGGTGCATTATGCATTCATAGTCATGCTGCAATCTAATCATAGCTTTACGAGCATAAATGTGTTTATTAAAATGAAGAAAATACATCGTACTTACTGCTTCTGGAGAACATTTTATTAATAAGCTGTAGGCTCACCGCGGGCTTTCGGAACACAAGCAGTTCGATTTGAATAGTCTTATACAAGTCATGTAATGTCAGGTGATGAGCAACATCACAGCCTCTTCTTGACAAATGTCAACCCCGCCTTCTCGTGGTGCATCCTGTTCCTACTAAAGGGGCTCTGACGACCGCCAATAGCGGTATAACTATACCATCGGGATTAGAGGAAATGCTATCCCATACTAACCAACCCACTTGGCCAGCGTGGTGAGTTATGGCCAAAACCCCTCCAACATGACTCCACAACTTAAATGTTGGCGCTCAGTCTCCGGCAGCTGTAATGTACCTGGCCAAGGAAGCGGCCACTGCGACATGAAGGCAGAGGGTGCTAAGAATCACCGGAGGACCAGAATAGGCTGCCATTTGATGCTGACCTTGGCTACTTACAATGGACGCCCCCTATCTTCTGATTCAAGGAGGTTTCTTGAATTGGAAGAAGAACTACAAAGGATCAAGTGGGACATCGTCGGGCTAAGTGAGGTAAGGAGAAAAAGAGATCTCTTAGAACTAAAAAGTGGGCATCTCTTCTACTATCGTGGGACAGATACTGGCAGAACTAATGATGTTGGATTTATAATAAACAAGAAACTGAAGGATAAAGTTGTAGAAGTTGAAAGTTCCTCTGACAGAGCTTCACGACTCGTTATCTTACTCTCAAGAAGATTCCAGGCTCAGATTATTCAAACTTATGCACCCACCACAAGTCATCCTGAAGAAGAAATTGAAGAACTTTGTGAGGAAATTCGTCACCTAAATAATAAAGACAAGCAGCACTCGAAGATAATTATGGGAGATTTCAATGCAAAAATAGGGCAACGGTAACAGAATGAAACTTCGGTAGGAAAATTCGGTCACGGCAACAGAAACCAGCGTGGAAATACTCTCGTAGAGTTTGCAGAGGCAGAAGGGTTTTTCATCATGAACTCCTGTTTCAAGAAAAAGAACCAAAGGAAATGGACATGGAAGCATCCTAATGGATGGACAAGTGAAATTGATTTTATTATGTGTAACAAGAAATTTGTCATGGAAGATTGCAGTGTGTTGAACAAGTTCAACACAGGTAGAGACCATAGAATGGTAAGATGTAAGATGCACCTCAACACTAAACTCGAGCGTTGCAAGCTCATAAAACAAACAAAGTGTATTGACGTGACCAACCTTAAAAAGCATCATAATACCTTCAAATTAGAACTGAGGAATAGATTCTCTATTCTAGAAGGTCTAACATCAGAAGAAATGGCCATCTCTGAAGTTAACAGAAAAGTAACCAAAGCTCTTGTGGAAACAGTAACAAAATTAGCTGGCTCTGAGAAAAAGTTGCATGTGAACAAATTATCAGAAAAAACCAAAATGTTGATGCAAAGAAGAAGAGAGATGAGAGCAACTAAAGAAGATGTGACTTTTAAAGTGGAATATGCACTGAAGAGCAATTGAATTAGAGATACCTGTCTAGTAACGTGTAGCACCACCTTTCGCCCTGATGACGGTGGCGATTCGTCTCGGCATGGACTCGATAAGACACCGGAAGCGTTCGGAAGCTATACGGATCCACGACCCCTGAACAAGTTCCCACAGTTCCCGAAGGTTTGATGGAGGGAAGTAAGAGCCTAGAACATCTCTCTCGATGGTATTCCAGATGTGCTCGATGAGATTGAGGTCAGATGACCTAGCTGGCCAAGGAAGCGAGGTCACGTTGGTGGGGTGTTCATCCAACCATTCGGATACAATTCGGGAGCGATGCCACGGTGCATTGTCTTGTTGCCGGATGAGGTCCCCAGTGGGATGTTGAAGACGCACAAACGGGAGCAAACGGTCGTCCAGGATATCCCGGTAGCGTTGACCAGTGAGGGACCATGTCACAAGTACCAGGGGTCCTATTTCAGTCCAGGTAAACAGTCCTCAGACGAAAATGCCACCCCCGCCAGCTTAAAGAGTACCCTGCTGGCAAGAAGGATCCATCGCTTCATGTGGTTTGCGCCGTACTCGTATCTTGCCATCCGCATGTACCAACGTGAATCTCGACTCATCAGTCCAGGCAACATTTTCCCACATGTCTAGGGTCCAGTGGCGATGTTCCCACGCCAATGCTAATCTTTTCACCCTGTGATGTGCGGTCAGCAGCGGTACCCTCGTGGGACGATGGCTTCTTTACCCCATAGCGAGGAAATGGGTCTGGATGGTGTGGCTGCTTACATGTTTTTGTGCACCAGCGTTTAATTGCCGAGTGATTTCTTGCACTGTGGCCTGTCTATCCATTGTTACAATGCGAGCTAGCCGACGATGACACCACTCATCCACACGCTGTTGTCTACGGCAGTTGGCCCTTGTGGGAATGGTTTTACCGGATTCGATGTACTCACGTTGCACCCGTGACACAATGGCTCGTGAAAATCCCAGTGCCTGCACGACTTCCGAGATGGAGTGACCCATTCGTCGTACTCCGACGATTTGCCCACGATCAAATACGCTTAGATCCTTCGTCTTACCCATACTGCGTTCGACTCTTACTGATTCCCGTCGCATCACTCCTTATATTATCGGATCGCTGCATACGTCATGTCGTTTCCGTTTACAGGGCCGCCCTCAGCGCCACATTTGCATAACGCCAGCTGTCTCTTATTCAATTGCTTTTCAGTGTATAGAGCTATGCAAGACAGTACGAAAAAGTATCACTGAAGACGTACTTAAAATTAACTGTGAACTAGTGAGGAAAGCAATTGAAAACAACCAAGGCCTAAAGATATCAAAGGGACATCTGAGTAAGGGAAGAAAACAGATTATGGCACTGAGAAAAGAAGATGGTGCTGTAACAAGAAATAGAGGCGAAATTTTGACAAGAGTGAAAGATTTCTACTCCAAAGTATATGAAAGGGATGATACATGCACTCCAGACATCATGAAAGGTACCAGTACCATAGTTCTTCCAGTCCTTCCAGCAGAATTTGCACATGCAATCAAGAACATGATGCGGGGGAAAGCTCCAGGAGAAGATGGAATTACTGTAGACATCATACAAGAAGCAAGTGGAGAAATCGAAACAGTACTCGCCCAAATTTTCACTCGATGCTTTAATGAAGGGAAGATTCCTGAGGATTGGAACAACGCTACAATGATCCTGCCACATAAAAAATGTGGCATTGAGGATCTCGGGAACTACAGACCTGTCGGCCTCCTATCAGTGGTTTATAAAATCTTCACTAAAGTTCTGTCACACCGCTTGAAGGTAACACTGGACATGGCTCAACCAATGGAACAAGCAGGATTCAGGAGTGGCTACAGCACAATAGATCATATCCACGTACTGAGAGAACTAATTGAAAGAGCGAGGGGATATGAACTTCCATTGTGCATGGCTTTTATCGATTATGAAAAAGCCTTTGATTCGGTGAAACCATCAGCAGTTACAATGGCTCTGAAATCCTATGTTATTGGAGATGCATACATTTATATTATTAATAACATCTATGAAAATGCAAGTGCAAAGTTTCGGCTGTTTGAGAATACAGCACACATAAAAGTTGGAAAGGGAGTGAGACAAGGTGACACCATATCTCCGAAGCTCTTTATTGCCACATTGGAAAATGTCTTTCAATCACTGAACTGGGAAAACAAAGGGATAAAGATTAATGGAGATTATCTAACCCACCTTCGTTTTGCTGATGACATAGTAATTTTTTCAACTATCCCATCAGAGCTGCAGAGTATGATCCAGGAACTTGCTGACAAGTGTAAAGAAGTGGGATTAAAAATGAACTTTCAGAAGACAAAAGTGATGTGCAATGCTTTTACAAGAAATGAAGATCTATCGTTTGATGGAAAAAAGCTGGAGATAACAGATGCGTACGTTTATATTGGACAGCAGATATTAAGTTAAAATCACATTGATGAAGAAATTTTTCGGCGTATAAAACTTGCCTGAAGAGCGTTTGGAAGAAACAGCATAATTTTCAAGAGCAATATGCCATTATGTCTTAAAAGAAAAGTGTTTGATCAATGCATCTTTCCAGTGCTTTCGTATAGTGCAGAGACTTTGACTTTAACTAAAAGAGACATACAAAGGCTGCAGGCAACTGAAAGAAGTATGGAGAGGTGCATGCTTGGTGTAACCAGGAGATAAGAAGAGGAACTCGTGGATCAGAAAAATGACAAGAGTGGAAGACATCATGATCAGAGTAAAATCCCTGAAATGACAATGGGCTGGACATACTGCCCGAAGGACAGACCATCGATGGACAGTCGAAATTTTAGATTGGATTCCAAGGGACAGGAAAAGACCCAGAAGAAGACCACATGTAAGATGGGTGGATGAAATTTGAAAGTATGTGGGAGTAACATGGAGTAGACTGGCACAAGATAGACAGTTGTGGAAGTGGCTTGGAGAGACCTTCGTTCATCAGTGGATTGATAATGGTTGACAATGATGATGATGATACAATTCATGACATAACACAATGAAATTTGGTACCATGCCAGCTATACCAGTGATGTTGGAGATGGAAAGCGCGATTTGACCTTCACTGCAGATATTCCCACAAATTTTCAACAATATTGATGGTTGAAGATTGAAATGGCCAAAACAGCTCTGTACCTCATCTTTCCGCTCTGCGAACCACAACTGGACACGTTTCGTACAATGCAAGGCGCATTATCTGCTTGATAATGCCAAGAGAACAATGCCTGCAACAGTGGGTGCAGGTGATCCCGAAGAATTAATTCTTGTGTTGCAGATGTGATACGACCCAGCTGAATAACCAATGACTCTACGAAATATATGGCACTACGCAGGATCAGGGATCCACATGGATGTTTCACAGTTGAAACCAAACAGTTGGGATAGTACGCTTCCGCAGGTGTTCGCCTGAAGTGGAATATGGACTACAACAAGACAGCAAAGAACGGAAGAAGGGGATCCGCAACGCAGTCCCTGTGGCAGAGTGGTATGAGGCGTTGGCTTCGTCAGAGACTAGTCCGGATTCGAGTCCCTGGGCAAACATCGATGAGTCATGAGTCCGGATCCGAGTCCCTGAACTGTTCGATGGCGCTGTCCGTGTCTCCTTCCTCGAACTAGTGGTCCTAAATTAGCAATGCAAGACGGTTTATAATAATCTGAGTTGCTCATAGTAGTCTTGAAACTACGAACAACGAAATGATCGGCAATAAAGAAGCAATCTGGAAAAGAAGCAGTGCATGTAAAACAATGATCACATTTCACTGTTTAGCTACACATGAATAAAAATACACTCAAACGAAGTAAACAATGAATCCGAAGACGGAATGTCAAATAAGTTTGTCAATAAATCTCCTTTCTTGAATTGAGGCTACTCACCACACAACAGTGAGAGGAGCCCTTCTTATTTCCCTGTACTTAAAGTGTTAACGCGTTACATCATACGAGCGAGAGCTTTTACGATGCTGTATACGACAATCTTGTTTCAATTTTTATGGTGTTGGATAAGAGATTTACGCTAAACTGAGCAGAAGAATGGTCATTAACCTGAAACGTTTAAAAGGATATCATAAGTATATATACATTGAAGTGCCAAAGTCGTGTGATACGTACCTAGTATCATGTAGGGCCTCCTCTTGCCCGACAAAGTGCAGTAACTCCACGTGGCATCGATTTCACAAGTCGCCGAAAGACTTCTGGAGAGATGTTGAGCCATGCCCTCTGAACAGTCGCCCAAAGTTCCCTGGTATTTGAGGGTGCAGGATTATGGGTGCGAATAGACCTTTCCAGGAGCATTCTGGACAGTTCCGACGTGGCCCCACCATCTGTCGGAACTGTCCAGAATGCTCCTGGAACCAATTTCGGACATCTTGGGCCCGATGGCATGGTGCGTTGTCCGCCTGGAAAATCTCATCGTTGTTGGGGTACATGAAGTTCATGAAGGCACTTCATGTACCCAGCAGAGTAACAAAGTGAGTACCGGTTAATGATGCGTTTACAAGGACCAGAGGACCCAAACCGTGCCACGTAAAGACACCAGACACACATGTATGGGGCCACCATCAGCTTGCACAGTGCCTTGTTGACAGCTTGGGTCCATAGCCTCATGAGTCTACGCCACACCCGAACCATATCATCAGCTTGTACCAACTGGTACGCCACATGTTGCCAGTCTTCCAGGGTCCAATTACCGTGATCACGAGACCAGGTGAGGCGCTGTGTCCGATTTCGTGGTGTTAAAAAAGGAACTCTGGAGGGTCTTCTGCTCCCGTACCCAATGGACACTAAATTACGCTGCACTGACCTGATGGATATGTCTCTGGTACCTCCTGCATTGAATGTGGATGTTATTTGAGCTGGTGTTGCTTGTCTGTTAGCGTGGACAATCCTGGTCAGCCGCCGCTGGTCACGGCCATTCAGCACCTGTGGTCGGCCACTGCATTATCCACGGTGGGTGGTAATGTCTTCCGTGAGGTATTCTCGGTACACACGTGACACCGTGGATCGAGAAATGTTGAATATTCGCGCAACTTCGGAAACTGAATATCCCGTCCGTGTGGCTCCCACTACCATGACTCGTTGAAACTCCGATTATTCATGTCGGCTTGCCATAATCCTACTGGCTGTTATTCAACCTGACTCACGAGATTACACCTCGCAACTGATAAAACCCGTGGCGTGCGTGAAACCTTTATACGACCGCAGCGACAGTTCAAAATTTGTATACTGTTATCCCATGATTTTGGCACATCAGTGTATTATTTATAATACACATCAGGGTTTTACTTATAATACACATCAGTGTTTTACTTATAATACACATCAGTGTATTACTTATGGCACATCAGTGTATTACTTATAAAGAAAATGGCTTCAGCATCTTGTGTTTCAAGATTCCATTTCACGATGGTTACTTCGTAAACCATGAAATTCAAACTCTTAATTTTAAGAGAGAACTCTGAACAGTAATCTACAAAATCCGTAATTTCCATGCAAATCCTCTCAGTGGAATTCGCTTAGATACATACGGTCAGTAGAATTTCTGCTTTCCTTGCGAGCGTTCGCAAATGATCGTCGAGCTGCAAATTATGATTAGGTCGCTGCCTAGACTGCTCTGAGAATTTCTGCCACCATCTGTCTGTGAGCCTTCTGGGATAATCCGTTTCGTCGGATTTACCAACAGTCAGATCATAATAACCTCCAATATGTCTGATACACCATTAACATTTCATCAATGAACCTCCACCACATTAACCTAATATCCCAGGTTATGTCTTCAGCATCCAAGGCTGCTGCTAGAAACTGAAACGAAACAAGTATTACAGTAAATGTCAATTAATGTATTGCATTAAGTGAAATACTACAGACTTAGTGAAGATTACTATGGGATATAAATCACATACATGAAACTTTACAGTGATACTCACAAAGTAGCGAATTTTGAAAAGCACTGTAGTGTTGATCACGAAGTTTTGGAATCGATAAAGGATAAGGCAGAGTTTTGTCTTTTATCTTGTGCTTATTTTGTAGGAGTTAACGTTTGGTAATATCATTATTACTTGCTCTTTTCTCTGAAGATATTGTTGGAACTAAGCATGCCGAAAATAAGTTTGAAATTACGCATAAATATAGAGATCATAACTGACAGATGAAATGCAAAGAAGTGAACTTAGGTGAACCGACCCGGTTGCGCAGTGGTCTAAGCGATGGCTTCTGACTGTTTGCACGAATGAGCCCAGGTTCGAGTACCGATCAGGGATGCTTTACGGTACTGGCTCACTCTCTTTCCTGGGACTAGGGAAACAGTGACCTTAAATTAGGAACAGGCAACTGCTTATTTACTCACGGTGGTAGTCGAACTTCGAAACAAAAAAAGAGATAGGCTCAGTTCTGATTAAGCCGTGAGTTTGTTTTTTATTGGAGGTTTAACAACCACCGTGAGCAACTCAGTGGGCTATAAGCAGTCGCCCGTCCCTAATTTAGGGCTACTGGTTCCAGGGAAAGTGAGAGCCAGCGCCGTGAGACAAACACAACATCTATGCCTCACTGGGATTCGAACCCGGACCCATATCAGACGAATGACCAGAAGCCATCGCTTAGAGCACTGGGCCACCGGGGCAGCGCCGTCTGTTTGGAACGTAAAACTACGACTTGCAGATCAGAAAGTTGAAATGAGCTAGTCTAGTATGGTTTAAAAGCGTTTATTTATTTTGTTATAGCCAACACAGGTCTATGATATGAAAAGCAGCTTTACGTAATTTTTACAAATAATGCTGGATATATTGCGAACACAAAGCAGATAGATACACGAATTACCCAACATGGTGCTCTGTCTTCTTGGGATTCTTACATTCCTCACCACTTGCTCTTCCCTCTCGTTTTGATTTTTTTCCACTTTTGCTTGCGTTCATTCTGCGAATTCCGCGGCATTGTCGAAACTGTTAACCCGTTCACACGAAAAAATGTTTTAAAAAATTTATTTTATACTACTGCGATATGTTTATATATATTTAAATATATCTCGTCGAGAGCTTTAAAGCGATATCACGCACAGTCGTGTTGCGCTAATGGTTGCCAAGATAGACTGAGTCAAACGCGGCGGCACCCCCAGAAATATTGCGTCAATACCCCCACGCACAGGGAGCGAGGGAGTGTCGCGCGCAACATGTATTGCGCAATGCGCAAATTGGACTCCATGCTGTTTACGAATATGCTAATACGATTACTGTGCGGCACGTATTTTTAACGCCATAATGATTTCAATTGGGACCTACACTGCTGGCCACCCAAAATGCAACACCAAGAAGGACACGAGATAGCAAAGCCAGATTTACTGGACACATAACAACAGATACAAAGATGAAACGATTGAGCTTACAGGCCCGTGCGACTTGCGGAACACGCAAACATCAATAGTTCGTGTGGCCCCCATGGCTGGCAATAACGGCCGCTACACGCCGCGGCATCGAACGAAAGAGGCTTTGGATGTGGGCTTGGGGTATGTTGGTCCAGGCTGCTTCCACACGTTGCCATAGTTCGTCACGGGTGGTGCTTCCCGGGCCACTCGGTTGCCGATCAGCGACCAGACGTGTTCGATGGGCGACATATCGAAAGAACAGGCGGGCCACGGCAGCAGTGACACCTGGTGGGCCGTAAAGAATTGTTGCACGATGCGTGCCACGTGCGGGCGCGCATTGTCCTGTTGAAACTTGGCCACTGGCAGGTTCTGCAGGTAAGGGAGGTCTACAGGTTCCAAAACGTCGGAGATGGTGCGGTGCCTGTTGTGTGTACCGGCGATGCGTACCAGAGGGGCGCGGGTGTCATATCCAATTGCGCCCCAAACCATAACGCCAGGCGACGGACCGGTATGGCGATGCATAATGCAGGCGTCATACAGTCTCTCGCCGCGGTGCCGCCACACGCAGATCCGACCATCGTGGGGTTGCAGGCAGAAGCGGGATTCGTCGAAGAAGACAATGTCATGCCATTCCGTAGTCCAGGTGCGGTGTTCAACGGCCCACTGCCGCCGCACTCGCCGGTGGTGTAACGCCAATGGTAATCGGAGCAATGGGCGCCGTGCGACAAGTCCCCGCTCCTGCAGACGACGTCGAACGGTACGTGCTGACACAGGTTGTTGCGCAACACACCATAATTCCTGCACTAACGTTCGTGATGTGGCGGTGCGAGCCGTCAATGCCCGCCGCACAACATGCCGGTCCTCTCGTTCGGTGGTGTGCAGCGGCAGCTGCAATCGCTTACGTCGGTCCGTCCGTCCCTCCTGCACCAACCGAATCCATACTCGCCTCACTGTGGCTGGATGTCGTCCCACACGGCCGCCGATGTCTTGGTACGATAAACCGCTGTCGCGATAAGCCACTATTTGTCCTCTGTCGAACTCCGAAACGTGTTGGAATGACTGCCGTATTCTGCGACGTGGCATTAGGAAGCTTCCCACGAACAGGTCCGGCAGCACAACACACTTCCACTACTTACACCCCGCCTTCTGTGCACCCTTCTTATAGTGCTTCTGGGTGGCGTGCCGGTTGCACATGATTTGCATATGCCCTGCAATGCTAATCGTTTGCATGTCTTCTTGCGGGCGACGCATGCTGCCAATTTCAGGCCAATCGGATGCTTCCTTCTTGGTGTTGCATTTTGAGTGGCCAGCAGTGTATTTTTGTCACTGGCTATCGGTCGTAGTCACCCCGTACTATCCGCGGAGTTAGACGTAGTCCTACATCAAAACGTGTGGGACTTACAGCGCCATCCATCAGCATTCGACAGTTTGGCAAACTAATGTGTTTTTTGCGTAATGCCTCTGTCGTCGTTTTGTCCATCCCGATTAAAAGCGATGCGAGGAAATCCGTTGCTGGAAATTGGACGATAAATTCGTATTACAACAGCGATGGGATATACTCGTAAAAGAGGTAATGTTCTCACCTCACAACAAGAAGTGATTCCGAAGATGACGCGACACACCGAAAAGAAAAACATATGAATCTAAGCATTTGATCCGACCCGTACGATATGCTTTTAAGTTGGACTGATTCTTAATGATTTTCTCATAAAAATTCATGTTGCAAGAATGAAACTGACATCGTTCTTTTTTAGGATATTTCCAAAAATGTTTTCACAAATTTTATGGTCTTCGCTTTCAGCTATAAACTTCCTTCAGATTTTTCCATGTGCTTAGCTAAATACAAAATAAAAATAAAGGCAGCAGTACCTGGTTGTTTTGAAAATATTTTAACAAGATTTTCTTTCAACTCTCTGAGCAATCAAAGGTCACTTGGTGCAAAATCTGGTGATTATGGAGGATACGGTGAGAATATTTTTGTTTTTAAAAAAACTATTTCTGGGAATCAGTCGTGCTGACATATGCTTGACATAAACATACAAAGCTTCGCGATTGGTATTTAAGAATTAAACCCGTAAATAAATGGTTTTGTACCAGGCTACGGGAGTCATAACAAAAGTTATGCACACGTTAATCTAAAACGGGAAGCTGATATGCAATCGGGAAAATGATTGCGTCATGTGTAGATCAGACTCTCAGCAACGCAGTAGTGTCAGAAATCATTGGCTGTGAGGACGTGAAAGGGTTTGAAAATCGAAGCGTGCAGCTCCTCAGGTCGAGTCACAGCGTTAGACCAGTGTTCGTACGTGAAAATAGAAACCCTGTGGGGAAATACTCTGACACAGATCCACACTGCCTTGCAAGATATTTGTGGGGAAGGAACTCTTGGTCAAAACACAATTTCTCGCTGGGCATCGTTCTTTCTGGAGGTCCGAAGCAGCATCGAAGATGATCACCGCTCAGGCCGACCTTAAACGGCGACAGACAAAACGTCTGTCACCACTGTAGCAATGCTTCTCGAAGAGAATCGCCGTTTGACAGTCGAGGAGATTGCTCATCAGGCAAATTTTTCCACCATGTCTGTTCACCGGATTTTGACCAACTCACTGGGGAAAAGAAAAATTGCCACGCGCTGGGTGCCTCATCAACTCACCCCCGAGCAGGAGGCAGCCGGTGTGAGCATCACACAGGATCACCTCCGTAGTTTCGAAAGGGAGGGCGACACGTTCATGAATAGAACTGTCGCAATTGATGAGACGTGTACCCGTGATTTTGAGCCGAAACTGTAGTCACAATCGGCGGAATGGAGGCATCCAAGTTCCCCACGCCCCTCAAAGTGTCGTTGGCAACAATCCAAAGTGAAGCAAATGATGATTTTTGCGTACGATGCACAGGGTGTTGTGGCCTCTGATCGAATGCCGGTAAGGCAAAATGTCAACACGCTTTATTATCGTGACTTTCTGAGGACAAAGTTCAGGCCGATAATTCGTCAAAATCGCCCCAACTTGTTGTAAGCGAGAGGGGTCTGGTACGATTCGTCCAACGACGATTGGTCCAATGCCGATTCGTCCAATGGACAATTGGTATAAAGGTACGATTCGTCCAATGGGACGATTGGTCCAATGCCGATTCATCCAATGGACGATTGGTCCAATGCCGATTCATCTAATGGACAATTGGTCCAAAGGTACGATTCGTCCAATAGGACGATTGGTCCAATGCCGATTCATCCAATGGACGATTGGTCCAATGCCGATTCATCCAATGGACGATTGGTCCAATTCCGTCCTATCTGTCCGAAGTGCTACTCGTGCTATAAAAGTCTCATCTCCTCTTATTCTGTCTACGATGTTATACGAAAGTACCGGTAGTCCAAACAATGTAAAAAATAATGTTACATTTCACGCGGATTTCTTTCTCTTTTTTTTTTTTTTTTTTTTTTTTTGGAATCGCGTTTTCTTGTTATACTGTCCTTGCTGCCGTATGAAGTTACAGATGTACGAGCCGTTCTATCAACTTTAATGTTTCTCTTTTGCATGAAATAATAAAAAAATACTAGTGTTCCGTTTCTGTTTGTAGAATGCAGTGGGGTTTTCCGCCAACTGCCCATGGAAACAACTGCTCGGGGTTTGGTCAGAGGCCTTTTCAACAGTTTTTATTCCAGCGATGTCATATTCATAATGTTTACATATTAAATCAAGTTAATAATATTGCGCTTTTACTTAAACACGAAATATTAATTCATAGGCCCTAGGCCTAGGCTTTTTTAACAGTTTTAATTCTACCGATGTCAGATTCATAACGTTTACATATCAAATCAAGTTAATAATATTGAGCTTTTACTTAGGCACGAAATATTAATTCATAGGCTCTAGGCCTATGCCTTTTTAGGACTTTTTATTCTACCGATGTCACATTCATAACGTTTACATATTAAATCAAATTAATAATATTGCGCTTTCATTTAAGCACGAAATATTAATTCATAGGCCCGCGGCCTAGGTGCCTAGAAAAGACCTGAGGAATGATACGATGAGTGCCTTTTATAAGGTTTTATAGAATGTTTACAAATACCAAATATCTAGGTTATAACTCAAAATCTTCTAAAAAGGCCAGGGGCCTAGGTGCCTCGTAAAGACCTGAGAAATGATACGATGAGTGCCTTTTATTAAGTTTTATAACATATTTACAAATACCAAATATCTAGGTTGTAAATTAAAATCTTCAAAAAATGCCCGCGGCCTAGGTGCTTTGCAAACAGCTGAGAAATGCTCCATTGAGAGCCTTTTACCAGGTTTATGTAAAATGTTTACAATTACTAAATATACGGAAATTATCTTTCAAAAGGATATAAAGAGGAGAGTAATTTAAATTATTATTCCTTTCTGGAAAATAAAAAAGTTTACTGTTTTTAAGATGATACCATTGGACGAATCAGCGTTGGACTAATCGTACCATTGGACGAATCGGCATTGGACCAATCGTACCATTGGACGAATCGGCATTGGACCAATAGTACCATTGGACGAATCGGCATTGGACCAATCGTACCATTGGACGAATCGGCATTGGACCAATCGTACCATTGGACGAATCGGCATTGGACCAATCGTACCATTGGACGAATCGGCATTGGACCAATCGTACCATTGGACGAATCGGCATTGCACCAATTGCCGTTGGACGAATCGTCCGGGACCGAAGCGGCATTGGACCAATCGTACCATTGGACGAATCGGCATTGGACCAATTGCCGTTGGACGAATCGTCCGGGACCGAAGCGGGGTAGATCTCGCTGCATGACAACGCATCGTGCCATGGTGCAACGTCGGTATGGAGACTTTTGACGAAATATGGCTGGAAAATTTTATCCCTCGCACCATACAACCTTGATCTCAGTCCACCCGACTTTGATATTTTCCCGTAGTTAAAAAATCGGCTCCGTGGCATCCGCTACGAATCGCTGGCCGAACGATGTATCATTGGACGCGACCACGGCTGAACAAAGATAGAGTACTACTGGGAACCCAGGACCTGCCTCACCGATGGCAAGCTTTTATCAAAAATGGACAGTGTGCAGAATTTTTATTAGGACCCCCGTATAAGCGTTTTAAACTGGTACAGAGTTTGATTTACTCTTTATTAATATTCCTGAAGATGCTATACATTCATCCACTGAAAATATCACCGTTTCCCTACTCACTGCCTTTATTCTCGAGAAAGGTGCATGGGCGAACTTCATGCTTCACGTTTCACCTGGATTCGAACCTGGAACCATTTCGGACGATTAATTGGAAGCTAGAGCCTCATACTACTCGAGCACCGGGGCCGCGAAATTCGTTTAATGACAATAAACAACTATGTTCTCACTGCGTGGATGCTATTTTGGTGTATTTTAATGCCGGTAACTATTTCCGATGCGAAATGTTTTTCATATAAATTCAAAATTTTTAAGTAAATCATAGACTTTCCGCTAGAGGGCGCAATGGTAAAATTGCGTTTTCTGCGTTATTTCTGCTTCGAAAACTCCAATTTGAAAAATTCTTCCTTTATCGCATACAGCTCCAGGTGGAAAATGTTTTTCACATAATTTCTAATATTTGTTAAAGAATGGTTTGGCCACCAGAGGGCATAAGCCTTAATTTCTGCTTCTGATGTATTTGCAGCAAAAGCTGAGCTTCTAAAATCTCGATTGAAAAAAATTCGTTTGTGGACTGATACTACTCACATCGACAAACCTTTTAGGAATATTTTCTTCATAAAATAGTGCACGGTTTCTACGCCGGGTGGAGTAGATGTATATCTTATTTTTGTCAATATCTCTACTTCTAGGAGTCTAATTTGAAAAATTCATTCTTTGTTGGATAGTGTTTCCGATGCGAAATGTTTTTCATATACATTTAAAATTTTCAAGTAAATCATAGACATTCCGCTAGGGGGCGCAAAGGTAAATTACGTTTCCTGCGTTATTTCTGCTTCGAAAACTCCGATTTGAAAAATTCTTCCTTTATCGCATATAGCTCCTGATGGAAAATGTTTCTCATATAATTTCTAATATTTGGTAAAGAAGGGATTGGCCACCAGGAGGCATAAGTGTTAATTTCTGCTTCTCATGCATTTGCAGCAAAATCTGAGCTCCTGAAAACTTGACTAAAAATTGTTTTATCTTGGACTGATATCGCTCACATCGAAAAACCTTTTGAAGATACTTTCTTCCTAAAATAACGCATGTTTCGTCGCCAGAGGGCGTAGATGCATATCTGAGATTTGTCCATATCTCTGCTTCGAAGAGTCTGATTTGAAAAATTATTTCTTTGTTGGAGAGCGTTTTCCTCTGCGAAACGTTTCTCATACAAATTCAAATTTTTCGTAATGCACAAGTCTGCAACCAGAGGGCGTAAGTTCACGATTCCGTTTACAGCAATATCTGCGGGATTAAAAACCCGGCTGAAAAACTTTTTTTTCGGTCAGATACTATTGTTTTCCATACCAGTTTCATTGACTTTGTATAGCTTTGATAAGTTTAATTCGTGTCAGAACGGATTCGAAAGACGTGCTCATTTCACCCCAAAACTTCGGTGTCATTTTTCCTTTATTTTGTAAATTTATTGTGATGTGATTAATCAATACAAACATTTGACGTGGACTAGGAACATCAAACAGAAGTCATCGCTCTTTCCACGTTTTTAAGTGTCACGGAAAAATTCTCATTGACCGCCACAAGGAATCGAACCCAGGGTGTTCCAGTTACGCGTCGGATATGCTTCCACTGCACCACAGCGGCATTGAATCCCTCCAGACTCACATGCACTAACTGCGAAGCCAGCGGGCTCGAATTCCTCCAGACTCACATACACTAACTGCAATCTGCCAATTGGCTTGGCCAGTTAGTGTATGTGAGTCTGGAGGAATTCGAGAAAGCTGTGGGGCAGTGGAAGCATATCCGGTGCGTAACTGGAAGATCCTGGGTTCGATTCCCGGTGTCGGTCATGAGAATGTTTCCGTGACTCACTTATAAACGTGGAAAGCGCGATGACTTCTGTTTGATGATTGTGATGTGCACTGCACAGCATTGACAGGTTACATTGATGGATAAAACAGAATGAATCACAATGGTTCTTTCAAAAAATAGCAAACACAACAAGAATGACTTCTACAAGGACAAAAACAACTTCTTTTTATATCTTTCACATTAAACTTTTAAATCTACAAATTGTGCTTTCTGCCCAGTTTCTAATTTTGAAATCATCTGGCAGTTTGAAATGGTTTCTCAAATCAATAAAATTCTTTTGTGCACTTGTGCTACACGCAACGAAATCTCTTATTATTGCACAACACAAATAGTCTTTTGAATACACTCAGCAATTGCTTCACATGTTACCTACTGTTCTGTGGATTTTCTCAACAGACATACCCTATCTCTTCAGATATTCTGTTCCACTAACAGTAGAAAAACCACTAACAGGATCTCTCCACACTTTTTTTGTTTTGAACTCTCGTTGAACAACAATTACAAAGTACGCAAAGACCTTTCTCAGCTAAAGGAGCCATTTTGAACTAAAAGGTAGCTTGAAAAGCGGAAATTCAACAATTAGGAGAGTTAAAAGATCACTGAGTAACTTAGAGAAACTTACGTTTCCATTTTGTTTCCTACATGCAGATATATTTTTCTATGTTTCAAAGTATTTAATGATAACTTTTTTTGCAATTGGGAAGACCATTTTGAATCACTTGTTTTTTTTACTCAAGCTTATCACCTGACCCTTTCTTATCCCTAAAGGTATGTCTAAAACATACCTTTCCGTTCTTCTCTGAGTAACCGTCGAGTTTGCCTTCTCGGTGTCCGAGTGCTCAGAGGCGGAAGTTTCTGGATGGTCGTCAGAGAAGGGCCCGGGTTCTAGTTCCGAAAAAGATATGGGTGGCATGCCTGCCTTTCGGCACTGATTCTATCGCGTTACTGCAGCCAGTTGCCCCTGATTAGGTGCGGGTGACTTCTTATAGACCTAAGAGTTTCTCACGGTGGTCGTTAAATTACAAAAAAAAAAAAAAAAAGAGCTAATTTAATGGTCAGTTACTGGAGCTTCAATACAAGAAATTGTTACAAAACTGGCAGATTTTCAAAATAAAGAAACGAACAGAAAGAAGGAACGAAGAGAGAGTGAGAGAGAGAGAGAGAGAGTCTTATCTGATCGTTTAATCGTTCGTCTATTAGATATTTGCTCTACAAATATTCCGTTAGGCATTGCACTTTATGATACACAGGAAATTTGTCAAAAGGAAAGCATCTCTGAAAAGTAATTTTTACTGATACACTATTTCCAAAAAAAAAAAAAAAAAAAGAAAAGAAAAGCACCCAGAAGGAATCATCCGATCAAGAAAAGAAAATTAATATGTGCAATGTACGTGTTTAGGAAAAGAAATTATTGCAATTCCAGAGAGGTTCGGCCATTTATTCAGGTAAAACAGTGGAACAAGTCAGTATGTTTCAACTCCACCTCTGGCTCGGATACAGAGCAGTTACCTGCGTGGCATATGCATACAGTTACTGAGGTACACCATACTACTGAGGTATAACATGCCAGATGATGTCCAAATTGCGGGTCAGTTCTCAAACATTCTGGGATCGGAGTTGGTAGCGTTCCATCATGTCGTAAACATGTTGGATCGGTGAAAAACCATGTTGGATCGGTGAGAAACCATGTTGGATCGGTGAAAAACCATGTTGGATTGGTGAAAAACCATGTTGGATTGGTGAGAAACCATGTTGGATCGGTGAGAAACCATGTTGGATCGGTGAGAAAACTTGTTGGATCGGTGAGAAACCATGTTGGATCGGTGAGAAACCATGTTGGATCGGTGAAAAACCATGTTGGATTGGTGAAAAAACATGTTGGATTGGTGAGAAACCATGTTGGATCGGTGAGAAACCATGTTGGATCGGTGAGAAAACTTGTTGGATCGGTGAGAAACCATGTTGGATCGGTGAGAAACCATGTTGGATCGGTGAGAGAAAGGGCAATCAGGTAGACCATGGAATGGTGTCGACATTACGGGGGAAGGCCTGGGAGAGTAATGCCGTGTGTGGCCGGGAATTATCCTCTTGAAAAATTGCCCGGTGATGCTGCGACAGGAATGGCAACACAACATGGTCGTAGAATGCCGTCGACGTAGCGTTGAACCGTGAGGTTAGTGCGGAAGACTACCAAGGTTGTCCGGCTATCGTAGGAAATGGCTCCCCAAACAGTCACTCTCAAGATGTGAGCCGTGTGCCGTTCCATGGTAAAGGTAGGATCCGTGCACTGGCCGGATCGTCTCGAGATATGTATGCGCTGGTCACTGGAGCCAAGTGCAAAACCGTGACTCATCACTGAAGACAACACGACGACACTGGGCACTGTTCCACTTTGATCGGGACTGACGCCACTGAAACCGGTACCTGCAATGCTCGCGGGTCAGTGGTAGGCGGCGGAGTGGCCTTCTCGAATGTAGTTCTCGTGCAGCACGTCATCTGGCAATGATCCGGATATCCACTTCCGTACCTACAGATGACGCAATATGGCTACGAATGGTTGAGAGCGACGAATTCTATTCTGTACGAGCGGCTTTCACAATTGCTCGATCCTCGAGTTTTGTCGTTGCCCTCGGCCGTCCGCTGCCCGCGTGCCGCTGTGCTGTGCCCTACTCGACCCATTGGCGCCAACATCGTCCAATTGCCGCCACGCTCCGAAGGACAAATGACTGGCAATACGACGACCTGTCCAACGGCCTCTCTCAGCCTAATTATACGTCCTCTCTCAAACTCTCTCAACCGCTCGTATTGTGCACTGATCCGACTTCGAGACATCCTCACTGTCCGTGAAGGTAAATGAAACCGCAATCTGCTGTCACAATTGTCCCTGCATGCGAGCTTTGCTCTTGATATGCCCTCCTAGATGTACGGTTCCCATGCACAATGGCGGGCCACTATTTTGTCATTGGTCGTTTTTTTTAATAATTTACATGCTCCGCCCTGAGGTACCTGCATGCGGAGTTTCATCACGATCGAAGGACTTTCTCGAGGGGCTTCTTCTTCTTTTTTTGTGTGTGGCAAATAGTGTATTTTTCTTGGGGTTTTTTTGTAATTTTATATTTCATTAATGCGCTGTCATAACACACAATGCTTTAGGTTTTCCAATTTTCCTTGTTTGAGGGCTCTTCGAAAGAGATAAAAATATATCAAAGCATGCAGAAGAAATAATCCCTCAGGGCTTGTCAAAATATAAATCAAGTGTTTGTCAATGCTATCACTATGTTTAGCAAACAATGCCTGAACTAATTCTACTTTGACGAGATCATGATTATCTTCTAGTCTCTTGTCAGCAACAGCAGAACTTAAAACCTCGATCTCCAAAAGTCACAATTTTTCTATGGAGAAAAATCTAAAAAAAAAAAAAGAAATGAGTACAAGTATTGTTTGCAAGAGACAGGTAGTGTGTCACGGTACCGTCTCCTTTTACTCTGTTTTGTATAAATGACGTAGGTATGTTTTTATTTTCTTATCGCCGGTTTATGTACGTTTCATTTCGCTATTTTGATTTCTCTTTTCCTCCCACAGAACATCCCGGAATGTTATTTTCTTTTTTCCCCATATCTTTGAAGAATGTTCTCATAGCTGTAACGTTATAACGCGTGGATAAGTAAAGTGAAAAATAAATAAAAAACACCGAAATGTTACTGTCAATGCCATGAGGTAACTTTTAAACACACAAACAAAATGAACACAAGTTTGTAAAATCATGCAATGCATTGATTATAATACGATTTGCAACATACCAGAAATCATTACACAAGTTAACACTCAAGTTATGAGAATAATGGCTGTGGAATACATCTCGGTCCTGTGCCCTGACCCTTTATCCCATATCGATGATATTCAACAGAACCGGTTCGGTATACCTCCAAAATAACATGATAAAGTTTTGTTGCAATCAAAGCATTTTTACGTAAGTTATGATGCATAAGGTCTATGGAATAGATCCCACACCTGTGTCCTAATCTTTGACCCCATTTCGCTCATTTTCAATAGAATTCGTCCCCAGCAGGTCCTTACAAGATACTAACACTTCATCCAAATCGAAACATTTTTACGTAAGTTATGACGCATAATGGCGATGGAAGTGATTCCGCTCCTATGTCCTGACCTTTGACCCCATTTCGCCCATTTTCAACAGGGTTTGTGGCCAGGTGGTCCCCTACCACATACTAAAATTTCATCGAAATCGAACCTTTTTTACGTCAGTTATGACGCATAACAGCAGTGGAATGAATCCCGCTCCTATGTACTGACCTTTCACCCCATTTCGTTCACTTTAAATAAGGTTCCTTCCCAGGTGATACCCTACCAGATACAAAAAATTCATCGAAATCGAGCGATTGTTACGCGAGGTATCGTGCGTACGGGCATGCGCACACAACGCGTGACGTAATAAAGCAGATGGAAATCACGACCATCTGCTGGCAAGAGTATGACGTCATAAAACTTTAATAGGATCCACACACAACGCGTGACGTAATGAAGCAGATGGGAATCACGACCATCTGCTGGCAAGAGTATGACGTCATAAAACTTTAATAGGATCCACACACAACGCGTGACGTAATGAGATATATGGTGTGACCGCGCGCCAACATTCTCAAACGCGAGATTGTGACGTCATAAGATTTCTAAGCATTAGAAACATTAATGGAACGACGCCATGACACTAAAAACGCTGTAATTCGAGGTGGTTATTTAACCCACTAAACGAATTCTCCTAAAGTCGAGATCAAGCTAAATCGATTTCTAGTACCAGAAAACGGTAGGTTAACGACTTTCATTAGAATTCTTAGAGCCGTTTTCAAAATAAAATGTTCATACATACATACATACATACATACATACATACATACATACAAGAATTGCTACTTTTTTTTTTTTTTTTTTTTTTGATTGGAGGTTTAACGACCACCGTGAGCAACTCAATGGGCTATAAGCAGTCGCCCGTCCCTAATTTAGGGTCACCGGTTCCAGGGAAGGGAGAGAGCCAGTGCCGTAAGACAAACACAACATCCATGCCTCACCGGGATTCGAACCCGGACCCCTCACGGACGAATGATCAGAGGCCAGCGCCTTAGACCACTGCGCCACCGGGGCGGCAAAAAATTGCTACTTTAAGGTGGGCGTCAAGTAATTTTGCTTCCTATACTTCCAATGGAAAAACTTCTGTACACATTTTCTTCACAATTAATGCGTTCCCAAGAATGAAAATTTGAACATCGATTAAAATAGTTTCATTTCATAACTTGGAATACTTAATATTTTCTAAACCATAACCGTAATAATATTTTCTAAACCATAACCGTAATAATATTTTCTAAACCATAACCGTAATAATATTTTTAAACCATAATCGTAATTATGCAATCCAACATTTATTTGTCAACTGACGTCATCAAAGTACAAGTCGCGCCATCTTTTTTCTGGTTTCAACACCACCAAAGGAAAGGTTATTGTTTTTTAAATATAATTATGGTTATGTTTTAGAAAATGTTAAGTATTCCAAGTTATAGTATGAAGTTATTTTAATCGATGTTCAAATTTCCATCCTTGGGAACACACTAATTGTGAAGGAAATGTGTACAAAAGGTTTTCCATTGGAAATATAGGAAGCAAAATTACTTGACGTCCACCTTAATAGTGTGGGATAAGGGCGATGGAATGGATCCCAATCCCATGTCCTGACCTTTGACTCTATTTGTCCCATTTTCAATAGGGTTCCTCTGCAGGTGGTCCCCTACCACATACTAAAATTTCATCGAAATCGAACAACCATTTTTACGCACCTTATGACGCATAAGGGCAATAGAATGGATCCCAATCCCATGCCCTGACCTGTGACTCCACTTCACCCATTTTCAATAGGGTTCGTCCCCAGGTGGTCCCCTACCACATACTAAAATTTCATTGAGATCGAACCATATTTACGCAAGTTATGACGCATAAGGGCAATTGAATAGATCCCGCTCTTATGGCGTGACCTTTTACCCCATTTCACCCATTTTCAATAGGGTTGGTCCCCTTGTGGTCCTCTACCACATACCAAAATTTCATCGAAATCGAACCATTTTTACGTGAGTTATCGTGCCGACAGACGGACGGACGGAAAGAGCTGGAGCATATACGCTTCTTCAGTTCAACACAATTTTATTAACAAGGTTGGGTTCAGGAGGCGAACATGGGCGTCCTGATACATATATTGTATGGTAAAATATACAAACTATAAAATTTTATGTACATTATATACAGCACGATGTATTGATTCACAAAGGAGCCTCGTGGTAAGAGGTACAGGCATTTTGCACAAGAACAATAAGAGAGATTGTCGAAACATTTCGTCTCGAAGCATAAGTATATTATAGTGCTGACAAATAACAGAACGAGAATATTATAATGAAGCACTGTACAAAAGGAGAACTGTGGATGACAAAGTAGACAATGTGAAACCTAAGGCAAACGGAATTACGATGTCTTAGTACTGGTAGAAAAAATGATAATCAAAGAGAAAACAAGTAAGACTATATACATTTGAACAGTATGCTGCATATTATATTCACATTTGTTAGAAGATATAAGCTTTATGTTGAAGTTTGATTCCGAAAACCAGTGGTGAGCATGCACGTTGAACTGAAGTTCAACAGAGCTAGAGCAACGAGGTTATAAACTACCGACAGTCAGTTGCAACGTCGCTGGCATGCCGGCGAACCAGGAAGCGGCCGGAGACCAGGTGGAACGGAAATGTTGTTCTCTCTGTTGGGCAACGGCCACAAGGTTCTCTAGACGAAGTCTTGAGAGGAGACGCTCCCGAAAGTGGCACAGTAGTTCCACAGAAGCTTGGTGGATATTATAAGGAGATGAGATATCTCGGCAGCGCTGATGAAATACGTAAATGACGTGTTTAACCAGGATGAAAATATATGAGCAGATGGGTGGAAGCTTGACTGGCGGAGAGACCTGCAGGAGGAGTGTCTTATAGGCATCGAAAGGAAGATCAGTTGTGGCTGAACGTTGAGCAATGGAAAATGCAAGATGGAGTAGTGGAAGGAGGATGGCACAATGTAGATAAACGTGAGAGACATCAGCTTCTTGAGCACAGAAGGGGCAAAGAGGTGAGTCAAGAATGGTCATGCGGTGGAGGATGGATGGAACGGGAAGATGGCGGTGGAGAAAAAGCCAGTGAGTGTTTATTTCAAGAGGAGCTGAAAGAGGAGAAAGGGTGGCAGACCAGACAGCGGTGAGAGAGGATTGGGAGACATCAGGGATGTGAAGGGGAGAAGGAGAGTGGGATTTTAAAAGTAACCGATAGAGAACTGAGGTTGAAAGAGAGGAGAGTGGAAGTGTAGATCTGCTGACTGAAAGAAAGAAAGGAAGGGGGAGGGAGGCGGAAGGAACAAAGGTCAGGCCGGTGGTGGTTGCGAGATGAGGAAACTTAGCAATGATGGTAGAGAGTAGGGAGTCATAGACAGAGCGAGAGGAGGGTGAAAGTAGAACGGTGGGTGGGAGGCTGGCGTAGGGTCGCCATGACAGATCTGAGGTTACAAGGTCTTTGACGGTTACAACTCCGACTCGGAGCCAAGAAGGATAGGCGAAGCATGAAAGATGAGGGGGTGAAGAAGAGAGGAGAAGAACAGGGTTCGGCAAGGAGTTCAGTGGTGGAATCGGGTGGCGATCGAGTGAGCGGGAGAGAGCGGAGAAAGGTAAGAGTCTCCCGTAAGGCAGGAGGAAGGCGAGAGTGAGTGGTAGTACGGAGGTCCATTAGAATAAAAGAAGTGAAAGTGAAATTAGTGTTTCTCGAAGAGGTGATGACATTCCTTGCGGTAACGGCGTCGGCAACAGGTGAGGTATGAAGACGGAGGAACGAAGTAATCCGGAGAGCTTGATAGTACAGTCGTGTATCAATTAGGCCAATGCCACCTTGGTCAGGAGGAAGGCTGAGCTTTGGGGGCACTGAGCCAGTGGTGTCCGGTCCAGATAACTGAGGTGAAGCAGCGAGTGATATCATTGAGACGAAGAAGTGGGGATTTAGTAGCAAGCCAGGAATGTGTGCACATGGAGAGAAGATAGGTTTGCGCAAGACGTGTACGTTGAAAATATGAAGTACAGAACTGCGCTTTTCGCCAAAACGCAGTTGGCCGATGAAGACGTGGCTGGATGGTATTCCACGTTGTGCTGGAGGCTTCACCTGGGACGCCAAGATGTACGCCAAGGAAACGTTGAGAGGCTGAAGACCAGTGCGCTCCCCATGGGGAATCCAAGCGGTCAACCCATGAGCCGCACCACAGGCCTTTGTTTTTTTTTTTGTATTAATCGCAGCTCCGGAGCAGGAAGCGTAATCGGCGAAAAGACTTTGGAGCAAAGAGAACTGTGAATCCAGGCGTATACAGAAGGTAACGTCGTCTGCATGCGCCACGGAAGTGGTGACATGGTGTCTCGTGCGGGGGGTGAGTGGCGGAAGGGTGGCTTGAAAGGAGCGTTGAATGGAGCTAAAAAAAAGGTTCTAAGGCTATAGCAAAAAGTTGCCCGGAGAGTGGGCAGCCTTGCCTCACTCCGCGGCGGAAGAGGATTGGTGCTGTAAGAAAGGTGGGCAACTTGACCTGGAAACTGGCGTCCTGGTAGATGGAGGTGAGGAGAGAAATAAACGGAGATGGAAATCCAAATCTGAGAAGTGTGGCGGAGAGATAAGTGTGGGAGATATTATCAAAGGCGGACTGTTGGTCTAAAGAGAGGAGGGAGAGGGGTTCAGAGCGGGAGCGCGCAAGGTGAATTAGATCAGTCAGGAGATGGATGTTGTGAGATAGGGAACGGCCGGGAACTGTGTAAGTCTGGTTAGGGGAGAGGATGTAAGTGAGGATGGGATTTAGTCGTTGTGAAAGAAGCTTGGTATAAAGTTTGTAGTCGAGATTCAGCAGGGAAATTGGGCGCCAGTTCACCAAGTCCAGGAGATCACCTTTTTTGGGGAAAAGGACAACGTATGCATTTGTAAATCCCCTCGGGAGAGGAGAGTAAGTAAAGGCAGCAGAGAAAGCGGAGAGGAGAAACGGAAGAAGAAGAGGCAGAAAAGTTTTATAAAAGCTAAAGGTTAGGCCGTCCGGACCCGGAGCGGCACTAGAATTCAGAGAAAAGAATGTAGTGTTAAGTTCAGAGGGCGTGGGGGAAAGGAGTAGAGAAGAAGCGAGATGGGGGGGAACCTGAGGTAGATTAGAAAGGAGAGAATCCATTGCTGCAGAGGATGGTTGAGGAGGTTCACTGAACTTCGTGGAGAAGTACTGACGGACATGGGAACAAAGCGCAATCGGCTCATCTGATACCTCTCCAAAAGAAAGGCGTAGATGATGAAGTATGGACGAAGCTCGTCGGGTGTTTTCCACTGACGTCAGGAACTCATAGTTGTGAGCATCCGGCGTCAGGTGTTGCAAACGAAGTCGGTGGAGAGCTTGTTGCGCCAGAGGAGTGAGAAGAGATCGAAGCTCTTCTTGAAAGGAGGAGAAGAGAGGATCACTGAGACTGAGCATGGATAGCATTGAACGAACATTGTCTAGGCGCATGTTCTGGAGTGTCTTTAATTGGAAAGAGTAGTTTCGGACATGCAGAACGAGCTTTTGCTTGATCTCCAACCAAGAATTTAATCCGCAGAGTGCAGATAGAAGCTGCGGTCGTCTGTCAATCAGGAATGACCGGACCGAAGAGCAGAATGCCGGGTCGGAGAGAAGTGTATCATCAAATGTCCACGGGCGAATTATCCTGGGTTTGAATGGTGCAGTATGGACTATAATGGCAATGGCGCAGTGGTCAGATGAGGCCGTGGGATGCACACTCGATTCGGTCACGGCAGGAAGTAGAGTACTGGAGGCATAAAACCTGTCAAGGCGGGCTAAGAAAGGATTTTGCGCATGAGAGGAGCGCCAAGTGTAATTAGTCGACCATGGATGAATATGCCGATGTACATCATGAAGAGCGTTGTTGGTGACAACTGTCTGGAGCAGGTTCGCCAGGGCATGGTGGCGCTCTCTATTTGTAGAAGACCTATCCAGAAGAGGATCCAGGGTACAGTTAAAATCCCCACCAACGAGAACATGGTCTGACGGTGGGATACGGTCGAGTGCTCTGCGAAGACGCGTGAAGAGAATTGATAAATGTGTTGTAGTGCTTGGAATATAGATATTGAATAAATGATATCTGGAAGATGCGATGGTAAAGGATGCATGCTGTAAGAGATCTCGACAAATACTTCGCACAGAGAGGGATGTGATAATAGAATTGAGAGTATGACTAATGCCGATGGCAAGACCGCTATGAGATGTTAGTCCATAGGCGTGATGAAACACAAAGTTCCACTGGCGCCATCGAGAATAGACGGTAGATGGTTTGCAATTTGTCTCTTGAAGGAGGAGAATATCAGCCCCCAACGGGTTGAGGTCTTCACATGCCAGAGAGTTGCTGAGGGGAAGCGAATCCCCTGCAATTAAGTGACACGATCTTGAATTGTGGGGTTTCTTGCCTCTAGCTGAAGATCTTTCGGAGCTGGAGGAAAAGACTTGAGACGATAATAGAAGATTTGTGCCCACGGATGGGTGGGGACATTCTGGCGGCAGAAATGCGACACATTGAAGATCTGCTCCGGCACAAGTTGTCGAAGCGATGGATTCTTGACTGCTAAGGCACGCGCTATTGCGTAGCTTGTCGGATTCGTTAAGTATGTATGGAGATCAATGTATGAGAGTGGTACGGGAGGTATATTGGCTGTCTGGAGAAATGCAGCGAACTCTTCGACCGTGGGAAAGGAGACTTCGGCTGGTGAGGTGTGTCGAGGAGAACTGCTGGAGAGGGAGGTTGAACGAGGTGAAGTAGAGTTTTGCTTCTTCGCTACTCGCCTGCTGCGGCCAGAGCCGCGGCGCTTCAGTGGAGGCTCGGTCCTCTCATCCTCACATTGCGTCTCTGGACCAACGGACTCCACATCAGCTGTTTCGGAGGTTCTAGTGGTAATAGCTGGTTGTAAACCTTCTGAAAGGGACTCAGTGGTGGAGCGACGACGTTGCGGGAGTGAGGAGGCAATTGTAGGAAAGTCCTCTAGTGAAAAATAGGAAGCGGCTGGGGGAGCGTTGCGTTGACCAACGTCTGTAAGCGAACTTTTTTCATTATATCTTGGCTCCGAGGCCTGCTGTGCTGAAGTAGATGGTGTAGTAAGCTTCGAGGTAGGAACAGTACCTGTAGGAGCGCCAGTCGGAGTCGGTGGAACTTGATGTGGGCAGTGCACGCGAAGATGGTTTTCGCCATGGCAAAGCGTGCAGTGCAAGGAGGTAATGACTTCGATTCTCCGACGTTGCTGGCCACACCGTACGGTTAGGATCTTCGGGCACGCAAGCAGATGATCGTCCGACGGAAATATGACACGGGCACTTGGACGAAACCCTGCAATGGGTTAGTCGTCGGGATCTCTGGGCGCCTCCGAAAGGGTCGTTATTGGTCCAACCACTCGGCCAAATTTGCTGAGTAAAGTGCATAGAGCGACATCTGGAGACTTCAGGCGGGACTGGGTGGAAAGTGACCTGGATAGGTCGCTGCGCCACAGGTTCAGCCAGAAGATGTACATCTTTGATGGATAAGCCATCAGTCATCACAAGGTCTGCATTTTCTTTACGGGCAAAATACACTAATACGGCCCGTGGCTTTCGAGCCATATGAGTGATATAAGCTCCTGTAGGAAGCATCTTCTTTAGGGCAATACTATATTCCTTGAGTTTCGTGTCTGGTAATGCATCAAAACAGACACCGAAATCCATTGTTTAGAAAAATTGTTTCCCGGCTGGGGAATCCTCTGGGATATCGATGGTGGCAGAACTACCCTCAACACTGACGTAAGAGTCAGGAAAAACGGGAGCAATAAACTTGGAAGGAACTCTCGCTCCGGAGGTCACTTTGGAGTAAGTGAGAGACATAGAGTTGGCAGCGGAAGGATACGACACAGTGCTGATTGCTGGTAGCGGCTTGGTAAACTGAGTTGAGCCAGTTGAAGGCAACGCAACCGGGCAATAGGTCACATCCATAGCTTCGGCAAATGAACCAGGGACGTGCGTCAAGGTGACGTCACTCTCCTGGACAGGGATATCAGCTTGAGCTTTTGCAGAGGAGTCGCGCGTCACATCTTGAATGCGTATGACGTCTCCGACGTGCATGAATGCTGATTGGTCTCCTGAGAGTGAGGAGGAGGAGGAGGTTGAATGAGCATCACTGATGTGGGCGTGTACATCACCCTTCTCAGTGCCTGCCATTGAAAATGGCGAGGATTAACTTAAGGATCGATCAGCTTGATCGAAAATAATAAAACGCTGAATGCAAACAAAATATGAAACTCACCGACTTGGGAGCTGAGCTAAAAGAATGTACAGATCTTCTTCTTGAAGGGGAACACAGAAATAGGAACAAACACTCACTATATACTTCCAAAAACTGGGCACAAACACAGAGCTCGAAAGGAACGTGACTATATCGGTTATACGCTTCTTCAACCTACGGTTGGAAAGCGTAAACAAGAGCACAATACGCACATGAGCGAGTACTCGCACAAATCCTGCTGTAAGTTTTGTGTATGTTAAGGTATGTGCTGCATGGACGTTATTAAGTCCTGGAAGGCTTTTTCTTTCTCTGAAAAGCATAAAAGCTTCGGTAATCGAAGGAGAAATAATATCTATTTCTTATGGAAAGTACAGAACTTGCTTCTATGTGAAATGTGTTGGACGATAGCGATACCAACAGAGAAGGTTATGAGTAAAGCGTAGCGGAACAGCGACGCAAGGATCTGTCATAACGATATCACATATTGCAAATGGAAAAAGGAACAAAACTTAACGTAACGTACCTTGATTTCGTAGAAATATCCAGTAATGATTTAAATCCTTTAATGGTATAACACGCACTAGTGCATGTGCGTGAGCATCATCCCCTTTTTGCCTACGAATGCGTCGCCTGTTTTGAAGTCTGCTGACAAGTTATACTCTCTAGAAGCGTGCGACAGAGGGAGTCTCTTCCACAATTCTCATATTGAGAATTTGATGTACTTCCTCCCCATTGATTTTCTATCAACATTCTTCCACTAACACACAGGGATTCCCCTGTGCTCTTGCAATTTCGTCCTGTACGCCACTATTTCTATTCCTCCATTCCAGGAGAGTGTTCAGCAGATTTTCTCTGCCTCGTTAAATATGGAATTTCATTAAACATTTTTACTTTGTTGTTAAAGTGATTATCTTAGCTTTTACCTCCCTCATTTAATCCGGGGACTTCATAAATTTTTATTCGTTAAAGACGTTCAAATTAGCTTTGAATTTGATCGTTTTTATATCTATCATTACACCAAACAAAACGTACCTCGTTAAATACGAGATCTCGGGTTCGTTATAAGAGAGTTCTACTGTACGTAGACTAGTTAGCAACATTCAGTCTTGAAACCTACTGAATAAAGTCCTTGATCGAATTTGTATGTATATGTAGCACAAATGAAGATACTAGAGATGTAGAAAATAGATACAAATGATAATGTTGCGGATTTTGATGTTCATGATGAATGGCGCTCTAAAAAAGTGTTTTACACCATGTGACGTATACAGAAGTGAAGCACGTATCAAGACGACAAATCTGAAGCGATACATTTCGTCGGTGTAGTTTAGTCGGTTAGAACAACTGGCTCTGGAGCAAGAAGTCGCAGGTTCGATCCCTGTCACCGACAAATTTGCGAATTTTACAACTGGAGAGAAGCAATTTCGCAGACTACTGTCAGAATGCTTTGTTCTAAGCAGCCTATGGTGGAGTGTTTTGGAAAATACCTTTCAAAAGGACCATGTGTCCATCGTCAGAAACACTTTTAAAAAACACAAATGTTTCGTGATTCGAAGTATCACGGCTAACAGAACGGAGATGGGCTGGAGTCCCGAATGAATCATGGTTGGTGTGTCTGCGTTACGGTACTATCTCTCTATCTTTCCAGTAACAAGTTGCCCTAAATTGAGAACGGAAGACTGCTCACAGGCCCTAGAGTTCCTCACCGTGATCCTTAAACCCCAAAAAAGAAGAGGAAAGAAAAAGGAAATAACATTTTTTTATTGCACCAGCTCCTTAGGAAATTTACAAAGTACTTCATACCAGAGCTGGAATCGAACCCACATATTTCGATTTCCCTCTAAGTATGTAATACTACACAAACCGGAAGAAAGCTGTTCCAAGCAACTCAAGCCTATTTACATTGCAATCTGAATAGTTCGTCACGTATGGATTGGAATTTATTCCTGGTTGGTTTAGCATAGCATGCTTAAACAGATTTCGACTGGCCTTTTCGATGTGTTGCAGAAATTATACGAATGGTATTGATTGGTTGGTTGGTATTTAATGATGCAAGGGCTTCAACGGGCTAAAGAGAACTAACGAATTTTATTGACAATGCACCTGAGAGAGAGAGAGAGAGAGAGAGAGAGAGAGAGAGAGAGACAGAGAGATGAAGGTAAAGAGAGAGAAACAGACAGACAGAGAGGGAGTGAAAGAGAGAGAGAGGGAGGTAAAGAGAGGAAGTGAAAGAGAGAGAGGGAGGTAAAGAGAGGAAGTGAAAGAGAGAGACAGAGAGAGAGAGAGAGAGAGAGAGAGAGAGAGAGAGAGAGAGAGAGAGAGAGAGAGACAGAGAGAGAGACAGAGAGATGAAGGTAAAGAGAGAGAAACAGACAGACAGAGAGGGAGTGAAAGAGAGAGAGAGGGAGGTAAAGAGAGGAAGTGAAAGAGAGAGAGGGAGGTAAAGAGAGGAAGTGAAAGAGAGAGACAGAGAGAGGGAGGGAGAGAGAGAGAGAGAGAGAGAGAGAGAGAGAGAGAGAGAGAGAAATTATTCACAAAGTACATCTCTTTTGTGCAGTGAAAGCTGCTATGGAAAGTCTTGTGTAAACTTCTGGTGTTACTTTCTTTCCCAGATGCATTCATTCCCAGATGCTTTTGTGTGTTATATTCTCACCATTTTCTCCAGACGTTTATACAAAGCCCTACCATTAATATTTTGATACCAGCATGAGTACAAATCTATGTGAAAATTTTATGTTGTATGCTGAAACCCTTTGGCTCTTAACACTTTAATTGGCAGGAACGAATTTACTCGCGGTTAGCAAAGATGGGATGGAATCAGCTCGATATAATATATTTACTGTCTAAGAAGTGGATCGAACGCGACTGGAATGAGTGAACCTACGTATCAAAGAGCGTTGCTTTCCCCCTTTAACTTTTTTATTCAAATAGATCATTAAGAGGAATGATTGACACTAAGACTGTCTGACTGAATACCTGCTGAAAGGGCTATAACAATGGCTGCAAACCAAAGAAAAGAGAAAGAAGATGTTGGAGGCATTTGCTTTTACCCAGTAGTATGATGTCCGTGTTAGGGGGACTTGCCGTTCCTCATCATGTCTTGGGTCTTGGAGCAGAGAATAAAGGACTACGTAGAAGGGAGCGTTTACCACCATTGACAGGTTTATGCTGAGACGAGAGGGGAAAAGAATTGTTTTGCTGCAGCATCAGTAAAACCCGGCAACCATATGAAAATCTCTATGTGGGGAGAGTAGAAAATTTTGGGCACCATTTAGTTCAGGTATATACATCGGCTGCTTAAGGTGGCATCTAGCATTTTCGTGGAATACTCCCCACCAGCTCCATTTAGTTCAGGTATATACATCGACTGCTTAAGGTGGCATCCAGCCTTTTCGTGGAATACTCACCACCAGCTCCATTTAGTTCAGGTACATACATTGGCTGCTTAAGGTGGCATCCAGCCTTTTCGTGGAATACTCACCACCAGCTCCATTTAGTTCAGGTATATACATCGGCTGCTTAAGGTGGCATCCAGAATTTTCGTGGAATACTCCCCACCAGCTCCATTTAGTTCAGGTATATACATCGGCTGCTTAAGGTGGCATCCAGCCTTTTCGTGGAATACTCACCACCAGCTCCATTTAGTTCAGGTATATACATCGGCTGCTTAAGGTGGCATCCAGAATTTTCGTGGAATACTCCCCACCAGCTCCATTTAGTTCAGGTATATACATCGACTGCTTAAGGTGGCATCCAGCCTTTTCGTGGAATACTCACCACCAGCTCCATTTAGTTCAGGTACATACATTGGCTGCTTAAGGTGGCATCCAGCCTTTTCGTGGAATACTCACCACCAGCTCCATTTAGTTCAGGTATATACATCGGCTGCTTAAGGTGGCATCCAGCCTTTTCGTGGAATACTCACCACCAGCTCCATTTAGTTCAGGTATATACATCGGCTGCTTAAGGTGGCATCCAGCCTTTTCGTGGAATACTCCCCACCAGCTCCATTTAGTTCAGGTATATACATCGACTGCTTAAGGTGGCATCCAGCCTTTTCGTGGAATACTCACCACCAGCTCCATTTAGTTCAGGTACATACATTGGCTGCTTAAGGTGGCATCCAGCCTTTTCGTGGAATACTCACCACCAGCTCCATTTAGTTCAGGTACATACATTGGCTGCTTAAGGTGGCATCCAGCCTTTTCGTGGAATACTCACCACCAGCTCCATTTAGTTCAGGTATATACATCGGCTGCTTAAGGTGGCATCCAGCCTTTTCGTGGAATACTCACCACCAGCTCCATTTAGTTCAGGTATATACATCGACTGCTTAAGGTGGCATCCAGCCTTTTCGTGGAATACTCACCACCAGCTCCATTTAGTTCAGGTATATACATCGGCTGCTTAAGGTGGCATCCAGCCTTTTCGTGGAATACTCCCCACCAGCTCCATTTAGTTCAGGTATATACATCGACTGCTTAAGGTGGCATCCAGCCTTTTCGTGGAATACTCACCACCAGCTCCATTTAGTTCAGGTATATACATCGGCTGCTTAAGGTGGCATCCAGCCTTTTCGTGGAATACTCCCCACCAGCTCCATTTAGTTCAGGTATATACATCGACTGCTTAAGGTGGCATCCAGCCTTTTCGTGGAATACTCACCACCAGCTCCATTTAGTTCAGGTACATACATTGGCTGCTTAAGGTGGCATCCAGCCTTTTCGTGGAATACTCACCACCAGCTCCATTTAGTTCAGGTATATACATCGGCTGCTTAAGGTGGCATCCAGCCTTTTCGTGGAATACTCCCCACCAGCTCCATTTAGTTCAGGTATATACATCGACTGCTTAAGGTGGCATCCAGCCTTTTCGTGGAATACTCACCACCAGCTCCATTTAGTTCAGGTACATACATTGGCTGCTTAAGGTGGCATCCAGCCTTTTCGTGGAATACTCACCACCAGCTCCATTTAGTTCAGGTACATACATTGGCTGCTTAAGGTGGCATCCAGCCTTTTCGTGGAATACTCACCACCAGCTCCATTTAGTTCAGGTATATACATCGGCTGCTTAAGGTGGCATCCAGCCTTTTCGTATAATACTCACCACCAGCTCCATTTAGTTCAGGTATATACATCGGCTGCTTAAGGGGGCATCCAGAATTTTCGTGGAATACTCACCACCAGCTCCATTTAGTTCAGGTATATACATTGGCTGCTTAAGGTGGCATCCAGCCTTTTCGTAGAATACTCACCACCAGCTCCATTTAGTTCAGGTATATACATCGGCTGCTTAAGGGGGCATCCAGACTTTTCGTGGAATACTCACCACCAGCTTCATTTAGTTCAGGTATATACATTGGCTGCTTAAGGTGGCATCTAGCCTTTTTGTGGAATACTCACCACCAGATCATTTTGTAAATGTCAGACGCTGTGTTTCGTCATTCGGTCCTCAAAACAGTGACTTTTCGGATGATCCCTGAAAGTTACCCAGTCCACCTATTAGATGTCCATGTTCTCAAATCAATCTGTTACAGTGAGAGCAGTATGACATGCTGCGTTGTTCTGCTGAGAGAGGTATGGGACTTCCTTAAAGTACTGCCAGAGCCTTATTTCCATAATTACTCATGCCCTACTCAGAAGAACGATGCTCCTTTGTGCTGGGGCTATTATCCACGGAACAAATTACCAAGATATACTCTCACATGTCGCTTCGTCGAACACTTCCCCATTACTATTAACAAGTTTAGGAATCACAAGAATAGCTCTTGTAGGTATTGTATTTCTTTCAGGATTCTTTTCCAGAGACGCTATTATCGAACCGGTTTTCTTCTAAATCATTAATTTCATTCATCATTTTCAGTAAGTCTAACAGCTTCCTACTCTTCAGGAATATCTACTATTTCAACGAAATTTGTAGTAAGGAACATGACAAGGCATAATTGCCCAAAACCTTTAAGCAGAGCTCAAATTTCATGGTTTTCTCCAAAACGACTAACGGGTGGAAGCCGAACCACGAAACACTGCTCCTAAAAATAATACTACCTCCACCAAACTTCACTGTTGGGACAATACAATCTGGAAGATTCCTTCGTTCCTATATCTACCATACCTAGAAATGATCATCGGACAAGTAGACTGCATACCGTGACTCTTCAGTCTAAAGCACAATTTTCTATTGATCTACAGTCCAAGATCGAAGTTATATGCACCACGTTAATTATCGGGTGGCAAAGCACAATTTTCGATTGGTCTACAGTCCAAGATCGACGTTCTATGCACCACGTTCATTAGTGGGTGGAAAAGCACAATTTTTCATTGGTCTACAGTCCAAGATCGGCGTTCTATGCTTCACCTTAATTAGCGGATGGCAAAGCACAATTTTTCATTAGTCTAGAGTCCAAGATCGGCGTTCTGTGCACCACGTTAATTAGCGAATGGCATTACTCGAAGATATTAAGGGCTTGTGGAAAGCTTCTAGATTGGCAAATCATGCCGAACAGCGTCCTGCTTACTCTATTGGAGTTAATTAATACGCGATCCAAAAGTCTAACATTCAGTTTGAATGATTTGAGGCATTGTTGAATTTCGTTCTGAGCGGACAGTCGTTCCCAGAGCTCTCCTGTCATGTTTTGTTATCATCGCAGGCTTACCAGGTCATTTTTAGGCAGATTTAGCCGCAGTTTGATTTGATTTGTATATCATATCCCGAACTGTCGACTTAGGGATTTTCAGTACCCCTGAAATGTCACATGCAGAGCGATTTCTTATGTGTCTCCATGACTTATACTCAAATTTAGCTTTCATTTTTAGTTGTCTTTTTCTATGCAAATTTTGAGTCCTTTCTCTTTAAGCGTTTCAGCCTTAACGTTATACATTCTCTGACAAAAAAAAAAGGAAAAAAAAACTCCAATCGGAATGAAACTTCACATACGAACACCTGTCGACCGAATATGCAAATGATCAAAATTTCGCACCCAATGAATGAATAGCCGGAGCTACAGCGCATCGGAACTGCGCATCGTGATGGTATACGTATATAAAGGAGCGAATCTCGCTTGCAGGAACAAACCCTCCAGTTAAATCGGATTGCGTGTTCCTACCTTGACTGTAACTATGCCTCGCTGGCAAATTCAAGGCCACTACGATCATATGAAGGAGTTTGAAAGAAGACTTGCCATCGGACTACATGAGGCCGGATGGAGAAACCGACGAATCGCTCGACATTTGGATCGGAGCGATACGGCAGTTAGACGATGCTGGCAGTAATGGCTCGTGAGCGGCAGATTTCAGCGCCACGAGGGCAATGGACGGCCTAGGGCGACAACAGCACGGGAAGATAGAGCGACTGTCATAGCAGCTGTTAAAGAATCAGAATCGTCGCTATCAAACATACAACGTGTGACCAATACTGCAGGGACCACCTGGACCATTTGCAGAAGACAACGGGAGCGGAATCTATGCTCATTACGCTGCCTACCACTGACCAGTACGCACCGTCGAGAACGATTGCTATGGTGCCGGTCCAGATCAACGTGGAATTCTTCCGAGTCCGGACGAAGTGTCTTCAGTGCTGAGTCCCGTTTTGACCTGAGCCTCGACGACCAGTGCAGACGTGTCTGGAGACGGGCCGGATATCGTCAGGACCCCGCTCTTACTGTCGCACGACACACGGCCCGCCAATAGAGAGTTATGGTCTGGGGTGCCATTTTGTTTGATAGCCGGACTCCCTTGGGTAGCCCTCTGTGGCACCCGCACAGCCCAGCGGTACGTTGGCGCGGCACCCCGGGTTTACTTTGCAGCAAGATAACGCCTAACCACACATGGCACGCTTCTCCACGGTGCTTGCTACACACTTCCTTGGCCCGCCAGATCGCAGGATCTCTCTCCTATTAAGCACATTTGGGATGTGATGGGCGTCGTCTGCGACCTTCCCAGAGTGTCGACGGATTATCCCGTCAATTGGAAGCCATTTAGCAAGATATCCCTCAGAACACCATCCGCCAACTTCACGAATCAACGCTACGTCAGGTAACAGATTGTATCCAGGCCAGAAGTGGATCAACACCATACTGACCCTCTCACTTTGTGTAGCTCCTGCTGTCTCATAAATCATTCAGTTCTGAAATTATAATTGTTTCGTTTTCTGTGCGTGTACATTAAACGTACTACATTTTGTCTCAATTGGATATTTCCTTCTTGGTGCGTCATTATTTTTTGTCAAAGAGTGTATTTTCCCACTCTTTGAATGTTATGTTGACAACAGTGTTGAGGTAAAGAGTGAAGTACGTGTACATGTTTGACAAGCTAAGAACGAAATGTAATGTTGGGAGCTAGCCGACAAAGTGTGGTGTAGCGTTCGCAGAAGCTGTCTTACGATGTACGCGGTATTTTTCATGAAGTTGTCTTACGCTGTACGCGGTATTTTTCATGAAGCTGTCTTACGCTGTACGCGGTATTTTTTCATAAAGCAGTCTTACGCTGTACGCGGTATTTTTCATGAAGCTGTCTTACGCTGTACGCGGTATTTTTCATGAAGTTGTCTTACGCTGTACGCGGTATTTTTCAGGAAGCTGTCTTACGCTGTACGCGGTATTTTTCAGGAAGCTGTCTTACGCTGTACGCGGTATTTTTCGTCTGTCGATTTGCGGTGTATATATATTTTGTGTTAGTCTCTCGTTAAACAATTATTGTGTTTACTAATTCACGTTAATTCGACTAAGTGACAATTGTTGTTATTGGAATAATTACCTAAAAGTTCTTCACTAGTGAAGTGCCTATAGAGTTTCAGCCGAATAAAAGACCAACTGTAAGTAACTGTTTCTTGAACTTCATTTGACGGACTCCTGTTTAACTTTAAGTGAGTGAATAAGAAGAACAAACTTTCTGTAGTGTTCACAAAGCTACATATACACATTTTAAACATTGAGGAACACTACATCATCCATTATACATAAACCGAAGCTGGAAATCAGTTAACTCTATCGATTGAGGCATTTTGCATTCTACACTCGCTCTACATTGTCTCATCACAGCCCTACGAGAATATCTACATCGACACTCGCTCTACATTGTCTCATCACAGCCCTACGAGAATATCTACATCTACACTCGCTCTACATTGTCTCATCACAGCCCTACGAGAATATCTACATCTACACTCGCTCTACATTGTCTCATCACAGCCCTACGAGGATATTTACATCTACACTCGTTCTACATTGCCTCATCACAGCCTTACGAGAATATTTAGTCTACACTCGCTCTACATTGTCTCATCAAAGCCCTACGAGAATATTTACATCTACACTCGCTCTACATTATCTCATCACAGCCCTACGAGAATATTTATATTTACAATCACTCTACATTGTCTCATCACAGCCCTACGAGAATATTTACATTTCAATCTGTGACGTGCTACGTGCGTAGGACCGAAGTAGTTATCAGTAGAGGTATCTCTATATTAATGGTAGGGCAGTGTATATGCTAATTCGTGACATCCATTAATATACCATTATATTAATGGTATATTAATGGTAGGGCAGTGTATATGCTAATTCGTGACATCTAACCTGGTTGCCTTCTTTTTGATGGATAGACTTCTGTTACAAGGAGTATGGCAGCTGAACTAGTGCAATAAGAGAGTTCTATAAAGTATGTTTCAGTTTCTTGGAACTGAAACGTACCAGAAATCTAGCCTTCCCTTTCCGGAAAGGTATAACTTTCGAGTTTTCTGAAAATTCGGCCACGTAAACGAAATTTTTTTTGCTAACATCTATACCATAAAATTAGTCCAAAAAGGCAAACTCTTGCAAGCACACTCTTCTACTGACTCAGAAATATACTCGAGTATGCATTTTGCATAAAACAAAATTACGGCGAAGTAGCTCTTTTAAACTCCCTCTTGTTGTTTCAAACCGATCGAATTTTCCCTTTCTGGAAAGGTATAACTTTCGAGTTTTCTGAAAATTCGGCCACGTAAACGAAAATAATTTCTGCTAACATCTGTACCATAAAATTAATCCGAATATGTAAACTCTAGCAAGCATACTCTACCACTGACTCAGAAACATACTCGAGTATGCATTATGCATAGAACAAAATTACGGCGAAATAGCTCTTTTAAACTCCCTCTTGTTATTTCAAACCACAAAATGGTTTTTTTTTTTGGTTTTCTTCACATTAGTCTTCGCTAAATTACATCTTGCGAACTCCATCCTGTTTCGCTTAGTAGGATATAACTATAGAGAAGGAAGAGTCCTTTGGTCACAGTGAAGTTTTTAAAGTTTTCATGAATTTTGTATTTCTTCGTGCACACACGCCCCGGCAACCGAATTAGAAACCTTCACGCAGATGTACGTACACGTCACATATGTAAAATATTGGGTTTGTTCAAAAATTCTACCCGCATTTGTAATGGATGCAAATTGCGATCGGAGTAGTTACGTCACGGATGACTCTGCGATGCCGAATTTTCGGCCAATAAAGTATGGAGCAGTAGAGCACATAGAGGCACTAGGTTTGTCCGAGTAAGCCATTCGTAACGGAAATCCCGGACGGTGTGACCTGGAATGCGATAAGGAGCACATTAGACATTGTTTACTGTACGAATTCGATAACGGCAGTACTGCAGCCGCGGCTTTCTGCAACATATGTCGAGTGTATGGGGAGGAGGCAGTTGATGATATCACATGTCGCCGTTGGTTTCGGAAATTCCGGGACGGAGATAGAAGCTGTAAAGGTCAACAACGTCCTGGACGTCCCTATGTGGTTTATGACGAGGATGTGGACGAAGCCATAACAAATGACCCACATCCAACCGTTCAGGAATTAACGGAAACTTTGTAGGTACACAGAACAACAGCCGAAAGAAGGATGCATGCGATTGGGTTCATCACCAAGTTCGATAACTGGGTTTCGCACCAGCTTGCTGCAAAGCAACGAGAGGAGAGAATTCGTATCCATGTTTCTTTGCTTTCTCGTCGCAGAAAAGAACCGTTTTTGGGGCGAATTGTAACGGGTGATGAGAAATGGGTACTGTACCGCAATGTAAAGCGTCAGAGGACTGTGTGCCAATATGCGGAGCCTGCTCCATTGACCTCAAAAGGAGGACTGCACACCAAAACGGTTTTGTTGAGTGTTTGGTGTGATGTCCAGGGAATTATCCACTGGGAGGTTTTGGCACCTAACCGAACAACATATACTGAACTCTACTACCAACGGTTGGACAGATTGCGAGAACAAATGACATCGAAGCGTCTTGCGGTCGTCAATCGCAAAGGCGTGATCCTTCATCATGATAACGCCAGACGTCATGCTGCTTTAATCACTCGGCAAAAATTACTGGACTTTGGTTGGGAAGTGTTACCTCACACGGCGTATTCCCCTGACCTTGAACACCTACGGACTACCACCTGTTTCGATCGCTACAGAACGACTTCGCTCTTCCAAATCTTCGATGATGTGGACGATGTGAAAACGGCATTACATGATTTTTTTTTACTCTAAAACACAGGAGATTTTCCTGGGATTCTCCTACTTATAGACAGATGACAAGAGGACATACAGCATGATAGTAATTATGTAAAATCCTAGGTACGTTATTTGTTGTGTTCTCCTCCTTTCTTTGTAGCCTACAAAAACGGGTAGAACATATGCACACACCCAATACGTGGTCACGTGCGTCACCACGTGATCTAGGCAACTTTTTAAGACTGCTGGTGGTCAGTAGTGTTAATCACCGGTGCAAAAATAAAGGATCTTTCGGAGTTTGATAAGGAGCTTATTTTGGCTGCCGGCCTAGCTCGAGCAAAGATTTTGAAAATAACAGAGCTGACTGGTTTCCTTCTATTCCCGAACACGTATTACAGTAGCCTCTTCCTGGCGATGGCATGCCTTCCTAAAATAAAAAAAAGCAAGAGAACTGACATTAAAAGAGCAAAAGCAGTTGTATCTGATGAAACCCACAGTGAACAGAAGTATTTTCATCTAGGCATGCACGGTATGTTTGAAGGAGATTGTACTTTTCAGGCAGGTGTAATGTACTTACTCTCCTTAATACACTGCCGGAAAGTGAAAACAGAACACCCTGAAGGAATGCCGGTAGAAACGTCATATTATAATATGTTAATTATTAAAGGCAGCAGAAACTGTGATCCAAGTCGGAATGTCATTGGATGAAATAATGACGTCACTGCGGCCGACAACATGCAAATGTACTCAGCGCGTATTTAAGAATTAGGGCGTGCAGAATGAAATCATTCATCCGGTGTCGTGTTCTTCAGTGCTCATTGAAGAAGCTACCATGCCTGGACGACGCAGATGCGTAACATTTGTTCAGTTATCGTAGTTCGATCAAGGCCGTATAGTGGGTCTGTGGGAAGGAGGATGGTCCTTTCGTCAAATTGCGGACCGAGTGGGACGAGAGGTACCAGCCGTGGTAAGATGGTGGAGTCGGTGATCAGAATAGCATTTGCACACTCGCAGACGTGGTTCCGGGTAACACAGAGTTACGGACGCACGAAAGGATCAGCGCATCAGGAGGGCGGCGTTGGCAGAGCGGACGGCTACGGCGTCACAAATTCGATCGTCTGTCATACTAAGGGTGTCTACCAGAACGACACGGAATTGTTTTTTGAAAGCAGGACTACGGGCACGCGTGCCGCTAGCACGGTTACCACTAACTATTGGTCACCGGTGAGGACGTTTGCGGTGGTGTCAAGAGTGAGCTCATTAGGGGGAAGAATGGCGGTCAGCGGTCTTCAGTGATGAAATTCGATTCTGCTTAGGAGCGTCTGACGATCGTGTACGCGTCCGAAGGTGACGAGATGAGCGGCTTCTGCCATCGTGCATATGCCAATGACACAGGTCCCACTCTAAGCATCATGGTGTGGGCAACGATTAGCTATGACTTTGGTACGCGTCTGGTGTTTGTACGGGGTACACTGAATAGCAGTAGGTATGTCAGCGACATCGTGCCGCCGGTCGTCCCTCCATTTTTGAATGGGATCCCCGATGCGATATTCCAGAAGGATAATGCCCGCACATACTCGGCCCGGACAACTCAACATGCTCTTCAGGCTGTAACATCAATGCCCTTGGCCAGCAGGCTCTCCGGACTTGTCTACAATCGAGCATGTCTGGGACTGGATCGGACAAAGACTCTTCCGAGGGCTCGGGCAGGCAGCGACAGTCTCTGAATTACGCATCCAAGTTGAGAGCGCTTGGAATGCTATCCCCCAGCGTGATATCCAGCATTTATACGACCGATTGTATGCCAGATTAGAAGCTTGTATTGCTGCTGGAGGAGGTGCAATCCCTTATTAAAATGTGACTTCTGTACACTGTATTACCCAAAATAAGCATTTAATCACTTCACACGTGTGATCATTTTCCTTTCTGAACAAGTTGTTGTTACGACATAAATATCATAGACGCAGCTGCAATCTTTAATGGTTTTCTTTTTTGCTTCCGGAGTCAAACGTTGCTAAGGCAAGCTTCGATGTGTGAAAGTCAACTGTTCAAGCTTGTCATCGTAGCTTCTGGAGATGAAATAGCCATCACTCTAAGATTCCTACAGTTGTGCCACCGTTTTTCAAAGAGGGGCGTTAATATACATTCAAATTAGCTAATCCCCTGGATGCCGCTGATCCGTGAAAATCTAAGAATTAAAAACTCAAGAGTATACATTTGTGCAACGTTACAATGAGTGTTGGCAACAAGTGAAATTGTTGAAGCCATTCTCTTTTAACAAAACTAAGAACAATGCGCGTCGGGTATCACGAACAGAAATAAAATCTATGATACAAATTTTGAAGATGACAATCCGATTCCTGGCGTAAATGTGACAAGGATGGCAAGTCAGATAATATCCGAAAACTTGAATTTTTTTTTCATCGTCCTGGAGCGGGACTCGATCCCGCGTCTCCCAGAAAACGCCCGGGTATGCTAACCACTACACCACCCAGAACGACCAAGTTTCAAGTTTCCGATCAATTTGAATTTAACCATCACAGGATTCGCTAGTCGAAGCAACCGGCATTCATGTTTAGCGAATCTGGAGGTTAAGAATCTTATCCCGTGTTTGCCCGGAGAAGCAGATAAATCATGAAAGAAATACGGGATTACGCCCTATAATACAAATTTTGAAGATGACAATCCGATTCCTGGCGTGAATGTGACAAGGATGGCAAGTCAGATAATATCCGAAAACTTGAAAATTTTCATCGTCCTGGAGCGGGACTCGAACCCGCGTCTCCCAGAAAACGCCCGGATATGCTAACCACTACACCACCCATAAAATCTATAATTCAACAAACCCCCATTACTCCTGCGAGTTATGGGTGTTTTGTTGAATTTAAAAAATTCTTATAAAAAAGTTTATAGATATCATATCAGGCGATGAATCTCTGTCTGTGATTTGTTTTTGTATTTTCTATAAATATAAAAAATTATAATCCGCAAAAGGTTTGGTGTTGCGAATATATACAAGTAAAATGCCAAAGGAGAGTGAGTAGTTGGTGAAAATTTCGAACATTGTGTTAGAAGAATGCTTTCATGAAATGCGGGTGAAGTGTTTTCGGTGTTAGAAAAACCAAATTCTAAACAATAATCCTCCTATTCCAGTATGAGAAATATCTTTACCTACTGAGTAAATCTTATCTCGATTATCTTAGATTATCTTTTGTTCATCGAAGAGCACCATAACATTTTGTTTACGAACTTGATGAACACCCAGTTTTGATCATGAAGGTAATACTTTCATATCTCAAAGCAAATCTTCCGCATATTCCCTGTCTGTTAAGTTTTTTAAATGGCTGATATTTCTCGCATTTTTTGCAGATGGTAATCGCGTGTGTGTGTGTGTGAGTTTTTTTTTTTCAACGGGAAGGAAATGAACTTTCAATCCAATCTATAACATTTTCCGGCATTTCTTCGCTTTTAAAGCTTTCAATTCTACAAGATAAAACTTGTTCCAGAGCTTGATGTGGAACATTTTTAGTTGGGATAGAATCTTTTCTTTCTATTTGCTTTTCCTTGAAGGAAAATGTAATAATTTGCTTTCCGCAACGGGTAAATAGTGGGTAGTACTGAAACTGAAAGAAAATTTTCATTTTTCTCCGAATTAAGCACGCTTTTCTGTATCATTTTGTTGCATTCTGCTTAGTCGTTTTTCTCTGATGGAAAAACGTGATATATTACAGCAATCTTCCTTTTACTGCCCATTGTGATTCTTACAAGATGTGGTACACACACTGAAGCACTTCAATGCATTGAGGAAACTTCCAAACACAAAAGTTTCACCAAAAGCTATGTTTCCATTTTTTTAATCTCTTAATGGCGCATATTTCTAATTTTGCATTGTAAAAATTGGGTATTACGCTCTCGCGTCTTTGTCTTTTTTATGTAACCAGAATCTATTTCACTAACTTATTCAAGTAACAAACAACGTGAAACACGGGGTAAAATCAACCAGTCTTCGTCAACATTTTTTTTCTTTAAATTGTGTATTGTATTTTTCTATGATCACTTTAGGATACAACACTGAAGGATATGTCTTGTTTCGAGTTTCTAGTATTTTGTCTGAAAAGTGGAATGACAATAGCTCTTTCATTTCACGACATTCTAAATTTGGCATTTTCCTGCTCCTTCGCACTTAGAGGAAAAATGAAGAGCTGTGTAGTTTTGTGTCTCACAAACGTTGTATTTAATAGAAAATGGCACCTACTACCGATATTTCCTCCTTTACAGGAATACTACAGAAAATTGGGCATTTCGCTTTTGGGACGTGCACGTAAAAGGAGAGCATCCATATTTGAATACCGTAGAAATCACTAAAGCATTGGAAAAAATCTGGCAATAAAGTATGTGACGTATACTCTAATTTAACCTTCCTTTTCGTTCCTGTCTTCTTATATAAATTTTGGTTTATTCTCGTTAAGCGTTTTGCAGCTTAAACGCTACATTTTCCTTCTCGACGAATTATGTTTGTGGCAACACGTCAACAGGTCAAAGAGTAATGACGTAGCCGAAAGCTGAAGATAAGACTTAATGTTTTGATTGTATGATTATCACAGTTTAGATCGAGTATTGTTCGGTTCGAGCATTTGTTATCGCGAGTATTTGATTATTCCTGTCACTTGTTTTGGCACTAGCACTTATTGAGCATCCTGACTTGTAAACGTACCTTATGTTTGAAGCACAGTAGCTGATTGATATACGAATTACTGAATTGAAGCGAGAGCAATCTTACAATACCAGTAAATATACAGAGTTATATAAATTTTGAAAATGACAATCCGATTTTTGGTGTAAATGTGACAAGGATGGTAAGTCAGATAATATCAGAAAACTTGAAAATTTCATCGTCGTGGAGCGGGACTCGAAGTCGCGTCTCCCAGAAAGCGTCCGGGTATGCTAACCACTATAGCACCCATAACGACCAAGTCTCAAGTTTCCGGCTAATTTGATTAGAACCATCACCGGATTCGCTAGTCGAAGCAACCGGCATTCATGTTCAGCGAATCTGGAGGTTAAGAATTCTATCCCGTGATTGCCCGGAGGAGCAGATAAATCATGAAAGAAATACGGGATTATACCATATATAACAAATTTTGAAAATGACAATCCGATTGTTGGTGTAAATGCGACAGGGATAGTAAGTCAGATAATATCCGGTTAGCATACCCGAACGCTTTCTGGGAGACGCGGATTCGAGTCCTTCTCCAGGACGATAAAATTTTTAAAGTTTTCGGATATTATCTGACTTACCATCCTTGTCACATTTACACTAAAAATCGGATTGTCATTTACAAAATTTGTATTATTAGGTGTAATCCCGTATTTCTTTCATGATACAGAGTTATATTATACAGTTTATATATTCCGCAATCAAGAATATTAACTGAACTGTTTGTTTGACGAATGATATACACCTCCAAAAGACAAATAAATAGCTTTCTCAGGAAGTAAGATTCATTTGACTTTCATCTGGCCGTAATTATTACTAGTTTCTAATTAGTTAATTCATATTTAATACAGTTGCAATGAAGTGAAACTACCCGTGATTTATCTAACGTAATACAGTAAGCTTTGAGGTGAAGCAAGTTGACTTCGGCAAGTTAAGCCTTAGTCAGCAATCGTTATAATGCTTTACAATGAAATTTCATGTTAAGATAATTGTTCGAAACATAAGCATATTCAGGAAAACAACTATTAACCCACAAGTAAGCAAAATTGATTCTCATATTTACATCGTTATTTGTTTTTCTATGAATAAATATTTCGTGCTGCTCACAGGTGAGGACTAAAATTTTCGTTTCTGCACGATGGTTTAAAATTTGCCAATTAAAAACTAATGACATATTTGAACATTTTAATTTACAATTCAAAGCACAAAACATTGTCATTGGTAAAAACATGAGACCTTTCAAGCTCGCAACGAGCGCATCTTTAAATGTGAAGAGAAAAATCTGCGCATGTTAAAGGTTACATTCCAAGAGTCAATGCAGGTTAAAGTCCAAATTTATACTATTGATAACGTTCAATAATGATTTCCATGCTGTTGGAATGTTATATGTTGTAATGACGAAATAACATTACATGCTGTTGGAATGTTATTTGTTGTAATGATGAAATAAATGCTGTTGGAATGTTATTTGATGCTGCTGGAATGTTATATGTTGTAATGACGAAATAACATTACATGCTGTTGGAATGTTATTTGATGCTGCTGGAATGTTATATGTTGTAATGACGAAATAACATTACATGCTGCTGGAATGTTATATGTTGTAATGACGAAATAACATTACATACTGTTGGAATGTTATTTGATGCTGCTGGAATGTTTTATGTTGTAATGACGAAATAACATTACATGCTGTTGGAATGTTATTTGATGCTGCTGGAATGTTATATGTTGTAATGACGAAATAACATTACATGCTGTTGGAATGTTACTTGTTGTAATGACGAAATAAATGCTGTTGGAATGGTATTTGATGCTTTTGGAATGGTATTTGATGCTATTGGAATGGTATTTGATGCTGTTGGAATGTTATTTGATGCTGCTGGAATGTTATATGTTGTAATGACGAAATAACATTACATGCTGTTGGAATGTTATTTGTTGTAATGACGAAATAAATGCTGTTGGAATGGTATTTGATGCTGTTGGAATGGTATTTGATGCTATTGGAATGGTATTTGATGCTGTTGGAATGTTATTTGATGCTGCTGGAATGTTATATGTTGTAATGACGAAATAACATTACATGCTGTTGGAATGTTATTTGTTGTAATGACGAAATAAATGCTGTTGGAATGGTATTTGATGCTGTTGGAATGTCATTTGATGCTGTTGGAATGTTATTTCGTCATTACAACAAAAACTCCCGTGATCATAAATGAATAAGCTTTCCGTAAACAACACCTTAAATTTCGTATTTAGGGTAGTCCGTATGGTGGACTCATTCCACACTGGAAAATGTAAACCTTGAACATCAATCGGCACAAAGCAGTAGTTTATGTGCCTGATTTCACATTGTATTGGTGTTCACCAATGCTGGTTCCCAGGGACTTCATTGTGGAACCTGTATACATTCTATCCTCTGATAGGCCACCCAAAGCTCGTAATGGAATCCGGTAGACTCCATAATTTGTTTCATCTTCAACGGGTTTTTTTTCCGTTTCGCACTAGTGAAAATATATTTTTGGTTTTTACCTCAAAGTCTAAGTTATTGCGATGGCAGTAGTTTTTTTAAAACATTAGGTTTTGCTTTAAAAATGCAGCTAATATTTAAAAAAAACTACTGCCATCTGCAATAACTTAGACTTTGAGGTAAAAACAAAAAATATATTTTCACTAGTGCGAAACGGAAAAGATTCCCCGTTGAAGATGAAACCAATTATGGAGACTACCTGATTCCATTACGAACTTTGGGTAGCCTATCAGAGGATAGAATGTATATAGGTTCCAAAATGAGATTCGGGGACCAGGACTGGTGAACACAGATACAATGTGGATTCAGGCGCACTAACAACTGCATTGTCCCGACTGATATCCCAAGGTTCACATTTTCCAGTGTGGAATCAGTCCACCATACTGCTACCCTAAATACAAAATTTAAGGTGCTGTTTGCGGAAAGTTTAACCATTTATAACCACGGGAGTTCCTGTTGTAATGACGGAACACCATTTAACATCCCAACAGCATGAAAATTATTATTGAACGTTAAGAATAACATAAATTTGGACTTTAACCTACATTTACTCTTGAAATGTTTTGTTAACCATGAGCAGATGTTTTTTTGCGCTCCTCCAATATGACGTGTTTGTGTTGTTTGATATACTGGGTGTCCACAAAGTCTCTTTACAACTTTGCACATTTATTACGGATACACAGTATGAGATCGACAAATGTGGTTGAGCACATAAGAGCAAAGACCAGTTTTTCTAATTCATTACAAAAGCTCAACATGCTCACCATTTGTTGCGCGTCGAACATCTAGCCGAAAGGCCAGTTCCAACCATGTGCGCTGCAGCATGTCCTCAGTAATGGTCGAAATGGTATTGATGATCCTCGATTTCAGGGCATCGATGTCCTGCACCTTTGTTCGAAACACAATATCCTTCACATATCCCCATACAAAAAAGTCCAGAGGTGTGACGTAAGGGGAACGGGGTGGACATGCAATTGGACCATCCCGTCCAATACACCTCCCAGGGAATTTTGTGTTTAAAAGGTCCTGAACATGCCGTCCTCAATGTGGTTACGCACCATCCTGTTGGAATATCACGCTTGGTTGAAGGTCCTCCAACTGTGGCACAACATACTCACGCAAAACATCCAGGTAAACATCTGCCGGCACTGTTTTCTCACTGAAGGAAAACGATCCGAGGACTCGGTTATGCATTACACTGCACCACATGTTCACTTTAGAACTATCTCTCTCAAGCTCCATAAATGCATGAGGTTTTTCAAACCCCCAAATCCTGACATTGTGTCGTTTAACTGCACAGAGACATGAAAAGTTGCCTCATCCGCAAAACAAACATGTGTGAGAAACTCGGGATCTTCACTCAGTGTATCCATCATCGTTACTGCGAATTCTTTTCGTTGGTGTCTATCGTTCACCTCAAGTGCTTGTAACAGTTGCACTTTGTATGCATATAAGCGTAGATGTCTATCTAGCACCCTGTGTACTGTGGACCGGGGTATTTGTAGTTCTCTCGCAGCGGAATGAACGGACTTCTTCGGGCTTCGTGAAAATGAATCACGGACACGTTCGATGTCTTCATTCGATTTTCGTGGGCTGCCACTACGATCTTGATCCAATACGGACCCAGTCTCCATGAATTTATGGTGCCATTGGCAGTTACTAGGACGAGATGGCGAGGTTTTCCCATACTTATTCCGGAAGCGTCGTTGCGTTTGTGTATCAAAATTTGTTTCGATGAACCAAGCGACGCACCGCGCTCTCTCTTGTGGGAACCACATTTTCATAGAACAGCACCTGCTACGTCAGTGAGGGACCTATAACAGAAAACGATAATGTCCATTAAAACTTTGATATTTACAGTGTATTATACAATAAATACCATGAACGTACATAGTACAGGGTATTCGTAATAAATGTGCAAAGTTGCAAAGAGAATGTGGTGTAAAGAGAAAGTTGTATGTGCAAAGTTGTAAAGATAATCACACCCCACTCATGATTATTTCAAATCTGAAGATGGGCTCGTTGCGAGCCTGAAAGGTCTCATGTTTTTAACTATAACAATGTTTTAGGCTTTTAACTGTAAATAAAAGTGTTTAAATATATCATTAGTTTTTAATTGACAACATTTAAATCATCGGGCAGAAACGGAAATTTTAATACTCATCTATTTGTTTTTCGCTTGTACGCTACTTTTGGGCTTCAGATGGGATGCAGTTTTAAATGAAAAAAATCCTTAGCGGTGAACGAATTAAGGAATAACGACGTCTGAGCATTTTGAAAAGGAATTTACAATCTAATTTATTGGTCTTATTAGAATTATTTTTACCATGTTTCTTTTTTGTCGAAATTGTTTAATGTGAACAATTCTAAATAAAAGAAAGAATACTGCGTGGAAGTCATATGTTAAGTTTACTAAGTTTTTCGTTAAATATTTCTCTGTCATTTCACACAATGCCAAATATTTAGCGTGACTAAAATAACCGCATCCACTCAGTGTGACTAATCTGACGCTTTATCTAAGCTTATAACGTGCGAGTAGAAAATTTCTTATGTGTTAAATTATAAGGAATCAGAAAAACAGCTTAGGAGATAACTCTTATTGGAGCTGCTCACCGACGTTCTGTTGTATAGTACAAAATGCTCTTCGCAATCATAAAAGATTTCACTCATCCTTTATGCTAAGTTAATTCTTCTCTGCTGCTTTTCCTCCTAGCAACGCGGTGTTAACCCATGGAAAAACACCTCCCATGACTTCAGTTTGAGAACGTTCTACTTAGCAGTTCCCACCATCTTTACACCTGAAACCTTACAATTCGTGAGCGGCCTAATTATGTGATCCGACTGTTTAATCTCATCCTTACAGTACAACATTCATTCCAGATACTTATGTACACTGGTGCTTAAAATTAAAGCAACCACTAAAAAGCCTAGATAACAGACAACAATCGATAAAGTAATGAACATACTTAGTGTTTCACCCAAAAGAACTAAAATGTGTGCGCCCACATTACGGACCTGTGAAAAAAATCAGTGAAATAAGGCATAAGGCAGCTAAAAATGTTACCACCGTCTACAATACAGATGAATGTTATCACTACAGACAGCAAGGCAAGCTTAATAGCGCTGACCGTACTTTGAATCAGGGTGTCCTCAAGAGATTTTGGGATTAAGTCCCATTCTTCCAGAACAGCACGACATAAGTCCCACAGAGCTGTAATAGGAGAGGACGAGGAGCAATCTGTCAGCCTCAAGTGTCCGAAACGTACTCAGTCGGATTAGAATCTGGCAACTGCACTGGCCAATCCATACGTTTGCTATCTTTGCTTTCAAGATATTGATCAGTAAAGCTCTATGAGATCGGGCGTTGTCGTTCATTAACAGGGTTTCCTGACCGACTAAACCTCTAAAAAGACAAAAATTAGGATTCGGTATGTCGTCGCTATATCGGAAGGCAGTTAGATCTCGGTGGTTTTCCCTGGTTATTACGCGGTGGGGTGTACGACAGTTGATACAGATTCCGGCCGAAACCATTATTACACCACCTGCGAAATGGTCCGTTCCCGAATGCTCATAGGCTGGTATTGTGTCCCACGTTTTCTCCATATGAATGTTCTCCGAAATTTGGTTGCAAATAGAAGTTAACCTCATTGGTAAAGAGCGCGGGTTCCCATTCTTGGTGGGCCCAGTGGATATGTTAGCATCATTCGAAGCGGGCTTTTCTTTGGAATACGCTACAGGAGAACATACGTAACAGGCCAACTTACACGTAGACCACTATCGCGCAGTATTCTGCACTCCTGGAGAGAGTCTGGCCAGTGGCCGTAGTGAGCGTCTAAACCAACTGACATGCTGTGTTGCTTAGATTGTGCCTTGGGGTTAACATCAAAAAGCAGTTTTGTCTAGTAGAAATGACTCTCCAATGTCCTTGTCCAGGTCTTCTAGAGATACCTTTAGTGCCCTGAAATTGTCTCCAGAGGCGGGCACACGACGAATCAACAAACGTTTCGCCATCTGGACACTTCAGCTTGAGACTGTCCTGTATCTGGTCGCTTCAGCTTGATACTGTCATGCATCTGGAAGCTTCAGCTTGAGATTGTTTTGTATCTGAACACTTCAGCTTGAGACTATCCTGTATCTGGAAACTTCAGCTTGACACTGTTTTGCATCTGCACACTTCAGCTTGAGGCTCTCCTGCTCCTAATCACCCCATAGCTATCCACCACAATGAGCATCTAAGGAAAGACTATGAGACATATTGACGAAGCTGTTCTGCTTCTAATCACCGCGCTTCAGCTTGAGACTGTCCTGCAACTGGATACTTCAGCTTCAGACTGTCCTGTATCTGAACACTTCAGCTTCAAATTGTATTGTATCGGGACACTTCATCTTGAGACCGTCCTGTATCTGGTCACTTCAACTTGAGTCTGCCCTGTATCTGGACACTTCAGCTTGAGACTGTCCTGCATCTGGATGCTTCAGCTTGAGATTGTCCTGTATCCAAAAACTTTAGCTTGAGAATGTCCTGTATCTGGAAACTTCAGCTTGACACTATTTTGCATCTGCACACTTCAGCTTGAGGCTGTCCTGCTCCTAATCACCCCATAGCTCTCCACCAAAATGAGCATCTAAAGGAAGACTATGAGACTTAATGACGAGGCTGTCCAGCTTTTAATCACCGCACTTCAGCTTGAGACTGTCCTGCGTCTGGATACTTCAGCTTCAGACTGTCCTCTATCTGAACACTTCAGCTTCAGATTGTATTGTATCGGGACACTTCATCTTGAGACCGTCCTGTATCTGGTCACTTCAGCTTGAGACTGTCCTGTATTTGGACATTTCAGCTTGAGACTGTCCTGCATATATATGCTTCAGCTTGAGATTGTCCTGTATCTGGAAACTTCAGCTTGACACTGTTTTGCATCTGCACACTTCAGCTTGAGGCTGTCCTGATTCTAATCACCCCATAGCCCTCCAACACAGTTATCATCTAAAGGAACTATCTGAGACATAATGACGTCTTATCATTACACGTGGTCAATCCAAGGTATCTCGCGTATTCGACTCCAACCGCTTGTATACGAGACTCACTTGTGTGTGGCACATGTAAATTTCGCTTTCTTGAGGTTTTCTGTATCGTCGTTGTTCGTTCATTGATCACAGCATTTGCTGCTGCACATAACCGGCTCGTTGTGTATCATTTACGTGTGATTTTGAGGCAGGGCTTCTCTGTTAACTAGGATTTTGTGGTTGTTGCCTCACTTTTGAGCACCAGTGTACTTGCATATAAAACACTGTATTCCTTAACTTGGCAAGCATGATCATCTAAAGAAACTCATTTGTCCAATTCATCTTACGATTTAACCACGAAAAGTGGCTTAGTGCCACTAAGACCAGGACAAAAGCGTTTAGCGCCTTTAAGATACATCTATTTTACTTGGTTGTTGGTTTAACGACCACCATGAGCAACTCGATGGGATATAAGCAGTCTCCCGTTCTTAATTTAAGGCCACTGGTTCCAGGGAAGGGAGAGGATCAGTGCCGTAAGACAAACACAACGTCCTTGCCTCACCGAGACTGGAATCCGGTCCCATCTCGGACGAATAGTCAGAAGCCAACGCTTAGACGACTGATCCACCTGGACGGCTAAGACAAGTCTATACCACTGGCCTTCTATATTTCTGCTTTTAACTTCGGAAAACAGAGCTGCGCTTTCTATTTGTCCATTCTACCTTGTCAGTATTTCTCCACTAATAGCACTGCAAAATCCTGTTGCGATTTATTTTGCTTCAGTTGTCTTAACATTTGATTGTGCACTTGAGCTATATCTTTTTTAAATAACTGGTTATGTTCTTGTGACGTACTACAGAGGTGAATCCCACTTGTCAAGACGACAAATATGCAGCGGTACATTCCGTCCGCGTAGCTTAGTTGGGAGAGCAACTTACCGCGGAGTAAGGAGGCGCGACCAAATTTCCGTTTTCACATTATTTATTAGCCCTTTTTCTGTTGGCCAGGAAGTCATTGTTAAGAACAAACCACAGAGTTGCATCGCTCAGGTTATGTAATCATGCGCATTATTTTCAGTATAAAGTCTAATCAACGCAGCCTGTGTTCAGCAATGTTAAACTTCTGAAGCAAATTCTAGCTGGTGGAATTTCACATTTGGCAATCTGAACCTTCTATTTCATGGCGTCAAGCACAGTCTTGTATTTCCCTATCTAGTATATGTGTGAGCCAATCTTCTATATAGGATGTTGCCGGATCCCTTTTCACATCGTCTCTTCACTTTCCTAAAGACCGCCAAGTTGCTCTCGAGCCAGTAAGCTTTATTTGAAATACCACTTTGGGTTTTCGCATTTCTGAACTATCTAAACCATCAAGCTTTGAAATCATTTACTATAAAGAGAACTCTAAAAGTGACATAAAGTACACTGACGGAAAAAAATCCCAACACCAAGAAGGGGTTCTGTTAAATAAACGACAGTTGGTAGGTGGTGAGAGTACATCTGTAAGATGACGTCTATGCAAATTTCGCGCTCGGCGCATATGTGTGACGCTAGTAGCGCCCCTCGGAACATGCAAAGCAGGTTTGCTGTAAATATGCGCTGTAACGTTCGTGAGCGTTAGTTATCGTTGAGATTCGACGTAGGGTGTTGATGTTAGTCAAGAATGCCTTTAAGAAGACGAAGAAGCCATTATCAACAGCTCACGGAGTTTGAACGAGGTCGTGTAATAGGGCTACGAGAAGGCGGATTTTCTTTCCGCAATATTGCAGAACGACTTGGCAGGAATGTAGCCACTGTAGTAGTATATATATGGGGTTACGAGCGCAATAATAGGGAAACGCTCAAAATGAACGAAAATCATAAAAATATACACATTTTTAACATAAAAACAATAAAAAATCATCAAAAATCATCAAAATTGAAAAAATGCTCGTTTCCCTCTAAAATGAACGAAAATCATAAAAATATACACATTTTTAACATAAAAACAATAAAAAATCATCGTTTCCCTCTTCTTCTAGAGACAGAAACCTTAGAGACAGAAAAATATTATGAATTATAAATAAATGTGTACTCTGTGGAGAATTACAAAATTTTAGCAATATTGGAAAATATAAAAGGAACCTCTGTAAATCTTGTAGAAATAAAAAGCAAGAGAAATATATGTAAAATCTAAGATGTCTTTTAATGAATTAATGATGACTATAATTTCTAATGACAAGAATGGGAAATGCTTACAGAAGCTTTTGATAGAGATCTGGGTATTTCTAGATAACCTAAAAAATAGAATTCTGACATTCATAAAAAATGCATTAAAAAAAGGGGTACCCAAAATGGATACCCCTTATAGAAAGATTAAAAATTGTTGAAGATTAAAGAAATTCAATTATATAAGCAGGATCTCGTTTTCACAGTCTTTAGTTCCTTTATAAATCATTTTCAAATCACCCATATCATTAATGGCTTTAATTTCTTTATTTGTCATATTCTTAGAAAATCTTTCAGGAAGAAATACTTGAAATTCATTATATTCAGAATCTATTACAGCAGCTAAAATTTTATTTCCAAATTTTGTATGCACTAGTTTAAGTTCAACGACTTTATATTCATAATCTGTTTTCAGTTCACTCATTTTAATTATTGGACTAGTTTGAAGTGCTCAAGAGAATTAAGCTTTTTCAGTGTGTCCATTTATTAGGAAACATTTTTATAAATATTTTTAAAATATATTTGTCACAAATGTAATTTCTTTTGTAATCTCATCAAATATTTCTAATCCTTTATTTTTAACCTCTTCATTTGTTCTTATTTTCAAAGAATTAGTTTATGCATCTTTTAAGATATTTAGCAATCAATTTAATAAGATCAGGATATTCATTATTATAATCTTTACTCACATATATTAAATCTTCACATAAATGAGATAAACATCTTATATCATCACTATATTTGATTCCTTTACGATCAGTAAAGAGAGCTCTCATATCTCCTAATAAATCCATTTATAAGGTTTCATTTTTTTGAAATACAATTCTTGTAAAACATACATCTATACATAGAGCATCCAGTACCTAAAATTTTTACACATTTAGTTAATTCAAGATCTATAGAAGGAATTTCTAACTCATCAAATATTTGTTTTTCCATTATTCCTCCTTTATATACAAACTTACCACCATAATATTCATACAATTTTTTTATATAATTTTTAATCTCATCAGTACTTATCCACAGAGATTTTTGATCTGGAAATCTTTTAAATTTTAATCCATGAATATCTCTTGTACATTTATATATAATTCTTCGCTCTCTATCATTTAATATATAATGAGGTTCAAATACTTGAATTGTTTCCCCTACAGGTTGATGTAAATGACACCAACTTATCTCTCTGATTATACTTTTATTAGGAAGAATAAATCCTTGAAAATTTAAAATCAGTGTAATGTCATCCATTTATATAGAATAATTTTTATAAATACTTCTAAAGATTAAAAATTCAGAAGATAAGAATTTTAAAAATTCAAAGATAAAAGCAAGATTTAAATAGTTTTATAATGACCTAAAGCTAATGTATGTATTCCATCTTCTAATATATATCTCTTATCATCATTAGGTGATAAAGCTATCTTATTCACTTGAACTGAATATATTTCATGTTTATAACTTCTAATTAGATTCATAGTTCTATACTTTTCTTTTTATTAAATAAACAGTCTTTGTAGTCATCAAATGTTATTCTATTTTTAACTACACATTTTTTAACTCCTTTAGATTTTTTAGTGATTTCATTATCTACTTTTAAGGCATACATTTTTGCTCTTAAACCTACAAATTCTTCCATAATTATACCATTATTTTCATCTTTCATTTTACCTAAGACTTTCTTATTTACTCTTTTAATACCATATTGATTATCCTCTTTATAACCTGAAGTATCAAAATAATTAATCATACTTTTCATATCTTCATAGAAATCATCAGTTTTAATATCATAAATAAAGGAATCAGTATCTTGATATAACAGTTTAATATTTTCACTATATTTAGGTTTCATCACATCATAATGAAACTCATTCATCAAATATTTTGATAGATCTAATATACTCATACCAACATAAATTGGTTTATTAAAATACACTTTTGTTTTATTCATATGAATAGCAACCAAGTTTTCATCAAATACAGTTCTATCTTTAAAATTTGGTTTAGCTATTAATTTTTCAACTTTTTTTGCATCACAACATAATCTTACATCAATTCTTTTTCTTATATTTTCCATAGTTTTACCAAATACAGAATTATTCATTAATTTATAAAAATCTTTCTCAAATTCATTAGTTGCTTTAGTTCTCATTTCAGTATTCAAATCTATATATTTTTTTAACCAATTAGACTGTTTGAATTTTAAAACTTTATGTATTTTTTCCAATTTCATTCCCATCCTTAAATATTGTTTCAGATTTCTATAGTGAACCACATAATCCTTTTTATCATATAATGTAGTTAACAGTTTTGATTGTTTTGACCCATCAGGAATTCTATTTTCAGGAGCTAGAGGTAAATCAGAATGTTTTTTTTATGTAATTTTTTAGGATATTTTAAATCTACTTCTAATATATATCCAGTTTCTGAATCATCAGGTATTTTAGTTACATCAATATCAGTATTTGACCATTTAAACTTATCATATGGTAAATTTTGGCTCATTGCCCAACCATATAAATTGTTGGCATCTAGATACATTAAATAATTTGATTCTTTATTCTTATCATAATCTTTCATATATTTATTATTTGCTTTCCCATATCTATTACAACATTGAGATATTCCCGCCTCTAGTTCCTTTTTCTAACATAAGTATCATATCATAATCATTTAAGAGTTGTAGTTTTATATCAGTTTTCTTTAACATAGCATCCCAAGCTAACCCAGGAGATGTTAAATACCAAGCAGGATCTAATTTATAAGTTTTCATACATACATCTCTAAAATTCTCAAAGATATCTGCTAGTATTAAGACATCTGATTTTACATACAAATCTGAGTATTCTCCCATATTATCTATTTTAAAAGCTTTCCATACATTTTGAGCATGTTTATAATCTTCATCTGATATATCACATTCATTCAGTTTACTATAAAATTCTTCTTTAGGTGGTAATTTATGTTCTTTGCATTTTCCCCATGAATCCATATAATCATAAGGATATACACCTTTTCTAATTACTAGATCTAATAAGTGTTTTGGAAAATATTTCGAAGTTTCTCTAAATTGTTCTTTCTTTAAATTACTTGATAATTTATCAATACTACTTGCCATAAATCTAAATGAATCTATAAATTTTAAATGTAGATTTCCAACTTTTTTATCAAATGTTATATATTTTTCCTCAGTATTTGGAATTATATTAATATCTTCTTTATCATAACCTAATGCTTTTATAAATAAATGAGCATCATATCCAGTTAAATTATGTATAAATACTGGAACAAACTTGGGATTTTGATAACATAAATTACATGTTTCATGAGCAGGTCCTCTATATTTACCAGTTAAATGATCATGATCTCTTACTTTTTTACCATCGAATTTAACTGAACCATATTTTTCAAAATTTCCTTTATGAATAATAATTTTATCACATATGTGACATATGTCAGTATTTTGGAAATGTTTTTCATCTTCTTTAGTCATATTCATAGGTTTAATATTTTTATATATCTTTTCAATTTCTTTAGTTTCTTGTTTCAGCTTTTCACAAAATTTTCTAACAGCATTTGGACCTCTATAAACAACAGGGTCTTTATAATCTTCATGTTCATATTTTATATAATAACTAAAGCTCATTGGTTCATGTTTCTGATATTTTATGGTGTAAGAATTTTCGGGATTTGGTTGACAAGTATCTATTTTTCTGGTTAAACATTCAAAATCTGCATATATAACAAATGGAACTCTTAATGAATTATGATCATGTTCAAAGTAAATATACTCATGTTTTCTTGGCATTTCTATCTTTACTGCCTTTTATTTTTACAGTCATTTTCATGATTTTTTAAATATTCTGCTGAATAATAATATGTTAAGCATCTTTCACATGGATAGATTTTAGTTTTATGACCAGTTATTTGAGCTTTTATTAATCTAGATAAGTCTTTTATCCAACAGTAGTGATCATGTTTTTCATCTTTAATATAGAAGAGATTTACATGTTTTTCTAATTTATTTTCAGAAATTCTTAGAGGGTATATTACATCATTTTCATCAGAACTATAAACATTAACGGATATATTATTTAATTTTTCAATTTTTTTAATATCATTTAATGCAACTGGAAATTCTATTCCTTTAAAATCTAAGTCATTTTTACGTGGTTTATAATGCGATACTCTTTGAGGATCTTTTTTCACAGGATATAAACATGATAAAACAGACCATCTAAAGCATTCATTATCATTATTTTTTACATTTATAATAGCTTGTTTAGCCTTAATTTTTCTGGTAAATCTATGTAGGATGAACCTCTTAGAGGATTATATTTATTAATTCTAAGTTCCAAAAAGTGAATTTTAGAAAGTTTCCATCCTGATCCTCTAGCCTCAAATTCATCCATTTCTCTCAATAATTTATCAACTACCTCATCATAATAATTATCTAAATCAGTAGATTTTAATATTATTTCATTTTGAGTTTTAAATGCAAAATCTTGATAATCTTTCTCTCATTTCTCATGTATTGACAAAATAATTTAAAATTTATTTTTAGTCCCATTTTAAGTAATATTTCTTTTGTTTTTTCAATAACTGCAGATCTTAAATCTCCTAAAAAATCTAAAGGAATTACATAGTTTTTTACATTTTTCATTACATAAGTTTTTAATCTAGATTCATAAGCAGTTTCAATCTCTTGAATTCCTTGTTCATTAAATAAAGCTTGTTTATGTTTAAGACTTTCAATATGCACATCTTCATATTCTGGTTTATAATATTTTCCACAGATGTCACATTTTATCTGTGGTTCTCTAGGTTTTTACTTTTTGAAAATACATGACGATCAAAGTTAAATATTTTTCTAAATTTTCTTCTTTGAACCTTATCAATTATATAATTAATAAGGTCTGCTTTTTTAGTTTTGAATAATCATTAATACGTTTTTCTTTACAATACTCTCTTAACTGTTTAACAGTTTTTGACTTCAAAGACTTTTCCATTTATAAGGAAAAAAAAATTGTAACTATTTATAGGCAGGTATTTTTATAAACAGATTTTCAAAAGACGTTTATGTAAAGAACTTCTTAAATGTCTTTGATAATGAGCATAAGTATATTCTCTTCCACAATCACAAACCAGCTTCCTATATAGAGTATAAGTTTGACAATATTTGCAAATATGCTGACGATCAACTCTACCATAACGACGATGAATGTAAAATTCATCAATAGGTTTTGTTTGTTTACAACTTGTGCATGTTTTGTCTTCCATTTTATTAGGAAACAAATTTATAAAATACTTTGCTTTAAGCTTGCTGCTTTAAAGTCTTCCCAGATCTTTTCATTATTTGGATTTATATTAATTTTAATATCATTTGATATATTACAATAGTCACAAATTTTTTTTAATAAAATATGTATATTTTAAATTTTTCTCATAGTACATAAAATCTAGTAATTTTAAAAATAAATCTTCTGCTTCCTTATTAAATTTAAGGTTACTTTTTCTTTTAAACTGATTAAAATATCTTATTCTACTAACATATCTACTTTTTAAATATTTATTATAATCTATATAATAACAGTCTTCCTCTTCATCATATTTCATTTTCTTTATTTGTTTCATTACTTTTTTAAAATTTTCAGGAATTTCAATTTGTTCTTCTTCTGAAGAAGAAAAAGTAATTAGTTTCTTCATTAAAATAATTCATTTATTAGATATCATTTTATTAAAAACTTTTTAATTTTTTAACATAATAATCTTTAACAATCTTGTTAACTTTATCATAAAAATCATTTGAAACCCAACAAGCTATATTTGTAATTAAATCTTCACTGACATATGTACCATTAAAGTTATATTTTATTGCTGTTTTACCTCTTATTTCATGTATATTTTCACGGCCCGAATTCGGGCCGTCTAAATTCTTAACCAAATTGATCATTTTTATGGCGGCCCGAATTCGGGCCACCACAATTTTTATCATCAGACACATAAGAACCATTTACATTATACTTTTCAGTTAAACCACCTTTAATTTCATATATTACATCATTTTTTCCCATGGCTGGAATTCCAGCCGTGGAAATATCTTTAATTAAATCTTCTGAAGCCATTTTTTAAATCTCTTACCTCCATCTTTACAAAGTTTAAAATATCCAGTATTTTTATCTATTATTAATTTAAAATCTCCAAAGAGACCATAATAATAATTATCTTTAATATTTTCATAACATACATCTTTTAATGAAGCCATTTATTAGATATCATTTTATTCTTTTAATATCGTCAGTATTCATTATTTTCATATAACAGTTTTTTCTTTCACATATAGATGTCAGCACAAGGCATTATCTCTCTTTCTTTCTTAGTTGCAAAAAACAGTCATTACATAACACTGATAAGCTGCGAGCGAAAATGTTTACATAAGTTGAATCGCTGCCAATATTCTCCGCGGCGCGCGATTACGTAACGTGTCCTCGGAAAAAAGCAGTTCTTCGTTACGTAACAACTTTGGATCATAGCCAAGCTTCGACATAAATATATGTTTCAAACAGAAACTTCCTGGCCAGACGTGGCCGATCGTTAGCGTAAGCGCTTCGCATGCAAAAGGTACCAGGTTCTAATCTCGGTCGGTAGAATGGCTCCCTGTCTCAATCTTTGAAATCAGAGTTTGGGTTCACGGTAGAGCGTGTGCGTGAATAACATCTGATGGTAGAGAGTGTGTGCGGTGGAGGGTCGAAAGAGTTAACGCCCACCTGGCTGGCCAGGTACAAATAAATAAAAAAAAATGAAGCATAGACCCTCCACCGAAAGGGCGTTTTGCAAAAAAATTCAAAGTACAACCCAACTGTTAAATTCATCAGGATATCCCAACCATTTAACTAAGTATTTATTTCCTTTCTTTCTAATAATTTTTTCAATCTTATAAACGTCATCTTTCTTATCATATTTCACGAGTTCTTTTTCATAAAATGTTCCTGTAATTTCTTCATTATTTAAATCTTTTATTTTATATGTCGGAGGATCTGTGTTCAATATATCGGAAATTATAAATATTTCTTCTGTAAATGTTGGAAGATAACCTTTCTTAAATTCTCTTTTATATTTTGAAATTCTTATTTTATCTCCTTTTTGATATTTTGGTTTATTTTTCTCTTTTCTTTATACAAATTATTATAAACTTTTAATTCATTTTCTTCCTTACTTGCTTCTATAGGTGTCATTTTAATGGATCTATGATAAGAATTATTATAATTCTTAATTAATTTATCTAGTACATTTAACCACTTTCTAGTATTATTTGCTGTGAAATACTTCCACATTTTAGTCTTTAAAGTTCTATTGAATCTTTCAATAACAGCACATTTAATCTCAATATTCTCAGTTGTAAACCAGTGAATATTTTCATCCTTGAATAACTTTTGAGTTTGTTTATTTATAAACTCTGTACCCTTATCTGTTTGAAGTTTTTCTGGTTTTCTTTCTTTAAATATTTTTTAAATGCTCTAGTTACCTCTTCACCTGTTTTCTTTTAATCAGAATTGTCCAAGCATATTTACTGAATATATCAATCACTGATAAAATATAATTTGTGTCATTATTAAAGGATTAAATTCTTGCATATCTATAAGGTCAGCTTGAAATTGGTCATTGACATGAGAAACATAAATTCTTCTTCTTTAAATCTATGAATAAGTGGTTTATGTTTTGTATATACATCTTGTTGATGTAAAAACTCTTCTATATCTTTCCTGGGTAATTTAGTTTTTCTTTGTAATTCATTAATACCACAATAACCAGTTTCTGGTGTATAATAAATATTTTTAAGGTCTACGTCTTTAAAAAACACTCTTTTAGTTCCACAAACTTTACACTTTCTTTTTGCCATCGGTCTTCCATTTTTAGCTACTGTTTCTTGAATATCTTTAGTTTCAGTTTTCTGTTTGCACTTTTAAGCAATACATATAGGATGAAATTCCTAAACCAAATGTTTTCTTTGCTTTTATAATTGGTTTTATAACAGCTTTAGCTTGTTTCTCTCCTAATGGATAGAATCCACTTGTAGTATTTTCAATTGAATCTAAATCGTTTAAGAGTTCTTGATCAGCAATATGTCTCTGTTTAGTATCTTTAGTTTTACTATAAGCTACATCATGTTTTTTACAAGCTTTATCAACTCTGTTAATTCCTGGATCACCTCTTTTTAATCTCTTTTCTAATTTTGTAAATGGACCACAATACTGGTAACCAGGTATATGCATTTCAGGTGGATTTAATTTATCTTGTAACCATCCTACTATATCACCTCCTTGTAATTCCATTTATTTAAGTGTAAATCTATTTTACATATCTATAACCATTTAGTTGCGTTTGTTTTACATATTTCTCTAAAGGAAAATACTTCATATTTTTTATAAAATCCTCTTCTCTAACGTAAGCATCCTGTTCTGAAATTGAATTAGCGTTTATTAAATTTAATATCTGTTTATAAAATTTGTAAGCTTGTTTATATTCTTCTTTTCTTTCTGAAATATTTAGAGTTTTATCGACAACTTCAATGACTCCTGCTCCTAAAGAAAGTGCTGCTAAAGGAATAAATGCAAAAGCTGATAAACCTGAAGCACTAAATATAAATTTGCCTACTGATAATGATATACTAATTTTATTATAGTAATTAAAACTTTTTCTGTATACATACATTTTCTTTTCTAAATATTCTTCCATTTATATAGGATCAAAGTTATGTCTGTATCTCATATGAGGATTTTCAAATCTAACATGAAGAAATCATAAGGTTTTTTAATACTTTTTTGATAAGGATCTATATTAAAATCACCATCAATTTCTCTAATAATTTGTTTAATTTCTCTGTGCCGAAGTTTAAAAAATATAAAGTAATCACAGTTGTTTCTTATATCAATAGGTGTTGAATAATAGGTCTGTGATAAATAAATAATGGATGCATTTTTCTTCCTTCCTCTTATAAAAAATTTTTCAATTTCGTTTTGATCTTTTTCTTTTACACAGTCATCAAAAATAACTAGATTTTTTAATGAAGGATCTAAGTCATCTACAGTAATAAATTCATTTATGTCTGAACTAAATAATGTTTCTTTCTTAAACTTTTTAAATAATTTTAATAACTTATTTTTATTCTTTCCCTTTATTTTTAAAATGTCTTCCTCTTCTATATCATCAAACACTGAGTAATTTTCTTTTAATTTAGAGTATTTAGGTTCGTTAATATCTTTTGCACATATGAATAATGCATCAAAATTTAAATGATCATATATTAAATTTAATAGTAAATTTGTTTTTCCACATCCTGAAGATCCTGTTATTAAAAGTTTAAAAGGATGAATAGGTAACATTGGATTTTGATTTGGATCTATAAATTCTTCTGGTTCGGAATAATCTTTTATTTTAATGCTGCAAGGCTTAATCATATTTATTTAATAGAAATTCAGCATCTTCAATAAACATTTCAGCTTCAAATAATAAGTCTTCAGCTGGTATTCCTTGAGATAAATAACATTCAGCTAGATATAATGCCATTTCAGCAAAAGATAAATATTCTTCAATTTGTTCAAAATCTTCCATTTATATAAGTAAAATAATTTGCTTGAAGTAAAATAATTTGCTTGGAAGTAAAATAATTTGCTTGGAAGTAAAATAATTTGCTTGGAAGTAAAATAATTTGCTTGGAAGCAAATTTTCAGTTAAATAAATGAGTAAAGTGATACAAGATTTATTAAAATTAGCAAAAGTAAATGCTGAACTAAGAAAACGAAATAAGGAGAAGCAATTAGAAGATTTAGGATATGAAGAGGCAATCACAAAATTTCATAAACCTATAGTTGAAAAATTAGAATATCAAGATGTATCTAGAAAAGAAAATTTAAAAGCTATTCAAGATGCAATTGAAGAACTTTCATTTCAACCAATTGCAGAATCTTCAAGATTTCCTGCCTTAGAAGATGTTGAAGAACCTATTTCAGATGCTAAAGAAATGTATGAGAGAGAGAAGCAGGAATTCATAAAATTAACTTAAACAAAAACTTGAATGTATCAGTTATTAAAAAAAAGTTAGGATTTGATTTACCTTCAGAATTAGTTAATAAATCTGATGAAGAGATTGATGAAAAAATAAAACAAGCAAATGAAAAAATCAGTGAAATCGGACGTCTAAAAGGTCCTCAAGTAAAAGCACTTAATAATGCTAAAGATGAAGAAAAAAAGAAAAAATTACAGAAAAAAATTGATCGTTTCGATTATAAAATGGCTGAGGTGCGAAATATATTAGAGCATTAGAAGCTCTCAAAAATGGGGAATTACTATATGGGTGAGGGTCTTAATATTTTAGATAAATTAACAGATAAAATATGTAAGGGAACTAAAAATAAGAAAGTATATAACCAAGTAGTTCAAATACTAGATTTATTATTGAAAGAGGGTAAAATGACTAATGAGCAAGTAAAACAATATTATTCAAAGTTTCTATCTTAATAAATGAGTAATTATATTGTATCAAGAATTTATTTGAGTGAAGGTCAGAAAAACAAATTAAAATCAGCAGTTAAGAAAGGTGAAGAAATTACATTGCAAATTGATAAAACTAAAAGTGCTAATCATGATATGTATTTAACAAAAACTCAAATTAATCAAATTAAAAATGGTAAACAGAATAACTATAAGTAAGACACAATTAAAGAAAAACGGAGGTATTTTACCCTTTTTGATCCCTATCTTAGCAGCTCTTGGTACTGGTGCTTTATCTGGTGCTGCTAGTTTTGGTGTGAATAAAGCTTTAAGTAAAGTAACTGGATCAGGTTGTAACCTTAAAAAAACATTCTGGAAAGGGAGTTCTTCAGAATTACAGGTATATCCAATAAAACGATAGAACAAAATATGAAAGATGTAAAAGGATTCAGAGGTGTATTTACATCAGATTTATTACCTAAAAAGATTAAGAAATTTGAAAGTGGAATTATTAATTTAGATATATCTACAGGACCTGGGACTCATTGGGTCTGTTATTATAATGATCCTAAATATAATTTTGTGGAATATTTTGATCCATTTGGAGAATATAAATATAAAGACATTAAATTGAATAACATTTTCATACCTAAAAATATTGTAAAATATCTTGAAACATCTAATAAAGGAATTAGATATAATTCGAGTTTTTACAAGAACCAACATCTGTTAAATGTGGTTTTTATTGTATGAAATACATAACTCAAAGGAATAAAGGTAAATCACCTGTTGAAGTTTTATATTCTTTTACCCAAGAACCAAGTGGTTATAATGAAGATTTTGTGCTTAATAAATGTTAATTTTAGATTCAAAAAATTTTGAGAAATCAGAAGATTTTACAATTGAATATGTCCCACCTATTCCTGTTAATGAAAATTCAAAATTGCTTTAAAATCTATGTCTATGTGGGTTTCATGGAACAATATTGATGAAGAAAATAATACATTTAAGTATTTTGATGGTAGTTTATGGCATGAAATAACTTTAGATAATGGAAATTACACATTAAGGGAATTAAATAACTTTTTAATAAAACGATTTGGAGATGAACCACCAATTAAATTTAAAGCTAATTTCGCTACACAGCGCTTTATAATTGAATTAAAAGATGAATATAAAATTGATCTTAGAGAGTAAATTACATGAAATTTTAGGATTTGAATCAGAAATATATGAAGATAATCATCAAGAAGGAAAATATATGGCAAACATTTCTAGAGGAGTTGATGACATACATATTCATTGTGATGTAATTACAGGAACTTTATATAATAATATTAATTCAGATATTTTATATTCTTTTACGCCATCTAATCCTCCTGGTAGTTTAATAAAAATTGATGAAATAAATCCTTTATTTTTACCCATTAATAGACGAAATTATATTCATAGAATTCGAATGTATATCACGAATCAAGATAATGAACTGATAGACTTGAATAATATGAGAGTTTTATATAGATTAATTTTAGCTTAAGCGCAGGCTTTTCAGCTTAATAAATGAATTATAACAAACATAGATTATATGCAAAACGATATGGTGGTAATATCTTCACTGAAGGAATCAAAACTGTTGGGAAAAAATATTAGAAGTTTTAGGTAAATCAATTGAAGATAAAACTAAAAAAGTTATTCAAAATAAACTTGAAAATATATTATCTAAACCCTCTGTAACTGTTAATGATATATTATCTAAACCCTCTGTAACTGTTAATGATATATTAGCTAAGAAGAAAATTCAGGATCGATATGGATCTGGTTTGAAACGGTATAAATGAGTTTTTTATCCCTAATAAAATGGAAAAACTTTGGGACTTAAAATCTATTCCAGATTATTATAGTAATAAAATTGCTAAGTATGAATATATAAAACATAATGAAGATAGTACTAATGTAAAAGAATCTGATCAATATAAGTTTACTATTAAAGATACAAATTCTATATTATATAGTAACGGTTATATATGCTTAGAAAGTAAAATAGTAAAAAATAATAATGATACTATAGGAACTGATAATGTTACATTTGTAAATGGTGGGAATTTGTTTAGATCCGCTTCATTAACTATAGGAAAAGAACAAACTGATTCCAATATTGAATGTGCTTCATTAATTCATCAAATTAATGGACTTATAAATTTCACAAAAGATTATTCCACTTCAGAGGCTACAAATATGATGTATTATGTTGATACATCAGAATCAGCTGATAAAGATAAAATAGTAATAGATGATCCTAATAAAGATGTAAAGAAAGGATCAGATATCAAATTAAAAGAAAATGCCTCTTATAATAAAGGATTTAGACAGAGATGGCTTTTAACAAAAAACAGTAATGTAATAAAATTTTGGATTCCTTTAAGACAACTTTTTGGGTTCCTCAACGATTTTAGAAGATTAATTTCTGATATAAAAGTTACATTTGAATTTCAAAGAAATAGTCATAATGATATGTTATACACAGATGTTGCAAATCCCAATTATAAAGTTATTATATCTGATTTTCAATTATGGTTACCTTATGTAGAGTTGTACCCATCCATTGAGGCTGAATTTAAAAGTATAGCTTTGAATTCTACACCTATTGAAATTACTTGGTGTTCTGCTTCAATTGAGAAAAGTAATCAGCAAACAACATCAAGTGGTGCATGTCATATAAGAACTACATCTGATGAGGTGTTAAGTGTTCTTGTCATTCCACAGTATGTAGAAAAAGAAAGCAATCAAAATCAGAACAATATGGTTTTTGATAATTTAGATCTCCTTGAATGCTGGATAGTATGTAATAATAAAAAAGTTCCAGAAGAAATTTATAAAACTAATTTTAAAGATGGGCAGTTAGATTATAATAGATGTTATTCTGAATTATTAGCAGCTGGATTAAATACTCATAATACTGAAAGTGGATGTCTTATAAGTTATGTAAATTATGCGAGATTGTATCCAATCTTTTATTTTAATTTATCTAATCATCCAGAGTATACTAATATTTCGAATTTAAGACTAGAATTTAACTGGAGATTAGGATCAAATCCAGGTAAACCATATAGATTTTATTTCATCGTGAATGAAACAAAAAGAGGATCACTTAATATGGCTAATAAGGAATTTAAAACTTTGAAAACTTTAGATTAAATAAATGAATTGGTACCCTTTTGGTTCTGTCTTATGAAGAATTTGGAATTGGACCATCTGGACCTCCTGGAAATGGATTTAAATTAACAGATGATGGTAATTATGATATGGAAGAAAAAAATTTAAAAAATTGTAAAGAACCTATAGATGAACATGATGTTACTACAAGAGAATATGTTTTAAAACAAATGAGAGAGAATAATCTGGAAGTTAAAAGTGAAATAGAAAAAATATTAATGGTAGTTTTTCAGATTTTGTTCAAGAAACTGCTGTAAGAATAAGAGATTTAGATGCTGTACTTAAAGGTGAATTAAGTAATTTGGATCAAAAATATTTACATATTCAAGATGGGAATGTAATTAATGCAAAAGGTAAAAGAATAGGAAATGTTGCTGATCCTACAGCAGATAAGAATGCAGTGAATAAGAGGTATTTAGAAAACAATGTTTTAATTTTAAAAGATGAAAAGTTTGATGTTCAAAATAAAAGACTAGTGAATATTCCATCTCCTCAGGATATGTATGACGCAGTTAATAAAAATTACGTGGATAATCAAAAATGTTATGCAACAATTCAAGAAGATAAAAAAGCATATAATACTCTTGGTGCTATGCGTTACTGGGAAACAGTCGTTTTTATGAAATTTAGTAGCAATCTCCTTGACAGAAATATGAAACTGAGTGAAAATATGGATATCAAAATTACATTTTATTTACGTCCTAATTATACTAATGGGAAATCAGAAGTTTTAATTACACTTGGCGAGAATATATTATTTAATAGTGATGCCTACACAGATAAACCTTTAATACTCTTTGCATCAGGAAAAAAGAATGATGAATTAAGCATACAAGTCATGTCTTATTTAGAATTAAACATTTTTAAACCTTACTTAGAAATTGAAAAATAACATTCCATTTATAAAAATTCATTCTATATAAATGGATAGGTTAATTAGGAACAATATTAATTGGGATTCATTTTCTAAAGATAATGAACTTTCAGAAGATATAATTAGAAGTGTAAAAGATGCAGTAAATTGGGATTTAATATCAGAATATCAAAAATTATCTGAAGATTTTATTTCAGAATTTCGTGATAAAGTGAACTGGGATAAAATTTCTCAATATCAGATTCTTTCTGAATATTTTATGAATAACAATGAATTAAACTGGTCTTTGATTTCTCAATATCAAACACTTTCTGAGGGTTTTATATTAATGAATATTGATAAATTAGATATGAGAAGAATTTCTATGTATCAGAAATTAAGTAATGATTTTATAAAAGAAAACTTTCGATTCTTAGACATGTCAGTAATTCCAATAAAACAAAAATTAAGTGAAGAAACTATAGATTTTCTTAGTGATTTTATTGATTGGAAAGAAGTTACAAGAAATCAAGAATTAACAGAAGATTTTATTATGAAATATAAAGATAAAATTAACTGGTGTGATATTGTTATCAATAGAAAATTCTCTGATGATTTTATAAATGTAAACTATAAAAAACTTGTTGTGTATCTACTTGCAAAGATATGTCATAAAATTTAAATATTTTTTAATCTTCCTACACTTTTTATCTTCCTATAAGGGGTATCCATTTTGGGTACCCTTTTTTAATGCATTTTTAAAAAGGACTTTGCAAAGTACCAATTCAAAGTAGTTTGTTTTACAACTTTTCTATTCATCACTGAAACCATCATTTCATCACTTTTAAAATCAAAGCTATTCAAAGTTCAAAATGATTGCAATTGTTCAAAATGTTCACAAAAATGACTTAAAATGTGTTTTTATGATGCTCTAGTTTGATGAAAAACAGAGTAAAAACTTCAATTTTCAAAAATCTGATGTTTTTTGACTATTTTATGCTCAAAAATCAATGATTTTTAATGAAAATATGGTGTTTTTGTTCATAAAAAGCCTTAAAATGTTCGTGATTATTGAGGTCTGAAAAATCAAAAAACGCCTGATTTTGAGGTTTTTTGTAGTATATGATGTGTCCCATAGTATGGGACATATACTACTCACTGTGCATGATTGTTGGCAGCGGTGGTCAAGGGAAGGCACTGCCTCAAGAAGACCGGGTTCTGGCCGGCCACGTGGCACTACTGAGAGGGAAGACCGCCGTGTACGGCATCATACCACGTCTGCGGCAGCAATTCGAGCTGCAATAGCCACCACAGTGACACAACAAACTGTTACAAATCGATTATTTGAAGGACAGCTCCGAGCCAGACGTCCTGTAGCGTGCATTCCACTTACTCCAAACCACTGCCGTTTGCGACGTCAGTGGTGTCAAGCTACAGTTCATTGGAGGACGGAGTGGAGATCTGTTGTGTTTTCGGATGAAAGCCAGTTCTGCCTGGGTGCCAGTGATGTCCGTGTGTTGGTTAGAAGGAGGCCAGGTCAGCGCCTGCAACCAAGCTGTCTGCGGCCGAGACACACTGGACCTACACCTGGAGTTATGGTCTGGGGAGCAATTTCCTATGACAGCAGGAGCACTCTCGTGGTTATCCCACGCACCCTGACGGCACAGTTGTACGTCGGTCTGATGATTCAACCTGTTGTGCTGCCATTCATGAACAGCATTCCAGGAGGTGTTTTCCAACAAGATAACGCTCGCCCGCATACCGCTGTTGTAACCAACATGCTCTACAGAGTGTCGATATGTTGTCGTGGCCTGTTAGATCACCAGATCTTTCACCAATCGAGCACGTATGGGACATCATTGGACGCTACTCCAGCGTCACCCCCAACCAGCATTAACCGTCCCTGTATTGACCGAGCAAGTGCAACAGGCATGGAACTCCATCCCGCAAACTGACATCCAGCACCTGTACGACACAATGCATGAACGTTTGCGTGCTTGCATTCAACATTCTGGCGGTTACACCGGTTATTAATGTACCAGCATTTCATATTTAAAATGGCTCTTCTAGCGCTTGCAATAAGCTGTGATCTTGAAACCTTAATCGATTAAATATGTTACCTATACAAATGTATTGCCGCCATTTCATTCCTCTACAACTATTTTTTCGTGGTGTTGGGATTTTTCTTCCGTCAGTGTATTTGATTTCACCTTCACTCTCCTGTTTGTCCATCTCCATTTCCGTCAGTTCGCCATTTTGAAGATATAATAATTCCACATCGATAAACTGAATTCGTAACATTCCTTTTTTGTATCAAAAAGCCTATATATTATAAGGATCACGAGTCACACACGTTCGCAAGTTATTCCATGTGCCCAGTTTTCTCATTAGGTGGCGCAAACGTTTTAATGTTTACAACGATTGTTTCCTCTCTTTTGCATTTAATAGCTGGTGCTAAGAGCCATAATTTCGCCAGGACTTCTTGCACGATGCGTAATTATACTATTAGGTGGTGTAAATGTATCTATCCATAAATGTATGTTTCTGCGTGGTAAAGAAAGTTTCCTATTACTTCGATTTTTCACTGCATCTCTGCATCTGCGATTTGGAAAATTAACCATTTAACCGGCTGGTACGAATTAACTCGGGATTCGCGAAATTGGATGAAGTGAGCTCGAACGAATATATTCGCAGCCTAAGAAGTGGGCCGAACGCGGCTGAAAAAAGAGTGAATCTGGGCTTCAAAAGCCTTGCTTTTCTTGCCTTTGTTATTCAAAGTGGTTATTTTGTGGGGGGATGAGATTAATCCTTTCTGAGTCATTACCTCCTAAACGAATTATAACGTTAGCAACGAACTTATGAAAAGAGATGGAATACTTTTGAGCCGCTTGTTCCAAAACACCGGTATGATGCCGGTGTCTGGGAGACTAGTCCTTTCCCATCATGTCTTGGGTCACTGAGCAGAGAATAAACGATCAGAAGGCAGAGCTTATCACCAATGACAAATTTATAGTTAGTACTACCTAGATGAGAGGGGCAAAAGAATATCTTTACTGTAGATTTCATAAACCGTGCCGCTATGTGAACGTTTTTGTTTAGGGAGAGCAAAAAATTCTGGTTCACCATTTGGGTCAGGTACATTGGCTGCTTGAAGAGTTAAGCTATTTATGACGTATACCTTTAACTTTCCTTTTAAGTTTCTATCTTCTTGTACAAATTTCATTACTTCTTGGATAAATATATTATCTCACTTAACAGCACATTATTTTCCAGAACTGCTTGTACATTTTAGCAACGCTGACGGTGAATTAGAGCAAAAACAAATGACGATGCTGAACGTGAATAGCAGAGTGGAGAGAGAGAGAGAGAGAGAGAGAGAGAGAGAGAGAGAGAGAGAGAAAGAGAGAGAGAGAAAGAGAGAGAGACAGGGAGAGAAGGGGGAGGGAGGGAGAGAGAGAGAGAGGGAGGGAGGGAGAGAGATAGAAACGGGGATTGTGAGTGAGGAGATAGTAAAGAGTTGATATCGCAAAAGATATTGAATTCTGATATATATCTATGCAAATCGGAGAATACGTATTGTTTCTATTTGATTAAGATCTGTGTTGATACAAGAAATCCTTTATGTCACGTTGCTGCTCTTTGAACTTCCAGTGAGTAGAACAATGAAGGTGCAAGTTTTCATTACACGCCGTTTCTTCGACGCTGGCCGTTTTTATTATTATCCACTTAATCATAGCAGAAGTGAAAAATATATGCTCAACAGGTTGAGAGTTTGCTAAGAAAATTTGCAAATTAATTAAGTAATGGCATTAAAAATTAAAAACGGTATATATATCTTTGTTTTTTTTCTCGGCCGACAGCCTAAAATACGACCAAAAACATTTCACGCGTTCCGCGCATTTCTTGATGCAAAATGCTTCGCAGAGTTTCCCTGATCCTGTTCGCCAAGATTTAGAGGTTGCGTTCTGAAAGCAATATTATCTGCCAAATCAAAGTTACTGCTGGTATGCCGTCCCGTTTTCCGAGTGGTCTGCGTCACTGTCTTCCGACCATCCGTCCGATGATGGCACTGTCCTTTCCCTAGAACTAGCGGCCACGGATTAGTAACGGGAGACTGCTTGTAGCCCTCAGAATTCTTCATCGTGGTCAGTGAGCGTCGTTCCGGTTTTGTACTACTAGAGAATGGCATAAAAACTGACAAATGCTAAAAACGTCATGCATAATAGCATTTTACTCGAGTTTAGAACTCGCCCAGCGTAGAATTTGTTAAGCTGCTCAGCGTTATGCGCCAAATGTTCCTACACTGTAAAAACATTTTTCTGAAATTCACGAGCCACTTTCCGCGATTTCTTTCGTGAATTAACGAAGCATATTTCTGATACAACTTTTTTCGTGAAATTACGGAAAAAGCTCTGAATTTCATGTTTTTTTCGTACGCCATAAAAATTCAGAATTTTCAGAAACTTTTCCGGTGTAACCTTTTTTACATGGACAGTAAATTACCGTTTTCAAGATGTGTTAACGGAAAATTATGAATTTTTATAAACCTTCCCTCAATTCCTTTCTTATATTAACGGAAAAACTACGTTCTAACTTTTTCGGTATCCGTATGACAAAAAATAGGAGAGAATCACGGGAATACTTGGGGGTTTGATTAACTGTTAAATTTAAATAGTCTGCCGAAGTATTTGACCCCCGATGGTGCAGTTGTCTAAGCTATGGCTTCTGATCATTCGTCCGAAAGGGGTCGGGGCTCGAATCCCGGTGAGGCAGGGATGTTGTGTTTGTCTTACGGCACTGGCTCTCTCCCTTTCCTGGAACCGGTGAACCTAAATTAGGGACGGGCGACTGCTTATAGCCCATTGAGTTTCACACGGTGGTCGTTAAAACTCCGATAAATAAATAAATAAAAAAGTATTTGATTTTGAAGTGCTGTAGCGAGATCGGATATTGTGGATAGTACATCGGGGGATTTTGTTACCGTGGCACAGGATATTTCTTCTCTTCTGCCCCATTTTGTGCACCAGCTATCTATTATATATATTGTGTTATCGTAAGAAACCAGGTACTTAATTTATTTGTGCAGGCCATTGTACGATGTCTATGTATCAGTGTGTGGATCGCTTAAAACAAAAGCTATATACAATATTTGCAACACGAGCGTGCAAATTTTCTAGGTGTATTTACAGACCATTTTTCAAAATCTTGATAAAAGCTGTCAAGAGTAAATTTTATATTTAGAAGTTTTGCGAAATAATATTATAAAATAGTACATTTAACCTTTTCTTAAAGGTAACTGAAAGTTATTGCCAGCTTAAAAAAAAGATTTCAAGTTCCAAAGCATTCTGTTGCTTTGAAAAATCACCATGAAAAAAACACTAATTTTCCATAGTCCTCCTAGGGGCCGTTCATAAAGTACGTCCGTGACTTTTTACTATTTTTAGACTCGCCCCATTTCCCAGGTCACATTTTGTCCGATTGTTGACACCTTCCTCCCTAAAAAGTACTTCCTAATTTCAGCAACCCCTTTTGTTTTTGGCAACTGCTTTTAGAAGTCCGTTGAGAAACAGAAAGAAAACATGCAAATATTTAAAGGAATCTTCCATATATTTACACTTTTTCTTCAGAACATATTTATTAATCAGGCATTAATTTATTCCCAAATGCTACCCGAACTTTATCATTCTGAAATAAAGATTTACAAATGAATGCATGCATTCAAGGTTGCAACACTCCCGATCATAGCATCTACAAAACACGATACATTTGGTAGTAAAAATACGGGAACTTAATTTTCTGATTTAGCTAAATATCATTAGAAAACTGAAATATTTCATACTTTTTTTAACTATTATTAAAAGAAGAAAAAAAGGGAAAACAAAACGAAGACATATCATCCACTATATGTTTGCCGCTGGACGTCCGAATTACTAAACCTTCCGCCTCCCTCATGTCACATTTTGGTCCGGTCGTCAGAAACCCACCCCCTCCCCCTGTAATCTCGGACGTATTTTATGGGCGGCCCCCTACCGAAAAAATAAAATTATTACAAATGTATCCAAAAAAATAATAAGCTCCAATAGAAAGTAAAATGACTAAATCACTAGCATTAATGTAAAAACATTATCATCGCCTAATTAGTTTCACTCTGAACGTGAGGCCGGATTGTAACGTACCAGGAGATGTGACGTACCTGCCAGAAGGACGCACACGACATAAAGGCAGATAGTACTCAGAACAAACGTCCGCGTAGCTCAATTGGTAGAGTGACTTAATCCGGAATGAGGGGATCCGGGTTCGAATCCTGGCGTGGACAAAAATGACAAAGAAATTTACTTCGTTATAATGGCGCCCAAACTATCCGGATGACCCGACCGTTCAAAATCTCGCAATATTGTGATGTTATTTCCACACCGCGAGATAGGAAAAATAAGAGAATCCCTTCTCCAGCACTTCAAAAAAAAAACAACAAAAAAAATAAAATAAGGGGGAGATGATGTAACGTACCAGGAGATGTGACGTACCTGCCAGAAGGACGCACACGACATAAAGGCAGATAGGAATCAGAATAAAACGTCCGCGTAGCTCAATTGGTAGAGTGACTTATTCCTGAATGAGGGGATCCGGGTTCGAATCCTGGCGTGGACAGAAATGACGGAGAAATTTACTTCGTTATAGGATTTCTTGTCTTTATGGCTCAGTGGTTAAAACGCGCGGCTTCAATCCAAAGAACCTGGGCTCGATTCCAACCTCCGGCGCAAAAGGGTTCTGTCCTGTACCGATTGAAAAATTCAGCGTGTTGAATTTCGCAAAATTCCTGTCTGAACACGGAAAAACTTGAAACGGACTTTTCTGAAATAAACGCAATTTCTGACCATAGGAAATTTGTTAAAAAAATTGGAACTTTTAAAAATGGAATTTCTGTTAAAAGACGGACACTTACCGCTGCATCTTATTTTCAAAAAATTCCGTGAATTCACAGCACTTATTTTTTACAGTGTAACCTTTTCTTATATGGAAACAACTTCAACATAATCACACTTATCCAGAATCACAAGACTCCTTAATATTAGGTTGTCCGAGAAGTAAACTGAGACTTTAATTGGCGTACATTTCGGAAACCTGAAGTCCCAACTCAGGCGATATTTTGAGGTTGCGTAGATTGTGCCTTTTATTCAGTTCCGGTCTGCCGATAGGGCAGTGTAACGATCGAACAAGTGAGACCATCAATGACTCAGTGACAGTAGAAGAACAGCACTTTTTTTTTTTAATTTTTATGCCTCATTTGAAATATTCACAGGACGTAACACATAGTCTTTTGCGAGCAACAGTAGGTCAAAATGCCCTAAAACAAACAAGGAAAGCAGGACATCACCCAAAGATGCTCCATCGTGCAGTCGACGGATCCTTACAATTGCAGGGTGAGTATGAATGACCTTTCCACACAACAGGACATCCCTCACGCAACGGTTTATACAGTGCTGATTGAAGATTTAGGACTAATTAGTAAACTAGTGAAGTGAGTACCTCATACACACACAAAAGAAATTACGTGCTACGAAATTGCACGGAGTAACTGTTAGTGGCATCGTCACAATTATAGGTTTCTCATAAAGTTCCTCTGCTTAGATGGAAGTTGGGTGGAATTTTACGCACCCAGGCAGCTAGATTAATCACCTGGGCAGCTAGATTAATCACCCGGGCAGCTAGATTAATCACCCGGGCAGCTTGATTAATCACCCGGGCAGCCAGATTAATCCGTGTAGAGTTTCATAAGCGTAAAATCTTATTGGTCTTCGGCATGGACGTTTGACGCGTGGAGTTTTGGAAGACGCACGATGAGAATACCGTGATGATATCACTGCGGTATAAGTTTTGTTGCGTTCTTAACAATCTGAAACGCTCGAGAACACTACTTAAGATTTCGTCTTATTTACTCTCTCTCGAAGTGAAACGAAAGTCACTCAAATAAGGTTTCAGAAACTCTTTCTTACTGGTAACTCTTTTATTCCTTCAGTATTGTATATGAGCTCTATACATGCATATTCCAAAATATTTGAGGAACTAATCACAATAGTAGTAATACTTCAAAGCTAATTAAATAAAATTAGTAAGCAGAAAACTAGATTAGCTCCAAACGCTAAATATATAGCATCACCACACGCAACCTTCAAATAGACACAGTTTCATGTAACGTAGCTGCCACGATTATAACATCACACCACCACATAACTTTTGGCTGCTGTTTCAACATCAGAGTTGGACAGTAATGCATTACAAAGTAATGGAAGTACAGATTACAATTAACGTGTAATGCATTACAAGGTAATCTCAAGTATGGTTTACCCAAAGTAATGGAATTAATCTGTAATGTATTACAATGAAGAGGATATAATTCAATTATTTATTAATTCCATTCAAACGCAATGGAATTATTTGGTAATGAAATTATACAGTTTGCAAACAATAATTACATACTAATAGTTTATGGAAATTTACGTGTGCCAAAAGCTATGTCTAGAAAAGAAGACCATGTAACATTGCAGACAGAAACCGAAGTGTCGTGTAGAATGTTCTAGAAGCGGCAAGAATGGGTTAGACGTTTGTAGAATGTTCCAGAATGATCGCCCAGTGGGAAGTTGGAGAGCTTTATGTAAATCAAGAATATTCCAGAAGGTCCAGGTCCTGTCATGAAGTACATATAAAAGAGTCAGTCGCTCGCTAGTCCAGTGTTCGTATCGGACAAGTAATGGACAACACTTGAGAAGTACGGCAAAAATGTCAAGGGTTCGCAAATTTCTGTAATATTCGGCTGTGCACCTTGAGTTGCTGAACTGGGAGTGTAGTGCTAATATGTGCTTGTGGCTATAGTGGAGTAATTATTTTGAACAACAAAACATATGTAATGGACGAGAATACTGTACTGGAGATGGACGAAATGAGAATCTCTAACCGAAATAAACATCTCATTTGTACTTACTTCATATGTATTATTTCGTTAAAACCCTTTTACTTGCGGTGAAGACGGAGCAACTGCTCATGTCATACACGTACAACCTCCAATACCTACATACACACATTTAAGGTCCGAGGGGTGGAACATTTGCCAAATAACCTACACAACGTGTAAGGGTATACTGGTTGCGGCTTTACTTAACGTTGTATTGTTACCTATAAGTTATTGGTTAATTACCAACATATAGTTAACCATTAAGTATTACGATTATAATAGGTAACTGCTACATGTCATTACAATTAGCATGTAATTCTAATGACCAGTTCACCATTACCATGTAATGGTAACGCTAAGTTCTTGTTCCCATTACCATTACGCTGTAATGCATTACCGATTAATTCAATTACGACTTTGTCCAACTCTGTTCAACATTATGTATCTCTAGTTCTTATCTGTCAACATGCATACGTTACGCTCTCTGACCTCAGAATTGTCGCCAACCACATTCCGCAAGAAGATATAACGTTAAGGTTGAAAACGCTAAAAGAGAATGAACTCAAATTTACATAGAGAAAGCATCTAAAAATGAAATTTAATTTAGACTATACGTCACAGTTTTTAAACGACCATATCACCACATGGGCAATGCGACATCATGTTAGTCAGTTAGTTGATTTTAATGGTGCAAGGGCCAGGTTTTGCCGAAGAGCGCCAGACGCAGAACCATCAGAGAAAGATTTTTAAAAGAGGGTTGTGATGATTAAGAGCAGGCTGATTTGGTAAAAGTTAGAAAAAAGAATGATGAAAAAATGTAAAAGCTAGTTAGTTGGTTCCCAGAGAGCACACCCGTGCAAATTAACGCAGGCGCGAAGCTGTGCCACCGTATCCTATTCCCAGTCTGGTAGGCAAGACGTTATCGTTGAATGTTGACGTAAAGCCAACGATTTTCCAACTGATGAGCTACTGAGTGGAAGGTTTGGGTAATCTGATTACAACCACCTCTCCCCTGCGAAGCAGGCGTTTATGCGATCCCCCTACAATATCCGAACGGCTCTAAACGATACTATATTGGAATGACCAAACGTTCGTTTGGAATCAGAGTCAACGAACATAAAAGGGACACAAAATACGGTGAAGTAGCCACGGCACTATCCAGAGAAGTAAAATTCAAGTCAACTACTCCCATGTCGGATGATATAAAGAAATTAGCTAGCTACTCTACCCCTAAATGTACAGCTATTCGGGAAACCTTGGAGATCATTACCAACAGCGATACTTGCAATGAGTGTGTCTCGCTCGAGTTGCCACGAATTTGGAACCAATTCTTCAAGTAACGCCTTTTCTCTATCAGGATCTCGCGTGCAACCAACGTGATGCCTTGTATCTTTAAATGAATGTAACGTCGCATCTATTTATTGTCAAGTTCCCGCGTTCAAATTTTTAAGCGTTCAATTTTTCAGTTTGCAGTTTCTGTCTAACTTCCTTGAAAAACTCATCTGGTTGATGTACGGAAGCTTGGAAACGCTTATGTGCTTATTTCCTACGCCAATAAATCGGATCACTAGTACAGCGTTACTATTTACTACTTAATTGGTGTACTGTTCCTTGTTATAAACTCGTTATAAATTCATTGTTCGTTCACAGAGCACGTGCTAACTGGAATTTTCATGTAAGTAGGATAAATCTTATTGTTAGATTTTCTGCATGTTTTATCGCACATAAAATAATTTTAAAATAGCTCATGCTAAATTGCGATATCATATTTTTTATAGATGTTGCATTTTTGATGCTGCTTGCAGCATCGAACTGAATTTTGGAAGCTAAGTACATCGTGTCTAAAATCATAAAAAATATGTTGTTGTTCAGCTACAAACATAATGGATATAACATACAAAGCCACTGAGAATACTGGACACGTACTATTCTTGCATTGAAAAAGTTGGCTCATTGTATAGGAGTGATGGCTAAAGGTTGTGTAATACATTGGCACAGCGTCTTGAAACTGATGGCAAAACGTTATAACAGTGGCTCCACGTTGTGGGAGTGATGGCTTAGTGATGAAAAAGAAGTTGGTACAATGTTGTCCAAATGATGGTTTAACGGTGTGTTATACGCTGGCTCAATGCTATAAAGACGTCGGCACGTCGTTGCGGCCGTGGCACAATGTTATATGAGCGATGGCTTAATGTTGTAAATGATGTCAGCACAATGTTATATGAGCGATGGCTTAATGTTGTAAATGATGTTGGCACAATGTTATACGAGCGATGGCTTAATGTTGTAAAAGATGTTGGCACAAGGTTATCCAAACGATGGTTTGACGTTGTGTGCTTTGTTGGCGTAATGTTATTCCAACGATGGCTCAATGTTGAAAGAGTGGCTCAGTGTTGAAGGATTGATTGCGTTATGTTGTACGAAACATCGGTTTAATGCTGGCACAATGTTATATAAACGTTCATCCTTACGTTGGATCAACGCTGGCTAGTACACTGAGCCTACAGAAGGCTGGTAAGTGGCCGCCGAGACATATGGAGTGAGGCCCATTGTAGTATTCGAACGTTTTGCCAAGGTTTTGTGTTTTACGTAGGGCCAATGTAAGTGTGCTGCCTGGGTTAGTAGATTCTATGCATATTTTTTTTTATTTTCTTAAAGCTAGGTAAATTAAAAAAGTCAATTTGTTACAAAGATGAAAAAACTGCGGAAGTGTCGGAGTGGTCACCTAACAGCTTCTGAAGCGAAGCAGCGCCGTCGTCTACTAAATAAAAATGAAAATACTGAAAACGTTGATAACGAAAACGAAAATAATTGCATAAAACATGAGCGACAGTCAGAAGGCATTCGCACGTCTCGCACATCGGGGCAGTGTCGCCACACAGCAAATAGCGATGAGTGAAACGACAATGCCCAATGCGGAGACGTGCAAGAACAACTTCCTCCCTACGGTTTCGCCAGCACGATTATTTTGAGACTCTAAAGATAGGGTTAATATGGTGCAGTTTATTCTCCAGCTGTTGGTCTCACAGACCCTGCCACGTTCACCTGAAATGATCATGAACAAGAAAGCGAAAATCCCGGTGAAACAGCGTCAAGGGTGTGACGACCAAGGAGGATGCAGATATAGCAACCTTATCAGCATACTCGTTCCCTGGGATCCCAACATGCCCAGGAATCCAGCAGAATCGTATCTGGACACTAGCCTCAAACAAAGAACGAAGTAGTCTTCGTACGTTAAAAAGAAGTGGGTGGCCGGTGAAATCCAAAGATGATATAGATTGTACAAAACTCAACGAATCCGTGTACACAATAGCATGCTGATGAAAGCTCGACTACGCGTGAACAAGTGCAAGATATACAGCATACATCTCCGCCGAAAACACAGTGACCTCGGTAGGACAATGCGACATCATGCGCAACAACTAGTCCTCGTACACGACAATGCACGCCCGCACAATGTCCAGTTTGTTTAGGTGTTCTTTGAACAGAACGGTTGGATGGAACTGACCCACCCACCATATTCATCGGGTATAAGCCCTGTGATTTCAACTATTTTATCCATTTAAAAAAGAAAATATCTAGTATACGCGAGAAGAAAGAGCAGCCGAATATCCGAATTACGGACATTTTACACAGACTTGCGGATAGTGTTACTTTTAATGGTGTTCTTGAACTGCCCACAGTTTGGGAACGTATTATTGAAAATTAGGGGAACTACTAACAATTACCCTCAAATATAGTGATCATTGCTATTACAGGAAATATAGTAAGCTGAAAATGCTTACCTACTTCCCGAATGACTTAATGAAAAGGAAGCTACCAGTAAATTGTTGGTGTAATAAGCACGACTCTTGGCTAAAGTTTCAAATTCAGTTTCATGTTTTAAAGGTTTTTTGTTGGTGTGTTTCTCAAACTGTTTGCTATAGTAACAGTAGATTAAATAAACCGTAGCTCTTAATTAACTTGGCTAGAGTTCGTTTGAAAACAAGACACGCTTATGTAATAATTTAATTATTCATTTATTTCCTTGTCGTCAGATGAGGTACAGCTTCGCAAAAACATCAACACACTTCTTTGAACAAATACATGATCTTGTAGACTGAATCACCTTATCAATCTCGTAGATAAAACTAAACTTATTCAGAGTACATATTTTTCCAGATAACATGCAATCCAAATTCCGACAACAAATAACCTTACGTCGTACCACCATACCACACTTCACAATCAGCTTGGCTTTTGATTTATCTTCGACTCACTGTCAGTCACTACCGTAAAGCATAAGGGAATCTAGAGAAGTTGATGTGCCGTTCAGAAAGAAATACAGCGGGAAAAATTAGCATAATTTACAGAAGAGCAGAAATTCATGAAGGAAGGTTAGTTAATTCAGAGATATGCGTCACACTAATACTAAATTTATTTCGAGTTGTTTTTTTCTTTTGAGGGGATTTCTTCAGGAATATGCACTAAACACTACTATAAACAAAAATGGGATTTTGCTCAACTTAGCTAGAAAACTTTACATCGCAAAAGTTGAAAAACATTAAGGAAATAGGATGCAAACGAAATTTTTAAATGACTATAATAAAAGTGCAGCTGTAGTGCCAAAGGCAAAATGTTGTTACGCCCTCTATTGAGAAAAAATGAATTTAAAAAAACTAAAAGCAAGTGGATAACAATGCTGATAATGGATGAGTGAGCCTGATAATGGATGAGTGAGCCAATGTTAAAAGAATTTTCTAATTTTCTAATCCGACCTGTAAATGTCAGGGTATTGTTGACTAAAAATATAATGTTATCCTCGTCTCGTAACAACATTTTGCATAATAACTGTGAGAAAATTGCAGTCTACCAATACACCTTAACCCGAGACTCTAAACCCCGTAAATTCATCGCAGCCATAAACTTTGATCAGATATTTACTCCTATATAAAAAAATGTTTGTCACCGACATAATCTAGACTTTGGAGTTAAAACTAGAAATACTTCAGCTTTAATTAAAAAAGACCGCGATCCAATAAAATCTGACCGTAAGTGTGTTGTCTAAATTATTCCTTTACAAGCTACGGACACCAAGGAACCTCCTAAAGTATAAGTACGATCTACAAAACGGAACTTAAAGACGAGAATTAGTGAACATATGTATAACGTAAAGACAGCCTCCGTGTGCGCTGCTCTTTCAAGACTCACGATTGATGGATCATACCTACCCCTATGGAATAATTCATCTATGCTTGCAACACCTCAAAGTAAATCTCTCTTGCAATTTACTGAAAGTCTATCTATCATTATGGTTCATTGTCTTGCAATGACAATATTCCTTTATACATTCCAACCCCCTGGAAATCCCTACTTTGCAAATTTCCTCAAGATCACATGAACAACTCTCCATTCGATAATGACTCTCAACAGAAGTTATAGACTGCCGTCATTTGATGACATACCCCGCACGGGGATAACTGGTTTTCCAGTTATTTGGGGAGCGGCGCCCCCACGGCCCGAGCTGACCTTGTGACTGGTCAACATCTGATGTCATGCCACAGCTTGTTTTTTTGTTTCGGTGCTGTTGGTGTTTGCAGGGACGGTTGTTCATCCAGCTGTTGGGGAGTCGCGTCCCCACGTTCCCGAGCTGGTCTTGTGTCTCGCTTTTTCGTTTTTATTTATTTTCTCCACTGGCTAGTTGCCCGTGTTGTATTCTCTACCTAATCGCTACCACGTTATGTACTAACACCCCGGTCTTGTGGTTTTGTTACCCTCCACCACTAACTGATTTATATTAACCGCTCAGTTCGTAGGTTGCTGAGATTCCGTTTAGGTTCCCTTCCAGGATTTGTCTTCTTTGGATTTCTTTTTTTCCCTTTTAGCTGGTTTGGGTACTAGACCTACCTGCATGTTTGCCGCGTGCGGAGACCCGTGAGGCGGAAATGGGATGTCTGGCGGCTGAGGTCGCAGGAGACCGGATAAGTGCCTCCTGTGTACCAACACTCCTCTTCGACCCCGGCTTCGCTGTAAACGGGAGGCTAGAGACTAACCCACCTCTAGTCAGAAGTCATGTACCAAGTTGTGTACACGGCTTTAGCGGCTTTTTTGTCGTATGGCACGGCAGGGTGAGCCCGGGGGCTGTGGGATCATGCCAAAGGCGTTGGCATGACGGTACCAGGAGGCCGAAGTGTCCGCCGAGTGCGTGTGATCACAGCCAACGGACTATATCTGCAACGTATAAGCTCCAGAACTGTGTCCAGCGTCATTTTGTCGGCTTGCGGACCTCCAGTTCTCCCTTGTAGGGCTCGGTGGTGGGTGGAGTAGTTTGCAGACGAATCTTCCTCCTTTTTTCCATGGGTAAAAACAAAAAGAAAACCTCCAAATTTAAGTCACCTGAGGAAATGTTTGTTGACAACGACTCTCCTTCGTCTTCTCAACCTACCAAGTCTCATACCCTTAAACGGTCTTTAGACCTTGACCTGGACCAAGAATGTGGATCCTCTTCTTCGGCTGCTGTACCAGTCGCTCCGAAGCGTCTTCTCCCCTGGATTGCTGTGACTACGCATGCTACATACTTACTTGTAGAATCCATCGATCCGAATGAGAGACTGTCCACCAGATCTCCCTTTTTCATTTCTAAAGCTTTGGACGCTGCGGTTGGCCCCTTGAAGTCTGTGAGGAAGCTTCGCTTTGGGGACCTGCTTGTTCAAACTTGCAGTGTTTCTCAGAGTAACGCTTTTCTGCACCTCTCTAGTCTTCAAGGCATTCCTGTCAAAATGACACCACACCCGTTTCTTAACACCTCTCGGGGTGTTATTTCGGAGTTTGATCTCTTGCCATGCAGTGAAGAAGAATTAGTGACTGAACTTGCAGACCAAGGTGTTATTGCTGCACGTCGTATGATGTTCCGGCGTGATGGTTCTTTAATTAAGTCTAAAAATGTGATCTTGACTTTTAACTCCCCGAAAGTTCCGACCGAAATCAAGGCTGGCTACTTGGTCTGTGGAGTTCGCCTGTACATTCCCAGTCCTCTGCGCTGTTTCAAGTGCCAGAGGTACGGGCATTCACAACGATTCTGTAAGAGTTCCGCTCGTTGCGCTAATTTTGGCTCCGGTGAACATGACGGGGAAGGTTGCACTTCTGCGGCCTGCTGTGTTAACTGTGGTGAGGCCCATGCTGCTTACTCCCGCAACTGTATGAAATGGAAGGACGAGATGGCGATCCAGCGTCTCAAGACCCTGGAAGGCCTCTCGTACCCTGCTGCCAAAGCCAGGTTGGGTATACCCACCATCCGACAGCGTAGTTTTGCCGCAGTGGTTAAGTCTCTGCCACCACCCGTGCAGCCCTTTGCTCCGCGCCCTATAGCTCTCGCCGCACTTGCCAAGCGATCTACAGTTGAACAAGCGACACAGGTGGATTTCACCGAGCTCCAGCTTATTCGACCAGCTGAGTCTGCGCCTTCTCGTTTGACGACGACCAACTCTTCCGGTTCCCAGCAGACAGCCTGCACGTGCGGAAGACCCGGCCCTCAATCCGCAAAGGTGTGCAGTGTCCATCCAACTGTCTCGGCCTCTGCGAGGTCCCCACCCTCAACCAACATTATAGAGGAACATGGGGGGAGGAGAGTGACAGTTCGTCCCCAGCCTCAACCAGCATTGCAGAGGAACATGGGGGGAGGAGAGTGACAGTTCGTCCCCGCCCTCTGCCAGCATTGCAGAGGAGTGTGGGGGGAGGTGAGTGACGGTTCGTCCTTCTCAATTAGTGAATTTTTTTATAAATCTGATTAACAACCTTGTCTTCACAGCTTTCATCATACTCTTTTTTAACTTTTACCAAGCCTGTCTACTCTTACTAATTTTCCATGCTTTTAAAATTCTGTGGCTGATAGTTCTTTGACTGGCGCTCTTTGGCCAAACCTGGCCCTTGCGCCACTAAAATCCACTAACCAACCAACCAACCATTTGATGACATACGTCATCTCCTACGTCATCACAACGACTTTCATCATGTAAATATAAACTTGTTACCCTCCATCTGTAATATAATAAACATCTGAGGTCTCATGTTCATATATGAAAGGTCTCATGTCCGTATGTGTTTTAAACGTTTTAGTATTAAACTAATTTTTAACTTGTATAAGCTATAGGAGTTCATCAAGTTCTAAATCGTGTGAAGACGGTGTGTGCTCTATTCATTCTGTTCTTCTTCGCTGTCAGATACTTTGAAAATAGTAGTCAGAAGCGGGGGAAAACATTTTTCAATTCTGAGTTGTTGAAGCTCAGATATAATTCTAAATTTAATGTGATGTTACTAGATGGAAAACAGGATATCTAGAAAATTAGAGTGTGTGCGTGAATTATATTGATGGGAACTAAAGTTAGTAGATGTTAAAAGGAGTTAATGTGTCGGACTTGCAGAAGCTGAAATATAGGCAAGATAAAAATTTAAGTTTAAACGATCAGCTGAAATATTTACGTCAAACAAAGCTAAGAAGCGCATGGAACATCTTGGTGGCAATTACAGTTTCAACGTGTCAGCTGAATTTGAGAAATAGAACTTTTAGAAAAGAAGATATTTCACTAAATTCAAATTTGAACTAACTTCACACAGAAGAATATATTTCTTCCATCGATTGGTACAGTTGTAAATTGTACGGCGCGAGAAAGGTATTTAAAAGTTTTTATCATCGTTCCAACTAAACAATGCAAAAAGTTTCTTTTAGCTGTATGCAGTGTTTGAAATGGAAATTTTGAAGTTCCGGTATGCTCATATTTAGCTAAACACCATCCGTAAAAAAAAAAAAACCTATGCCAGAAAATCTCCAAGACTGAAAAAGTAAAACATTCCCGGAAGAAAAACTCCTTTGTGTGAAAATGTAATTAGACATTCCGTGGAATACTATTGAACCACAAATTAGAAACGATGGCGGTCGAGTTTAGTTGGTTAGTTTGTTGATCCAGTGGGTACTACCTATGCTACACCAAGGACAGGGGTTACACTTGTTTATAAGGAGTCTGTATCCCGGGAACAACGGATTTCGTAAGGAGTCTGTAACCCGTAGCCATCGGATTCATGAGACTTCCGAACCTCGGCTAATCATAAGTGATTCGGCTGGACTTGAACCCAGAGTTTAAAAGTCCCGAGCCGAGAAGACTGCCCCCCTTCCAATAGGGACTTTCATGAAATAGTAAGTCAGGCAATTAGAATCTCGCAATCGGAATGAATATTCAGTCTTAAGTTAACAGCAATCTCACCACCCTCAAATAAAAAAACAAAACAACATCCGAAGTGGAAGAAGTTTGTATACTCATTGCTGAATAAAATAAACATATTTACATTGTGAAGATTGTTTTCGTACTTACGTAGAAGAATAGTGCATGGAGGATGACCATGAGAAGATTATAAGCCACAATGAAACCATTTATTTGGAATCCCATTTTGTCTTTCATGAAAGCAGGTCCAAAGACTTTGACGAAATACATACAGGCTACGATGGTTAACATGGGAAAAGCTTAAAATACACTGTATTGACAAAAGTCACCGGAAACCTAGAAGATAAACACAACATAGCATTTATTGACATACATTAATTAGTACGGGGTCGGTCCACCTATAACGAAGTAAATTTCTCCGTCATTTTTGGTCTACGCCGGGATTCGAACCCGGATCCCCTCATTCCGGAATAAGTCACTCTACCAATTGAGCTAAGCGGACGTTTTTTTTATTCTGATTTCTATCTGCCTTTATGTCGTGTGCGTCCTTCTGGCAGGTACGTCACATCTCCTGGTACGTTACATCATCTCCCTCTTATTTTTTTTTTTTTTCGAAGTGCTGGAGAAGGGATTCTCTTATTTTTCCTATCTCGCGGTGTGGAAAGAACATCACACCATTCCGAGATTTTGAACGGCCGGGACATCCGGATAGTTCGGGCGCCATTATAACGAAGTAAATTTCTCCGTCATTTTTGGTCTACGCCGGGATTCGAACCCGGATCCCCTCATTCCGGAATAAGTCACTCTACCAATTGAGCTACGCGGACGTTTTTTTTATTCTGATTCCTATCTGCCTTTATGTCGTGTGCGTCCTTCTGGCAGGTACGTCACATCTCTTGGTACGTTACACACCTTTGGCCCTAATGCAAGCATTGACCCTTCGAGACATGCTTTCGACAAAGTTTTCGAACGCAGCGATAGGTATGCGCTTCCATTCAGTACATAATGCTCTTCCATTCATGCGCTTCCATTCAGCGCTAACTGTTGCTTAGTAGTAGGGTTTGGTTCCAAAACTCTTATGCGGCGCTTTAATTCATCCCATTGATGCTCTATGGGATTAAGATCAAGGCTCTGTGCTGGCCAGTCCACACACGATACGGAATTATCGTCAAACCACGCTGTAACAGTTCTTGCTTTATGTGCATTATTCTGCTGGTACCAACAAGGCTCGGTTCCATAGTATTGCCAGAGAGTTGGTAGGGCATAATTGTCCAGAATATGGAGGTAGACGTGCTGGTTAACAGGTTTGTCCACGATAACCAATGGGTCAGGACTATACAACGTAAAACATCCCCACACGAGTACACTGCCAGCTCCAAACTTGACCGTAGGCAGAGTACACTATGGTAAATAGCGTTCACCCGGCTGCCGCCATACCCGCACACAGCCATCAGACTGATGGATCGTGCATCTGAATTAATCAGTCCATAGGACCCGTTTCCATTGATCTACCGTCCACGATAAATGTTCTTTACACCATACTAAACGACGAGTAGAATTCCGCGTGGAGATGAAAGGCTTATGAGTAGCCGCGGGACCACAGTAACCCATGGAATGAAGTTCTGTGCAAATGGTACGTGTACATACCGAGGTTCCAGCATTATTACTCACCTGTACACTGAGGTCTTGTGCAGTACTCCTTCGATTAGCTGTAACGACTCTCCTGAGGCTTCAACGTCCTCTATCACTGATTTTCTTTGGTCTGCCAGTACGTTTTGCTGGTTCAGGCACGCCACGTGTCTTCCACGTATTCAGTACATCCAAAACAGTTGACTTGGGTATGTTTAAACGAATCTCGGTTTCTCTTATGGACAAACCACTAATATATAACACCCAACAATCTTTCCTTTCTCAAAGTAAGTTCTCTCCCGACGCAACATTTCACTCAACCTTACAGTGCGATATGATTGCAGAAAGCTGCACTCTTGTTTTTATATCGTCTGCAGCTATACCGCGCATCTGAACAACGCAGCGAATCCGTTCATTTGTCTTTGAAGGGGTGTCCAGTGACTTTTGTCAATAGAATGTATGTGTTCAATCAAAAATTTAAAATGTGTGTTTAATCTATTACTCCCAATTCTGCATTTTATTAAGAAGCTCTTCAAATTGAAAATATTAAATTAATGATATAATGAATACTACAGACATCTTTGATGGGATGATGTGGGGGCTTGGGCAAGATATGATCATGCGCTATGGGTAGCTTCATTTCCATCCTTCGAAGGATTGAACTTATAGCTCATGTGTACACCGCTCTCCTACCCTCTACGGTTTCCACACTGCTATTACTCAAAGGAAAGAGACAGATAAGTTTTCTATATTTAAGAATAGGAGCTCGTAAGCCAGGGACAAAAAAAAAATCCATTTCTTAAGTTCCCACTATTGAAAGTAGTGCCGGTAAGCCATACCGGCCCATTTCGAGCACTGGCTGTGTAGAATAAAAATGAACACACATTTACGCAAAGGAGAAAATGTGCACCGGAGAAATTTATAAGTGCGTGAATCAGCACCGGTGTAATACCACACACCTTAAAATCAATGATACAGTACATATTGGGAGTTTTTGGTAAATACTGTATATTGTACGCAAAAATCACTGAATATAAGTGTAGCTGTTCCGATGGCCGAGTGGTTAGAGGAGCGGAGAGTCGTAGATGTGGAGAGCTCCTCGCGATTCTGGTTCCGCCCCTACCTGGAATTTGTGGCCCAAATTAGTTACGGACGACTTCTTATAGCCTTATATGATCATACGGTTCATTAAACCCTCAAAAATGGATAAACAGAAGTGATAAAGTAATTGTTAACTTTCTGCCACTTACAGCTTTCCTCATTCACTCTTTTTTAGAATGTCTCATTACTCTTCTGACCTTTTTAAGTTCATGCGGTTACTTCTTTTTCCCTCTTTCGTATCTACTCTAAATATTTTGTCCTTCTAATCGTTTAAAATTACTATAGGGAAAACTACGCACATACGAGGAAAAAAGGAAAGACATTGACTTCGTAGCAGAATTATCTGCGTGTAGCACGTTACAACACAAAATTCAGTTGAAATTTTTTACAAAAACTATTTAGATGAAAATATTTAATGCACACGAGACAAGAAGCAATATTTGTAATTAATCGCAAATTTTGGTGGGTTGGAGAAGTCCTTTTAGCAAATCATTCGGCCGTTTCCTTAAGGTGGACGTCAAGTAATTTTGCTTCCTATACTTCCGAAGGAAAAACTGTTGTACACATTTCTTTGACAATTAGTGTGTTCCCAAGGATGAAAATTTGAACATCGATTAAAATAACTTCATATTATAACTTGGAATACTTAATATTTTCTAAAACATAACCATAATTATATTAAAAATCAATAACTTTTCCTTTGGTGGTGTTGAAACCAGAAAAAAGATTGCGCGACCTGTACTTTGATGATGTCAGTAGACAAACAAATGTTGGATTGCATAATTATGGTTATTTTAGAAAATATTAAGTATTCCAAGTTATAAAATGAAGCTATTTTAATCGATGTTCAAATTTTCATCCTTGGGAACGCATTCATTGTGAAGAAAATGTGTACAGAAGTTTTTCCGTTGGACGTATAGGAAACAAAATTACTTGACGTCCACCTTAACACTTCAGCTTATGCCCAAGTTTTACAAAAACTATTTTGATAAAAACATTTAATGCACACAGAGCAATATTTCAAATTAATTGAAAATATTTGGGGGTTGGAGCTGTCTTTGTAGTAATCATTTGGAAGGTTTCCGTTTCCTTAATTTTTTCAGTCTTATGCCCTAGTTTCTTTCCTTTTTTTCCGTATCTGATAAGGAATTTTCACTGCTATAAGTATTGCTGGAGGAATAATCACTGCTCGAGGTATCTTTAAAAAAAGTATTCGGTTTAAAGGTAGAAGCAAACCAAAATTTATTATGTAATGACTTTCTTTAACAGAAAGGGAAAAAATCTCTCTCTATCTATCTATCTCCCAGATGGACAAAATGGTCTTGATTTGCTGATTTATATCTTCCTTTTTATTCATTCTTTCATCACGAGAGAGGGAAAGAATCTGATCCAACCACCTAACCTGTTGTCACTTCATCGCCTGAATGCCTCATTTTAAAGAAGGAAGTGTAAATGAGGAAAGTAGAAGCACTAAAGCGTCAGGAATTCATTGCTATCCAATACTGAATTATATTGAATCACGCTTAATTTTTGACGCATAAAAAAACGAGGAAAAATGTATATTTACGTGACGTGCACTTCCATAAAATATTTCAGGTATTCTACAAGCATCTGTTTCCATCTTACATTTTGTTCCCGGCGGGAAAACCCCTGAGGTGCTTAAAGCTCGCGTAGTTGTCTTTTAGAAAGTAAAACAGCTCAATGAAAATCAGCGAACGCTCACTTCAGTAAAGATACCTAAATATTAATTTAATGGTTCTGTAACTAAATAGGTCATCAAAAATAACCTTGGTTTTTGTACAGTAACTTGTCGTAAAATGGTGTTGGTTCGAGATGCATGTCTGACTAAGGTAGCTATTATTGGGTCAGAGACAATTTCCTATTTTTTTTCGGGTTAATCCTCCAATATTTGGGTTAAACTGTCAAAAAATGCCGGCCTTCTGTGCGGGTAAAAAAGCCGATCGCTGCGTACCATGTAACCCAACCTTTTTATAAACACGATGCTCTATTTGTAAAAAAGAAAATTAAAATAAACAGCTGCGCTTCTCCACATTAGAAAGAGACAATTTTTTCAGAAGCGCAAATAGACGTCTCCGCGAGGATGTGCTGCGCTTTTCACGCGACAATTTCTTTTTTATTTACTCTCTGTTTTATTTAATTGAATTCAGTTTCAGCAAAAGGAAGTCTCTCAATCATTTCGTGTTCGATACAGTAAATGAAGCATCTAAAATGCCTGACCACACTTGTTTTTTGTTTATGTTTTGTTGAGAAAACGCTCTTGTCATTTTATTTAAATCACAGCTCGCTCTGAGAAATGGAGTTCAGACGTGCAGTTACTTTTCGTTTTTTCCTTTGTTTCAGGATATTTGTTCCAGTGCACTAGTCAGTCTGCTGAAGGAATGTAGTAACAACAAGCAATCGATTCCAGATTTAGAATTTGGATTAATGTGCAATGGATTTAATTGGCTTTAATATTTTCTTAGTAGCTCATCTGGCTAACCAGTTCTGCAATTCCATGTGAATTTAACAGTAAAGCAATTTGCACTATATTTTAAACAAATTCGTTTTAAAACGTTTTTAGTGAAAGTTAAAGACAACCTCTTCCTAGAAGTCTGCATCGGGCCGGGCTGGCCAGCCAAGTGGCCCGGGCCTTTTCTTAGTTTAGAGAACCAAGCAACGGGCCGGGCTTTTCCCCATACATTTACGACCGGGTCGGGTCGGGCCGGGCCAAGTCAACCCATTATTTTTATCGCAATGGTAAAGAAAGAAAAAAGTCGTGTTCCCCGATTTTCTGATGCATTTAACAGTTTTGCTGGCTTTACTTACTTCCATGACATAGCCCAGGGCGTAATCAATAAAGCAAGATGAGGCACTCACAGTGTTTTCACCAATCTGTTGGTATTAAGATGGTAAAATCATTTTGAGGCTTGTTGACAACAAAAAGATTCGACTCCGAGCGAGTGAGTGTGTGTGTTGTGTAGAGTGGGGAACGGGGAGTGTCTGCACTGGAGTGGGGTGTGTATGTGTGTGTTTGCATCAGAGAGTGGGGCGACATCGATTTTTCTCCTGTTCCTAATCCGTATAACGATTGACTTTTGTAGTGTTACCACTTACTAGTTCAGAGAAAGAGAGATTCTGAACGCTCTTAGTCTTCCTTTCTCTTTCTCTTTAAATGGTTATATTTTTCGATAATTGTCAAAGTTTAGTTAATATTTATAGGCTTACATTCAACTAAATATTTTCAATAATATCTCATTTCATTATTTAATTTTCACATTTTAATAAAATACAATAGAAAAACAAAATAATATCAAATGACACATCACGGGCCGTGCCGGGCCAAAATAAGAGCTACAATCGACGGGCCCTGGCAGGGATAGACCGAGTGTCTAATATTTGAAACGGGCCGGGCCGGGCTCACCAAATTAGGCCCGTGCAGACCTCTACCCCTTCCACCGTGTTCATGGCTTTTTGAAAAAAGTACATGCTTATGTTATTACTAGGTCCCTTATTTCATTTATTTTCGTGGGCTTAACGACCTCGGTGAGCAACTCAGTGGGCTAAAGCAGCCAACTGTCTCTAATTTAGGGCAACTGGATCCAGGGAAGAGACAGAGAGAGAGAGAGAGAGAGAACCCGGACCCATCTCTGACGAACGGCCAGAGGTCAACTTTCAGACCACTTTGCCACTGGGAAGAAATCGTTTTGTCTGTCTGTAGACATATATACCAACTCTACACCATTTGAAAAATTCTCTTTGCATTGGGAATATCTCCAAAATTAATTTTCCTTGAGTTTCTGTTCTTATGTATATTATGTTACTTATCCATTAGATTTATTTCTGAACAGCGCATTAGCTTCTCCAAATTTCCTTTTACTTTTTGGCGACGACTGGCAGTGAGTCGAAAACAAATAAAAGCCACGCGAATGTAAAGAGTGTTTGTTGTATTGTGGTACGCACGCATAGATGATTCGCTGTTTGAATTTGGACCTCATGCCAGCTCGAGAATGTGTACGTTAAGTATGTTCAATCTACTGGGTTGATAATGTGATTCATCTTACAAGCGTCTGTAGTTACCCAAAGAGAAATTCTGCTGGTGTTTACAAGCTGTAAGCGAACAACCAGGAATAAACAAGTTCTTTTTAAGTTCAATTTCATGCAATAGTCACCACTGTGACCGTTGTGGTCGTCTAAGTGTCAAACATTCAGAATTTTACCCTTTAAGAGCCGATGTACTTCAGCCAAACGATGGCTAAAATATTCGGTGCTCTCCAAAGAGAAATGTTAGCGTAGTTGCCGGGGTTTATGAAAGGTAAGGGAAAAATTTCTTCTCTATCCCATATCTCAGCCGTACTGATCTAAACCTGTCATTCTTCTCTATCCCATACATCAGCAGTACTGATTATAAACCTGTCATTCTTTTCTATCCCATACATCAGCAGTACTGATTATAAACCTGTTATTCTTCTCTATCCCATATATTAGCAGTTTTGATCATAAACCTGCCATTCTTCTCTATCCTATATCTCAGCTGTTCTGATCATAAATCTGTTAGGGAATAAATGACTAGAAGAGAGACAAGCGCTCTCTTCTAGTCGTTTATTCCCTGCTCCGTGATGCAAAGCACGATATTGATGCTCCTACTTTACACCGACAGCATGACAACTGTAGAAGCAAGTGACTCAAACATGTTCTCACTCCTACCTTAGGTTCGTTACCTTTGTTGTAGCACTTTTAGCAGGTAATCAGTCAGAAAAGATTAGTGTCAGTCATCCCCCTAAATGACCACTTTGAATAGCAAAGCTGAGAGGAAAGCAATGCGTCTTCCAGCTACGTTCGATCCAGTTCTTATACATTCGTTCGAGCTGATTTCAGCTCATTTTGCAAACCTTAATTTATTTCGTTCCAGCAGATTAAAGGGTTAAAAAAACTATTTTTTTCATCAAGAAATCTGAACAAAACACGAAAAGATGCATTATTCCGTATCATTGATTTTAAAAATACGATTGAAACAATTCTTGGTTTCCATTGATAACTTTTACACCGAAGGTTTGCGTACAGTTGCTTCTTCACACATTTTGCAGTTTTTCCGCTAGAGGGCGAAAACGCATATCGAATTTTCCCCGATATTTCTGCTTCTATAAATCTGAAATAATAATTAGCGTTTAGGATGAAGAATACTTTGCAGAAATTTTCCAGTTTATCGTATTTCGCCACTACAGGGCGTAAGGGCGCATTGCTGTTTGCAATACACAGTTATATCAGAATAATATGACAACCTACCTAATACTGGGAATAACCACTCTTGGCCCGGATGACAGCGGCGAGATGGCGTTGCATGAGCGTAATGAGGCCCTGGAAGGTTGTCCGAGGCGCACGTGGCCATTTGGACAGTAGCAGAGCACGGTGGTCCCGGAAATGAAGAATCTGGGTGGGCGCGTCAAACTTGTCGATCCAAATAGTCCCACAAGTGCTCTATGGGATTCAGTCCGGGCGTTTTTGCCGACCAAGGGAGAACGGAGACATTGCTATCGTGCTCCCGGAACCAGTCATGCACCCCCTTAGCGAAGTGGCACTGCGCATTGCCCTGTTGGTAGGCACCATCACTACCAGGGTAAAGGTCCAACATAAAGGCCATCGAGGATGGACAGGTAGCCATTGGTGTTCAGGTACCCATTCAGTGGTACCAGCGGTCCCAGGTCATATCCAGAAAACATTCCCTAGACATGCGCACTTCCACAGCCGGTCTGTACCTCACCGACGAACGTGTTCGGGTGTCGGTTCTCGTGAGTCTGACGCCTTATCTGCCACGGCCCGTTACTTCTGTGGAGAAGAAACCTCAATTCGTCGTACAAAGCAACCTTTTCCCACTCTTCCACTGTCCAATGATGGCAGTCCGATGCGAACTGCAGGGGTCTTTGCCAATGGACCGGGATTAACCTGGGCGCCTTGACGCGTCGTCCACTCCAGAGACCCATACGTAACAGGTTTCTCTGTACTGTTATTCGGGACACGTACCTGGGTGTCCCAGCGTTCATTTGCGTGGTCAATTGCTGCAGTGCTGCGCGCCGATTGCCCTTTACCTGCCGACGGAGGGGACGTTCTCCTCTGGGGTCGATGGCGTTTGGGGTTCCACAGTTTTAACGTAGGTAGGTACTCGGTGTGTCAGCGGCCCCTTCTTGGTACACCCTTACTACAGCACCTCTCGAACAGCCTACGTTGTGCTGTTTCTGAGATGCTTTCACCCTTGGCGCGGTAGCCAATGATCATTCCCGTTTTAAACTTCGGTCAAATCACTTCTTCTGTCCACTGTGCTCACATGACGCACTATGGCTCATCTGAACTTGCCGGCCGCTTATATCTCCGTGTGGTCGATCTTGTCACGTGCACTCTGTGACGCTTCTGGAAGGGTACACTGTGATTCCGGGGGTGGTCATATTATTCTGATACGACCGTGTGTATTTTCAGTTGTATCTGTGCTTCTGCAATATAAGACCAACTGAAAAATTATTTTTTGTTGTTCAAACACCACTGACAACAAAAAGCATACTGCGTATCTTTTTGTTCAAAATAAGAATTTGAGGAAATGCATATCATATTATATATTTTTCAACATCTACACTTCTAAAAGTTTCACACTGGTCTGCAAAAATTAAGGACGAAGAGGAGAAATTAGCATAACAGCGGAACGAGCAGGCAGAATGGACCGAAAGACCACTCAGGAGATAGACTAGGGTCCGGTACGGTAGGGCATGCGCATATATGCAGCATGACGTAGGGGAGGGGGAGTGTCGGAAGGGTATAAAGCACACGGGCGGTGTACGATCAACAATTCGGTGAAAGCTATTGAACGGTATACATCGGTTTGAACGACGTAGAGTTGCTGCCACCGTGTGATATGGCCAACAGGCAATCCAGTAGACGACATCTGGATGCCTTTACCCGAGGTCGCGTCATTGGGAAGTTGGAAGAAGGTCGAAGTGTGACTAGTGTGGCCGAGGAGTTCGGAATCACTCACAGCATCGTTTCACGGGCTTGGAGAGCATTTCAAACGACAGGAACAGCTGTCCGAGAGCTTAGCAGTAGTCGTCCACGAGCAACCACGCGGCGGACGACCGGTATATTGTCCTACAGGCGAGAAGAGGCAGACGGCAGACAGCGGGCGAAATCGCAAGGCACATGCAACCGACAACTGTACATCCGTTATCGCGTTTTACCGTGGCCAGGAGGCTGCACAAAGGTGGTCTATTTGCACGACGACCAGTACGGTGTATGCCATTAACGCCCGCTCATCGGAGACGGCGGTTTCTGTGGTGCCAGGAACACAAGAACTGGACACATCAGCAATGGGGTCGAGTTCTCTTTACGGATGAGAGCCGATTCAGTCTGACGAGCAATTCTGGACGTATACACATCTCGAGAGAGCAAGGAACACGCAATCACACTTCAAATATCATCGAAAGGGATCGGTTTGGAGGTGGCGGAGTTATCTGTTTGGGGCGGTATCATGCTTGGTAGCCGTACTGACCTCCACATCTTCCAAGGAGGTTCAGTCACTGGTGTCCGTTATTGTACCGAGGTTCTGCTGCCTCACGTGCGTCTGTTTAGAGGTGCTGTGGGTCCTGAGTTCCTCTTCATGGACGACAACCGTATACCTCATCGCACAGTGGCTGTCGCAGAGCTGCTGGAGAGTGAAGATATTCAACGCATGGATTGGCTCGCAAGGTTCCCGGACCTAAATCCAATCGAACACGTGTGGGACCTTCTGGAGAAACGCTTAGCAGCACGTCACCAGCCGCCAGCAACGATTTTGCAGCTGCGATTGGCGCTACAAGGGGAATGGGCCGCGATGCCTCAACAGCTCCTTGACAACCTCGTCCTCAGCATGGACAGACGTTGTAAATCCTGCAACGCAGTCAGGGATGATCATATCCCCTACTAAAGACTGGATGTTTCTTAGTAGCCGCCTGTCGCATGTACGTTTTCTGCCAGAAACACTTTAAAACACTATCTCTGCTTCTGCATTAGTCGTCCTTATAAAAAAAAGAAACATTTTCCATCGCATAGCTACCCCTCTAAAGAGCATTTCACGCAAATATTATGCTTAATTATAATTCACAGTTCTGCCACTGGGAGCGTCCATGTATATTTCAATTTGCAAATGTTTTTCCAATTGTAAAATTCCCAGGAAATAATACTTTCTTTATAGAATACCTGTCGTTATTAAGAACATTTGCGCTCAGTTTTGTCCTCAATTAACTCACATCTTACCCGCTAGGGGCCGTAAAGTTGCATTATATTTTCCTTCATACCTCTGCTATTAATTGGCCTATCAGAAAAATTCGTCGTCGTCGCAAGAAAAATTTGCATATAAATGGTTTTTTTTTTCCTAATATAAATTTCTGCTGTTAGTGGGTGCATATTCTTTTTTCTATTAGCAATTTTAAGGGATTCTAGTAATTCGATTAAAAAAATTCTTCTTGTAACTGTTTTTTTTTTTTGGAGGGGTTTTAACGACCACCGTGAGCAACTGAATGCGTTATAAGTAATCCCCCGTCCCTAATTTAGGGCCACTGGTTCTCGAGAAAAGAGGAAACCAGTGCCATAACACAAACACACAATCCATGCCTCATGCGGATTCGAAACTAGACCCCATCTCGGACGAATCATTCCAGGCACTTCGTATCACTCGTCCACCGGAAAAACAACATGAATTGTGCGTATTTTAATTATTGTGCAGCTAGCGGAGGTTAATGTGCCTTTATTCCCCGCTGATACTTTCCACTTTTGTAAAAATCTCCTTTGAAAACTTATTTTTCTGTTACAAAGGACTAAAATGTCAGTAATTCTTTATTAAAAACATTTAAAATGGAAAAATATGCAAAAAAAGCAACAACAAGAGAAGTACACTGAAGAGCAATTGAATTAGTGACAGCTGGCGTTATGCAAATGTGGCGCTGTGGGCGGCCCTGTAAACGGAAACGATATGACGTATGCAGCGATCCGACAATATAAGGAGTGATGCGATAGGAATAACTAAGAGTCGGACGCAGTATGGGTAAGACGAGGGTTGTAAGCACATTTGATCGTGGGCAAATTGTCGGGGCCCGACGAATGAGTCACTCCATCTCGGAAGTCGTGCAGGCACTGGGATTTTCACGAGCCACTGGGTCACGGGTACACCGTGAGTACATCGAATCCGGTAAAACCATCCCTGCAAGGGTCAACTGCCGTGGACGACAGCGTGTGGATGAGCGGGGTCATCGTCGGCTAGGTCGCACTGCAACAGCGGATAGACTGGCCACAGTGCAAGAAATCACTCGGCAATTTAACGCTGGGGTACAAAAACGTGTAAGTAGCCACACCATCCAGAACCACCTCCTCGCTATGGGGTACAGAAGCCATCGTCCCACGAGGGTACCGTTGGTGACTGCACATCACAGGGTGCAAAAATTAGCATGGGTGCGGGAACAACGCCACTGGACCCTAGACATGTGAAAAAATGTTGCATGGACTGATGAGTCGAGATTCACGTTGGCACATGCGGATGGCAGGATACGAGTACGGCGCAAACCACATGAAGCGATGGGTCTTTCTTGCCAGCAGGGTACTCTTCAAGCTGGTGGGGGTGGCATTCTCGTCTGAGGACTGTTTACGTGGACTGAAATGGGACTCCTGGTACGTGTGACATCTTCTCTCACAGGTCAACGTTACCGGGATATCCTGGATGACCATTTGCTCCCGTTTGTGCGTCTTCAACATCCCACTGGGGACCTGATCCTGCAACAAGACAATGCACCGTGCCATCGCTCCCGAATTGTATCCGAATGGTTCGACGAACACTCCACCGACGTGACTTCGCTTCCCTGGCCAGCTAGGTAACCTGATCTCAATCCCATCAAGTACATGTGGGATGCCATCGAGAGATATGTTCGAGGCTCTGACCCCCCCCCCTCCATCAAATCTGCGTGAACTGCGGGAGCTTGTTCAGGGGTCGTGGATCCGTATGGCTTCCCAACGTTTCCGGTGTCTTGTCGAGTCCATGCCGAGACGATTCGCCGCCGTCATCAGGGCGAAAGGTGGTGCTAGACGTTACTAGACAGGTATCTCTAATTCAATTGCTTTTCTGTGTATATATTTACATAAAAGGATGTGACACTGGCACATGAAAGAAATGCATGGAATTCGACGGAGTGACAAAACAGTTACACCGAAGAGCCAAAGCATTGTAACTACCTTCCTAATATGCTGTTGGTCCTCCACGTGCCGCCAAAAGAGCTCTTACCCAGTGAGGCATGGACGCTACAGTATTTCTAAAGGTATCCTGTGGTATCTGGTGCCAACACGTTACCACCAGATCCTTTAACTTTTGTAAGTTGCGTGATTGTGTCGCCGCAGATCGGATTTCTTGTTCCAACACAAGCCGCAGATGATCGATTAGGTTGCTATCTGAGGAATTTCAAGGCCAGGGTAATACCCGAAAGTCTTCCTCATGTTCCGTGAATCCTTCTCGAAAATACAGGTGCTTGTGGTCTTGCTCAGTATCCTGCTGAAAAATGGCCCTACTAGATGGTAATACCGTTTCCATAAAAATGGATGTACCTATGTAGCAATTATGTTTAGGTAGGCGGCAGACGCTTCCTGCACATGAATGATTGGACCCAGGGTTTCCCAGAAGAACATTGCCCCAAAGCATTACACTTTCTCCACCGGTTTGTTTTCTTCCCTCGGTGCGTCCTGGTGCCAACACTTCTCCAGGTAACCGAAGCTCATGTACCCGGCCGTCCACATGGTGTAACTATAAACGGAATTCGTTGGACTAGACGACCTTCTTCCAATCATTCATGGCCCAGATTTGATGCTCGCGTGCCCATTGTAGGCGCTTTCGATAGTGAACCGAAGTTAGCATGGGCGCTTGGAGGGGACTGTGGCTATGCAACCCCATTTGCAGCAGTATTCGATGTATTGTGTGTTGTGACACATTACTCTCGTCACCAGCACTCAAATTACAGGCAAGTTGCGTCACAGTATGCCTTGTGTTGGCTCGTACCATACGGGATAGCCTTCGCTCACCTCTAGAATCGATTAATCGTGGTTGGCTCACTCCTGGCCGGTGGCTCGTGGTTTTATCCTCCTTGGACCAGCGTTTAACCCTTTAACGACCATGACTTTAAAATCTAGTATCACTCTAAGTTCCATAACGCCCGAAGCTGTCTACTGTTTCACTTCTTTGTTTAGCAACAACAATGGTGACTGACAGTGTCTCCTGCAAAGGTCATAGGTCGTGCAAATTTAAAGAACAGGAAAGGGTAGGAAATCTGACTCCTTCCAGATAGACGTTTCAGGCAGCTGTGGTGTTTTGTATGTACGGACGTTTTGGGCGTTATAGTCGTTAAAGGGTTAAAGGTGCTAACCACGGCTGACCGGAGCACACCACAAGCCTTGCCTCAGTATCCTTTCTGTCGGCTCGTACCATACAGGATAGTGTACACTCATTTGTAGCATCGATTAGCTGTGGTTGGCTCACACCTTGCCGGTGCTTTGTGGTTTTATCCACCTTGGACCAGTGTTTAAAGGTACTAACTTCTGCTGACCGGAGAACCCTACAAGTCTTGTCATCTCGTACAGGCTTTGATGCTGTCATCTGGTTATTAGAATTTGGCCTTTGTCAAACTCTTTTAAGTTCTCTGTCATTCGAATCTGTAAAACAAGAATAACACTGATTAACAGAGCTCAGTACATTTATACAGTGCCATGAGTTTCTCACGTACAATCGTTTACCTACAGGTCCTTCGATTTGCATAAAAACGCGCTGGTCATAATGTTTTGGCTCTTCGGTTTATGTCAGATAAAATTTATCAATACATATTACAACGTTGCAGAGTTCAAGGTCTGGATATGATTTATAAGAGTAAATAATGTGCTACTTGTGTTTCAAAGTTGAGGGTCAAGTCCCGCGTCTCCGATGATATCTAAATTCACTGGTGAGTTGATCTCGCATCGAAATATATATTGTCCTGTAGAGGAGCGTTGGGCGAAATTCACCTGCGATGAAGAGTTCCTCTGAATTAAATGGTGATTATAAACGACAGCTTTCGTCATATGATGTACGCATATAAGAACAGACAGCTGAATGTTCATTGGTGAACCATGACATTTGGTAATCGGCAGAAAACTGCGGCATACTGCAGACGCAGGAAAGAATTCTAAAAAGATGTTGGATCAAGGGAATTTATATGATATACACCGCTGAGCCATTGCATTATGACTACATGGTAAAGGGGTGGGAAGTGTTGGTGCCGTGGGGGCAGTAAACCCTTATCGGTCCCTGGATCGATCCTGTCCGGGCGAAAGTCTTACCAGATCCTGACAGGATTGCTCGCGCAACGCCTTCACCTAAGTAAATTTTGAGAGAGCTTTACATATCCTTGCAGAGTCCGCATTTGGACGGAGCAGGTGTAGTCATAAGCTGTAGGACCCCCATTTAGCCAGCAAAACAGCGGCCACTCGGCGAGTCATCGATTCGATGAGGTGGCGATAGACATCCTGGGGCATCTGGTACCATAATGTTAACAGCAGGTCCTTCAATTCCTCGAACATTTCAGGGAGGTGGTGATTTAGCGCAAACCCGCTTTTCCAAGTCGAACCACAAACGTTTGATTGGCTTCATGTTAGGTGAATTTGGAGGCCAGGGCATTAACTGAAAGTCACCAACATGTTCCTCGAACTACATCTGACCATTCTGGCAGTGTGGCGTGTCGCATTATTCTGTTAGTAATGGCCATCACCGGCAGGGAACACATTTGCCATGAATTGGTAAACTTGGCCGGCAAAGATGTTCAGATACCTTACAGCTGTCACGGATTGTGTTATTGGGATAATGGAGTCCAAAGTGTCCCAAGAAAACGTCGCCCACAACATAACACCGCCGCCGCCGCCGGCCTGTTTCCTCCCAACAGTGCATCCAGGTGCCATAACCTCCGTTGGTAATCAGCGTATCCGCGCTCAGCCATCTACGTGATGCACCAGGAATCTTGATTCGTCAGACCAGGTCACTTTCTTCCAATCATCCACGCTCCAATCTCGATGACCTTGGCTCATTTTATACGATGTTGGCTTTGACGTGCAGTGAGCATTGGGACACGGCTGGGTCTTCGGCTACACAGGCCCATGCGCTGAAGGCTGCGATGAACTGTGTGCTGCGACATATTGCCCTGATCACCACTGTTGTAGCTGCAGGTGATTTGTTGCACTGTGGTCCTGCGGTTGCTGTGAACAATGCGCGACAGTCTCCGCTCCCCTCTGGCATCAATGAGTTGTAGACGACGCACGGTTGGACAACGGTTCGTCGTTTGGCCATCTGTGCACTACCTTTGATACGTATACTCACTACTGCGGCACGTGAACAACACGCAAGCCGCGCCGTTTCCGAGATCCTAGTTCTGAGGCGCCGTGCTATCGCGATTTGTTCTTTATCGAACTCCGATAAATCGGCAGCTTTTCCCATTCTGACTCCGAACGCTCAACTAACCGAAAGCCGGTCCTCGGGTTGTATATATATACTGCTCTGTGAACTTCACCTGCGTCACCGTTCGGTCTACAGGCGCGCTCATTTCTCTAGGCTGGGGGATACAGAAAACATACATGGGGAGGACGCACCTGTGTAGAAGCAGTGTATACAGTTGGTAGAGGACGACATGCGAAAGTGGTGGAGGACAGCGGGAACCGGAAAGTCGTCCGTATATAGCAGAAAGAATGGGATAGCGTCCGTACACGCCCCCTGTCGATGAACTCGCGCCGCGAGTTAAGCGTATGGTACGTAGAGTTCCAGACGGCGCCAGAGCATGCGTTGCCGCCAGAATAAATGGGAGAGAGCTGGAGTTTGCGGAGGAGTAGAATGAGATAGAGAACGTGGATAGGAAGTAGATTGAAGAGATTGGGGTCAATAAGAGAAGATGACCAGTAAATAAGATGGCACGGGGTGGGAGAGTATTCGGAGATGTATCCGGAGGAGGTGACAAGAGAAAGATAAAAAGAAGTAAGAGGAAGGCTGAAGGGAGCGGAGTTGAGCCAGGAAAGAAGAGATTTGTATGATCATCTGGAGTTGGGAAAGTGAGAAACAGCGACAGTAAGAGTCAAAGAACTAAGAAACAATGAAAAGGCGGGCACAGATTCAGGAAGGAAAGTAAAAGGACTATTAGGGGCGAAGAAAAGAACGAAAAAGGAGTTCGATGAAAAGGGAAGAGACACTGGTGGGCCTGGCAGAAGAAATGGGAGCAGAACGTCAGGAAGAAATACAAGCGCGACGAAAATGATCAACGTGTGTAGGAATAGTGGTGAAAAAGGACATCCTGAGAAAGTGAAAGGTAGTCAGTCATGATGGGAGAACGACAGAAGATGATTACACACTCGAGAGTTCGGTGCCATCGTTTTATTCCTCCTTTATTGTTTCAATACAAAATTTCGGGAAAGCATAATCCTTTGTAGAAATGTTTAACGCACTGAAGTAAAACACTAAAAGCCGCCCAAGTGACGCAGTGGTCAATGTGATGGCTTATGGTCATTCGTCCGAGATGGGTTCGGGTTCGAATCCCGATGTGCCGCCCCGGTGGCGCAGTGGTCTAAGACGTTGGCCTCTGATCATTCGTCCGTAAGGGGTCCGGGTTCGAATCCCGGTCAGGCATGGATGTTGTTTTTGTCTTACGGCACTGGCTCTCTCCCTTCCCTGGAACCAGTGACCCTAAATTAGGGACGGGCGACTGCTTATAGCCCATTGAGTTGCTCACGGTGGTCGTTAAACCTTCAACAATAATAAAAAAACAATAAAATTTGTCCCAAAAGAAATGGGCCTGCGTTCATATCTTTTTAATGCATATTGAGTTCACTATATATTTTGATACACATTTGCACTGAAACTTTTCATCTGCGGACAACAAATTTGGAAATGTCAGTTCCAATCTAATGCGGTAGCACACTCTTTTACTTTATTTAGTAGATCCTACGTACGGAGAGGTAGAGTGGATGTACGTACAATGGCCTAAGAACTACGAACCTTTATAAAATAGTCATAGAAAATGAATGTAAATATACGCAAAAGGCAACAGTCACATTGGCTGATGACTTTTCGTCTGAACCTTGATAAAGAGTGCATAGATTATTCGGCTACAGTATCACATGTAAACATGAGAAAATCCCAGGATCTCTTGGAATTTGAAACAAGATTGATCGTTGGAAAACTTTAACAGGACCCACGATTAACAAAACAAAAGAAATTATTTGTTCTGAAAATCAACCGTTTTGAAAGTGTTTAGAGAGGGGAAGACAAGCGAATCTTTCATATCCTGGGGCATAAATACGGTAGGAAAACTTAAATTAGACTTGTGACGTATAAGTTCAATAGAAAATGAAACAAGGATAAGTCTGCCGGAGTAGTTCTCTTGGAAGAACAGTAGCTCTAGAGTAAGAAGACGTGGTTTCGAATACCACTGTCCGAAAAAAAAGAATTTTTTGGCCATGAGGATTGAAAAAATTGTGTGATGCTTCTTCCACACAATGCGTGCGTAAATAATCCTAATATATAATTTGCTAAAGCCCTCCTCCTCCTCCGTGCCACTTTTTAAGTCGTCATAGCAACAACCGAGAAACAAATGTTTGTGACGCCACGCTTAGCTTTTCGTGTAGGTGATGTCATCACCTACACGCGCACAGTTCACGCATATATCACTTTGTTCTGTTGTCATAGCAACAAAGAACACAGCTGCTGGTTACTTATCCAAATAATTCTCACATGACGTCAGAGATGCGTTACGTCACACGGTCAACTCTTTAGAGATACGAAAACTTTATATCAGGAATTTTGATTCACTACCTGAACCGGTGTTTAGCCATGTGTATGTGGCAACGTCAAGGGTAGGACGATCTGACGACGTCAAGATAACAATAGCTTACGGAAGAGAACAGGAGAAATTGACACAGGGTTCACAGTCAGTGTATACGAAGAATGTTCTGTACCAGGAAGTGTTGACGAAATAGGGACTAAAGGTTTTATACAAAACACATAACAAACAGACAGCCCGTCGTATCAAATTCCATAACCGACTGCTCGGGAAAATTTCAGAAAGCTGTGAGCCAACGTCGCCATCTATTGACGTGGAACTTAAAAACTCAATATCATAAATTTTAACTCAGAAACTTCTGTATGCATAAATTTTCTTTTCCCCAGTCATTATTGACGGGCTTTCATCTAGTGTATTAATACATACTTCTGCAATGAAATGGTCATCGAGTTTTACTGTTGATGAAACCTTCTGAACGGTTTCGTGCTCCCTCCTTTCTCCAGGGTGGGGGGATGATGAGACGTATCAGTCAAATGTACAGTGAAGCAGAATAAGCCCGCCACCATAGTTCAATTGGGAGAACAGCCACACCGATTTGAAAAATGTTGGTTAGAATCCCACTATCAACAAAGGAAAGGTATCTGTCATGATGTGAATAGGACTGCGCAAAAGAACAAGTGTTCCAGGGTGGAGCAACTGACTGCTAAATGGAACCAAGGTGAGGAAAAGCCCATTTTGACCCGAACCATGCATTACACTGTTAAAACGTTTTGTGGTAGGTTGCACCAAAAAGTGGTACTACACGAACTGTACCTCTTTCTGAGAAAAGATACACCTTTCTGTGATGTAAATTAAACCAACAACATGTTGACACTTTGCAGCATTGAGTGGTGCAACAGTGTACCATAAGATTGTGCAAAGTTGCACCATGTTGCTGATTTTGTTTGCAACACTAAATGGTGTATCTTTTTTTAGAAAGTGGAGTAGTAAGTGTAGTACCACTCTGTAGTGCAACCTACTACAAAATTTTTTGACAGTGTTGGGGGTTAAAGAACGTGGGCCTTGGAAAGCGCCTACCAATTCCGAAGTCACTTGTGTCAGCAAAACAACAGCCGCCCTGGTGGCACAATGGTCTAACCGTTGGCTTCTGACCCTTTATCCCACATGGGGTTGAGTTATAATTCTGTCGAGGCGCGAATGTTCCACAGTCGAGTCACATTATTGTGACCACCTCTTACTTTTGACCTCAACAGCGTGTAGCCAATGAAAGAAGGTACCTGTCGTGAGCTGGTTTGGAGGACAAATAAGGTGTGCTGTATGCATTCTGAAAACACATCACTTGTTGCTGCCATGCGTAAAAGGAGCGATTTATCAGATATGCAAAAAGGGTTTATTATCGGCTTTGGGTCCAACGGTGGCAGTATTTCTGAAATAGCCCAGTTTGTGAACTGTTCACGTGCTGCTCTAGTTAAAGTGTATCGTGACTGGGGAAATGGCACCATTGCCAACAAGCGACGTGGAAACTGCGGAGCACCACGTGTCATTGATGTGAGAGGTGAACGTAGGCTTTGAAGGTGGTGAGGGCCGATTGACACGCTACAGTGGAGCAGTGCACTGGCACCAGGGGGCTACCGGAAAGGTGTCTAAAACGACAGTTCAGCGATCCCTGCGGCGTATGGGTCTCCGATGCAGACGGATGGTCACTGAACCTATGCTAACGAAGATGCATCGGTAGAAAAGGCTTACATTTGCACGGCAGTATCGGAATTGGACATCCGCTGATTGGCAAAAGATTGCCTTCTCCGATGAGTCACGTTTTCTGATTCATCGAACGGATGGACGTTGGCGTATGAGGCGAGAAACATCGGAGAACAAACACTCTTCAACAATTGCTGGAAGAACACAAGCTGGTGGGGGCAGTGTTATGGTCTGGGAAATGTTTTCGTGATATTTCCTGGGTACACTCATACGTGTGGAAGGCACTACGGACAGAGGTCGTTATGAATCCATACTTGCAGATCGCGTACACCCATACATGCTGATTGTCTTCCCTCGGGCGGTTGGCATCTTCCAGCACGATAATGCGACGTGTCACACAGCTAGAAATGTCCGAGAGTGGTTGGAAGAGCACGATGAAGACTTTAAAGTACTTCTCTGGCCACCTAATTCCCCAGACTTAAACCCAAATGGGCATCTATGGGACCACCTCGATCGTGCTGTTTGCTCTATGGATCCTCCACCACGCACCGTCCAGCAGCTGTCAGATGCACTGCAGTCAGCATGGCTCCACATATCTGTGAACACCTTCCAGCACCTTATTGAGTTACTCCCAGTCCGACTAGCTGCTGACCGAGCTGCACATGGCGGTTACTTTGTATATTAGCTGGTGGTCACAATAATGAGACTCAACCGTGTATGTTGTCTTGCGACACTGGCTATTTCCTTTTCTTGGAATCAGTAGCTTTAAATCAAGGACAGAAGGCTGCTGATAACCCATTGAGTTCCTCACGGTGATCGTTAAAATCTTTGAAAAGCAAATAAATCAGTAGAAAACCGCTTACAGTGGTGATGAGAGTGTCCTGTACGGGCATTAGAGCAATGGAAGAAAGGGGTGTGATCAGATGAATCATGCTATACATTGCTTTGCACTGATTGTTGGCAGAGAGTGTAACGAACCTCATGAAGTAATGCACCTAGAGTACCTTGTGAGCACATCCAAGCGTCTATAGACGGCATCACGATATGGAGGATGTTCCGTTGGTCTGGTCGGGATCCGCTACCACCAGTGGAAGGCAAAATCGCATCCAGAGAATAACTGAGTGTTGTAGTAGACCAAGTGAACCGTGCAATGTTACGTTTTTTCGTGCATGTGATGACATTTTTATGGATGACAATGCAAAGGCACATCGTGCAAGAATGGTTTGATCAATACGACAAAGACTACCATCATTTATCATGATCCTAATAAAAATATGTGGTATATGCTGGAAAGTGTTTATCGGAGTCGGTGTCTTCTTCCGTCAACACTGACACAGTTGAGCGATATTGTTCTGCAGAAATGGCTATCTTTGGATCAACTGAGCTCAAGCACGTATAAGAAGCCGTGCTGCTTCACATCCTTGCTTTTATTATGAAGAACAATGGCCGTACTCGATATTAAAATAAGATTTCTGTTTTTTTTTGGTCAGTGTGTATGTACAAAGTGTGTGTGTGAAGCTGCCAAACTGTACCACTGAGTCGTTCAACATGTTGCCAGAAGCTTATGATACTGTAGCTTCTATCTCGTGCACGCATGTTTGATTGACAGAGAGGTTTTCGTGATCGAAGAGTTGGTGTTAGAGGTGCTCCTAGGATTTCACACCCTTCCATTGCAATTTGGGATGAACAAATTCAGCAAATCTGTGAGATTTCTTATTCGTGATTCTTTCAACACGGTTTGGGTCCCCTATCAAGGAACACTTGGGAAATACATTCACCATGCACAAAGTTGCCGCTAAGGGCCTCTTATAGTTCAAACTTTCCCAAGATATCGCCAGCTGACCACGGCGAAAGGTGCATAGAGGTTGTGGTCCCAAGGGTTGCTTTGTAGAAGACGCAGCTTGTGATGAATGACACATCAACGATATATGGTGCGGAGCAAAGTTCAGATTACTGTACTCAGCCTTTTTCGCCTTTTTTTATAATAGTACCGAATTTATTTTTCTGATCTGGAATTCTGAATAATGTATTAACACGCAAATACAACGGCCGTTCCATAAAAATTAGAGTAGAATCACACAAAATGAAGAAATGCAGGCACAGTAAAATATATGTTATCCTTTCTCAAAGTATTTTCCCTCGGATGAAATGCAACGGTCCCTTCGTTCATCCCACTTTTCAAAGTTGCTTTAGCGACCCTTGTACAGCTTAAATAACGTCAGCATCTGTGCTGAATGTTGCGCCACGGAACTCCTGCTTCATTGTTGGAAACAACCAGAAATCGCGCGGGGCGAGGTCAGGACTGTAGGTAGACTGTGGCATGATTTCAGTACCACATTTCATAAGAAACTGTTGAACACAAGCAGCCACATGTGGGCGGGCGTTATCATGGTGTAGGGTCTACTTGACCACCAGTTCCGGTTGTTTAATCGATACGTGTCGTCGCAGATGCTTCAAGAGTGAAATGTAAAACTTAGCATTGGCATTAATTTGTCGAGGAACGACATGCTGGTAGGCTGCACCCTTTACGATCCAAGAAAATTATCATCATCACCTTCCCAACTGATTTGGTTTGGCGGATTTTTTCGGAGGAGGCGAACCCGTGTGTTTTCAGACACTTGTTGCGCGCTTCGTTTGGAGATTCAAATAGTGAACCCATGTTTCGTCGGCAGTTACTACTGTGTTTGGAAAGTTTGGATCCTTCGCAATAATTTGTTTCCACTCATGACACACCTGAACTTTGGTTAACAATTGTTTTCTCGTCAGGTGATGAGGTACCCATCTAGAGCACACACGATGCAGCAGTAATTTCTCGCGTAGAATGCGGAATGCCGCCGTTTTTGAAATATTAGTTGACGCCGCTATGTCTTCACACGCCGTTCGTCGATCGTCTTGCAGGACTGCCTAAACAGTATTAACAATACGCTCCGTAACAACACTTTCAGGTCGACCAGGCTTAGGAGCGAGTTCTGCCGACAAACGCCCTTTTTTAAGATCATGGTGCCCTCTAAAATTAGTTGGCTCACTCAAACATTTATATTTGTGAGCTTTTTTCATTAAATCAACTGTTTCTGGAGACGTTTTACCCAAACGATAGAAAATTTTTATCGCAAAACGCATTTCACTTCTTAACTCTGATCACTCACCTCCATAACTGTATGACGAAATGCAAACGTGCCTTAAACAACTACGCAAAAGCAAAACCAGAATCGTTTGCCAAGGCTAATAACTGTTGCCATGGATACTTCTTTAACGCAGTTAGTCGTCTGCGTGGTTATTTTTCTGCTGCGCACTATTCCCAACTTAAAAAAATTACTCTCAGTTTTTATGGGACGGCCTCTGTAGATAGCGAAATTCAGCAAGCTATTGCTTTGGCGTGTTTCAAATCACGTTTGAGGATATACACTGCTGGCCACCCAAAATGCAACACCAAGAAGGACACGATATAGCAAAGTCAGATTTATTGGACACATAACAACAGATACAAAGATGAAACGATTGAGCTTACAGGTCCGTGCGACTTGCGGAACACGCAGACATCAATAGTTCGTGTGGCCCCCATGGCTGGCAATAACGGCCGCTACACGCCGCGGCATCGAACGAAAGAGGCTTTGGATGTGGGCTTGGGGTATGTCGGTCCAGGCTGCTTCCACACGTTGCCACAGTTCATCCGGCGTAGCCGCGGGTGGTGCTTGCCGGGCCATTCGGTTGCCGATCAGCGACCAGACGTGTTCGATGGGCAACATATCGGGAGAACAGGCGGGACATGGCAGCAGTGACACCTGGTGGGCCGTGAAGAATGGTTGCACGATGCGTGCCAGGTGCGGGCGCGCATTGTGCTGTTGAAACGTGGCCACTGGCAGGTCCTGCAGGTAAGGGAGGACTACAGGCTCCAAAACGTCGGAGATGTGGCGGTGGCTGTTGATTGTACCGGCGATGCGTACCAGAGGGGTGCGGGTGTCATATCCAATTTCGCCCCAAACCATAACGCCAGGCGACGGACTGGTATGGCAATGTATAATGCAGGATTCATACAGTCTCTCGCCGCGGTGCCGTCACTCGCGGATCCGACCATCGTGGTGTAGCAGGGTGAAGCGGGATTCGTCGAAGAAGAAAATGTCGTGCCATTCCGTAGTTCAACGGCCCACTGCCGCCGCACTTGCCGGTGGTGTAACGTCAGTGGTAATCGGAGCAATGCGACAAGCCCCGCTCCTGCAGATGACGTGGAACAGTACGTGCTGACACAGGTTGTTGCGCAACACACCATAATTCTTGCGCTAACGTTCGTGATGTGGCAGTGGGAGCTATCAATGCCCGCAGCACAACATTCCGGTCCTCTCGTTCGGTGGTGTGCTGCGGCTGTGGCAATCACTCACGTCGGTCCGCACGTCCCTCCTGCACCCACCGAATCCATACTCGCCTCACTGTGGCTGGATGTCGTCCCACACGGGCGCTGATGTCTCGGTACGATAAACCGCTGTCGCGATAAGCCAGTATTTGTCCTGTGTCGAACTCCGAAACGTGCTGGAATGACTGCCGTATTCTGCGACGAGGCATCAGGAAGCTTCCCACGCACAGGTCCGGCAGCACAACACACTTCCACTACTTACACCCCGCCTTCTGTACACCCTTCTTGTAGTGCTTCTCGGTGGCGTGCCGGCACATGATTTGCATATGCACTGCAATGCTAATCGTTTGCATGTCTTCTCGTGGGCGACGCATGCTGCGAATTTCAGGCCAATCGGATGCTTCCTCCTTGGTGTTGCATTTTGGGTGGCCAGCAGTGTAGTTCCGGAGTGAGTCAATCATCCGACTGTGTTTTCAAACTAGCACTATGGAAACGCAGAGTGTAACCTAAAGGTGCTCATTTATTGAACCCACATAGCGATGTGTGTAGTTACGCAAGAAATGAAAGGAAATACCTAGTTCAATTGTGGATGAATCCCAAACCAAAAATAAGAGCATGTGTTTCTCGTGGTAACTCAACTTTACAAGAGCTGGACACGTTTCCCACAGGAAGATCGGCTGTAGAACTTTTAAGTACGCATGGAATTTGAGCTGTAAAATGTCTAAACCTCTTCCTCTCAATTATCCAGTCAGTGACCCTTACTGAAACAATTGTTCACATTCTTCATGTTCCGATATTTTAAAGTTAACATTCCAGCAGCTCGTTTTAATTCTGCTCATGTCTGATTAATCCAGTGAGTGAGCCAGTTTGTTTCTTATCCTGATTTTTAAGTTATTCGTTACATCGTGTTTTTCTATTATTTTCTAAATTATGTATTCGCACATATAAAGAAAACAACGTCGTGTTAGCAGTGCGTTCTGTATGCATGAAATCACACGCAGTTTCGTTATGGTGATTAGAAAGTACTTTGGCCGAAATATGCAAAATAACGTTTAGCAAAATACTTGTGAAAAATTAAATTCACATAGTTTTACTTCATTAAATGAAGCAGCAAAAGAAACTCCGAATTATTATTCGAAACATATCCGTTAATTCTAGATCAGTAGTTCGTTTCAAATTGTGGGAGAGATTCTTTACGCACACATGCTCTCGCAGTAAGCGGATTCATCCAGGAAATGGTCGTATTACATGTTCGTCGCTTGAAATAATGACTAATTGGACTGCAAAACAGTTCTTATGTCATCAAGAATTCAAATGTATGCAGTATGAAAGAAATAACTCTTAGCCAGGTGTATTTAAAAGATTTAATTTAGTTTCGAAAATTTCCTTTCATGCAGTTTCCCAATAAAATCTACTTTTTCGAAAGCTAGAATAATTGCGATTTGTTTCCTCGGGGATTAGGCACGAGAAACGCCGAATATCGGATAGCACACAGTTAAAGATTAAAATGTTTTTTTCATTAATTGCTAACTCACTTAAGAATCGTAGTATTTTGTACGATGCTAATTTTGGTAAGATGTTACAAATTGCGGAACTAATAGGAAGGCAGAGAGGGGGAATTATTATGTAATTCCAGAGTTATTATTGCAGCCATGTTTTCTTTGCATCTTATTATTTACTACTTGAAAATCATATTTGCCAAAGAAGATTACTTTTGAAGAAACACACCTTTTTGAAACCATCGTTTGCCCATTTTGGCAGTGAAAGATCATCATAATGTTTCTGCATTTTTAAAGGTACATATGAAGAAATGAAGTCTCGAACTACGTCATTAAAGCGACACGAGTAAATTAGTTATTAATCAAAACCAATAATTTTCTCCAACAAGTGAAGGCGTAAAATTTACTTACAGTGGGTATGGTAAGCAAATCAGCAGAAGAAGTGCAACAGGATACCATACATCATACCGGTCTAGACGGTGAGTCGTCAAAATTTCAAAACAATTTACCTAATAACGTACTTTAAATTATGTGTAAATATCTTACTTACTATTCCGAAACCCTTCACATACCACCACCTTTGTTACATTACATTGTGGCGTTCAGAGTTGGAAACGGGTCAAAAAGTTTGGACCCGGACCCAACCCGGACCAGACTTCGAAACAGGTCAAAAATTTCTGACTCGGACCCGTCCCGACCCGACCCGACCCGGACAAATCTGCTTTGAACTATAAATTCGAAACTCAATTTATATATATTTATACATATAAACATAATACATATATTTTCATCCCAATAACTGCTTGATATTTAATAACTGAAATCCTTTTTTAATAATAAAATTTGGCTATTTGCTTAATTTTAGTGCCACTATTTTGCGTAATCCAGAAGTAATGCCTGACTATGACCGTGACCATAGAGTATATTACAAATGGGAATCGTTATTTACGATTACACAAATGTATTTTTTTAAAGGTTTTTAGATTGTTCACTCTTTCCACGCTTTGATGGAGGTGCGCATACTTTCATATGGTCCGTTAGATTTTTGCCTCCATAATCTTTTATTACACCGTCGACATCTTTCTTTCCTACACTTTCCACATTTTGAACAACAAGCAAGACCAAACAATACAAAATTATTCACTGGTTCCTTAATGAGACGAAACAATTTCCAGCATTCACTCTTCCCCTTGTGGTTTTCAACAAGCACGTATTTGTTGGCCTTGACGCCTTTCTCAACTTCTTTAATATTAAATTCATCCATATTAACAAATAAGGAGTTAATTTCGACATGACGTTATGGGAACAGGATGTTAGCACATCAATCGAAAACCTCTGAATGCTCAATGTAAAAGATAAGATGTGAAAAGTAACTCTTATTCATACAGTGAACTTCACACGGAGAGAGTGAATCAGCTGAGAAGCAGGCGAATGGCGTTTGCCTGTACCTTGCCCTGGACAATCGCACTGTAAAAGAACACAAAGGAAGTATCTTTTTACGATATGGTATCGGTATGTCTGACGTCGGTCGGTAGAAATCTTTGTTGCTTTAAGAAAGAGACGACAACACTTTTGCATGACAAATCACTATTCACTCCGTGTGCACCAGGATCGACTACAGAATTCCTCAACGCGCATTTTTCTTCGGAATGTATTTTTCTCTTTTCAAAAATAAAACGGGAATAAAACCGGGTCAAAATCGGGTCAGGAACACCTTGATCCAACCCGTTGGACCAACAAGAAATTGTTGACTCCTTGACCCGATGACCCGTGACCCTCTCTGACCTGGACGTCTCATAATTCGACCCCACCTGGTAGGAACGGCGCCAGAAAATTTTCAACTAGGGTCTCTAGGGTGGGCGCTCCAAAATCTGGGGGGGGGCGAATTATGCTTCATATATATATAAAAACACGAACCCCAAAAAATTAATATTCCCTAGAAAATTAAAGTCAAGAATTTTCAAAAATCGCCGTCGCTTACCCTCAACAAACCTTAAGCAAATTTGAAGAAATTCAATAACAATGAAATTCAACAATATTGAAAGCAACGCATACTGCTAGATGACAAAAATAAATCATCAGGAGAGGCTTTTTGCCAAATAGCCATAAAGTTTTCTAGGCCTGTGAAGCTGGGGTGGTTTCATTAAATTTACCATCAGTTGTCTGCATGAGGTATTTCAGAGCACTTTCTAATTACGAAAGAGTATAAAAACCAGCTTGGCAACCCATTGCAAAATTACATTCCAACCATCAAAGCAGAGCAGGCAAGAAGCGAAAATATCAAAAAAGGATGAGAGAGAAAATAAATAAATACACAAGAAGCTGCGAACCCCTTTAATTATTGAGGTTCTCAATAATAAAACTAAATGTGAAATAATTGCCAAAAATAATAGATATGAAATGAATACCAAAAATATTTACATGTTATAACCGAAGGGATGAGATGAAATATGAAATATTACTATGTCGGTTCCTGAAGACCAGTCTCTTCTACGCATATGAGGAAATGAAGAATAAATCCATAATAGAGTCGAGGATCAAAAGTACTAATAAAAAACAATACTAATAAAAGCTGAGTCTGTTTTTCTCAAGTGTAGAGAAGAGAAAATAGAAGTAACCAGTTCAAGGAACAGTAAACGCATTTGCCCAAACCAGAGCTCATTCCTCGCCCAGCCAGATTCAGAAACCTCTTCTTGGCTGAGCGAGGAATGAGCTCTGGTTTGGGCAAATGCGTTTACTGTTCCTTGTAAATACATCTGTTACAAAATAAAAGGAAACTAATAAATGCATCTACTACAATAAAATCATCTACTACAATAAACTACTAAATGCATGTCATACACTCAACTTGCTTCAAAATTAGATATTCTTCTAATTATTTACATATACATGCGCGTGTGTGTGTACCAGCATTACTCAGTTTTTAAGTAAATACATTTCTCTGGAAATAAAGACTAGAACTAAAATCATTAGTAAATTACAAGAAAATTACATTTAAATTACCCCTGAGAATAAAATATGTCCTGCAAGACTACTAAGGTTTTGATTGTAATATATGCAGTCAGCCTTTTCGTTCTCTATTAATATTAAGAGAGGTTTTCTGAAATGATGTTTTCGGAATGTCTCAGTTCATTGGCATATCTAACAGAAATCCTATTTTCGGAATGTCTCAGTTCATTGGCATATCTAACAGAAATCCTATTTTCTGAATGTCTCAGTTCATTGGCTTATCTAACAGAAATCCTATTTTCGGAATGTCTCAGTTCATTGGCATATCTAACAGAAATCCTATTTTCGGAATGTCTCAGTTCATTGGCATATCTAACAGAAATAATAAAGAATCTGATTCGTAAAGTCTATTGCCGGGTACCTACATCGCGCTACAAAATGTGACTGAAATCTGATAACCGAAATCAACTAATATTATTTCATGCCAAGGGGAAATAAATATAAGAATTTTCTTTCAGGGCAGATCAAGACGTCGATTTTTATGGGTTGTGTCAAATCGATCAACGACTTCGCTTAAATCAATTCGTTTTGCAATTGTCGACTCTATAGCTAAGATTATGTAGACGATCCTTAGCCATTCTATTTCTGAGATAGGTTTTCAACTTTCTCATGCATGAGAATGCTTTTTCGCAGGATGCACTAGTCACTGGTAGGGTTAATGTAATAACTGCAAGCTTATACAGCCCATGAAAAGTTAATTTGTATTCCTCCAAAACTTCAGCTAACTTACTGAGAGTTCCCAAATCACATTTTCTTTCTTTTTCATAACGCTTTATCATCTGTGTAACAAGGTGACCTCTGATTAAACACTATCTATGTCGAATTTATAGTGCTCGGCAAGAGGCCAGATCATAGATAAATAAAAATGTCTTATTTCTGGGGTCCAAAGAACTGAAGCTACGAATGAGTGTAGTATGGGTTGTAAAACGTCGTTTGAGTTCTTCATTGATTGTGTCCAAAACAGGGATATAAAAGTGCAATCGAAAATCTTCTTTAGTTAACAGGATATCCTTATCATGAAAGAAATACAGGATTGCACCATATAATACAAATTTTGAAGATGGCAATCCGATTTTTGGGGTAAATGTGACAAGGATGATAAGTCAGATAATATCCGAAAACTTGAAAATATCATCGTCCTCGAGCGAGACTCGAACCCGCGTCTCCCAGATAGCGCCCGGGTATGTTAACCACTACACCACCCAGAACGACCAAGTCTCAAGTTTCCGTTTTCTGATTAATCGATAACTTGAGACTTGGTCGTTCTGGGTGGTGTAGTGGTTAGCATACCCGGGTGCTATCTGGGAGACGCGGGTTCGAGTCTCGCTCGAGGACGATGATATTTTCAAGTTTTCGGATATTATCTGACTTACCATCCTTGCCAAATTTACATATCTGTTGCCTCATCAAAAAGTGTAGCAAACTCTGCCTCCGAATCACGCATGGTAGAAAAAGGATGCACTGTTGTTTCAATTGTCTCAAAGGCTTTGTTTATTTCACTTGCTTTGTTAATTAAAAACTAATGCCAGTTTATTCAAAATGCACGAGAAAACACAAAGCTGGATAACAAAATATCTATCCAGTTGCCTCAAAATACCGCGAGCTTCAGCTTCCTGATCAGTACGAAAGGGATGATAACAAAACGATTATAGCCGGAAATGTTTTTTTAACTGCTGAACAGGCTGAGAAATGGCATGTCCATCTGATGTCACTAAGACGCTGCAATTCCACAACAGTCAAACCCATTTCACGCTGCACCTAAACAAATTCAGCATGTGTTGCCGAACCAGAGAGGAAAGCATAGAACTTTTCTAATATTGCAAAGAGAACTCTAGCTGCTTTAATGTTTTTGCACGAATCTACAATAACCAAATTCAGTCTATGATTCACACAGTGAGCATACACCGATTGCGGTACTTCTTCCCGGAAGAGAGCTTGAACTCCATTCAACCGCCCACTCATGACATCTGCACCATCGTATGTCTGCGCAATGCAGTCAAGTCGATTGATACCCCATCTTCCCAAAAGTTTTTTTATTTATTTAAATAGAGATCTTGCATCAAGTTCGTCAGCATTATGAAAGCCTAAAAATCTTTCATAAAGTGTGCCACGCAAATAATACCTAACCACCACAGAAATGTTTTCAACTTTACTAATGTCCTTCGACTCGTCGACTGTAAGAGAAAATACTTGGCAGCATCGACTTCTCGTTTTATGGGTTCTAACGTGATTTCTCCAAATACACTAAGTATTTCATTTCGAACTGAGTGTTGAGTGTACTTTGCATTTCTGGGGCCAATATTCAACTTTCTTTTCAGGATGTCATTCTTCGCCATGAATTCTAGAAGTTCTTCAAATTTCCTTTATTGGTGCCATTCGAAGTTTCGACATCCCCACGTTGTGCTAAAAAAAATAGCGTATGTCTTAATGCATACACTATTTTTTTTTTACATGCTCTCTATTTTTCTTGACTTCCGCAGCATGTGCAGCACTTTGAAGTGTGGCAACTGATGACTGCGCTTCTTGATTTGATTTTCTTATTAGAGGTCCACGACACCAAGCAAGTTTTGTGGGTCAGGCTGTTCTGGTGATTTTTAAAGCCCGCATCCTTTTCAAGCGCTTCTTTCCAATTGCTGCAATCTCGCTGAGTGAAGGTGACCTAATGTTTTTCGTCGTCCGATGAAAACATTCTACACGGAAAACAAGAGGCGGAATCTCTCTTTATACTGTATTCAAGCCATGGAAACATGTTATACCAATATGTCTGGAAGCTTTTTTTCTTCTTTACCATACTTTTTTTGAAGGAACTGTTTTAATACAGGCTGTTTGGGTTGATAAGAAAGGGAAGTTGCGACCATGTGGTCCTTCCATTGTTTTATTTTCACAAGCATTGCGTTCATTAAAAATTCCCAATGAATCATTACATGCTCTTAAAGAATCCTCGTTGAATCCTAATGATTCACCACACTCTGTTGATGAAGTTAAAGCCGTCTGATAATTATCCGCTTTGTAGACACTATCGCTTAATTTACTTTCCTTCTTCTGATTAACACTTGTTCGAAAACAATCATGGACTGATCGTTTTGCGGACATGTTATTCGAAAGTTTGGTTTGCGACGAAATACCTAACTTTCATGTATCACGCACAATACATGATACATGAAAGTGAGTGTAACTACTATCTAGCCACAGTTGTTTCACCAGAACGAGAAAGAACTCGAGTGTAACTGCTAAATAGCCAAGAGAATATTCGCTCACTGTCTGGGGGTGTCTGACGCCGATCACTGCCTGCTGTTTTTGCCGATCGTGATAACGTCCACTATTTGTCTTAATCTGCGAGGGCGCCACGACTGGGATGGGATTGGAAGAGTGATGCTTATTCAACTTTTCAACTCAGTGGCATGAGCCGCGGCATCGGATTGACGTTGATCTTTGAACTTCCCGCCGGGATTCGACCTCTGTGTGCCAAAATGGAAGCGCAACATGCAAGTAAGGTTGCCCGTCTGAGTCATGTATCGTGGGTGGATAAACATAATTGCATAATGCTACCCTTCTTCCATTACCACAGAAGAACATGCAGCTCTAATAGTAAAGTGTACTACTTTTCTTCATTTATCCAAAATATTCTGGCGGGCTGACGGGGGGCTCACCCAAATATTTGGTGGGCTCCCCCCCCCCCGGTGGTGCCGTCCCTGCGACCTGGACTTTTCCCAGAGAAATCTGCTTTGGACTATAGATTCAAAATTTAATTTAATATTATACATAGTCATATACAGTATATACACTGCTGGCCACCCAAAATGCAACACCAAGAAGGAAGCATCCGATTGGCCTGAAATTCGCATCATGCGTCACCCGCGAGAGGACATGCAAGCGATTAGCATTGCAGGGCATATGCAAATCATGTGCGCCCGGCACGCCAACGAGAAGCACTATAAGAAGGGTGCACAGAAGGCGGCGTGTAAGTAGTGGAAGTGTGTTGTGCTGCCGGACCTGTGCGTGGAAAGCTTCCTGATGCCTCGTCGTAGAATACGGCAGTCATTCCAGCACGTTTCGGAGTTCGACAGAGGACGAATAGTGGCTCATCGCGACAGCGGTTTATCGTACCGAGACATCGGCGCCCGTGTGGGACGACATCCAGCCACAGTGAGGCGAGTATGGATTCGGTGGGTGCAGGAGGAACGGACGGGCCGACGTGAGCGATTGCCGAAGCCGCGGCATACCACCGATCGAGAGGACCGGCATGTCGTGTGACAGGCATTGACGGCTCGCACCGCCACATCACGAACGTTAGCGCAGGAATAAGGGTGTGTTGCGCAACAACCGTGTCAGCACGTACTGTTTGACGTCGTCTGCAGGAGCGCGAACTTGTCGCACGGCGCCCATTGCTGCGATTACCATTAACGTTACACCACCGCCGAGTGCGACGGCAGTGGGCCGTTGAACGCCGCACCTGGACTACGGAATGGCACGACATTGTCTTCTCCGAGGAATCCCGCTTCTGCCTGCAACGCCACGATGGTCGGATCCGCGTGTGGCGGCACTGCGGCGAGAGACTGTATGACGCCTGCAATATGCATCGCCATACTGGTCCGTCGCTTGGCGTTATGGTTTGGGGCGCAATTGGTTATGACACCAGGACCCCTCTGGTATGCATCGCCGGTACACTAAACAGCCACCGCTACGTCTCCGACGTTTTGGAGCCTGTAGTCCTCTCTTACCTGCAGGACCTGCCAGCGGCCACGTTTCAACAGGACAATGCGCGCTCGCACATGGCACGCATCGCGCAACAATTCTTCACGGCCCACCAGATGTTACTGTTGCCGTGGCCAGCCTGTTCTCCCAATATGTCGCCCATCGAACATGTCTGGTCGCTGATCGGCAACCGAGTGGCCCGGCAAGCATCGCCCGCGGCTGCGCCTGATGAACTGTGGCAACGCGTGGAAGCAGCCTGTACCGATATACCCCAAGCCGCATCCAAAGCCTCTTTCTTTTGATGCCGCGGCGTGTAGCGGCCGTTATAGCCAGCCATGGGGGACACACGAACTATTGACGTCTGCGTGTTCCGCAAGTCATACGGGCCTGTACGCTCAATCGTTTCATCTTTGTATCCGTTGTGTCCAGTAAATCTGGCTTTGCTATCTCGTGCCCTTCTTGGTGTTGCATTTTGGGTGGCCAGCAGTGTATCTGCTTAACTTCATTTTTTTTTTCTTGATAACATAACAAGTTTCAGAATGTGCTTCACAGCAACACCAGTTTTCACAAGCTCGTGATGAATCCAAAGTGTCTAAAATGTGGATGTTGATTTCATCATTGCCCCACAGAACGAAGGAACACTCATGAAATCAACATTGAGATTTTGGAAACTTTCATCTTATCACAAGCTTGCTGAAATTGATCATGCTGTGAAACGTATTCTGGTTTCTTAATGAGACGAAATAACTTCCATCATTCACTCTTCGCCTTTTTGTTTTCAATAAGCACGTATTTGTTGGCCTCCACGCCTTTTCAATCTCCTTAATATTAATTTCATCCATATTAAGAAATAAGAAATTAATTCTTACACGACATCCAATGAAATGGGATGTTAGCACGTCAAACGAAAACCTCTGAATGCTCAATGCAAAAGTTGCTATGTGAAAAGTAAATCTTAGTCTTACAATGTGACACGCGGGGTGTGAGAGAGTAAATCACCAGCGTAGCTGGTGATAGGAATTTGCCTGTATCTAGCTCCGGACAATCGCACTGAAAACAAACGCAAAGGAAGTATCGTTTTACGATATGGGATCGGTGAGTCTAGCGTCGGCGCCGTATCGTCGGTCGGTGGAAATATTCGTTGCGTAAGAAAAAAACGGTAATATTTTGGCATGAAAAAACATTTTTTCACTCAGCTGGCACCAATATCGAGCACGAAATTCCACAGTAAGCATTTTTCTTTTAAATACTTCTTTTTCTTTTAAAAGAACAACAACAAGAAGAAAAACCGGAATAAAACCGGGCTGAAATCGGGTCAGAAACACCTTGACCCGACCGGGTTGACCCGCAGGCCCGTGACTCATTTCGATCTGTGGTGGTGTTATGCTATATTTGCCAGATGGTTTTAAGTAAGTCAAATTTTGTTACATAGTCCATAGAAAATATTAATTACCATTATTCTGCGTAGTAGGAGGACAATGTTATCATTTTAATTTTAAGGAAATCAATAAAAAATCATGTTAATTTACTCTAAAAATTTATCAAGTGAAAATTTGTACCATTACACAAAATCGTTATACACATTTTAGTTTCTTTAAAAAAAGAAATAAAATCTTTCCATTTGTGTTTTAGATTTCAACCCAATTATTTGAAGGGCACAATCCAGTGTAGCAAGTGAGTTTAAAATAACGCCATTTTGTGAGTTAGCTTCAAAGAATCTTCTTAATGTTGAAAGACACCCTATACGCATTTTTGATGGAATCAACGCCTTTAACATTAAGATTCTCCAGAATTGAATCACTGTCCGGAAAAAACGGGAGATGAAATCTCACACAGCTTGCAAGTAGCGATACATCAAGTATGTTTTATTTTGGGAAAAGTAGGTTGGTGAAGTAAAGCACTGAGTCTCAAAAAACATTGCAACACCAGGAAGAAATACACGAAAAGGTATGCAAATTAGCCAGCAGTTAAGTACATATAGATCACTGGCATTTGCAATCAATTCGAGTATGCAGTGGGGCATTGACTGATACAGATGTCGAATATCCTCCAGTGGTACCGCTGACCAAGCGGATTGCACCTGTTGTCGCAGTGCAACCACATTCTCAGCTGATTGTTGATGATGTGAAGCTGACGTCCAACCATTTACCATGCATGCTCAATTGGTGACAAGTCCGGTGATCGTGCTGGCCAAACTAACGCATTGAGAGTCTGTAAGCACTGTTTTGTTATGCGTGTGATAGATGCACGTTGATAATCATGCTGTAGTATAGACCTGTTCCATGAAAGGGTTTGCGACGAGATCCACGTATCGCTGAGCTTCCAAGGTGCCAACAAGGAAAACAAGAGTGGGACGTCTGTCATAGCTGATCGCTCCCCAAACTATGATAATAGGCATTCAAGCTGTGTTGCGGCAAACAGTAACACTTGGATTGTTGCGCTCTCTGCTGCTTCGCCGCACATACATATGGCGATCATCTGATCCCAAATAGAAGCGAGATTCATCCGTAAAGATCACATTTCCCATTCCGTTGTCCAGGACCGATGTTTACAACACCGCTAAAGACAATGTCGACTGTGATCATTTGCGACGGGTATCGTTCACTTGACCGAATGGTCACTTGACCGAAAATCACTTGATCGAAAGGTACATTTCACCGAAGGGTCACTTGACCGAAAAGTTCATTTCACCGAAAGGTCTGTGACGTACCTGCCAGCAGGACGCACACGACATAAAGGCAGATAGCAATCAGAATAAATGCCCGCGTAGCTCAATTGGTAGAGCGACTTATTCCGGAATGAGGGGACCCGGGTTCGAGCCCCGGCGTGGACAAAAATGACGGAGAAATACACTTCGTTATAATGGCGCCCGAACTATCCCGATGAACCGACAGTTCAAAATCTCGCAATGGTGTGATGTTATTTCCACACCGCGAGATAGGAAAAATCAGAGAATCCCTTGTCCCGCGCTTCGAAAAATAAATGTGTGTGACGTTGCATTCCACACACCAGATTGGCTGGGAGTTCTCAAGTGCACGTTCTACAGTGGATGGCTGCCTGCAACGATTCATGGTCACGGCTGACCCGTGGGCCATGCCCCCGGCCCTCTTTCGGACGGGGGGAGATGTGACGTACCTGCCAGCAGGACGCACACGACATAAAGGCAGATAGCAATCAGAATAAATGTCCGCGTAGCTCAATTGGTAGAGCGACTTATTCCGGAATGAGGGGACCCGGGTTCGAGCCCCGGCGTGGACAAAAATGACGGAGAAATTTACTTCGTTATAGGTCACTTCACCTAAAACTTCATTTCATCGAAAGGACATTTGATCGAAAAGTTCATTTCACCGAAGGATTACTTTACTAAAAGTTCATTATATCGAAAGATCATTTCACCGAATGGTCGGTTTTTCGAAAACTTAGAATTTTGTTGTTAGAGATCTGTTGGAGTGTAGTGCAGGTTTTTGAAAAACTGGCCACCTAAATATTATCGGATTGTATAAAATACACTTTTAATTTCTATGAAACACCTCACCATGAGTAGGTTTTTCGAAATATAGCATTAATTATAAGGCCCAGATCTGTGCCTTTTTGTCAAATTTTAATTATCCGAGCTCACATTCATAAGGGTTACATAGCAAATCAAGTAAATAATGCTCCACTTTTACTCAACCACAAAACATACATTTTTTGACCGTAGGTCTAGATAAAGGCTATTTTAACAGATTTTAACTTTATTCCTATTCAAAAGCATTACATGAAATGTAAAGTAACTTTTTACGTAAACCTCACGAACATGAGCACACACGGTTAAAATTTGCTGAAAAGGCCTAAGCCGAGACCTAGGGCCCTAATATTGATTTTTTGCCTGAAAAAAAATGTACAACATTATTAACTTGACTTTTTATATAAACCTTTTGAATATGAGCTCGCACGTTTAAAATTTGCTAGAAAGGCCGAAGCCGAGGCCTAGAGCCCTAAACTGATTCTCTTTGCCTTAAAAAATGTGCAACATTTTTACCTCGACTTTTTATGTAAACGTTTAAAATTTGCTAGAAAGGCCGAAGACGAGGCCTACGGCCCTAAACTGATTCTCTTTGCCTTAAAAAAAGTGCAACATTATTAACTTGACTTTTTATGCAAACCTTATGAATGTGAGCACGCACGTTTAAAATTTTCTAGAAAGGCCGAAGACGAGGCCTAGGGCCCTAAACTGATTCTCTTTGCCTTAAAAAAAGTGCAACATTATTAACTTGACTTTTTATGCAAACCTTATGAATATGAGCACGCACGTTTAAAATTTGCTAGAAAGGCCGAAGCCGAGGCCTAGAGCCCTAAACTGATTCTCTTTGCCTTAAAAAATGTGCGACGTTATTAACTTGACTTTTTATTTAAACCTTATGAACATTAGCATTGAACATGACTTTTATGTAAACCTTATGGACATGATTAAAATTTGCTAAAAAGCCCTAAGCCGAGGCCTAGGTATTTAAAATTAATTATTTTTGCATTAAAACTAAATATTTGCGTTTTCTGTGACACGGAGAAATCAAAAGTGCAATTTGAGTATGATCCCCTAGCGTTTCGGTGGTCTGTCTGCCGAACTTGCACCATGTTTCAACAGATCCTGTAATGAAATCCGAAGTTTTCGATAAACTGACCTTTCGGTGAAATGAAATTTAAGGTAAAGAGACGTTTCGGTGAAATAAACTTTTCGATCAAGTGACCCTTCCGTGAAATGTACCTTTCGATCAACTGACCGTTCGGTGAAATGAACGTTTCGATCAAGTGATCTTTCGGTGAAGTGATTTTCGGTCAAGTGATCCTTCGGTGAAGCAAATGTCAGGCAAATGAACCAGACCCATTTGCGAGTGGTGGACGACCAACCGGACGTCGTGCATGAAGTCCACCTTTTGCTAATCGTTAGGAAATGGGTGACTGAATAATGGATCGACTTAGAGCACCGCTTGCATCCTGTCGTATCCGGGACAGGCTAGCTGTAGGTCTGGAAATCTCTTGTCGTCGAAGCAGACGATTTTCCTCTGTTAACGTCATTCTCGATATCCCGGATTCACATTGCTGGCCACCATGTTCTTGTCTGTTATACAGCTGCCAAACGTGATGCAGTGTTGAGCAGTTTCGATCCAATTCTTCAACAGTATGCCGCAGAGACAATCCAGATCGTACAAAGGCTGCGATCTTCCCTCTCTCAAAGTCATTCAGCTGAGTGTAAGTTTGTCGCCTTCGTCTCCTGGCCATTACCTACCCTGTGCTGTCCTTTAGTTCACTTGCGCAGACCAAAGTAGATTTTAACACCATGGTAGTCACTGCAAATCTGATGCCTGGGACAGATGTTCATCAATTTTTATAGGTCAATATTGCCGAACGATTGGTCCGTATTTTAGATGATTTGCTTGTCTCTGAAATATCTGAATTTCTGTAACTGCATATTTTTGTGCATTCCTTCCTGGTGTTGCAATTTTTTTTGGAACTGAGTGTATTCACTGTCGTATCAGAATAACACGACCAACCCCGGAATAACAGTGTAACCGCCCATGCGCGACACAGAGTGCACGTGAGAAGTTCGACCACAAGGAGATATAAGCGGTCGGCATGGACAGATTAGCTATAGTGCGTTACGTGAGCACAATGGGCAGAGGTAGTGATTTGACGGACGCTCAAAAAGGAATGATAATCGGCTACCGCGCCAAGTGTGAAAGCTTCCCATAAACAGCAGAATTTGTGGGCTGTTTGCGAGGTACTGTAGTAAGGGAGTACCACGAATGGACCGCTGGAACACCGAGTACCTTCCGACGTCGTAACTGTGGAGCCCAAACGCCATCGACTCGAGAGGAAAAAGTCACTTCGGTCGACTGGTAAAAAGCAATCGACGCACAACAGTGCAACAATCGACCACGTAAACGAACGCTGGGGCACCCAGGTAAGTGTCCTGATAAAAGTAGTGCAAACTCTGTTAAGCATGGGTCTCTGGTGCCAACGCTGCGTCAAGGCGTCCATGTTAACCCAGATCCATCAACAACGACTCTTGCAGTTTTCATGGGGAACTACCATTATTGGACAGTGGAAGAGTGGAAAAGGGTTGCCTTCTCCAACGAACCGAGGCTTCTATTCCACAGAATTGACGGTCGGTGGCGGATAAGGCGTGAGACACACGAGAACGACACCCAGACACGCTTGTCGGTCAAGTACATGACGGTGATGGTAGTATGCATGTTTGGGGGATGTTTTCCTGGTATGACCTGGGACCGCTAGTAACACTGGATGGTTACCTAAACGCCAATGGATACCTGTCCATCCTCACTGACAACTTGCATATCTTCGTGATGGTGCCTACCAACAGGACAGAGCGCAGTGTTACTTGGCTAAGGGGGTGCTTGCCTGGTTCCAGGAACACGACAGTGATGTCTCCGTTCTCCGTTGGCCGGCAAAATCACACGATCTCAACCCCATAGAGCACTTGTGGGACTATTTCGATCTACAGCTTCGACGTGCCTATCCACAACCACGTCATTTTTCCGCACCTCCGTGCTCTGCTTCATTCCGAATGGGCACGCGCTCCTCGGGCAACCTTCCAGAGCATCATTGCGTCCATATGGTTATTCCCATTATTGGGTAGGTGGTCATTATTCTGATTCGATTATGTATATAGGCGGTTGGTGAATGCCAAGGGTATGGCGGTATTTCAAGGAATTCAGGAATGTTTTATATAGAGCACGTCCGTTCAGACCTAAGGTGTGGCGTTATGAAAGTGATAGCAAATCGAGGGATGGTACATCGAGGGCTGACTGCACTACAGTGCTGTCCAAAACTGGGAAAAAACGGTTTACCGTTGTAAGTGGTATCTATGGTAATAGCAAAACTGAAATAAAATGCACGACATTAAAACTAATGATAAGTGTATGTAATAGAGATTGTAATAGAACTAAATGTTAAAGGAGGTACAGGCCCACCTTTCATCCAATGACACTCTTCTATCAGCACTGTATAAACAGACTGCAGGGCGAAGTCCTTAGTGGAGGAGATGCCCATCCCGCATTTCGATGCACGTTTGGTACCGATGTACCACTTCTGCTGGAGATCCCTGATAAATGCTAAAATGGTTTCGGGTGGGGGATTCCTTTGCGCAACACGCCTCTCCAGAAATTTTGCATGCATGTTCGATTGGATTGAGATCAGGAAAGTGTGTTAGACACTTCAACCGACTGTCCAATACTTCATTTACAGCTACTGTGCGGTAATAACTGGCGTCATCGTCCGTAAAAGTGAAATCTGCGCACACGGCACCACAGCACAGAGGAAGGGAGCGAAGAATAACATCATTGTGGTACCGCCGCCTAATGATTTTCCCTTGATCCATCACCTGCTATTTGATACGTCCACTGACCATGATACGGGCCCACACTATGAAGCCGCAACCGCCATATCTGTTCCGTTCAACAATCATTCTCCCATCATACGCAGTTCCACGTTCTCACCTGATCAACTGGCGCTTGAAATCCGACGAAAGGTTGAAGCGGCTTTCATCTGTGAACATTACCGTCATGACCTTGTCCTACTAAACTGAAGCCTAGTGTGACACATAAACGGCCGAAGAAGAATTGTACGATTCGCGCTATTAGACAGAGTATGGGTTTCTTAGCATATAGTCCTGTAGCATTTAGACGTCTTGCCGCAGGTTGAGGCAAAATTCGCATTCTTGGGCTTGTCTGAAGAGGATTAGTCAATTGTCAAGCACCACTTTTCCAACTCCGTTTTGCCATTATTGTTAAGTAACGGCCATCCGCTGGCTCATACCACAACATTACTAATTTGTATGAACCCTTTACCGTCTTCATTCACGTAGTATATCTTTATACGACTCTAAGGGAACTTCTTACAGAAATCAAGAGCCCAAAATGGCTTCCAACAATAACATCTTGATAATGGCGTTTCAGCCGTTTCATGACGATACTGGCATGTCATCATCGTCATCAACAACCATGGGTAATATTCCCGTAGGTGCCTGATGCCACGGGGCATCAGTTTTCATTCGTCTTACATGGTTTTACTACCAGCGTATTGACACTCACCTGGTAAGCCCAGGCAGCCTGGGAAAGGGGTCCAGGGATAAAGCGCGTTCGGAGCCGACTTCAGAGGGAACCACCTGCACATTCGCGTCCCCAAACACTGGGAGTCTGCGGAAAATCCTGGAAAAAACGAAGATTAGATGTCCGGCAGGATCTGGGTTCGAACACCAGTTAGAAACGCCCGTCTCTCACACAGTGCATAGCTACTTAACCAAGTGCGCCATGGCAGTGGTATACTGCCATCTTTTGACATAAAAGGTCAATAAGTTAACGTAACGTAATACGTAGTATAGTCACCATACATCAAACATGTGGAAGAAACACATAGTTAACACTATAGATAACACTGAGTTATCATATCTAATTAAACGCACCCACAAGACACTCTTAAATATCTGCTTTGTACAGATGGATGGGGAAATCACGTCAGCGTAATTGAGAACTGGTATGACTAGTATAAAACATTTTGACTGGTGACTAAACGTAACAGTCACTGTTGAAGTGTCACAGTTAGCCATCACGATCAGGACAATGCTTGGGGCTATGTAGGCATAAAATCACTCTTAAGATGTCACAGTTTCAGCCTCCGTGACTTCACCACGTCCAAATATAAATCTCCCCTCTGTAAAGCAGATTTACAGCTGTAGACTGCTGAAGATGAGAGGAGCGAGATGGTTATCACCCTAACCCAATTGGGGCAAATGGTGGGGACTGGGGAGATGAAAACGTTGGTCTAATTTTATCAAAAAGGCAAACAATCTCTTCAGTTTTTTTTCCGTTTAGTGCTCAATACATAGGAAACAAGAGTTAAGTGATGCAGTAGTTCTCCGTTCTGTTCCTACTTTGTATCGTATACATCACAAACGCTGATTTTATCTCCGTTACAAATAAGATAGTGACTCGCCGTTCCGACTGCTTCACAGCCCCGTCATCTAAGTCGTAAACTGTGATTTTGTCTCCGTTACAAGTATAGAGACCGCCGATTCGAATTCTTCACAGCTCTGTTATCTAGGTCGTAAAAGATGATTTTGTCTCCGTCACAAGTAAGATAGTGACTCACCGTTCCGACTTTTTTACAGCCCCGTCATCCAAGTCGTAATGGTGATTTTGTCTCCGTTACAAGCAAGATAGTGACTCGCCGTTCCGACTTCTGTACAGCTCCGCCTCGAAGTCGTAAAGGGTGATTTTGTCTCCGTTACAAGTAAGATAGTGACTCACCGTTCCGAATTTTTACAGCCCCGTCATCCAAGTCGCAAACAGTGATTTTGTCTCCGTTACAAGTATAGTGACCCGCCGTTCCGACTTCTTTACAGCTCCGCATCGAGGTCGTAATGGTGATTTTGTCTTCGTTACAAGTAAGATAGTGACTCGCCGTTCCGACTTCTTTACAGCTCCGCGTCGAGGTCGTAAAGGGTGATTTTGTCTCTGTTACAAGTAAGATAGTGACTCACCGTTCCGACTTTTTTACAGCCCGGTCATCCAAGTCGTAAACAGTGATTTTGTCTCCGTTACAAGTATAGTGACAGCCGTTTCGAATTCTTCACAGCTCCGTTATCTAGGTCGTAAACGATTATTTTACTTCGTTAGAAGTAAGTTAGTGACTCACCGTTCCAACTTTTTACAGCCCCGTCATCCAAGTCGTAATGGTGATTTTGTCTCCGTTACAAGTAAGATAGTGATTCGCCGCTCCGATTTCTTTACAGCTCCTCATAGAGGTCGTAAAGGGTGATTTTGCCTCCGTTACAAGTAAGATAGTGACTAGCCGTTCCGAAATTTTTACAGCCCCGTCATCCAAGTCGTAAACGGTGATTTTGTCTCCGTTACGAGCAAGATAGTGACTCGCCGTTCCGACTTCTTTATAGCTCCGCATCGAGGTTGTAAATGGTAATTTTGTCTACGTTACAAGTAAGATAGTGACTCGCCGTTTCGAGTTCTTCACAGCTGCGTTATCTAGGTCGTAAACGATGATTTCGTCTCCGTTACAAGTAAGATAGTGACTCGCCGTTCCGACTGATTCACAGCTCCGGCATCTAAGTCGTAAACTGTGATTTTGTCTACGTTACAAGCATAGTGACTGCCGTTTCGAATTCTTCACAGCTCCGTTATCTAGGTCGTAAAGGGTGATTTTGTCTCTGTTACAAGTAAGATAGTGACTCACCGTTCCGACTTTTTTACAGCCCGGTCATCCAAGTCGTAAACAGTGATTTTGTCTCCGTTACAAGTATAGTGACAGCCGTTTCGAATTCTTCACAGCTCCGTTATCTAGGTCGTAAACGATTATTTTGTCTCCGTTACAAGTAAGATAGTGACTCACCGTTCCGGCTTTTTACAGCCTCGTCATCCAAGTCGTAGTGGCGATTTTGTCTCCGTTACAAGTAGATAGTGACTCGACGTTCCGACTTCTTTACAGCTCCGCATCGAGACCGTAAAGGGTGATTTTGTCTCCGTTATAAGTAAGATAGTGACTCGCCGTTCCGACTGCTTAACAGCTCCGTCATCTAAGTCGTAAACTGTAATTTTGTTTCCGTTATAAGTATAGTGACCGCTGTTCCGACTTCTTTACAGCTCCGCATCCAGGTTGTAAACGCTAATTTTTTTCTCCGTTACATGTAAGATAGTGACTCGCCGTTACGACAGCTCCGTCTTCCAGGTCATAAAGGTGACTTTGTCACTGTTACCTGCGCGAACTTGTCACCGTTGTCACTGTTACCTGCGCGAACTTGTCACCGTTGTCACTGTTACCTGTGCGATGTTGTCAGAGTTGTCACTGTGATAAGAAAATCATTGTTAAGCCTACTTTACTGCTTCGGTACCCATTACACTAGAATATTAATAATTTCCTTCCCTTATATTACTTGATTTTCCTTCATCTCACCTTCATATGACATCTGACTTCCCATAAGAACTCTTTATCAATGAATTTTGTATCCGTTTAGTATTTATCGTAAGTAATTTGACCTCGGAGATTCCCACTTTTCGCACAGGTGAATAACTGAGTTGCTTCGTAAATTTCCTGCTTGATATATCGAAACTAAAGATATAGCTCATACTTTGCGAAAAGCCTGTTCCCGTTAGTGCAATAACTCTAGGGTGTATTCGCCGCTTCAATAAACACCATTTCATTCACATTGTGTGTGCTTGCACATTCCTTGAGTGATTGAAAGTCACTGTTGTTTGCATAGCAAGCCAAAATCGTCTTTCGGTGCAAAGATGTGCACCTTCTTTAGCAGCCGAAAGATTTAAAAATTTTCAGCTGATGACAAATCCTCTTGATAAGTAAGTCTTTTCCACGCTCTGATTAAAAGAAGATTTCCACGGCTTGTAGCCCAGAGTTTGCATTCAAATAACAAAATATGAGCTGTAAGCAGAAACGTGATAACCAACTTTTGACAGTTTAATCACTGATTCGAACAAAAGGATTATTAGCTTGGTAATCACAACACAAATAGGTGGAAGAAGGTAGATTAAGGTTACTTTACGATGTCTTCCGAAAATAAACGTAGATCCTTTTCTCTCAGTATACGTATGTTTGGTGTATGTGCATGCAGTTTTTTCTTCCTTTCCCTTTTTTTTACGCTTTCCAACCGTTGGTTGAAGAAGCGTATGTGCTCCAGTTTGTCCGTCTATGTGTCTGTCTGTCTGTTCGCACGATACCTCGCGTAAAAATGGTTCCATTTCGATGAAATTTCAGTATGTTGTAGGGGACAACCTGCGGACGAACCCTATTGAAAATGGACGAAATGAAGTCAAATGTCAGGACATAAGAGCGGGATCCATTCCATCGCCCTTATGCGTCATAACTTAAGTAAAAGTGCTTCGATTGCAACAAAACTTTATCATGTTGTTCCGAAGGTATACTGAACCAGTGCTTTTGAATATCATCGAAATGGGGTCAAAGGTCAGGGAGCAGGTGCGATATTTATTCCACAGCCATTATCCTCATAACTTGAGTAAACATGCTTCTAGTGCGACAAAACTTTAGTATATTGTTCCGGAGGTATACTTAACCAGTTCTGTTGAATATAATCGAAACAATCTCAAAGGTCAGGGCACAGAAGCGAGATTTATTCCACAGCCATTATCCTCGTAACTTGAGTAATAACTTGAGTAACGATTTCTGGTATGTTGGAAAGCGTATCATAATCAATGCATTCCATGATTTTACTAACTTGTTATTGTTTTGAATTTTGCAAATTTAAAACCGTGAGTTTAGATCTAGATTTCCTTTTCTATCTTAATTATAACTCAAATTATAATTAAGATAGAAAAACCAATCTAGATCTAAGCTCATAAAAATTCGAATGATACAAATTTATGAAATGTTGGCTATGTCCGCAGTAGAAATGTAATGCTTATTAAAAGTTTCAGATTCAGTTTTTTATTTAATGAAAATTGTGACTAATAAGAAAATTTGATTTTCTCGCAAATTGTGGATACAGTTTATAAGAAATCTGAAAAAAAAAAATGAGTTGCCTAAATTCACATTAAATATTGTACACAAAATATGATAAATATTTTGTCTCAGTTCACTTGCGCCGTTCAGAATGCACAGTATCTGAGAAATTTGACTAGTCACTTTAAAATTCATAGCTCACACGAAATTTTTATGATCATTTTGTCAAATTCATAATGTCTAGTTTAAGGAAATTCGACTATCCACCCTTTTAAATTAGGGGTACAAAGTTCATAAAAACTTGTTTAATCCCTTGCTTAAATTAAAGTTACAATGTTCAAAAAAAATTGTGTAACCAAATAAAAAATTCAGGTAACGTAGTTTAAGGAAATTTGACTAAATTTGATTAATCACGTGCATATATTCAGTACAAAAGGTCTACAAGAAATTTGTTTAATCCTTTACTCAAGTTCAGATTTAAAAGATATGAAGAAATTTAACTAATCATATGATGAGATTTTCTTACATGATGTGATATTGTCGAAAATCAACGAAAATTACGTAGATCATACTTATTTGATCAGACAGAAACATAAAACCAAAAAACAAAAAACAAAAACAAAATTGTTTACTACCACAAGGTAAAGTCCAAGCCTCTTATCAACAACAACTAAAATTTGTGAGATACTGAGTTCAAATAAATTGTCTATTTAGTAGAGGTTATAATGTAATCTTTTCGTGGTGCAATATTCTCGTTCTTACGTTATGTCTATATCATTATGTAAGCATACGATGAAATAGTTCCTAAATGAATATTTACGGCCAGATGAAACATTTAAACAGAAGTAAAACTTACGGGAATTGGCTTTATTCCAGGAATATATCAATAGATCAGATATCACACTTCAACATAATTCACATATCAAATCTCCAGCACACATCCAACACCCCACACGCGCAACTGTTGTATCGTAGTTTTTATCTATCGTTCTTATCTCATACAGTCATACGTCACGTTCACTCTGACCTCAAATGTGTTGCCAACAGTATTCGTTTGAGAGAGAAGATGTCACGTTAAGTTGTGAAGTATAACTGAGAACAAACTCAAAATTTACATAGGGAAAGAAACTAAAAAGGAAAGTAAATTTAGAATATACGTCACAAGGTGGAAAATTGTACTTGTTTCTTGTATCTCACCATTCATTTCAGGTAGAAACGCACGTGATACTGCCTCTCTCTCTCTCTCTCTCTCTCCTTCTTTCTCTCTCTTTCTCTCTCTCTCTCTCTCTCTCTCTCTCTCTTTGTATTGGGAAACGACCTACCCCGTCGTAAGCCCATGCAATTAATCTATTGTTAGATCACTAACAACTGATCTACCAAATTTAATTTGGAAGGGATTCTAAGTGCTATTTGGCAGATCACCAGTGGCCATATATTTGTTAACCGTCATTTATCCTTCTGGATTTGCATAACTACACCTCACATGTTAACTGCGACCAATTACATGTTACGGAATTTTCTCGTATATATGATTCGTTGTCTTTCTGCCGTTTCTTACTTGTAGACTGTGCTGCATGCCAATTATGTTGTCTTTGCTTTCGTATACGTGGCCTAGGGAACACCACAGCAGGTTTTGGCTCTCCAACTTTTGCTGTGTTATGAAAGGACACAGGTTTGCACGCTGGCGTTCTCCTGAAGAATTCAGCATATTTATTTGAAAGTTTTGAACTTTGCTTGAGGTTGGCATTCTGCGTAGCTCCTGAGTTGTGAGTTTTGCTCTTGATTTTGATTCATGTATTTTGTGTAAATTCATGTTGATGCTAATTGCATTTATGTTCGTTTCTTGTTGCTTCTGCTGAATTTTTTGTGTCTATGGTTTGGATGTTCTTGATTTGGCTTTGGGCTTGTTTTTGTGTTGTGTACTTTTTATTCTGAACTTTGTATTTGGTTCTGATTTTACATGGTGTGATTTTCGTCTTGTATGATTGTATTTTGATATTGATTTGATGGTTTGACTATTTGGTTGACATAATTACTGGGTTGGATGTTTTGTGATTGGTATAATATATATATAAATTTATATTCAATATCCTTCAAGAGAGAGTCCGGAGTCGAGGACCTTTCCCTTTGCTACGCCTCTCCCTATGTAATGAAACTATCTAGAGCACAAGTACAAGGTATAACACTCCTCCCCACAAAGATTTGTGTGTGTGTGTGCGCGCGCGCACGCGATGAATATGTAATTCATTAATCCATTGCTTTCCTGTTCAAAGCGTTATTAACAAAATTAGAAATAGCAATAAATTCATTACTTTCTCTCAAAGTGCTGGGCCGTAACTAGCGTATAGCCAGTGTAGCCCATGCCATAAGGGCCGTACGGAATTTCAGATAGTTAAACAAACAGTAAATAGTAACTCTAAAGTTTAAAACAGCAACAGCAGCACGAACCATCTGTGTGTTTGAATATTTTCATTATTTTTATATATGTTTCAGTTCTGTATTTTTCCGGAAACGTGAACTTATTTATTTTTCTAAAAGTTGATCGCAAGTCTTTCGGTCACAAGGGCACGAAAAAAAAAATTTAATCCATTTCTTGACTGCTGAACCAAGCTAATGTAGCTCCCGATTATATCCGCTGAGTCAACATGTATTTTGTATTCCTCGACAAGAGGTCTTTTCTGGTATAAGATCAAGCTCTGAGCCGTACAGGTCAACCTAAATGATTTGTGGACACGGCGTGAGTCATGCACGTGACAGAAATAGGAGGACGATTTTTGGATGGTGCCAAAAATGATCTGTGCATAAAAACAAACTTTAATCATGTCATTGATGACTCTGTAAAATGTTGAAAACACAAAAGACCAAGTTAATTCGGTTTGTAGTTAATTATTTGTTTTTCCAACGCACACTGAAAATAATAATAACGTATTTTCTTACGAAAAAAGACTATATCTTTGTTGTTTACAAGAAAAAAAACAGTTATTATATGTTTTACTTAAATATTATTTTTAAAGCAAATCCTTTGTTAATTTTTTTTACGACAGCTGTATTTTAAATTGGTATCTTATCTTTTTTCATCATTAAGTAATTATATGTTTTGCATGCGTGTTATTTTTTGTAGTTGAACTTTTCTTATTTTTTGTAGTTGAATTTTTCTTATTTTTTGTAGTTGAATTTTTCTTATTTTTTTATGATAGACACATTTTAAATTAGTATTAGTATTTTTTTTTCTTCATTAAAGCGCATTTTTAATTTACGGCCATATGCAGGGGTAGAGAGAAACCCAAAACTTTCAGGAGCCGTGGTATTTTTTCAAGTGATCCGAGGAGAAAACCATGTTAGTTTTAAATAAGGAAGGACACATTCAGAATTGTAACCTTCACCAGTCCAATTAATGTATTTCTTGCATTTTATTTAAATAATTCTTTGCAAAATCTGCAACTTAAACTGAGGAACATACAGTAGAGTCACATTACTGTGACCACCTCCTACTTTTGATGTCAACAGCGCGTAGCCAATGAAAGAAGACTCATGTCGTGAGCTGGCTTGGAGGTAAGGTGTGGTGTAGGCATTCTGAAAACATATCCCTCGTAACTGTCGTGGATAAAAGGAGCGATTTATCAGATTTGCAAAAAATGACGATTATCGGCTTTCGGGCCAAGGGTGGCAGTATTTTTGAAACAGCGCAGTTTGTGAACTGTCCCCGTGCTGCTGTAGTTAAAGTGTATCGTGATTGCAAAAATGGCACCATTTCGAATAAGCCACGTGAAAACTGCGGAGCACCACTTGCCATTGATTTGAGAGGTGAACGTCGGCTTCGACAGTGCATGAGGGCCGATCGATACGCTACAGTCGAGAAACTTACTAGCCGAATGAATCAGGGGGCTACCGGAAGTGTGTCTAAAACGACAGTTCAGCAAGTTCTGTTGCGTATGGGGCTCCGATGTAGACGGATGGTCACTGCACCTATGCTGAAGAAGGTGCATCGGCAGAAAAGGCTTACTTTTGCACGACAGTATCGGAATTGGCCCTCCACTGATTGGCAAAGGACTGCCTTCTCCGATGAGTCACGTTTTTTGCTTCATCAAACCGATCGCCCTTGGCATAACAGACGACAAACATCGGAGAACAAACACTCTTCAATCATTGCTGGCAGAACACAAGCTGATGGAAGCAGCACTATGGCCTGGGGAATGTTTTCGTGGCATTCTCTGGGTCCACTCATACCTGTGGGGGCACTATGGACCGAATTCGTTATGAATCCATCATTGCGGACCACGTACACCCATAGATGTCGATTGTCTTCCCTGTAACGGATGGGATCTTACCAGTACGACAACGCGACGTGTCTCACAGCTAAAAATATGCGAGAGTGGATGGAAAAGCAAGATGAAGACTGCCAAGTACTTTCCTGTCCGCCCTAATTCCCCAGACGTAAACCCAATTGAGCATCTGTGGGACTACATCGATCGTGTTGTTCACTCTATGGATCCTCCACCACGCACCCTCTAACAGCTGTCAGATACACTGCAGTCAGCATGGCTCCACATACCTGTTAACACCTTCCAGCACCTTATTGAGTCACTTCCAGGCCGTACAGCTGCTGCCCTCGCTGCACACTGCGGTTACTCTGGATATTAGCTGGTGGTCACAATAACGTGACTCGCCCGGGTATAATACAGTTGTATTAATAGTTGCACTTCGAAATAAATTTTCATTCAACAAAAATCAGCTTTGTCTTCTGACGTACCACATTCAGTAGCAGCACTAATGAATAAAAACACATATATCCCAATCAATCCCATGGCTAAAAAAGTTGTGATGCACACTCCAAATGAGAGCAAATATCTCTCTTAAGTTGCGCTTTGGGACTCCAGCCTGAATCGCTAGTAAAAGATCTTTGCGTAATATATAATTCTGCTGGCGGTGGTTCCAAAAATTTATATCGGCACCATTAATCGGATTGTACGGTTAATTAGTCTGCAAAAACAAAAAAGAAGGTGCAGACATAAACAATTCGCGTACCGCTTTTGTTGCTTTATTAAAGAGTTGCGTCATAGCAAAAATTGAAATTCAGAATTGAATTTGAAATAAGGTTTCCAGTATGAAATTTACGTTAATATTTTTAGTCGCCACGGTGACTGAGCGCCTTGGATTTGTCTACCCCTTGGCCATAAGCACCTAAGTTCATAACTACCACTCTGCCAACGTGTGTGCGTGTGGTTCTGCAAACGCACATTCATTCGCATATTTGTCTAGAAAGTGTATTCTATACCGCGCAGCTCGACAATGATATATTGACATTTTTGGCATTGCATGTGACAGAGGAATAAAATTAGTGACTATCGCGAAAAATCCTGTAGTTTTATAAATGTGATTACTAATGCGAAAATTACTACAACAAAACAGCCCTGAAATACTGAACATGAATTATCATACACTGGCGTGCAAAAATTAAGGACGAGACGGTTTTTCGAATGTAACGTCGTGCAGAAGTGCTCAACATCGACTCAAATCATACCATAAGATCCCCAAGATGTACGAATATGGGATAAGTGAGCAAAACCTTCCAAACAAGGAATCCAAAGGTTACAAAGGCACTTTATTCAAAAGGTAGCCTCGAGCACAACTGGACAGAAGACAGAAACGTCAACGTGACAGGCGGCTGCCAAGAAAAATCCAGTCTATAGTAAGGGATATGATCACCCCTGACTGCGTTGCAGGATTTACAACGTCTGTCCAAGCTGAGGACGAGGTTGTCAAGGAGCTGTTGAGGCATCGCGGCCCATTCCTCTTGTAGCGCCAATCGCAGCTGCGGAATCGTTGCTGGAGGCTGGTGACGTGCTGCCAAGCGTCTTCCGAGAAGATCCCACACGTGTTCGATTGGAATTTGGTCCGGGGACCTTGCGGGTCAATCCATGCGTTGAATATCTTCACTCTCCAACAGTTCTGCGACAGCCACTGTACGCTGAGGTATAGCGTTGTCGTCCATTAAGAGGAACACAGGACCCACAGCACCTCTAAACAGACGCACGTGAGGCAGGAGAACCTCGGTACAATAGCGGACACCAGGGACTGAACCTCCTTGGAAGATGTGGAGGTCAGTACGGCTACCAAGCATGATACCGCCCCAAACAGATAACTCCGCCACCTCCAAACCGATCCCTTTCGATGATCTTGGAAGTGTGATTGCGTGTTTCCTGCTCTCTCGAGATGTGCATACGTCCAGAATTGCTCGTCAGACTGAATCGGCTCTCATCCGTAAAGAGAACTCGACCCCGTTGCTGAAGTGTCCAGTTCTCATGTTCCTGGCACCACAGAAACCGCCGTCTGCGATGAGCAGGCGTTAATGGCCCACACCGTACTGGTCGTCGTGAAAATAAACCACCTTTGTGCAGCCTCCTGGCCACGGTAAAACGCGATAACGGACGTCCAGTTGTCTGTTGCATGTGCCTTGTGATTTCTCCCGCTGTCTGTCGTCTGTCTCTTCTCGCCTGTAGGACAATATACTGGTCGTCCGCTCGTGGACGACCACTGTTTATCTCTGGGACAGCTGTTCCTGTCGTTTGAAATGCTCTCTAAGCTCGTGAAACGATGCTATGAGCGATTCCGAACTCCTCAGCCACACTAGTCACACTTCGACCTCATTCTAACTTCCCAATGACGCGACCTCAGGTAAAGTCATCCAGATGTCGTCTACTGACACTCCCCCCTACGTCATGCTGCGTATATGGGCATGCCCTACCGTACCGGACCCTAGTCTATCTCCTGAGTGGTCTTTCGGTCCGTTCTGCCCGCTCGTTCCGCTGTTATGCTAATTTCTCCTCTTTGTCCTTAATTTTTGCCCACCAGTGAAGTTGTGTGACGGTGACGATGAAGCCTTGAATTCTTTTGCATTAAAGTTTTGATTTTTTTGTGGCATAAATGGATTTGTGAAAAACTGAAGATTTCTACTTCCTACGTATAACGACAGTCTTATGGAAGTTAGGATAATCTCCTGATTTCTACTAGATATCATAAGCGCCGACTATGGGGAGGGAGGAGGGGTAAGATTCATCTTGCCCCCTAATAATTTCCCTGGGAGTAGTTCCCACCCAATATTTTTCGTCCTGCTTAATTAATTAATCGCTTTGACCTCATAAAGTGGACCAAGTTCCACTTTACGAGGACGAAGCGATTTATTTCCAAAAAATTAATAAATAACAAAAGAAGTAAGAACTCTTTTTTGCCATTCAGCATTGCTCATTTAATAAGAAACTTGATTGCGTTTGATATACTGTCGTGATATGTGATAAAACAATTATCATAAATAAAATAAATAAAAATACAGATACGTATAATCTTTACAGCGCTTTTATTTATCTATTTATTGTTTGCGTTTCTCGTTTTTTGCTTGAGTCACCGTCTTAATTTCTCATATTTTTTTATAAACGTTTGGAAATAAAATCTCTCTGGATATTTTTATAAAAACACAGGATGATTTTATTTTTAAAAATATTAATATTCAACAAACGAATATTCCTATTTCTTTATTCAATTATTGATGAGTAATTACAATTGCTTCTTAAAATGCACATTGAATCTGGTAGTTTACCTTTTTGCACTTTTGTTATTTTCCTCCTGACAGTGGTAAAGACGAGCTCCTTTCACGTCATATCCCTTCACGTCTGCCCCCCCCCCCCCCAATAATTTTATGAAGTCGGCGCCCCTGTTAGATACATAAGTTTATCCTTACGTGTGCGAGTTCGGTCATGCGTCACTAACTTTGTAATGATAATTAAGGAAAGAAGGGGGGGGACGGAGTGTACATATGCATTACGTATGGAAATGAAGAAAACCCATAAAAGAAAATCCTCTGCTAAGTCGTATTCTTCCTTCACTCAGTGGCAACTCAATAACAAAACGAAATTAAGACAACAGGAAGACAGCGCGACGCAACAATGAATTTCACGATGAATGTTGGGAATTTAAGAAGGAAAAGTTAGAGAAAATCGGATCTCTTACACGGATTTTACTGCAAAGGGATGTCGCGAAGTGCTTCCGGAGTAATGAGATTTGCATCCGGTTTATTCAAATAGTGGAAATAAATTGCGCAGGTATTATCTTCCTTTTCTTTTTCTCTCTCTGTTTGTTAACAAGTGCCCTTCAGCAAAATTACGTGGTACAGATCTAAAAGTACGGTGCTTAACGTTTAAAGCATTAAGCTCTTCTCAAACTGTAAACTGGATTTTGATTAAAGATACGTCTGTGGAATTTTTATTTCTTTCTATTTTGATGTTTGATTTAAATGTGCGGTGGCTTCCTGTAAAATAGAACGTTTATTCATTTATTTTATTTTGGTGTTTGATTTAAAAGAAGTGTCTTTTGGGTTGGCTCTTTTATTTGGCCTTCACCGAGTTGTGAGATTTATTTCCCTGATAAAACGGTAATGTGAGATCAGAAACTCCAGTCTGTTTAACTTGTAAGATAACAAAACAGAAAGCCCATTTCCGAAGAAAGCCCGTTTCTGAAGTTGTGTACTTTCATTCTTGAATTTAACCCCAATCCCATCGTATTTGAAAAATGGAATGCTTGTGATTTTACGAAAGACGAGAGGAATTGTGAAAAGAATCAAACCTCAGTTCATTGTTCGTGAGTAATGAACACCATCAATATATAATCAAGATTCACAGAACAGCAACAAGGGTCTCTGTGAATCTTGAAGAGGTACCAGCTAGTTATGTTGCTCTCTCTTTGTTAACAAGTGCCCTTCAGCAAAATTACGTGGTACAGATCTAAAAGTACGGTGCTTAACGTTTAAAGCATTAAGCTCTTCTCAAACTGTAAACTGGATTTTGATTAAAGATACGTCTGTGGAATTTTTATTTCTTTCTATTTTGATGTTTAATTTAAATGTGCGATGGCTTCCTGTAAAATAGAACGTTTATTCATTTATTTTATTTTGGTGTTTGATTTAAAAGAAGTGTCTTTTGGGTTCGCTCTTTTATTTGGCCTTCACCGAGTTGTGAGATTTATTTCCCTGATAAAACGGTAATGTGAGATCAGAAACTCCAGTCTGTTTAACTTGTAAGATAACAAAACAGAAAGCCCATTTCCGAAGAAAGCCCGTTTCTGAAGTTGTGTACTTTCATTCTTGAATTTAACCCCAATCCCATCGTATTTGAAAAATGGAATGCTGGTGATTTTACGAAAGACGAGAGGAATTGTGAAAAGAATCAAACCTCAGTTCATTGCTCGTGAGTAATGAACACCATCAATATATAATCAAGTTTCACAGAACAGTAACAAGGGTCTCTGTGAATCTTGAAGAGGTACCAGCTAGTTCTGTGCGATATTGGCTAAAAGGCCTCAACTCACTGGGTTTTGTTCCATAATTTTTAAGTTAAATGACCAACTGGAACCGTCAGCTGTGGGCTAATCCCCCACACTGGTGTACTTACCTAATTGAAAAGACACAAAGAAAAAAGTTAAAGGACTCTACCGTTGGACATCGTGGACCTACCGCACTTGAGAAGAATGAACCACCACGGAAACAATATTGAAATGGAAAAAGGCGAATGAGAAAATATTTCATCTGAGTGAGTGTAAGATTGGTGTATGGAATACTAGAGGTATAAATGAAAGCTTGAATGAGGTAATTGAAGAAAGAATAAGTATAGATTGCATGTGAAACCAAAAGAAGGAAATTGGGATAGAAGAAGTGAATGGAACGGTGAGTGTGTGGTCTGGAGTATTGGATAATATGAGAGGACAGGCTGGTGTAGGTGCGATTTTGAGTGAAAAGATGAATAACAACTTGATTCATTATAGCTGCATAAGTGAAAGATTTTTTTTGGATTCGTTTGAAAGTGAAACGTCAGAGAATAGCAATTGTTGTAGTGTATGCTCCTTGTGACTCGGAACTTTCTGATAGCAAGGAAGGTTTCTGGAATGAGCTAAAAGCTGTTTTGAGCTAGTTTGGCGTTAAAGCGAAATTTATAACAGCAAGGGATTTCAATGCTAGAGTAGGTGTGCAGAGTGCGATATCTGATAATGTTCTGGGTAAGTTTAAGGATCTTTGTGTAAATGATAATGGTGAAAGATTAATTTAACTCTGCATTGACAATAGTTTGTATGTATCTAATACGTTTTTCAACCTCAAGTAAATCCACACATATACTTGGGAAAATCGTACTTTTGGTCAAAAGAGTGTTATAGATTTTATTGTTTATGATCAGCATCTGAAAACACTTCGTTGTTGGCACTCGTGTGATGAGAGGTGTAGATATTGGCATTGATCATTACTTGGTAGTGTCAGGAGTGAATCTGAATGTTGTTTGGAGGAAAAGGAATAGGAAGAGGCCTAGGATGGAAAGAATAAAGGTTTAGAGACTCACTGTGGTCGTTAAAACTCCAATCAAAAAAAAAAAAAAAGATGTCCACTCGTAAAGCTTCCTTTCAGGCAGTTGGGGTTACCACCTACAACGATACACAGGGTGCTACAAAAGCGCTTGATCTGACTGCCTACAAAGTGCATTTGACCCAGGTACTGCACCCGGGGGATAACCCGAAACGTTTCGATTTTGCTGTTGATATGCTACACAGGATTGATACTGAAGAAGGATCCTCAAAACGTGTTTTATATAGCGATGAGGTTACGTTTCATGTCTGTGGTGTTATAAACAGGCATAACTGCAGAATGTAGGGGCTTGAAAACCTACACGCCGTCCGTGAGAGTGAACGTAACAGTCCTAAGTTTAACGTCCGGCGTGGTCTCCTCCACAACCGCATCATCGGCCCATTCTGTTTCGCCGAAAACACAGTCACATCCAATGTTTATGTGGACATGCTGAGTGAGTTTCTCACCTCCCAATTGGAGGGCCTGCAACAGGCTATCATCTTCCCTCAGGACGGTGCATCCCCACACTGGGCGCTTCGTGTTTGTGAGTTTCTTGATCAAGCATTTCCGGTGCGATGGCTTGGAGAGGATGGTCCAATTCCTTGGCCACCACGTTCACCGGATCTTACGACCTCATCCCCTAGACTTTTCTCTGTGGGGTATAACGTAATTTCTTTTTCGTGTAGAGATATTGGTTCTTACGTTATGTCTAAACCATCAGATAAGAATACGATGCAATTGTTCCTAATTGAATTATTACGGCCAGGCGAATCATAAAACAGAGGTCAATTTACGGGAATTTTCTTTATTCCAGCACCAACTCAGTATTTTTTCCACAATAAGACAGCCGATATCAGATATCAGATTACATACTTTTTAATGAACGTCTACACCCACACATCCACCACACACGAGCAACTGTTATCTCTTCCTTTTATCTATCGCTCTTATCTCATATATTCATACGTCACGTTCACTCTGACCTCAAATGTGTTGCCAACAGTATTCTCGTTTGAGGGAAAAGATATCAAATTAAATTTGGAAGTATAAGCAGAACAAACTCAAATTTACATAGGAAAAGAAACTAAAAATGAAAGTTAATTTAGAATATACATCACAGGGGCTATGTGAAGGATATTGTGTACCGCACAAAGGTTCCAGATGTGGATGAGCTGAAGCACAGGATTACAACTGCCATCACAACAATTCCTAAAGACATGCTCGGGAGAGCATACCAGGAGGTCAATAACCGTCTCGACGTTATTCATGCAACCAACGGTGCACAAGTGGAGTTCTACTAGCATCTTAACAAACTTTGGAACGTGCTGCTCAAATGCAATAAACCGATTTTTGTTCTCTTATTCCATTTCTGTTTTCCTGACGGTCAAACTTGTAAAGATAATTTTGGAACACCCTGTATGTAGCAACACTAACAGTAAGTAAGCTCAGTCAACCGAGACAAAGCAAAACGACGTGTTGGGAAATGTGATATCGCTCGTAAAGCTGACTTCTTCATTCTTAGCGAGACTGTTGACTACTTCAGCGAATTTCTTGTTAACACAAAAGTTTTTTTTTTATTATTGGAAGTTTAACGGCCATTGTAAGTAACTCAGTAGGCCATAAGCAGTATCCTGTCCCTAATTTAAGACCACTGGTTCCAGGGAAGGGAGAGAGCCAGCACCGAAAGACAAACACAACATCCATGCCTAACCGGGTTTCGAACCTATCATCAGAAACCATCGCTTAGACAATTGCGCCACCGGAGCGGCAACATAAAGTTGTCTGTGTTCTTTCTAGTTCTTCTACTTCGTGAAGTTGTTCCTATTAAAATAATTTATGAGTTCGTTGTTGTGAATTTAATCCGCATCTCTCGTGTGGCTGGTATAGCTGATACGAGTGTCAAATAAAAGAGCTGTGTTCTTCTTCCAAAACGGTTTGTAAGCACAAGATTTATTTTATATGAATCTCCGGTAAATTACATTTTTATTTACAGGGTTGGTTTTAATTTTTCAGTTTTTATTTTCATGAAAAGTAAAATCTATGAAGATTTTTGCAGTGCTTCTAGTGGGAGATATGATTTGCGATGGACACCGAAGAAAATCATTGCGAAAATCTGGACATTACAGAAGAAAATATACGCAAAAGTTCAACACCTCAAATTTGTTTTAATCACCAAGGGACAACGCTAAAGATATGTTAGCAGCATTGCTTCTTAATGATTTATTTTGTATTATAACCAACAATAAAATAAACATTAACTCTAAAATAAAAGGAAATCATTTTGTTTTCGTTCGAGGGTTTAACGACAACCGTGAGCAACTCAATGGGCTATAAGCAGTCGCCCGTCCCTAATTCAGGGCCACTGGCTCCAAGGAAGGGAGAGAGCCAGGGCCGTAGACAATCGAAACATCCATGCCACACCGGGATCCGAACCCGGACCCACTTGGACGAACAATCCTAAGCCAGCGCTTACACCACTGCGCCACCGGGGGCGGGAAAGAAAGAAGCGGAAAGTAAAGTGATACGCAAAAGTAGGAAATTCCTGTACCAAAAGAAAATAAAAATGGCCTAATAGATTACTCACAGAAAGTTATCTGAAGTTCTAATTTCGCCAGCGCGGTGGCGTAGTGGTCTAAGCGATGGCCTCTGATCATTCGTTCGAAAATGGGTCTGGGTTGGGATCGCGGTGAGGAATGGCTGTTGTGTTTGTCTTACGGCACTGGCTCTCTCCCTTCCTTGGAACCAGTGACCCTAAATTAGGGACGGGCGACTGCTGCCCATTGAGTTGCTTACGGTGGTCGTTAAACTTCCTATTAAAAAAAAAAATTGACCATCATGGGTTGAAAATATATGCGAAATTTTGGTCAGGATTATTTTAATTACGTCGAAATAACGTTAGGTGGCGAAATAAAATTTGATGCCTGTTTCCTCAAAATAATCTCCTAATGGGAGCTACTAAACACGAAATTTAGAATGAATAAACTTCACTATGTATGCAGCAGATATTCATTAATCACCATCGTTTCTATGATTTTCACATGTGAATCGATGCGCAGTTTAAAAAGGTGTTGAATAATTTCCCATTTCTGTCCATTAAATCAGTTTTTCACGGTCTCATGTGATTCTTATTTGTTATTGCTATAATCGTTCTACAATTTTTCTCCATATGATTTTTTTAATTTGGACATCTGAAGACCTTCAGATTATTCTGGATATGTAGCGGATAGGAATATATTTTTCACACAGGAAGAATTCTTTTTTGGAAGTTAGATGATTTGCATGAGGACCTGTAGTATGTTTCATTTGTGTATAAGATCTCCTTTTTACGGCTTATCTGAATTTTTCAGAGGTCGGACAGTATTTTTATTTATTTATTGCTTTACCCTGAAGAAGTAAATCAATCAAAAATACTTCTTTTCGACCCAGAAAAACAAATATTTTTGGTAGTCATTCTCTAACGTTTTGGCGACCAGGGAACCCTTACACAACGCCTTTCCATAGATTTTCTTTCTCCTTCTGAGTCGACAATTGTCCAACTACGTATTTAATTTTACCAGGGGTAGACTCGCAATAGCGAAATGCATTTTTTCGTTGACATTACTTTTCTGTGAGTCGGATTTCCTCTTGTTAACGTGGAGCGAATTTTCATACTTTCTCTGGAATGTTTGTGCAAGAAAAGAAAAAAAAATGTTTTACCAGGTTTTTTACGCTTTCCAACCGTAGGTTGAAGAAGCGTAGATGCTACAGCTCTGTCAGTCTGTCTGTCCGCACGATAACGCGTGTAAAAAGGGTTCGATTTCGATGACATTTTGGTATGTGTGTATGGGACAACCTGGGGACTAACCTTATTGAAAATGGGCGAAATGGGATCAAAGGTCAGGACACAGGAGCGGGATCCATTCCATCGCCCTTATTCGTCATAACTTACGTAAAATTGCGTCGATTAACACAAAACTTTATCATATTATTTCGAAGGTATACTGAACCAGTTCTGCTGAATATCGTCGAAATGGGGTCAAAGGTCAAGCCACAGGAGCGAGATTTATTCCACAGCCATTATCCTCATAACTAAACTAAAAATACTTCTATTGCGACAAGACTTTAGTATGTTGTTCCAGAAGTGTACTGAACCAATTCTGTTTAATATAATCGAAATGGGGTCAAAGGTTAGGGCACAGGAACGAGATTTATTTCACAGCCATTATCCTCAAAGCTTGAGTAATGATTTCTGGTATCTTGGAAAGATTGTCATAATCAATGCATTGCATGATTTTACTAACTTGTTCATAAACAAGTTAATAACTCGTTTAAAAATATTGTTTAAAAAAACAAGTTTTTAACTTGTTTATGAACTTATTTTAATAAAATGTTTGTTTTAAAAAAACAAGTTAATAACTTTTTTATGAGCAAGTTAGTAAAATGATGCAATGCATTGATTATGATAAGCTTTCCAACATACCAGAAATCATTACTCAAGCTATGAGGATAATGGCTGCGTAATAAATCTCACTCCTGTGCCCTGACCTTTGACCCCATTTCGGTGATATTAAATAAAATTGGGTCAGTATACCTCCGGAGAAACATACTAAAGATTTTTCGCAATAGAAGCATTTTTAGTGAAGTTATGAGTATAATTACTGTGGAATAAATCTTGCTTCTGTGCCCTGACCTTTGACCCCATTTGGATGTTTTTTTAACAGAACTGGCTCAGTATACCTCCGGAACAACATGATAAAGTTTTGTCGCAATCGAAGCATTTTACGTAAGTTATGACGCATAAGGGTGATGGAATAGATCCCACTCCTATGTTCTGACCCCATTTCGCCCATTTTCAATAGGGTTCGTCCCCATTTTGTCCCCTACCACATAATAACATTTCATCGAAATCGAACCACTTTTACGCGAGTTATCGTGTGGACAGACAGACAGACAGACGGACAAAGCTGGAGCATATACTCTTTCTGAACCTATCTTTAGAATTCATAAAACAGGAAGCTCTGTGTCCCTCTAGAAGTGAAGAAAAAGGGAAGTACGTTTTTTATTCACTAATAATAACAGGTATGAACATTCTAACATGACAGTGAACTGTTTTAGACGTATTGTTTTAAGTACTCAAGTATCATCGGAACATCCTGCTTGCGTTTCTATGAATGGGAGATCTTCAGGTTTACGTTTTTCACCTGAGGGTTATCGATAGCATTTACAGATGGTGAGTCGAAAGTTTTGCAATATTTGGATCACTTCATATCTTCATACGTACCTTTACGACGAAAGCTGACTGGCATTCAAAGTATAGGCCATCGTGTTGCACCGTCTTTAGCCATCTGTCTGCCAGTTCTTTGATTCCGCGGCGGTACCAGTTCTTGTCTTTCGAGGCGAAGAATTCCTTCACCCCAGCTGCAACCTCTCCTGGTTGTTGAAGTGCCGCCCACGAAGGAAGTGGGCCATGGACCAGAACAAGTATTATTCCGAAGGGGGACGATCCGGACTGTGGCATCAGTTTGATGTCCTCAAGTTCCTGGAGTTTTGCCCGGGTCGTTCGCGAGCTATGAGGCCGAGAGTTGCCCTGCTGTAGGAGAGCGCGCTTTCTGTTTACCAGTGCCGGGTACATCTCCTCCAAAACAGCATACATACGCTCCAGATGCTCAGAGTAGAGGTTGGTGTTGATGGTCCGACCGTCTAGAATAGATTCGTAATGGGTTATCCCCTCGAAATTTCACCAGACGCAGAGCATCACCTTGTGCTCGAAGCTCCCACCTTTTAAAAACAGGTTCTGGAAGCAGGCCCGGGCTCAACCACTGCCATTGTGTGCTAGTATTACGGAAATAAACCCACTTTTCATAGCTCGTAACAATTCTCTTGATGAAACGTACATCGCACGGGTTTTCTAGGAGTTTCGTGCACACTTCCATTAGGCGGTTTGGTTCAGCTGTCGTCAGTTCGTGAGGGACAATGCGGCAGCTCCTATAGACCTTGTCGAGGTCCTGAAGATGACGAACTACAGTGGTCTGTGATATGCCCAGCTCCCCTGATAACCTCCGAGTGCTGGTTGTCGGATTTGCCTCTACCGCCTGACGCCCGGCCTCCGAATCTACGGTTCGCGGCCTACCTGACCATGGTTGATCGTCGAGGTTTCTGTCGCCCGAGCGAAATTTCTTAATCCATCTGATTGTGGTGCTGTGGTCCACGGAACCTTTCCCTTTCGCGTTACAAATGTTTCGTGTTGCTTGAGCAGCGTTACGGCCCAGTTCAAACTCGTAAAGCAAAAGTTCCGTAATTAGCCGGTTGTGGCTGTTCGTCTTGTAGGCGTCCCAACCACAGACAGAACGACGACATGCAATGCGTCGTTCTGTCTGCGGTTGGGAAAAAGTTAGAATGTTCATACCTGTTATTATTAGTGAAGAAAAAACGTACTTCCCTTTTTCTATTTCCTTAGTACTTAAGCAACGACTACCACTTTATATCCTTTTCGACTGACTGCAGTGAGCTACTTGAACTAGTTTAAACACGTGACATACCCGCCGCAGAACATGCGTTTATGCAAATATTGCAAAACGTTTGACTGATCCTCTGTATTTTCAAAACAGAAGCTTAATATTTCTTGTCATTCCCAATTTTCCTTTCCAATCTGTGTTGTAAATAAACAAATGCATTCTTCTACAAATTAGTTCCATACGGCAATTTTTCCAACAAAAATCCGGATCGTGAGACTGACAGTCCAAAAATAATTTTAGATGCAAGTCCCATCTTGTTCATTGCGTCCTTGTAACTGCATTCATCAGATTTGAGAAAGTTCTTGCCACTGTTTCTGTCTTCCTTCCTTGAAGAATCCATCTAGTTGATGTACAAAAGCTTGGAAACGTTTATTTCAATGTTTACGCCAATAAATTAGATTAGTAATGGAGTTTTACAATTTTTTATAAACACACACTGTTCTATTTCCTTAGTACTTAAACACGATTTGCACATTGTTATAAGATTATGACGAGGTAGTTGCTATCATTTATTTTAAGTGTATTTATTTTCGCAGTAGAAATGACGAATTTAGCTGTTCACAAGTAAGTTTCTCCAGAGAAAATTCGAAAACCGCATCACTCTAGAACGGTAATCGAACCTCACATCTCCCGATTTCCGTTCTACTACATTAATGTTCTGCTCTGTATGATCATATCAAAAATCACCAGTTCGTGAAATTACATATTTCAAATACACGACAGTTATACAAGCATATTATATTTGACTTCCATACCGAAAAGTAGTATGCTTGTTGGACTGTATTGAATTTGAGAAGATTTATTCTTCATTAATGTCTATGATATCCGCTTTTCTTCTGTTGTTCGACGACATTTTTAGAGAATTTAATCGATTTTATTTAAATTTCGGTTAAATAATAGCATTCTTTGGTCTACTTTTTTGGAAGTAGCCCCATATGTCTGCATTCCTGTTTTATACTTTGGACATTTACTTTTATGTCCAGATATTATTTTTCTTCATTATTTCACCTTGATACAGAAGGTTAATTTTTTTGTGTATGTATCTTTACAGCATTTTCGTTGCCTGACAAATTCAAGGTTTGCTCAACTCTTCTTAATCGCAGGCGAAGAATTGGTGTTACTTTCCTAACAACGTCATTTTCTGTCATTGAGTGAAGTCACCGTCCTAACAGATGAATGGTGGATCCAAACTGAAGCTATGGAGGAAAAATCGTTTCCAACAATTTAAAAATCAAACAGTGTATGAAACTGCAAAAATCCTGTCAAATTATATGAAGAAGAAAATTTGCAGTATAAAGTAGATTCTGATTATAATAGGGAAGCATCGCGACTGGAACACTTTGGCTCAACGAAATGGCTGCCCCAAATATGCGAAGATTTATTCGAAAGAGTTAATTTGGGATGTTCTTCAAGAAATGTCCCAAATAAACAGCTGTCCCGAGTAACCGATGGCCCAATTAACCGGAATCTATGGTTCACTGCCGGACATGTGCTAAGGACGGATGACAATAGCAACGATAGCAACCATAAAATGGAAGGCAGGAAAATGTGGAAATTAGCATAAGTGCGGGATACAGTAAGACGTGTTGTGCGTATGCAAATTTTGGATTGCCGAACTTGTTCGTGACGTCATAGCGCTGATAACAGATATAAAGGATTTGACGCGTATTGACCGTTGTTGTTCAAACGCAAAGTTGAAAGGGAAAAAACCAATTGACGAACTTGCAATTTTCAGTATGTCTTCCCGAGATCACCTAGATGATTTTACGCGTGGCCGTATTATTGGCAAGATTGAAGAAGGGCGAAAAATAACAGATGTTGCCAGGGAGTTCGACGTCAGCCACAGTGTAGTTTCAAGGCTTTGGAAATTATTTCAAACAAATGGAGAGTGCAGCAAACGTCACAGGGGAGGTCGTGTTCGCAGTACGACACCTGCAGAAGAACGGTACATAGTGCTATCAACAAAAAGACACCGGCGCAGCACAGCTAGTGAGGTAGCAAATCAGTTTATGGCTGCTACTGGCAAGCGGATCTCCCGAAAAATTGTCGCCAGACGTTTGCATGAAGGAGGACTATACGCCAGCCGTCCTGTTGTGTGCATCCCATTGTCCAGACGTCACCGTACCGGCCGTTTGCAATGGTACCATCAACATCACAATTGGACTGATAACGACTGGTCTGCTGTCCTCTTCTCAGATGAGAGTAGATACAGTCTATCGTCTGATCTAGCGTGATAGTGGTACTGCATATTGTCCAGCAAACATACAGGAAAGGGACCGATATCCGACATGTAGTGTCATGGTATGGGCTGGCATCATGATCAATGGCCGTACGTCCCTCTATGTGCTTCCAACTGGGACTATGACTGGCCAACGATACATTAATGATGTTCTGCTACCTCATGTTCGCATGTTTCGTGGTGTTGTCGGTGATAGATTCATTTTCCCGGACGACAACGCAACATGTCGTCGAACAGTCGCTGTCCAGGAGTGTCTTGAGAGCGAGGATATTCAACGCCTCGTATGGCCAGCACGTTCTCTAGATCTGAATCCCATTGAAAATGTGTGGGATGCTTTGGGGAGGAGTCTTGCTGGTCGCCAATGCCCTCCAATAAACAAGGACACCCTCATCCGTGCACTGACAAAGGAATGGGATAAATTACCCCAACAGCTGCTTGATAATGTTGTGCAAAGCATGACACGACGTGTGGAATCTTGCATCGCCCTCCATGGTGGCCATATCCCGTATTGACATCTTACGCCGGAACGCCTGCGGACGGTAATTGCATTTTTTTCACGTTTACGTATTCTGCACAATATGGCCTGTTTGTCCCTTGAACACGTTCCAAAGCCTTCTGGATTTCAGAGCACAATAAATTGTCTTTCTTGTAATGTCCTGGCATTCTGACATTATTTTATTTTACTTGGCATCCAACCACACTTACTGTTTTATGCGCTATATAGCCGTTTATGATCCATCCTTAGCAATTGTCCAGCAGTGTATATAGAAGAAACTCATAGTTTTATGAATATTTTAAAAAGAGGAAACAAGATTTTGAAAATACCTATTTATAAGGTAAAAGGAAGGTAAACGGATAGTCGATTTTGTTGCAAGAATAATTCTTATTGTTTTAATATAAATTTTAAAGAAGCAAAACAGAGTACGTTTTATTATATTACTGCCACAAAATAAAGACATTTTTTTATGGAGAACATAAACATTTCTCGGCAACATTACGCAGAAATGCCGAAATAACAGCTGAAAACAATATGCAATAAACGATCCAGTGTAAACTGTTGATGCTATTTCTTCTGGTTTAAGAATGATAATTCCCATAGGTTGCCATCACATAGATATATAGAAACATGACGATTCGGGCAGTGACGTTACGAAGTGAAAACCGGAAGAGTGGGAAAAGCATATCCTATTACTATTTGAAATTAGGGCCATCAGGGAGCTAGAGGGGCTCAGCCCACCCCTGGAAGGCAAGCAAGCTCCTTCTGGAAAGCGTATGTTGTTGTAAATATTTTGAACTTTTACATTCGGTCAATCAATCAATCACACCAAGTTGTTCCCTGAGATTCAGAGGTTAGCTCCACAAAGAAAGAAAATCCGCCAGATAAATGTTTAACTGAGTATTACTTATTGCTGCTGTATCAAACGTCTCCATTCGGAGCGGTATTAGCACACCCTGCTAGTTTCACTGACATCCATCACAAGCTGTACACAAAACCTTCTGTACTTCATACTCATAATCTTTTTCTCATGCAGACACACCTGAATCTGGTTCTCCCATGATTTCCTTGGCCTTCCACTGCCTTTCTTTTCCTACCACTTGGGCTGAAAACATTCTCTTAGTAAGCGTCTCATCACTCATTGTTTCAACATGGCCGCACCACCTAAGAATATTAGTCTCCTCCTTACTGACAACATTTTGCTTCACATTGCACAACTGCAACACATTTTCATTTCTCACATTATCTGAACGTGTCTCCCCCCGGTAAGTAACGCATTTCTCCGGCACACAAACGACTCTTATGGCTCTTCTGTAGTACCCAGGTTTCACTGCCATACATCAGAGTAGGAAAAATTAAACTTTCACATACAGCCATTTGGGACTCTATTGAGAAACCAACATTCCTCTGAAAACCTCCCAAAGCAGCTATGGCTTTCAATGAAGAATTCACTCGCCTACTATTTTCCACCATCTACGTAGTTTGTTCTTTCTGTAAAACATGCTGTCTAAATAAACAAACTCGTTCACCTGGTCAGTAACTGTGTCAGTTAGACTTATCATGCATTCAGCAAGAGGCAAACTAATAACGGTAGTTAACTAACTCTAGTGGTAAACTTATGCCACAAGAAAAATTATTTGGAATTATAAAATGATCATTTCTGTCCGACAAAGAAAGAATTTTTTTTTCAATTCTGATTGTTAGAAGCAGAGATATCCCGAAAAGTAAGATTTACATTTACGCCCCTGGTGGAAAAACTGTGCATTATCTTATGCAGAAAATGTGCGTAAAAGATTTTTCGAGTGAGTATTATCTGACAGCCAAGTAACATTTTCATTCGAGTTTCCAGAAGTTAGATATTGCAATAAATACTCGGAAACATATACACACTTACACTCTCAAGTTGGAAAACGGTTTTACGCCAGAGTTTGAAACTATATGCAGAACATTTCCCACTAGAGAATCCATCGGGTAAAAAATGAATTCGGAATTTTAGGAACAGAGGTATGGGATGAATCTAAATTATTTTATGCCTCTAGCGGAAAACCCATGCATTACTTGAAAACGAAACGCTACCCAAAATAGTTTTCGTAATAAATGTCATTGAAGGAATGAAAAATATTTTTCAGTGTAATATTTAGAAACAAAGATATGGTATAAAATAAATTTGAATTCCATAGCATCTGCATTTAGGTCCTCTAGCGACGAAGTTATCCATCGGAAACGGACTGGAAAGCGAGCATCGTTCTCACATTTCGCCCTTTTCAACGCAAAAAGAATGTTTGAAAAAGGACTGATGGTTGCAGCGATCCACAGACAGACGGAAGAAGTGATGAATAAACACCTACTTCTTTTACAAAACACGTTCTAAAGATAGGTGAATAATCTTGGTCATAGTTTCATCATTCCAATCAAAATAAATAAATAAATAAATAAACGTTTTTGCAATCCTGTTTCCGGAAGCAGAGTTTTCACGTCAGTAGACACAGGGTCAAACTTATAACATCTTTCATTTTATCATACCAAACCGTCTTATCCGAAAGTTTTCATGTGTTGTGGGGACACATTGCGCTCCAAATACAACGACACAAAAACTTAAAAATTAAAGCCAATCACGAGTAAACTTTATCTATCTTGATCTACTGCAAGGCACACTTTCCTTTAACAAGTCACTCCCTCTGTAATTAAAACACACTTTACATCATCGACCCATCTTGTTCTGGGTCTCTCCTCATATAATATTTTCGACCAGCTGTTTTAGAATGTAAGAACACCTTTTTGGCAATCTTGCACGTGACACAGATGTCCAAACAGTCTAAGTACGTTTTCGTTAAGTTTACCTTCTTCAGAAGAAGTACCCAATTCAATTATGATATCTACATTATCTACTTATCCCGTCATTCCACTAAAAAAAACATCCAGTTTTTTTTCATAATATTCCTCTTACATTTCGCAAATCACGAACTTTTAAAATAAATTAAAAGAGCTTTGGAATCTTCCGAAAATTACCATCTTCCTAATGTACGTTTTTGAAGAAATTGAATTCGCTAATTGATAATGTACGTTGTAATACAGGATGATTTTAAATGATTGCCCCGATTACAAATGACAATACCTGGTTTATGAACATAGATACAGAGATCATATTGTTGCACAATAAAGAAGGAAGATTAGAACTGTGTTTCCATACCTTATAAATGTTCTATGTGACTCCCCTGGGTCACGTGGACAACATCTAAACGGTAATCCATTACACGCCATACATTACGAAGCATGTCCGTAGTCACTGATGTCAGTGCAATATGGATGCGCATCTTTAGTTCTTGCAGTGATCTCGGCAAAGGTGGCGTAGACACATGGTTTTTGACATACCCTCACGAAAAGAAGTCACATGGAGTAAGGTCCGGAGACCTGGAATGGAGGGGCACTTGCAGAAAACCCTGTGGTTCTGTCCACAACGTCCAATCCAGTTCACCAAGTCACCATAGGGCAGCTGACTTTCCTACGACACAGCAGTAGGTTCCAATAAAATTCTAAACCCTTCTTTCTTGTGTGGGGATATCAGTTCTCTATTCATCTTCATAAACACGTTATTGTCATTTGTAATCGGGCAATCAATTTGAACTACCCTGTATATTGGAACTTCAAAGGAATTTTTCTACTGCAGTATTTCACTGTTCCGGGAGGTGTGAAAACACAAATTTGTCGGTGATGGGATCGAACCCCCATCTCCACGCTCCGGAGTAAGTTGCTCTAATCGGCTAAGCTACGCTAGCAGAATATATCGCTGCAGATCTGTCATCTTGACACGTGATGCACCTCTAGAGTACGTCACATCAGCTTTATCTTGATTTTTTTCTTTGAAGCGAAGAAGGAACCTTTCATTAACTCCAGACGATGTGTGGAACGAACATCACAGATTTTTCAAAGAGCCCAACGGCCAGTGGATCCATTTTGATGTTCGGCCGCCAATGTGAAAACAAAACATTTGTCGGTGACGAGGATCGAACCTGCGTCTCCTCGCTCCGGAGTAAGTTGCTCTAACCGACTAAGCTTCACCGACGGAATATGTAGCTGCAAATTTGTCGCCTTGACACGTGCTCCAGATCTGCAATAAAAAGCAGGTTGACGGAAACGGATATTTTATTTATTTATTTATTTTTATTTGGTGTTTAATGACCACCGTGAGAAACTCAATGGGCTATAAGCAGTCGCCCTTCCCAAATTTAGGGCAACTGGTTCCACGGAAGGGAAAGAGCCAGTTTCGTAAGACAAACACAGCATCCATTCCTCACCGGGATTCGAACCCGGACACATCTCGGACGAATTGTCATAAGGCAGCGCATACACCACTGCACCACCGAGGCGGCAGTCTTTCATTTACAAAATTTTCTCCACTTTTCGTTGACTGATTTGAAAATGGTTTTCAGCAGAATCGCACCACTTGCTCTCTGGTAAACGTTTTCTTATTTATTATAAACCCTTACTGTCCCGTCTTTGTTGCAGCTAATCGAATTGCTGTTTGAGGCCGTCAAATATTAAATTTTACCTTTCCTTGACAGACTGCTTTCCTCATGCAAATAGATATTTTTGTTTTCTAGCTTGTGCTTTACTGCGCAGACATAGTTCACGACTTAGGGACGTACGCGGGAATTAACTGAGTGTTAACATATTGAAGGTTCCAAATTTTATTTCGAAAACACACTGCATCTCTTTCATGTCATCCTTAAATGACCGTAGAATCACATTATTGTGACCACCAGCTAAGATCCAGAGTAACCGCCGTGCGCAGCGCAGACACCAGCTAGACAGGCTGGGAGTCACTTAATAAGGTGCTGGAAGGTGTTCACAGGTATGTGGAGCCATGCTGACTGCAGTGTATCTGACAGCTGCTGGAGGGTGCGTGGTGCAGGATCCACAGAGCGAACAACACCATCGAGGTGGTCACACGGATGCTCAATTAGGTTTAAGTCTGGAGAATCAGAGGCCAGGGAAGTCTTCATCGTGCTCTTACAACCACTCTCGGACATTTCTAGCTGTGTGACATGTCACATTGTCGTCATGGAAGATCCCATCCGTCCCAGGACAGACAATCAGCATGTATGGGTGTACGTGGTCTGCAAGGGTGAATTCATAACGGCACTCAGAGAATGCCACGAAAATATTCCCCAGACAATAACGCTGTCCCCACCAGCTTGTGTTCTTCCAGCAAATGGTTGAAGAGTGTTTGTTCTCCGATGTTTCTCGCCTGATACGCCAACATCCATCCATTCGATGAAGCAGAAAACGTGACTCATCGGAGAAGACAATCCTTTGCCAATCAGTGGATGTCCAATTCCAATACTGCCGTAAAAATGTAAGCGTTTTCTGCCGATGCACCTTCGTTAGCATAGGTGCAGTGACCCTCCGTCTGAATCGGAGCCCCATACGCAGCAGGATTCGCTGAAATGTCGTTATAGACACACTTGCTGTAGCACCCTGGTTCATGTAGCGTGTCGAGCGGCCCTCACGCACCTTCGAAGCCGATGCTCACATCAATGGCACGTGGTGCTCTGCAGCTTTCACGTCGCTTATTCGTAATGGTGCCATTTCACCAATGACGACACACTTTAACCCCAGCAGCACGCGAACAGTTCACAAACTGCGCTCTTTCAGAAATACTGCCATCCTTGGCCCGAAATCACATAATAATCCCTCTTTGCAAATCTAATAAATCGCTCCTTTTATCTATGACAGCAATAAGTGATATGCTTTCAGATTGCCTACAGCACATCTCATATACCCTCCTAGCTAGGTCAAGACGCGTGCCTTCTTTCATTGGCTACGCGCTGTTGACGTCAAAAGTATAATGTGCTTGTCATAATAATGTGACTCGACTGTTTATATTTCTTTAATTCCGATGTCTCATTAACGCATTGAGTATCTAATAGAAATATGCAGAATCAAAGTTTGTTCCGTGTTACGCTCGTATTTTGATAAATAGCACATGCATCAGCGACATAAAAATGCACACAGACTATCTCTGATACCCTGTTCTTGTTATATTTTAAGGTGTTTAACGACACCAATGGGGCACCTAAGGATGAAAGATGTCGCCATTAGAAATTTAAGGACTGCGGCTTCTAATTAAGGGAAGAACAGTAACGTAAGAACAAATAAAATACATATACCTTATCGGAATTGGAACTCATATGCACCATTCTTGTGGTTGAATGGCCAGACACTGAGGTTTCTGGATAATCTTCAGAGTTCGAGTGTCGGATGAGGCATGGGAGTAATTTTTGTCCTGGTTCTTTCCTTTCACAGGAATCAACTTTAAATAAGGACCTGTTATTCGTTATAGACTTTGATGCTATTGGGGGTAGGATGTTACTAAGCTCTTTAAACAAAGAAAAAACATGTTTAGCAACACCCGTTCTTCCTTGATTTCAGACTACAAGAAACTCCAAAAAATGAAATAAAATTACATTAGATGCCATGCAATGTCGAACTGAACGAAAGACGATAGCTCTTGTTATCGAAAATCAACCATAATTGTGTGTCCTGTACTTACAGTATTAATTATATTTAGGTTTCCAAGAACGACCAAAGTAAGTCTATGACATCAGCAGCGTTTCTTTCTCACAGGATGAAACGTAATTATTTTGTGACATTCTTTATGTCACCGGCTCAGGAAACGGCTATTGCCCTTCATTTCTCTTTTGCAATTTGGGTGAGAGCCTCATGTGAGACCAAAGTTTTGTGTTTGGGTTTCAATTTTTGATTATCTTACGTTTCAGGAACCAGAAACCCTGACATAGGGACGTAGTACTCATCTTAGCTTTCTACGCTCGTAAGGGTCGTTAGACTTAAAACAAGAAGAATGATGTTGTATTCTGGCACACTTTGACGACATCTTTTAACTAAATTTCAAACTTGCTACACAGAAAGTATTACAGGTAGATATTTTTTTATTTGTTTTGAGAATGGTCAATTAGTCTAGCAGTTTATCAAACAATCGAATTTTGAATAATCTTTTGGAAATCTTTAGTGTTGGTCCAATGCTAAAGCCGAAGTTGTGTAATAATCGCATGTAAAACAAATTTCAAACATGTGACCTTTAGGAAAATAGATATGGTGTCAAATGAAGAATTTATTCCTTTCCCTAAAATCAAAAGGCATATTAATTATGTTCACAATAGTTTTAAGTAGATAGTGTTAAAATAATTAATTCAGCCCAGGCTGTAGGAAATCAGACATGCAGTCCCGGTGGTTGAGTGGTCAGAGACACAGGTTTCTATCTAGTAATCAGAGCTAGATATGAGTGATACATTTGCCGATAATACCTTTTCCTGGAACCAGTGGCTTCAAATTAGAGACGGTCAAAGACGTATAGCTCTTAGAGCGCTTTAAAGTTGTTCGTTTACTCCATCCCACCCCTCCCAAAGCTAAGTACTGCCGAAGAAAAAATCTAAATTTACGCCACCTAGCTTCAAAAGCTTGTACCAATAAAGCTGAGAAAGCCACGGAAAGTTGTAGATACGACTACAGTAATCAATGTTAAAAACATTTTTCAAATAAGTTTTTTTTAGAATCTCAGGTAAACGTACCGTTAAGCCTTCTAGCGGGAAATTATTGCGTCTGATAATCTGATATCATGCGGGCTATACTGATAATTAATGTGTGAAGAAAGCGTTATAAATAATGTTGCAACAAGAATGATATACCGTCGAACTAAAAATCAAAATTTCCATCACGCAGTAGAAACATTTGCATCGGAAAAGTTTCAGAAATGCAGAAAACGTTTAGTGGTTACTGCAGCTGCCCAATGAAATAGTATTTCTCAGATGGGGCGTTTTGAAGAGAAGAGAGTGTGCTAAATGTAAACGCACAGTTATGTCAATCCTGAGAAGGGTAAATTTGCATCATCGAACAATATGATTTCGTACCCTGCAGCGCATGAACAATAGGTGCAGCTATCCAGTTGAAATAGAAATTTTTTCTAACTCGACTTTTAGATATCATGAAAAACATAACCATACGTTTACGCTACCTAATGGGAAAGCTAAGAAAGTGTATGAATCATAATCCAAAGGGTTAGTGCTATTGGGTGCAAAAAAAAATTCATTTTTCTGCCTATTTGCGGAGATTTAATGTTTGATCACAGTTAGACAAGGTATTACTGTAAGCATAGACATTGTTTTTTAAACGATGCTAAATTTATCTTTTTTTACTGAGCAAAAGTTCGTACTGTACTTGTTTATTCGCAAATTTGACATTCAAATAGGAGATAACATGACAATACAGTACTTTGAACATACGGTAGAATACCACTACATAATATGTTCCCGCATTTTTAGAACGCTTTTGATAGGATATTACAGAACATAAATGAAGTTCAAAGAATTGAAACTGGCAACAGCGTGTTAGGTGAAGACGAAAGAAATATCTGCTGCAGTTAAATATCGCCTGCTAAGGAAATGGCGCACGTGAACAAGTCGTGGATAGAAGGTTATGCTCTTGCTCCTTACGAAGAGAAATATTCGTATTCTGTAAACACTATAATTCGTGCATAAATACTAGTATTAAAAGAAATCCTTCTTGTTGCACGATAATATTTATCAGCTAAAAAACGAAATCTATGTACAGGTTATCGTATTCTGTAATTAAAAAACGATGTGAAAATCATGGAAATAGCATTTTCTAAATGCAAAATAAGCAATATTATTAATAACAGAGTGAAAAATCGTCAAGCATTACTTTTAACAGGAAAAATAACACCAAACGAATATTCAAAGAAATTACTTATTTTTACGAGTACTTCAAAAATAAGGTCTCTGGTCTTGAAGAAAATCCACTCATAAAAAGAGCAACCGCTGAGTCGTTAAAAATATCTGCATCAACTGTAAACAAGGTAATAAACTAGGTCAAGCCGCCAACGGTAGGCGATAATTCGGGTACAGTTGGCAAATTTTGAGCAAAGCTATTGCAAAATCTAGTGTCATTAAGCTAAATCTATGAAGGCAGCAAAACGCCTTCACGTTGGTTGCGATCAAGTTGGATATAAACAAAGCGGAAAAATACACTCAGATCTGTAACCACGATTTCCATTTTGTATGGCGAAAAACAGACACACACACACACACACACATACAAACTTCCTTTTATTATTATAGATTAAGCAAGTGTTGATCTAACAGACATAATTTTTCCATTTCTTCGTTTTTCAATTCCGATTTTTTTAAATAAATATTAGTGAACCGACTTTCGTGAAACGGTTCAAGTAAAAGGCCATCTAGTTTTAATTGAAATTACACCAATGTCACGGAATTTTGGGAATCGGAAGGAGTCAAAACCTGACCATGGACAATGTCCAATCGCATGTCAAAAATCACGGTGATCGGATGTGTCAGGTCGTAGCTATGCCCGAACAACTAATTGTCCCGAGTCTCGTATAGAGAGCGGATTATTTCAATTATTATTAAAATTGGTCAGTTTTTTAATGGTCATTATTTTTATATGACACGACCAATCACCATGATACCAACCCCCATTTCACTCACTATGTCCTTCTCTTTCTCTGTGACAAGTGTCACCGCGATCTGCTGAAGATCTTTGGAGGAGATGGGTAACAAACGACTCCTTCTCAAAACCTGGAAAACCCTCTAAAAATTCAAGTTTTCGGACGATTATTCCTAAATGACACCGAGTTTCGGGAATCGGAAGGCGTCAAAACCTGACCATGGACGATGTCCAATCGCATGCAAAAAATCACGTGATCGGGTGTGTCATCTTGTACCTATGCCCGAACGACTAATTGTCTCGAATCTCGTAAAGAGAGCTCCGCTCAACAAAGTTTTGAATCTTAAAAAACAAAACAAAAAAAGCTTAACGTTCACTGCCTTTTGCCTATAGGCACGAGGCTGAGCGCAGAACACGGTGTACACTCCTTTACGAAAATCACTCAGCCGGAGACAGATGGGAATTTATTGTGATTATTGATGAAGCATGGATCTACCTAAAAGACTGCAACAAAAGAAAAGATAGATTCACTATCGCAAAAGAGCAGAAAAAGACTTACAAACTTGGTTTCAAGAGTCCCAAGTAAGTTTCAGTAAAGGATTCATGATTATTGTTGGTTTCTCGTGCAATGCGAAATTAAAGTTACGAAAAGTTGAAAAGAACGTTAAAAATCAATTCTACATATTACCGAAATAATGTTTTAACTCCTATATTTTTTAAAGATAAAATACCGTTCCTTTATCCCCAGAGCGTTCAAAGAGTTGAACGCCATCAGTATAAGGCTACCAGTCATACATCCAAATCCTCCACTCTATTTCTTGAAAAAATGAAAACAGAGAAGGGTATGAAGTCTATACCTTTTGCTTATATTCTTTCATAGACCCTAGATGAGTCACCAATGGACCATTGTGCCTTCGGACTGCTAAAAAGTGCGCTTTCTAAACATGGACCTAAAACAATGATTGGACTATGGAAAGAAGCGGAAGAGGAGTGGAATAAAATACCACTACGAATGTCAAGAAACGTCCTGTTATCTTGGAAATCTAGATGTAGGTTTATAGCCCAGAGAAAGGGCTATCATATAGAATAATTAATAAAGAAATCATTTTATTTTAAACATTAATTATATTGCTGCAAAATCGTTCTAAAAATGTGTGGACATCTTCTGTATACCATGTAAAGCAAACAAACTGTTACTTTGTTATTTTTGTTAACTTTTAGTGGACATGTAATTGTGTTTGGCAGGTGACAATAAAAAGATACTAAATGCCTCAAACGCTGATTACAATACAACTGCTAAAGCACTCTCCTGTGTAACTTTTAATGGCGGTAGAACTTGGAGTGTTTTTGTAATTGGAAACTAAACTATTTGTTTTTCAAAAATAAAAGACTAAGTATCTGATATATTACGCTTTTAATTGAACTACCTTATCACACACAACAATCAGGGCGAGCGAACGTTGCTTTTGCTTTAAAAGAGTCACGCGTGACACGAAATAGTTTCTTGGTCTCATAGCATAGAACAATAGAGGGAAAACTGTTTGTTGTTCTCATGCGTCTTTTTGTAGCTTAGTAAGCATGACGTAACTTTAAGCAGCAAAACTTCAGGATTGACCTTGCATAGAAAAATCGCAGACACAAACAGTGCACGATTTTAGCAACTCTGTACGACAAAATTACGCTTTACACCAGTTTCTACTTTGTGATTTGTTGTGTTTTGCACTAGGTTACGTCCTTGATTTGCGTCTTACTGCAAGCGTTCGGGAACTTATTCAACTTCTTCCAGTTTCGCGAGTCATAACATTTAAGGAAGAATAGCGATGGTGAGCCTGTCAATGTGTCAACCACAATAAAAGTAACAAAAGAATCATCTAAGTTAGTGTGGCACTAATATAAACAGTAAATGGTTGTTGTTTGATAAGTTAAACTTCCATATAATATCTTTGGTAAAGTCTCTCCAGCACAGAAACGACTCCTTTGTCTGTTCTGTAACACCGAAACAGTGAAACTTGGTACAGAAGAGACGTAGGAGTTGTTTGTACGCTGGAGAGATGAGTTATTTACGGGCGGTATGTGACAAGATACGCTCTAATCATGTGAGGAATGATTTTTTCTTTTTGATTGGGGGGGGGGTTAGTGACCACCATGAGCAAACTCATTGGGCTATAAGCAGTCGCCCATCCCTAAGTTAGGGTCACTCGTTCCAGGAAACGGAGAGAGCTAGTGTCGTAAGGACAAACACAGCGTCCATGCTTCACCGGGATTCGAACCCGGACCCATCCCGGACGAACGATCAGAAGCCATCGCTTAGACCACTGCTCCACCGGGAATGAAGATGTCTTCATTCCCGGTGGCACAGTGGTCTAAGTGGTCTATTATTTTATTCTTTTTTCTTTTTTTTGAAGCGAAGAAGTCCCTTACCTGGATTTTTGTGCGTCCGCGCCTCATCATTTCCACTGATGCCACATTGTCATCAGTGTACTTGCGTTTCGTTCCGTACGAGTGGCAATATCATACATACACACATACATACATACATATCACTAAGCTGTTCTCTGGGATTCATAGATTAGCTCCACAAAGAAATGCAAACTACCAGATATATTTTTAACTGATTATTTACTTACTGTTGCCGTATCAAAATTCTCAATTTACAGCGATCTTGACACACAACTCGAGCTTCATTGGAATCCATCAGACGACGTACACAAGACCTTCTATACTTCACACTCATAATCTTTTTCTCATGCAGACTCTCCTGAATCTGAACCTCACACGAGTTCCTTGGCCTTCCTCTGCCTTTCCTTCCTGCCACTTAGGATTAAAAAACAATCTCAGCAATCATCTCATCACTCATTCTTTCAACATGTACAAACCATGATAGTATACAGTATTAGTCTCCACCTTGCTAACAACATTTTGCTTCATATTACACAACTGCAATACATCTTTATTCCTCACACAATCAGAACGTGTCTTGCCACAAACACACCGTAAGTAACGCTTTTCTCCCGCACACAAACGACCCTTATGTTTCTTCTGTAGTACCCAGGTTTCACTATCATATATCAGAGTAGGAACAATTACACTTTCATACACAGAACAATAATTAAACTTTCATACTCAGTTTGAATTTCATCCATACTTCGTACATCCAGGACAACATACTCTGCAACTCATCTTTGCTCTCTGCCAACAGGACTGTGTCATCAGCATACAGCAGTCTGCCCGCACGGATATTGCCCAGGCATAAACCAGTATTGTCCATCTTGGCATCACGCATGCACACATCCATGATTGCATTAAACAGCCATGGTGACATTACACAACCTTGTCCGACTCCTGAAGTAATAGAAAACCATTTTGATAAAACACTATTCTCTCGTTCACAAGCTCTGTTATCAGCACACATTGCTTTTACACCATTGAGTAGATTCCCAGTAACACCATATTAATTCAATAGCTTCCACAGAAGTGTCCTATTTACTCGGTCATAAGTTTTCTCTAAATCTATGAAGGCAGCAAAAACTATCTTACCAACAGCCAGATACTTTTCAATCATCATGCTGAATGCAAAAATTTGGTTAGTGTAGCCTTTACCAGACATAAAACCACTCTGAACATCCCACACTTCCTCTGATGTAAGACCTCGTATTTTTTCAATAATGAACTTACCAAACATTTTCCCTGGCACACTCAGTAGGATCCACGATAGTTTGTGCAGTCAGTCTGATCACCTTTTCTCTTATACAAGGGAACAATGATAGCATCCTTCCATTCCCAAGAGACTATTCCTAACTCTCAGCACCACTGGTATATTTCAGGTAACCAGTCAATTACAGAGTCACCACCATATTTCAACATCTCAGCAGTTATGCCATCAACTCCGGCCTTCTGAAGAGATTTTAGAGCTTTGCACCCCTCTTCTCTCGAGATCCCTCCTCTGCTTCCATCTTTCACTGTGACATCATCTGCTTCTGTCCCAGAATCACATTTGCTTTCTTGATATAATAACTCACAGAAGTATAGTATTCACCCCATTTTTCACTTAACTAGGTGGGCTTTCATATCAGTGGCAATATCGCAGTAGGAAAGTCCAGCTTTTCTCATTCAAACAATCCTTCGTCGTTCAAAGTCCGTCAGGTGTTCATATTGCGACCTTCTTCGGCGACGGGGCAAAATGAGACACAAGGAACACCCTTTCGACTCAACGTCGGCTCTTCACATGTTGCAACATCTCGTTTGAGCCAGCTCTTTATACCCAATACTGGGCGGTTCAGAGGACCGTGTTCCGAAACCCCATGCCTATTTTCACCGACATTTTAATCATTTGCATTCCCAACCTCTTGTACAAATTCTGTAAATTTCAACATAATACAAGCAGTCCTTCATGGTTTTGCAATTTTCACAAACAGTAGTGTAAAAAATTATGATTCATATAGACGAAAATCAACCATGTAACATAACCACAGAAATTTGAAAATTTCATCGTCCTGGAAGGGGAATCGAACCCGCATCTCCCGAGTAGCGCTCGAGTATGCTGTCTTTTACACCACCCAGGACAGTGAAATACAAACAACTGAGGCATTATTCTGAAACGATGAGACGCATGAGACACGTTTGTTTCGACTAGTGCAGTGAAATCAAAATGGCTGACGTTTGAGATCAATGCCTCGGTTATTTGGATTTCACTGGTCTGGGTAGCATCATCATCATCATCATCATCATTGTCAACCATTATCAATCCACTGCTAGACGAAGGTCTCCCCAAGTTTTCTCCACAACGGTCTGTCTTGTGCCAGTCTCCTCCATGTCACTCCCGCATACTTTCGAATTTCATGCACCCATCTCCCATGCGGTCTTCTTCTGTGTCTTTTCCTGTCCCTTGGAATACAATCTAAAAATTCGGCTGTACATCGATGGTCGGTCCTTCTGGCAGTATGTCCAGCCCATTGCCATTTCAGGGATTTAACTCTGATCATGATGTCTTCCACTCTTATCATTTTTCGGATCCACGAGTTCCTCTTCTTATCTCTCCTGGTTATACCAAGCATGCACCTCTCCATGATTCTTTGAGTTATCTGCAGCCTTTGTATGTCTCTTTTAGTTAAGGTCCACGTCTCTGCACCATACGTAGGCACTGGAAGGATGCATTGATCAAACACTTTTCTTTTAAGACATAATGGCATATTGCTCTTTGAAATTATGCTGTTTCTTCCAAAAGCTCTCCAGGCAAGTTTTGTACGCCGATTAATTTCTTCATCAATGTGACCCTCACTTGATATCTGCTGTCCAAGATAAATGCAAGTATTGGTTATCTCCAGCTTTTCTCCATCAATTGATAAATCTTCATTTCTTTTAAAAGCATTGAAAATCAATTTTGTCTTCTGAAAGTTCATTTTTAATCCCACTTCTTTACTCTTGTCAGCAAGTTCCTGGATCATACTCTGCAGCTCTCATGGGGTAGTTGCAAAAATGACTACGTCATCAGCAAAACGAAGGTGGGTTAGATAATCTCCATTAATCTTTATTCCTTTGTTTTCCCAGTTCAGTGATTGAAAGACATTTTCGAATGTGGCCTTAAAGAGCTTCGGAGATATGGTGTCACCTTGTGTCACTCCCTTTCCAATTTTTATGTGTGTTGTATTTTCAAACAGCCGCATATTCGAGTGCAAATGGGGAGATGCGAGTTCGATTCCCGTCAAAGGACGATGAAATTTTCAAATTTCTGTGGTTATGTTACATGGAAAGAACAGCTTGATTTATGTGTTTATTAATTATTCCACGTGTTTCCAACTTGATACAAGGTCGGTCAATAAGTAACGCACAATCGCCTGTAACTCCCCAGTTTTCAAAGGTTGAATCATCAAAGTTGGTGGGTAGCAACCTCGGACCTTTGGCTTTAGAGATAATTCACTCATTGTAGGATCCATTGGCGTCACTACATTGCAGCCAACGTTGTTTTCATGACAAGAACACACATTGGTAAAACTCCGGAGGTCGGTCATCACACCACTTCCTGACTCACGCAATGAGTTCTGCGTCACTCTGAAATGTTTTCTCACGCAGACGTGCCTTCAGACGACCAAACAGAGAAAAATCTGATGGTGCCAAATCTGGGCTGTACGGTGGTTGTGGTACCAGCGTCCAGCCCAGTCGCGTCACTTTCTGCTCTGTCATCTGTGCAGCGTGTGGTCTCGCGTTATCGTGATGCTGTTTGATGTCCTCGGCCTGCAAGTGTGGTCTCTTAGATCTGATGGCACGCCTGAGCTTCTCCAAAGGATCAACAATAACGCTTTTTGGTAATGGTGGTCCCACTTTCCAGGAAGTCGATGAAGATGACGTCCTAATGATCCCCAAAAAATGTGGCCATCAATTTGTTTGATGACCTTGAAAGTCGCGGCTTCTTCTTCCGAGGGGATCCCACATACTTCCACTCCATTGACTGATGTTTGCTCTGCGGTTCATAATGAAACATCCATGTTTCATGACCTGTTAGCACACTATGAAAACATTATGGAAAGTCACCAGCGAAATGTTCAAGCAGATCGTCACGCACCTCTTTCCGAATTCTCTTCATCTTTTTTGTGAGGAGCCAACGAGCACAGATTTTCCGGTATCCCTAAGCGTTCTACCACTGTTAAAACACTTCCCTTTGACATGCCAAGGAGATCCATAAATTGAGAAGTGGTGATGCATCTGTTATCCTGAATCAGCGTTTCAATGGCTTCCTCAGTTGCAGTAGTTGTCGCAGTGGTCGGTCTGCCACATCGTGGTTTGTCCTGAATGCTAAAATCACCTCTCTGGAACCTCTGCAACCATCGCTGCACATTACTGCGATCCATTGTTGTCTCACCCTACAGTGGCAACAATTGTCTGTGGATCGATGTGGCTGAGCTATCCCCAGATGTGTAGAGAAATTCCATTACCGACCGTTGACGTAGTAGGGTGTCTATCTCACCATCCATTACGCTTCACCTGCAAAGAGGAGAAACAACTGTTAATAATCATTTGGAAGCTAACAGAATGAAGGTCCTATCCACCAACTTTCATGATTCAACCTTAGAAAACTGGGGAGTTACCGGCGATTGTGCATTACTTATTGACCGACCTTTGTATATTCTCATTTGCTGGTGATCTAATTTAGCACTACGATGAGATACGTTTGTTTCGATTAGCGCAGTGAAATCAAAATGTCTCACGTTTCAGATTAAAACAATCCTTAGTTGTTTGGATTTCACTGTCCGGGGCAGTGTAATTGGTTAGCATATTCGAGCGCAAATCGGGAGATGCGGGTTTGATTTCTGTTCCAGGACGATGAAGTTTTCAAATTTCTGTGGTTATGCTACATGGAAAGAACAGCTTGATTTATGTCTATATTAATTATTCCATGTGTTTCGAACTTGATTATGATTGATGGTAGTTGTTAAAGGAGAAAAACGAAATCGTAGCATCAAATTTATAGGGAAAATTCGATTTGATAAATAAATTAGAAAGGCAAGTATTTAGATTTTAAATGTAAGACTAAGAGATACAAAGGAATGATCAATCATGAAATATATGCAGCAAGTCAACATGAAAAATGCCAACTTGAGAAATAATGAAATAAGTGTCTTATGAGGAATAAGACTCGTTTAGGTGAAAAACGAATGAAACATCGATATCATCTTGAAAGTATTTCATGGAGACTCACTACAGGAACTGTCATACGGAATACAAATGGAAGCTTGTTAAAGCAGAAAACCATTATTAAATGGATTATTTATTTTAAGCCTTTACGAAGTTTCACTAAAATTTTATTCTCAGTGTGATCTACTTTTTCTATTAATAAATTACTGGATTTTTTGGTTTAGGATATTAACGATCGTTTTAATTTGACGGATTTCTTACAGCTGATTAATTAATATGTCTAATGGTATTCATGTTTAAGAAATGACATCTCTGTAGAATAAATAGTTCTTAAAATATTTCGTTATCAGCAGAGGAAAACACAATCGCTCATTACGAAAATAAAGTACAATTTACAAAAGAGAAAGGGATAAGCACGTATTTCCCCTGAGGGATGATTGGGATTGATAATTGCAATCTTCATTCCTATGCGCATTTACATAATCTCTTAATTTGTTCAACGTTAAAGCAAAATATTGGAAAATCGGAGGTCGAGCAAGTAATATTTAAATGTATAGACAGATAACTGATATGACTGAAAGAGCCGGAATACGTGCGTAATGATAATGAAAGTTTCATGACTGACAAGCTGAGGTGTTTCCACGTCATGAAAGAAATTTGGTTTTTCTAAACAGTTCTAGAAAACTTTCGAATTGCTGTTTGCAGAATTGTTTCTTCACTGCGTAACAGTTGCAAACTGAATTACCTCCACCAAGGTTACTTGAAATGATATTTACTTGAAATGATATAACTGTATTTTCGAATTCCATTCGTGCAGCTCATCATATTTAGTAACCATCCTGTCTATGACTGAAAGCTAAATTCACATTCAAAATACGTCAAAGTTTAAAAAAGTCTTGATCATACCCTTTACGTACAGTCACTTTTGTTTACTGGGAGAGGGGGAGGGAGTAACGACTACGTGAGCAATTGGGCGTAAAACAGCCGCCAGTCCCAAATTTAGGACCAGTAGTTCCAGAGAAGCAAAACACACCATCGGCGAATCACCTGGGTTACGAACCCGAGCCTAATGCGAACGAGTGATTAGAAAAATACGCTCCATACCGATCGGGCACGGGGAAGTTCCCCTTCGCACTGACTTATAGGGATGTCTAAAAAATACGTTTTTGTATTGTGTTGTCAATATTGCAGATCGTATAACAACTCGCTCTTTTGAGAAACCAGTAAGAGCTCAGAAGATTTACGTCAAAGGAGAACTTCCTTTTTTCATAAAGTATGCCCTTCCGTACTTCCTACAAATCCGCACGGCTGGTAGATAGTGGATAAAGCACTAAAATTAGCGGACCTTTCTTTTTCTTTCAAGGTTTAACAACCACTGTGGGACATCCTTAGAGTTGTAAAGCTTAGCCCATCCCCCAAGCTGGAATCACTACCTCCGGAGAAGAAAAACATCCATTGTTTTAGGACGAACACATCACCTATGATTCATCCGGGACCCGAACCCGGATCCAGGTCTATGACGAAGTAAATTTCGTCATCATTTTTATGGCAGGGGTCGGATACGAACCCAGAACTCTCAGCTACGGAGCTCCGAGTGCTATCCACAATACTACACTGGCATGTGCTCTCACTGCTATCTGCCTTTATGTCATGTGCGTCCTGCGAGGCAAGCACGTCAGAGGGTCACGACTAGCCGGAAATGTATGTATCCGTTTGCTCAGGACCGGAGGTGCCACCAAGGTGTTCCGCTGGGTGATAATGCTGCGCATGATAGCAATATAAGCATTTAAAAGTCTCAGAAATTCCTATAAAATTAAGCTCCAATACCTACCCGAACAGCCAAACTATTACGACCACCTGCCTAATATGATGTTGGTAATCCACGTGCCTTAAAAACAACTCTTATCTGGCAAGACGTGGGCACTACAAGATGTCTAAAGGTGTGTTGGATTATCTGATATGAACACGTTGTCAGCAGATCCTTTAACTCTTGTAAGTTACGTGCTTGAGACGCCGCAGATTGAACATGCTGTTCCCACACAAACCACAGATACATGATTGGATTGATGTCTGTGGGATTTCAAGGCTAGGGCAATACCTGAAAGTCTTCCTCGTGCTCCTTGAACCATTCTCGAACAATCCAGGCAGTGTGTCACGGGGCATTATCCTGCAGAAAGAATGCATTATTAGAGGGGAGTTATTGCCATGAAAGGATGGTCTGCTACTATGTTTAGGTATATAGACGCCACAATATCTTCCATATGAGTGACTAGACACAAGGTTTCCCAGCAGAACATTCCCGAAAGCATCGTAGTTCTTCCATCGGCTTGTTTACGTCCCATGGCTCATCCTGGGCCAACACTTCCGCACCTAAACGAAGGCTACGTGCCGGCCCGGTGGCGCAGTTGTCTAAGCGATGGCTTCTGATCATTCGCACGGAAGGGGTCCGGGTTCGAATCCCGGTGAGGCATGGATGCTGTGTTTGTCTTACGGCACTGGCTCTCTCCCTTCCCTGGAACCAGTGGACCTAAATTAGGGACGGGCGACTGCTTATAGCCCATTGAGTTGCTCACGGTGGTCGTTAAACCTCCAATCAAAAAAAAAAAAAAAAAGGCTACGTACCCTACCGTGTACATGGTGCGTTTGGAAACAAGTTTTGTCGGACCAGACGGCTTTTTTCCAATCATTGAAGATTCAGTTTTGATGATATCGAGCCCATTGTCGGCGCTTTCCAGGGTGAACCGAGGTTAGCACGGACATTCGGAGCGGCTTGAGGCTACGAATCCTCATTTTCAAGAAGGTTCGATATAGGTGTATGTTGAGACACATTACTCTCGTCACCAGCTTTCAAATTACCGGACAGTTACGCCAGAGTATCCCTCGTGTTGGCTCCTACCATACAGAATAACATTCGCTCACCTCTAGCATCGATGAGCAGTAGTCTCGTCACCAGCATTCATTCAAATTACCGGCGAGTTGCGACACATTATCCCACGTGTTGCCACCTCACCTCTAGCATCGAAGTGCCGTAGTTTCATCATCAGCATACTCTCGTCCTCAGCATTCAAATTACCGGCGAGTTCCGCCACAGTATCCATTGTGTTAGCTCGTACCATACGTGACAGATTTCACACACCTCTAGCATCGGTGATACATAGTCTCGTCATCACCATACTCTCGTCATCAGCATTCAAATTACCGGCTAGTTGCACCAGAGTATCCCTTCTGTTGGCGCGTACCGTACGGGATTGCCTTCACTCACCTCCAGCAACGATGACCCGTAGCTCGTCACCATCATACTCTCGTCACCAGCATTCAAATTACCGGCGAGTTGCGCCACAGTATCGATTGCGTTGGCTCGTACCATACGAGATATACTTCATTCACCTCTAGCATGGATGAGCCGTAGTCTTCTCACCACCATATTCTCGTCATTACTCTCGTCTCCAGCATTCAAATTACTGGCAAGTTGCACCACAGTATCTCTTCTGTTGGTTCGTACCATACGGGATAGACTTCACTCACCTCTAGCATCAATGACCCGTAGTCTCGTCACCATCATACTCTCATCATTACTCTCGTCACCAGCATTCAAATTACTGGCGAGTTGCGCCACAGTATCCATTGTGTTGGCTCGTACCATACGGGACAGCCTTCACTCGCATCTAGCATGGATGAGCCGTAGTCTTGCCACCAGCATATTCTCGTCATTACTCTCGTTACCAGCATTCAAATTACTGTCAAGTTGCACCACAGTATCCCTTCTGTTGGCTCGTACCATACGGGATAGCCTTCACTGACCTCTAGCATGGATGAGCCGTGTTCTCGTCACCAGCATACTCTCGTCATTACTCTTGTCAGCAGCATTCAAATTACCGGCTAGTTGTGCCACAGTATTCCTCGTGTTGGCTCGTACCATACGGGACAGCCTTCACACACCTCTAGCATCGATGATACGTAGTCTTGTCATTATCATACTCTCTTCACCAGCATTCAAATTACCGGCGAGTTGCACCACAGTATCCCTTCTGTTGGCTCGTACCATACGGGATAGCCTTAACTCACCTCTAGCATCGATGAGCCGTACTCTCGTCATCAGCATACTCTCATCATTACTCTCGTCACCAGCATTCAAATTACCGACGAGTTGCGCCACAGCATCCATTGTGTTGGCTCGTACCACACGGGACAGCCTTCACACAACTCTAGCATGGATGAGCCGTGCTCTCGTTACCAGCATACTCTTGTCACAAGCATTCAACAAATTACCGGTGAGTTGCGCCACAGTATTCCTCGTGTTGGCTCGTTCCATACGGGACAGCCTTCAGACACCTCTAGCATCGATGATACGTAGCCTTGTCATCATCATACTCTCATCACCAGCATTCAAATTACCAGTGAGTTGCACCACAGTATCCCTTGTGTTGGCTCGTACCATACGGGATAGTCTTCAATCATCTCTAGCATGGATGAGCCCTGCTCTCGTCACCAGCATACTCTCGTCATTACTCTTGTCACCAGAATTCAAATTACCAGTGAGTTGCACCACAGTATCCCTTGTGTTGGCTCGTACCATACGGGACAGCCTTCACTCGCATCTAGCATGGATGAGCCGTAGTCTTGCCACCAGCATATTCTCGTCATTACTCTCGTTACCAGCATTCAAATTACTGTCAAGTTGCACCACAGTATCCCTTCTGTTGGCTCGTACCATACGGGATAGCCTTCACTGACCTCTAGCATGGATGAGCCGTGTTCTCGTCACCAGCATACTCTCGTCATTACTCTTGTCAGCAGCATTCAAATTACCGGTGAGTTGTGCCACAGTATTCCTCGTGTTGGCTCGTACCATACGGGACAGCCTTCAGACACCTCTAGCATCGATGATACGTAGCCTTGTCATCATCATACTGTCATCACCAGCATTCAAATTACCAGTGAGTTGCACCACAGTATCCCTCGTGTTGGCTCGTACCATACGGGATACCCTTCAATCATCTCTAGCATGGATGAGCCCTGCTCTCGTCACCAGCATACTCTCGTCATTACTCTTGTCACCAGAATTCAAATTACCTGCGAGTTGCGCCACAGTATCCATCGTGTTGGATCCTACCATACTGGATACCCTTCAATCACCTCTAGCATGGATGAGCCGTAGTCTCGTCACCAGCATATTCTCGTCATTATTCCCGTCACCAGCATTCAAATTACCGGCAGGTTGCGCCACAGTATCCTTCCTGTTGGCTCGTACCATACGTGGTAGCCTTCGCTGACTTCTAGCATCGTTGAGTCGTTGTTAGCCCCCACATTGTCGGCTGTTTGTGGTTTTTCCTTACTCGCACAACTGTTTTTAGTTATTAACCACGGCTGACAGTCACAGCCACTCGTGCCTTATCGTCTTGGAAATGTTCTAACCCACTCGTCTGACCATTAAAATTTGGACTTTGTCAAACTCGCTTAAGTCCGCTACCTTTCCCATCTGAAGAACAAAGAAAACACTTAATAGCAACACTTAGTACAGGTGTTACTTATACGGTATAATGACCTTCACACGCACCGTCGTTTACCTGCAGTTCCTTCGATTTTCATAAAGACACGCTGGTCACAATGCTTTGACTCTGCAGTGTATCTGGCAGCAGGTATAGAAGCATAATTATGATATCATGTTCAAAGAACAATTCCCTAAATATGCTTTGCAAGTGTCGAAGACGGCCACGAAAATGGCAACGAAACTAAGATAGGAAAAAAAGAAGTTTTTATTACTTGTTTCTACTCAGTGGCATGATGTCCATGTAAGAAGGGCTGGCCCTTAATCATCATTCCTTAGGTCATGGAGCAGAAAACAAAGGACTAGAAGCGAGTCCTTATCGCGAATGCCAGGTATATGGGCTCTACTGATGAGTTACAAGGGGTGGAGTATAATTTTGCCCAGATTTCTTGAAACGGAAAATTTTTTGGGCACCACTTGGTTCAGGTATATCGACCACTTAAACGGTTAAAGCTCAGCAAAATTTATGGTCAGGCAACCCAACTTGTACTGCGTCGTTTTGCGCGGGTTAAAATGACTTGAACGTTATGATTTACAAATTGCGTTTTTGGAGAAGTAGTTTTATGGGTTCATACTAAAGGTTTCTGAAAGGGGCTCTGTTACCCTGTTATATGTTATTCATTAACGAGAACCCACAAAATTCAGGCAACCTCAGAATATTTATTACTTCTTAAAATAGGAATTTCCTAAACAGAGCTAGGTCGTTTAAGTTTGGAAATCGGCCCAGTAATAGCTAGTCGCGTCAATGATATTCTAGCCTGAGCAAGTAACCTCCGTGTGCAGCGCGGACAGCAGCTAGACGGGCCGGGAGTGACTCAATAAGGTGCTGGGAGGTGTTCACAGGTATGTGGAGACATGCTGACTACAGTGCATCTGACAGTTGCTCGAGGGTGGAGGATCCATAGAGCAAACAACGCGATCGAAGTGGTCCCACAGATGCTCAATTGGGTTTACGTCTGGGGCATTAGGGGGCCAGGGAAGTACTTTGCAGTCTTCATCGTGCTCTTCCAACCACTCTCGGACATTTCTAGCTGTCTGACACGTCGCATTGTCGTGCTGGAAGATCCCATCCGCTCCAGGGAAGACAATCCGCATGTGTGGGTGTACGTGGTCTGCAAAGATGGATTCATAACGGATTCGGTCCATAGTGCCTTCCACAGGTATGAGTAGACCCAGAGAATGTCACGAAAACATTCCCCAGACCATAACGTTGCCCCCACCATCTTGTGTTCATAATGGCTGAAGAGTGTTTGTTCTCCAATGTTTCTGGCCTTATATGTCAACGTCCATCCGTTCGATGAAGCAGAGAACGTGATTCATCGGAGAAGGCAATCCTTTGCCAATCAGCGGAGGTTCAATTCCGATACTACCGTGCGAATGTAAGCCTTTTCTGCCGATGCACCTTCGTTATCATAGGTGCAGTGACCATTAGTCTGCATCGGAGCCCCATACGCAGCACGGTTCGATGAACTGTCGTTTTAGACACACTTCCTGTAGCCCCCCTGGTTCATTCGGCCAGTGAGTTGCTCCAATGTAGCGTGTCGATCGGCCTTCACGTACCTTCGAAACCGACGTTCACCTTTCACATTAATGGCACGTGGTGCTCTACAGTTTCCACATCGCTTATTCGCAATGGTGCCATTTCTCCAATCACGATACACTTTAACCACAGCAGCACGCGAACAGTTGATAAACTGCACTGTTTCAGAAATACTGCCACCCTTGGCCCGAAAGCCGATAATCATCCCTTTTTGCAAATCTGATAAATCGCTCCTTTTATCAATGAGAGCAACGAGTGATATGTTTTCAGATTGCCTACAGCACACCTTATATACCCTCCAAGCCAGCTCACGACGCGTGCCTTCTGTCTTTGGTTACGCGCTGTTGACGTCAAAAGTAGGAGGTGGTCACGCTAATGTGACTCAAATGTGTATAATCAGCCATAATATCACACAGGATTTTTATTTTTTAAATATGGCGCACGTATACGCAGCATATAAAACTATCCAGATGTGCTAAACACGAAGATACGTCTGGTTATGTGTGCTTCCAAAGGCTCATGTGCATCCGGTGTTTTTTAAAAGTGCTGAACGCTTTCATTATTTTCTTTTACTTTCGTATTTCAACGAACCCTATGAAAACCTAAGGCTGCAATGAGTTGCCCTTCTCTATTTCAGAAACAACTTCTGGGAAACGGATAGCATTAACAGAGTACTGCCGGTTAGTGAAGAAAAAAAGGGAATACCGGTAGGAGCGTCATATTATATTATGTTAATTGTAAAGGCAGCAGAAACTGTGATCCAAGTTGGAATGTCATGGATGAAATAATGACGTCACTGCGGACGAAAACATGCGAATGTACGCAGCAACGCGTATTTAAGGACTAGGGCGTGCAAAACGAAGTCATTGATCTTGTGTCGTGTTGTTCAGTGCTCATTCAAGAAGCTACCATGCCTGGACGACGCAGGCGCGCAACATTTGTTCAGTTATCGGAGTTCGAGCGAGACCGTAAACGGCGGGTCTGCGGGAAGGAGAATGGTCCTTCCGTCAAGTGGCGGCCCCAGTGGGACGAGTGGTATCGGCCGTAGTAAGATGGCGGCTTCTGTGGTCAGAGGAGCATTCGTACACTCGAGGATGTGGTTCCGTGCAACACACAGTTACGGACGCACGAGAGGATCAGCGTATCAGGAGGGCGGCGCTGGCAGCGCGGACGGCTACGGTGTCACATATTTGATCCTCTGTCATACCAAGGATGTCCATTAGAACGATACTGAATCGTTTGCTGGAAGAAGGACTACGAGCACGCGTGCCGCTGGAACGGTTACCACTTACCCTTGGTCACCGTCGAGCACGTTAGCGGTGGTGTCAAGAACGAGTTCATTGGAGGGAAGAATTGCGATCTGTGGCCTTCAGTGATGAAGGCCGATTGTACTTGGGAGGGTCTGACGGTCATGTACACGTCTGAAGGTGACAAAGTGAGGTGCTCCTGCTATCGTGCATCCGCCAAAGGCACACAGGCCCCACGTCGAGCATCATGGTATGGGGAGCGATTAGCTATCACTCTCGTACGAGTCTGGTGTTTGTACGTGGTACACTGAATAGCAGTTTCGTACGTTAGCGATATCGTGCAGCCGGTCGTACTGCTGATTTTGAGTGCGATCCCAGATGCAATATTCCAACAGAAGAACCCCGCCCACACTCCTCCCGGGCCACTCAACAAGCTCTTGAGGCTGTGCATCAACTCTCTTGGCCAGCACGCTTTCCGGACTTGTCTCCAATCGAGCATGTCTGGGACTGTCTCTTCCGCGGATCCCGCAGGCAAAATAAAAAACAGAAAAAGAAAAAGAAAAAGAGTCTTTCATGTATGAAAGACTCTTCCGTGGACCCCGGAAGGTAGCGAACATCCCTGACTTATGTGTGCAAGTTGAAAGCGCATGGATTGATATCCCCCAGCGTGATATCCAGCATTTGTACGACCGATTGCATGCCAGATTGGTAGCTTGTATTGCCGCTGGAGGAGGTGCAACCCCTTATTAAAATGTGCATTCAGTACACTGTAATACGCATTTAAATATAAAATAAACATTGAATCACTTCACATGTGTGATCACATTCCTTTCTAACCCAGTTGTTGCTACGACATAAATCTCATAGATGCAGCTACAATTTATAATAGTGTTATTCTTTCACGTAATTTTTTTTATTGAAGGCTTAACGGCCCCCGTGAGCAACTCAGTGAGCTATAAGCAGTCGCCCGTACCTAATTTAGGGTCACTGGTTCCAGGGAAGGAAGAGAGCCAGTGCCGTAAGACAAACACAACACCCATGACATGCCTCACGGGATTCGATCCCGGACCCCTTTCGGACGAATGATCAGAGGCCATCGCTTAGACCACTGCGCCACCGGGGCAGTGGTCTAAGCGATGGCCTTCGCGTAATTGCAATAACATCCATAATTTAAACTTTAGACAACTGCAAGACGAGCCAGAAGCTCGAACCACACACAGGATTAGGCAAACTGTTTATTTTGTGCATGTTTCACTGGAATGGGCAAACAGTAATGACATTTTTATGAATAATAATGGTGCCTTTCTGAATTTTTGAATCTAGTGGTCACTTCTGTAATATTTAAAAGAAGAAAGATGACACCAAACTTTCGGGTGTAATAAGCACGTCTTATGAATCCGTTCTGACGCAAATAAAATTTATCAAAACTATTCAAAGGCAATGGAACCGGTATGGAAAACAATAGTGTCTCACGGAAGAAAGAAGTTTTTCCATCAGGTCTTTAATCCCTCAGATAGTGGTGTAAGCGGAATCTTGAGCTTACGAACTCTTAGAAACAGAGTTATCGACATAAATCAGATGTGACTTTACGTCCCCTGGTGGGAAAACCATGCATTATTTTAGGAAGAAAGTATTCTCAAAAGGTTTATTCATACTGTATGAGAGGTATCGGTCCAAATAAAAAAAAATTTAGTCGAGTTTTCAGGAGCCCAGATTTTGCTACAAATACATCAGAAACAGAAAATTAACACTTATGACCCCTGGTGGCCAAACCATTCTTTACAAAACATTAGAAATTATGTGAAAAATATTTTCCGTCAGGTCTTGTATGCGATACAGGAAGAATTTTTCATATCGGAGTTTTAGGAGCAGAAAACGCAATTTACCTTTACGCCCCCTAGCGAATTACTTGAAAATTTGTCTATGAATTACTTGAAAATTTTGAAATTTTAGGAAAAACATGTCACACTAGAAACACTATCCAACAAAGAAGGATTTTTTTAAATCGGACACCTATAAGTCGAGATATTGACAAAAATAAGATATGCGTCTACGCCCCCTGGCGCAGAAACCATGCACTATTTTAAGAAGAAAATGTTTCTTAAAGGTTTGTCGACACAAGTAGTTCGGTCTACAAACGACGTTTTTTTCAATCAAGAATTTAGAAGCTCATATTTTGCTGCAAATGCATCAGAAGCGGAAATTAAGGTTTACGCCCCCTGGTGGCCAAACTATTTTTTTTTTTTACAAAAATTAGAAATTATGCGCAAACGATTTTCCATCAGGAGCTGTATCCGGTGCAGAAAGAATTTTTCAAATCGGAGATTTAGAAGCACAGATATAGGGAGAAACGCAATTTAGCTTTACGCACTCAAGCGGAAAGTCTATGAATTACTTGAAAATTTTGAAATTATATGAAGCACATGTCGTACTGGAAACACTATCCAACAAAAAAGGAATTTTTCAAATCGAATTCCTAGAAGTAGAGATATTGACAAAAATAATATATACATCTACGCCCCTGGCGTAGAAACCATGCACTATTTTAAGAAGAAAATGTTCCTAAAAAGTTTGTCGGCATGAGTAGTATCGGTCTACAAACGACGTTTTTTTAATTGAGAATTTAGAAGCTCATATTTTGCTGCAAATACATCAGAAGCGGAAATTAAGATTTACGCCCCCTGGTGGCCAAACAATTTTTTTACAAAAATTAGAAATTATATGCAAACGATTTCACACCAGGAGCTGTATCCGGTGCAGAAAGAATTTTTCAAATCGGAGATTTAGAAGCAGAGATATAGGGTGAAACGCAATTTATCGCTACGCCCCCTAGCGGAAAGTTTATTAAGTACTTGAAAAATTTGAAATTACATGAAAAACATGTCAATGGAAAACACTATCCAACAAAGAAGGAATTTTTCAAATCGGACTCCTAGAAGTAGAGATATTGACAGAAATAAGATATACATCTACGCCCCCTGGCGGAGAAATTGTGGGATATTTTAATAAGAAAGTATTCCGAAAAGGTTTATCAATGTGAGTGCATCAGTCCACGAAAGAATTTTTTCAATCGATATTTTAGAAGCTCCGATTTTATGGCAAATACATCAGAAGCAAAAATTAACACTTACGCCCTCTGGTGGCCAAAGTATTCCTTACCAAAAATTCGAAATTATATGCAAAAGATTTTTCATTAGGAGATGTATCCGCTGAAAAAAAGATTTTTCAAATCGGAGTTTTAGGAGAAGAGTTATAGGAAAAAATGTAATTTACTTTTACGCCCCCTGGCGGAAAATCTATGCGCAATTTGAAAATGAAACTATATCTAAAACACTCTTCGATATAAATGGAATCCAAAGATAAAATAATTTTTTCAATCGGATGTTTAGAAGCAAATATGTGGATTAAAACGTAATTTTGAATTCCACATCATCTGCAATTACGCCCCCTAGCGGCAAAATTGTGCATCGAAAAAAAAACGAAATGTAGGATCATCATTTGCATATTTCAAGCTTCCGAATGCAAAAAAATATTTTCAAATCGGACTAATAGTTGCAGAGATTCCGTGGGTACAGACGGACGGACGGACGGACGGACAAACCGATAACAGAAGCACGATCTTTTTTTACAAAAGACGTGCTAAAAAGGTGTAGCGATTCAAAATGTAGTAATGAAACATTTATTAGCGTTTGAAATCCTGTAAAAGAAGAGTTTATGGAATATAACAAAACATTAGTCATAGAGAAAGTAGTATGGTGCAAAAATAATTTTTTGCTAAGATCCTTGTGTGTGTGTGTGCGTGTGTGTGCGTGCGCGCGAGCAAGCGGAGTTACAAAAGTAAATAGAAAAATACACATTTATGCCTACCAGCAAAAAATTCATGAAAGTAGAAAATGTGCGGAAATGGTACGCCATAAAGCCATCCGATTCAGGAAGAGTTTTTGTTTTTCAAGCAGTTTCCTACATCGGATAACATTTTTGGCTATTTCACGCAGGAAACCTTTTTTTAGATAATCGCAAATGGATTATGCATTTGCTCACTCTAGCAGAAAAATTGCTGGGCATTACTGAAATCAGAAAAACGTTTGTAAATATTTTTTGTGATAATTGGCATCCAATGATCAAATAATTGTTTTATCAATCGTCATTATAAAAGTTTTCAAATTTTCAAGACCGTTTCAAGCAAAACGTATACGTTCACCTTTTGATCTTCCTGGAAATTTCAAACAAAATTTCGCTGATTATTTAGCGACAACCTGTGGAGAAGGTAAACTGAAAACACTTACTTTCAACACTAAAATATTTTTTTCTCTATGGTAAGTCTTAACGTGCAAGAAATGAAATCCTTCGCGACACAAATGATTCAGTTTTCTTTTTGTTTCAGCAAAACAATGATTTAAAAATTTTATACTGTCATTTAACGAAGTAACCGGGCGAGCGAAGTTGTGATAGATGTATTTCTTTCTACATTAACATTATAGTGATATAACAATAACAGGATGTCATGAATGAAATACGGGATTACACCATACAATACGAATTTTGACGATGAGAATCCGTTTTTTGGTGTAAATATGACAAGGATGGTAAGTCAGGTAATATCTGAAAACTTGAAAATTTCTTCGTCCTGGAGCGGGAATCGAATCAGCGTTTTCCGGATAGCGCTCGAGTGTGCTAACCACTACACATCCCACAACGACCAAGGCTCAAGTTTCCGATTAATTTGAATATACAATAACCATCAAAAGATTCGCTAGTCGAAGCAACCGGCATTCATGAATGCCGGTAAATTCAAATTTATCGGAAACGTGAGACTTGGTCCTTCTGGGTGGTGTAGTGGTTAGCATTCTTGGGTGCTATCCAGGAGACGCGAGTCTAATTATCTCTATAGGAAGACAAAATTTTCAAGTTTTCGGATAATACCTGACTTACCACATTTGTCATATTTACACCAAAAAACAGATTCTCATCTTCAAAATTTGTAAGAATAGGATGTTTTGGATTTTACGAGAAAAAATTATTTTTTGACCCAACATTTTAAGCATTCATGTAGTTCGTTTGACGGCAGATGCGTAACATTCAGTTATCAAGCAGGTGTGGAAGGACGATATCCTATGCTGTGAATTCTTATCTGGGCTCGGCATTGAACTGTATTGTATTCTCTACAATCAAAGCATCCGGGCAATGTTCTTTTTGATGTGAAAACTTTGTACCAGCGATACACCAAATTTAGTAACTACGCAAATTTCGTCCTTGGATGCAACGGAAACATTACAGAAATGACATCCTCCTGCATTTCCTTAACCATGAGAGTGAAACTTATTGGGACTGTTGCTTGGTATGCAACGCTGCTGTAGTTACCCTGTAACGTACCAGGAGATGTGACGTACCTGCCAGAAGGACGCACACGACATAAAGACAGATAGGAATCAGAATAAAACGTCCGCGTAGCTCAATTGGTAGAGCAACTTATTCCGGAATGAGGAGACCCGGGTTCGAATCCTGGCGCGGATAAAAATGACGGAGAAATTTACTTCGTTATAATGGCGCCCGAACTATCCGGATGACCCGACCGTTCAAAATCTCGCAATGGTGTGATGTTATTTCCACACCGCGAGATAGGAAAAGTAAGAGAATCCCTTCTCCAGCACTTCGAAAAAAAAAATAAATAAATAAAATAAAATAAGGGGGAGATGATGTAACGTACCAGGAGATGTGACGTACCTGCCAGAAGGACGCACACGACATAAAGGCAGATAGGAATCAGAATAAAACGTCCGCGTAGCTCAATTGGTAGAGCAACTTATTCCGGAATGAGGAGACCCGGGTTCGAATCCTGGCGCGGATAAAAATGACGGAGAAATTTACTTCGTTATAATGGCGCCCGAACTATCCGGATGACCCGACCGTTCAAAATCTCGCAATGGTGTGATGTTATTTCCACACCGCGAGATAGGAAAAGTAAGAGAATCCCTTCTCCAGCACTTCGAAAAAAAAAATAAATAAATAAAATAAAATAAGGGGGAGATGATGTAACGTACCAGGAGATGTGACGTACCTGCCAGAAGGACGCACACGACATAAAGGCAGATAGGAATCAGAATAAAACGTCCGCGTAGCTCAATTGGTAGAGCAACTTATTCCGGAATGAGGAGACCCGGGTTCGAATCCTGGCGCGGATAAAAATGACGGAGAAATTTACTTCGTTATAATGGCGCCCGAACTATCCGGATGACCCGACCGTTCAAAATCTCGCAATGGTGTGATGTTATTTCCACACCGCGAGATAGGAAAAGTAAGAGAATCCCTTCTCCAGCACTTCGAAAAAAAAAATAAATAAAATAAAATAAAATAAGGGGGAGATGATGTAACGTACCAGGAGATGTGACGTACCTGCCAGAAGCACGCACACGACATAAAGGCAGATAGGAATCAGAATAAAACGTCCGCGTAGCTCAATTGGTAGAGCAACTTATTCCGGAATGAGGAGACCCGGGTTCGAATCCTGGCGCGGATAAAAATGACGGAGAAATTTACTTCGTTATAACCCTGATATCATCCACTGTTAAACAGGCCCGGCCGTCAGTCGCGCAATCACCTCAGAGCTGTGGGTATCTCAGTTTCTATAACTACGATTTTACAAATTCAAACACTGTTGTACTTTGAAGTAGAAATGTAAAAATAAATAAACTTTTGTTTTATGGAAAATTAAAAGAGGCAAAATGTGCTATTTAACGAATGCGATTATATCGGGCTCGCCTTACCGCTCCTGAATCAATTAAACCACAAAAACCAAGTTCAGCTAATCATTAACACAAAGGTCTCAACAACAACAAAAATGATTCAAAATTAGCGAAATAAGCTGAAACTTGGGATTACATTCAACAGCCATCGATCGACTAGCACTGAATCATCATCAACTACGCCATTACTTAAAGTTCCAATCAGGCGCCGTCGACTACCTGGTACTCCACACTACGTCGAAATAAATATATGAGGTTAAATTGATTTTTGTGATGCATGCAAGATGTTTCACATAACGGAATCTATATTCTAATTCTATAAGGTTTCTTACTGTGAGTCCTATTTTGAGAGAACGGCTGAACGTAAAGATATGGTTGAGGTATCAAATTAAAGGTCTTACCATGTAGATGTGTCAGTCGAAAAGACAAATGAGATTACTGCAACAGTTCGGGTGTTCTAGGGCGGCAAAGTTCCCATGTAAAGTCTATGGGAGAAGCGTGCGGTTGACATTTGATCACCTGCGGTTGACTCACGCGTTGTTGAAGGCGGAAGCATGGAGGGACTATGATAGTCCAACGTCTTCTCTTTTTGAGCGAACCGTTGCGCAAAACAACGCTAGTAGGCATTCGTATCAAAGTTCTTCTCATCGGAACAGCGAACACTCTCAAAGACCTGATTGCGTTATGCCATTGGACTGTGTGATGTATATATACAATTTAATATTCATTCGATCCAGTTTATTCACGTAGGTAGGACGTTTTCTATTATGTAAAGACGTAAAGAAACATTCCGTTGACTATTGTTAATGAAAATATTATGGGCTACTGCTTATATACCATTGAGTTGCTCTCGGTACTCGTTAAACCTTCAGTAAAAAAAATAACAAACCTGGACTATTATCTTTACTGAAGTAGTTGAATGAATTTGTCAATCAAATAAAGTTTACATTTGTTGTTTCATATGAGTTTATCTTTAAAAAAAAACAAAAAAACTAACCGTCGATTCCGACGCGTGAAGAGAATTCGTAACGCGAATCTCATTCCAACAACAATTACAAATACAGTTGTGACTGAAGATGAGAGTGAAAGAGTGTGCTATCCGGTTCAATTTTTGCACATGATCGAGAGGACTGGACTTCCGCCTGACATTTTACGACTGAAAAAAGGTGAAGTCGTGATGCTCATCACGAACCTGGCCGCCCCGGTGGCGCAGGCTTATGATGATTCGTTCGTGAAGGGTCCTAAGCGCTGACTTATGATGATTCGTCCGAAAGGGGTCCGGGTTCGAATCCCGGTCAGGCATGGATGTTGTGTTTGTCTTACGGCACTGGCTCTCTCCCTTCCCTGGAACAAGTGACCCTAAATTAGGGACGGGCGACTGCTTATAGCCCATTGAGTTGCTCACGGTGGTCGTTAAACCTCCAATAAAAAAGAAAATATTTTCATTACAAGTGGAGGTAGAAAAGGACCCCATTGTTTATCAAAAATTTTCAGAAACAACCTGTAAGAGACCAGACCGATTCGTCTGCTTTTTACGATTCCAACATTACACAGTTCTACGTAATAACAAAAATCACAGAATTTCATTAACGCTCCGTCAATTATAGCAAGAGAAAAATGCTGCCGATAAGGAAATATTGTTATCCCTCTTTCTTTTTTTTTTCAGATATTATTCTTCCTCGAATTTCTTGGCGGATGTAGCAAAAAGTTTTGTTTACTGAAGCATTCGAGTAATCATTCGCGGAAGCGGTAAAGTAGCAGTCACTGGTTTGACAAGCATAAGTAGCGAATTCCAGCTGACTCAAAATTCTGTATCAACTACAACAGCAATTTTTGAGTGATCAGTGCCCCACAAATTGCTGAGATTACTGGAACTCACGGGTCTGCGTCTACCCCATAGTTAACCGTCAGCCTCATTTTGCATTTTTCGAGCGATATTACGCAGTCTTAAAAACATCGAGCGACATAAAGCGAAGTCTTAAAATATTGCATTATTTTCAGGAAAGGGGTATTTAGTCACACATACACACGCGTGCGCGCGCGCACACACACACACACACACACACACACACACACACACAAATAAGTGTGTGACGATTACGATTGATGGGTTGCCTCTGTTAATATTTAACTAGCGTTTATGCATTTCTTTCAGTTTATCTCTTATTCAGATTTGCATTATAGTAATGAATATGCATTTTTGTGTGTGTATATAGGCTACTATACTGCGCTCAAAAAGTTCCGGAACTTTTTATATTAAAAAAGAATGAGTACAGATAATACCTGTTTATGCGGTGTTTCCTTCGAAGTAGTTACCCTGTGCAAACTATGCATTTTTGCCAGCGCTCATACAAAGATTTAAATGCAGACTGCAAGCCTTCTTTTGCCACATCCTCCAGTGCCTTCGTCGCAGCTCGGTGCACTTGTTCGGAACTTGAGAAGCGTCGCCCCTTAGGCAAATTCTTCATTCGGGGAAAAAGGAAAAAGGCACACGGGGGCGAGATCAGGGGAATACGCTGGTTGTGGAAAAACGGGAATGTGATGCATGGATAGGTAATTGGACACCAGGAGGGATCTGTGAGCCGGCGGATTATCGTGATGGAGCACCCACGGGTTGGTCTTCCAAAGATCGGGTCGCATGCGCCTCACTGATTCTCGGATACGTTTTAGGAGGTTGATGTACTCTTCTTTAGTAATGCCGGCAACTTCTGCAATCGCTGCAACAGTTTTTCGAAGGTCATCTTTCACAATTTCTTTGGAAATGGCGATTTGTTCATCCGTTGTGGATGTTGAAGGTCGTCCTGACCTCTCATCATCCTCGATACTCTGTAGCCCGTTTTCAAATCGTCGATACCACCCATAAACTCTAGTTCGACTCATTGCACTCTTACCGTACAATGACTTAATCATTTGAAAAGTCTCAGCGAAAGATTTTCCGAGCAGAACACAAAGTTTTACACTTGAACGCTGTTCAAAATTCGATATCGTTGTCCTCGCGACGGAGTGTCTCGAATGCCTTTAATCACGAACTACGCACATACGTTATACGTGTTGGATCTGGATCAAACCGGTTTTGGCTGGTCGGTCACATCATGGTCTTTGCTTGCTCAGCGGGGAATGACGTAATTCCCTGACATTTGGCAAATATTCAAAAAGTTCCGGAACTTTTTAAACGTAGTAGTATATTTAAATAACAGCAGTATAAGGCACCTTATATGAGAACCGGCAGTTTATTCTTATGGAACACTATCCGTCATTTTGCTGTTTTGTAAGACTTGTGACGAATATTCTGTTTTAGCTTTCATTTTTAGCTCCTTTTCCTATGTAAATTTGAGTTTGTTCTCTTTTGCACTTTCCAACCTTAACGTGATATCTTCTCTCTCACATGAATGAGGTTTGGCAACACCCCTGAGATCCGTACGTAAGAGACGTATGAAAACATGACGAGATATATAAAGACTACACAGTAAATATGAGAGGGAGGTTTTGAAGGTGAACGTTAATGTTGTTTTTGCATAAGAGATTGCTTAATTGCCGTTTAAGTATTTTGAAGGCTACGTGTTCTACCTTAACGAAAGTGTTGTGTTTCATAGTTAATTGTTATTGTGGATATTACCCTAAGTTTCGTGATTTCACCTTGTTGAAGTACAAATGATCAAGTGCTTATTAACAGCAATAAATGATTAGCTGTAAGTAACAACTTCCTAAACTTTATTTGAGTGACTTGTATTTCATTGTAGGTGAAGTATTTGATCTATGTCTTAGTAAGTCAGCTGCACGTAAACGCTACAGACTCTTCCTAAAAGACGCCATATTTTATTCGTACTTTTTAGGAGAGTTATCGTTAAATACAATGGTGATGTTTGACTAGGGTCCCACATGATTGGAGATGGAACCAAAATGACAACTGTTACTAGCTGTCGAAGATACGAACTCCGGCAAAGAGGGGTCGGAGAATGAGGAGGAGGAGGATGCTAAAAGACAGAAGAGAGAGAGAGAGAGAGAGAGAGAGAGAGAGAGAGAGAGAGAGAGAGAGAGAGAGAGAGAGAGAGAGAGAGAGAGAGAGAGATTCTTGGAGAAACATAGTGACATTGATTTTGTGGTGTGGAATATAACTCATAAACTATGTAAATATGGGATATAACCAGAGTTGGCCAGGAATGCATTACAGAGTAATGGAAATACATATTACAATGAACGTGTAATGCATTACAAGGTAATGCAGTAACAGGTAATGCATTACAAGGTAATCCCAAGTATAGTTTGCACAAGGTAATGGAATTAATATGTAATGCATTACAATGAAGAGGATATAATTCAATTATTTAATAATGCCATTCAAACGCAATGGAATTATTTGGTAATAAAATTACATAATTTGCAAATAATAATTACATACTAATAGTTTATAGAAATATACGTGTGCCGAAAGCTATGTCTAGAAAAGTCGGCAATGTAACATAGCAGACAGAGACCGAAGTGTCGTTTAGAATGTTCTAGAAGCGGCAAGAATGGATTAGACGTTTGTAGAATGTTCCAGAATGATCGCGCAGTGGGAAGTTGGAAAGCTTTATGTAAATCAAGAATATTCCAGAAGGTTCAGATCCTGTCGTGATGTATATACTGTATAAAGGAGTCAGTCGCTCGCTAGTCCAGTGTTCGTATGGGACAAATAATGGACAACAACACTTGAGAAGTATGGCAAAAATGTCGAGTTTGCAAATTTCTGTAATATTCGGCAGTGCACTCTGAGTTGCTGAACTGTGAGTTTAGTGCTAATATGTGCTTTTGGCTATAGTAGGGTAATTGTTTTGGACAGTGAAACGTATGTAATGGACGAGAATAATGTACTGGAGATGGACGAAATGAGTATCTCTTACCGAAATAAACATCCCATTCGTGCTTACTTCGTATGTATTATTTCATTCAAATCACTTTACTTGCGGTGAAGACGGGGCAACTACTCGTGTCTTACACGTACAATCTCCAATACCTACATACACGCATTTGAGGTCCGAGGGTAAGGGATGCCATATTTTTGGTTGCTGGTTTATTCACGTTGTATTGTTACCCATAAGTTATTGGTTAATTACCAGCATATAGTTAACCATTAACGATTACGATTATAATGGGTAATCGCTACAAGTCATTACAGTTACCATGTAATTCTAATGACCAGTTCACTACTACCATGTAATGGTAACACTAAGTTCTTGTTCCCATTACCAATACGCTGTAGTGCTTTACTGATTAATTCAATTACGATTTTGCCCAACTCTGGATATAACCCCATAGACTATGTAAATATTGTGTATAAGATAAATTATACTACCAGTAATGATACTAAAACAGTGAACGAAAAGATAAACGAACCGCAAAGACTGGGCCCGCCGGGAGAAATGCCTACAACCAGCGCCCGCTGCGTCACAACACACTTACTTCGAGTAGTTCTCAGTACCGGAAAATATGAAATCGTTCAACAGTGCATCAAATGCTGAGAAAGTAACAAAATTTGAACTTTTATCATATTAATCGAAACCTATTCTTTTGTGATGGTGACGTATCTTTTGAAATGAAGAAATAATGTAATTTCGACGATGTTTCGCAAGACCATCAGTGAATAACTCCAGACTTCATTAACAAAGTATATGTTATAACGAAGTAAATTTCTCCGTCATTTTTGGTCTACGCCGGGATTCGAACCCGAGGCCGCTTATTCCGGAACAAGTCGCTCTACCAACTGAGCTACGCAGACGATTATTCTGATTCCTATCTGCCTTTAAGTCGTGTGCGTCCTGCTGGCAGGTACGTCACATCTCCCCCCCCCGAAAGAGGGCCGGGGGCATGGCGGCCCACGGGTCAGCCGTGACCATGAATCGTTGCAGGCAGCCATCCACTGTAGAACGTGCACTTGAGAACTCCCAGTCAATCTGCTGTGTTGAATGCAACATCACACATTTTTTTATTTTTCGAAGCGCTGGAGAAGGAATTCTCTGATTTTTCCTGTCTCGCGGTGTGGAAATAACATCACCCCAATGCGAGATTTTGAACGGCCGGGTCATCCGGATAGTTCGGGCGCCATTATAACGAAGTAAATTTCTCCGTCATTTTTGGTCTACGCTGGGATTCGAACCCGAGGCCGCTTATTCCGGAACAAGTCGCTCTACCAACTGAGCTACGCAGACGATTATTCTGATTCCTATCTGCCTTTAAGTCGTGTGCGTCCTGCTGGCAGGTACGTCACAATGTTTTCTCACACTTTCACTGATAAAGAGTTTTTCTTTGGTGCTTAAATACCACTGTGAAGAACTACAAGGAAATACATGCACACTGCCTTCCCAAATTTACAATCTGAACCGCTAGTTCCATCTCCAACAAATAGTCGGATGGCAGCGCATCAGACCATTCGAGCGACAGTTTCCAAGCATTCGAAGAAAGCAACTGCGTGTCCGTTTAACTTGATACTTTCAGCCCCCCCCCGAAAGAGGGCCGGGGGCATGGCGGCCCACGGGTCAGCCGTGACCATGAATCGTTGCAGGCAGCCATCCACTGTAGAACGTGCACTTGAGAACTCCCAGTCAATCTGCTGTGTGGACTGCAACATCACACATTTTTTATTTTTCGAAGCGCTGGAGAAGGAATTCTCTGATTTTTCCTGTCTCGCGGTGTGGAAATAACATCACACCAATGCGAGATTTTGAACGGCCGGGTCATCCGGATAGTTCGGGCGCCATTATAACGAAGTAAATTTCTCCGTCATTTTTGGTCTACGCCGGGATTCGAACCCGAGGCCGCTTATTCCGGAACAAGTCGCTCTACCAACTGAGCTACGCAGACGATTATTCTGATTCCTATCTGCCTTCAAGTTGTGTGCGTCCTGCTGGCAGGTACGTCACAATGTTTTCTCACACTTTCACTGAAAAAGAGTTTTTCTTTGGTGCTTAAATACCACTGTGAAGAACTACAAGGAAATACATGCACACTGCCTTCCCAAATTTACAATCTGAACCGCTAGTTCCATCTCCAACAAATGGTCGGATGGCAGCGCATCAGACCATTCGAGCGACGGGCGGCAGTTTCCAAGCATTCGAAGAAAGCAACTGCGTGTCCGTTTAACTTGATACTTTCAGGCGTGAAATGTAGAAGTTTTTTAATTAACAATTGTAATGTTCGTGTAGATAGAGCTACATGAATCAGTTCTCAAAAACTTCATCTACAGAGGAGCAGGAGTAATGTAAGAGAACGTCGAGAAAAAGATACTTACGATTAGTCTTTCACCCACTAATCCTATGGCACTCAACAAGGCGTAACTGCAACTCTTTTTAGTATTACTATCTTAATCAAACGAACGTGAGTTAATAATAATAACCCTTGGTTAAGAAAATGACAACAACACTAAAAAATAACATGCTGCCTTCAAATACCTTCAATCATACAAGGTCTCTTCCACAATTAACGTTATAACTTCCGCCATTTCCTCTCACTGCTGCTGCTGGTTCTCGTCGGACACATCTACACGTCACACGTTCTGACCTCAAGATGTTGCCAACTATACTCTTGCGAGAGAGAAGATCTCACGTTAAGTTTGAAAAACACTAAAGGAGAATGAACTCAAATTTACATAGAAACGGTAACTAAAAATTAAAGTTATGTTAGAGTATGCGTCACACAATGTAAGGTAGATGTCTGCACGGGCAGGCCGGGTCTTTGCTCATTTCTAAGTTGGGAAAACGTACTAGGCTCGGGCCTTCAATATTTAATGTAACACATTCACGAGCCGAGCAGGGTGTTTTTTATGGGCAAAACAATCGCTGTACGGTGCCTTTCTCGTTTGGATATTTCGCAACATACAGCAGCAGGATAAAATTGAATAATTTCCGCTTTTGGAAAAAATAGAAGTTTTACGACATCTTCCCCTCCTACAAAACAATTGGAATGGGTCAGCTCCCTTAGTTTTTCAATGTGAATGTGGTCCCTTCTCTCTCTCTCCCTCTCCCTAACTCATGCTTCAGGGCAGGCTATTAACTGCACCATTTGTAGACCGAGCCGCCCGCTCACAGACGATATTTTTAACTGTTCTGGTCGGCGACACTTTGTTCTCTAGATGTGTGAAAAGCTTTTAAGTGGTCTTAAATAGCACGGGAGAAATGGGCTGGGAGAAACTTAATTCTGCGTATAAATCTCTACCGTATTTTCCCCATTTGTATTCTCAGGGAGTCAGCAGATGGCTAATGAACCCTTAGGTATCCCAGCCCAGCCGTTTTCAAAACTTCTGTGACACTGGTTAGCTGGGAAGTTTGTAGATGTTTTCCCATTTGTACTCTCAGGGAATCAGCAGATGGCAAATGAAACCTTAGGTATCCCAGCCCAGCAGTTTTCAAAACTTCTGTGACACTGGTTAGCTGGGAAGTTTGTAGATGTTTTCCCATTTGTACTCTCAGGGAATCACCAGATGGCAAATGAACCCTTAGGTATCCCAGCCCAGCCCTTTTCAAAACTTCTGTGACACTGGTTAGCTGGGAAGTTTGTAGATGTTTTCCCATTTGTACTCTCAGGGAATCAGCAGATGGCAAATGAAACCTTAGGTATCCCAGCCCAGCCCTTTTCAAAACTTCTGTAACACTGGTTAGCTAGGCAGTCTGTCGTTGTTTTCCCATATGTACTCTCAGGGAATCAGCAGATGGCAAATGAACCCTTAGGAATCCCAGCCCAGCCGTTTTCAAAACTTCTGTGACACTGGTTAGCTGGGAAGTTTGTAGATGTCTTCCCATTTGTACTCTCAGGGAATCAGCAGATGGCAAATGAACCCTTAGGTATCCCAGCCCAGCGCTTTTCAAAACTTCTGTGACACTGGTTAGCTAGGCAGTCTGTCGTTGTTTTCCCATGTGTACTCTCAGGGAATCAGCAGATGGCAAATGAACCCTTAGGTATCCCAGCCCAGCCGTTTTCAAAACTTCTGTGACACTGGTTAGCTGGGAAGTTTGTAGATGTTTTCCCATTTGTACTCCCAGGGAATCAGCAGATGGCAAATGAACCCTTAGGTATCCCAGCCCAGCCCTTTTCAAAACTTCTGTGACACTGGTTAGCTAGGCAGTCTGTCGTTGTTTTCCCATGTGTACTCTCAGGGAATCAGCAGATGGCAAATGAACCCTTAGGTATCCCAGCCCAGCCGTTTTCAAAACTTCTGTGACACTGGTTAGCTAGGCAGTCTGTCGATGTTTTCCCATTTGTACTCTCAGGGAATCAGCAGATGGCAAATGAACCCTTAGGTATCCCAGCCCAGCCGTTTTCAAAACTTCTGTGACACTGGTTAGCTGGGAAGTTTGTAGATGTTTTCCCATTTGTACTCTCAGGGAATCAGCAGATGGCAAATGAACCCTTGTCCCAGCCCAGCCCAGCCGTTTTCAAAACTTCTGTGACACTGGTTAGCTGGGCAGTCTGTCGTTGTTTTCCCATTTGTACTCTCAGGGAATCAGCAGATGGCAAATGAACCCTTAGGTATCCCAGCTCAGCCCTTTTCAAAACTTCTGTGACACTGGTTAGCTGGGAAGTTTGTAGATGTTTTCCCATTTGTACTCCCAGGGAATCAGCAGACGGCAAATGAAACCTTAGGTATCCCAGCCCAGCCATTTTCAAAACTTCTGTGAAACTGGTTAGCTAGGCAGTCTGTCGTTGTTTTCCCATTTGTACTCTCAGGGAATCAGCAGATGGGAAATGAACCCTCAGGTATCCCAGCCCAGCCGTTTTCAAAACTTCTGTGCCACCGGTTAGCTGGGAAGTTTGTAGATGTTTCCCCATTTGTACTCTCAGGGAATCAGCAGATGGCAAATGAACTCTTAGGTATCCCAGCCCAGCCGATTTCAAAACTTCTGTGACACTGGTTAGCTATAAAGTTTGTAGATGTTTTCCCATTTGTACTCTCAGGGAATCAGCAGATGGCAAATGAACCCTTAGGTATCCCAGCCCAGCACTTTTCAAAACTTCTGTGACACTGGTTAGCTGGGAAGTTTGTAGATGTTTTCCCATTTGTACTCTCAGGGAATCAGCAGATGGCAAATGAACCCTTAGGTATCCCAGCCCAGCCGTTTTCAAAACTTCTGTGACACTGGTTAGCTGGGAAGTTTGTAGATGTTTTCCCATTTGTACTCTCAGGGAATCAGCAGATGGCAAATGAACCCTTAGGTATCCCAGCCCAGCCGTTTTCAAAACTTCTGTGACACTGGTTAGCTGGGAAGTTTGTAGATGTTTTCCCATTTGTACTCTCAGGGAATCAGCAGATGGCAAATGAACCCTTAGGTATCCCAGCCCAGCCGTTTTCAAAACTTCTGTGACGCTGCTTAGCTAGGCAGTCTGTCGTTGTTTTCCCATTCGTACTCTCAGGGAATCAGCAGATGGCAAATGAACCCTTAGGTATCCCAGCCCAGCCGTTTTCAAAACTTCTGTGACACTGGTTAGCTGGGAAGTTTGTAGATGTTTTCCCATTTGTACTCTCAGGGAATCAGCAGATGGCAAATGAACCCTTAGGTATCCCAGCCCAGCCGTTTTCAAAACTTCTGTGACACTGGTCAGATGGACAGACTGTCGTTGTTTTCCCATTTGTACTCTCAGGGAATCAGCAGATGGCAAATGAACCCTTAGGTATCCCAGCCGAGCCGTTTTCAAAACTTCTGTGACACTGATTAACTGGGAAGTTTGTAGATGTTTTCCCATTTGTACTCTCAGGGAATCAGCAGATGGCAAATGAACCCTTAGGTATCCCAGCCCAGCCATTTTCAAAACTTCTGTGACACTGGTTAGCTAGGCAGTCTGTCGTTGTTTTCCCATTTGTACTCTCAGGGAATCAGCAGATGGCAAATGAACCCTTAGGTATCCCAGCCCAGCCGTTTTCAAAACTTCTGTGACACTGGTTAGCTGGGAAGTTTGTAGATGTTTTCCCATTTGTACTCTCAGGGAATCAGCAGATGGCAAATGAACCCTTAGGTATCCCAGCCCAGCCGTTTTCAAAACTTCTGTGACACTGGTCAGATGGACAGACTGTCGTTGTTTTCCCATTTGTACTCTCAGGGAATCAGCAGATGGCAAATGAACCCTTAGGTATCCCAGCCGAGCCGTTTTCAAAACTTCTGTGACACTGGTTAACTGGGAAGTTTGTAGATGTTTTCCCATTTGTACTCTCAGGGAATCAGCAGATGGCAAATGAACCCTTAGGTATCCCAGCCCAGCCATTTTCAAAACTTCTGTGACATTGGTTAGCTAGGCAGTCTGTCGTTGTTTTCCCATTTGTGCTCTCAGGGAATCAGCAGATGGCAAATGAACCCTTAGGTATCCCAGCCCAGCCGTTTTCAAAACTTCTGTGACACTGGTTAGCTGGAAAGTTTGTAGATGTTTTCCCATTTGTACTCTCAGGGAATCAGCAGATGGCAAATGAACCCTTAGGTATCCCAGCCTAGCCGTTTTCAAAACTTCTGTGACACTGGTTAGCTGGGAAGTTTGTAGATGTTTTCCCATTTGTACTCTCAGGGAATCAGCAGATGGCAAATGAACCCTTAGGTATCCCAGCCCAGCCGTTTTCAAAACTTCTGTGACACTGGTCAGATGGACAGACTGTCGTTGTTTTCCCATTTGTACTCTCAGGGAATCAGCAGATGGCAAATGAACCCTCAGGTATCCCAGCCGAGCCGTTTTCAAAACTTCTGTGACACTGGTTAACTGGGAAGTTTGTAGATGTTTTCCCATTTGTACTCTCAGGGAATCAGCAGATGGCAAATGAACCCTTAGGTATCCCAGCCCAGCCATTTTCAAAACTTCTGTGACAATGGTTAGCTAGGCAGTCTGTCGTTGTTTTCCCATTTGTACTCTCAGGGAATCAGCAGATGGCAAATGAACCCTTAGGTATCCCAGCCCAGCCATTTTCAAAACTTCTGTGACACTGGTTAGCTGGGAAGTTTGTAGATGTTTTCCCATTTGTACTCTCAGGGAATCAGCAGATGACAAATGAGCCCTTAGGTATCCCAGCCCAGCCGTTTTCAAAACTTCTGTGACACTGGTCAGATGGACAGACTGTCGTTGTTTTCCCATTTGTACTCTCAGGGAATCAGCAGATGGCAAATGAACCCTTAGGTATCCCAGCCGAGCCGTTTTCAAAACTTCTGTGACACTGGTTAACTGGGAAGTTTGTAGATGTTTTCCCATTTGTACTCTCAGGGAATCAGCAGATGGCAAATGAACCCTTAGGTATCCCAGCCCAGCCATTTTCAAAACTTCTGTGACACTGGTTAGCTAGGCAGTCTGTCGTTGTTTTCCCATTTGTACTCTCAGGGAATCAGCAGATGGCAAATGAACTCTTAGGTATCCCAGCCCAGCCGATTTCAAAACTTCTGTGACACTGGTTAGCTATAAAGTTTGTAGATGTTTTCCCATTTGTACTCTCAGGGAATCAGCAGATGGCAAATGAACCCTTAGGTATCCCAGCCCAGCCCTTTTCAAAACTTCTGTGACACTGGTTAGCTGGGAAGTTTGTAGATGTTTTCCCATTTGTACTCTCAGGGAATCAGCAGATGGCAAATGAACCCTTAGGTATCCCAGCCCAGCCGTTTTCAAAACTTCTGTGACACTGGTTAGCTGGGAAGTTTGTAGATGTTTTCCCATTTGTACTCTCAGGGAATCAGCAGATGGCAAATGAACCCTTAGGTATCCCAGCCCAGCCGTTTTCAAAACTTCTGTGACACTGGTTAGCTGGGAAGTTTGTAGATGTTTTCCCATTTGTACTCTCAGGGAATCAGCAGATGGCAAATGAACCCTTAGGTATCCCAGCCCAGCCGTTTTCAAAACTTCTGTGACGCTGCTTAGCTAGGCAGTCTGTCGTTGTTTTCCTATTCGTACTCTCAGGGAATCAGCAGATGGCAAATGAACCCTTAGGTATCCCAGCCCAGCCGTTTTCAAAACTTCTGTGACACTGGTTAGCTAGGCAGTCTGTCGATGTTTTCCCATTTGTACTCTCAGGGAATCAGCAGATGGCAAATGAACCCTTAGGTATCCCAGCCCAGCCGTTTTCAAAACTTCTGTGACACTGGTTAGCTGGGAAGTTTGTAGATGTTTTCCCATTTGTACTCTCAGGGAATCAGCAGATGGCAAATGAACCCTTAGGTATCCCAGCCCAGCCATTTTCAAAACTTCTGTGACACTGGTTAGCTAGGCAGTCTGTCGTTGTTTTCCCATTTGTACTCTCAGGGAATCAGCAGATGGCAAATGAACCCTTAGGTATCCCAGCCCAGCCGTTTTCAAAACTTCTGTGACACTGGTTAGCTGGGAAGTTTGTAGATGTTTTCCCATTTGTACTCTCAGGGAATCAGCAGATGGCAAATGAACCCTTAGGTATCCCAGCCCAGCCCTTTTCAAAACTTCTGTGACACTGGTTAGCTGGGAAGTTTGTAGATGTTTTCCCATTTGTACTCTCAGGGAATCAGCAGATGGCAAATGAACCCTTAGGTATCCCAGCCCATCCCTTTTCAAAACTTCTGTGACACTGGTTAGCTGGGAAGTTTGTAGATGTTTTCCCATTTGTACTCTCAGGGAATCAGCAGATAGCAAATGAACCCTTAGGTATCCCAGCCCAGCCCTTTTCAAAACTTCGGTGACACTCGTTAGCTGGGAAGTTTGTAGATGTTTTCCCATTTGTACTCTCAGGGAATCAGCAGATGGCAAATGAACCCTTAGGTATCCCAGCCCAGCCCTTTTCAAAACTTCTGTGACACTGGTTAGCTGGGAAGTTTGTAGATGTTTTCCCATTTGTACTCTCAGGGAATCAGCAGATGGCAAATGAACCCTTAGGTATCCCAGCCCAGCCCTTTTCAAAATTTCTGTGACACTGGTTAGCTAGGCAGTCTGTCGTTGTTTTCCCATTTGTACTCTCAGGGAATCAGCAGATGGCAAATGAACCCTTAGGTATCCCAGCCCAGCCCTTTTCAAATCTTCTGTGGCACTGGTTAGCTGGGCAGTCTGTCGTTGTCTTCCCTTAGCATATGCTCAGTTCAGTGTTGCTGATAAATGCTCTTCCATACTTATTATGGAGTTTAAGAAAGCGAAAGATTTTCGCGAAAAAATCGCTTCAGGAGAATATGTGCTTGTAGACAATCTAAAATACAACGATCGGACTCATAATTCTGGATATTTCGTACTTTTCGAATTAACACCCCCTCTCCCTCCCTATCCCCAAGGATATTCCGAATCTGGCGGTAGGCAATGACAATTTGAAAACCCCAAAAATTTGAAAGGCATGGAAATTGTCGTTTACATGCAATATTTTTGAATATACAAGCCCCTCCCCCCTCTTAAGACGTCATGTGACTTACACAGAGGCACAGAAATATTCCGAATTAATGTTTATTGTAATAGAATACGTGTAGCAATTACGAAAACGAAAACTCTTCAGGAGTCGAATGACCGAGTGCACCAGGTGTCAAATTCGTGTTTTAGTAATTGTTGAAATTTTACTGGCCGGAGCCCGGGCCTTGGAAACAGGAGAAATATACGGGCCGGATTCGGCCGGGCTTTAATTACAAAATTTGAAATGGGCCGGATTGGGCCGGGCTTTAATTATAAAATTTGAAATGGGCCGGGCCTTGGACGTGCGGACTTGGGCCGGGCCGGGATTTCCAAATTAATGCCCGTGCAGAACTCTAATGTAAGGGCATATCAACATTGGCAACTTTTAGTAGTCGGAGAAGAAATGCGTTCAATGGCAGCAGAATATATTCAAACCTGAGAATACGAGCCACTGTGCTTCCTTATACACTGTGCTTAATGGAAGGTGTAGTAAAGTTCTAACCATATCCTGAAGCCCATGGACCTACATTCAAGTCGGGCGACACCTTGTAGCTTTGGATCTGATGAGAAGTCATTAACTGTCGCTTCCCTAGTAGTGGCGCATGACTTAGAGTTTGTTAAAAATGCCCCTCATACTTTTTAGGCGGTAAAACTGTTACACCCTCCGTATCGTGAATAAAATGCGGTAGCATACTAAACAGGATTATTTTCTATAAAAAAAAGTGCAAGTGTACACCGTCACTTGCATCGTAAGAATTCACAGACTCACACAAGAACATTTGTACTTCATACTCATTACCTTTCTCTCTAGCAGGCATTCCTGAATCTGGCAATCCAATGATTTCTTTGTCCTTGCTCTACTTTTTTCTCCTTCGATTTCGTACGAATAAATTCTACTTGTTAGTATTCTGTCACCATCTCAAGGCATTTCTATCCACCCTACTAACAGCATTTTGCTTCATATTACAACCTACAACAGTTTCTCGGTCCGATCATGAACAGAAGTAGTCTTGCCATAAACTGCCCGTACGTAAAGCATCTATCTAGCACAGAGATGACTCTTGCGTTTCTACTGCAGTACTACGTCTTACAATTAGAGTAGGAAAAATTGCACTTTCACGTACAGTCATCAGAGATCTTTTCGAGAACCCATCAGTACTCTACAATTCTCCTAAAGCAACTAATGCTTTAAAAGCTGAATTCACTCTTCCAATAATTTCACAATCAAATTTGTTTTCCCAGTAAAATACGCTTAATAAATGTACAAACTTATCCACCTGGCCTAACTCCGTGAAATTTCGCCTAATTTTGCATTTAGTCCTTCGCTCTGAAACTATAACTTTAGGTTTCCCATATTTATGCTCATTTCGAATTTCATACATATTTCGTCAATCCTGGACAACATGCTCTGCAATCTACTTTTGCTATCGGGAAACGGAAGTGTGTCATCACCATAAAATAACCTGCACATAAAGAAATTCCCAAGACGTAAATCATTGTTGTCCACTTTAGTGACATGCAAGCATTCCTACACAAATACACTGCTGGCCATCCAAAATGCAACACCAAGAAGGACACGAGATAGCAAAGCCAGATTTACTCAACACATAACAACAAATACAAAGATGAAACGATTGAGCTTACAGGCCAGTGCGACTTGCGGAACACGCAGACATCAATAGCTCGTGTGCCCCCCATGGCTGGCAATAACGGCGGCTACACGCCGCGGCATCGAGCGAAAGAGGCTTTGGATATGGGCTTGGGGTATGTCGGTCCAGGCTGCTTCCACACGTTGCCACAGTTCATCAGGCGCAGCCGCGGACAATGCTTGCCGGGCCACTCGGTTGCCGATCAGCGATCAGACATGTTCGATGGGCGACATATTGGGAGAACAGGCTGGTCACGGCAACAGTAACATCTGGTGGGCCGTGAAGAATTGTTGCGTGATGCGTGCCATGTGCGGGCGCGTATTGTCCTGTTGAAACGTGGCCGCTGGCAGGTCCTGCAGGTAAGGGAGGACTACAGGCTCCAAAACGTCGGAGATGTAGCGGTGGCTGTTGAGTGTACCGGCGACGCGTACCAGAGGGGTGCGGGTGTCATATCCAATTGCGCACCAAACTATAACGCAAGGCGACGGGCCGGTATAGCGATGCATAATGCAGGCGTCATACAGTCTCTCGCAGCGGTGCCGCAATGCGCGGTTCCGACCATTGTGGTATTGCAGGCAGAAGGAGGATTCATCGGAGAAGACAATGTCGTGCCACTCCGTAGTCCAGGTTCGGCGTTCAACGGCCCACTGCCGCCGCACTCGCCCGTGGTGTAAACGTCAATGGTAATAGAAGCAATAGGCGCCTTGCGACAAGTCCCCGCTCCTGCAGACGACGTCGAAAGGTACATGCTGACAAAGGTTGTTGAGCAACACACCCTAATTTTGGCGCTAACGTTCGTGATGTGGCGGTGCGAGCCGTCAATGCCCTCCGCACTATATGCTGGTCCTCTCGTTCGATGGTGTGACGCGGTTGTGGCACTCACTCACGTCGGTCCGTCCGTCCCTCCTTCACCCACCGAATCCATACTAGCCTCACTGTGGCTGTATGTCGTCCCACACGGGCGCCGATGTCTAGCTACGATAAACCGCTGTCGCGACAAACCACTATTCGTCCTTTGTCGAACTCCGAAACGTGCTGGGAAGCTTCCTGATGCCTCGTCGCAGAATGACTGCCGCATTCAGTGACGAGGCATCAGGAAGCTTCCCACGCACAGGTCCGGCAGCACAACACACTTCCACTACTTACACCCCGCCTTCTGTGCACCCTTCTTATAGTGTTTCTCGGTTGTGTGCCGGGCGCACATGATTTACATGTACCCTGCAATGCTAATCGTTTTAATGTCCTCTCGTGGGCGAAGCATGCTGCGAATTTCAGACCAATCAGATGCTTCCTTCTCGGTGTTGCATTTTGTGTGGCCAGCAGTGTATATCGAACATCCATATTTCTTAAAGAGTTCAACATTTTGGTTTGTTGGAAAGTGTTTAAGAGGTTCAGCACAGAAGGTTTATCATCTTCATTTAAGTCAATATGAAGTTGAAAACACTGAGGATAATTAATGCGGACATAAATCAAGCTGTTCTTCCATGTAACGTGACCGCAGAAATTTGGAGTTCGATTCCCGTTCCAGGAAGATGAAATTTTCAAATTTCTACGGTCACATTACATGGAAGAACAGCTTGATTTATGTCCGTATTTCATTTAAGGCTTTTTTTCCAGTTCGAGAGAGTCTTCATTTGTGATCCTGTCTCTTTGGAATCGAAGAGACTCATTCACAGTTGGACTTGAAGACACCGTTAAGGTGTCTTCAAGTCCAACTGTCCTTGCAACGACGTCATGTTTTTAAATGGAAAGTTGAACTCCAGAACCTAAAACATGAGATTAGGTGATCTCAGCACAAACCTTTTTCCCCAGTTCCCTCCATGTAAAACCCTAAAATTTGAATCTCGAAAATTTTCAATCACATTTTCGATGTAAACGTTCTTTCAAATTTGTTTGGCTTAAAGCTAATTTTGCCATTGGTGTCTTTAATCACCCGGAGACAGAAACTTTTAAAAGTTGCAGTGACAACTTGATTCGCAGACTGTTTAAGGGCTGTCGAGGTCAATAGCAGAAACATTACATTAGCGTTAACATCAGCAGGTATTCTTGTGAAGTGTCTGTCCACGAGCATTATTCAGGAAGAGAAGAAAATTTAAAAGCATATTTATCCTCTTACTATAAGCCTTCACTTCATTGCTGAGTTCATGGGAAAAGTAGGTCGTGCCGATACGCAGCTCCTATTCTGAGTTATATAAATCGCGTAATAGCAAAACACCACACATAAAGTCAGAGCTTGTAAAGCGAGAGAATACCTGTGCTGTCTACTGTATTATGGCATGCTGCATGGAGACATTATAAACCGATGAGCCATTACATTATGACCACCTACCTAATAAGCTGTAGGAACCCCCTTTAGCCCAGAAAACAGCGTCCACTCGGCGAGGCATCGATTTCATGAGGTGGCGATAGGTATCCTGGGATATCCGATACCACAATGTCAACAGCAGGTCCTCCAGTTCCCTTACATTTCGGAGTGGTGGTGATTTAGCTCGAACCTGCTTTTCCAAGTCGAACTAAAACTGTTTAGTTAGGTTCATGTCAGGTGCATTTGGAGGTCAGGGCATTAACAGAAAGTCACGAGCATGTTCCTCGAACCACTCCTTGACGATTTTGGCAGTGTGGCATGGCGCATTATCCTAGTGGTAATGGCTATCCCCAGCAGGGAACACGGTTGCCATGAATGGGTAAACTTGGTCCGCAACGATGCTCAGATACCTAACAGCTGTCAGGGATTGTGCTGTTGGGATAATGGGGCCTAAAGTGTCCCAAGAAAACATCGCCCACAGCAAAAAACTGTCGCCGACATGTTTCCGCCCAACAGTGCATCCAAGTGCTATAGCCTCCGTTGGTAATCGGCGTATCCGCGCTTGGCCGTCTACGTGATGCACCAGAAATCTTGATTCATCAGTCCAGGCCAACTTCTTCCAATCAACCATGGTCCAATCTCGATGATCTTGGGCCCATTTCATGCGTTGCTGGCGATGACGAGCAGTGAGAATGGGAACTCGGCTGTGTCTTCGCCTACCCAGGCCCACGCGCAGAAGGCTTCGATAAACTGTGTGCTCAGACACATTACACTGTTCACCACTGTTACATCTGATGGGTGATTTGGCGCATTGTGACCCTGCGGTCGCTGTGAACCATGCGCGACATTCTTCTCTCCCCTCTGACACCAGTGAGCTGCGGACGACACACGGCTGGACGATGGCTCATCGTTTGGCCATCATCAGTACACCACTTTTGATACGTACTCACTACAGCTCCACGTGAACAACCAACAAGCTGCGCAGTTTCCGAGATCGTAGTTCCGAGGCGTTGTGTCATCACAATTTGTCCTTTATCAAACTCCCATAATAATCTGTAGCTTTTCCCATCCTGACTCCGAACATTCTACTAACCGAAAGCCTGTCCTCCGGTTCTATATGTACTGCTCTGTGAACTTCATCTGCGCCACCATTCTATCTCAAGGCGCGCTCATTTCTCTAGGCTGGGGATGGTCATAACGTACTGGCTCATCAGCGTGTAATATTGTTTTTGTTATTATACACTGCTCAGTATTGAAATTACCCCACTCAAAAAAGAGTTCAAGTATCAACCAGTAGCGTGCGGTCGTTGTGTGCAACGCCTGCATTGCATGTCCTAATTAAATGCATAAATTTGCTCTTTCAAAAAAGGAAGAATTACACGAAGAAAAGCTTTGTGCTGCCGTTTTTTTTTATCGGAAATTAAAACTGAGTACCTGGTTTATGGGGTGATTGAAGAAAGAAATAAGAAGAGTTTTATTGAAAACCAAATTCACATATTTGTGTGTAATTTAGCCGGAACTGAAACAAAGCGCAAATGCCAAAACATACAAGAAAGAGATCTCGGCTGAGTGAGCGTAAGATTGGTGTATGCAATTCTAGAGGTATAAATGACAAGATGAATGGGGTGATTAAAGAAATGAATAAGTATAAATTGGATGTGAAACCAAAATGAAAGGAATTGGGATGGAAGTGAATGGAATGGTGAGTGTGTGGTCTGGAGTATTGTAATGTGAGAGGGCAGGTTGGTGTAGGTGTGATTTTAAGTGAAACGATGAAGAACAACTTGATTCACTATAGCTGCATAAGTGAGAGAATTCTTTGGATTCGTTTGAAAGTGAAACTTCAGGGAACAATAATTGTTGTAGTTTATGCTCCTTGGGACTCGGAACCTTCTGATTACAAGGAAGATTTCTGGAATGAGCTAAGAGCTGTTTTGACACAGTTTGGTGTCAAAACAGCTCTTGTCATTTGTAAATGACATGATTATTTACACCATCATTGGTTTAAATGATCAGCGTTCTTTTACTACAAAGCTGATTAGTAATTTCTTATAAAACAAGTGCCTCAGCGTTGTATTGGTTTTAATTTTCATTCCGTATAGTAGTTCGTGGAGTACCGGTAATACACTATCTACCAACAAGTAATAGGACATCTGTGATAGCAAAGGAAAACAAAGTTTATTCACCTTCAATAGTTGGTGGAGCCACCACGAGCGGCGATTACAGCTGCGACCCTCCGGGGCATACTCTCAACCAGGCGTTGTACGACGGCTAGCGGTATTTTCTTCCACGCGGCTTGGAGAAGACAGGTCAGTTCCTTCACCGATTTCGGACGGTGGGGGCACCCCTTACGTCGACGCTCCAACTCGTCCCAGAGGTGCTCGATAGTGTTACGGTCCGGGCTCTGCGCAGGCCAGTCTATTCGATTAACCCCATTGTCATCATACCAAGCCATGGTGAACCTCGCAACATGACAGGTGGCATTGTCATCCCGAAAGTAACATGGGTCCAACCCGTAAAACTGCCACAACGTAGGAAGCGCATGGTCATCCAAAATGGTGCAGTAGGTCTCGGTGTTGAGTCTACCAGGAATTGCGATCAAGTGTCCCGTGCCATACCAGGAGAAACACCCTCATAGCATAATTCCACCGCCGCCGAACTTCACAGTTGGCACAATACATTCCGGCAGGAGGCGTTCTCCAGGCAGAAGCCAAACCCAGACCCTACCAATCGAACGGTAGAGGGTGAACCTTGATTCGTCGCTCCAGAGAACCTGTTTCCACTGTTCAACGGTCCACTGTCGACGTTCTTTGCACCACTTTAGCCGAGCAGCGCTATTGAACTTGGTGATCAAAGGCTTGTGAGCGGCAGCACGTCCATTACAACCGAGCAGATGGGCTTCCTTACAGATGGTATTCATCGAAAGAACACGCCCGGATGCCTGTTGAAACTCCTCGCGGATGTGGCCCATCGATTTGGTGCGGTTCTTCCGAATTTCTCTGGCCAGCACCCGTCGGTCTCTAACTCCCAGTTTTGTGGGTCTGCCGGGTCAGGGCACATTCCGACAGTCACCTTTCATCTTCCACTTGCCAATTACGTAGGCCACTATCGATTTTGGGTGCTTCAACTCGCTGGATATGCCACGTATGGATCGGCCATTTCTGTGATACCCGACGATTACACCTTTCTCGAAATCAGAGAGCTCCGAACTACGTGTCATCTTGCATGCGACTGGTTGCGTTGTTGTTTCCCACACGATATTTAACGCCGGCGGCCATGACGTGTATCAGGACCGCCGATATCGTCGATTGCAGGGGTGTCCAATTACTTGTTGGTAGATAGTGTATCTGATATGCCAGTAAATTAAAGTGTTCTTTCATGTTGAGATTACATCCAATAATACATTACATTTATGAGGTGGTGCATATGTAACGTATACTCTATATTCACTTTCCTTTTGATTTTACTATCTCTGGTTATTTTATTTTACTATGTAAATTATCTTCCTACTGAACGGAATATTATTTCACCCGCTGAATGAGATCTGGCAATTAGTGTAAGTCATGACGTGGTGGTAGCTCGTATATAGGCGCGTTCATCGAGAAGTGAGTTGTTGTGTTGTTGCGTTGTTGCGTTGGAGTTGAGGGTGGTTGGTGTTGCGTTGCAGTGTGTTGTTGTGTAGTAGTGATATATGAGTGCCTTAGTTGACCAGGAGTCATCATAATAAACAAGTTGTTCTGTAAGTTCAGTCTTTTTCAATTCTTAGTTTTGTCAGACCTCTGTCTGGCTGTTAGGTTTATGACTTTGATTACTTAATATAAATAACCAGCGTTGAGACTTTGTTTAAGTTCATAATTAACGAGTAACAACACCCTTTTGGGAATTCATCATTTTGAAGCTTAGAGCATTATTCATTCATAATAATTAGCTTAGCAAAAAGATAAGCAAAGCTAATTCATTATAATTGGCGCCCGAACTTTTTTCGAACACGAGATCCTGACTATTATTACCCATGGCTTCCTTACCTGAGACAACTGCAAATTTCCACCTTCCGGCAAGTCTCGAGGGTAATGGTGTTTGTTTGGACAATTTGTACGAAGCCTGTGGCTTTGACTTGGATATGAATAATCTACACATACCCAAGCATTCTTCACCATTTCGTAATGCACCAGCTTCTTATCACTCTGAGTCGCGGGTCGTAGCTGAGGGAATTCAATCCTCTCAGCGAAGCAGAATGCTTGCCCATTTCGTGCCGCATGCTGGCACAATTCATTTCAATGGTTTGGAGGGGTCTTTAAAGTTCCTCGAAGATCTGGAAGACCATTTTGATTTATATAATATTCCGGAAGACTGCAAGGTCCAAATTGCCGGAACTTGCTTGAGAGATACCGCCAAGACCTGGTATCGGCAGTGGCGAGGGTCGAACCCGGATTCTCATTATGAGAATTTCCGTGCAGAATTCTTGGAGGTCTTTCCTTTCGGCCTCAGTCGAGCTAGCCTTGCCCAACAGCTGTTTTCTCGTCAGCAGGGTCCCAATGATAGCCCTGTTGCATTTGCGTTGGAAACTACACGCCTATATAATCTATGGGATCCACATGCCAGTCATGTTGACATGTTGGATACCCTCGTACAGCAGCTCGACCCATTCTTGCAAGATTTTCTTGAGGTTCGACACCCTACCACTATTCATGAATGCCTTCGCCTCATACGCACGTATGAAGAGCGACATGGCAAACATGGTTCAACTCACCATGCTCGGGCACCCCGCAGGGGCTTATTCCGAAAACCCTCAGCGGCATAATAGACAAAACTTTCAGCGCGAGCATACACACGTGCCCACCCAAGCTTCATACGTTCCACCACACAGAAGAGTGGCGAACCAGCAACGAGTTTCGGAGCAAGCTACGGGGTATCGTCATAATGCACAGTATGCTCGACCCCGTTCCACTCAGCAGCATTCGGAACGTTATCATGCTCAGGACAATAATAATTTTTCTGCCCGTGCTGAGGGCAGACGTAACGAAAATGAAAATCTCAACAGACACGCGGAGTTCCCGACGCAGGGTGCACGCAATTTTCCTTATCGTGAAAATTTTCCCGATACCCGGCAGGGTCGAGGTTTCCGACCACATGATAACACCACCAGAATTCCTTTAAACTTCCACAGGAAGTAGACGAAGGGTCGGTCCTGCTTCCTGATACCAAACATCCTGACCCTAAAACAGTATTAGTGACTGTTCAAACTCCTCAGTTGCCTGATGTATTCTTGACACTTGAAGACATTATTGTCGAGACAAAGTTCGACACTGGGTCTGAGATATCAGCCCTAAATACAAAGTTTTGCAATGATGTTTTTTCTGCAATACATGTTCAGCCTGCAACGCAGTATTTGCGAGGTGCAAATAACGAAATCTTCAGTATCGCAGGAACTGTCACATTATCTTTAGGGCTGGGAAAAGCTCGTTTTACACATTCTTTCCTGCTTATAGACGAGCTACCCGTGAAATGTCTCATGGGTATGGACTTTATTAACAAGTTTCAAATAACTTTGAATTTTGTACAATATGTGATTTCCTTTCCGGAACCTGTCGAAATGATTCCGACGGTTCCTGTAGATATTACGAGTTTATTGTTGAGTGACCAATTGAATGAGGGGCAACGAGACCAGCTTTCTCTCCTTTTGCAGGAAAGCCCTGGTTTGTTTTCGGATCAACCTGGTTTCACACAGGTGGTTTATCATGTTATTGACACTGATGGTTCGAAACCCATTGCGACGAAACCTTACCCTTGTGCTCCACATAAAAAACAGGAAATGCAACGTCAAATTGCGGAAATGATTAAGCAGGGCATAATCAGGGAATCAACAAGCGCCTGGGCGGCTCCTGCCTTCTTGGTTCCAAAGAAACAACCAAATGAATTTCGTTTCGTGACAGATTTTCGCAAACTCAACCAAGTCACAAAAACAATCAATTATCCCCTACCTGTCATGTCACATATTCTAAATGACTTGTCGTCAACCAAATGGATGTCAACTTTGGATTTGGCGAGTGGATATTGGCAGGTGGCAGTACATCCGGACTCGGTCGATAAAACGAAGGCTTTGTGACTCCTTTTGGGGCCTATGAATATTTACGTATGCCTTTTGGTTTAGCTTCTGCACCTGCTACTTTCCAAAAGCTTATGGACACGGTTCTCAGACCTGTCCTGGGTCCCCATGTGCATGTCTATTTGGATGATATTATTATCACATCAGAGACTTTTGACGAGCACCTTTCTCTGCTCAAACAGGTGTTCCAACTTATATACAATGCTGGCTTGACGTTAAAACCTAGTAAATGCCAGATAGCGCGGGACGAGATTGTATATCTGGGGTTGAAAATCACTCCCCACGGCTTATTCACTGATAATGAAAAAATTAGGCCTATTGCTGACTTTCCTCGGCCTAAAACAGCAAAAGAACTATCCCGCTTTCTGGGAATGACCGGATGGTATCAGCAGTTCGTCCACCGCTTATGCTACAATATGTGAGCCATTGTATGCCTTAAAGCGTAAATACAAGAAGTTTATTTGGACACCTGAAGCTAACGCTGCATTCGAAACACTGAAGTCTGCATTGACTCAGCCTCCGGTGTTGGCTTTCCCGGATCATTCTAAAGAATTTGATATTTATACTGATGCATCCGGAGTTGGTCTTGGTTGCGTTTTGTCACAAGCTGGGCATCCAATAGCTTTTGCGTCTCGTACTTTAGCCAAAGCTGAACGCAATTATTCAGCTACGGAACGTGAATGTCTTGCTGTTGTGTATGCACTGAATAAATTTCAATGTTATCTTAACGAATTGACAGTTAACATAATTACGGATCATTCTGCCCTTCAGTATTTGAATTCTGCTAAGCACCTATCTCAAAGACTTATGAAGTGGGCTCTGAAGTTACAAGAGAGCAATATCAAAATTTCGTATCAGCCAGGTAATAAGAATCAATTACCGGACGCATTATCTCGCGTTCCGATTAGTGGGGTCCCCACCGAAACTACTCTGGATGTCAGCCTTTACTTCTGATAGCTGATATCACATCCAGAGAGCAGATAATGGCAGAATTAATAAATGATCCAGATTTTGGGGATATTTACAATTTTTTGCTTGCGGGTTCGCCCCTACCAAGTGATCCTTCTCTGGCTGGAAGGTCACAACATTTTGAAGTAATAGAGGGTCTTCTTTATTATACAAAGTCTCGGACTACTAGGGCAGAGTTTCGCCCATGTATTCCGCGAACCCTTAGAATGGCTCTTTTAAATAAATTTCATGACAAACCTCTTGCAGGCCATTTAGGTATTCGCAAGACCCGTTGTAAATTGCGGGATGTTGCCTATTGGCCTGGCATGTACCAAAGTGTGCTCGCATACGTTCAATCATGTCACTTGTGTCAGATTAATAATTACCGTAATGTAAGACCGGCCGGTCACTTGAAATCTAGTTCAAGTTCTCATGTATTTGATATTATTTCCATAGATTTATTGGGACCTTATCCATTATCTGTTAAAAATAAAGCTCGTTATGTTTTAGTACTAACTGATAATTTTTCTAAATGGGTTGAAGTTTTTCCCATTAAAGCCGCTACGGCTGAGATTATTTGTAATGTCTTAGTTAATGAAGTATTTTCTAGATATGGTGCACCTAATAAAGTAGTTTCGGATAATGGTCCTCAATTTATTTCTGACATTTTGAAAGAATGTGTGCGAGATTACACATTAAACATAAATTCATTTCCCCATATCATCCCCAGAGTAATCCTGCAGAACGCGTTAACCGAACGCTAGTGAAAATGATTGCGACTTTCGTAATGGACCACCATGAAAGATGGGATGAACATTTAGAACTTTTTGCGTTCGCCCTCCGCTCGTCTGTCCACGAGTCTACTAAAATTACTCCTGCAGAACTTTTTCTGGGTCGCAAAATTAAAACCCCTTTTGAAAATTTAACGGGGATTATCGACGAATTAAACCAGCGACCAACTCCGCAATCAGTACACATTATGGCAGAAAAAGCTCGTGTTGCAATGCTAGGAGCACAAGCGGCTCAAGCACGATATTATAATTCTAGGCGTAGGGAACCAGATCTTGTCGTTGGAGATCTCACTCTCGTGGAAACGCACTTCCAGTCTTCTGTTTCGCATACTTTAGTGAAGAAATTTGCACCCAGCTACGAAGGTCCATATCGGGTGGCAAATGTCTTTGAAAATAATATTGTTCTGGAGAAACCGAACAACAATTTTCATTATGTACATGTTGATCAATGTCGCAAGTATCACGAACGGGATATCGAGTTCATTATCAATCCTACTCAACCTTCTGTTCCACAGACTCAAGAATCTATATCTCATGTTCAACCGCCAGAAATTGTGGACGACCCACCGAACATTTTTGACGAATCACCAGTGATTTTCCCTTCACCCTCCCCCCTCCAGACGAGTTTCTACAACCGCAACCTGATTCTCCCGTGAGACCAAGGCTCGATTCGCGTTCGTCGAATACTAGTATCGTTCCTTTCCCTCCAACCATTGCCAAGACTATTGCTGCGCCGTTTCCGGCTAACTCTGCACCAACGCGGGATACTTCTTCTTTGAATATCTCATCGGAAAGTATTCCTATAGGCAAATCCAAACATCGCCCTGCACGACCGCTGAATTACAGCAGCGACTCAGAGGCGTCGGACATTTCGGATTTGTCAGTTATGAATCCAACATTTAATATTCCACACCGTCCAGCACCACCAAAAGCTGGGCGCAAACGTCACTTGTCTCCCCAATCTGCTTCGCCGCAACAGCGACGAATCTTTGCATCCGCCCGGGTTTCGCCCCTGGAACCTCCGTTCAGGGCAAACAGGGCCGATGCCTGCTACTACTATCATGCCCCGTGGGCGTAAACGAAAACAAGCGATGTGGCCGGAGACACGTCCCTCCAAAAAGATACTGGAAGGACACAACGGGCCCCAGCATCAAGGGACTTCATATCCAAAGCCTGGGGGAGCCCGTTCCTATCAGCCGCAGCAGGGATTTCCGGACCGCCAGACTTCTGACGTTCCTGACCGTTCTTCTCAGCCGCAGGGATTTCCAGACCGCCAGACTCCTGACCGTTCCTATCAGCCGCAGCAGGGATTTCCAGACCGCCAGACTCCTGACCGTTCCTATCAGCCGCAGCAGGGATTTCCGGACCGCCAGACTTCTGACGTTCCTGACCGTTCTTCTCAGCCGCAGGGATTTCCAGACCGCCAGATTCCTGACCGACAACAGACCGATGTTCCATTACCGTCCCGGAAGAGATCCAAGCCACCTGATTTCCCCAGTCCCATTAGGCCTGGAAAACGTTTTCGCACTAGAATTTTTTATGCGTCCTCGAGATAAGTAAGTTCTCGTGGACAGGTTCTTTTCTCAGTTTATTGTTTTTCCTGCTCGACCAGTTGGCGTGTCAGAATTTCTTTTTTTCGTGTGGGCCTATGCATTCTTTTTGTGTATATATGTGTGTTTTTTTTTATATTTCTTCTATGTCCATCTACTATTCCACTTTTTTTGTATATATCTATGTGCTTAGGGGTAAAATAATAAAATTGTTACTGTTAGGCAGCTCCAGGTAAATTTCGCTGCTGATACAGTTGTTCTGTATTTCCACGCATGAGGCAAACGTAATTTGAAATGAAAATAATAAAATTGTTACTGTTAGGCAGCTTCAGGCAATCTTCGCTGCTGATACAGTTGTTCTGTATTACAACGAATGAGGCACGTAATTTGAAATTAAAAAAGTGATTCCTGCTAGGCAGAATAAAAGGAAAGTATGCCGATGCAGGTTTGGTTTGTTCTACACTACAAATTTCACAGTCGAATACAGATTCGTAAATTGTTATGCCAAGTTGATAATGTAAATACGGCTACCACCAAACAACAAATCAAAAAAAGATCGAGAAACGTCAATCATCGAAATGTAAGACTTACACTCCAAAATTGATAGATTTTTCGGAAACCAAAAAAAAAAAAAAAAAAAAAAAAAAAAAAAAAGAAGAAAAATTAAGGGTGAGATGATGTAACGTATACTCTATATTCACTTTCCTTTTGATTTTACTATCTCTGGTTATTTTATTTTACTATGTAAATTATCTTCCTACTGAACGGAATATTATTTCACCCGCTGAATGAGATCTGGCAATGAGTGTAAGTCATGACGTGGTGGTAGCTCGTATATAGGCGCGTTCATCGAGAAGTGAGTTGTTGTGTTGTTGCGTTGTTGCGTTGGAGTTGAGGGTGGTTGGTGTTGCGTTGCAGTGTGTTGTTGTGTAGTAGTGATATATGAGTGCCTTAGTTGACCAGGAGTCATCATAATAAACAAGTTGTTCTGTAAGTTCAGTCTTTTTCAATTCTTAGTTTTGTCAGACCTCTGTCTGGCTGTTAGGTTTATGACTTTGATTACTTAATATAAATAACCAGCGTTGAGACTTTGTTTAAGTTCATAATTAACGAGTAACAACACCCTTTTGGGAATTCATCATTTTGAAGCTTAGAGCATTATTCATTCATAAGAATTAGCTTAGCAAAAAGATAAGCAAAGCTAATTCATTATACATATTTCAAGGCAAAGCAACGTCATCCTATCGAAATGATTACAACCAATAATACATTACATTTAAGAGGTGGTCATATTTCTGGCAAAGCAACGTCATCCTTATCAAACTGGTAACTCATGGAGAGGTAGACATAACTTGCGTACAATTCAAGGTTTATCTGTTTGTTGATTTGTAGCTTCACAGTCTTCATCATAGTTCTGACGAGGAGCAGAAGTAGTCATTACTAAATTTTAGTTTCTGAATATAAATTACAATAAATTCAAGGAAGGAAAATGTTGTACAAGTACAATATCAGAAGCACCACGACGAGGTGTTAAGAAGCAACCAACAAACTCATTCCGACGTTCTTCTTCATCGGAAAATAATTTTTGCCCTTTCAATATGGATGCATACAGAAAATTCGAAAAGTAAGAAAGGAAGATAAATCCAAGTGCTTAGTTTCCCAGAATACGTAAGAGCAATTTCTTTTGTCCAAGGTGAAAGAAAATCTGTTTACGTTGTCTTCTCTCCAAATGTATGTTTTCTCTTTGTGAGAAGTGATGCTAAAATATGTAATTAAAATGAATAAATAAATAAACGTGAGATAAACGTTTCTCGTTATAAAGGAAATTGCAAAATGAAATGGTATCCGGATTCTCTATAATTATATCGAAATATCTATGAAGCTTAGCCGAAGAGAAAGTCTTTCTAATTGCTTGCCAAAAAGCTTCGGTGGCGGCCTCCCATTGATATAATCTTTCGGAGAATAAAGACTAAACGGCGCGAGGCTCCTTTTCACGATTCCTGGTAATGTGTCGCAAAGCGTAGTCATCACAGAGTGCATTCATCCAAATCAGAGCTCTCTTTGTAACTCTTATTATTCAGTGCTAAACTGTTACGGAAGGTCGTATAGCTTCCGACAGTTAATTGTCCTTTGAAAAGCGCAACTTGCAATAACCGCTTCCCGTTCTTATCCATTAACATCGTAACCTTCAGTGGTCATGAGGTCACGTGATGATGCAAGGGACAACTTTCACCTTCAAATGCATTCGAACATGTCGGGGGACGAATTCCAAAAGTCGTAAAAGAACCAACGCGGGGAATTCGGCTTTCGGGGAAACATGGAACTTTATTTTTGCAGAATGGACGACTACCTAAAATTGAGTTCCAGTCTGTTTTCTTCCTTTGAACGATCTGTCTCTGGAAGCAGGGCCCAGTCACAAATCTCAGGATTTAGTAAATACAGAAGTATTGGGTGCGTTGCTCATAGGCATAACCTACATTTGACGAAGGTAATTGAGTGTACTGCGATCTTATTCATGCGGTATTGCTGTTTCGCGCGGAGTTCCCTGTAGCTTTACATGGCTTAGGGCTAACATGGGAAGGCCGAATTATAAGGCAATAAAGTTTAGTCAACCGAAGGGGTTTTCCACTTCTTCCGAAAGAGAAGCAGTGCGGATCCTGTGGTTTTGCCGCATGGGGTGTGGAAGAAAAAGTAAAAAGGAATGTATATGATTTACAATCTCTGAAACGAACATAAGCCTTCTGTCCTCTATAATTTGATGACATGTTTGAAAAATGCAGTTATTGTAAATTCTTTTCCGCGCGGTAGTTTCCACGCGACATTTACCCCCCCTTCCTTTTTTTTTCGCTGAAGGGGGACAAATTTGTTTTAAGTTTATATTATCTTTTCATGGCATTCCGCACATTACGTTTTATCGAGCTGTTGGAAAAGTTAATTAATAGCAACCAAAAAATGTGCAGAGTATTTTATACAATATCATTTCAAATGGCCGACTTGCCGTCCCGGTGGCGCAGTGGTCTAAGCGATTACCTCTGATCATTCGTCCGAAAGGGGTCTGGGTTCGAATCCCGGTGAGGCATGGATGTTGTGTTTGTCTTACGGCATTGGCTCTCTCCCTTCCCTGGAACCAGTGACCCATAATTAGGGTCGGGCGACCGCTTATAGCCCATTGAGTTGCTCACGTTGGTCGTTAAACCTCCAATCAAAAAAAAAAAAATGGCCGACTTTCCTGAAACGAATGATGCCCAAATTTTTCTGCGCTGAATGCTCACATAGAGGTTAGGTTTTATGGAAGTTGCGGTAGAACAATTCCTTCCCCTCTCTCTTCTCTACAGTGCCGGCCATAAACCTGTCACATGTGATAAGCGCTCGCTTCTTGTCCCTTATTCTCAGCTCCATGACCAAAAGCATGATGAAGAAGGTTCTAGTCGTCCTGACGCAGACATCACGCCACTGGGTAGAAACGAATGACTCAATCATCGTCTCTCTCCTTTCATTGTTACAGCCCTTTTAGCAGGTAATTAGTCAGAAAGGATTAGTATCAATCATCCCTCTAAAAGATTTTTTTGAATAGCAAAGCTTAAGGGGAAACTAAAGTTTTCTGGCTGTCCCGGTGGCGCAGTGGTCTAAGCACTGACTTATGACCATACGTCCGAGATGGATCAGGGTCAGGCATAGATGACATGTTTGTCTTACAGCAGGTGGCTCTCTCCCTTCGCTGAAACCAGTGGCTCTAAAATAGAGACTGGAATATTCAAGCAAAGCAAACTGGATTTGCTTGTACCACTTAATGGCCATCCATGTAACACTTCTCAGAAAACTTGAAAACTGCATCGTCCTGGAGCGGGAATCGAACCCCGCATCTCCTGACTTAGTATGCTAACCATTACACCACCCAGGACAGTGAAGTTCTAAACAACTGAGGCATAGGAATCTGAAAGTCCTCAGATTTTCGCTAGTCGAAGCATCCATGCTTCCTCATAGCACTTTGACCTAATTCCCATGCTGACGAATGTAGGTCGGAGGTCACCAGTACCAAGGTTTCGATTTCCGCTCCAGGACGATGAAATTTTAAACTTTTCGGAGAAGTGTTACATGGATGACCAGAAAGTGGTAAAAACAAATTCAGTCTGCTTTGCTGGAATATTGTGGTGTGAATTTTCCATATATTGTGAAGAATATTTCTTCCTTCACTGATTTAGATACTGGAGACTGCTTATAGCCCATTGAGGCTCACTGTGCTCGTTAAACCCCCAAACCCCAACCACAAAACACTTTCTGTTACGCAGGTTCACTCTTTCCAGCCGCGTTTGGCCAACTTCTTAGATAACGAATATATTCGCTCGAGTGGATTTCAGCCCATTTTTTAACCCTGAGTTAAGTTGTTTCAGCTGGTTAAAGAGCTAATGAATGGCTATTACCGATCCATCACGAACGACGTACATCTGTTAAAGAGATATGTTACATATTTTTGCGATAGATATGGTCCCGTTCACGCTAGATGTCAACTCAAAACCTGTAACCGTTTCTGTCAAAAAATGCGCGTCTAACGTACTTCCGACTTTAGAATTCCTCAGGTCAGAATTCCTCAGGTAACTAAACCCAGTGGACAAAACATTAGAGTTATCTACCCAATAGCATGTTGGTCCTCTTCTAGCGCTAATACACGTAAAGGCATCGACTCCACCAAGTGCCGGAGGGTCTCCGGAGGTAATGCCAGTCATGGCTGTTGCAACATTGTCCACAGCTCTGCCCGAGACGTCAGTCCAGGATCCATGGATCTGATGTTCAGCTCCACGGCATCCCAGAGAGTTTCCACAGGGTTTAAGTTCGGGGTCCTTGGGAGCCACTTGATGGTTCCAAACACAGATCAGTGTTCCTCGAGCCATGCCTGAGTGGTTTCGACCAGATGGGGCCGCGCATCGTCCTGATGAAACAAACCATCTGCCGCACTATGCGCGAAGACCACGAAAGAATGTGGGTTATCAGCTATGGGTAGTGCACAGCGGTTAAGGACTTCTGCAGACGTAATAAGGGATCTAATATGTCCCATGAGGACGCTCCCCAAAGCATCACAGAGCCACCATCGCCTTGAGCAGAGCTGACCTGGCATGACGGAGCCATCGCCTAAGGGTGTCGACCCTCCCGTCACTCAGTACAGCTGAAACCGGGACTCATCTGACCACACGACTCGGCCCAACCCTGCAGAGGTCCAGTTTTGATGATCCGGGCACCTGGCGAGGCGTAATGTCCGATGATGAGCATTCGACAGTGGTACACGAGTAGGACGTAGCCTCCCGTAGCCCAGAGTAAGCAGCGTGTGCCATACCGTTCGCTCACTGACGCTTCTTGGGCCTCCGACATTTAACCTGGATGCGATTTGCGACGCCGTTGCCAAATGGTCAGTTTATACGTGCCTGGATGGCAGGGTGGGCCGAAAAAAACAAAAGTGGGCATACAGCTTTGGTGTAGTGCTGAAAAGTTGTGACTCTCACTCCTAAACACCGTGCAAAAGTTTTTTTTACTGTGAGGTAATATCTTCTGTTCCGGCAATGGGCTTGAAATTTCAAAAATTCGCATAAAAAACATCTATCTATACTCAGATACCTATGTCGTAAAAGTAACTGTTTTTTAAAATCTTAATAGTTATTAAATCACTACCAAACAAGTTAGCAAAATCATGCAATGCATTGATTATGATACGTTTTCCAACATACCAGAAATCATTACTCAAGTTATAAGGATAATGGCTGTGGAATAAATCTCGCTCCTGTGCCCTGACCTTTGATCACATTTCGACGATATTTAACAGAATTGGTTCAGTATACCTCCGGAACAACATACTAAAGTTTTGTCAGTCAAAATCGTTTTTTAAGAGCTAAAATATACAGGCTACAGGTGGCACAGAACATTTAAGGTGCTAATGATATAATAGATGATTTGTACAATACAAATGACAAGTGTCCGAGAGTAACATATACAAATGGTGAAATTGTCGAAACAACTATTCCAGGAAGGAGCACTGGTACGCATACATAGTAAATATAACAAGTGACATAGGAATTAACAGTATTATCAATAATAATACAAAACCGAGATGAGACAAAGTATGGTAAAAGCAGTACTACAGCGTGGGCATGTATAAATTTTTTATAACTGGGAAATACATTGAGAGCAAGACAGTTCAGACGAAGCAACAAATAGAAAAATCACAGGTGGTACTAATCGATAATACTGCTAAGAGACACCAAGGCACATTTTGAGCTTAGACACAAATGCACAGGAGGTACAGAAGAACAATGCGCCGGATTTAGTATGCAACTTAGGGAATACATTTACGCAAGCAGTTCCAGAAACGGATACATAATATAAACATATATAGATAGAGGTAACGTTGCAACAATGCGAATACTAAGCAGTGGAGCAGGAAGTCCCTCCCAACGGGAACACATGATGCATGAAAAAAAAAAAACAAGAATGGCATCTATGGAGCACATCATAACAACAATATGTACAGCAGAACATTAAACATACAAAATGCAAAAGGTGTGAGGCATGTAAACACAGTTATAGGGTACAAAAATTGAGTGTTGTGAAATCTGCGACAAGCGGCGTACAATTTTAACGTATATGTGGGAAACACTATGTACAAAATATCTACTTTTAAAGACCGGTAATAACTAGAATGTAAAACACATATTCAAAAGTAACAGAATGTACACCATAATGCTAGATATGGAAATCGTACAGTAAACGCAGTAACAAAGAAGCAGAATACAACGTGGAAAAATATACCACATATTAAGGAGTCACGCTTGAAAAACATAAGTATCAATGTATGAAATACATGAGAAAACATACTGATGAGAACATTTAACCGGTAGGAAAGAATGTGATTGCACCCGTCTGGGGTGCGTACAGGAAAGTATACTATTGCAGAGCCAGAAGGACTCACGACGGTCCAGAGGAAGACAGTTCTGCTGGCTGATCCGACAGTGTGCGGAGGGGCGACCCACAGGCCGTGGTATTGTAGGCAACAACCGATGAAAGGTCGGAGCTGATGGGAAAGAGGAGACCAAGCTAGACACGCTCACCAAGGCAGTCCAGTGGATCGGTACAGTCATAGGAGAAGGCGAATATCACCAGGAGGGGATGGTGAACCAGGGCAGGTGTGGAGACCAGACGTGCAGGAATTGAGGAAGGCGTTGTTCAGCGGATGCAGTTGAATATGCGAGCTGTAACCTGGAGAGGAGTCGGACGCGGAAAATCCTGCAGAGTGAATTCCCTGCCTGGTGAAGGGTTGGAGTGGGCGAAGTTGAGCGGAGCTGCAGATGATAGGAATATATCACATGCTTCACTAAGATGAAGATGTAAGTGCTGGCAGCAGGTAGTGGTACAAGTGGAGACAAGGATCGATGGAGAGTAGAATACGCTGAGAACGGTAGGTCAGGCACACAAATACGTTGAACCACCTGGAATGCCAGATGTAAGAGAGGTAGAAGAACCGTACAATGCAGATAGATGTGTGGGATATCTGCGATCGCCGGACAAGAAAGCACAGTCAGGCGATGGGATGAGTGTCGTGCGGAATAGAGTCGTTGTTGCTGGTAAACGACGATGCAGAAATTGCCATTGGATGTTTCGTTCAGTGGGTGTGGACAGAGGCGACGCTCCTGACGACCACACACATGGCAAGGCTGCTGTTGGGACTTCTGGAATCGGTAGAGGCAAAGAGGTAGAAGGATCACGTAGAAAATGATATAGAGAGAAGACAGTGAAGCTGGAGAGATGGAGGACGGAACCCCTAAACATGAGGAAAAAGGGAAAGGGAGAGACGCGGAGGGGACTAAAAGAAGTCCAGTGGAGGTTGCAAGGGCAGGATAAAGATGGATAATAGCGGACCGGAGATCAGCGTAAAGGTAAAGAGAAGCGGAAGAGCGAGGAAGGAGGGGGGAGAGCTCGGAGAAGGGTTTACAGGAAAAGCTTGCGGTGAGGAGATCTCGGACTGTCACGACCCCGGCAGGGATCTATGACAGGTCAGAGAAATAGGGAGCATCAGGAGGGTGGATAGTTGAGCAGTGAAACAAGGGTTGGGCAAGAAGTTCAGAGGTGGAGCCGGGAAGAGAACAGGGAATAGGTAGAGAACGGAGCAGAGAATGTACCTCGGAATAAAAAGAAGAAAGACGGGAGTGCAGGAAGGGGAAGTGATCCATCAGAAGAAAAGAAACAAAGGAAAATCTGGGGTTGGGAGGAGAAATCATAACATCCAAGGTGAGCTGAACTGGAGCAGGCGATGCACTAAAGATCTGGATCACGGAGACCGCACGGTGCGCTCGATAGTATAGCGCAACATCAACGAGCGAGATGCCTCCCGTGAACACCGGACGATGCAGAATACAGACTCGAATCCAGTGATGATGCGTCCAGATCAACCGGGTCATCAATCGGGTGATCTCCTGGAGGTAGTAGGCGGGAAGTTTGATAACAGTCCAGACCTGGAGGCAGAGTGAAAGGAGGTAGATCCGGGCGAGTTTGGCTCTGGTCAAATAGGAGGTGCAGAATTTTGCATTTCTCCAAAAATTCATGGAGCGAGTGAGACGTGGTAAAAGCGCGGCCCAATTGGCGCGAAGTACAGCGATGTAAGACGAGATGGACCCCAAGGAATTTTTGGGTGTTAGCGGCACAGGTGGCACCCCACGGAGTATCCGTCCGGGTATTCCATAAACCGCACTACAAACCAGTGCTTTTAGTCGTGTTTAGTGCTGCGCTGGAGCAGGAGGCGTAGAGCTGGTAAGAATTATCGAGTATGGCGAATTGCTGGTTATGTCGGACAAAGAAGGTGGTATCGTCTGCGTACGCAGAATAGGTTACGCTGAAGTGCCGAGTACTGGCTGTTAATGGGGGTAGTGCAGCGAGCAGGGCACGATGAGAAAATCTGAGGAACGGCTCAAACACTAGGGCAAATAATTGACCAGATAACGGGCAACCTTGCCGGATGCCACGCTGAAACCGGATGGGGGCTGTAAGAAAGGCAATGTTCTTGACGTGGAATACTGTTTCCCGATAGAGAGCAAGAAGGGTGGAGCCAAATGGAGGGGAAGCCGAAGGCAATGAGAGTAAGAGAAAGATAGGAGTGGGAAATGTTATTGAACGCACCGCGCTGGTCTAGGTTAAGGAGCGCGATCGATTCTCGATTGGTAGAAGCAAGATGGACAAGGTTACGAAGAAGACGGAGATTGGAGGAAATGGTCCGACCATGAACCGTATAGGTCTGGTCGGGAGAAAGAAGATAGGGAAGGATAGAGTTGAATCGACAGGATAAGAGTTTAGCATAAAGCTTGTATTCAATATTTAATGGAGAGATGGGCCGCCAGTTTCCCCGGTCAAGAGATACCCTTTCTTAGGGAAAAGTACGACGTGGGCAACAGTAAAACTCCTCGGAAGAGAAGAGGACGTAAAAGCAGTGAGAAAAACAGCGAGTAAAAATGGTAGGAAAGCTGCAAAGAAAGCTAGATAGAAAGAGTAGGTGAGGCTGTCTGGACCAGGGACAGCGCGGTAATTCAGAGAACGGAAGGCGGACCGAAGTTCTGTAGAGGTGAGGCGTTGGACGAGAGTCTAAGAGATGAGAAGGGACTTTAGGAAGGCAAGAGAGAAGAGAAGAGACAGCTGAGGAGGAAGGAGGAGACGTTTTACCAAATTTGGAAGCAAAGTAGCTACGAGTTTGTGAGAAGAGAGCGTTGGGAGCTGAGACAATCCATCCATCTGACTGGCGAAGAAAACGGAGATGATTCGAGGAGCGGCGTTGAGTTTCAAGCGAAGAAAGGAAGTCGTAAGCACAGTCCTCCGGAGCGAGATGTTGCAGACGGAGGCGAAGGATGGCTTGCTGAGCTCGTGGTTCCAATATCGCACGCAGGTCCGCTATATAGGCTGGGTAGAGCGGATGAGTGGCGCCAAGATGAGAGAGAATGTGACGGATGTTCTGTTACTCCATTTTCCGTTGGGTGTGAATACGAAAGGAGAAACGTTTAAGAAGATCCAAGAGGTGCGACTTGACCATCAGCCTATACGCAAGCGCACAAGACGCGGCGGAGAGTCCACAACGGAAGTGTTGTAGAACTTTCGGACTTGAGAGGAAAGTTCTGGGTCGGTTAGTAGGGTCGAGTCGAACGTCCAGGAATGATATCCTGAACGCTGATATGAAGAATGTCCAAAGGCAACCTGGACCGCACAACGGTCCGAAGAAGCTGCCGGCGAGTGTTGGCAGGTCGTCACCACTGGGAGGAGTGAAGAAGAGATGTAAAAGCAATCTAGTTGCGCCGAAGTGAGAACAGACGAAGCCGAACTCCGCCACGTATGAGATTTGGTAGCTGGATGAAGGTGACGAAAGGCGTCAGTGAGGTCGAAGTCCGCTACAAGGGTACTGAGCAGATTCACAAGCCGATGACGATACTCGGTGGTATAAGTCATGCGATCCAGAGCAGGGTGCAGTGCACAATTGTAATCCCTTCCAATCAAAACATTGTCTGATGGCAACGCTGACTGAAGGACGGTACGTAGTGCCAAGAATAAAGAGGTAAGTGACGGTGAAGTGCATGGGACGTAGATATTAAATATCAGGTATCTTTGGCCTTCAAGACGGAAGGTGAGACGTTGAAGGTAGTCGTGGCAAAGGTTGCGTACGTGCACTGAGGAGATCACTTGGCGGAATCGAGAGCGAATCCCGATGGCGACACCACAGGTCTGAGATTGCTTGAATGCATGATGCAATTGGTAATCCCAGCTTCTCCATCGGTGGAATATTGTGGACGACAAGCAGTTAGTTTCCTGGAGCAGCAGAACATCCCCACTGAGAGAGGTGAGGTCATCCTGGGCTAGCATATTCGCTAGCAGGGAACAAAATCCCCGCCAGTTCAAAATCCCTACTTTGAACGGAGGCATCGGATAGTTCGAGAAGCTTATCAGCCGCGTCTTTCAGCTTATGAAGGCGACTGAAGAATTTCCGGGACCATGCCGTGCTGCCCAGTGGCGTAGGAAAGAGTGCGTTCAGGCGCTCGCGTATTACTTACGTTTGCGCCACAATCTCCGGAAATTGTTGTGAGTAAGGTAGTAGGAATGTGTGAGACATCCGACTATAACGAGTAAAAGTGAGAAAGGTGTGTAACACCACTCCCGGGACGGGCTACTGCGGAAGAGAGAGTTCATCCATTAGGCGGAGAAAAGCTTCTTGATAGATCGGTTCAGCGTCGCTGACATCCACTTCAGAGGTCGCGGAGCCTTCGGAGGTAGAATCACTGAAAAATCGGTCTCGCTGACGAGATGTGGCTGGCAAAGTACGAGATTTCTGCCCACGCTGACGATTTGACCGTCGTTGCTTAGGGCGCCCTCGAAGAAGTGTAGAGGCCGGAGAAGGAAGTTCAGGTAGTTTAAAGACGCCGGAGACAGTGGCGTCATGAATGACTGCTGAAGTAGGAGATTCGGCGGTGGTCTCATGTACAACCACAGAAGCAAAAGACACAGCAGTGGCCTCTTGGTCTGCTGCGGCAGGAGGAGTTGGCGCAAAGGAGGAAGGCGTAGGAGGTGGCTGAGGAACGCCCTCGGCTGGAAGGTCGAGAGATGGAGGTGGTGGCTGATTCCCATCATCACTGATAGACGGATGTGGAGATGAAGTCACGCGTTGACGAAAGGCTTTAGTAATACTTTTGTCATAAGTCGACAACCGCTGGTCCGATGTCTGCAGTGACGACTCCGGAAGGCTAGAGGTAGAAGGAATAGGCTGTACTGGCGAGATAGGGGCGGTGGAAGCACGTAGGAGGCAGAGAGCCCGAGGATGGCATCTACCATTACAAACTGGACAGGCAGTGCCCACGATGATGGTAATTTGACGGAAGTGAGGCCCACATCGTACATTGAGGTGCGGAGGAAATCGTCGCATGTCATCATCAGTTGAGAAGACCACTCTCAATTGGCGCCGAAAGCTGCGCAAATAGCGATCCTCTGGTGTGTCCGGAAAGGAGGAGTAAGTAGTCATGGATCCGACGGAGCGGCCAAATCGATGGACAACTGACAGCAGCACATCGTCTGAGACCTCCGGTGGCACAGGGAAAAACTGACTGGGACGGCGAGTTGCGTGAGTGGTTCCGCCGAGAGATGTTGATCTCCAACTGACAGACCTTCGATCTGTACACGAAGGGCATACTAAGGTTTAGAAAAATAGGCAATCACCTGTCTGGGCCGCCGTCCAACCTGAGTAATTACCTGAAGTGAAAACATGTTATGTAGAGCAGCACTATATGCCGTGAGTTTTGTATTTGGCATACTCCGGAAGATAGCTCCGCATGCGACAGTCTTCATAAGGTGCTGCCCATATCAAGAGCTTGGTGAAAAATCAACAGAGATAGCGTCATCATCACACGTTATCGTGAGATGACGTAAATTAGAAGAAGAGTTCAAGTGTGAAGCTCCGGAAACAGAAGAGACAACAGCAGCATAAGAGGCAGCCGGTCGTTGCGGCGAAGGTGGGGCATCAACGGACTGTGAGAGGTCCATAGCATCCTCTACAGGCATAGGGGAAGACGCTGCAGTACCGCTGGGAAGAGCAGACTGGGCAGCGATAGAATGCCGCGGCGAGGAGGGGCTAGAAGAACGAGGCACCTCATTGACGACTGCACCAATAGAAAGAGGGCTTGCTGGATCATCAATTCCGGAAACGAGAGCTTGATCAGCGTCGTCTCCGGAAGTCGCCATTTGCAATGGCGATAAGAGATCGAATCTCAGCCAAAGTGGCCGGGAAGTAAAATAAGGATTGGAAAGCAAATAAGTCACTTACCAACTCGGCAGGTGCACAGAAACAAAAACGATTCCTTCACGGATACCGCACACACAAAATTTAAGGTAGATAATCGAAATATAGCACACACGAAGCAAAATACACGAGCACAAGAAAACAGCAACACACGCCGACAAACGTTTTGTTGCAATAGAAGCATTTTTAGTCAAGTAATGAGGACAAATACTGTGGAATAAATCTCGCTCCTGTGCCCTGACCTTTGATCCCATTTCGTTGATATTCAACAGAATTGTTTCAATAAACCTCCGGAACAACATGATGAAGTTTTATTGCAATCGAAGCATTTTTACGTAAGATATGACGCATAAGTGCGATGGAATGTATCCCGCTCCTATGTCCTGGCCTTTGACCCCATTTCGTCCATTTTCAATGGGGTTCGTCCCCAGGTTGTTTCCTAGCACATACTAACATTTCATCGAAATCGAACCATTTTTACGCGAGTTATCGGGCCGATGGACCAAGCTGGAGCATATACGCTTCTTCAACCTACGGTTGGAAAGCGTAAAAAAGAACAAACTACAGGATTCCGAAAAAAATTGTAATTTATTTGCACTTGTGATCAAAGACGAGCATTAGATTACGTGACTGTAGTGTCGATCGAATAAGCTCATCCCTGTTTGGTGCTCCGCAAACTTCCAAAGATGCGTCTGTAACAAGCTTTATCATACGTTTCACAGTTTGTGGGTGGCAAGGGAAATAAACGAATTCCCATTGTCGAGGGATATCTTTCGCGATTAGCATGTTTCATAACAGCTGAGAATCCATGTCGCTTAAAACCGGAGGAGGCGTGCGATCGCACTGAGACCAATCAATCAGTTCGATGTAATCTTTGGCCAGAAAGTTTATCTGAGGTTTTCTGGAGAGCCAAAGAAAATGTTTTTGTTGTGACTTATCACTGGATCGTTTACTGTCAGGTACTTCTTCGGCAAATATCTAAATGCCATAATGATTTCAAATAGGTGCTTTGTTCCGTCCTTTATATTGGGTCGTTTCGTAATTATTGGCCGATGCCAACAAGGCGAATTTGCATAGCCGGTTACAAGGGAACTACCAAACTCCCATGCAAATTGAATCGGTTCAGTCCACGTGTATAAAACGGTATTTCAGACAGATCTCAGCAGTTGGGGACGTGACGGAGCAACCCTATGTGAGATCAGTGATTTTGCACGAATTCAAACTTGGCCGGAATGTGTCCGAAATGGTCGCAAATGTCAATAGAGCGTGGGTTGTCGGAGCTACGAGTAACACAACTGTCCGTAGACTGTTTTCCAAGTTCCGTGCCAGTGATGGTGTCATCGACCATAAGCCAAGAGCCGGTCGTCCGGTTCTGTGTGACACTGTACATTTAAGGCGGAAAGTGGAAGAAAAACCAACGTCCACAGTACATGAGCTCAGTGCCGAACTTGTCGCATCATCAGCGACAGTTTCCAGATACCTGGCAGCTATGGGCAAGGTTAAAAACTGGATACCTGGGTTCCACACGAACTCACCGAACAGCAGCAGTTATGGGATCTGGAAACATGTATTAATCTCCAAAAACGTGAGGCTAGTGCTCCCTTTCTGCATCGGATCCTTACGGTTGATGAAAAATGGGTGCTTTATGACGAAAGGAAGCGAACACCGCTGTGGCTCGATAAAGGGGAACCACCCAAACACATGTCCAAACACGAGTTGCACCCACAGAAGGTTCTGATCTCTGTGTGGTGGACTGCAAAGACTGTGGTTCATAATGAGTTTTTGCAGCGAGGTCAAACAATCACAACGGACGTGTGCTGACGTCAGCCGAACGAATGTCACCAGAAATTATGAAGCAAACAATCATCGCTCGCCATTCGTTTGGGTCCCATACTGCTTCAGGATAGCGCATGACCGCATGTGTCTACTGGAAGCATGCGAAAAATCAACAACTTGTGGTACGAGATCCTCTCTCACCCTGTTTATTCACCTGACTTGGCCCCTTCAGACTTTCACATGTTTTGCCATTTGGACTACTTCTTGAGGGACAAACGGTTCGCTAACAGGGACGCTGTGATTTTCGCCGTTAGAGATTCCTCGGACCACTGTTATGCCTGTTTCTGCCACCGTGGCATTTTTGCACTGAAGACACGTTGGGCACAGTGCATTGCTACCGAGGGCAGAAAATTTTCGGAATAAAACGCATTTCGTCGTCTGCTACTGCTGTTTGTTTCTTTGTGTCCGAATAGGCCAATAATTGCGAAACGACCCAATAGAATTCGGTTACTCATAGCTGTTTTAAATTTAATCTTCGAAATTTCAAGCTCGTTGCCCGAACAAAAGCTATTACCTCACAGTAATAAAAAAAATACACAGTATTTAGGGGTGAGTGGTCACAACTTTTCCGCAATGCGCCAAACCGGTCTGCGCACTTTCGTGTGTTTTTTTTTTTGGGGCCTACCGTACTGGATAGTCTGCGCCGACCCTGGTCATCAATAGCGTGTGGTCGGCCAACGATTGCTCTCCCTGCGCTGATATGTCCGTCGATGGTACGAGAGCCATTCAGAAAGCAAAGAACGTTTGGTAATAAAAACCATATACTTTTTAATTTTTCAAATATTTTATTTCCAATTTTGACTGATACCTTAGCCTATTTTTCTACATAGTCTCCCTGGACATTGAGGCACTTGTCATATCTTAGAATAAGTTTTAATATCCCCTCTTCATAGAACTCTGCCGCCTGTCCTTTCAGTCAGTCCATAGCAGCTTCGTTTATCATCAAAACGTTGTCCACTAAGGAACTGCTTCAAATTGAGGAGCAAATGGCTATCCGATGGTGCAAAGTCCGGGCTGTAAGGTGGATGCTCAAAACTGTTCCAGTGAAACTCATCTAACAGCTCCCTTGTCTTCCTGGCAGTGTGAGGACGGGCGTTCATTGCGTTCGTTCGTGACGAGAGAAGGGCACCCTGACCGCTTTGCGTCGCGAACGTTTGTTTTTCCGTTTGTAAAAATATTCTTCAGCACTTTATGACATTGAATTCATACACAACACCGTCTCCACACACTCGACCAAGCATGGCGTTTTCAGGAATCGTAAAACGGAAAACTGATCGAACTTCGAATTCGGCGGGATACTTAATGAGCGCATTCATTTTGAAAGATCGTAACTAACCGCAAACAAATAATACACGCCCGACAATGGTACCAGGAGATAGCTAACAACGCACTGGGCGTGGATAACCTTGATTGAGTGCAGGAGGCCAGGAACTGCGCAAACGCTCTTTTCTTTCTGGATAACCTACGTATATTCGCGGTACACCCTTTATACCGTTGCCCTCAGAAACACACACACACTTACCAACTGAATGATAGAATGACCCACATGTTTTGAGACGACAATGCGTTCACTATTAAAGCCGCTGATATCACCACGTTTACCCATGTTCGCCGATTGCGAAACAGTGTTGGGAAGCGCTCTGCTGTTGGTATATTTATCGCCTGCGTTCGGTTTGGGTCTGTTCCACTGTGCGCGAGGGATGTCCATGTCAACTTCCCATCACCCCTGTCTCTAATGTTTTGTTTACTGAGTGTACTTAATAACGACAAAGAAAATTAGCATTCATGGTAGTCAATTAGGAAGTCGTACCTGTGAAGTTTGGAATAACGTTTCTGGACATTTTTAACCATGCTATTACCGCCCGGGAGGCGCGATGGTCTAAGCGATGGGTCCAGGTTCGAATCCCGGTGAGGCATGGATGTTGTGTTTGTCTCACGGCGCTGGTTCCCTCCCTTCCCTGGAACCATTGGCCCTAAATTGGAGACGGGCGACTGCTCATAGCCCACTGAGTTGCGCACGGTGGTCGTTAAACCTCCAATAAAGAAAAACACGCATGCTATTCAATTCAAAGCGCTTATTCTATCATTTTACTTTTTAAAAACATGTAGAGCAGGTATAATAAATAAAATTTGTCTGACTTACCCGAATGGACATTAGTCTTATGCGTGTCGATTCAGAGTGAATAAATTAGAAGGATGTATCTGTAATATTGTATTCAAATTAGAAACACTCAATGGAATTCCGCTGAAAATTATGACTAACGTTTATTGACCTGTTGACTTTCCTACGTGGCTTATTCTTTTCAGCATTTCAACCATAAAAAAAATGAAGAATTTAGTAAAAAAATAAATAAATAAGACTAGGCTGTACTAAAACTAATTCGTGTCACACCTTTATCGAAAAACTTTACTGGCAAAATTTGGGTTAAATGAAACAAGGAAATCGTTTATTCATCGTTTAGTTGTTCGCTTGACTTCGGAATTTGAAATAAAACATCAGATTCAACCCATTTACTTCGATTTAGTGGAAGTTAAGAATGAGTCTGTTTATGTAATGTCTTTTTACACTCGTAGTAGAGTATCACGCGAAAATAGGCTTTTTTTTTTTTAAATTGCAGCGAACCATAAAGTAATTTTTGTTGGAATGTTATTAAAAAATTTAAAAAATCAAGAAATGCGTTTTGATGCGAAAGATTTTCATCCATTTCGCACATGTTAGTATATAAACTATATAGTTAATGACTCATATTAAACCACTGTTTTGGAATACCAAGATAGGAAGGAATTGTCAACACAATTCTGTGTTAGGTTCATCCGCGTTCTTCATAAACTAAAACACGACATCCTAAGTAAAGGACAAATGAAATTTTAAGACTGAAAAAAAGAGAGAGGAAGAGTAAGAAATGACTCAAACAGTAAAAAAAATAATTAGAGATAAAAGATCGTCTGGAGGCCAGAAGAAAAGCATTCTCTGCTTTCCAAGGACCTAGAAGTTGTACTCAAAGCTATAATTTGCAATTTTCGAAAATAAATTGAAATGAATATGATTCAAACAACATGCAGTGGAACCACGGTTATACATTTTTCACTTTTATGCAGCGTGTTTAATAAACTCCTTGTGAAATTTTAAACGTTAATAACTTTGGATGCACACATGTTAGAAATACACCATATACTGCATATAAAAGCTCTATTTATAAAGGGTGTCCGAAAAATAACTGTGCACCTAAAGTAACACTTACCATGTCGAAATGGTTCCGCCGTCCCGATGGCGCAGTGGTCTAAGCGATGGCCTCTGATCATTCGTTCGAACGGGGTCCGGGTTCAAATCCCGTTGAGGCATGGATGTTGTGTTTGTCTTACGGCACTGGCTCTCTCCCTTCCCTGTAACCAGTGACCCTAAATTAGGGACGGGCGACTGCTTATAGCCCATTGAGTTGCTCACGGTGGTCGTTAAACCTCCAATAAAAAAAAAAAAAAGAAAATGGTTCCTACAGGTGTTGGAAATGGGCCCCACCGACGACCAGACATGTCTGCACACGCTTCTGCATATTGGTGAAGACTTTTCTCGGGGTATATGGTGTGATTTGTTGTAGGATGGGTCGTTGTTGCAGCCTATAGCTCTTGAAATGCATGCGGATTACGTGCGTACACGTTCCCCTTCAGTGCGCTCCACAGTAAAAAAATCAGGCGGTGTCAGATCCGGTAACCTGACAGAAAACAATCCCCGGGAGACGATACGGTTTCCGAAGAATTCCTCTAGACGTATTGTTGTCCCAGAGGTGTAAGCAGTTGCACCGTCTTGTTGGAACCATCCTTCGTTTACTTCCGGTTCCGTGAGTTCGGTTATGAATGGTTGGATAATGTGGTCACGGTACCGTTCTGAGTTAATGGTTTCACTCAAGGAAATTGGCGCCCAGTAATGCGCTTACGAGTGATGGCACACGAAACACCGACATTCTAGTTGTGGAGAGGCACTTCCTTAAATTCGTAGGGATTTTTAGTACCCCACAGACGAGTGTTTTAGTTGTTGATGTACCCGGACAGGTGGAACCATGCCTCATCTGTAAAGAAAGTCACATCCAGAATGTCCTCACCTTCTTCAGACAGCAATACTTGGAGCCACCTGCAGTACCGAACACGGGTCACGTGGTCTGTTTCTTTCAGCTGATACACGACAGACACTTTGTACGGGTGGAAACTCAACTTCCTTTTCAGAATATCGTGGGCTGTACTCTTTGGCACGTTACCTTGTTGTGACAACCGCCTCACGGACTTGTGTGGACTCTTCTGTATTTTGTCCTGGAAATTTTGCACGGACTCGTCTGCCGTGGATGGCCTATAGGGGAGGGGGCATCCAGAAACTTCGCTATGAGCTGACGTACCTATGATGCATATTCTAAATTAACTTTCATTGCTTACGCTTTCCAACCGTAGGTTGAAGATTGCGTAAATATGGTTCGATTTCGATGAAATTGTAGTATGTCCTACGGACCACCTGGGGAAGAACCCTATTGAAAATGGACGAAATGGAGTCCAAGGTCAGTACATAGGATCGGGATTCATTCTATCGCCCTTATCCCATACTATTAAAGCAGCACTTCTTGTATGTATGTAAATTTTATTTTGAAAACGGCTCTAAGATTTTGATGAAAGTCGTTAACCTACCATTTTCTGGTACCAGAAATCGATTTAGCTTGATCTCGACTTTAGTAAAATTCGTTTGGTGGGTTAAATAACCACCCCGAATTATAACGTTTATAGTGTCATGACGTCGTCCCATTAATGTTACCCATGCTTAGAAATCTTATGACGTCACAATCTCGTGTTTGAGAATGTTGGCGCGCGGTCACGCCATCTGTCTCATTATGTCTCGCGTTGTGTGTGGATCCTATTAAAGTTTTCTGACGTCACACTCTTGCGAGCAGATGGTCGCGATTCCCATCTGCCTCATTACGTCACGCGTTGTGTGCGTATGTCCGTCCGCACAATAACTCGCGTAAAAATTATTCGATTTCGATGAAATTATAGTATGTGGTAGGGGAACTCCTGGTAAGGAACCCAAATGTAAGTGAACGAAATGGCGTCAAAGGTCAGGACATAGGAGCGGGATCCATTCCACTGCTTTTATGCGTCATAACTAACGTAAAAAAGGTTCGATTTCGATAAAATTTTAGTATGTGGTAGGGGACTACCTAGGAACAAACCCTATTTAAAATGGGCGAAATGGAGTCAAAGGTCAGGACATAGGAGCGTAATCACTTCCATCGCCATTATGCGTCATAACTTACGTAAAATGCTTCGATTTGGATGAAATGTTAGTATGTTGAAGGGGCCTGCCTGAGGACAAATCCTTTTAAAAATGGGCGAAATGGGGTCGAAGGTTCGGACACAGGATCGGGATCTATTCCATAGCCCCTATGCATCATAACTTACATAAAAATGCTTCGATTGAGACAAAACTTTATCATGTTATTTCGGAGGTATACTGAACCGGTTCTGTTGAATATAATCGAAATGGGATCAAAGGTCAAGGCACAGGACGGAAATTTATTCCACAGCCGTTATCCTCATAACTTGAGTGATAACTTGAGTAAGGCTTTCTGGTATGTTGGAAAGCTTATTATAATCAATGCATTGCCTGATTTTACGAACTTGTTAGTTCCTATTCCTATGCAAATTTGAGTTTGTTCTGCATATACTTCGAAACTTAACATTATATCTTTTTCCCTCAAAGTAGAATGAGGTTGGCAACATTTGGCAACATTTGAGGTCAGAGTGAACGTGACGTATGAATGTATGAGATAAGAACGATAGATAAAAGGACGACATAACAGTTGCTGGTGTGGTGGATATGTGGCGGATGTGAATTACGTTATTATTTTGAAGTGCGATGTCGTTCTATTGATATTGTGGTGGAATAAAGAATCAATTACCGTAAGTTGGCGTCTGTCTTATGTTTCGTCTGGCCATACGAATTTCATTAGGAAGTATTGCATCATATTCTTATCTAATGGTTTAGACATAATGTAGAACCAATATCTCTGCACGAGAAAGACAGTTCCGTTATATACCACATTACGGTGAAAGACGTCTGCATCACGAAATTTCCGAGCGAACTATTTTTGCACTTCGTCCGTTCCACACTCTCTGTTCAACCATCAATACCATTGTCCTTGTGCCGAGACGAGTGATCAATCGACACGTATGCCTCCGTTGACCAAGCGCTTGGGAATGGCCTTCGTTCGGAATGACAGCTGCCCGCACCTCGGGGTGTGGAGACATGAAGGTTTCCAGACTCATAGCACTTCCACGTGACGGGTTATTTCCACTGTAATTCCATTCAAATTGTCTTTATTATTACATTACTGCAATGTACATTCAGGGCAGAGTAATTATTCGGACACCCTGTACATTTTAAAGCAATACAGCTCGCATTTCTAGCATTCACCATGACCACCATCTTTTATGACACATCGTGCAAATCGGTTGTCCAACTCGTTGAAAACATTTCTCAGTTGCGGCTCAGCGAATTATTGAATTGCTTCTGTGGTCTTGACCCTAAGCTCACCTAAAGAATGTGGCTTTGATGAGTAGAGAGCTGTTTTGACATGACCCCATTAAAAATAGTTCTATGGGGTCAGATCAGGCGAACGGGGTGGCCAAGCAATTGGTCGAGCACTATCTTTTCACTTTTCTAAAAAGACGTCATTCAAAACACGTCGCACATCGGAAGCATAGTGGCTGGGTGCGCCGTCTTGCTGAACGAAAATATTTACCCGGCTTAGTTCAGTGACGAGGAAATTCAGCAACATTGCAAGGTAACTTAATAAATCTTACATAAAGCTGTCTCAGCACGATTTATAACACTTCCATCTAATACACGCAAGCCTCAGAAGTATAAGATATTTATATACGTCTAAAACCAGTATGTACAGATAAAAGCAACTTTAAAAAACAGGCAAGATCTTTCGAGTCTTCTCAAGACTCATTATCAAGCCAAAGTGCAGCTCAGTGTGCAGTGAACAAGACCATATATGTACAAGCAAGCGACCGACCATATATGTACAAGCAAGCGACCGACCATATATGTACAAGCAAGCGACCGACATGTACTGTAAACATAGAAATGAACTTTCCCGAGAATTTATCTAAATATCCGGTGGTTTTAATGTCCTAACGTATTGACGCCAAGGTAATGGTAAGTTACTGGGCAAGTCTTCATTGCAACATAGATCGTCAAACCATGTAATAAAGAATGATTCCGTGAAAAATATATCTCGTTTATATTTGGTAAAAGCCAGATGATTCACGTTTTCCCAACGTGGGGTTTATTTGCCTTCTGCCACCACCAAACGTGCAATGGCTGTAGTCGTTGTTCCGGTTTTTGACGTGATACTTGTGTTTTGAAACACCTAACGTTCGAAGTGTAGAGCAAATATATGTCACAGTTTTGTCGTTGGGAAGCTCAGGTTGCAATGGTATACAGTATGTACCATGTTTTTGTTAAGCGCACACCCGATCACGGTCTTTGTAACGTACCAGGAGATGTGACGTACCTGCCAGAAGGACGCACACGACGTAAAGGCAGATAGGAATCAGAATAAAATGTCCGCGTAGCTTAATTGGTAGAGCAACTTATTCCGGAATGAGTGGACCCGGGTTCGAATCCCGGCGCGGATAAAAATGACGGAGAAATTTACTTCGTTATAATTGGCGCCCGAACTATCCGGATGACCCGACCGTTCAAAATCTCGCATTGGTGTGATGTTATTTCCACACCGCGAGATAGGAAAAATGTGAGCAGCACTTCGAAAGAAAAATAAGGGGGAGATGATGTAACGTACCAGGAGATGTGACGTACCTGCCAGAAGGACGCACACGACATAAAGGCAGATAGCAATTAGAATCAATGTCCGCGTAGCTTAATTGGTAGAGCAACTTATTCCGGAATGAGTGGACCCGGGTTCGAACCCCGGCGCGGATAAAAGTGACGGAGAAATTTACTTCGTTATAATGGCGCCCGAACTATCCGGATGACCCGACCGTTCACAATCTCGCAATGGTGTGATGTTATTTCCACACCGCGAGATAGGAAAAATAAGAGCAGCACTTCGAAAAAAAAAATAAAAAATAAGGGGGAGATGATGTAACGTACCAGGAGATGTGACGTACCTGCCAGAAGGACGCACACGACGTAAAGGCAGATAGGAATCAGAATAAAATGTCCGCGTAGCTCAATTGGTAGAGCAACTTATTCCGGAATGAGTGGACCCGGGTTCGAATCCTGGCGCGGATAAAAATGACGGAGAAATTCACTTCGTTATATCTTGTTTTTATCATTTTGAAGATGTTTGAGGTCCGTATTCCAAAACTTATATAATGTTTGTTACAGAATCGGTTCAAAGTGTTAATAATGGTTGGGTGGTAATCCACCGAACCGAAAAATCGTCTGATAACTTGCTCGCGTTTTAATCGTGTGAACGACAGTCGTTGAGTCTGTTAAATTGCAGTTTGCAGGGTAACCAAATTGCTTCGCAGTTTTGGACTATGTAATCGAGTTCAATACGTCTTATACGTATAGACGAAGAGTGCGTGAAAGCTCTTTTGATACTTGAACGCAACCCAGCAAGTTTATATTGCATAGGGTGAGATGAAGAGAATGGAATATGGGTAGGCTTCCGATACACGGAATGGGTTACGACGTTCTGAACAGGATCTCCGGTAAGAAGAATATTAAGAAACAGCACGGAAAACTGTTCTTCGAGTCCGATGGTGTTCGCTGGTTCGAGTTTGATGGTACTGAGTTCGATGATATGTCTTCACATTGCAAGGTAACATTCACCATTGACTGTTGCTCCTTCAAAAGGAAGGGACCGACCTGACTCCATTGGACTAATTTTTATGGGGTCACGTCAAAACAATTGTCTACTCATCAAAGTCACATTATTTAAATGAGCGTAGTGTCAAGATCACAGATGCAATCCATAAAATCAATGAGCAGCAACTGAGCTATGTTTTCAACGTGTTGGAAAATAGGTTTGCTCTATGTGTCACGGAAGACGGTGGTCATGTTGAATGTAAAAAATGTGAGCTGTATTGCATAAAATCTGTATAAATAAAGCTTTTATATGCAGTTTACAGTGAGTTTCTATCATGTGTACATCCAAATATTTTAACGTTTAAAATTGCGCAAGGTAAACACCCTGTGGGTAATTCTGCGCTCTAGTAGGCCGCGGGTGGCCTAGTGGTCAGCGTTCGTGACTGCCATGGGGATAACCTCAGGCTCGATCCTGGGCAGGTATGAACGCTCGAAACACTAAATACCCGCCGTGCGTCGGATGGGCACGTTAAGCCGTCGGACCCCGGGTACTGGCCCCCGGTAATAAATAAGGGCGTCTTCCTCCCCCTTTCTACCTCGCTTTCGTGTCACTTTCGTATCGGGCACTCTATCCCAAATATCCTAGCTTTCTGTTTCTAAAGGTTGTTTAAGACCTGGGGTCAGACACTCCCTTCCTAAAATCCTCTACATATGATCATTTGATCTGCGCTCTAGTTGCGATATTTTACTTCAGTTTTTTCTGCTTTTTCAATTCGGTCATACGTAATATTCTGTTACACGCAATATGCTTTTTGCGATCGTACGTTAAATTTTGAATTTCAGATTATCGAAAGTACACGGTGCTGTGGTTCGTTTGTACGTAACCTGATATGTGACAACTTTGAAAAATTGAGACAGAGATTCTTTTCTTCTTTTGGCAGCCATGAAGTAGATAAGACAAATAAAAATTCACTTAATAAGGTTCACAATTTTTTTATTTTCTCTTCATTCAAGAAATTTGAGACAAGCAAAGGTTAGTGAATATTTTACTCGACACTAATGATAAATTAACAAGAGGGCAAACTGAATTCAAATGAGCAATGTTTGTAAGTCAAAATGTGTAATTGGGGTACTGAATATTAAACAAAAACATCGTATTAGGATTTACTACATCGCATTTCGATGGTAAAGAGTGTTTTTTTTATCATACATTGAAAATATGAAATTATGCCGAATTTCTCTGCCTAGTTTAAAAAAAATTAGAGTAAAAACTTAATGCAAAAGTAAAAATAGTAATAGACTTAAAGATAGTACGCAAAGTATCATTAGAAATTAATGTAATCTAAAATTACGAGTCCACCCTCTTTTTGGATACATTAAAAATCTTGCAATAGCATTTAATATATTAAACATTTATTTGCACGTTTTTTACATTTACATTTTTCTTAAGCGCATGCCCTAGAAAGACGTATAACCGATGTTCCCAGTAATAAGGAATGCGTTTTTAGATTTTACAGATTTCAGTACGTTACGAAAATTTAAACAAAGAAGATGGAACGTCTGTATGGTCTAATGGTCAAAGGCACGCGGCTAGAGGTTGCAAATGTGAGTTGGGGACAGGTACGATTGTTGAATAAGACATGGGTGGTTTGTTTGCCCAGAAACGTTCGTTTTAACCATAGGTGCAAAATGAAGGATAAGTAATGACTTAGATCAGGGGTGGGGAACCTACGGCCATAAAGCGGCATACGGTCTACTAGGCCATTAAGTGCGGGCATTTAAGTGAATCCAAATTTTACACAACAAATCCTTTTATTTTTATTAATATGCTTTTGTTCGTCTCTTATTATTTTTATTTTAATATTAAAATGACCGTATTTAAAGTATCAAAGAGTACTTGCTCACCGACTTACGGCCACAATTAAAACATTAGTAAATCATAAGGGCTGTTTTGACACCGGCTAAGCTCGTAATTTCGTTTTATGGGTCCTAAAGAACTACAAATGGAATTGATTGAGCTCTCAGAAGATTATATTTCAAAGTCTTTTTTTTCCAACCGTAAATTGAAGAAGCGTATATGCTCCAGCTTTGTCCTTCCGTCCGTCCGTCTGCCTGTCCGTACGATAACTCGCGTGAAAAAGGTTCGATTTCGACGAATATTTAGCATGTGGCAGGGGACCACCTGGGGACAAACCCTATTGAAAATGGGACAAATGGGGTCAAAGGTCACGACATAGGAGCGGGATCCATTCCAATGCCCTTATGCATCCTACCTTGCTTAAAAATGCTTTGATTTCGATTAAATTTTAGTATGTGGTAGGGGACCAACTGGGGACGAACCCTATTGAAAATGAAGAAATTGGGTAAAAGGTCAGGACAAAGGAGCGGGATCCATTCCATTGCATTTATGCGTCATAATGTGCGTAAACATTATTCGATTTCGATGAAATTTTAGTATGTTGGAGGGGACCACCTTGGGACGAACCATACTGAAAGGCTAAATGGGTTTAAAGGGCAGGACTTAGGAGCGGGATCCATTACGTAAAAATGCTTCGATTGAGAAAAAACTTTTCATGTTGTTCCGGAAGTATACTGAACCAATTCTGTTTAATATCATCAAAATGGGGCCAAAGGTCAGGGCACAGGAGCGAGATTTATTCCATAGCCATTATCCTCATAACTTGATTAAAAGTACTTCTATTGCGACAAAACTTTAGTATGTTGTTCCGGAGGTATACTGAACAAATTCTGCTTAATATCATCGAAATGGGGTCAAAGGTCAGGGCACAGGAGCAAGATTTATTCCATAGCCATTATCCTCATAACTTGAGTAATAACTTCAGTAATGATTTCTGTCATGTTGGAAAGCGTATCATAAACAATGCATTGCAGGATTTTACCAACTTGTTTAAGCTTAACTAAAAAATCACGAGTGCATAAATGCACTAGCGGATACTACGTGGCTAAGGAAATGAATCAATAACTACCATTTACAGTAGCAAAATACTGTTTTACACGTGTTTATACTAACAATTTTAAGAAGAAGTCAACAGGTTCCTGGTAATACACTGCTGGACAAATGCTAAGGACGAATCATAAACGGCTATATAGCGCATAAAAAAGTAAGTGTGGTTGGATGCCAAGTGAAATAAAATAATGTCAGAATGCCAGGACATTACAAGAAAGACAATTTATTGTGCTCTGAAATCCAGAAGGCTTTGGAACGTGTTCAAGGGACAAACAGGCCATTTTGTGCAGAATACGTAAACGTGAAAAAAATGCAATTACCGTCCGCAGGCGTTCCGGCGTAAGATGTCAATACGGGATATGGCCACCATGGAGGGCGATGCAAGATTCCACACGTCGTGTCATGCTTTGCACAACATTATCAAGTAGCTGTTGGGGTAATTTACCCCATTACTCTGTCAGTGCACGGATGAGGGTGTCCTTGTTTATTGGAGGGCATTGGCGACCAGCAAGACTCCTCCCCAAAGCATCCCACACATTTTCAATGGGATTCAGATCTGGAGAACGTGCTGGCCATACGAGACGTTGAATATCCTCGCTCTCAAGACACTCCTGGATAGCGACTGTTCGATGACATGTTGCGTTGTCGTCCATGAAAATTAAATCTATCACCGACAGCACCACGGAACATGCGAACATGAGGTAGCAGAAGATCATTAATGTATCGTTGGCCAGTCATAGTCCCAGTTGGAAGCACATAGAGGGACGTACGGCCTTTGATCATGATGCCAGCCCATACCATGACACTACATGTCGGATATTGGTCCCTTTCCTGTATGTTGGCTGGACAATATGTAGTGCCACTATCACGCCAGATCAGTTGTCGTCGACAATCAGACGATAGACTGTATCTACTCTCATCTGAGAAGAGGACAGCAGACCAGTCGTTATCAGTCCAATTGCGATGTTGATGGCACTATTGCAAACGGGCGGTACGGTGGCGTCTGGACAATGGGATGCACACAACAGGGCGGCGGGCGTATAGTCCTCTTTCATGCAAACGTCTGGCGACAGTTTTTCGGGAGATCCGCTTGCCAGTAGCAGCCCTAAACCGATTTGCTACCTCACTAGCTGTGCTGCGCCGGTGTCTTTTTGTTGATAGCACTATGTACCGATCTTTTGTAGGTGTCGTACTGCGAACACGACCTCAACCGTGACGTTTGCTACACTCTCCATTTGTTTGAAATGATTTCCAAAGCCTTGAAACAACACTGTGGCTGACGTCGAACTCCCTGGCAACATCTGTTATTTTTCGCCCTTCTTCAATCTTGCCAATAATACGGCCACGCGTAAAATCATCTAGGTGATGTCGGGAAGACATACTGAAAATTGCAAGTTCGTCAATTGATTCTTTCCCTTTCAACTTTGCGTTTGAACAACAACGGTCAATACGCGTCAAATCCTTTATATGTCTTATCAGCGCTATGACGTCACGAACAAGTTCGGCAATTCAAAATTTGCATACGCACAACACGTCTTACTGCATCCCGCACGTATGCTAATTTCCACATTTTCCTGCCTTCCATTTTATGGTTGCTATCGTTGCTATTTTCATCCGTCCTTAGCAATTGTCCGGCAGCGTATTAACTAAAAGCAAACGACATGCAGCACAATCAAAAGGACTTAACTAACTTTGAAAAGTAGACCTACATCCATTGTCGTCCGGCTTTCTCTGCTAGTGAGCGTATGTCAGCAGTCGAAAGGACATATCACAACGAACGGTAAAAACGACAAATTGAGTAAAACATGAATGAAACAGCACAAAACCGAGTACGAAATGGTGAAATTCAAATGATATGAGAACATTAAAATCAATTGAAAAGTAAAACCAACAAATTTTAAAGCTGAAAATGACAAAACCACGGAACATATTTACACTCTACCTATGCTACCAGCATCCAAACATGTTTCGGCAAATATTATGCCTTCATCAGTGGAAGAGTTCACAAGTGCCCAGTCCTCCGTAATCGACTCAGATGTAATGTGACATGCCTGAATGAAAAGACAGTATATTAACTTCGTCGCATAAGCTATGAACACCTATACCCTATCGCGCAGTTCTTGTATAGCGCCATCTGTGGGGATTTCGCCGACGTTTTCGTCCTGCTGATCGACCAAGCCAAGCAAGCAGAGTTTATCTGACTTCTGTTTAATCATACGTTGATTTTCAGATTATAACAGGTATCTCCATGCGTGTGGAATATCGATAGGTGAATTACTCTTAAAACACTTCCCTTTATATTTTTCAATATAATTAGAGCCTCTGAAGTGAGAATTTGTTTATGAGATCGAAGTGATGTTAGAATTTTGACATTTTCTCAATCGGGTACAGCATTGTGTTCGATGCAATATTGAATAAATGCTGTTTTGTGTCTTTTCTTTTCCCAATCGTATACATGTTCTTTTAATCGAGTAATAAGGCGTCTCTTAGTACTGCCTATGTACATAGAATCTTTGTGATTGGGGTTAATTATTATCGGGATACAATATACGCCCGATTTATCGAAGATTGACTAGTCATTGTAAGTGGGAAAATGTCAAAATTCTAACATCACTTCGATCTCATAAACAAATTCTCACTTCTGAGGCTCTAATTATTAAAATATATAAATGGAAAAGTTGTAACAGTAATTCACCTATCGATATTCCACACGCATGGAGATACCTGTTACATTCTGATAATCAAAGTAATATTAAACGTAAGTTAGATAAACTCTGCTTGCTTGGCTTGGTTGATCAGCTCGACGAATACATCGGCGAAATCCCCACAGATGGCGGTATACAAGAACTTCGCGATAGGGTATAAGTGTTCATAGCTTATGCGACGAAGTTAACATACTGTATTTTCATTCAGGCATGTCATATTACATCTGAGTCGATTACGGAGGACTGGGCACTTGTGAACTCTTCAACTGATGAAGGCATAATATTTGCCGAAACATTTTTTGATGCTGGTAGCATGGGTAGAGTGTAAATATGTTCCGTGGTTTTGTCATTTTCAGCTTTAAAATTTGTTGGTTTTACTTTTCAATCGATTTTAATGTTCTCATTTCATTTGAATTTCACCATTTCGTACTCGGTTTTGTGCTGTTTCATTCATGTTTTACACAATTTGCCGTTTTTACCGTTCGTTGTGATATGTCCTTTCGACTGCTGATATACGTTCACTATCAGAGGAAGTTTTTACTGTTCGTTATGTTATATGTCTTTTCGACTGCTGATATACATTCACCAGCAGAGGAAGCCGAACGACAATGGATGCAGGCCTACTTTTCGAAGTTGGGGTAAGTCCTTTTGATTGTGCTGCTTGTCGTTTGCTTTTAGGAACCTGTTGACTTCTGCTTAAAATTGCTAGTATGAACACGTGTAGAACAGTATTTTGCTACTGTAAATGGTAGTTATTGATTCATTGATTAAGCTTTCCAACCACAGTGTGAAGAAGCGTATATGCTCCAGCTTTTCCCGTCCGCACGATAACTCGCATAAAAATGGTTCGATTTCGATGAAATTTTAGTATGTGGTAGGGGACCACCTGGGGACGAACTCTTCTGAAAATGATTGAAGTGGGGTCAAAGATCAGGACATAGGAGTGGGATCCATTCCGTTGTCCTTATGAGCCATAACGTATGTAAAAATGCTTCGATTGCGACGAAACTTTGTAATGTTGTTCCGGAAGTATACTGAATCCGTTCTGTTGAATATCATCGAAATGGGGTCAAAGGTCAGGGCACAGGAGCGATATTTAGTCCACAGCCAGTATCTTCATTACTTCAGTAATGAATTCTGGTATGTTGGAAAGCATATCATAATCAATGCATTGAATGATTTTACTAACGTGTTTGATGCTAAGCAAGATGCAATTGAAATATGGAAGAAAGGCAATTGAATACCCGCGCTTTCGGCAACATGCACGAAAAATGCTGTCTTGCTTTCAACCACTTATTGGTACGAATCTACATTCTCCTACCTAACCCAAATCAAGACGTCCTTAAGGTTAAAAATGACGGTTACCCGCTTAAAGGTTCAGCTGAAACTGCAGACCTCCATGTTGCAACCAAATATTTAAATGCTTTCCAATATAATGCGGTCAAAACAAAGTCATTAAAAGTTTAGTTAACTTTAGAACTAACAATTATTAATATTTTTTCATTTTTGAAGTTAATTAGTACATAGTAAGACTTTTACAAAATAATGCACATTTCGAAGTATGTCTAATTGAAGTTCTTGAATACGGCCTTGTTAGATAATAGCTAACTTTATGCGGCCTTTCAACATGAAAAGGCCCCCTCCTCGGTCTGACTTAGGATGATCAAGGAGGCTGTTAAACCCGGAAAAAAAACAGAAAAAAAAACCGAAGGTAAATAACGATTAAGCAATCTTCTTCAGGTGCCATGTCCAAACAAAGCAATTCATTATCATGAGCCTCACACAATCAAACTGGCAAACATCTTCGGGAATTGGGATGTTACGCATTGCCTCCCTCATCAAATGTCAACCAAAAAAGAAGGTGACTCTCCAGGGCAGATTTCTCGCTACATTTGCGGACACTGCGACCTGCATGACTGACAGACAGATTTGAACCTCCCAACAGTTCACATCTGGGTATTAGCCAACTGCACATCACCAGTTATGATCAAGTAATAGCATTAGAAAAAATTCTCAGCGATATCCCTTGAATTAGTTTAATGCAAGGCTTATAACGAACAAACAAACAAACAAAAATCACTGGTCTCTGAGTGGACCGATGTGCGCGAGATTTGATAAACAAAAAAACGTTTAAATTCAGAATGTCTCACAATGTTTTAGAAACACACGTAGCCTTCTAAAATATATTAAGGCAAGGACGTTATTATGACAATTAATGCTTTCTGCATTTTGCTTTACTGAAGTCTGGAATAAAATTTCTATGATAATAAAAAGTAGTAAAGTACTGGTCGTATGAGGTAGGATTTTTCAGATATTTTTCTAGACACCGGGATATACTACAGCACATATGATAAACATACTTTACTTACGAGAAAAATCTTGAACGATTGCATTTCCCAAATCAACCTGTACATATAATAATACCCTTAGAATATTTTCAGTTGCATAAGAATGTTTTCAACAGTTTCAGTCCCTAAGTGACAAAATTTCAGCTGCGTTATAACGTGATAGTCGTACTTTGGATTTCCAACAACAGTTTCAATACCACGTTTCGCGCAGCTCATTGATATTTCAGTGACGTGCAACTTTACGGGATATAATGTTGCAAAGAAAGAAAGAATCCAACGGTTAAACTCGGCTACAGGGAGAAAGCAACTAAAGAAATGAGGACCGAATAATGAAAATCTTAGCACTGGTAATCAAATGACACGCACAAAAATTAACGAATAATACTCATAATACTAATGATTTATGAATAATACTCATAATATTAATAATTTATGAACAATTCTTATAATACTAATAATTTATGAAAAATACTCAATAATACTCATTATTAACTCAGCAGGTTAATACTGGAACTTAGAATTAAACATATCGAATGATTGCATAAAACAAATATTGTCACGATCACAATGCTTCCATGGAACTCTTAATAGAAACATTTTAACCATTAAAAATAGCCAATAACCGAAATTTTTTTCAGAATAACGATATTTTTGAGAACTTATAAGGAATACAAGTCAGCTCTAGCTTCCACGTTCTTCGCTGCTTAGATAAAGAGAGCTCTTGAAAAGGTATTGCAATTTTGCAATCAATAGTCAAATATTTAACATTGTCCCATTCTTCGCAAAAACGGATAGACACGAACCAGGATGTACACAGTTGTCACCCTGCAAAGAGTCAGATGATTTGATTCCTTGAGGAAATGTTCCGAAAATCTAATTCGCTAAAGGCGTTGATTAATAAATCTCACTCCAAAAAATCAGCATGGTGCAGTTTAATTAAAAAGGTTTCACCACTGCTGAATGCTATGCGTCTACAGATAGTATCTATAAATTGAATGACCAATTTATCAAAGCTGATAGAGGATGTTCTGCAAGCAGGATGATCAGTCATTCGCTGTCGGCTCGCTCTACATAAATCAAATGAACGATAACTCTACCAGAAGAAGTTCGCAGTAAAAGAGCTAACGGACTTTGAGCGTAATGTGATAGTGACTGCTCGGGGGAGTGATGGAAATATCGAAATCAACTACGGCATTTGAGGATTATGGGGAAGATAGAGCAGTAAGAGTACTATACTGTGCAAATTAATTGGGACAAAGTAAAAAATCACTCCTTTTTCCAAACCTATGCCTTTATATCATTATATGCCTTGATATACACTGATAAATACCTGTATTAGTATGAAGTATGTCGTCCTTTAGCAGAAATGACCTCTTGAATTCGTTTTGGCATTGACTCCACTAATTGAGCGCACACATTTTTGACTTCATAATCGTGGAACCACACTCTTATAGCATTCGTTATCATGCGTTCTTTGGTTGTACAGTCCATTTTACCTAAACGTCTCTTCAAAATATTCCACATGTTTTCTATGGGATTTAATTCTGGTGAATTTCCAGGCCAATCAAGCAAATGAATTTGATTTTCTAGCATGAAATTCTTGACAAATTTTGAATTGTGACATGGGGCCAAGTCATGTTGAAAAATGTCCCTTCAAAAGTTTGCAAGAATGGAACAATCTTACATCGTAATATTTCTACGTACTTAGCTGAATTCATCATACCTTGAAAAGGAACTAAGCTTCCAGTGCCATTTGATGTGAAAAAAACCCAAAACATCTGTTTCTGAGGGTGTTTTACAGTTTGTTTGACATGCTCAGGTCTTAAGGGCTCACGGTTGCTTCGTCTAACGAAATTTTCTTGGTAACCCTGCACAAATAAATGAGTTTCATCACTGAAAATTACCTTTTTCCAGTCGTCAGCAGTTCATGATTTATATTTTTGGCCCATGCTAAACGTTTTATCTTCATTTTCGCATTCAAATATTGTTTTTCGTTGGTCTTTTTGCCTTCCGGCAAACTTCCAGAAGCCTACGGCGTACAGTTGAATCCCTAACATCACAGCCGCTAGCCAATAAATCTCTTTGAAAGTCGGTGCTTTTTTTTTTTATTCATTTTGCTATTTCTGATTAGATATTTATCGGTTCGTGGAGTTGTTCTTCGTTTTCTTCTACACCAACTTCAGAAGCGATATCTCTCACTGTCATAGAAGTGTGTTCCGTCACAGAAATTATTTTTGCACGCTTCCTTGGGAAAATATCCATTTTTCAATACACGAAAGCAACATGTACACACAGAGAGCAAAAACTAACATCTACCTGTCAAACACGAAAGCTCACAACTGAATCTGAAGTGTCTATTTCCTGTTTACAACCGGTCAAACCACATTATTACTATCAAGTTCTAACAGTTACACCACCTCATAGCTGATAAGTACGGATCACGGGGGTTTCCGACATCAACTGGCGATCACATTACAATTCTGAGAATAAAATTGCTTGTCCCAATTAATTTGCACGCTATAGTATACAGAGAGCGGTTGGCCCAACGAAAAAGCAGCGATTGTGAGACTCTGGCTGCTGACCATTCGTCCTAGATGGGTATGAAGTTTTAGTCCTGGATGCGACGTGGGTGGTGTGTTTGTCTGATGACTTTGTTCTTTCAATAAAAACCAGCGACCCTAAATTAGGAACGGGGAGATTGCATCCAGCCCCCCCCCATTATTTGCTCGTGGTGGTCTTCAAAAACAAAAATAAAGAAAACAATAGTGAGTGCATGACTTGCGGTCGGAAACGACTGGTTTACTACCAAGGTGAGCAAAAGATTGCCAGATGTACACGACCCAGCTGACGAGCAACAGTGAGTTAAATGACCAAGTATTTGAAATAATACAGGGTCAAAAGACATATCGCTAAATCAACATAAGAATTATCTGTACACATTTGCTGTCTGTAGCGAGTAAGACAAATAGCCTGCACTGGACTCGAAAGCACAGGAAGTGGGCTTAAATGATTGGAAAAAGGGTCATGTGACCTGATGAATTGCGCTTTTAACATCACCATGAGGATGAGAATTCAGAAGCAACAGCACGAGAGGATGGATACATTTTGCACAGTCATGACTCACCAGGCTGAAGAAGGTAATACAATGGAGTGGGCCATATTTTCGTGGCAGACATTTGGAAAATGATTCCAGTGAGTCCACGCCTGAATGTTCTAGTGTATTTAAGCATTGTTGGTGATAAATTTCCTACAAAGATGGTCGCTCTCAATCGACAATGCGCTAGTGTACAGTGTGACGAGCAAGGCAACGCATTATGCCAAATTATGTAACTAATATATCTCGTAAAACTTTCCTGAACATGACGGTGGATTCTCCCTGCTTCACTAGCCATTAGAACTCAATCCGATGTTGTATTTGTCTGATGACGAACGGGGCATTAGCCGTCTGAATTCACTGTTAACCCTTTTACCGACTGGAACGTATTTACTCGGGTTAGCAAAAAGAGCAGAAATCAGCTCGAACGAATATATGCGTTGTCTAAGAAGTAGGCCGAACGCGGCTGGAACGAGCAACCCTAAGCATCAGAAAGTGTTACTTTCCTCTTAAAGTTATTATTCAAAGTGGTCTTTAGGGGAATGATACACACTTATCGTTTCTGACTGATTACCTGTCAAAAGAGCTATAACAATGTCCACGAACCTAAGAAGGAACAGAGGAGATGTTTGAATTACTTGTTCCTACCCAGTGGCATGATGTCCATGCCAGAGGGATTTGTCCTTTCCCACCATGCTTTGAGAGAGGCAAAGGACTACAAGGAAGCGGTCTCTTATCACAGTGACAGCTTTACTCTCAGTACTACTGAGATGTGAGGGGCAAAGGATTTTTTTTTTTACCATAGCTTCTGTTAAACCCGGCCGCTATGTGAACATTTGTTTGGGGAGCTCAGAAAATTTGGGGTACCATCTGGTTTAAGTACATTAGCCCCTTAAAGAATTTAAGCATCTTGGGCTTATATTTTAATTCAGTGGTTGACAACAATCCTGATCAACTCTAAAGGCTGTAAATAATCGCCTGTTCCTGATTTCGGACCACTGGTTCCAGGAATGGGACTGATCCAGCTTTGTGGGAATAACACATCACCAATGCCTTACCCAAGTCTTGAAATCGGATCCAGTTCGGACGACTGCACTGAAAACTACGCGTCATACCACTCGGCAACCAGGAAGACACCAGTATATAACCTAAACTCTACCAAAACTTAGTCGAATTAATACAAAGGCGAATTGCTACGGTTTTGAAGGTCAAAGGTCTCCCTAGTAAATTGGTCAGTCAGTGTATGTTTCGACAGCAATGGAACCGCAGCTGACTCCAGAAATAATCCCAAATTTCCCGGTATTATACGTATACCACTTCTGTGATACGAGTTGTAGTAGGATCTCTCACCCGGGTCACTGCAATACGACACTGAAGTCGCAGCTGACTCCAGAAATATTCTTGAATTTCCTGGTACTCTACGTATTTCACTTTTGTGATACGAGTTGTAACAGGATCTCTCACCGGAGGTCACTGCGATAGCACATTGAAGTCACAGCTGAGTCGAGAAATATTTCTAAATTTCCCTGTACTCTACGTATCCCACTTCTGTGATGCGAGTTGTAGAAGGATCTCTCACCCGGGTGGGGGGAGGGCGGGGGGGGGGGCACTGCAGTACGACACTGAATTCGCAGCTGACTCCAGAAATAATCCTGGATTTCCTGGTACTCTACGTATTCCACTTCTGTGATACGAGTTGTAGCAGGATCTCTCAGCGGAAATCACTGCGATAGGACATTGAAGTGACAGCTGACTCCTTCCCGGTAAAACACTAATGAATAAATGTGGTTAAATCTGGTTAATTGCTATTAGATAAACTGAATGTATTCCAATTAACCGTATGAGTTATTTTACATGTGGTACACTTCCTTATTACATGGCGCTAATTGCGCTTACAAGTTACGCATTATTTATTAAAGTCTCTCCCTCAATGCATACAGGAATTTATGTAACATTTTCAGTCAGTACAACACTGATGCTGTGTTGGTGATGAATTGAACACTGTTGATAACATAGCGAAATTCAGAATATAGGATATATCGAATTGGCCCCTGAGGCAGGATATACGTCGAACCAGATGCATAAATTTTTCGAAAACGCCAGAACCAGCCGTGTTAATCTTTCTATGCCGCAACTTCGCTATCTGGGCTATATTCCCTACATACGTAATGTTTCCTATCAACTCAAAAACGCGCTCAGGAGCATGAATTTCGATGTCGGCATAAGGTCTCCGGCATCTTTATATACGATGCTTAGGAGAAATATTGACAAGCCCCCTCTTCTCAATGAGGCAGGTGTTTATGCTATTCCACTACAATAACCGGACGGCTGCAGGCCATACTACATCGGAATGACCAAACGTTCGTTTGGAATTAGAATCAGTGAGCATAAAAGGGATGCAGTGGTAAAAATAACCTCTACCCGATCAAGAGAAGTCAAGTTCAAGTCCACTGATCCTATGTGGAATGATATAAAGAAATTAGCTTTGTACTCCACGCCCAAATCTACTGCCATTCGCGAAACCTTTAGAAATCTTGACCAGCAACGAGGCTTGCAATGACAACGTCTCTCTGGGGTTGCCTTGTATTTGGAATCAATTCTTCAAATAATGCTGCGTTTTCTACCATAGTACCGCGTGCTCTGCTAAAGTGACCTCGTTTCTTCTAATGATCACATTTGCGCCTATGCATTTATTGTCTATTTAAATTGCATTTATTGCCTATGCATTTATTGTCTATTCAAATTTGCTTATGCATTTATTGTCTATTCAAATTGCATTTATTGCCTATGCATTTATTGTCTATTCAAATTGCATTTATTGCCTATGCATTTATTGTCTTGTCAAATTTGCCTATGCATCTATTGTCTATTCAAATTTGCCTATGCATTTATTGTCTATTCAAATTTGTCTATACATTTATTGTCTATTCAAATTGCCTTTATTGCCTATTCAAATTTGCCTATGCACTTATTGTCTATTCAAATTTGCCTATGCATTTATTGTCTATTCAAATTGCATTTATTGCTCATGCATTTATTGTCTATTCAAATTTGCCTATGCATTTATTGTCTATTCAAATTGCATTTATTGCCTATGCATTTATTGTCTATTCAAATTGCATTTATTGCCTATGCATTTATTGTATATTCAAATTGCATTTATTGTCTATTCAAATTTGCCTATGCATTTATTGTCTATTCAAATTGCATTTATTGCCTTGCATTTATTGTCTATTCAAATTTGCCTATGCACTTATTGTCTATTCAAATTGTATTTATTGCCTATACATTTATTGTCTATTCAAATTGCATCTATTGCCTATGCATTTATTGTCTATTCAAATTACTGCGTTCAAATTGTTGAAATGTTCTATTGTCCATGTTGCTCTCTACTTTCCTTGAAAAAGCCATCTGGTTGATGTGCGAAAGCTTGGAATGTTTTATTTCAGTTCTACGGAAGGAAATTCGGATCTATAGTATAATTATAATATTTTGAGCATAACTGGTGTACAGTTCCTACTTATTAATTAATTAATTTTGTTGTTTTTAAGTTTTACTGAATTTAGATAAACATCATAAACACATTTTTGTTATTTCTTGTGTGAAAGCCGTAATGCATCTATTTCTTTTCTCATATGTCTTCTCTTGTTCTTGTAAAAAATGGTTCCTGTTCTACTTTAATTTCAACCTAATAATTTCTGTGATGTAATGCTTTCGCTTTTCTCTAAGTATGTTTCAAAAGCACCATTGATCGCGTAACGAGGTGATTTAGCAAACACGTGCAGTTTTGAATTGGGCGCATAAATTATCTTCAATTCACCCCCAGCTAATACCTGAGAAGTTCCGTGAGTGTGGACCAAAAAGATGTGATGACATATATATATCTTTGAATATTTTGTGACCGTTTACGATATCTTAAGGCATCTGAGAAATGCACGTTAATTAATCTTCAAAATTGTGTCAAAATATTGCGTGTTGGACTCGGTTGTTTTTCTTATTTGGCTGTGAAGAAAGAGGAACAGGGAAGTTTTTTGTTTTTTTTCTTTGAAAGCTGCACAAAAAATAATGACCCAATCAAAATAAAACCGAACACACCCAACGTATTTATTCCTTTGGTTTTATTCAAATGCGCTCACGCATATTTTTCATTCTATGACGTAACACATCTCTTGAGAAATCATCGAAAAGTTACAAATTAGCATAAATCGGTGTTTAAACATTTTCCCGTAAATTTTAAAACGGTTTTTAAATTTTTTATCCTATTATAATTTTATACCACAAACTAATAAGGACAAAATGCCACTTATAAATGCATGCATACAAAGTTCACAGGAAAAAGAAAGAAACCTGGATTTCCACAAATAGGAGAACATTTTTCAAATCTGAAGGATTTATTTGGTTCAAATCCATGTTTTTGATCAAGAATACCGGTACAATCATACTCTCATATTTAGGCGTAAGTGTATCTTTGAACTTTCCTCAGCCTCTGCACATGATGGTTTAGCTAAGGTCTATGGTTCTAATAAATAAGCAGAAATTGGGAAGATATATTGATCAAACGCTTTTAAAGACATGATGGTAAATTGCTCTTGAATACGCTACTGTTCCTTACTCCAGCCAAGTTTTATACGCCAATTAATTTCTTCTCCAATGCGGTTCTCTCTTGGTATCTCTTATCTAAAGTAGATTTTATGTCTACCATTGCCTTGAAAAGGCCACCCAGTGAGGAGCGAAAGCTTGGCGTACGTGTTACACCAGTGAATAAACGGATTTACTACGCTATTAAGAATGTTGGCTTTAATAAATATCTCATACTCAGTATACGCATATAAAGTATTAAATATGTTTATTTATGTGGTGTAATAAGCACCAATATTCTCCAAGATGTCGCACTCTACTGGGAGGCTTTTTCAAGGCAATAGTAGGCATAAAATGCCTCCCAGTGGAGTGGGAAAGTTTGGCGAAACTTTGTGCTTATTACACCACGAAAATAAACGGATTTAATACGTTATATGCGTTTCTTTAGGATTCACAAAGTGGTGTATTTAAAATACCTTAAATATATCATTTTATAAATATACAACATATCCACATAGAACATCGCACACACGCTCCTCGGTCATGTTAAACATTTTCAATGGAGATATTACCTGCATATAGCGAGACAATTACTCCAACTTTATTTAATTGTTCCGTCTGCCACACAGAGGGAAAAACTTATAAAAGTGAAGAACAGAATCAGAATATCTTAGATTTATCTCTGTGTTGGTGGTCAAGAAAATATTTTTTCGCATCCACCGTATACAAAAACATCATATACTAACGTCGCCTATCCGGAAAACTGCGCCAAGGAATTTTGGAAGGCATAAGGAAAGTTTTTTTTTTTAGTTTTTTTTTTGCTGTATTTTGTATTTGTTTTTGTTTGTTGTACCATAAAAATGTTTTTTGTTTTTGTTTGTTGTACCATAAAAATGTTTTTTTGTTTTTGTTTGTTGTACCATAAAAATGTTTTTTGTTTTTGTTTGTTGTACCATAAAAATGTTTTTTTGTTTTTGTGTGTTGTACCATAAAAATGTTTTTTGTTTTTGTTTTTTTTACCATAAAAATGTTTTTTGTTTTTGTTTGTTGTACCATAAATGGAAGGGGTTTTTTTGTCTACCATAAATCGATTCAAAGAATTCCGTTAAATCTATCAGTTTCGTCATAAAAGCTTCGTATCTTTTAAATTTAAAAAAAACGAAAAAAAAAATAAAAATAAAAAACCCGAAAATTGCATAGTTTTGCAAAGAGATTCGAACTCGATTCTCTCGATTTCCGTTCGGGTATTCTAACATTATATCACTGAAGAGAGCTAATTTTCAACCAACTGAAGTTTATGAATTCTGTGTTTCCGGCAGACGGTGCATCACGATTCTTTATTGTAGCGTTGATTCCGAAACTTCAGCTGCCATAAAATTCGTTGTCTCACGTTATAAAACTGCAACATCTTCAAACATTCTCCATTGTCTTCCGGATGAAGTCGTTTCCATAACTGTCTGTATTGAGCAGTTCTCTTCCCTTGCCATGCAGTCTAGTATTTAAGCTGTATATCTGTGGCCTGTTTTTCTTGCAATATGTTCAAGTCCAGCCCATTCCCATTTAAGGTTCTTTACTTTGCTAATGTTGTCATCCACTCTCGTCATTTTCCTGATCCATGAATTCCTTTTTCTTGTCATTTTCCTAATCCACGAGTTGCTTTTCCTATCTTACTTGGTTACACGAAGCCTGAATTTTGCCATACATCTTTGAACTTTTCTCAGACTCTTTATGTCATTGTTCGGCTAAGCTCAATGCCTCTGAAGTATAACAAGAAGTTGGAAGGATATATTGATCAAACCCTTTTTAAGAAATACTAAATTTCTCTTAAAAACTATACTGTTTCTCACTCCAGCCAGATTTTACACGCAAAATTATTTCTTCTTCAATGTGGCTCTCGCTTGGTATCTCTTGTCTAAAGTAGATGTAGGCATCAGTTACTTCGTAGTTTGTTCCATCAACCGTTAAAACTTCAGTTCTTGTAAAAATATCGTACATCAGTTTTGTTTTTTGTAAGTTCATTTTTATCCCACTTCTTCACTCTTATCAGCAAGTTCCTGAACCATGCGTTGTAGTCCCGAGAGTGTACTTTCAAACCTAACTATATAATCAATGGCAGCATGCTTGACAGGGATGTGAAGATCAAAAAATTTCAACCCGTCGCTGAGATGTCGGAATAGAAAACAAACGCGTCCGCGATAAAATTGTACCCGCCTTCTAAAATATTCTTCCCATTCCACATGAAGCCTGCAAGCTACTATGCTTGTTTTATAACTGTAGTATAAGAAAACATGCTACAATTAATAAAAATGTATGCATACTGTATTGGAAAATTCACTTTACTTTAATGATGCCTGACATACAGAGTAGTGCAGCACAGCATTTAGCACATTATGTGCAGTCTGCCCATCTCTGCGTTCAACCAATGATACTGCTCTACAACCACAACAAATAATATGTTATTTTAAAACGGTGTAATGTATGTTGGGACACATTTATGCCGTTACCAGCATTAAAATTACCGGCGAGTTGCGTCACAGTATCCCTTCTGTTGGCTCATACCATACGGTATAGCCTTCGTTCACCTCTAGCATCGTTGAGTCGCGGTCGGCTCACACTTTACTGGCGGTTTGTGGGTTTTGCCCTCCTGGGACGACTATGTAAAGATACTAATCACCGCTGCTCGTGAGTATCCCACAAGTCTTTTCGTCTCGGAAATGCTCTGACCCCCCCCCCCCATCCCAGTCATCTCTCCATTGCAGTTTGGCCTTTTTCAAATGCTCATGCTTCACACAGGTTGTGTGAAATTATTGAATCCTCTATTTTAACGTCGACACGTTAGTATCGAATAAATCACAACAAGGATCCATCTTTCTAGAAAGAACCGTGATCTTCCACTACCACCAACAAGCTGGGGTGCCTGGCTCAATGCTGTGGTATACTATGCAGATCATTTTGAAGGCTTTATATCTGTTGCCAATGAAATGGACAAAGACGACGATTCTTCAACTACATTGTTCAGCATTTAATGAATGATACAGGTTAAATGGTACAAGTTAAATATATCATTCATTAAATGCTGAATGGCACTTGTATTTAATGAATGATGCTAGTTAAATACCAGGTCGTTCGAAAAATAAGGGCTGATTTGGTGGGTGAAAATAAAAGTGACATACTTCATAGCATACAATCTTGTTTTATTCGTAATAGATGCCCTCAACAGCTTCAAACCTCTGCCAGCAAGTGACAAGTGCTATCTGGCTCTCTGGATGCAAGACAGTCCCTCCTCTCAGTTTCTGAAGGTCCTGTCCTTGAGACAGTTGCAAAAATGCCTGAATAGGTGGAAATCCGTAGGTGCCAAATCGCGAGTAAGATGGATGAGGGAGGGTTTCGAACCTCACTTCGTGAAGTTTCTGTTTCGTCATTTGCAACACGTGTGGTCTCGCGTTACCATGGAGAAGAATAGGACCCTTCTTGTTCACCAAATATGGCTGTTTGGAATACAACTTCGGGTGCAGTCGATCAATTTCTTCACCGTATGTGACTGAGGTAATGCTTTCACCAGCATTCAAGAACCCGTAGTGTATGACACCGTGAACAGTCCACCACACTGTCAGCAAAACCTTCTTTGGCGTCAACCTTGGTTTAGGATGTTGTTTCGGTGGTTCACCATGGTTCAGCCACTGTCCAGATCGCGTACGGTTGTCGAATAGCACCCATTTTTCATCACAGTTTACAATGCGATCACGTAGTGGCTCCTTTTCGTTGCGAAACAGATTACTGCACATCTCGGATTGTTGTTATTTCTGACACTCTATCAATATGTGTGGGACTCATCTATCCTCCTTGACCTCACAAATTTAGTGGAGATGTTCGGAAGTGGTTGACTCCGACACATTGTACTGTTTAGCGAGTTCTCTGACTGTGAAGCGAGGATTTGCCTCCGCATTTGACTTCATAGCGTCATTATCAATGACCGAATGTCGTCCTTGACCCCCCCCCCCCACCACCACCATCTTGTAGGCTCGTTACACCGGAACGAAACTTTTCAAACTACCGACGAATAGTATGTTCAGATGTTGCCTCCTCGCCCCATGCCTCGACCACATTACGAACAGTACTCCTCACCCACCAACCAACAGTACGTTCAGATGTTGCCTCTTCGCCCCATGCCTTGACCACATTACGAACAGTACTCCTCCACCACCGAACAGTACGTTCAGATGTTGTCTCCTTTCCCCATGCCTCGACCACATTACGAACAGTATTCCTCGACCTCCGACGAACAGTACGTTCAGATTTTGCTTCCTCGTCCCATGCCTCGACCACATTACGAACAGTACTCCTCGACCACCGACGAACAATACGTTCAGATGTTGCCTCCTCGCCACATGCCTCGACAACATTACGAACAGTACTTTTCGACCACCGACGAACAGTACTTCAGATGTTGCCTCCTCGCCCATGCCTCCATCACATTACGCTAGGTTTGTTCCGCATTGCGACCCAATTTGAACTCATTAAGCAGAATCACCCGAAGCTCACTCCTTCCTAACATGTTGTACAAACCACTCTCAGACGAGTTGCAATGACTGCAGCTCAACCGATTATGGCGTGTGTGTGGCGTCTGAGTGGTCCTTCAACTCGTACGAAGGCACTGCGAGAGGGTTGGTCTGCCAGTATTGTGAGTTCAATGCGGCACCTCTGGAAATCAGCCATAATTTCCCAAACGACCTGATATTGCTAAATAGAGTTTTGGGATACATAACTGCGAATCTAAATTTCTTGAAGATGTGAATCCGTTTTTCGGTGTAAATATGACAAGGATGGTGAGTTAGATAATATCCGAAAACGTGAAAATTTCTTCGTCCTAGATCTGGAATCGAACCCTCGTCTCCCGGATAGCGCCCGAGTATGCTAACCACTACACCACCCAGAACGACCAAGTCTCAAATTTCCGATTAATTTGAATATAACCATCACAGGATTTGCTAGTCGAAGCAACCAGCATTCATGTTTAGCGAATCTGGAGGTTAAGAATCCTATAGATTAGGATAGGATTCTTAATAAGTATGCTAGCCAATACACCACCCAGAACGACCAAGTCTCAAATTTCTGATTAATTTGAATATAACCATCACAGGATTCGCTAGTCGAAGCAACCAGCATTCATGTTTAGCGAATCTGGAGGTTAAGAATCCTATAGATTAGGATAGGATTCTTAACCTCCAGATTCGCTAAACATGAATGCCAGTTGCTTGGACTAGCGAATCCTGTGATGATTATATTCAAATTAATCGGAAATTTGAGACTTGGTCGTTCTGGGTGGTGTAATGGTTAGCATACTCGGGTGCTATCATGGGAGACGCGGGTTCCCACAACCGCTCTAGAACGACGAAATTTTTAAGTTTTGGGATATTATCTCTCTTACCATTCTTGTCATATTTACACCGAAAAACGGATTCACATCTTTAAAATTTGTATTGTAAGGTGTAATCACGTATTCCATTCATGATACATTTCTTGTGTCATTCGATAAAGACATTAGAAACAACAACAAACCCACTGTCTGAAACAGTTAAAGAACTTCAGGATATTAAAAAGAATCTTATTCGTGTTAAAAAACAGAAATCCCAAGAAACAAATTCGTATTTCTGTTTAAAGAAAAAAAAAATAGAAGAATTCAACCTATGTGTAGTATTGCTCAAGAGAGAAACAGAGAGAGAGAAAGAGAGAGAGGTTTAAACTACTACGCAAAATTGACTATCTAAGTGTTAGTGACATCTCTCTCTTAAAATATGCAAGGCTGACTTCCTGTGATGTGGAACGATCGTTTTCTTGATATCGGTCATTGTTTCGTGACAATAGGAATAGATTTGGGATAGAAAATCTAGAGATAGCATTTGTTGTCCACTACAGCTACAGAGAAATTTTTCCATCAAATGTATAGTTGTGATTCGTAATTTGAGAACTAACATTATATTTTTATTACAGAAAATTACTAGTCACTAAAAGAAAACATATTTCTATTTTTATCAAATATATTTTTATTTTTATCAAATATTTTTGAAACTATTTGCACATAAAATTTTTGTTTCTGTTTTTCAGAACTTTAAAATTTGTTCACAAATTCTGACTACCTCACTTTTAAGTTGTTGGGCCGGCTGTCTACGCGATGACCGCTTTCGGTAGGAGTGGCATAGACTCTACTGGACCGCTGAAGGTGACCTCTGGTGTTCTATACCTTCTCTACGAAAAGAAGTTCCGGTGTTCAGAAACGAAGTGAGGAAGTGGTCTGGAGCTGTGAATCCTGCGCCGCAATGTACACTGAATTGCCAAAAGTCATGGGGATAGCAGTATGCAAATTTTTAACTGGCGCTGCCGTCGTATAAAGGCTTCGACGCATGCCACCATTTTTCATCAGTTGCGAGGTGTAATCTCGTGAGTCAGGTTGAACTACCGGCAGTAGGATTATGGTAAGCCGACGTGAATTATCGGAGTTTGAACGAGGCATGGTAGTGAGAGCCAGACTGACGGGACATACAATTTCCGAAGTTGTGCGAACATTCAATATTCGTCGATCCACCGTATCACGTGTGTACCAAGAATGCGTCAGAGAAGGCCTTACCACCCACCGTGGACATTGCAGTGGCCGACCATAGCTGCTTAATGACCGTGACCTGCCGCATCTGACCAGTATTGTCCGTGCTAACAGACTAGCGACACTGGCTTAAGTAACATCCGCATTCAATGCAGGAGGTACCAGAGACATGTCCATCAGGTCAGTGCATCGTAATTTAGTGTCCATGGAGTATGGGAACAAAAGACCCTCCAGAGTTCCTTTTTTAACACCAGAGCATCGGGCACAGCGCCTCACCTGGTGTCGTGAACACGGTAATTGTACCATGGAAGACTGAAGACTGGCAACATGTGGCGTACCAGTTGTAACAAGATGATGGTAGAGTTCGAGTGTGGCGCAGACCCCATGAGGTCATGGACCCAAGCTGTCAACAAGGCAATGTGCAAGCTGGTGGTGGTTCCATACATGTGGGGGTGTCTTTACGTGGCACGGTTTGGGTCTTCTGGTCCTCGTAAACACGTAATTAACCGGTAATCGCTTTGTTGCTCTACTTAGTGGCCCTTTGCAGCCCTTCATGGACTTCATGTACCCCAACAAAGACGGGATTTTCCAGGTGGACAATGAACCATGTCATCGGGCCCAAGTTGTCCAAAATTGTTTCGAGGGGCATTCGGGGTAGTTCCGATGGATGGTGTGGCATCCACGTTCGCCCAACATGAACCCAATAGCGCGCTTATGGGACGTGGTGGAAAGGTCCATTCGCACCCAAGATCCTGCACCTATAAATAACAGGAAACTGTGGGCGACTGTTCAGACGGCATGGCTCAACAACTCTCCAGAAGTCTTCCGGCCACTTGTGGAATCGATGCCACATCGAGTTGCTGCACTTCGTCGGGCTAGAAGAGGTCCACCGTATCCCATGAACTTTTGGCAGTTCAGTGTATTCCACAAACGTTGGATGAGATTCACGTCGGAGGATTTTGGCAGCCAGTGGAGCCCACGAAGTGCTGGGAAAAGATAATTTCATCAAAATGCGAATCTTCTGACAACATGTGTCGCCTTGATGAAAGAGTTCAGTGCCATCCTGTTACACGGTCACCATGTAAGACAACACACGGTACAAAATAATGCCTACGAACATTCTGACATTTAGCGAAGAAAACGGTGCCCGGTGCGGTCAGTGGGTACAATCTCAATACCAGAATACCGCCACTTACTGCTTGTTCGCGTCCAAGCATGTGCTCTGGGTTGATGCCGGGACGTACCGAGCCCAAATGCCCGAACAGGGCTCGGGCCCAGGGACTTTCACTAGGTTACTGCTCGGGCCGAGTGACATTCACTAGGTTACATCTCGGGCCGAGTGACATTCACTAGGTTACAGCTACGGGTCAAATGGCATTCACTAGGTTGCCACTCAGGCCGAGTCGCATTCACTAGTTTACAATTTGGGTCTGAGTGGCATTCACTGGATTACAGATCGGGCCGAATGGTATTCACTAGGTTGCCACTCAGGCCGAGTCACATTCACTAGTTTACATCTCGGGTCTAGTGGCATTCACTGGGTTACAGCTTGGGCCGAGTGACATTCACTAGTTTACATCTCGGGCCGAGTGACATTCACTAGTTTACATCTCGGCCCGAGTGACATTCACTAGTTTACATCTCGGCCCGAGTGGCATTCACTAGGCTACAGCTCGGGCCGGGTGACATTCACTGGGTTACAGTTCGGGCCGAGTGGCATTCACTAGTTTACATTTCGGGCCGAGTGGCATTCACTAGGTTACAGCTCGGGCAGGTTGGCATTCACTCGGTTACAGTTCGGGCCGAGTGGCATTCACTAGTTTACATCTCGGGACGGGTGGTATTCACTAGGTTACAGCTCGGGCCGGGCGGTATTCGCTAGGTTACAGCTCGGGCCGAGTGACATTCACTAGTTTACATCTCGGGCCGAGTGGCATTCACTAGGATACAGCTCGGGCCGAGTGACATTCACTAGGTTACAGCTCGGGCCGAATGACATTAACTAGGTTACAGCTCGGGCTTTAAAAAGACCCAAGATCTAAACCTGCCCTTGAGAAATTAGGAACTCGAAGATTTGAGTAAGTGAACTCGACAGAAAAGAAAAATAGGACTTAGGGAAAGCGAGGGAACTGAGAAATTGTAGGAGCAATGTGCCGCCAGTTCCAGAGGAAGGAAGGCAAAACACCCAGCAGGAAGGACCCTAGCGCTCAGGACGCCACAACAGGGTGCGGAGTGAAGACTGGAACAGCTACTTACTCTGGACTTTGGGAGCAAACGTTATAGGACACGCATTAGTGGTTTAGTCGGATTTGCAGAGAAGGAAAAGTTTCTTCAAGAACTGTAGATACTAGACACCCCAGCATTGAAATTTTCATCCTCTTCCTCCACGCGGCAACACTTAGCTAATTTCGTTGAGCAAAGTAAGTAGATTGCAGAGTAGGCAGATTTTGCCTGATACCTGGCTGGCAGAAACGTTTCAGGGGGAAACGGAGTAGTCAAAGAAAATCATGCGGCTATACTATACAAATATATATAACTTCCCCACTTCTCAATTGCAATAGACATCGGTTAACTGCAGAAAGAAGAGACAGTTTACGCCCAGAAGAACTGATTTTCTTTATTAATGCCTAAACCAGGTCAGTTTTCAGAATCCTTTGAGCCCGGGCTGCATTTTGCGTTATAAAATTGAGGCTCTGGATTAGGCTCTATTTTGCTCTACGGAATTTGGGCTCCTGCTCGGGTTCTATTCTGCGATATAAAACTCGGGCTCGGGCTCTATTCTGCAATATAGAATTCGGGTTCTAATTTACTATATAGAATTCGAGCTCGGGCTGCTATACTTCGGGCTCTGACGGGCTCTGGATGATACACTTCGGGCTCGGACGGGCTCGGAATTATTATATTTCGGATTCGGACTGGCTCGGAATTATTATACTTCGGATTCGGACTGGCTCGAAATTATTATAGTTCGGATTAGGATGGGCTACGGCTGATATACTTCGGACTCATACGGGCTCGGGCGGGCTTGAGCTCTTAAAATTGAGCCCGAACTCATCACTGTTCAGCATGCAGCTGCTAACCAGCGCGTCGTCCAATACGGAGCCATCCATCGGCATGATAGGGCTGAAACATGTGCTCTCATTGTACCTTGCGACTATTTTTCCGCGCGTCTGATGTGCAGTAACGGTGTTGTTGTGACCACTGTAGGCGGAACTGTTGATGACGTTAAAATGAGCACATGAACAATACCGCAACACCTTATTTCAATCCGCAAGAACGTCGATTATACTGGGTGCCCACAAACGTTTCTCTGTTCTACCTCGTTGTAATTCACCGTTAAGTGACGAATCGTGATGTATATGTTATTTCGGACAACAGATGCCAACCGTCGTTCACCTAACTATCAGCCAATGGATGTCTTTCTTCCTTTTCGTGCATTTTGGGTGAATTTGCTTCCTTGTTCGGGCCACTACCAGTACATATTCACATCGATGGTCCAGCGAGCTTCCAACAAGGATTGCGATTATTTACATGCCGGGCCCAGCTTTCCTCGCGCTAATAATAATTTCCCATTCAAAGTCCTACAAGTCCTTCTCTTATCCCACTTCACGGGCTTCATGTTTTTCGTGCTGACACGCTCTGCCCATACCATCTGAATACACTAGCCACAAAAATATAGGGAGATTGCGGTTTTGAAGGGAAAACGTGATGATATGCAAATATAGCGATTGTTCGAGATCGGTTATCAACGTGGGTACCTACGCCGTATGTAAATTAGTATCATGACAGCAAAGCAAGTGGCGTGCGAGCTCCGATAAAAGTACATTATGAGAAGTGGAAAACGTATCGTTTCACGGCTTTGTCTAGAAGTTTGCTGAATATACTGTCTTCAGTGTGGGATTAACCTAAAATTATATCCATAAAACGTTTGAGCATTTACAACAGATGTAAGGTTGTTGGCGTGTTACGGGCAGGTGTGCAACAGATATATATATATATATATGGATGCTGCTTTAGCTGTTTCGCAAAATGTAATAAGTCGGCTACACATAAGATTTCTTCAGCATGGAAATATTTCAGACAGACACAAAAGTGGTTGCCCGAGGATAATCACCAGGAAGCAAGATCGCTACCTGACAGTGCTCGAAGAAGGCCTAGTGTCACCAGTAGCCAATTTCAGGAATCACTTCGAGCTGCATTTGATGTCACAGTATGTAGTCAAACGATACGTAACCGACTTCATATCTACAGACTTAGATCAAGGAGGCCGTTGAGATGTATAACGTTGACATCAGCTTAGTTTCGTAAAGATGTACCTGAGTCCAACAGAACATGTCATGGAATACAAAGTGACACCAGGTACTTTTCACAGACGAATCTCGTTTCGTTTCTTATGCTGATATTACACTGCTGGCCACCCAAAATGCAACATCAAAAAGGACACGAGATAGCAAAGCCAGATTTACTGCAGAAATAACAACAGATATAAACATGAAACGATTGAGCTTACAGGCCCGTGCGACTTGCGGAACACGCAGACATCAATAGTTCGTGTAGCCCTCATGGCTGGCAATAACAGCCGCTACACGCCGCGGCATCGAACGAAAGAGGCTTTGGATGTGGGCGTAGGGTATGTCGGTCCAGGCTGCTTCCACACGTTGCCATACTTCATCAGGGGTAGTCGCGAGTGGTGCTTGCCGGGCCACTCGGTTGCCGATCAAAGACCAGACGTGTTCGATGGGCGACATATCGGAAGAACAGCCGGGCCACTGCATTACTGACACCTGGTGGGCCGTGAAGGATTGTGGCACGATACGTGCCACGTGCGGACGCGCATTGTCCTGTTGAAACGTGGCCGCTCGCAGGTCCTGCAGGTAAGCGCCACCAGTAGCCAATTTATAGGCTCCAAAACGTCGGAGATGTAGCGTTGGCTGTTGAGTGTACCGGTGATGCGTACCAAATGGGTGCAGTTGTCATACCCAATTGCGCCGCAAATCATAACGCCAGGAAGCGGACCGATATGGCGATGCATAATGCAGGCGTCATACAGTCTCTCGCCGCGGTGCTGCTACATGCGGAACCGACCATCGTGGTGTTGCTGGCAGAAGCATGATTCGTCGGATAAGGCAATGTCGTGCCATTCCGTAGTCCAGGTGCGGCGTTCAACGACCCACTGCCGCCGCACTCGCCGGTGGTGTTACGTCAATGGTAATCGGAGCAATGGGTGCCGTGCGACAAGCACCCGTTCCTGCAGACGACGTCGAACGGTACGTGCTGACACAGGTTGTTGCGCAACACACCCTAATTTCTGCGCTAACGTTCGTGATGTGGCGGCGCGAGCCGTCAATGCCCGCCGCACAACATGCCGGTCCTCTCGTTCGGTGGTGTGCCGTCGCTGCGGCAATCGCCCACGTCGGTCCGTCCGTTCCTGCTGCACCCACCGAAACCATACTCGCCTCACTGAGGCTGGATGTCGTCCCACACGGGCGACGATGTCTCGGTACGATAAACCGCTGTCGCGATAAGCCACTATTTGTCCTCTGTCGAACTCCGAAACGTTCTGGAATGACTGCCGTATTCTGCGAAGAGGCATCAGGAAGCTTCCCACGCACAGGTCCGGCAGCACAACACACTTCCACTACTTACATTATGTGCACTCTTCTTATAGTGCTTCTTGGTGGCGTGCCGGACGCACATGATTAGCATATGACCTGCAATACTAATCGTTTGCATGTCCTCTCGCGGGCGACGCATGTTGCGAGTTTTAGGCCAATCGGGTGCTTCCTTCTCGGTGTTGCATTTTGGGTGGCCAGCAATGTATATGAGGACACGTGTGGAGGAGATCCGGCACACGAATTCAACCCTTACCCGTGGCAGTGAGTTCTGGTCTGGGAGTGAGCGTATGTTAACAGCCGTACTTCCTTGTAGGTTTGTCAAGGCAACATGCCTGCCTCAGTATACCGAAACAAGATCATTGTACCCATTGTGACACTGTTTTACGCTGCTATTGGACATACCCTCCGTTTTCTCGATGGCAATGCAAACGGTCACCGTACCTGGAGCTGCAAATTTATAGCATTAAATTGTTACAGCTGCCTTCGTGGTCTCTTGAGCCTAATCTTATTGAGAACATTTGAGACTCTGCACAGCGACGTCTGGATAACCATGTCCTGTACCCAAGTATGGGACACGATTATCCAGACGTGTTGTCTGTAAAAATGGGAAGAGCTGCCCCAGACACTCGTCAATGATGCAATTGCAAGTGTGCCTCGTAGGTGTCAAAACGTTCTTCGACACAGAGACGGTGTTACTGGGTACTGAAATCGAGAGGTATGGACAATCTTCGAATTTACCATTTGGTCTCTATTGTGGTGCTACTTTGTTGTGTGCTGGAATTGTGCAATAAATTGTTTTTGTAAACGCACTGTTTACCGTTTGTGTTACGTAGCCTCACTGGTGTTATTTCAATGCGTGTTACTTGAGTCAGATACATACATTTCATGCAATATCCCTAACTTTTTTTCCAGTGTATATTCGGAGTTGATGGATGACATTATTAGCTATGAGCTTTGGGGCGCGTGCAATTATGGAGAGAGGAGTGGTCGTTATAATCTTCCACATCAATGTAGATCATTGAGTGCTAAACTTTAAGCTTGACTTTCTACTCACATATCAAACGCCATTGAAATATGATGGTAAGGAAACTGGTGTTGTTGGTAGAGAATAGCAAAATGTTAAAACCCGTAGGATCCTCCACTAAGTCGGATTCATCTCCCTATGTGGTGGAACAACAAACAATTGCTTTTGACGTTTTCCTACCCTAAGAAAAGCTCGTTTATTGAACTATGAATTCATATAAATACCTTTTCTTTTTCATTGATTCTCTTAGCCAAAAATAAAGATTCACTTGTTCACATCAGAATTCTGGTTCTAGAGTTTCCAGCATTTCCAAATACTGCTAAAAATTACTCAAGAATATGAAAATTAAGTTAGAGATGTGACGTGAAATAAGCATCAAAATGAAAAGCTTCGGGTTCACTCTTCAGCATCCTTTAAAGACCCAACATGACCTTTCGACCTGTTTAATTTGACAGTCATAATTGATTATGCTTCTCACTGCTTATTCCAACAGATAATTTTGCCTTCAGCGAATTTCCTTTAATTACAACTGCAGGTAGAATAGGAAATATAAAAAAGGACCGTAAAAGTCATGCTTCATTTAGCTGCCTCATGTATCTGCGAAGCAGGGTTTTCAGCACCGGCTATAATTAAAGCGATATAGCTATCTCAAATGGATATTAAACAGAAACCCGTGAGAATATTTTTTACTACTTACACGCTGATTAAAATTACAGTAAATGCAAACTCGAATTTTCTTCCGAAACAAAAAACTACTTAGATATTATGGCGATTATTTTTCAAACAAATGTAATAGATTTTGTTTTTTTATTTATTGTGCTTTATAATAAAAATGTGTGTATCCACATTAAATCAGGTGTACATTAGGATTTTTCAAACAACTGTAATAGATTTTTTTATTTATTGTTCTCATAATCAAAATTTGTGCATCGAGATCAAATCAAGTGTAAATTATGATATTTCAAACAAATGTAATAGATTTTTTTATTTATTGCGCTTCGTAATCAAAATTTGTGCATCCATATCGAATAAAGTGTAAATTATGATACACAGGGTGTTTCACTCGCTACTTTACCCGGTATTTTTGCAATAACTGGAAGATGAATTAAGATTTCTGTGTTGTTTATTCAACAGATTGAAACACTTCATGACGCGCTCATCCTTGTTCCTCTGGCTCAGTTCATGTGGCACCCATTTTCCTTTCTTCTGAATCTCTCCCATTGCGCATAAACGATTGGAAATGGTTTTTTGAGTTACCCCCGTTGTTCAACTAATTTTTTCTGTGTTTGAGACGAATCTTCATCCAGCAATGCTTGCAGTTCCTCATGTGCAACCTTCTGCGGGGTGACGCTACGTTCTCGATCGCTAACATCAAATCACCTGCTTTAAACCGTCAAAACCAAAACTCACACATGCTTTTCTGTACAATATTCTGCCCCAGAACATAACAGATCGATGCACATGCTTTTGCAGAACGTTTTCCTTGATGGAATTTGTAACGAATGCAGTGTCGAATAAATGCAGTATCGCTTGCCATCTTTCACCTATCGATGTGCAAGTGTGTTTGGCTGTTGGCCAAACTTCTGTGTCACATTTTAAACTCTGGACCAGTTACGGTCACATGACAACAACGCGGGGGAATGGCGGATATGTGAAATACCTGTATAGGTCACACAAAAAACGCTTTAAAACTCATTTGTTCACCTAATATAGCTCATACATTCTGTAACGTACCAGGAGATGTGACGTACCTGCCAGAAGGACGCACACGACATAAAGGCAGATAGGAATCAGAATAAAACGTCTGCATAGCTCAGTTGGTAGAGCTGCTTGTTCCGGAATAAGCGTACTCGGGTTCGAATCCCGGCGTAGACCAAAAATGACGGAGAAATTTACTTCGTTATAATGGCGCCCGAACTACCCGGATGACCCGACCGTTCAAAATCTCGCAATGGTGTGATGTTATTTCCACACCGCGAGATAGGAAAAATAAGAGAATCCCTTCTCCAGCACTTCAAAAAAAAAAAGAAAAAAAGAAGGGGGAGATGATGTAACGTACCAAGAGATGTGACGTACCTGCCAGAAGGACGCACACGACATAAAGGCAGATAGGAATCAGAATAAAACGTCCGCGTAGCTCAATTGGTAGAGCAACTTATTCCGGAATGAGGAGACCTGAGTTCGAATCCTGGCGCGGATAAAAATGACGGAGAAATTTACTTCGTTATAATTCACTGGTAGTGATTTTTTTGTTAGAGATTTAACAACTGCCGTGAGCAACGCAATGGGTTCTAAGCAGTCGCCCGTCCCTAATTTAGCGCCACTGGTTCCAGGAAGGTAGCGATCCAGCGCCCTAATACAAACACAACATTAATGTTTTATCGGGATTCGAACCCCAATCCATCTCGGACGAATGGTCACAAGCTTGCGCCACTGCGACGACAAAAATTATATTAATCCTGTTTTCTATTTCAGAAATGATGTGACTTAAAACTCAGTACTGGTAGTAGAAGAAAAGATATTTGACTTTGGTTGATAAAACACAACTTCTTTCCCTTTTCCATTTGTTTTTCTCAAAACATGAACAATGCTTTTTCATTACATATTCAAGTTCGTGCATCACAAATTCGCTTGCATCATTTCATTTTTCAGGATGCGGTTGTTAGGATTTTATTACAATCGCATCTCTGACACAGCCGAGATATTCACGCTTTGTTGTTGTTGGCCTTTTGTTTCTTAAGATATCTATGGCAGATGTATACAGCAATTTTCCTGCAAAAATTCTAACTCACGGAAAAATAATAGCTATTGTGAGATTTACGGAAGGAAAAACACGTCCATAACCACATCAGATAGGGCTTGAAGAAATTATGCGAAACAATAGTTTTGGCGCAATGAATAGAACTTATTTCATTGTTTAGACCACGCGTATGCCGAAGGTCTTATATTCAAGAAGCTCAGTGGTGAAACCCAGTTGCCCACATTTAGAGATTAGTGCCAGCAGTGACTTATAAGAGAGACATTATTTTGTGACGGAGACCTGATTTTTTAGCGCGTCCGGTTTAAATACCTGGAGACAGTGATCTTTCACGAGCTGCACACACGCGCAAAACAGATTTATGAACAACGTGCAAGAAGAAGCCTTCGTTTTTAACAATGAATGTCTCACTTTTAAATTAAATGATAAGCATCTTTTCGTATCTAAAATTAGGTACTTCGAATGTTATTTTACGGCTCACATACGTTACCATTTTCAGGTTCTACATTATCACGTTTGGCACTAAGACGTTTTTGCAGCAGAGCAATTCTTCGTGTTTTTATAAAACCATTTATTAATTTAGAATTTCGATTCAATGAAAAATTATTAAATTAAGCTCTGCATGTCCTCCTCTTCTAATGGCGTCGTGCTCGGTGAAGAGTTTCCTGTTTTGAACAGGCTAGGTCTCTTTTTTTTTTTTTTTTTTTTTTTTTTTGATTCGGGGTTTCACGGTAACCATGAGCAACTCAGTGGGCTATAAGTAGGACAGTAATTTTATCTCTGGAAAACAAGACGAAATTCGCGGGGCGGTCTTATCGGTGAAAAACATATCGTCTTATCGAAATCGTCTTATCGAAATCGTCTTATCGCTGGAAAACATTTTAATCTTACTAATCGTCTTATCGCTGGAAAAAATATCCTCTTATCGAAAACGTATCGTCGCCGGTAACATATCGTCTTATCGAAAATCATCTAAAGAGCATATCTAAGAGCATGGAAATCATCTAAGTGCATGGAAATCATCTAAGAGCATGGAAATGTTTTGCCCATTGGTAGATAATGACGGTAATGTTGTAAATCCTGGAAATCATCTAAGAGCATGAAAATCTATATATATCATGTCGTTCGTTCGCTATATATATCATATCGTCTTATCGAAAATCATCTATATCATGGAAATCATCTAAGAGCATCTAAATATATCATGGAAACCATCTAAGAGCATCTAAATATATCATGGAAATCATCTAAGAGCATAGAAATCATCTAAAGAGCATATCGTCTTATTTTTTTCATTCAAATCGTATCGTCGCTGGTAACATATCGTCTTATCGAAAATCGCTGGAAAACATTTTAATACTACTAATCGTCTTATCACTGGAAAATATATCGTCTTATCGAAATCATCTTATCGCTGGAAAACATATAGTCTTTATCGCTGGAAAAAAAAGGCGAAATTCGCGGGGCGGTCGCAGGGTGAATTATGAAATTTCGCGAAAAGTTCGCGGCGGATGATATACACTAACATTTCCAATGAAAAAAAATCTACAAAGTTACCAAACAATAATACAAATGACTAGTGCACGACTAAATCAGCATTATAACTTTATAAGTTTTTTAAAATTGATACTTAATTTATAAACCATTCAAATTCTGGCAATGTTATCAACGCCGTTACACGAGATCAAGATTTCTATTTAAGTGGACGACATTTTGATACAGTATATTTATTGTACATACACAGAATTTCTTCTTTAATGCTGTGTCTGTTGTCCTGTAACACGTTTTTAAATTTAGAAAAGGATCGTTCAGCATCGACACTGTTTGGGGGTCTTACAAGAGAGCGGCTGGCGATCTTATGTCGCTTAAGAAAACGACCTTTTTTCGTATTCCAGAAGTGAAGCAAACCTTCGTTGACACGAAATTCTTTTACACTCGCTTTATATGAACGAAATTCACATCTTAGTTGATCGCTATCTTCGAACATAAGAATATGTGGCTGAAAACAAACAAATCTTCTTCGTCATCTAAAGGGTCCAAGGCCTTAAATTGATCGGGATCAAACACCCTACATGCTTTGAAGAAATTTGCGGCTGGCTGACAAAATCGATGCTTTTTATCTTCAAAAATGTAATGCTTCATTGATCGCAGTCTTGACGTTTGGCGACGTCTGACATTTCATTATGTACTTTGTGCGCGGAAATTCGCTGTTTTTCAAATAACGTGAGCTGTCCGGAAATATACAGCACATGAACCACAACCTGCTTCAGATTTTCTTTTAAATTTCCTATCTTGACAATACCCAATAACTTTATTCACAATACAACTGCTACTGCTGTCTTTTTCTTTTTCAAAGAAACTCTGCCTAGTCTTCTAAATGTTTGCAGTTAAAAAGCACGGTCTGAAACCAACTGTTCCCCGTAGTCTGCACAGGTACTGGTGGTAAGCAAGGTATTTTGCCTTTCTCTTGCAAAAATAGTCGAAAACGTCCTTTACGGGAAGTACAAGCTGTGAAGGCACGTTTAACAGCAACTACTAAAGAGTTAACATTTTCAAATTCATTTTGCCAAATTTCGTCCAAAAGATTTAAAAGATGCGCATTGCAGGTGACATGAACAACATTCAACAAGAAAGATGACACCGAATTTTCGGGTGTAATAAGCACGTCTTTTGAATCCGTTCTGACGCAAATTAAATTTATCAAAGCTATTCAAAATCAATGGAATGGAAAACAATAAATCTGACGGAAGAAAGAAGTTTTTCAATCGTGTTTTTAATTCCTCAGATATTGCTATAAACGGAATCGTGAGCTTACGAACTCTTAGAAACAGAGTTATCGACAAAAATAAGATGTGACTTTACGTCCCCTGGTGGGAAAACCATTGCATTATTTTAGGAAGAAAGTATTCTCAAAAGGAAGAAAGTATTCCATATAAGCGGTATTGGACCAAGAAAAAAATTGGTCGAGTTTTCAGGAGCCCTGATTTTGCTACAAATACATCAGAAGCAGAAATTAACACTTATGACCCCTGGTGGCCAAACCATTCTTTACCAAACATTAGAAATTATGTGAAAAATATTTTCCATCAGGTCTTGTATGCGATGGAGGAAGAAATTTTCAAATCGGAGCTTTAGGAGCAGAAATAACGCAGAAAACGCAATAAACCTTTGAACCCCCTAGCGGAAAGTTTATGATTTACTTGTAAATTTTGAATTTATAGGCGAAACATTTCGCATCGGAAACACTATCCAACAAAGAAAGAATTATGTACAAACAATTTCCCATCAGGAGCTGTATCCGGTGCAGAAAGCGATTATCAAATCGGAGATTTAGAAGCGGAGATATAAGGGTAAACGCAAATTACCGCTACGCCCCCTAGTGGAAAGCCTATGAATTACTTGAAAATTTTGAAGTTATATGAAAAACGTGTCACACGGAAATCACTATCCAACAAAGAAGGAATTTTTCAAATCGGACTCCAAGAAGTAGAGATATTGACAAAAATAAGATGTACATCTACACCCCCTGGCGGAGAAACTGTGGAATATTTTAGGAAAAAATTATTCCAAAAAGATTTATCGATGTCAGTGGCATCAGTCCCCGAAAGAATTTTTTCAATCGATATTTTAGAAGCTCAGATTTTATGGCAAATACATCAGAAGGAAAAACTAACGCTTACGCCCCCTGGTGGCCAAAGTATTCTTTACCAAAAATTTGAAATTATATGCAAAAGATTTTCCATCAATATATGTATCCGCTGAAGAAAAAAATTTCAAATTGGAGTTTTAAAAGAAGAGTTATCGGGGAAAATGTAATTTACTTTTACCCCCCCCCCTAGCGGAAAATCTATGCTTAATTTGAAACAGTAACTATATTTAAAACACTCTTCGACATAAATGGAATCGAAAGATAAAATAATTTTTTCAATCGGATGTTTAGAAGCAAATATGTGGAATAAAACGTATTTTTGAATTCGACATCATCTGCATTTACGCCCTCTAGCGACGAAATTGTACATCGTAAAAAAAAAAAAAAACGAAATAAAGGATCATCATTCGCATATTTCAAGCTTCTCAATGCAAAAAAAAAAAAAAAAAATTCAGATCGGACTAATAGTTGCAGAGATATCGTGGGTACAGACGACGGACGGACGGACAAACCGATAACATGAGCACGATCTTTTTTTACAAAAGACGTGCTAAGAATACGGCTTTCAGGCTTTTTCCCCCACGCTTTGGACATGTAAGACGCGTTGTTTGCCACCAAAGTGGTTATATTAGCAAAAGGTATTTCATGCTTCTTAACGCACTGAAATATTGTATCGCTGACTGCTTTAAAATTTACGGATTCCAAAGTGATGCACTCAAGGAAGACACAACGTGCGCCCCATATCGATTGTGGAGTAACTAGCACAACGTGCGCCCCCCCCCGCAAATTTTACTTCAGCATCCCTAAGCACAGTAATCTTCCCAGGAATTTCGAACACGAGGGAGGAAGCATTTTTCGCGGTGTGTGTGTGTGGTGGTTGGGGAGAGGGGGGGGGGGGTTATGAAGTCAGGAAGAGTGTCTTCAGAAGTATTGGTAGTACCTAGAGCCCTGTAGTTTTAACTTTTTAAGTAACAGATTTGGCAATACGTGTAACTGCTTGTCCAAAACTAAAATAAATCACTTGAAGAAATCACCCTCTTACACATTGAAGATCTGCGGCTGCTGTGAATTAATCTTGACACCTGTCGTGCGCGTAATCTTAGGTAATTGACTGTTTTCCCACATCATCCATGGGGAATCCCACAGTGGCCTCGCGCTTTTCCTCAGCAGCGCAGAGACAGGGCGATTGGAGAGCGATCGTATTATTTACAACCCATTGCAGAGCAATCATATTACATCCCGAAGTCAAAGAGCCGAACACTTTCAATCTGTAGGACATTCAATGTTTTAAAAGTGAAACTAGGCAAAGCTAAATATATCTTAAAGCAAAATATGAATCTTTGGGTAAATTATTGTGCGTGTTCGAATTTTTTCATAAAACTATAACTGGTATCTGCAGTACGCCCCTTCGTTCCCTGCGCCCCCCGCAGCTACGGGGGCTGCGACGGTGGTAGTTACGCCACTGCATATAGAAAATTTCGGCGATTAATAGTGTTATTTGACAAAGGCATATGGTGTCTGCTATGATAAGCGAGTCTGCTGCCAAGCAGTTGCTTGACAGCTGACTCTCGCGTATCATAGCAGACACCATGTCCATAGCAGCTGGTAAAATAAGGTCTTCCGCAATGGTGTCAACTTTCTTGCTCTTTGCTACATGGTTAGCAAATTTGTAACATAGAAGAAGAGACTTTGTAAGAATCGTAGCATGTTTAGAGAAAATTGCTTTCTGATGTTCTTTTAACCGAGAAATACTCACGTCGTTTATTTAACAAGCTACCATGAACTGACTCCAAAAGTTGTTTCATTTTATTGGGAAGCATGCTCGCAGTGGCCAGTACTTTAAATGAGACACTGTGGAGGTTCTTCATTTCTTACAATAGTGCATGTAAACTCAAATTCCAAGTAACTGCCGTCCTACATCCGGTATTTTCTTCTCCTTTCCACTTTAGAACTGCATGATATGTCTCAAATGTAATGTTTTATACTCATATTTAAAATTTTATCCATACTGACAGAAAAGCAGAAAGATCACAAAAAAAAACAAACAAGACTTAAAACGAACTGCATTCGACAAAACTAACCTCCGACTCGACTGCAAATACGACACATGGTATAATTCGACTACAAGTATGACACGTGGTATGACAACTGCAAATACGACACGTGGTATGACTCGATTGCAAATACGACACGTGGTATGACTCGATTGCAAATACGAAACGTGGTATGACTCGACGCATAGCACATCACAGAGAGCCAAACTACTTCTGCCAAACTACCGTGACGACCCTGGGAGCCGCGATTCACAGTTCGAAAATCACGGTTATAGATATGTAATGTCCGTTAAATATAGCTGTCGTACCACCACACAAATCAATTCTTAATACCTTCACTTTTAAGCGAATCAGGAGTCACTCGAATAACTTCAGAAATGGTTACCTACTATACTTCTTTATTCATCAAAAGCGTCTTTAGCTCGACTCAGCCTTCAACAACATTAGTAAAAATTATCCAACGGATGTAATTCTTTGTCAAGAAAAACCAACACCAACACTAAAGTAGAACACAGTCGTAAAATAACTCAAGCTTCCATTTAACAAACGTCTCCCAATTAGTGTGATAACTTCCACCATATCCACACTGCTGCTTCTCAAAACATTATATATATACACTGAAGAGCCAGTAAAACTGGTACACCAGTCTAATACTTGGTAGGTCCCCCACGGAAGCGCAGGTCTGCAGAAATACAATGGGGCATGGACTCCACTAGCTTCTGGAAATATGCTGTAGGCAATGCACACCATACTTCCAGCAGAGCGTTCCACGATTCGGGTGTATTCCGAGGTCTCGGATTCCTGTGTTCAATAGCACGTTGCATGGCATCCCAAATGTGTTCTATCACGTTCAGATCTGGGGACTTGGGTGGGAATGGCAACACCCCAAATTCAGATGAATGCCCCTCTAACCATAATGTGGCATCTCGACACTTGTGTGGAGGTGCATTGTTCTTTTGGAACAGGTCCAACCCATCAGCATAAATGCAGGACATGAATGGGTGTACCGCGTCAGAAAGGATACGCACATAGCGTTGGCCGGTCACAGACGTTTGCAGACCTACCAGGGGGCCCAGTGAAGTCCAGCTAAACACACCCCATACCATTACGGACCTCTCACCAGCCGATACAGTTCCCGGTTGATAGGCGAGATCCATGGCTTCATAGGGTTTGCGCCACACACGAATCCTTCCATCTGCCAGTTTCAGTTGGAAACGCGACTCGTCAGACCAGGCTACTTTTTTCCAGCCATCAAGTGTCCAGTGGCGGTGTTGCCGTGCCCAAGCGAGGCGCATAGTTCAGTGTCGTGCACCCATCAAGGGGACTGGAGTTGGGCGTCGGTTCCCAAAGCCTATATCATGGAGGGTACGTTGCACAGTCTAGACGCTGACGCTTGTTGAAGCTCCCGGATTGAATTCCGATGATACCTGCGAGAGTGTTGCACGCCTATCGTGTGAAACGATTCTTGACAGCCGACGATGGTCACGTTCACGCAATGTCAATTTACGGCCGCACAGGTATCGTAGGTTGAAGGTTTTGCCTGAATTCTTGTAGTCACGGTACGCCCTTGCAATGGTCGTCCGTGAAAATCCAAACTTCGTTTCTACCTCCGAAATACTATGGCCCATCTCACGAGCGCCAACTATGACACCGCGTTGAAAATTGCTTAAATCGTTATTACTTGTCATTCTCACGCCGAAAAGAGCTCTGTCAGCTGGCAAGAATGTCTATCGTTTTATATACGCACTGGCGGACGTAACCGAGTACGCGTATAGGTGACGTTGCTATGTATTTTGCATAAGCTCGCCTGTACCAGTTTTTTGGCACTTCAGTGTATATATCGTTAAGCGCTCGTCTCAGACATCCACAAGTCATTCGTTCAGACCTTAGGGGTGTTGCCAACCATACTCTTGCGACAGAAAAGATATCACGTTAAGTTTGAAAATTGCTAAGGAGGACGAACTCAAATGTACATAGAGAAAGAAACTAAAAGGGAAAGTTATATTAGAATATACGTCACAGATAAACAAAAAATTATTTCGATTAAACATTAAAATATCTTTGCAGTTTCTTTATGTTACTTTGAGCAGTTGACAAATCCTAGTGCAGTGTGCTATTAAAAGGATTTCTTAAAAGTTCTCTTTGAACTTGTGCTGGTGCTTAACAGAAAAACAATGTTACAGCTGTATAAAAAAATAATTGCGGAAAAATTACACACGAAGTCACCATTATTTTAGAATTCCGTAGATAAACGTTCATTGTTCCCATTAAAATCCTAACTGGTTTGTTACATGGAAGACAGCGAAATATAAACGTTCACTGTTCCCATTGAAATCCGAACTGGGTTGTTACATATACAACAGCGATACATTTTGTCATGCATGCGTATACCGTATTTCTTAAAAGATCATATCATGCACAGCTTCATATCATTTCTTGAAAAAAAAACGAGACGTGAAATGTGATACATCGCTTTCATCAGAAGAAAATGATTTACTTCTGTTTCGCTCAAAAAATGAGTCTTTTGCTACCTCCCAGTTCAAAGCGATAAATAATTCATACTGCATTTTAACGGTTAATGCACTTAACATGCACGAAAGGAATTTACGCATTAATGAATTGTATACTAGTATCTCATTCTTGAGAATGACACCATCAGATAGCGTGAGAAGCAAAGAAACATTGTGAAATTAGGTGACGTAAAAGGAAATAGTGTAGAAAAATAGAAAATCCACATTACTGAGGTAATTTAGCTGTGATGAATAAAAGATATTACCGCAACTAGTCGAGAATTAAGGTTCCTCAGTAAGAGTTCAAAGGTATTTTAGGGATAGATTAGTTTTTGGAAGCTGCCATTATGTAATTATTGCTGAAGCGTGATTACTGCTTTATAATTAATTACTCCAAAACCATTAATTTGGTATTCGCTCTGCATTCTCCGAACGACATTAAGGAAAGATATTTTGCTCTTAGAATAGCAATTAGAACGAGGCTTATGAATTCTTTAAGAATCTGTTGGTATCTTTCAACAAATTTTGAAAACGAAATCTTTTCGATTCTTAATTGCACAAGATTCGGGTAATTTTAAATCACTGCTGTATCCGGAATCCTCTCACTATTTGTAGTTCTCTTAATACCAGAAATAATAAAAATAAAAAAGCTCACACACTCTTATGACAAAGGAAAGCAAAGAAAAAAACATAAGAAATAATTATCGCCCTTTCCATCTATCCCCCAAATGCCCTCCAATATTCAACTTTTCGCATTTTTGATCTGTAACTTATCGTGAAGAAAACTTATCGTCATAGCATAATATTCTACACTATCTACCAACAAGTAATTGGACACCTGTGACAGCAAAGGAAAACGAAGTTTATTCACCTTCAATAGTTGGTGCAGCCTCCACGAGTGGCGATTACAGCTGCGACCCTCCGGGGCATACTCTCAACCAGGCGTTGTACGACGGCTAACGGTAGTTTCTTCCACTCGGCTTGCAGAAGACAGGTCAGTTCCTTCACCGATTTCGGATGGTGGGGGCAATCCTTACGTCGACGCTCCAACTCGTCCCAGAGGTGCATCGATAGGGTTAAAGGTCCGGGCTCTGCGCAGGCCAGTCCATTCGGTTAACCCTATTGTCACCATACCAAGCCATGGTGGACCTCGCAACATGACAGGTGGCATTGTCATCCTGAAAGGAACGTGGGTCCACCCTGTAAAACTGCCACAACGTAGGAAGCGCATGGTCATCCAAAATGGTGCAGTAGGTCTCGGCGTTCACTCTACCAGTAATTGCGACCAAGGGACCCGTGTCATACCAGGAGAAACACCCCCATAGCATAATTCCACCGCCGCCGAACATCACAGTTGGCACAATACATTCCGGCAGGAGGCGTTCTCCAGGCAGACGCCAAACCCAAACCCTGCCATCCGAACGGTAGTGGGTGAACCTTGATTCGTCGCTCCAGAGAACCTGTTTCCATTGTTCAACGGTCTACTGTCGACGTTCTTTGCATCACTTTAGCCGAGCAGCGCTATTGGACTTGGTGATCAAAGGCCTGTGGGCGGCAGCACGTCCATGATAACCGAGCAGGTGGGCTTCCTTACGAATGGTATTCATCGAAAGAACACTCCCGGATGCCTGTTGAGACTCCTCGCGGATGTGGCCCATCGATTTGGCCCGGTTCTTCCGAATTTCTCTGGCCAGCACCCGTCGGTCTCTAACTCGCAGTTTTGTGGGTCTATCGGGTCGGGGCACATTCCGACAATAACCTCTCATCTTCCACTTGCCAATCATGTAGGTTACTGTCGATTTTGGGTACTTCAACTCGCTGGATATGTCACGTATAGATCGGCCATTTCTGTGATACCCGACGATTACACCTTTTTCGAAATCAGGGAGCTCCAAACGGCGTGGCATCTTGCATGCGACTGGTTTCGTTGTTGTTTCCCACACGATATTTAACGGCGGCGGCCGTGACGTGTATCAGGACCGCAGATATTGTTGATTGCAGGGGTGTCCAATTACTTCTTGGTAGATAGTGTATTTCCTTTTCCCACTTTAAGAGTTGTAATTAACTACTGAAAATCAGTCTACTTTTTCTGGTTTAACTGATTGATACTTAAAGTACTTTTTTTAAATGCAATCAAGAGAGGAATGTACGAACGTTACTATAAAGTACATGTGAAATTGGAAAAAAAAATCGCTTCGTGCAGCATTTGTTCGGGGTTTTTAAAGCGCGGCGGCAAACTGAAGGACCCGGGGCGAATACTGACAGTTCTTGAGAGCAACGTCTATGACATCATCTGTAAAAGACACAGAAAATGCCCACCAATGGAAAACAGACTGAAGTGAAGTACTCTTTTTTGTGAAGTATCAAGAAATATCGTATGCGTTACCATTAATGTAGGAGAACTATTTCAAATTTAGGCAAACAAATGATTTTTATAGTTTCAAATACAGAGATTAATATAGGAAAAACCACTGCTTAACTTGAAAATGAAGTTCCACTTGTCTGAAGTGCATTAAAAGATGGAGTAAAATTGGCAATGTCAAAACACGTTTGTGGGGGGATATTGAGGTGCATACATGCTGCCTGTCGAAAGGTTACCTGGCATGAGAAAAATGTTTTTCTTTTTTTTACCACAAAAAACTAGATTCCTTAATAGTTTATGCGGAGTAAAATTATTCCGAGAAATAGTCTTATCCTATTAACTCAAGGAGAGGGCGTTGACATCCACCGTTTTGTTTACGCTTTCCAACCGTAGGTTGAAGAAGCGTATATGCTCCAGCTTTGTCCGTCCGTCTGTCTTTCGGCACGATAACTCGCGTAAAAATGGTTCGATTCCGATGATATTTTAGTGTGTGGTAGGGGACCACCTGGGGACAAACCCTATTGAATATGGACGAAATGGGTTAAAGGTCACGACATAGGAGCGGGATCCATTCCATTGCCCTTATGCGTCATAACTTGCGTAAATATGGTTCGATGTCGACGAAATTTTTTAAATGTGGTAGGGGACCACCTGGAAAGGAAACCTATTCAAAATGGGTGAAGTGGAGTTAAAGGTCATGACATAGGAGCGGGATGCATTCCATTGCTCTTATGCATCATAACTCGCGTAAATATGGTTTGATTTCGATGAAATTGTAGTTTGTCGTAGGGGAACACCTGGGGACGAGCCCTATTGAAAATGGACAAAATGGGTCAAAGGTTAGGACATAGGATTGGGATCTATTCCATCGCCCTTATCCCATACTATTAAAGGAGCACTTCGTGTATGTATGAAAATTTTATTTTGAAAACGGCTCTAAGGATTTTGATGAAAGTCGTTAACCTACCGTTTTATGCTACTAGAAATCGATTTAGCTTGATCTCGACTTTAGGAAAATTCGTTTAGTGGGTTAAATAACCACCCCGAATTATAACGTATTTAGTGTCATGGCGTTGCCCCATTAATGTAACCCATGCTTAGAAATCTTATGACGTCACAATTTCGCGATTGAGAATGTTGGCGCGCGGTCACGCCATCGGTCTCATTACGTCACGCGTTGTGTGTGGATCCTATTAAAGTTTTATGACGTCACACTCTTGCAAGCAGATGGTCGCGATTCCCATCTGCCTCATTACGTCACGCGTTGTGTGCGTATGCCCGTCCGCATGATAACTTGCGTAAAAATCGTTCGATTTTAATGAAATTTTAGTATGTCGTAGGGAAGCACCTGGGAAGGAACCCTAATGAAAGTGAACGTAATAGGGTCAAAGGTCAGGACATAGCAGCGGGATCCATTCCACTGCTTTTATGCGTTATAACTAACGTAAAAAAGGTTCGATTTCGATGAAATTTTAGTATGTGGTAGGGGACTACCTGGGAACAAATTCTATTGAAAATGGGTGAAATGGGGTCAAAGGTCAGAACATAGGAGCGGAATCACTTTCATCGCCATTATGCTTCATAACTTACGTAAAAATGCTTCGATTTGGATGAAATGTTAGTATGTTGTAGGGGCCTGCCTGGAAACAAATCCTGTTGAAAATGGGCGAAATGGGGTCAAATGTTCGTACACAGGTGCGGGATCTATTCCATAGCCCTTATGCATCATAACTTACGTAAAAATGCTTCGATTGCGACTTAACGTTATCATGTTATTTCGGAGGTATACTGAATCGGTTCTGTTGAATATAATCGAAATGGGATTAAATGTCAGGGCACAGGACCCAGATTTATACTACAGCCATTATCCTCATAACTTGAGTAATGATTTCTGGTATGTTGGAAAGCGTATTATAATCAGTGCATTGCATGGTTTTACTAACTTGTTTTTCTTTCAGTGTCTCACTCAGGCTAAACTGCTTTTCTTAATGACATATTATAATGTATATTCACGCATTCCTCTTTCTCTCGAATGCAGAAAAACTTAGCGGTTGGTATAAAGTCGAGAAAAATTTATAGTTCTGCACTGTATTGCCACCATTTGAGTGTGGGTATATACAGTATGAACGAGATCATAATGGTGAATTCGTGGTCAATATAATGCATTATGTAATTTTTGACGTACTACAGAGTTGAAGCACTTGTAAAGACGACAAATTTACAGCGGTACTTTCCGTCGGAATGATTTAGTCGGTTAGAACAACTGGCTCCGGAGCAAGCTAGCGCGGTTTCCTGCAAATTTGTGTTTTCACAATAGCGCCTTATTGTGGAAAATTGATCTATTGGCTGTCAGGTCTGTGGAAATGTGTGATGTTTTATCCACACAGCGTCTGGATTTAATAAAGAATTCCTTCTTCTCTTCAAAAAAAAAATTTGGAGGAGATGATGTGACGTACTACAGAGATGAAGCACTCATCAATTCGACAGATCCAGGATAGTTTCCTTCATCCACGATTGTTTCCTTCATCCACGATTGTTTCCTTCATCCACGATTGTTTCCTTCATCCACGATTGCTTCCTTCGATCTGATGACTATTGCTTAGATCTACGATTGTTTCCTTCATGATCCACAAATGTATTGTTTCCTTTTTGATCCACGATTGTTTCCTTCGATTTGATGACTATTTGCTTAGAGAAGTTTTGTTATTGTTGTAGGTTTCTGATATCCCTCCCGTCCCTTATTATGGTTAAACAAATATGAAAGAGCAATTAATATTACTATTTAAATTAAATTTTAGCAAATATTATCATTAGGCCTGAGAATCCGTACAAAATGCAGACAATACGTAGTATTTGGTATTTCTGAAAATGTTTCTGAATAATTGAAGAGCAAACAAAAGCCTTAACTAACACGATTGGCGCAACAAAACTAACATATCCGATTTGGAAACTGATTATGTTACCGAGAAGGCAGTAACCCCGTGCTATGAGAAAGCTCGGTTGGCTTCCTATAGCAAGGGCTGGCTCGTCGCTTTGTGTTTCTGGTCGTTGAAGTGGTCCTCACTTGCCCCGCTCAGTGACGTCACGGCGAAGTATGTCACTTGTCAGTGCGCGCTGTAAAGCGCTCGGTGGACGCTGTTAACCCACGTTTGTTGCATTCGCATTAGTTATCTGCTGTTTGTTTCTTTGTATTTCTGACATCGAATTTATTTAATTAAATGTCTTTAGTACATCGTTTTCGTATAATGGCTTCCTTCGCTGTTGCTACGTGCCAAAATACCAGCAGGAACACAAAACGGCGAAACATATTTTTTCACTGTTTCCCTCGAAACGACCCAGTAGTTACAAAAGGCTGGGTTAACAGGTGTTCTTTTAATGAGAAAAATGCCACGATTTGCAGTGAGCACTTTTTAAATAGTAGGTACAAAGACGATATGATGAATCGCCTGCTTGGTTTACCAATGAAAAAGATATTGAAATCGTCGGCTATATTAACATTCAATTTACCGAGATCAAACGTTGAAAATGTCATTGCAAGAGGTGAAAGACAAAGAAAGAGAATATTGCATGATGATTTTGATAGACTTAAATATCTTAGTCCGAAAAAAAAGGTCTTTTGAAGAAAACGTGGCAGCTATTCAACCTGCTTCAGATGAAGAGACAGTTTTCTGCGTGAAATGTGATATGTTCCAAAAAACAAAAAACATAAAAAGGAATTTTTTTAAATGACATCAATAACGGAAAAAGTGCTAAACTTTCTGAAAACAGGGGGAAAATGATATTTTAAACAGTTTTTCTCGCAAAGCCAGAAGATGGAATCGTTCGCGCCGGCTTTTATTGGAACAAATCAGAGATCTGAAAACGAAGGTAAAAACCAAAATACGAAAAAGCAAAAGTTGAAAAAAAAGACATGATTTCGAAACATGCAAAAATACAGGTAAACTCGCTTGTAGAAGATAAAAGTCGAATTAAATGGACACTTGCATATCCGAAAGGTTTTACAAAAATTACAGTAGCCGAGGTTTTGTTATTAACAAAAACGCATTATTTTCGCGTTTGATGGAAGTAACACACATATACACTATCTACCAACAAATAATTGGACACCTGTGATAGCAAAGGAAAACGAAGTTTATTGACCTTCGATAGTTGGTGGAGCCTCCACGAGTTGCTATTACAGCTGCGACTCTCCGGGGCATACTCTCAACCAGGCGTTGTGCGAGGGCTAGCGGTATTTTCTTCCACTCGGCTTGGAGAAGGCAGGTCAGTTCCTTCACCGATTTCGGACGGTGGGGGCACCCTTTAAGTCGACGCTCCAACTCGTCCCAGAGGTGCATGATAAGGTTAAAGTCCGGGCTCTCAGCAGTCCAGTCCATTCGATTAACCCCATTGTCACTATACCAAGCTATGGTGGACCTCGCAACATGACAGGTGGCATTGTCATCCTGAAAGTAACATGGGTCTACCCTGTAAAACAGCCACAACGTAGGAAGCGCATGGTCATCCAAAATGGTGCAGTAGGTCTCGGCGTTCACTCTACCAGTAATTGCGACCAAGGGTCCCGTGCCATACCAGGAGAAACACCCCCATAGCATAATTCCACCGCCGCCGAACTTCACAGTTGGCACAATACATTCCGGCAGGAGGCGTTCCCCAGGCAGACGCCAAACCCAGACCCTACCATCTGAACGGTAGAGGGTGAACCTTGATTCGTCGCTCCAGAGAACCTGTTTCCATTGTTCAACGGTCCACTGTCGACGTTCTTTGCACCACGTTAGCCGAGCAGCGCTATTGGACATGGTGATCAAAGGCTTGTGAGTGGCAGCACGTCCATGATAACCGAGCAGATGGGCTTCCTTACGGATGGTATTCATCGAAAAAACTCTCCCGGATGCCTGTTGAGACTCCTCGCGGATGTGGCCCATCGATTTGGTGCGGTTCTTCCGAATTTCTCTGGCCAGCACCCGTCGGTCTCTAACCCCCAGTTTTGTGAGTCTGCCGGGTTGGGGCACATTCCGACAGTCACCTCTCATTTTCCACTTGTCAATCACGTAGACCACTGTCGATTTTGGGTACTTAAACTCGCTGGATATGTTACGTATGGATCGGTCATTTCTGTGATACCCGACGATTACACCTTTTTCGAAATCAGAGAGCTCCGAACTGCGTGGCATCTTGCATGCGACTGGTTTCGTTGTTGTTTTCCACACGATATTTAACGGCGGCGGCCGTGACGTGTATCAGGACCGCAGATATCTTCGATTGCAGGGGTGTCCAATTACTTCTTGGTAGATAGTGTATATATATATATAAAAGAGGAAACAATCAATGATATATTCCGCTTCACTCCTTTTGTTTCTTTAATTGATTTCACCATTTTGTTTCATACTCGGTAGCTCAGTAGTTGTATTTTTCATCAGAGTTCCCAGCACAGAGTGAAGCAAACGCGATTCCTAAAACACAGCGATGCATCCCAGCTACGTCACCAGCCGCAACTTCCGGTGACAACTGAAATCTACTGTATGAGCCAGCCCTTGTATCTAGAACCCTGTCCTATAGCACACAGACTGTAACACCAAACTAGAAGAATTGAAGTCAACGGAACAAAATAAACACGCATGCGTAATCTGCTCCGGCATCAGTCTGTATGTTGGTTTCTGTGCACTGCATCTTGTAATCCAGGATATGTCGGCGCTAATTACGTCTCGCCGAGCCTTAACTTCTTCTCAGTTAGATATTCTTGCGCTCTGTAATGGTTAGGGGGCCTTCTCATTGGACACATTAGTTCCCTCTGGATGTCTGGAGAAGTCCTTGACCGCTGCGCGCTATTAACATGTGCTAACTGATTATCTACACGCTTTCACGGCCTTCTGGCATTCTACGGCTGATTGTATGTTTCCGTAGGATGATGAGCCGCCCCACCGGGAAACAGCTCTCTGTAATGTCTGGGAGCGGAACATCAGACCCATGGATCTTGGATCGACGTCTTGGATGGAGTTGTAGACATTGCTGCAACAGGCATACCTGGAATTACCTCCGGAAACTCTCCGGCATGTGGTGGAGTCGATGTCTCGGCATGTACAGTGTATTTGTTTACATTAATATTTGTGCTAGAGGAGAGGCAACACATTATTAGGTACGTTTCTCTGTTTTGTTCATTGAGTGTATATCTACTCGTAACTTTATTATCGTTGGCAACCAATCTGCCCGTAAATCAGCTCTTACAATCTTATGATTCGCTCAAATCTTGCGCTCATCACATACCTCCTACACTCTTATCCCGCTCTCCCTCTCTATCTCTCTCTCTTAACAAACTCCACTTCAAACCTGCACTCCACATTGTTTTATTTACCTTTGACTCACAGCTAGTATTGCCAACTTGGAAAACTCGTCAGCAGTATGCTGTAAAGGCAGAAAATCGTTTAACAAAAAGAAATAAAATTTGCACAAGTATACAGAAACCCAAAAGAAAATTATATTAGATGTATACTTTAAATTAGAGTTATACTTTACACGATGTTGGTGTGGTATTAGCTATTGATAGTAATTTTTTCTGATAAGGTGTTCACCGTTACGACCACTCTTTTGAAATTTAAACAAGTTAGTAAAATCATGCAATGCATTGGTTGTAATGCACTTTCCAACATACCAGAAAGCATTACTCAAGTTATTACTCAAAGATATGAGGATAATGGCTGTGGAATAAATCTCGCTCCTGTGCCCTGGCCTTCGACCCCATTTCGATTAAATTAAACATAACCGATTCACTATACCTCTGGAACAACATGGTAAAGTTTTGTCGCAATCGTAGCAATTTTGCGTACGTTATGGCGCATAAGAGCGATGGAATGGATCTCCTCCTATGTCCTGACCTTTGACCCCATTTCACTCATTTTCAAAAGGATTCCTTTTTAGGTTGTCCGCTGTCAAACACTAACATTTTATCGAAATCGAGCCATTTTTACGCGAGTCATCGTGCGGACGGACAGACAGTAAAAAAATAGGAACATTCTTTTCCTTGAGCGAAAGTCTTGTTGGAAGGTTTGGGTGAAAGCGGTTTGTCTTTCGCAACCAAAACATGGTTGCCGCTCTTTCTCTGAGGTCTTTCATGCTTGTCGCTCTTTGTCTGAGCTCTTTCATGTTTGTCGCTCTTTTTCTGAGCTCTTTCATGTTTGTCGCTCTTTCTCTGAGCTCTTTCATGTTTGTCGCTCTTTCTCTGAGCCCTTTCATGTTTGTCGCTCTTTCTCTGAGCTCTTTCATGTTTGTCGCTCTTTCTCTGAGCTCTTTCATGTTTGTCGCTCTTTCTCTGAGCCCTTTCATGTTTGTCGCTCTTTCTCTGAGCTCTTTCATGTTTGTCGCTCTTTCTCTGAGCTCTTTCATGTTTGTCGCTCTTTTTCTGAGCTCTTTCATGTTTGTCGCTCTTTTTCTGAGCTCTTTCATGTTTGTCGCTCTTTCTCTGAGCTCTTTCATGTTTGTCGCTCTTTTTCTGAGCTCTTTCATGTTTGTCGCTCTTTTTCTGAGCTCTTTCATGTTTGTCGCTCTTTCTCTGAGCTCTTTCATGTTTGTCGCTCTTTCTCTGAGCTCTTTCATGTTTGTCGCTCTTTTTCTGAGCTCTTTCATGTTTGTCGCTCTTTCTCTGAGCTCTTTCATGTTTGTCGCTCTTTTTCTGAGCTCTTTCATGTTTGTCGCTCTTTCTGTGAGCTCTTTCATGTTTGTCGCTCTTTCTCTGAGCTCTTTCATGTTTGTCGCTCTTTCTCTGAGCTCTTTCATGTTTGTCGCTCTTTTTCTGAGCTCTTTCATGCTTGTCGCTCTTTTTCTGAGCTCTTTCATGTTTGTCGCTCTTTCTCTGAGCTCTTTCATGTTTGTCGCTCTTTCTCTGAGCTCTTTCATGTTTGTCTCTCTTTCTGTGAGCTCTTTCATGTTTGCCGCTCTTTCTCTGAGCTCTTTCATGTTTGCCGCTCTTTCTCTAACGGTTAAGGACTAGTAGGTTCAAACATTGTCATCTCCTTGAAAGAATCCGCTTTAGCCTTTTGTTTTCTGTTCTGTCAGTTTCTGGGGTACCTATTTGGCATAGATCTTGCTGAAAGTTAAATGTGGATGACTAATTGCTTCTATTCTTCCAATCGATACATCGACATCGAAACTCACTACCCATTGAGCACAGATCTTGAGGAACTGTAAATGTTTATGAATATTTGTTTTCACACTGTTAATCGATACACCGACATCTGAACTTTTTACCTGAACGGTGATGTTTGTGGCTTCTATTATCAGTTCAAGAACAGTAATGATGAGTGTCTTGTTTGCGGCCTTCATCGGTATTCTTACACGATGGAGGTCTTTAAAGCTCTGCCATGCTTCTTCGATTTTGCGCATGCATCTTGTAACAGTGCCATATGCACGGGCACGGTCCCCATATAGTAGCGATAAAGTTACATAACTTTTTTCCGTCTTTTCCAAAATGTATCCTCGTGAAATACACTATTTTGACAGAAGTCACGGGACACCCCTTCAAAAGCAAATGAACGGATCCGCTTGGTTGAAGATACGCGGTACAGCTGCAAGCGGAGTGAAAACGGGCCTGCAGCTGACTGCGATCATATCGCACTGTCAGGTTAGGTGAAAATGTTGCGGCCGGAGAGAACTGACTTTGAGAAAGGAAAGATTTATGGGTGTTATATTACTGGGTTGTCCATAAGAGAAACCGTGAGGCGTTTAAACATACCCAAATAAACTGTTTTGGATGTACTGAATAAGTCGAAAACACATGGCGTGCCTGAAGCACCAAAACGTACCGGCAGACCAATGAAAATCAGTGATAGAGGACGTCGAAGCCTCAAAAGAGCCGTTACAGTTAATCGACGCACTGCGCAAGACCTCGTTGTACAGGTAGGTAAAAATGCTGGAACCTCTGTATGTACACGTACCATTCGCAGAGAACTTCATTACATGGGTTACCATGGTCGTGTGGCTCTTCATAAGCCTTTCATCTCCACTCGGAATGCTACTCGTAGTTTAGCTTTAGCATGGTGTAAAGAACATTTATCGTGGACCGAAGATCAATGGAAACAGGTCCTACGGACTGATTAATCCAGATACACAATCCATCAGTCCGATGGCCGTGTGTGAGTATGGCGGCAGCCAGGATAACGCAATTTACCACAGTGTATACTGTTCCTTCGGTCACGTTTGGAGCTGGCAGTGTACTCGTTGGGGGTGTTTTTCGTGGTATGGTTCCGGCCCATTGGTTATTATCGTCAGCAAATCTGTTAACCAGCACGTCTACCTCGATATTCTGGACAAGCATGCCCTACCAACTCTGTGACAATACTATGGAACCGAGCCTTGTTGGTAGCAGCAGGATAATGCACCGAGCCATAAAGCAAGGACTGTTACGGCGTGGTTTAACGATATTTCCGTATCTTGTTCGGACTGGCCAGCACAGAACCCTGATCTTAGTCCCATAGAACACCTATGGGATGAAATAGAGCGTCACATGAGAAGTTTGGAACCAAGGCCTACTACTAAGCAACAGTTAGCGGCAGCATTATGTACCGAATGGAAGCACATACCTATTGCTCTGTTCCAAAACCTTGTTGAAAGCATGTCTCCAAGGGTCAGTGCATGCATTAAGGCCAAAGGTGGACCGACATCGTACTAATGTATGCCAATAAATGCTATGTTGTATTTCTCGTCAAGGTGTCCGGTGACTTTTGTCAATATATGGTATATAAAATATTTCCCAGTCGTTAGTGGGATCAAAGCAAGAACGACCAGAATTAGAAGACCTAACTTTTAGCTGCGATAGCGAAGAAGGAAACGATGATGTGACATTTGTTCTTAACATGTATGGACAAGCTTAGAGAAGATTTCAGACAACGCGTAGTTCACTGACTTTGGAGAATCCAATACAATTCTATAGGCACGTGTCAAGTACTTTTTAGCCGTCCTGCGTACATGCATAACATTTTGATACACGAGACGTGCGACGTACTTCCGACGTTACGTTGTTGTTCTTTACAAAACACAATATTCCGGGTCACAAATTGTGACTTTCAGAATATTTACCACATAGGTCGCAAAAAGAGATCTATGTGGTAAAACAGAACAAGAGGGTCGGCTGTTTAGCCATATCTGAACATCTAGGCGTGGATATCTTCTAAGGTCAGGAGGAGAAAGAACTATCCCTGGTGGTACAGATCAAGAAATTCCTCCAAGGTGACCAGATGCTTCCTGATGGACTTTGTTGTAACGTTTGAACTCTCGAGATGGTCTCTTGGTAAACGTCAACGATGGACTGTTGATGTATAGTGTGCAGTAAGAAAAGTAACAAAATATTGAATTAAAAAAACTAATGTGAATATATCTCCAGGAGAAGTGGCTAGAGAAGCATAGAAGTGTCAGCTTGGATTCTTGCCAATCCAAACTAGTCGACCTTCAGCTACTCTTTTGTACGGACGTTCTTCGTGAAACGTGTCTTACGCCTCCATTAGAAACCAGAGTGCAGAACAACACTGTCAATGTAAAGTTTTGAATAAAACTAGAAAAAAAGTAGCACGAAGCGTTACGAACAGTTATGAAGATGAGGCCCTCTCTCTGGAGCTCAAATATTTCTTTGGTGTAAGTGCTTTCAGATGGATAGAGCGGATGTAAGTATATCCGCTCTATCCAAGAAGAGGACGACCGAAAACGACCTACAGCCCTGAAAAGATGGGCGAAGTGAGAATTCAATTAATAAATAACCACCGATTGACACCAAGAATGCCAGCAAGTGAAGCTAAATGTGAGTAAAAAATCTGAAAGTTCTATAATCACGAGATTCTGATTTGCGAATGTTGCATGGCAATTCATCTGCTGAGACAGCGGTCAACGTTCAGACAATTTTGGCTTGCCACCAGTTTATAACGCTGTACCAGCCTTCCTCATCTCCCATTGGCTTGGCTTCAGCAAATTTTTCTGTGTTTCCCAAGTTGAAATTGGGATTGAAAAGGCGCCTATTGATAAGATTTTAGAAGAATGTGACAGCAGATGAGTTTCCCAAGTTCTTCTAGAGCTAACTTGTATAAACACCGTAACAAGTGCACTGTTTTTTGTTTAGTGGTTTAGTAACCTTCATGGGTATCTACAAGGGCTATTAGCAATCGTCCACTGCTAATTTAGGGAATCTGGTTTCAGGGAAGAGAGAGACTGCGCCATCTGACAGAAACACCACACTTTCAGCCAGAACTTGAACCCGAACCCATCTCGGTCGACTGATCTAAATCCTGCGCCTCAGACCACTAGGCCAAGGTAGTGGTCAAGTGTATCCTGTACCTTGAGGGATACAAATAAGAAGATATTATCCTTATGCATATTTTGCCTTATTTGGATTCAGTTTTCGTTCTTTATTGCTGCCCAGTGTATAATGGAAATGTTGCAAAAAGGAATGAGACGTTTTGCACATGACAGTGCTTCGCAGAATCCTGCTACAGGGTGTCCGAATAATGACTGTGCACTGAATGTACGAATTGCAATAACTTAATAATAAAGAAATTTTGAATGGAATTGCAGTGCTCACACCGCAGGCCCATCAATACAGCTTCTGGAGGAATTCTTCGGAAATAGCATCATCTCCCGGGGATTGTGACCTGCTCGGTCATCGGATCTTACACCGCCTGACTTTTTTCTGTGTGGAGCACTGAAGGGGAAGATGTGCGCAGGTAATCCGCATACACTTGAAGAACTACAGGCTGCGATAGCGACACACATCCGACAAATTACACCACATACCCTGAAAAAGGTCTTCACACACATGCCTGGACTCCGGTTTCGGCACATTTCGAACACCTCCTGTAGGAACCAGTTCGACAGGGTAAGTTTTACTTTCAGTGCACAGTTATTTTTCGGACACTCTGTATAACAGAAGGCGATTTGGACCACATTTGTTAAAACAGCCACGTAACGTAATAAACTTACTTAGGAGTTCTTCTTCTTTTTTTTTTGCCTTTATTCTCTGTGAGATGAGGACTCCAATGAGCAGGTAAGGTGATAAAAAGGCGTCAGTCCTTAATTTAGCATCTCAAGTTCCCGGGAAGCGCTATTAACAGTGCTGTGAACAGACATACAACCGATAGGGCCGCGGGTGGCCTATTGGGCAACGTTCGTGACTGCCACGAAAAGGACCTCAGGTTCGATCCCAGGTAGGTACGAACGCTCGATCCACTAAATATCCGCCGTGCGTCGGATGGGCACGTTAAGCCGTCGGACTCCGGGTACTGGCCCCCGGTAATAAGTAAGGGCGTCTTCCTCCCTCTTTCTACTTCGCTTCCGTGTCACTTTCCTATGGGGCGCTCTAGCCCAAATCTCCTAGCTTCCTATTTCTAAGGAATGTTTAAGACCTGGGGTCAGACACTCCCTTCCTAAAAAAATCCTCTACATATGATATGATATGATATGACATACAACCGATGTCGCATCCGGGACCCCACCTACGATGATTACGTCTCTGACTAATGGCCAGAAACGTAATCATCGTAGTTAACTTTAAGCATTTCGGGTGTCTTTAGCTTTAATAAAAAACATTTTTGGAGGGGTGGGGCAGAAATAAGTGTAAACTGATGTTGGGGGGGGGGGGGGGGGCATTCTCAGAAACAGTTTCTCCGAAAATGATCCTTTTTTTTTCAATTTCCATAACTTAGGCTTTTACATGCCTAATATGCCAAAACTACGAGGTGTACCAGACTTGGTTGTTTCACCCTATGAGGATTAAAAAAGAAAAAACATGCCTTTCAAAGAACCTCATGCAGTCCTCTGATGATGAAAACCTCTGATGATGAAAACCATCATCAGATGACTGCATGCTATTATGTATGGAATGACTGCTGGAAAGAAGTCATAGAAATGCTCGCTATTGCGTAGCGTTGTTCCCTGGTCTATGTGCCACACTTTATAACATTTAAAAAGCAAACGACTAGTTATTATTTTTTCCAATTTTTAAGTTGATAGGGCACGTGCCCCCCCTCCCTGGAACTGCTACGCCTATGCCAGGAACACACGTTCAACACGTAACTATAGTAAATTGCAATTTGAAATTATTTTTGATCAATCTTGTTAGTCACGACTCTTCACAAGAATGTAAAGACAAAACTAATTATTAGCTGAAAGAGGCAGGGGCGGATTTCCGGCTAGGCGCACTAGGCGCGCGCCTAGGGCCTCACTCTTTCAGGGGCCCCGAAAACATGCAACTGGATTTTCAGTTTTGTTTTTGGTTTTCACTGAGCGAAGCAAATCAATCCTTAAAGCGACTACTTTGTGAAAATACTCCAAATACGTGGCGACAAGTAAATAAATAAATAAATACATCGCTCTTAACCACGTTCTAGAAAAACACAGCAACCGAAAAATTGTAACGCAGTCGGCTAGATATCGAGAGTTCTGTTGGTTCAATTCCACAGCGGCGGCTGAAAAGCATTTTTTGGTTGTTGTGTGTTTCTAGAACGTGGTTAAGAGCGATGTATTTATTTATTTATTGACTACTTTGTATTGTAAATTGATATTTTATTTTCTCGTATTAATAATAACATATTTTTTCTTGCTGTTGCTGATATTCCGAATTTTCGAGTTCTTATCAATGTACTTATTTTGAAAGGAACGGCTAAAATAATTTTGAGTCCCTTTTAGTGGTACGTAAAGGAGGTATTCACGCTTCCCACACGTTTCATTGTTTAAGGCGAATTCTTAACTAGCCTGCTGTGCTATAAATTGCTTTCATGCTACTTCCAGCCAAGGAAACACATCTGTGTTGGAACCTTCCCACGTTTCTCCTGAGTTGCGAAGAGGAGTGCTTGTAAAAACTTTCCTGATGATCGGGGGTGCTTGCTGTTAATTGTTTTTTTCCTTCGTGGTAGGCTAATCAATGAAGAAAGAAATATTCTTCATAGGATAGTTTTTCTTAGGAAAATAAAGTTCTGTATCGGCCCTAATAGCTCTAAACCATCATAAACCAAAATAGTTATTAATATTTAAGCTGAAAAAGTAAAGAAATTTGAGAATATCACACTATCTATCTTATTTAGTAGTGTTAAAAGTAATTTACATATATTGTATTGCAACAACATTTTCTCATTACTTTCTGCTCCCCTGGTTTAATACTAATAATATCAATTATTCTCACCTTTTCTATCCCTTAAATCGACTCAAAACTAGCTTTTGAAAAAGCAAAAAAAAGTTTCAACGATACTCTTACTTAAAAACCTGCAGTTCTTACTTTTCCATTTTCAAACCGGATCTTTTGCATTTAATTCGCATGCTTCTGTTTCTGATAACTGCAGTGCAGGTATAAATGGGATACGGGTATTAAAAGTGCCAAACTTAATATCCATTGATTTCCTATTAGGCGCAAAAATAATTTTTGAAATATCTCTAAAATAAAAAAAGTTTAATGTGCACGGACAGACAAAATTATTACACTAGCACTGTTGCTTACAGAACGTTCTAATAATATGATGATATATTATTAGAACGTTTATATTATTAGAACGGGATGTAAGGTCAGGTGATGCGTAACATCACAGCCTCTCCTTGACAAATGTAAACCCCGCCTTCTCGTGGTGCATCCTGTTCCCACTAAAGGGGCTCTGACGACCGGCAATAGCGGTATAACTATACCATCGGGATCAGAGGAAATGCTATCCCACACTCACCAACCCGCTTGGCCAGCGTGGTGAGTTATGGCCAAACCCCTCCAAAATGACTCTACAACTTAAATCTTGGCCCTCAGTCTCCGGCAGCTGGAATGTACCTGGCCAAGGCAGCGGCCAGTGCGACATGAAGGCAGAGGGTGCTAAGAATCCCCGGAGGACCGGACTAGGCTGCCATTTGATGCTGACCTTGGCTACCTATAACGGACGCTCCCTATCTTCTGATTCAAGGCTTCTTGAATTGGAAGAGGAACTACAAAGGATCAAGTGGGACATCGTTGGGCTAAGTGAGGTAAGGAGAAAAGGAGAAGATCTCATTGAACTGAAAAGTGGACATCTCTTCTATTATCGTGGGACAGATACTGGCAGAACTAGTGGTGTTGGATTTATAATAAACAAGAAACTGAAGGATAAAGTGGTAGAAGTTGAAAGTTCCTCTGACAGAGCTGCACGACTCGTTATCCAACTATCGAGAAGATACCAGGCTCAGATTATTCAAACTTATGCACCCACCACAAGTCATCCTGAAGAAGAAATTGAAGAATTTTATGAGGAAATTCGTCATCTAAATAATAAAGCTAAGCAGCACTTGAAGATAATTATGGGAGATTTCAATGCAAAAATAGGGCACCGGCAACAGAATGAAACTTCAGTAGGTAAATTCGGTCACGGCAACAGAAACCAGCGTGGAAATACTCTCGTTGAGTTTGCAGAGGCAGAAGGATTTTTCATCTTGAACTCCTTTTTCAAGAAAAAGCCACACAGGAAATGGACATGGAGACATCCAATTGGGACGACAAGTGAAATTGATTTTATTATGTGTAACAAAAAATTCGTCATCGAAGACTGCAGTGTGCTGAACAAGTTCAACACAGGTAGTGACCATAGATTGGTGAGATGTAAGATGCACCTCAACACTAAACTGGAACGTGGCAAGCTCATAAGACAAACAAAATGTATTGACATAACCAACCTTAAAAAACACCATAATACTTTCAAGTTGGAACTGAAGAACAGATTCTCTGCTTTAGAAGGCCTAACATCGGAAGAAATGGATATTTCTGAAGTTAACAGAAAAGTAACCAAAGCTCTTATGGAAACAGCAACAAAATTAGCTGGGTCTAAGAACAAGTTGCATGTGAACAAATTATCAGGAAAAACCAAAATGTTGATGCAAAAAAGAAGAGAGATGAGGACAACTAAAGAAGATGTGACTTCCAAAGTGGAATATATAGAGCTATGCAAGACAGCACGAAAAAGTATCATTGAAGACGTAAGGAAATTCAACTGTGAGCTAGTGAGGAAAGCAATTGAAAACAACCAAAGCCTAAAGATAGCAAAGGGACATCTCAGTAAGGGAAGAAAACAGATTATGGCTCTGAGAAAAGAAGATGGTTCTATAACAAGAAATAGAGGCGAAATTTTGACAAGACTGAAAGATTTCTACTCCAAATTATATGAAAGGGATGATACATGTACTCCAGACATCATGAAAGGTACCAGAGTTCTTCCAGTCCTCCCAGCAGAAGTTGCTCATACAATCAAGAACATGAAGCGGGGGAAAGCTCCAGGAGAAGATGGAATTACTATAGACATCATACAAGAAGCAAGTGGAGAAATCGAAACAGTACTCGCCCAAATTTTCACTCGATGCCTTAATGAAGGGAAGATTCCTGAGGATTGGAACAATGCTACAATGATCCTGCTACATAAAAAAGGTGACATTGAGGATCTCAGGAACTACCGACCTATCAGCCTCCTATCAGTGGTTTATAAAATCTTCACTAAAGTTCTTTCACACCGCTTGAAGGTAACACTGGACATGGCTCAACCGAGAGAACAAGCTGGATTCAGGAGTGGCTACAGCACAATAGATCATATCCACGTACTGAGAGAACTAATTGAAAGAGCGAGGGAATATGAACTTCCATTGTGCATGGCTTTTATCGATTATGAAAAAGCCTTTGATTCGGTGAAACCATCAGCAGTTGCAATGGCTCTGAAATCCTGCGGTATTGAAGATGCATACATTAATATTATTAATAACATCTATGAAAATGCAAGTGCAAAGATTCGGCTGTTTGAAAATACAACACACATAAAAATTGGAAAGGGAGTGAGACAAGGTGACACCATATCTCCGAAGCTCTTTAATGCCACATTGGAAAATGTCTTTCAATCACTGAACTGGGAAAACAAAGGGATAAAGATTAATGGAGATTATCTAACCCACCTTCGTTTTGCTGATGATGTAGTCATTTTTGCAACTACCCCATCAGAGCTGCAGAGTATGATCCAGGAACTTGCTGACAAGAGTAAAGAAGTGGGATTAAAAATGAACCTTCAGAAGACAAAAGTGATGTTCAATGCTTTTACAAGAAATGAAGATTTATCGATTGATGGAGAAAAACTGGAGATAACAGATACGTACGTTTATCTTGGACAGCAGATATCAAGTGAGGGTCACATTGGTGAAGAAATTAATCGGCGTACAAAACTTGCCTGGAGAGCTTTTGGAAGAAACAGCATAATTTTCAAGAGCAATATGCCATTATGTCTTAAAAGAAAAGTGTTTGATCAATGCATCCTTCCAGTGCTTACGTATGGTGCAGAGACGTGGACCTTAACTAAAAGAGACATACAAAGGCTGCAGACAACTCAAAGTAGCATGGAGAGGTGCATGCTTGGTATAACCAGGAGAGATAAGAAGAGGAACTCGTGGATCCGAAAAATGACTAGAGTGGAAGACATCATGATCAGAGTAAAATCCCTGAAATGGCAATGGGCTGGACATACTGCCAGAAGAACAGACCATCGATGGACAGCCGAAATTTTAGATTGGATTCCAAGGGACAGGAAAAGACCCAGAAGAAGACCACATGGAAGATGGGTGGATGAAATTCGAAAGTATGCGGGAGTGACATGGAGGAGACTGGCACAAGACAGACCGTTGTGGAGGAAACTTGGGGAGACCTTCGTCCAGCAGTGGATTGATAATGGTTGACAATGATGATGATGATGATAATGCCATTTTGAAAAGTGTAAAAACCTTTTTCTTCAACCCCCCCTTTTTGTTAATCTGACTGATGAAAATTTCTGAGGGGATAAAAATTAAGAGCAAGGGGGCCCCTGAACCTTTTAACACCTAGGGCCCCAAAAGATCTAAAGTCGCCTCTGGAAAGAGGTGTTCTAGAAACAGTTTAGTGCGAATAATTTTAACTAGTGACATAAATAAATCTAAAAGGACAAAAAAAATCAGCTTTTCTAAGAGCGAAGAGTGAAACTGAAAGCAAAAATGTCACTAACTGTCATTTCAGATTTAAGATCGTTTGTCAGCGAACTGAATTATTTAAGTAGGAAGATTGACATGTCTCCTGGAAAAAGTGACGTATTGATTTAGTCTTTTTACAGCAGATAAGAATCTTTCGCAATCTGACCTCATTTCAAGAGCCACTTTCAATTACCGCCCTGTTTTTTAATCCATCAAATGAGATTGTGATATTCTTTCAAATTGCATAAATAAATAAAATACATAAGTAATTTACGATGCAATATGAGCACATGTTTTCTTGACCAAGAGAAATGCGACGGGTTAGAATTTAATGTACTAAATCAGAACAACTGTGACAAGTTGTCAAGAAATATATTCCACTGTGTAGAAAAGAAATAAAAGATCTTTAATGTTAGAAATAAGAAAAACTAAAAGACATGGTAGGCATTTGTGCTTCCGGATATTCGTTTTCCTAAAATGACGCTATGTGTACGACATATCGCATGTTAGACTATTTTTGTCTGTTCTTTTCTTACATGCGAGAAACAGAATTTCGGAACAGCAATAAAATGAACAACTATGAGGTGCATAATATTCCACAGAAACCCTAAAAGAAGCTCATGACCTTGAACTTTCTACCGTCTCACGGATAACTGTCAGAAGAAACAGCAAATCGTTCGTGATCTGGATTCATTTCTTTCAGTTCTTTTACATGACTTTGCGTCTTTAAATACGTATTCGCTTAATTTTTGGCTCTTAAATTCTCCCATTCTTCCAAGAAAACACAGCTGCCGTCAACGACGAGTAATGGAATTAATGACTTCCATAAATTTTTGTTTGGAGTTTAATGACCACTATAAGCAATTCAGTGGGTTGTAAGAAGTCGTCTACGATCATTCGTCCGAGATGGGTCCGGGCTCGAATCCCGGTGAGACATGAATGCTGTGTTTGTCTTACGGCACTGGCTCTGTCCCTTCCCTGGAACCAGTGCCCCTAAATCCCTAAATTAAGGATGGGCTACTGCTTATAGCCCACTGAGTTGCTCACGGTGGTCGTTAAACCCTCAATAAAACACACACACACACACACAAAAAAAAAAAAAAAAAAACAACCCTCGTCTGTCCACAATTTAGAGTCACTGGTTCCAGGGAAGGGAAATAGTCAATGCCGTAAAACAAACACAACATCCATGCCTCCGCCGCCCCGGTGGTGCAGTGGTCTAAGCGCAGGCTTTTGACCTTTCAGTTCAAGTGGGTCCGGGTTCGAATCCCGGTGACGCATGGTTGGTATGTTTGTCTTACGGCACTGGCTCTTTACCTTCTCTGTAACCAGTGGCCCTAAATTAGGGACGGGTGACTGCTTATAGCCCATTGAGTTGCTCACGGTGGTCATGAAACCCTCAACCAAAAAATCAAAAACATCTGGACCTCACCTGAACCCTGTGGCGTATAAGTCAAATGAATAATGATGCAGCTATAAGCCGGCCGACGTAGTTCAGTCGGGAAAGCAACCACTCCATAGTGTAACCAGGGAATCATAGGTTTAAGAAGAGTGAACCTTGGCAACCATTTTGAATGTAGTAAGTTTGAATCATCTCCCCTTTTCTTATTGATTAGGTAAGAACTGTGTTTCGCACGAAAGGAATTTGTAAGTCATGAAAGCTGTCTATGTACGAATAAAAATTATCCCCGCTGATACAATAGATTAGTTTAAAAACTTTATTCACAAGTAAAAGCAAGTTAAAAGCGGGATCTTTCGGAATCCCTAGATCCCATCTTCAGGCTTAAGGCCATAAAGAACAACAAGTGGTCCACTTATATACAATCAGGTTTGACCCATGATGCAACGTAGTAGGCGTTGACATCGGTCAACATAGCAAATCAAAACGATCAAAAGTTCGAAGATATGAAAGGTTATACAATATTGTCCGTAGTGGTGCCAAGCATATCGATGGGGATTAGTTTTTCCATATGTGAGGAATGAATGACGGAAGTTCTGAATTACAGCATAAAGGCCCATATGAATGGATATATAGGCTCTCGGAGAGGAAAACATTTCCCCTTGTTACTTTCGATTATCGGAACACCAATATTACTTGAGGTCAGGCTCCACCAACACAGCACTAAATGAAACTGTGGACCAAGAGGGAAACTTACCCGACTGGAAGAACGCCGTGGTTTTGAACTCTAAAGTAACAAGGGGAAATGTTTTCCTCTCCGGGAGCTTATATATCCATTCATATGGGCCTTTATGTTGTAATTCAGAACTTCCGTCATTCATTCCTCACATATGGAAAAACCTAATCTCCATCGATATGCCTGGCACCACTACAGACAATATTGTATAACCTTTCATATCTTCGAACTTTTTTTTTTTTTTTTGATTTGAGGTTTAACGACCACCGTGAGCAACTCAACGGGCTATAAACAGTCGCCCGTCCCTAATTTAGGGTCATTGGCTCCAGGGAAGGGAGAGAGCCAGTGCCGTAAGACAAACACAACATCCATGCCTGACCGGGATTCGAACCCGGACCCCTTACGGACGAATGATCAGAGGCCAGCGCCTTAGACCACTGCGCCTTCGAACTTTTGATCGTTTTGATTTGCTATGTTGACCGATGTCAACGCCTACTGCGTTGCATCATGGGTCAAACCTGATTGTATATAAGTGGACCACTTGTTGTTCTTTATGGCCTTAAGCCTGAAGATGGGATCTAGGGATCCGGAAAGATCTCGCTTTTAACTTGCTTTTACTTGTGAATAAAGTTTTTAAACTAGTCTATAGTATCAGCGGGGATAATTTTTAATCGTACGTAGACAGCTTTTATGACTTACATCTTAGTGATTATTTGGAGACTGTCTCTTTCCCCCTATTTTCGTGAAGCTGTGTTAATGGGCGGAACACTTTTTCGCTTCTTAGCTGTACCATACGAAGAAATCGCCGACTTCTGTTCTACGACTTCACTTTCTGCGAGGGAGGAAATGGGCAATGATCTTTGCGGGAGGCATCAAGAAATTCTCAGATCCTAATGGGAGAGTTTTCATGGTGGGACGAAGAGCAGCAGACAGAAGGCAATTAAAAGCTAACTCCTGTGGCTTCTGCGAATAGCTAGACTGGGGTGTAAAAAGGCGGGAGTCACGGACTGGCCGAGATGAGGATGTCCTGCCACAGACTGGCCGAGATGAGGACAAAGCAATGGGATTCTGATTGACGCTCAAGAAGTGAGCAGTTGGTGAGACTTTTCCTCCTGGTCGAAAAGATGGCGGGAGAAGGAATAAATGCTGTCGTGAAAGCAGAATGAAAGGCAAAGTCGGAAATGATAACTTAGCAGCGAAATAACCGAAGAAAAGTCATTTAATAGAGAAACAAATCAAAGTGTTAGTAATGTAGAGAAACGCAAAATTATCAGGACTAAGCTTGAAAGGGCTTCCCCATAACTTCACAGAATAAACATATTCTTCACTGCAAAGAACGACTTATAATTTTAGCGCGTATTTTATTTATCTGCTTCATCAACGGAAAAACTACAGGTAAAACCCGGAATTTCTGCAGCCACTCACAAGCGAAGTTCCAACGAACCCTTCACACAGGGCACTGAAACATAATTCAGAGAACAGCTCTCTTAACAGTAGGAAGATGTGGTTTCGAATCCCACTGGGGGTAAAAGAATGGTTAAATTGGCGCCCGAACGTAAAAGGATTTCGTGACCCTGAGGATTGAAAACCGAATTGTGTGATGGTTCTTACGCACGACGTACGTAAATAACAAATAAATAAATGCTTCTGGAATGAAGTGGTCGCTGTGGGTTATCAATCGACTCAAAACTTGCTGAGCGATTTCGTCTTCCCACCAGCTACAAGGGGGGCTGTGGAGGGGCATGAAGAGACGTATGTGTCAAATGGGCAATGAAGTAGCAGTAAGCTTGCTGGCATAGTTCACTTGGGGGAACAGCCGCTCCGCCCTCATCCGGAACAGGAACCTAGGCCGACCTCCCATCTCGGACGGACAGTCAGAAGGCTTACTGTTGTCATTTCTTTTTTGAAATTTGAATATCCTGGGTTCATATTTTATTAAACCCAAATTTTTAAGTGCTTTCTCAAAACACCAACAGGTTACAGACCTGAAAATCAATAAACAATAAAGAAAGAAACATATTAATAAATAAGAAAGTTATAAAAATAAATTCTTGTGTCGCTCAGGGTGTACGTTTCTGAGTTTTCATACCTTTAGTCGTGAATTCGAATCGAGACTCCAAAAATGGATAAAACAAATAATAAAAGGGGAATTCTTTTTCATTAACATTTTCGATAGTTTTTCAGTCTTGGGCATACGTAATTACGAATCCCCGAGACTACCACTGGGCATATGTGATTGCGTATGTTCAAGGCTATCAGTTTCATAATTCCTCAGTGAAGTACAAATGCCGTTCCATAAAAAACTGAGAGTAATTTTTTTTTGAGTTGGCAACAGTGCGAAGGGGGAAAATAACCACGTGGACGACTAACTGAATTAAGAAAATATCTATGGCAACAGTTATTAGCCGTGGCAGACGATGTTGGTTTTGTTATTGCGCAGTTGTTTAAGGTACGTCTGCATTTTGCCATTAGCTATGGCGCTGAGTGATTCAGAGTTAAGCGAAATGCGTTGGGCGACAAAATTTTGCTATCGTTTGGATAAAACGGCTCCCGAAACAGTTGATTTAATGAAAAAAGCTGACAAATATAAAAGTTTGGGTGAGTCAACGATTTTTAGATGGCGCCATGATTTCAAAAAAGGGCGTTTGTCAGCAAAACTCGCTCATAAGCCTGGTCAACCTGAAAGTGTTGTTACGGAGAGTATTGTAAACACTGTTTGAGCAATCCTGCAAGAAGATCGACGAATGGCGCGTGAAGACATAGCGGCGTCAACTAATATTTCAACATTCCACACGAGAAATTACTGCTGCATCGTGTGTGTTCCAGATGGGTACCTCATCACCTGATGAGAGAACAATTGTTAGCCAGAGTTCAGGTGTGTCATGAGTGGAAACAAATGATTGCAAAGGATCCAAACTTTCTAAACACAGTAATAACTACCGATGAAACATGGGTCCAGTATTTCGAGCGCCTCACGAAGCGCGCAACCAGTGTCTGGAAACACACAGGCTCGCCTCCTACGAAAAAAGTCCTCCAAACCAAATCATCCAGGAAAGTGATGATGATAATTTTCTTTGATCGTAAAGGTATAGTCTACCAGCATACCGTTCTTTCACAAATTACTATCAATGCTGAGTATTACATTTCAGTCTTGAAGCGTCTGCGACGACACATATCGATTAAACGACCGGAACTGGTGGGCAAGTGGACCCTACACCATGATAACGCCCGTCCACATGTGGCTGCTTGTGCTCAACAATTTCTTACGAAATGCAGTATTGAAATCATGTCACAGCCTGCCTATAATCCTGACCTCGCCCCGTGTGATTTCTAGTTGTTTCCAATAATGAAGGAAAAGTTCCATGGCGCAACGTTCAACGCAGATACTGACGTTATTCAAGCTGTACAGGGGTCGATAAAGCAGCTTCCACAAAATGCCTTCGCCACATGCGTTGAAAAGTGGACCGAACGATGGGACCGTTGCAAAGCATCCGAGGGAAGATACTTTGCGAAAGAATAACAAATATTTTGCTGTACCTATATTTTCCCATTTTGTGTGATTTTACTCTGTTTTTATGGAACGGCCGTTGTACAATTCACTGGGCCAAAACTGTTATCGATGTGAAAATACTCCAGACACGTGGCGACAGTTAATAAATAAATACATCGCTCCCTCCACGTTCCATAAACACACAGCATCCGAAAAACTGTTTTTCGGATGCTGTGTGTTTATGGAACGTGGAGGGAGCGATGTATTTATTTATTGTTATCGATGTACCGATCACTTTGTACGGACCCCTGTGCTCCTTGTCTTTTTTTCTTTAGCTTTTTGGTCTTCTGTTTTACAAAATATCATAATTTTGGTTACTGAGATAACTTTCTGAAAACAAAACTTTTGTACGTTCAGAACACAGCCTTATGGGACAGTGGAAAATTTCGTCAGTGAGTCTTGATGAAATTTTCCAGATTGTTTAGTGATCTGAGCGTACAATGAACAAAATTGTAAATTTAATATCACACATTTGTAAAAAAAGTAATTATTCAAGTTTTTTTTTATATTTCATCTGAATTTTCTTAAATAATGAGAGGTTACGTTATTATTGTTTTTCAATTTAAAGGTTTCTGCGGTTAAAGTGCTGCGAAATTGTTAATTTCATATTGAAATATAATTTACCTTTACGCAAAATGCACATTAATTTCGTTTTATTGGACAGTTAATTACTCAACAGGAATTTGAACCACAATTTAATCCGAAAATACATCGCTGTTTGTCAGCATTTGTGGAACAAAATAATGTTATGGATGAGAACGCAGCCAATAGGAAGGGAATTTCTGCAGAATGTTTCAGTTATAATAAAAAATAAAATGTACAAACGAAAAAGAAAGAAAGAAAACACAAAATGAAAATGAACCGGTTTCAAGTTCCGCTGGTATTTGAAGAGGCAATGACGCCAAAGGAAATGCGCTGAAAGATGGAAGCCATCATTATAGAATCAGGAGCTATATACTTCAAGAAACTGATACAACAACGAGAAACAAAAAACATCCGTGGATTAAAGAAACCACTTGAAGCTCACTCAACAGAGGAGAATTGCTGGATTCATGGTGTAAAAGGAAGGAAGTGAGGAGTAAAGAAGACGGAATAACGAAGTCGACTGGATACAATTTAACTGAAAGATTAGCAGGTTTAAATCACCGGGAAGTATTAAGAAACAAATCATCATAAAAGAAGAAAATAAAAAACCGCCGTAAGAAACTTTCATCTGTAATGAAATATCTTCCGCCAACTCGTATGATAGCAGCTGAAAGTACTTATGGAGTCTGGAAGACTTTGACAGCATTGTCGTGAAACGCTAGTACTCATATATCTGTTTATTGGGGTTCGGACAACTGGGCACCGGACAACTGGCACCGGCCACCGAACAACTGGGCATCCACACATCTGGTTACCCGGACATTTGGGCACAAAAGTTTAGGGGCTGTATGAGAAATGTCGTTTCTTGGCACTCTCATGAGAATTGAATCGAGAAAACGTTCCTAAACAAAAGTACGTTCAGGTACTAAATATTATTTCATGGCGCCTAGGCCTTTTTGACAGTTTATATTCTACCGATGTCATATTCACAACCTTTGCGTATAAACTCAAGTTAACAATTGCGCTTGGCCTAGGAACATGGAAATGATATTTAGTGCTTAAGTAAAGGCGCAATATTATAAACTTGAGTTGATACGTAATGGTTATGAATATGACATCGGTAGAATAAAAACTTTTAGAAAGGCCTAGGCCTTGTGCCTGTGAAATAATATTTAGTGCTTAAATAAAAGAGAAATATAAATAACTTGACATGTTTATAATGAATTAGCTTTGTTTATCTTTTTGCTAAGCTAATTATTATGAATGATAATAATTCTTCTTACCAGCGAGCTAATGATAACTAGCTCTAAGCTTCAAAATAATGAATTCCCAAAAGGGTGTTGTTACTCGTTAATTATGAACTTAAACAAAGTCTCAACGCTGGTTATTTATATTAAGTAATCAAAGTCATAAACCTAACAGCCAGACAGAGGTCTGACAAAACTAAGAATTGAGAAAGACTGAACTTACTGACAAACTTGTTTATTTCCAAAGACTCTTGGTCAACCAAGGCACTCATATATCTTGTACATAATAATGAATAAACTTTCCTCTTATAGTACACACACTCTCATAACAACCCCTCGCAACGCCAACACATCAACCTCAACAACCAACACAACACCCAACTCAACCTCCAACTCAACACACTCCACCCTACCGATGAACGCGCCTATATACTAGCTACCACCACGTCATGACTTACACTCATTGCCAGATCTCATTCAGCGGGTGAAATAATACTTCGTTCAGTAGGAAGATAATTTACATAGTAAAATAAAATAACCAGAGATAGTAAAATCAAAAGGAAAGTGAATATAGAGTATACGTTACATCATCTCCCCCTTAATTTTTTCTTTTTTTTTTTTCTTTTTTTTATGTCCGAAAAACCTATCAATTTTGGAGTGTAAGTCTTACATTTTGATGATTGACGTTTCTCGATCTTTTTTTTTTGATTTGTTGTTTGGTGGTAGCCGTATTTACATTATCAATCTTGGCATGACAATTTACGAATCTGTATTCGACTGTGAAATTTGTAGTGTAGAACAAAACAAACCTGCATCGGCATACTTTCCTTTTATTCTGCCTAGCAGGAATCACTTTTTTTAATTTCAAATGACGTGCGCCTCATTCGTTGAAATACATAACAACTGTATCAGCAGCGAAGATTGCCTGAAGCTGCCTAACAGTAACAATTTTATTATTTTCATTTCAAATTACGTTTGCCTCATTCGTTGAAATACATAACAACTGTATCAGCAGCGAAGATTGCCTGAAGCTGCCTAACAGTAACAATTTTATTATTTTCATTTCAAATTACGTTTGCCTCATTCGTTGAAATACATAACAACTGTATCAGCAGCGAAGATTGCCTGAAGCTGCCTAACAGTAACAATTTTATTATTTTCATTTCAAATTACGTTTGCCTCATTCGTTGAAATACATAACAACTGTATCAGCAGCGAAGATTGCCTGAAGCTGCCTAACAGTAACAATTTTATTATTTTCATTTCAAATTACGTTCGCCTCATTCGTTGAAATACAGAACAACTGTATCAGCAACGAAATTTACCTGGAGCTGCCTAACAGTAACAATTTTATTATTTTCATTTCAAATTACGTTCGCCTCATTCGTTGAAATACAGAACAACTGTATCAGCAGCGAAATTTACCTGGAGCTGCCTAACAGTAACAATTTTATTATTTTACCCCTAAGCACATAGATATATACAAAAAAAATTGGATTAGTAGATGGACATAGAAGAAATATAAAAAAAAAACACACATATATACACAAAAAAGAATGCATAGGCCCACACGAAAAAAAAGAAATTCTGACACGCCAACTGGTCGTGCAGGAAAAACAACAAACTGAGAAAAGAACCTGTCCACGAGAACTTACTTATCTCGAGGACGCATAAAAAATTCTAGTGCGATAACGTTTTCCAGGCCTAATGGGACTGGTGAAATCAGGTGGCTTGGATCTCTTCCGGGACGGTAATGGAACTTCGGTCTGTTGTCGGTCAGGAATCTGGCGGTCTGGAAATCTCTGCGGCTGAGAAGAACGGTCAGAAGTCTGGCGGTCCGGAATCCCTTGCGGCTGAGAAGAACGGTCAGAAGTCTGGCGGTCTGGAAATCCCTGCGGCTGAGAAGAACGGTCAGGAACGTCAGAAGTCTGGCGGTCTGGAAATCCCTGCGGCTGAGAAGAACGGTCAGGAACGTCAGAAGTCTGGCGGTCTGGAAATCCCTGCGGCGGCTGATAGGAACGGGCTCCCCCAGGCTTTGGATATGAAGTCCCTTGGTGCTGGGGCCCGTTGTGTCCTTCCAGTATCTTTTTGGACGGACGTGTCTCCGGCCACATCGCTTGCTTTCGTTTACGCCCACGGGGCATGATAGTAGTAGCAGGCATCGGCCCTGTTTGCCCTGAACGGAGGTTCCAGGGGCGAAACCCGGAGTGGATGCAAAGATTTCTGCCTTCGTCGCTGTTGCGGCGAAGCAGATTGGGGAGACAAGTCACGTTTGCACCCAGCTTTTGGTGGTGCTGGACGGTGTGGAATATGAAATGTTGGATTCATAACTGATAAATCAGAAATGTCCGACGCCTCTGAGTCGCTGCTGTAATTCAGCGGTCGTGCAGGGCGATGTTTAGATTTGCCTATAGGAATACTTTCCGATGAGGTATTCAAAGAAGAAGTATCCCGCGTTGGTGCAGAGTTAGCCGGAAACGGCGCAGCAATAGTCTTGGCAATGGTTGGAGGGAAAGGAACGATACTAGTATTCGACGAACTCGATTCGAGCCTTGGTCTCATGGGAGAATCAGGTTGCGGGTGTAGAAACTCGTCTGGAGGGGAGGGTGAAGGAAAAATCACTGGTGATTCGTCAAAAATGTTCGGTGGTTCGTCCACAATTTCTGGCGGTTGAACATGAGATATAGATTCTTGAGTCTGTGGAACAGAAGGTTGAGTAGGATTGATAATGAAATCGATATTCCGTTCGTGATACTTGCGACATTGATCAACATGTACATATTGAAAATTGTTGTTCGGTTTCTCCAGAACAATATTATTTTCAAAGACATTTGCCACCCGATATGGACCTTCGTAGCTGGGTGCAAATTTCTTCACTAAAGTATGCGAAACAGAAGACTGGAAGTGCGTTTCCACGAGAGTGAGATCTCCAACGACAAGATCTGGTTCCCTACGCCTAGAATTATAATATCGTGCTTGAGCCGCTTGTACTCCTAGCATTGCAACACGAGCTTTTTCTGCCATAATGTGTACTGATTGCGGAGTTGGTCGCTGGTTTAATTCGTCAATAATCCCCGTTAAATTTTCAAAAGGGGTTTTAATTTTGCGACCCAGAAAAAGTTCTGCAGGAGTAATTTTAGTAGACTCGTGGACAGACGAGCGGAGGGCGAACGCAAAAAGTTCTAAATGGTCATCCCATCTTTCATGGTGATCCATTACGAAAGTCGCAATCATTTTCACTAACGTTCGGTTAACACGTTCCGCAGGATTACTCTGGGGATGATATGGGGAAATGAATTTATGTTTAATGTGTAATCTCGCACACATTCTTTCAAAAATGTCAGAAATAAATTGAGGACCATTATCCGAAACTACTTTATTAGGTGCACCATATCTAGAAAATACTTCATTAACTAAGACATTACAAATAATCTCAGCCGTAGCGGCTTTAATGGGAAAAACTTCAACCCATTTAGAAAAATTATCAGTTAGTACTAAAACATAACGAGCTTTATTTTTAACAGATAATGGATAAGGTCCCAATAAATCTATAGAAATAATATCAAATACATGAGAACTTGAACTAGATTTCAAGTGACCGGCCGGTCTTACATTACGATAATTATTAATCTGACACAAGTGGCATGATTGAACGTATGCGAGCACACTTTGGTACATTCCAGGCCAATAGGCCACATCCCGCAAGTTACAACGGGTCTTGCGAATACCTAAATGGCCTGCAAGAGGTTTGTCATGAAATTCATTTAAAAGAGCCATTCTAAGGGTTCGCGGAATACATGGGCGAAACTCTGCCCTAGTGGTCCGAGATTTTGTATAATAAAGACGACCCTCTATTACTTCAAAATGTTGTGACCTTCCAGCCAGAGAAGGATCACTTGGTAGGGGCGAACCCGCAAGCAAAAAATTGTAAATATCCCCAAAATCTGGATCATTTATTAATTCTGCCATTATCTGCTCTCTGGATGTGATATCAGCTATCAGAAGTAAAGGCTGACATCCAGGAGCAGTTTCGGTGGGGACCCCACTAATCGGAACGCGAGATAATGCGTCCGGTAATTGATTCTTATGACCTGGCTGATACGAAATTTTGATATTGCTCTCTTGTAACTTCAGAGCCCACTTCATAAGTCTTTGAGATAGGTGCTTAGCAGAATTCAAATACTGAAGGGCAGAATGATCCGTAATTATGTTAACTGTCAATTCGTTAAGATAACATTGAAATTTATTCAGTGCATACACAACAGCAAGACATTCACGTTCCGTAGCTGAATAATTGCGTTCAGCTTTGGCTAAAGTACGAGACGCAAAAGCTATTGGATGCCCAGCTTGTGACAAAACGCAACCAAGACCAACTCCGGATGCATCAGTATAAATATCAAATTCTTTAGTATGATCCGGGAAAGCCAACACCGGAGGCTGAGTCAATGCAGACTTCAGTGTTTCGAATGCAGCGTTAGCTTCAGGTGTCCAAATAAACTTCTTGTACTTACGCTTTAAAGCATACAACGGCTCACATATTGTAGCATAAGCGGGGACGAACTGCTGATACCAACCGGTCATTCCCAGAAAGCGGGATAGCTCTTTTGCTGTTTTAGGCCGAGGAAAGTCAACAATAGGCCTAATTTTTTCATTATTAGTGAATAAACCGTGGGGAGTAATTTTCAACTCCAGATATACAATCTCGTCCCGCGCTATCTGGCATTTACTAGGTTTTAACGTCAAGCCAGCATTGTATATAAGTTGGAACACCTGTTTGAGCAGAAAAAGGTGCTCGTCAAAAGTCTCTGATGTGATAATAATGTCATCCAAATAGACATGCACATGGGGACCCAGGACAGGTCTGAGAACCGTGTCCATAAGCTTTTGGAAAGTAGCAGGTGCAGAAGCTAAACCAAAAGGCATACGTAAATATTCATAGGCCCCAAAAGGAGTCACAAAGCCTGTTTTATCGACAGAGTCCGGATGTACTGCCACCTGCCAATATCCACTCGCCAAATCCAAAGTTGACATCCATTTGGTTGACGACAAGTCATTTAGAATATGTGACATGACAGGTAGGGGATAATTGATTGTTTTTGTGACTTGGTTGAGTTTGCGAAAATCTGTCACGAAACGAAATTCATTTGGTTGTTTCTTTGGAACCAAGAAGGCAGGGGCCGCCCAGGCGCTTGTTGATTCCCTGATTATGCCCTGCTTAATCATTTCCGCAATTTGACGTTGCATTTCCTGTTTTTTATGTGGAGCACAAGGGTAAGGTTTCGTCGCAATGGGTTTCGAACCATCAGTGTCAATAACATGATAAACCACCTGTGTGAAACCAGGTTGATCCGAAAATAAACCAGGGCTTTCCTGTAAAAGGAGAGAAAGCTGGTCTCGTTGCCCCTCATTCAATTGGTCACTCAACAATAAACTCGTAATATCTACAGGAACCGTCGGAATCATTTCGACAGGTTCCGGAAAGGAAATCACATGTTGTACAAAATTCAAAGTTATTTGAAACTTGTTAATAAAGTCCATACCCATGAGACATTTCACGGGTAGCTCGTCTATAAGCAGGAAAGAATGTGTAAAACGAGCTTTTCCCAGCCCTAAAGATAATGTGACAGTTCCTGCGATACTGAAGATTTCATTATTGGCACCTCGCAAATACTGCGTTGCAGGCTGAACGTGTAATGCAGAAAAAACGTCATTGCAAAACTTTGTATTTAGGGCTGATATCTCAGACCCAGTGTCGAACTTTGTCTCGACAATAACGTCTTCAAGTGTCAAGAATACATCCGGCAACTGAGGAGTTTGAACAGTCACTAATACTGTTTTAGGGTCAGAATGTTTGGTATCAGGAAGCAGGACCGACCCTTCGTCTACTTCCTGTGGAAGTTTTAAAGGAATTCTGGTGGTGTTATCATGTGGTCGGAAACCTCGACCCTGCCGAGTATCGGGAAAATTTTCACGATAAGGAAAATTGCGTGAACCCTGCGTCGGGAACTCCGCGTGTCTGTTGACATTTTCATATTCGTTACGTCTGCCCTCAGCACGGGCAGAAAAATTATTATTGCCCTGGGCATGAGAACGTTCCGAATGCTGCTGAGTGAAACGGGGTCGAGCATACTGTGCATTATGACGATATCCCGAAGCTTGCTCAGAAACTCGCTGTTGGTTCGCCACTCTTCTGTGTGGTGGAAAGTATGAAGCTTGGGTGGGCACTTGCGTATGCTCGCGCTGAAAGTTTTGTCTATTATGCCGCTGAGGGTTTTCGGAATAAGCCTCGCGGGGTGCCCGAGCATTATGAGTCGAACCATGTTTGCCATGTCGCTCTTCATACGTGCGTATGAGGCGAAGGCATTCATGAATGGTGGTAGGGTGTCGAACCTCAAGAAAATCTTGTAAGAATGGGTCGAGCTGCTGTACGAGGGTATCCAACATGTCAACATGACTGGCATGTGGATCCCATAGATTATATATGCGTGTAGTTTCCAACGCAAATGCAACAGGGCTATCATTGGGACCTTGTTGACGTGAAAACAGCTGTTGAGCAAGGCTAGCTCGACTGAAGCCAAAAGGAAAGACCTCCAAGAATTCTGCACGGAAATTCTCATAATGAGAATCCGGGTTCGACCCTCGCCACTGCCGATACCAGGTCTTGGCGGTATCCCTCAAGCAAGTCCCGGCAATTTGGACCTTGCAGTCTTCCGGAATATTATAGAGATCAAAATGATCTTCCAGATCTTCTAGGAACTTTAAAGACCCCTCCAAACCATTGAAATAAATTGTACCTGCATGCGGCACGAAATGAGCAAGCATTCTGCTTCGCTGAGAGGATTGAATTCCCTCAGGTACGACCCGCGACTCAGAGTGATAAGAAGCTGGTGCATTACGAGATGGTGAAGAATGCTTGGGTATGCGTAGATCATTCATATCAAAGTCAGAGCCACAGGCTTCGTACAAATTGTCCAAACAAACATCATTACCCTCGAGACTTGCCGGAAGGTGGAAATTTGCAGTTGTCTCAGGTAAGGAAGCCATAGATAATAATAGTCAGGATCTCGTGTTCGAGAAAAGTTCGGGCGCCAATTATAATGAATTAGCTTTGTTTATCTTTTTGCTAAGCTAATTATTATGAATGATAATAATTCTTCTTACCAGCGAGCTAATGATAACTAGCTCTAAGCTTCAAAATAATGAATTCCCAAAAGGGTGTTGTTACTCGTTAATTATGAACTTAAACAAAGTCTCAACGCTGGTTATTTATATTAAGTAATCAAAGTCATAAACCTAACAGCCAGACAGAGGTCTGACAAAACTAAGAATTGAGAAAGACTGAACTTACTGACAAACTTGTTTATTTCCAAAGACTCTTGGTCAACTAAGGCACTCATATATCTTGTACATAATAATGAATAAACTTTCCTCTTATAGTACACACACTCTCATAACAACCCCTCGCAACGCCAACACATCAACCTCAACAACCAACACAACACCCAACTCAACCTCCAACTCAACACACTCCACCCTACCGATGAACGCGCCTATATACTAGCTACCACCACGTCATGACTTACACTCATTGCCAGATCTCATTCAGCGGGTGAAATAATATTTCGTTCAGTAGGAAGATAATTTACATAGTAAAATAAAATAACCAGAGATAGTAAAATCAAAAGGAAAGTGAATATAGAGTATACGTTACATGTTATGTAAATACGTATATTTAGGGCCTAAGCAAAAGTGCAGCATTGTTAAAAACTCCCACCTTGATTTCAAAGACTACAGTCTTGTGACACTTATATATACAGTATATTAAGGTAATACAACGTAGTTTGTCCCAATTATTTATTTTTCAAGCCGACCATGGTTTCGTTGGGTGTTGACCTAGCTTCTCAGGACGAATGGCCTTTTTGTTGACCTAGCTTCATCAGGACGAATGGCCTTTTTGTTGACCTAGCTTCATCAGGTCATTCGTCCTGATGAAGCTAGGTCAACACCCAGCGAAACCGTGGTCGGCTTGAAAAAATAAATAATTGTGACAAACTACGTTGTATTACATTAATATATATAATCCCACCTTGTCTTTTTACAAACATAGTATGAGTTCTGCTATAATTGCTTTGTTTCTTTGAAACCCGTAAGTTTAAGAAATGGGCTATGTAAGTTTTTTGTATTCACGAATGTACTTTTGTTTCACTAAATTCAATAATAATTGCCGTTTGTCTTGCATTGAACGTTTTCTCGATCAAATTCTGATTATAGGGCCATGAAACGGCAATTTTTATACGGCTCCTTAAACATTTGTGTCCGAAAGTCCGGGCGCCCAAATGTCCGGTGCCTATATGTCCGGTGCCCACATGTCCGCCCTTTCAGACAGAAAATCGTAAATATTTCTCAATTTCTTAATGATAATGACATATGGGGGGGGGGGGGGGTTGCGCACACTACTTATTCAAATAGGGAGAAACATAGGAATACTATGATTTTTTACGCAGAACAATTTCATGGCTCTAAAAGTGAATGTGCCCAGTTGTCCGCATGTCCAAATGTCCGGTGCCCAGTTGCCCTGTGCCCAATTGTCAGGTGCCCAGGTTTCCTAAACTCTGTTTATAAGATCCTTAAAGCCATACTTTCCCCGTACATTCTTTCGAATCAGAACTTTGTTATTGTTTGTTTTTCTGTGGAAAATAATGCATTTACCAGATAAATATACAGTGAAACCTCAGTTATACGCTGTTATGCTTTGTTATGAGTTGATGGGAGGTGAATCTCACTGTTTGTCAATAACGTTTTAATACATGTGGTGATTTAATTTCACTCACACATACTGTTGTTTGTGGTAGGGTTGGACAAACAGATATGGCACTCATTATCATTATCAGCCGTTCATCATTGTCGCAGGTCGGCGCAAATTAACATGAAGTATTATTCGAATAAAATGCAGGAAGTTAGAAAAAGGATTTTTAATAAAACCATACGAATACGAGAGAACAACTCATACAGAAAACATTTCAGAATTATTACATCCTGCCACCTCCGCTTACAAAGAGAGGAGCAACCGCTACACACCAAGCAACATCCATCTGCCTGCGTCGCCTTCTACGAAAACAACCCCCCCCTCTCTTAAAACTCTTATCGATTGTCCAGTTCACAGTTCGTTCTCACATATCCGCAGAAATATAAACAACTCCAGTGCTTCTGACGATTACGTGCGGGAAGCGTCCGTGCGCCAAGCGACCCTGTGGAAAATCGTGCACGAAGCGACCCTGTTATATTCCATCGTGGACGAAGCGACCCAGCTAATCGAAGAATTTTACTTATATATATATATCATCATCATCATTGTCAACCATTATCAATCCACTGCTGGACGAAGGTCTCCCCAAGTTTCCTCCACAACGGTCTGTCTTGTGCCAGTCTCCTCCATGTCACTCCCGCATATTTACGAATTTCATCCACCCATCTCCCATGTGGTCTTTTTCTGGGTCTTTTCCTGTCCCTTGGAATCCAATCTAAAATTTCGGCTGTCCATCTATGGTCTGTCCTTCTGGCAGTATGTCCAGCCCATTGCCATTTCAGGGATTTAACTCTGATCATGATGTCTTCCACTCTCGTCATTTTTCGGATCCACGAGTTCCTTTTCTTATCTCTCCTGGTTATACCAAGCATGCACCTCTCCATGCTTCTTTGAGTTGTTTGCAGCCTTTGTATGTCTCTTTTAGTTAAGGTCCACGTCTCTGCACCATACGTAAGCACTGGAAGGATGCATTGATCAAACACTTTTCTTTTAAGACATAATGGCATATTGCTCTTGAAAATTATGCTGTTTCTTCCAAAAGCTCTCCAGGCAAGTTTTGTACGCCGATTAATTTCTTCATCAATGTGACCCTCACTTGATATCTGCTGTCCAAGATAAACATATGTATCTGTTATCTCCAGTTTTTCTCCATCAATCGATAAATCTTCATTTCTTGTAAAAGCATTGAACATCACTTTTGTCTTCTGAAAGTTCATTTTTAATCCCACTTCTTTACTCTTGTCAGCAAGTTCCTGGATCATACTCTGCAGCTCTGATGGGGTAGTTGCAAAAATGACTACGTCATCAGCAAAACGAAGGTGGGTTAGATAATCTCCATTAATCTTTATCCCTTTGTTTTCCCAGTTCAGTGATTGAAAGACATTTTCCAATGTGGCATTAAAGAGCTTCGGAGATATGGTGTCACCTTGTCTCACTCCCTTTCCAATTTTTATGTGTGTTGTATTTTCAAACAGCCGAATCTTTGCACTTGCATTTTCATAGATGTTATTAATAATATTAATGTATGCATCCTCAATACCGCAGGATTTCAGAGCCGTGGTAACTGCTGATGGTTTCACCGAATCAAAGGCTTTTTCATAATCGATAAAAGCCATGCACAATGGAAGTTCATATTCCCTCGCTCTTTCAATTAGTTCTCTCAGTACGTGGATATGATCTATTGTGCTGTAGCCACTCCTGAATCCAGCTTGTTCTCTCGGTTGAGCCATGTCCAGTGTTACCTTCAAGCGGTGTGAAAGAACTTTAGTGAAGATTTTATAAACCACTGATAGGAGGCTGATAGGTCTGTAGTTCCTGAGATCCTCAATGTCACCTTTTTTATGTAGCAGGATCATTGTAGCGTTGTTCCAATCCTCAGGAATCTTCCCTTCATTAAGGCATCGAGTGAAAATTTGGGCGAGTACTGTTTCAATTTCTCCACTTGCTTCTTGTATGATGTCTATAGTAATTCCATCTTCTCCTGGAGCTTTCCCCCGCTTCATGTTCTTGATTGCATGAGCAACTTCTGCTGGGAGGACTGGAAGAACTCTGGTACCTTTCATGATGTCTGGAGTACATGTATCATCCCTTTCATATAATTTGGAGTAGAAATCTTTCACTCTTGTCAAAATTTCGCCTCTATTTCTTGTTATAGAACCATCTTCTTTTCTCAGAGCCATAATCTGTTTTCTTCCCTTACTGAGATGTCCCTTTGCTATCTTAAGGCTTTGGTTGTTTTCAATTGCTTTCCTCACTAGCTCACAGTTGAATTTCCTTACGTCTTCAGTGATACTTTTTCGTGTTGTCTTGCATAGCTCTATATATTCCACTTTGGAAGTCACATCTTCTTTAGTTGTCCTCATCTCTCTTCTTTTTTGCATCAACATTTTGGTTTTTCCTGATAATTTGTTCACATGCAACTTGTTCTTAGACCCAGCTAATTTTGTTGCTGTTTCCATTAGAGCTTTGGTTACTTTTCTGTTAACTTCCGAAATATCCACTTCTTCCGATGTTAGGCCTTCTAAAGCAGAGAATCTGTTCTTCAGTTCCAACTTGAAAGTATTATGGTGTTTTTTAAGGTTGGTTATGTCAATACATTTTGTTTGTCTTATGAGCTTGCCACGTTCCAGTTTAGTGTTGAGGTGCATCTTACATCTCACCAATCTATGGTCACTACCTGTGTTGAACTTGTTCAGCACACTGCAGTCTTCGATGATGAATTTTTTGTTACACATAATAAAATCAATTTCACTTGTCGTCCCAATTGGATGTCTCCATGTCCATTTCCTGTGTGGCTTTTTCTTGAAAAAGGAGTTCAAGATGAAAAATCCTTCTGCCTCTGCAAACTCAACGAGAGTATTTCCACGCTGGTTTCTGTTGCCGTGACCGAATTTACCTACTGAAGTTTCATTCTGTTGCCGTTGCCCTATTTTTGCATTGAAATCTCCCATAATTATCTTCAAGTGCTGCTTACCTTTATTATTTAGATGACGAATTTCCTCCTAAAATTCTTCAATTTCTTCTTCAGGATGACTTGTGGTGGGTGCATAAGTTTGAATAATCTGAGCCTGGTATCTTCTCGATAGTTGGATAACGAGTCGTGCAGCTCTGTCAGAGGAACTTTCAACTTCTACCACTTTATCCTTCAGTTTCTTGTTTATTATAAATCCAACACCACTAGTTCTGCCAGTATCTGTCCCACGATAATAGAAGAGATGTCCACTTTTCAGTTCAATGAGATCTTCTCCTTTTCTCCTTACCTCACTTAGCCCGACGATGTCCCACTTGATCCTTTGTAGTTCCTCTTCCAATTCAAGAAGCCTTGAATCAGAAGATAGGGAGCGTCCGTTATAGGTAGCCAAGGTCAGCATCAAATGGCAGCCTAGTCCGGTCCTCCGGGGATTCTTAGCACCCTCTGCCTTCATGTCGCACTGGCCGCTGCCTTGGCCAGGTACATTCCAGCTGCCGGAGACTGAGGGCCAAGATTTAAGTTGTAGAGTCATTTTGGAGGTGTTTGGCCATAACTCACCACGCTGGCCAAGCGGGTTGGTGAGTGTGGGATAGCATTTCCTCTGATCCCGATGGTATAGTTATACCGCTATTTGCGGTCGTCAGAGCCCCTTTAGTGGGAACAGGATGCACCACGAGAAGGCGGGGTTGACATTTGTCAAGGAGAGGCTGTGATGTTACGCATCACCTGACCTTACATCCCATATATATATATATATATATACAAATCGTAGTCAAATTATTTACATCTAATTAATTAATTATTTACATCAAGTTTTTTATACTAAATACAAGTTTTTAATATCATTCTACACACACACACACATATATATATATATATATATATATATATATACAAATCGTAGTCAAATTATTTACACCTAATTAATTACGTACTTACATCTTCTGAGTTTTGATGCTTTCAGACATTTTTTAAGTACTTACATCTTCTGAATTATGATAGCTTAATGCTTTCAGACATTTTTTAAGGTCTTTAGAATTTCCAAATTCCACCATGATATTACGAATGCGTTCTTCTACTTGTATACACATTTTCTTCCTTTTTGGACCAAGTTTTCCTAATTCTTTTAATTGTTGTTTGTGCATCACATGTCAAATTTGGAATTTTAAAAACCTTAAAAAATGCCTGAAAGAATTAAGCTTTCTTACCAAGTTGGACTAATTAGGACAAAAGCTACAAAATTCAGAAGATGTAAGTACTTAATAAAAAATTTGACTACGATTTGTATATATATATACACTGACGGAAAAAAATCCCAACACCACGAAAAAATAGTTGTAGAGGAATGAAATGGCGGCAATACATTTGTATAGGTAACATATTTAATCGATTAAGGTTTTCAAGATCACAGCTTATTGTAAGCGCAAGAAGAGCCATTTTAAATGTGAAATACTGGTACATTAATAACCGGTGTAACCGCCAGAATGTTGAATGCAAGCACGCAAACGTTCATGCATTGTGTCGTACTGGTGCTGGATGTCAGTTTGTGGGATGGTGCTCCATGCCTGTTGCACTTGGTCGGTCAATACAGGGACGGTTAATGCTGGTTGGGGGTGACGCTGGAGTTGTCGTCCAATGATGTCCCATACGTGCTCTATTGGTGAAAGATCTGGTGATCTAGCAGGCCACGGCAACATGCCGACACTCTGTAGAGCATGTTGGGTTACAACTGCGGTATGCTGGCGAGCGTTATCCTGTTGGAAAACACCCCCTGGAATGCTGTTCATGAATGGCAGCACAAGAGGTTGAATTACCAGACCGACGTACAACTGTGCCGTCAGGGTGCTTGGGATACCCACGAGAATGCTCCTGCTGTCATAGGAAATTGCTCCCTAGACCATAACTCCAGGTGTAGGTCCAGTGTGTCTCGGCCGCAGACAGGTTGGTTGCAGGCGCTCAACTGGCCTCCTTCTAACCAACACACGGCCATCACTGGCACCCAGGCAGAACCGGCTTTCATCAAAAAATACAACAGATCTCCACTCCGTCCTTCTATGAGCTCTAGCTTGACACCACTGACGTCGCAAACGGCAGTGGTTTGGAGTAAGTGGAATGCACGCTACAGGGCGGGCTGTGGTGGCAACTGCAGCTCGAATTGCTGCCGCAGACGTGGTACGATGCGACACGGCCATACGCCGTACACGGCGGTCTTCCCTCTCAGTAATGCCACGTGGCCGGCCGGAACCCGGTCTTCTTGAGGCAGTACCTTCCCTTGACCACCGCTGCCAACAATCATGCACAGTGGCTACATTCCTGCCAAGTCGTTCTGCAATATTGCGGAAAGGAAATCCACCTTCTCGTAGCCTTATTACACGACCTCGTTCAAACTCCGTGAGCTGTTGATAATGGCTTCTTCGTCTTCTTAAAGGCATTCTTGACTAACATCAACACACTACGTCGAATCTCAACGATAACTAACGCTCACGAACGTTACAGCGCGTAGTTACAGCAAACCTGCTTTGCATGTTCCGAGGGGCGCTACTAGCGCCACACGTATGCGCCGAGCGCGAAATTTGCATAGACGTCATCTTACAGATGTACTCTCACCACCTACCAACTGTCGTTTATCTAACACAACCCCTTCTTGGTGTTGGGAGTTTTTTTTTCCGTCAGTGTATATATATATAATGATATTAAAAACTTGTGTTTAGTGTAAAAAACTTGATGTAAGTAATTTGACTACGATTTGTGTGTGTGTATATATATATATATATAAGTAAAATGATTCGATTAGCAGTGTCGCTTCGTCCACGGTAAAATATAACAGGGTCGCTTCGCGCACGATTTCCAGAGGGTTGCTTGGCGCACGGTCGCTTCGCGCACGATTTCCAGAGGGTTGCTTGGCGCACGGTCGCTTCGCGCACGACACCTTTCTGACATAATGTCAAAAGTCTCTTATCACTTAGTTCAGTGGTCCTCAAACATTTTACCTGCAGGCCCCCTCCTGACAAGAGAAAGTACTGTCAGTCCCCCGCCGCCTATTTTCTTTACCAAAATAGAAGTCACGGTAAGTTTGACGTTTTATTCAGCTTATTTTGTGTTTTTCTACATACTATTTTTTAATTGTTATCTGTGAGAAAGTATGCTGCTCCCTTTCAAGCCCGTCGCGCCCCACAGTTTGAGAACCACTGATGTCTTAGCTCAATTCTCCGCCGTTGGTTGTTCATTTGTTTTTATTGGGGGTATGACCACCACCATAAGCAACTCAATGGGCTATAGGCAGTCACCCGTCCCTAAATTACTGTCACTGGTTCCAGGGAAAGAAGAGAGCAAGTACCATAAGACAAACACAACATCCACGCCTCACCGGAATTCGAACCAGGACCCTTCTCGGACGAATGATCAGAAGCCATCGCTTAGACCACTACACCAGCGGACGGCTGGGTGGTTGTTTACATTACACATAAGTTACCTCTCTTCTCTCTCTCTCTCTCTCTTTTACGATAGCTGTTCGCATCATCACATACGCTTTCCTAAGGAAATGCCTTAAGAACGTGTAAATGTAAAAAAAGTATAAACGAAATTTCAAAATGTTGAATGCTAATATAAAATTTATGCTTTAAAGGAGCATAAATGTTCCTTAATAATAACAAGTCGAATTGGAGGCGAAAGGGAAAAAAAGCGTTATAAATTATAATATATTTTATCGCATTACGAAAATGTAAAAGCCTAAAAAAAATAAACTTATTTTTTACAACTCTATCTATAAAAATCCTGATTCTAGATTCAATGTAGTTCTCACAACTAAGAATCTGAGACTAGTGCTTCAGTATGGAACCCATGAACTAACAGTTTTTCTTCTGAGGATTCTGAGTGCATCCATTTGAAACCATACTGATGAATGCTGAGGACACATCTAGGATTCTAGTGCGCCACGAAATAGTGGAGCCACAAAGTTATGTCGTAGAGATTTATAAATTTTTAAATAGCGCACATGTGTGTAAGTCATGAAATGCGAAATCAATTTTTCATCGAAACCGAAAGTAAACAACATGCAAACAACTCTGATAGGACCAAAGTTCAACTTTGACTGCACCAAGTAGGAACACAACAACGCAGTCTCACAAGGGAAATTATCGGACCTCTCGACGACAATCGTCACGGAACGTTCTGTGGTGGACAAGCATGACACCAAAGTAAGAGGTGTGAAGTACGGCATTTCGCAATCGCCCGCAACTCCTAGAACATGTCTTATAAAAGTGGGACGCTCGCCTGTAATGTATGCAGCCATAAAGTGTCAAACAACATTTACCTGTTAGATATGAGGCACCTAAATGTCGAAAGAGACCACGTACAACACCATTAAGTTGCAAATGTCATATGCCGCCCCGGTGGCGCAGTGGTCTAAGGCGCTGGCCTCTGCTCCTTCGTCCGTAAGGGGTCCGGGTTCGAATCCCGGTCAGGCATGGATGTTGTGTTTGTCTTACGGCACTGGCTCTCTCCCTTCCCTGGAACCAGTGACCCTAAATTAGGGACGGGCGACTGCTTATAGCCCATTGAGTTGCTCACGGTGGTCGTTAAACCTCCAATCAAAAAAAAAATGTCATATACATACCTCACTCCACGTCATGGCAATATGTTGAGAGAAGGCAGTGCTGCAAGCAAAGGTGAATCTCGGACCACGAGCAGATAATGACAGCACTGGAATCAGAGTCAGGAGCGTTGCGCATGCCACGCACAGAAAAATTGATATCCAACACATTACGGAATGAAAGAGGCGTTTCTTTCGTGTGGCAAGTATCCAGACGCCTTCCATGCATAGCGAAGCATAGGGTGGTACTGTGGTGCACACAACTGGTTGTATATAAATGAATGTAACTTCAAAATGAAGATTCTGTCATGCAGGTTGACGCCATGCACCTCATCAGAACGTATGTAGTCTTCCATGTGTCATGCAAACAGTTTGTATTGTCGAAAGAAATACACATCAAGGGGCTGGCAGTATTTGGTGGCTTTCGGTGGTATAATTTTTGCGTGCAAATTAACGTCTCTGTCACCGAAGGCTTTGGCTTGCAAACTAGTAGGTTTAACCAGACCACGAATCCGGTAAGACAAGGGAAGGTCCTGTTAGCTCTGGTTCTAGTACTATACGTATCTAGGACAGAACGAGAGCTGTGGACATCTTACCACTGGTGCTGCAGTCACACTTTATACTTGGAGTTTGGTTGCGTCGTACTGTTTCGGAAACACGTTTGCCAAACTTACCAACCGCTTCCTGAAAGCAGATGTACAGTTTCTTTGCAAGGCGCCCTGACATGGACATAAGCACCTGAATAGTACAGAAGTGGGTAGTCGATGCAACGGATTGCACAACAGCTTCAGTTGCCTTCTCCCCAGTCAGTGATAGCGTCCTGTTTGACGTGAGTTCGTATTCAAATCGAGTTTGGTCTGTATTGAACACCATGTCGGCATCAATTGCATTGTCAGTAATGTAGTCCGTAACATCTCGTACAAATTCCAACTCGCTGTTCCTTACGGCCGTGTCAAGGGTAACATCCCGCCTGGCAACGAACCCTCGTGATCTTGCTTCATGAGACTTTATATCGGGGTTTGAATATGTGCAGGAAATATGTGCTGGCTTTAAAATTGGGGATAGCCATTGCGTTAGCTGCTTCCTTCGCCCTCGTTTTTAAATGCCAGTAGTGAATTGAGAGTCCAATGTTACGCACATCTTGGAAGTTGGTGTACGTATGCTGGCGAATGCGTGCAGTTTTGTGTTCCATCGTACCACCACTCTCAACAGCCGTTACTATTTGCCGCACTTTTTCTGGTGATATCTTATATTTACGGGTAGTGGCTGCAACGGTTTTCTTTGCGACCTTCACCTTGTCATAGACACTCTGTATGGTTTGCCCGGAAAACTGTTTGTGAGTGCCTTTCCGTTTCACTTTGGGGGTGATGGTTCATAGGAACTCGAACTGCTTGGCACGTTGTGTGCTGGAGTACCCGGTGTATCACTATGTTCAGATAACATGTCCGACGCTTCATCCCCATCACGACACAATGTCTGTCCTTCAAACATGTCAGCGCCTCCATTGACATATTACTCCAAAACGCTATACAACTGTCTTGCAATTCTCTTGTCGGTGTACATTGGAGCCGTGTCGTCCGCTTGGTATTTCTGCGTCAACTCGTTCACTAGCATCTGTACTACAGCATGAGGTTTACAAGCCATTTTCTTAAAGCACACAACACAATATTTGTATGCGTACGAACAGGCCCGTGCGCTGTCTCACACTACTCACGTTTAACAGTCACTGATGTACACAGCGCAGGACACCTTCCAGGCATGCACAGTATCACCCAATCACATCACACCCACATTTGCGTGTTGTTTGACACTTTTTGGCTGCATACATTATAGGCAGGCGTCCCACTTTTATAAGCCATGTTCTAGGGGTTTCGGGCTATTGCGAAGTGCCGTACTCCACATCTGTTACTTTGGTGTCATGCTTGTCCACCACAGAAAGTTCCGTGACGATTATCGTAGGAAGGTCCGATTGTTTCCCTTGTCAATCCTGTCAAAGTTGTAACACACCGGGTTGCGTATAAAGGAATCAAAGAACCGTGTGTTTATGATAATCTGAAATCAGAATTTAATGTATAATCGCAAAAAGCTTATAAAAAAATGCGTGTAACCGAGTTAAATGCTAGAAACAACAGTAAAAATTAGGACTAAAGCAGAAAGACGTACGTAAGTGATAACCGTATAACTGAGAAACATATAGCTGAGGTTCTACTGTACTTCCCTTTTGTTCCCTCACGTTCTGAATTTTTTTTTTTTTCTGTTTTTTTTTTTTTTTTTTTTTTTTTGTTGATATCGCATGGTACTGAGAAAATAAAAGAAATGTTACAAGAGGATGGCAGATTTAAGAAAATCCTACTGTGGAAGTGAAGAACTACGGTTGTGGGGATGGCGATAAAATATTTTCCCACTTTTCACTCCGTGTCTATCGCTAATTACCGAATATAACTAATAATTAGGGAAAATAACTTTTTCAACTAACTAGGAAGAAATAGGAGCACAGATTGATTAAATGAAAAGTTATGCCCAACTTGGGATTTCTTCAACTAAACTAGGAATCGGGATCAAGGCAGTACCTTGCGGGCCGCCATGGATAGTTGTGCCTCCCCTGAAAAGTTGTGAGCCTCCGTTGAAAAGTTTTGAGCCTTCGTTGAAAAGTTTTGACCTCTATTGTAAAGCTTTTGAGCCTCCGTTGAAAAGATTTGGGCCTCCGCTGAAAAGCTCTGAGCCTCCCCTGAAAAGTTTTGAGGCTCCCCTGAAAAGTTTTGAGGCTCCCCTGAAAAGTTTTGAGCCTCCCCTGAAAGTGTTGAGCCACCGTTAAAAAAGTTTGAGCCTCCGTTGTAAAGCTTTTGAGCCTCCGTTGAAAAGTTTTGGGCCTCCGCTGAAAAGCTCTGAGCCTCCCCTGAAAAGTTTTGAGCCTCCCTGAAAAGTGTTGAGACTCCGTTAAAAAGTTTTGAGCCCCCGTTGAAAAGTTTTCAGCCTCCGTTGTAAAGCTTTTGAGCCTCCGTTGAAAAGTTTTGGGCCTCCGCTGAAAAGCTCTGAGACTCCCCTAAAAAGTTTTGAGCCTCCCATGAAAAGTTTTGAGCGCCCCTAGGAAAGACTGTTTGAATGTAATAATAATAATAATTAGCACATGCCATATTTTGTTGATATCGCATGGTACTGAGAAAATAATTTGTACTTCCCTTTTGTTCCCTCACGTTCTGAATTTTTTGGGGTTTTTTTTCTGTTTTTTTTTTTTTTTTTTTTTTTTTTTTTTGATATCGCATGGTACTGAGAAAATAAAAGAAATGTTACAAGAGGATGGCAGATTTAAGAAAATCCTACTGTGGAAGTGAAGAACTACGGTTGTGGGGATGGCGATAAAATATTTTTACCACTTTTCACTCCGTGTCTATCGCTAATTACCGAATATAACTAATAATTAGGGAAAATAACTTTTTCAACTAACTAGGAAGAAATAGGAGCACAGATTGATTAAATGAAAAGCTATGCCCAACTTGGGATTTCTTCAACTAAACTAGGAATCGGGATCAAGGCAGTACCTTGCGGGCCGCCATGGATAGTTGTGCCTCCCCTGAAAAGTTGTGAGCCTCCGTTGAAAAGTTTTGAGCCTTCGTTGAAAAGTTTTGACCTCTATTGTAAAGCTTTTGAGCCTCTGTTGAAAAGATTTGGGCCTCCGCTGAAAAGCTCTGAGCCTCCCCTGAAAAGTTTTGAGGCTCCCCTGAAAAGTTTTGAGGCTCCCCTGAAAGTGTTGAGCCACCGTTAAAAAAGTTTGAGCCTCCGTTGTAAAGCTTTTGAGCCTCCGTTGAAAAGTTTTGGGCCTCCGCTGAAAAGCTCTGAGCCTCCCCTGAAAAGTTTTGAGCCTCCCCTGAAAAGTGTTGAGACTCCGTTAAAAAGTTTTGAGCCCCCGTTGAAAAGTTTTGAGCCTCCGTTGTAAAGCTTTTGAGCCTCCGTTGAAAAGTTTTGGGCCTCCGCTGAAAAGCTCTGAGCCTCCCTAAAAAGTTTTGAGCCTCCCCTGAAAAGTTTTGAGCGCCCCTAGGAAAGACTGTTTTAATGTAATAATAATAATAATTAGCACATGCCATATTTTGAAAAAAAATACGAAAATAGTTTCAGTAACACTCTTAAAAACTGACCACCGTTGGACAACTGAATTTTCTAGACTGGATACCAAAGGGGAAAACAAGACGTGACAGATATGTAGTGTAGCGCTATACATATATCGATCTGACTGAAAGGAAAGCCTTTAAATCAGCTGATTCAAGAACATGTCCATACAGAAGCTTATTTAAAGATATAACAATACAATTTGCAGATCAGTTTGTGCCTTTGTGGACTGTTACGATCGTATACAGCATGACAGTCTATTCCCGGTGTTTATTACGATTACTCATCATTCTTGAAACGCTTTGCATTAAGTGAGATTCATCTGAAAAATTTAGACCCAAATAAATATCTACGTTAAAACGCAAAAATACCACTCAAAAAAGCGCAAACACTGAAAAGCAAGTCAAACACTTCAAACTGCATCATACTACGCAACGGGAAACCAACACAAGCAAACGATATAATAATCCAGTGGCGTATCTTGGGTCCGAGACCTGGGTTATATGAACTGTTTTTTTTAATAACTGCTGTTTAGTTTATAATTGTTAAGTAATAGAAGTAAATTTTTTTCTAAGTTTTAGGTAAGTGCCATTGTTAACATGATACTAAATAATTATGAGGATTAGGATTTGAACACATATTTGTGCATGAACTCCATTCTTCTTCTGAATACTTTATTTGTAACTGAACTCAACTTCATTCTTCTTTCCTTTTGTGGGAACTTGAGTGTTACGTTTTCATAAAAAATTATTTTAATATAGAAAACCTTCTTTCGGCAGTTTCGGCATGATTCTTTTTAATGCAGAAAACCTTCTTTCGGCAGTTGCAGTTGTTGATGGAAACTTTAATATTAGGTCTGCTAATTTGTGCAATTCACTAAACACTATGCCCAATTTATTCAAATTTATGTAACAAGATTTATGTAACAGCCTCTTACTAATTTAGTTTTGTATTCATCAAAGGAAATAAAACACTTTCAAATTTTGAAGATGACAATCCGTTTTTTGGCGTAAATGTGACAAGGATGATAAGTCAGATAATATCCGAAAACTTGAAAATTTTCATCGTCCTGGAGCGGGACTGGAATCCGCGTCTCCCAGATAGCGCCCGGGTATGCTAACCACAACACCACCCAGAACGACCAAGTTTCAAGTTTCCGATCAATTTGATAATAACCATCATAGCATACGCTAGTCGAAGCAACCGGCTTTCATGTTTAGCGAATCTGGAAGTTAAGAATCTTATCCCGTGTTTGCCCGGAGAAGCAGATAAATCATGAAAGAAATACGGCATTACGCCACATAATACAAATTTTGAAGTAGACAATCCGATTTTTGGCGTAAATGTGACAAGGATGGTAAGTCAGATAATATCCGAAAACTTGAAAATAATTTAAACCTCCAGATTCGCTAAACATGAATGCCGGTTGCTTCGACTAGCGAATTCTGTGATGGTTATATTCAAATTGATCGGAAACTTGAAACTTGGTCGTTCTGGGTGGTGTAGTGGTTAGCATGCCCGGGCGCTATCTGGGAGACGCGGGTTCGCGTCCCTCTCCAGGTCGATGAAAATTTTCAAGTTTTCGGATATTATCTGACTTACCATCCTTGTCCCATTTACGCCAAAAAACGGATTGCCATCTTCAAAATTTGTATTAGATGACGTAATCCCGTATTTCTTTCATGAAAACACCTTCAGTTCATTTTTTAGTCGAGCTGTATCAAAATTTGAAGCATAGAGTTCTTTAAATTCTGACAGTAGATGCTCAGGGAAGCTTTCACAAAATTTATTAAAACAGTTCGAATCAAACAAAGCGACGAATTTAAAATATAATTTTAATTCACTGACACTTCACACAAACTGAAACAACTCTCGCGAATCGCGTGATGTTGTGAGCGGGATCATGCGAGTGACTGAGATAGTCTGGCTTCTCTTTTATGAGCAAACCGTTGCCCAAAGCAATGGCCCATTCCCCTCCACGCGCTCATTCATGTTGTCATGGAAGCGCTAGCAGGCGATCATATGGATGGTCTTCGAATCAGAACAGCGAAGACTGTAAAAGAGTTGGTTGCGTTACACCGTTGGTCTTCGCTCGCCAGACTGAGTCAAAGAAGCGAATCCGCTCGTGTTTCTTTTTTTTTTTCAGCGTAAGAATCGACATATCTTAATACCGTTTATAATTGACTTTTATTTGTGCATTCTCTGGGCTTCGCAGCTAGCCTAGCTAGCCTCGAATATCCGCCACTGACCTAGTCATGGCGTGAAAGAAGGAGCATCTACATGTCTCAAAAGCGCAGCTAGCCTAGCTAGCCTCGAATATCCGCCACTGACCTAGTCATGGCGTGAAAGAAGGAGCATCTAAATGTCTCAAAGGCGCAGCTAGCCTAGCTAGCTTCGAATATTCGCCACTGACCTGGTCATGGCGTGAAGGAAGGAGCGTCTACATGTCTCAAAAGCGCAGCTAGCCTAGCTAGCCTCGAATATCCGCCACTGACCTAGTCATGGCGTGAAAGAAGGAGCATCTAAATGTCTCAAAAGCGCAGCTAGCCTAGCTTGCCTCGAATATCCGCCACTGACCTAGTCATGGCGTGAAAGAAGGAGCATCTACATGTCTCAAAAGCTTAGACATAGCAGAAACGTAATGCAAAAAATATCTTTTCAGATATGTACTGCATGGTATTTGAAGACCCCTGTATCAGCATGAAAACACGTTTCTCCTTGAATAACTTAGATTCTGTAGATTTTTCCGGTTAACACAGTTTTCGGTTAACAGTGAATTACCTATTCATTGTATAAAACTTTATCAGTATTGGTCGTACTTGAATGACTTTCCTTTAGAGTTTTTAAGGATATTTTGTCCGATTTTTTTTAAATGGCCTAGCCTAGACGAAACGAACAACAGTTTTCATTATACCTAGGCATAAGGGATACTTTTGTCCAATTTCAACAAAATCGACTGAAAAAATGTGTTTTAACAAAGCTTGGAAATATCAAATTCCGTATTTATCTATTAAACAGCTTTTAGAGTCATTTCATTCTGAAAAAAAAATGGAAATAACCTGAAGATGCCTCCACTTTTGGTTCGATGAAGGGCATCAAAAGAGGAGGAACGCTCGAGATATACATATATATCCTTAAAACAGTATTGCCGTGCGTATTAATTTTCAATAAATACTGCTATAATATAATATTTTAACCTGTGATATAGGGTAAAATTTATTTATGAATGTATCTAAAAACTTTTATCTAGCTAGCCTCTCCTGCATTATTTGTAGCCTCCCCCAGAATTTAGAACTAGCTACGGCCCTGATGGGGACACTAATTATTTAAATTATTTGTTACTTCGAAATTGCGAGAGTTCGTGGTAACAGAGTTATCGCAAGTTGAATACTCCTTGATGCATCCTTCGTCGCCAAACTGAAGTTCAAAATGTTGAGGTGAGGGCGAGAATTCCTTTCCATAAACATACTGTGAAAGTGTGCTTGATAAACTTGCGTATATTTGGTTCCATCCTTAGAAGAATTGCAGGAAAGAGTTCAGTATGATCAAGTATTTTTTTCTGTTCTATCACATCTCTCGAGAAAGCACACGAACTGATTTGTTCCTGGACGAGATTTTACAGCTGTTTGCAAGTCATCAATCATGTCCGTTTGCAGATATTTGGGTCATATTTCGTAAAACGCGCTCTTACACCCGTGTTTTCGAAAAACATCGTCCTTATTTATTATCGCGATGTAACTTGAGAGTAACCTGCTGTAACCTACAAGTACGCTGAGGGTGTGATACCTGATGTTATCTGTTCTTTCTTTGATAGAGGCCTTCAACAGATGACAGCCGAACAAAATTTCTGGAAATGAAGCTGATGCCTCCATTTTCAGATGGCAGAAATGATTGCGTAGTCCAAATATCTGCAAGCATTTAGCCTATGTTGAAAAGTAAGATTTGTCCCCTCGGTTCTCGTCCAGTTCCTGTTACTCAATGACCTGCAACACATAGATGTTTTAAGTGATTAGTAAGTATTCAGGAGGATCATCAGACAGACAACCTTGGTAGCGGGGAACCACTTTTAACTCCAAGTCGCGTGATATTTTATTTTGACTCTCGGCTGGCCAGACTTCCGTGTTTGTCTAACATAGTCATGAGACGTCCCTGAGTTCACGGTTAAATGAATTATTTATCAGCGCCGTCATGAAAGCGTTTTATGCATCCAGTTAAGAAAGTTTATTGCTCTTCGCAGCAAAAAGGCAAAAGGGAAAATATGCTTGCATATCGGACGACACGAGTTATGACCAACTGGAAATCAGTTAGTAAAGGGAAAGAAAGAGAGACGAGAACTTCCTAATAAATGCAGAGTTCTCTACAAAAGGAAATCATTTGGATTTTAAAGGAAATTAAATGATCGTTTATATTTAGTAAGTAATCATTCAAGGCTATGAATGAGAAAGCCTTTCGTTAAATTGCGGAATTTTTTGCCAGAAATATTTTATCCACAAAGTGAATGAATGCATGTAATCCTTTTTAGATTCCTGTTTTCAAGTAAGAAATGAAACAACATAATAATTCATGCAGAATGAAGGATATATAACCAGTGCAAATGATTCAATTTTTTTTAAAAGTGCACCTTTCTTGAAATACAGACCACATGAGTAAGTAGTAATTTAGAATACCAATCGTGACCTATTTTATTAGGGGAGATCAAAGAACCATTTTTTCGAAACCTAAGGTTCGCTAGTAAAAAACGTTGTTTTAGGCGATCCTCATAACGATTTAAAAAAATTGGTTCATGTAGGTCGCCGACATCTTGTGGCCACCTCGGAATACAAATTGTGATGTACCTCGGGAGACTAAGTGACACGACTTTTGGTATCATTGGTTCTGTTTCAGGAGACTTAGTGACACGACTTTTGGTATCACTGGTTCTGCTTCAGAAGACTATGTGTCACGAGTTTTGGTATCACTGGTTCTGTTTCAGGAGACTAAGCGACACGACTTTTGGTATCACTGGTTCTGTTTCAGGAGACTATGTGTCACGACTTTTGGTATCACTGGTTCTGTTTCAGAAGACTATGTGTCACGAGTTTTGGTATCACTGGTTCTGTTTCAGAAGACTATGTGTCACGAGTTTTGGTATCACTGGTTCTGTCTGTTTCAGGAGACTATGTGTCACGACTTTTGGTATCACTGGTCCTGTTTCAGAAGACTATGTGTCACGACTTTTGGTATCACTGGTCTTGTTTCAGAAGACTATGTGTCACGACTTTTGGTATCATTGGTTCTGTTTCAGGAGACTAAGTGACACGACTTTTGGTATCATTGGTTCTGTTTCAGGAGACTAAGTGACACGACTTTAGGTATCATTGGTTCTGTTTCAGGAGACAAAGTGACACGACTTTTGATATCATTGGTTCTGTTTCAGGAGACAAAGTGACACGACTTTTGGTATCACTGGTTCTGTTTCAGGAGACTATGTGTCACGACTTTTGGTATCACTGGTTCTGTTTCAGAAGACTATGTGTCACGAGTTTTGGTATCACTGGTTCTGTTTCAGGAGACTATGTGTCACGACTTTTGGTATCACTGGTTCTGTTTCAGGAGACTATGTGTCACGACTTTTGGTATCACTGGTTCTGTTTCAGAAGACTATGTGTCACGAGTTTTGGTATCACTGGTTCTGTTTCAGAAGACTATGTGTCACGAGTTTTGGTATCACTGGTTCTGTTTCAGGAGACTAAGCGACACGACATTTGGTATCACTGGTTCTGTTTCAGGAGACAAAGTGACACGACTTTTGGTATCATTGGTTCGGTTTCAGGAGACTATGTGTCACGACTTTTGGTATCACTGGTTCTGTTTCAGGAGACAAAGTGACAGGACTTTTGGTATCATTGGTTCTGTTTCAGGAGACTAAGTGACACAACTTTTGGTATCATTGGTTCTCTTTCAGGAGACTAAGTGACACGACTTTTGGTATCATTGGTTCTGTTTCAGGAGACAAAGTGACACGACTTTTGGTATCACTGATTCTGTTTCAGGAGACTATGTGTCACGACTTTTGCTATCACTGGTTCTGTTTCAGAAGACTATGTGTCACGAGTTTTGGTATCACTAGTTCTGTTTCAGGAGACTATGTGTCACGACTTTTGGTATCACTGGTCCTGTTTCAGAAGACTATGTGTCACGTGTTTTGGTATCACTGGTTCTGTTTCAGGAGACTAAGCGAAACGACTTTTGGTATCACTGGTTCTGTTTCAGGAGACAAAGTGACACGACTTTTGGTATCATTGGTTCTGTTTCAGGAGACTATGTGACACGACTTTTGGTATCATTGGTTCTGTTTCAGGAGAATATGTGTCACGACTTTTGGTATCACTGGTTCTGTTTCAGAAGACTATGTGTCACGAGTTTTGGTATCACTGGTTCTGTTTCAGGAGACTAAGCGACACGACTTTTGGTATCACTGGTTCTGTTTCAGGAAACTAAGTGACACGACTTTTGGTATCACTGGTTCTGTTCCAGGAGACAAAGTGTCACGACTTTTGGTATCATTGGTTCTGTTTCAGGAGACTATGTGTCACGACTTTTGGTATCACTGGTTCTGTTTCAGAAGACTTTGTGTCACGACTTTTGGTATCACTGGTTCTGTTTCAGGAGACTAAGTGACACGACTTTTGGTATCACTGGTTCTGTTTCAGGAGACAAAGAGACACTACTTTTGGTATCATTGGTTCTGTTTCAGGAGACTATGTGTCACGACTTTTGGTATCACTGGTTCTGTTTCAGAAGGCTATGTGTCACGACTTTTGGTATCACTGGTTCTGTTTCAGAAGACTATGTGTCACGACTTTTAGTATAACTGGTTCTGTTTCAGGAGACTAAGCGACAAGACTTTTGGTATCACTGGTTCTGTTTCAGGAGACAAAGTGACACGACTTTTGGTATCACTGGTTCTGTTTCAGGAGACTATGTGTCACGACTTTTGGTATCACTGGTTCTGTTTCAGAAGACTATGTGTCACGAGTTTTGGTATCACTGGTTCTGTTTCAGAAGACTATGTGTCACGAGTTTTGGTATCACTGGTTCTGTTTCAGGAGACTAAGCGACACGACATTTGGTATCACTGGTTCTGTTTCAGGAGACAAAGTGACACGACTTTTGGTATCATTGGTTCGGTTTCAGGAGACTATGTGTGACGACTTTTGGTATCACTGGTTCTGTTTCAGGAGACAAAGTGACACGACTTTTGGTATCATTGGTTCTGTTTCAGGAGACTAAGTGACACAACTTTTGGTATCATTGGTTCTGTTTCAGGAGACTAAGTGACACGACTTTTGGTATCATTGGTTCTGTTTCAGGAGACAAAGTGACACGACTTTTGGTATCACTGATTCTGTTTCAGGAGACTATGTGTCACGACTTTTGGTATCACTGGTTCTGTTTCAGAAGACTATGTGTCACGAGTTTTGGTATCACTGGTCCTGTTTCAGAAGATTATGTGTCACGAGTTTTGGTATCACTGGTTCTGTTTCAGGAGACTAAGCGACACGACTTTTGGTATCACTGGTTCTGTTTCAGGAGATAAAGTGACACGACTTTTGGTATCATTGGTTCTGTTTCAGGAGACTATGTGACACGACTTTTGGTATCATTGGTTCTGTTTCAGGAGAATATGTGTCACGACTTTTGGTATCACTGGTTCTGTTTCAGAAGACTATGTGTCACGAGTTTTGGTATCACTGGTTCTGTTTCAGGAGACTAAGCGACACGACTTTTGGTATCACTGGTTCTGTTTCAGGAGACAAAGTGGCACGACTTTTGGTATCATTGGTTCTGTTTCAGGAGACTATGTGTCACGACTTTTGGTATCACTGGTTCTGTTTCAGAAGGCTATGTGTCACGACTTTTGGTATCACTGGTTCTGTTTCAGAAGACTATGTGTCACAAGTTTTGGTATCACTGGTTCTGTGGTATCACTGGTTCTGTTTCAGGAAGACTATGTGTCACGACTTTTGGTATCACTGGTTCTGTTTCAGGAGACTATGTGTCACGCTTTTGGTATCACTGGTTCTGTTTCAGAAGACTAATTTGACGCAAATTTTGGTATCACTGGTTCTGTTTCAGAAGATAATTTGACGCAAATTTTGGTATCACTGGTTCTGTTTCAGGAGACTAAGTGTCACGATTTTTGGTATTACGCCACGCATGTGTGAGACCACTCCATCAGCCTAAAAATGCTAAAGAGTGTGAAAGCTCACGGGCGAGTTCCAATGGTACGGATCACGGGAGGTAATTGGATATAACATTGTAGAAGAGTGATAACACTGGTTCTGTTTCAGAAGACTAAGTGATACGACTTTTGGTATCACTGATTCTGTTTCAGGAGACTATGTGTCACGACTTTTGGTATCACTGGTTCTGTTTCAGAAGACTTTGTGTCACGAGTTTTGGTATCACTAGTTCTGTTTCAGGAGACTAAGTGACACGACTTTTGGTATCACTGGTTCTGTTTCAGGAGACTAAGTGACACGACTTTTGGTATCACTGGTTCTGTTTCAGGACACTATGTGTCACGACTTTTGGTATCACTGGTTCTGTTTCATAAGACTATGTGTCACGACTTTTGGTATCACTGGTTCTGTTTCATAAGACTATGTGTCACGACTTTTGGTATCACTGGTTCTGTTTCAGAAGACTAATTTGACGCAACTTTTGGTATCACTGGTTCTGTTTCAGGAGACTAAGTGTCACGATTTTTGGTATTACGCCACGCATGTGTGAGACCACTCCATCAGCCTAAAAATGCTAAAGAGTGTGAAAGCTCACGGGCGAGTTCCAATGGTACGGATCACGGGGAGGTAATTGGATATAACATTGTAGAAGAGTGATAACACTGGTTCTGTTTCAGAAGACTAAGTGATACGACTTTTGCTATCACTGGTTCTGTTTCAGGAGACTATGTGTCACGACTTTTGGTATCACTGGTTCTGTTTCAGGAGACTAAGTGACACGACTTTTGGTATCAATGGTTCTGTTTCAGGAGATTAATCGACACGACTTTTGGTATCACTGGTTCTGTTTCAGGAGACTAAGGTGCACGATTTTTGGTATTACGCCACGCATGTGCGAGACCATTCCATTACCCTAAAAATGCTGAAGAGTGTGAAAGCTCACGGGCGAGTTCCAATTTTATGGATCACGGAGAGGTAACTGGATATAACACTGTAGAAGAGTGATAACAAGTGGTATCACTGGTTCTGTTCCAGAAGACTAAGTGACACGACTTTTGGTATCATTGGTTCTGTTCCAGGAGACTAAGTGACACGACTTTTGGTATCATTGGTTCTGTTTCAGGAGACTATGTGTCACGACTTTTGGTATCACTGGTTCTGTTTCAGGAGACTATGTGTCACGACTTTTGGTATCACTGGTTCTGTTTCAGAAGACTATGTGTCACGACTTTGGGTATCACTGGTTCTGTTTCAGAAGACTAATTTGACGCGACTTTTGGTATCACTGGTTCTGTTTCAGAAGACTAAGTGATACGACTTTTGCTATCACTGGTTCTGTTTCAGGATACTATGTGTCACGACTTTTGGTATCACTGGTTCTGTTTCAGGAGACTAAGTGACACGACTTTTGGTATCACTGGTTCTGTTTCAGGAGATTAATCGACACGACTTTTGTTATCACTGGTTCTGTTTCAGGAGACTAAGTGACACGACTTTTGGTATCACTGGTTCTGTTTCAGGAGATTAATCGACACGACTTTTGTTATCACTGGTTCTGTTTCAGGAGACTAAGGTGCACGATTTTTGGTATTACGCCACGCATGTGCGAGACCATTCCATTACCCTAAAAATGCTGAAGAGTGTGAAAGCTCACAGGCGAGTTCCAATGGTATGGATCACGGGGAGGTAATTGGATATAACACTGTAGAAGAGTGATAACAAGTGGTATCACTGGTTCTGTTCCAGAAGACTAAGTGATACGACTTTTGGTATCACTGGTTCTGTTTCAGGAGACTATGTGACACGACTTTTGGTATCACTGGTTCTGTTTCAGGAGACTAAGTGTCACGACTTTTGATACGACTGGTTTTGTTTCAGAAGACTAAGTGACACGACTTTTGGTATCACTGGTTCTGTTTCAGGAGACTAAGTGTCACGACTTTTGGTATTACGCCACGCATGTGCGAGACCACTCCATCAGCCTTAAAATGTTGAAGAGTGTGAAAGCTCACGGGCGAGTTCCAATGGTATGGATCACGGGGAGGTAATTGGATATAACACTGTGGAAGAGTGATAACAGGTTATCCTTTAACGCCAGGCTCTACTGCCTTCAGCCATGCCGTTCTGGCATGTCTCAAAACGAACCGTTACTGCCTTGTAGCTGTGTCTGCTTCCTTTTTAGCACGTCTTTTGTGAAAAAAGATCGTGCTTCTGTTATCTGTTTGTCCGTCCGTACGTCTGTACCCACAATATCTCAGCAACTATGAGTCCGATTTGAAAAATTCTTTTTGCATTGGGAAGTTTGAAATATGCAAATGATGATCCTTTATTTCGTTTTTTTTTACGATGTACAATTTCGCCGGTAGAAGGCGTAAATGCACATGATGTCGAATTCAAAAATACATTTTATTCCACATATTTGCTTCTAAACATCCGATTGAAAAAAATATATATATTTCAATTCCATTTATGTCGAAGAGTGTTTTAGATATAGTTACTTTTTAACATTACGCATAGATTTTCTGCTAGGGGTCGTAAAAGTAAATTACATTTCCCCTGATAACTCTTCTTCTAAAACTCCGATTTGAAACATTTTTTCTTCAGCGGATACATCTCCTGATGGAAAATCTTTTGCATATAATTTCCAATTTTTGGTGAAGAATACTTTGGCCACCAGGGGGCGTAAGTGTTAATTTTTGCTTCTGATGTATGTGCCATAAAATCGTAGCTTCTAAAATATCGATTGAAAAAATTCTTTCGTGGATTGAAAAAATTCTTTCTTGGCCACTCACATTGGTGAACCTTTTTGGAATATTTTCTTCCAAAATTATTCCACAGGTTCTCCGTCAGGGGGCGTAGATGTACATCTTATTTTTGTCAATATCTCTACTTCTAGGAGTCCGATTTGAAAAATTCCTTCTTTGTTGGATAGTGCTTTCCGTGTGACATGTTTTCCATATAATTTCAAAATTTTCAATCATTTCATAGATTTTCCGCTAGGGGGCGTAGCGTTAAATTGCGTTTCCCCCTATAACTCTGTTTCTAAATCTCCGATTTGAAAACTTCTTTCTGCACCGGATACAGCTCCTGATGGGAAATCGTTTGCATGCAATTTCTAATTTTTGTAAAAAAATAGTTTGGCCACCAGGGGGCGTAAATCTTAATTTCCGCTTCTGTTTTATTTGCAGCAAAATATGAGCTTCTAAATTCTCGATTGAAAAAAAACGTCGTTTGTTGACCGATACTACACATGTCGACAAACCTTTTAGGAAAATTTTCTTCTTGAAAAAATGCACGGTTTCTACGCCAGAGAGCGTAGATGCATATCTTATTTTTGTCAATATCTCTACTTCTAAGAGTACGATTTGAAAAATTCCTTCTTTGTTGGATAGCGTTTCTGATGCAAAATGTTTTTCCTATAAATTCAAAATTTTCAAGTAAATCTTACACTTTCCGCTAGGTGGCACAAAGGTAAATTGCGTTTTCTGCGTTATTTCTGCTCCTAAGGCTCTGATTTGAAAAATTCTTCCTGTATCGCATACAACACCTGATGGAAAATATTTTTCACATAATTTCTAATGTTTGGTAAAGAATGGTTTAGCCATCAGGGGTCATATGTGTTAATTTCTGCTTCTGAAGTATTTGTTGCCGCCCCGGTGGCGCAGTGGTCTAAGGCGCTGGCCTCTGATCATTCGTCCGTAAGGGGTCCGGGTTCGAATCCCGGTCAGGCATGGATGTTGTGTTTGTCTTACGGCACTGGCTCTCTCCTTCCCTGGAACCAGTGACCCTAAATTAGGGACGGGCGACTGCTTATAGCCCATTGAGTTGCTCACGGTGGTCGTTAAAATTCAGAAATGCTGCTGCTGCTGATGCTGAAGTATTTGTTGTAAAATCTGGGCTCCTGAAAACTCGACTAATTTTGTTTTCATGGACCGATACCGCTTATACGGATAAACCTTTTGACAATACTTTTTTCCTAAAATAATGCATGGTTTTCCCACCAGGGGACGTAAAGTCACATCTTATTTTTGTCAATATCTTTGTTTCTAAAAGTTGGTAAGCTCACAATTCCGTTTACAGCAATATCTGAGGGATTAAAAACCATATTGAAAATCTTCTTCCTTTGGTCAGATCTATTGTTTTCGATACCGGTTCCATTTACTTTGAATAGCTTTGATAAATTTAATTTGCGTCAGAACGGATTGAAAAGACGTGCTTATTACACCCGAAAATTCGGTGTCAACATTCTTGCTTTTTATTTTGATTGGAGGTTTAAATTATTTATTGGATTTGGTTGACAGATACATTGACATACATATTGTACATATATTGGACTTGGTTCACAGATTTAAACAGCAGAGACATTTTGTGTTTAAACGTCAGCAATGTACATAGTTGAAGAAGGAACTCAGCGAATAAACTCCCGAAAGACAAACACAAACAACGATGCCTTACCCGGGATTCGAACCCAGACCCTCCGTTGGACGAATGATCAAAATCCATCGCTTAAATCATTGAAACACCGGGGCGGGGCGGCCGTAAGACAAACACAACATCTATGTCTTACCTGGGATTCAAACCCAGACCCCTCCGTTGGGCGAAAGATCAGAAGCCATCGCTTAGACTACTGCGCCACCGGGGCGGCGTGTCTGCGCTCAGGATAATCAGTCTGTATGAGAACGAGCGGGAGGATTTTCTTTTAGTTTTGTTTTGATTGGAGGTTTAACGAGCACCGTGAGCAACTCAATGGGCTATAAGCAGTCGCCCGTCCCTAATTTAGGGTCACTGGTTTCAGGGAAGGGAGAGAGCCAGTGCCCTAAGACAAACACAACATCCATGCCTCACCGGGATTCGAACCCGGACCACGTTCGGACGAATGATCAGAGGCCATCGCTTAGACCAATGCGCCACCGGGGCGGCTTGAGGATTTGCAGTAGCATTCTGTCATTCTGTCAAAGTGCGCAGTGTTTTTTCGTGATTTCTAAATGATTTTGGAGATATTTTTGGTCTGTGAATTGTTTAAGAATTCCTCTTCCAAAGCGAAACTGGACAAGGCCGTATAAGGTGTGATTTGTTTGTTGCTATTGTGGTGCCGAGCGTCAGTTTCCGAAACGGCAACATTGTACTTACGTCGAAGTGATGAGACATCATCTGTTTGTGCGGCAAGACATAAATCTCAAAACAACATATTGATTCTGCTCTCAGGAGCCTTTCTAGTGTCGTAGCTGCTAAAGTGGAAAAAGTAGATTACTATGCGTCATTATACCACCCGGGTACAGGCTTTCGGTTAGTAGAGTGTTCGGAGTCAGAATGGGAAATGCTGACGATATATCTGAGTTTGATAAAGAACAAATTGTGACGGCACGGCGCCCCGGAACTACGTTCTTCGAAACGGCGCGGCTTGTGGGTTGCTCACGTGACTCTGTGTCAGTACTCAGTACGTATCAAAAGTGGTGTACAGATGGCCAAACGGCGAATCGCCATCCGCAGCTCATTGATGCCAGAGGGAAGCGGAGACTGTCGCGCATTGTACACAGCGACCGCAGGGCCACAGTGCGACAAATCACCCGCAGCTACAACAGTGGTGATCAGGGCAATGTGTTACATCACACAGTTCATCCCAGCCTTCTGCGCGTGGGCCTGCGCAGCCGAAGACTCAGCCGTGTCCCCATGCTAACGGCACGTCATCGACAACAACGCATGAAATGGGCCCAAGATCATCGAGATTGGACCATCGATGATTAAAAGAAAGTGACCTGGTCTGACGAATCAAGATTTCTGGTGCGTCACGTAGACGGCCAAGCGCTGATACGCCGATTACCAACGGATTCTATAGCATCTAGATGCACGGAAACAAACCGCCGGCTGCGGTGTTATGCTGTGTGCGATGTTTTCATGGGACACTTTAGGCCCCATCATCCCAATAGCACAGTCCCTGACAGCTGTCATGTAACTGAACATCGTTGCGGACCAAGTTCACCCATTCATGGTAATTGCGTTCCCTGCTGGAGATGGATGGCCAGTACCAACAGGATTATGAGCCATGATACACCACCAGTATCGTCAAGGAATGGTTCGAGGAACATACTGGTGAGTTTCTGTTAATGCCCTGACATCCAAATTCACCTGACATGACCCCAATCGGACACATGAGGTTCGACTTGGAAAAGCTGGTTCACGCTAAATCACCAGCAGCCCGAAATGTACGGTGACTGGAGGAGTTCAACAATTTTATTCAGAAAATGAAGATACAAGCGCACCTCGGGCTATGAAAACATAAAAAGAACAATAAATGACAATATCTACAGATGAATGCATGTAACAAGATAAAACCACTGATGCAGATATAGAACAGAAAATGACATACGTACAAAAATGGCACGGAGACAATCCGGGATAAATGACTTACAAAAAAGATATACTATAAAGTCCGTTAAGGAAGGAAAGGAAAGTTCAGATAAGCTACAAAACACAGGACTAGTCCAGGAGCAAGGAATAAGTCAGGAAAAGTCCTACTCATCAGCAGGGGAATGACGAAGAAATGAAGCAGAAAGTTGAGCGGTGTCCTCCATTTAACAGAGCCGTCGATAACAAGAAAGGAACGTACAGTCAGTCTTGCAAAGAGCCTCAAGGTCAGCTCTTATACACGTCAGCCGACGACAAACATCATCCGGAGGAAAAGTGGAGTGAGGAAGGTAAGAGGCCATATCAAACGATGGATCCCGGAAGAGCGAAAATAGGCGAAACAGTTGTCTATGGGTAAAGGGTCGAGTGAGCACAACGGTATCTTGACAAAACTGTTCAAATTGCGCTTGGAGCGCAACCTCTGCGAGTTCCTCTGGATTTTCCGTAAGGCTACACTCCGTGGGGGACGCTGGAGAAGAACGAGTGCTAGAAGATGAGCGAGAGCGAAACACTCGTGGACGTCCACGTTTAGCTGGAGCGCTAGTAGCTTTGAAAACGGTGCGTTTTGCGTATCGGCCACTGGAATCAACAACAATCTCATCAGGAATGGCCAAGTCATCCACACTGGTGGGATCTGCAGTAGGAGTAATAGGAAGATGAAACAGTCCAAGAGTGTCCGGAGCAGTTGTTAAAGCATTGCGGTAATCATCAAGATCTGTTGCCGATGAATCAGTGGTAACCATGGCCACCTCCTTAGAGGGAGCCTCACCAGAAGAAGTAGAAAACACCACATGAGCAGAAGTGTCCTGCTCAGAAATCGAGCAAGGAGGTGAAAACGGTGCAGGTGAAGTTGAAGAACCAAAGAGAGGAGGAAAGTGAGCTTCAGTAAAATCAGGAGCACGCATGTTAGGCTCTGTACGAGAACCAGACGGGGGCGTATCAAGAGGCACTGATGTAGACAACAAACCAGAAGAGGGTCCAGAAGAAGAGGAAGGTCCAGGACACTCTTTATAAAAATGCCCTAGGCCTTTACACTTACTGCAGTGGAACTCAGATAAGAGATCGATGTGTCTCCGTTGACCCTGACAATGGACAGTAAGTTGTGTAGGTAAAGTTGCAATATCGTCCTGAGTAGAAAAAATGACAGGCACCATGCGACGAGCACCATAAATATGGCGATCCTCAAAGTCGTTGGGCGCTGCCGAGTAGTTACAACGTCCCCGGCAACGCGACCAAGAGATGAGATAACTGAAAGCAGCATGACATTTGTGACTTCAGGTGGCACCGGGTAAAACGACACGTTAACCGGGCACTGTATCACAGGTTTGGGCATCAAGAGGTTATTATTAATAGTAATACCTTTCTGCAAAGGAGAGGTCACATAGTCAGGTTGAGAAAGATAAACAACATTAGCCCGACGATAGAGATGAGTAATAGCAGACGGAGATAAAAGCTTCTTAACTGCCGTAGCATAAACTTTCAACTTGGTATCGGGAAGGGCGTTAAAAAACTCCTAAAGCCATATGCGAGGAGAACTTTTCAGCTTGAACAGATGACGCCGAAATATGAAGATGAATAGAGTTGCCGGTGCGACAAACATGAGGTCTCAAAGCATCGACTTGCTGTAACACAATCGAGGATGGGCGATCAGATGCAGAGGTCGCTGCAGCAGAATAAGACGATGGCAATCGAGCTGCTGTGGAAGGTGGAGGAGTGACGTCATCGTGAGTATGCAGTGCATCAGTAAAAGTCACAGTAGAAGCTGAATCAGAGGAGCTGTCTGACTGGGCAGCAGCAGGAAAAGAGGTGCCGAATGACGCACCAGAAGAGGGCAGGTGAACAGCGCCAAGCGGAGAAGTCAGCGTAGCGGCGCCAGCAGCAGCGTCGCCGGATACAGCAAGAGTGGAAGTAGGGCTACCGAACATGACATCTCCACCAGAAGCCGTCATTACTAATGGCGGCGCCCAGCAGTTCTTCTGGCCAGCTCGACCAGAAGGTAAATAAAGCTTGGAATGAAGAAAATATCGTACTTACGAATCGGAAAGAAGAACAAAACGATGCACTAGACCTTTAAATACACGAAAAACAGAAAATTAGAACTGGGAAGGCACTATAAACTGAACTTGAGACTCGAAAATATCGGAGCTGATGCCGAGCACTGGAGGACCTGCTGTTGACATTATGGCACCATAATAATTTTTTTTTTTTTTTTGATTGGAGGTTTAACGACCACCATGAGCAACTCAATGGGCTTTAAGCAGTCGCCCGTCCCTAATTTAGGGTCACTGGTTCCAGGGAAGGAGAGAGCCAGTGCCGTAAGACAAACACAACATCCATGCCTCACCGGGATTCGAACCCGGACCCCTTACGGACGAATGATCAGAGGCCAACGCCTTAGACCACTGCGCCACCGGGGCGGCGCACCATAATAATACCTAGCTTATTAAGTAGGTGGTCATAATGTAATGGCTCCTCGGTGTACATGTGTGTGCATCACAATGTGTCTGCCTTTAGAAACGGAGGGAAAATGTTCTTAGAATTGACAAAGAAAAGCTTGCCCAAGGATTAGCACCTATTTACCAACTGGTTCACCATTACTGGAGATATTCTTTCTCGGTGTCGTAAATATCGTCTAGCAAATTTTGTCACTACGGTAAAAGGTAGAAAAGTTATTTTTAGATCGCACAGGTTTAGGCATGAATGAAATTTCTTAGTTTTGCGTAGTACAAGATTTTCCAGTTCTCTAGCAGGAACACATGCTATAATATAAAAAAACAAAACGTATGAGTATCGTCTGGTTCTCTTTCCCTCTGTCCATGTTCATTTTGTTCACGCTCACATGGTCGAGTTCATTTCGTCCACCGTTTTATTTCCTCCAAATTCATTTCATCCTCAGAATGGATGGAATACCCTGGAAAGTTTATATTTTGATGGAATTTTTGTTACTAGGCAGAAATAAAAAAGGTCAGCGGGCATTGCCAACATGCTATTTTTCCCTGTTAAAGTTTTTGATTAGAATGTAAAGGTTTTAAATGTTATTTAAAGTAAAACGAGGAACTCAAATTTGAAGAGCTTTCTAACTCTTTTGTATGTGTAGGATGTCAGTCACGATGACATTAATCAAAGTTTACTCCAATGTCCACAAATGTGTTGGATTCAAGATAAAAATTTAGACCCTCTTTCTCCTTTATGTAAAAAGTCTTTATCTTACTTCTCTCACACCACAAATTCACAGTATAATGAATAGAATTCTCCGGCTGGACGTGCATTGCAGGAAAGCTTACGTTAAGTTACGTTAGGGTTATTGAAAGGTTACTTGACGTAGCTAAAGTGTGCTTAATCATCAAAGTGCTAGAGTTTGTTTAGGTAAGACACTCACGTGCAATAAATACCAAGAATATGGAATTATTCTTACTCAGCATTCCTCATTATCTTGAATATCAGTAATATAACTTCGGTTTTGGTACATTAGTACCTTGAAGGCTCCTTATTAGAGCGGTAAACAGAATATACTCTGAACTTAACGTAAACACTCAATGAAATAAACTTAACGGCCAGACAGAGGTCTGACAATAAAATGAACTAAGAAAACATACTCACTTTTAACCTTTTATTGGGAGCTCCTGGTATTACTCAATTACACACTCCAAAATAACACAACTACTGTTAGACCGAACTTTCGTAGAATCGCATAACAATAATTAGGAAGAACCTATCATATATACAACGAACCTCTCTAGTATACTTGAGCGCGCCTATATATACTGCATACCACCACGTCATGACTTACACTCGTTGCCACATATAATTCAGAGGGAGAAACAATATCTCGTTAAGTGAGAAGATAATTTGCATAGGAAAATAAAATAACAAGAGATAGTAAAATCAAAAAGAAACTGAATCTAGAGTATACGTTACAACAGTAAATATCAATATAAACTTTTTTTACACCTTTATGGATTTTTTTCTCGCTTTAAATAGCTATGACACATATAGAGCGCATTATACTAATTTTCATTCGTATGAAAATTAGTAATGTGGAAATTATTAACAGTTAATAATCAAGATAAAAAATAAATATACTGAAAAACTAAGAGCTATGAGAAAACAATATACAAGACGTAGAGGGGGTGGACCAGGAAACTGAAACACCTGCGCAAATAGCACTCACTCCATGTGTCACGCCGCTGTAGTCGCAAGTCGCTACCTGGTGTGCAGCCTGTATCTATTTTGCAGTCGATCAACGAGAACGGAGTGTGAAGGTTGCCGTAACACAGCCTGACGTCAAAAATCCGAGTTTCAAGAGGACAAATTGTTGGTGCGCGTCTCGTCGGTGCATCTGTGTCCAGGTATTTGTGGTGTATAGCGAGCCACGGTATCCAGGGTCATGTCGGCTTACCAGTAAGAGGGAAGAACCACATCCAATAGGAGTAACTGCCTAGGTAAGAGGAAACTGAATAACAGGAACGTCCGGGTGTTAACACGGATGGTAACCAAAAAAAAAAAGCAACAACATAAAACCACAGCTACCCAACTCACCGCAGAGTCGAGTACGTGCCACACGACTCACTTGTTTCCATCAAAACTGTTCGTTGGGAGTTTCACCGGGTCAACATTCAACTCTGTCGCCAAACCGAGGATCACCAGTTGTGACGTATATTCTATTTTAACTTTCATTTTTAGTTCCTTTCCCTAGGCAAATTTGAGTTTGTTCTCTTTTGCGCTTTCCAAACTTAACGTGATATCTTCTTTCTCACCTGAATAAGGTTTGGCAACACCATGAGGTCAGTACGTAAGTGACGTATGTATGTGATAAGAACGAGAAGAGATAAATATTTGGCGACGCAACTGTTTTAAGTGGAGATGTTATACCGTTGCTGAGTTTGATTGTATGAGAGCTAATTAAGGTATGTGAAGTTGTGTGTGTACCTCGCAGTGATATGTTTTGTATTTCGTCTAAAGTTGCTGGACCAATAAAAAGTTTACATAAGTGAATTGACTTTCTGCATGTTTCGTCTGGCCCTAAAAACCTTAATTTAAAGTGAGCTATCCGGAACAATTAGTGCATCGCATTTACCCTTAGTTTAACATCTATTCAGCTGAACATTTGAAACTTTAACATAACCAATCTTACATAACGTAAAAAGTGTTACGTTATACAGTGTGAATACCAAACGTCGGTTGCAATGGTGCCAGCAGCGCAAATCGTGGACGTTGGACAAGGTGAAATGTGTATTGTTCTCCGATGAATCCTCCTTCACTTTCTTTCCCCCAACAGGGAGAGTTACCGTTTGGAGACATGCTTCACAGGCTTACCACCCGGACTGCTTATTGTCCACAGTGCTGCTCGGAAGTGGATCAGTGATGGTTTGGGCCTCAATAACTTGGCAGACTATCGGTCCGCTGATTGTTCTTGAGAAGCACATCACTGCCAAGGGATATCGGGCAATTCTGGAGGACCAGGTGCACCCAAAGGTTCAAACATTTACCCTGACAGTGGTGTCGTGTATCAGGAAGATAACGCACCAATACCCAGAGAAAACTGGTAGAACAGTGGTTTACTGAGAATGAAAGTGAGGATGAACATCTGCCATGGCCTGCACAGTCACTCGACTTGAACATTATTGAGCCACTCTGGGGTGTTCTAGAGGTGCGAGTCAAGAAACGCTTTCCTTCACCAACATCACGTAGTGAGCGAGCCACTTTTCTGCAAGATGAATGGCTTGAAATTCCTCTGGCCACTGTACAAGACTTGTATGGGTCATTCCCACTAAGAATTGCAGCTATATTGGCTTCCAAAGGAGGCCCTACACTGTACTAATAAATTGTTGTGTCTTAAACCCATGTGTTTCACTTTCGTTGTCCATACCTTGTATTTCAAAACTTTAAAAGATTTTTGTAACATTTTTATTTATATATAGTAATTGACATCGCGCTACAAGAAAATGTTAAAAAGCTTTGCAAAGATAAGTCCCTCATTTTATTTTAAATAAAAATTATCGTTGAATTTTAATCGAAAAACTTTAACAAGAAAAAAAATCTCATGTAAGCATTGTTCGCTGACCTTTTTTTCCTCTCTAGTAACAAAAAGTCCATAAAAATGAAAAATGTCCACGGTATTCCATCTCTTCTGAGTTCGAAATGAATGTGGAAAAAATGAACGGCGGACAAAGTGAACGGCGGACAAAGTGAACGGCGGACAAAGTGAACGGCGGACAAAGTGAACAGTGGACTAAATGAACAGTGGACAAAGTGAACGTAGACGAAATCAACAGTGAGCTAAATGAACAGCGGACAAAGTGAACAGTGGACTAAATGAACAGCGGACAAAGTGAAGAGTAGACTAAATAAACAGTGGACAAAGCGAACGGTGGACAAAGTGAAAAGTGGACTAAATGAACAGCAGACATAATGAACAGCGGACAAAGGGAACAGTGGACTAACTGCACAGTGGACAAAGTGAACGTAATGAACAGTGGACTAAATGAACAGCGGACAAAGTGAACTGTGGACAAAGTGAACGTGGACGAAATCAACAGTGAGCTAAATGAACAGCGGACAAAGTGAACAGTGGACTAAATGAACAGTGCACAAAGTGAACGTGGACAAAATGAACAGTGGATTAAATGAACAGCGGACAAATTGAACGACGGAAAAAGTGAACATTGAACTAAAGGAACAGCGGACAAAGTGAAGAGTGGACTAAATAAACAGTGGACAAAGCGAACGTGGACGAAATGAACAGCGGACTAAATGAACAGCGGACAAAGTGAACGGTGGACAAAGTAAAGAGTGGACTAAATGAACAGTGGACTAACTGAACAGTGGACAAAGTGAACGTATGAACAGTGGACTAAATGAACAGCGGACAAAGTGAACTGTGGATAAAGTGAGCAGTGGACGAAATGAACAGTGGTCTAAATGAACCCCGGACAAAGTGACCAGTGGACTAAATGAACAGTGGACAAAGTGAACGTAGACGAAATCAACAGTGAGCTAAACGAACAGCGGACAAAGTGAATAGTGTACTAAATGAACAGTGGACAAAGTGAACAGTGTACTAAATGAACAGTGGATAAAATGAAAGTGGGAGAAATGAACAGTGGACTAAATGAACAGCGGACAAAGTGAACGTGGACGAAATGAACAGCGGACAAAGTGAACGGCGGACAAAGTGAACAGTGGACAAAATGAACAATGGGTAAAGTGAAAGTGTACGAAATGAACAATGAACTAAATAAACAGCGGAAAAAGTGAACAGCAGACAAAGTGAACAGCAGACAAAGTGAACAGTGGACTAAATGAACAGTGGGCAAAGTGAAAGCGGACGAAATGAACAGTGGACTAAATGAACAGCGGACTAAATGAACAGCGGACAAAGTGAACGGCGGATTAAATGAACAGTGGACTAAACGAACAGTGGACAAAGTGAACGTGGACGAAATGAACAATGAACTAGATAAACAGCGGACTTCAAAAGCGGCATGACTTTTGTGTGACAAAGTGAACAGTGCATTAAATGAACAGTGCACTAAATGAACAGTGGGCAAAGTGAAAGTGGACGAAATGAACAGTGGACTAAATGAACAGCGGACAAAGTGAACGTGGACGAAATGAACAGTGGACTAAATGAACAGTGGACTAAATGAACAGTGGGCAAAGTGAAAGTGGACTAAATGAACAGTGTACAAAGTGAACGTGGACGAAATGGACAGTAGACTAAATGAACAGCGGGCAAAGTGAACGGCAGACAAAGTGCATAATGGACTAAATGAACAGTGGACAAAGTGGACTAAATGAACTGTGGACAAAGTGAACTGTGGACGAAAGAACACGGACAAAGTGATCTGTGACCTATCGTCTGTTTCCTTTCGTCAGATATTCGCTCCAAATTCCCCGTAGGACATTTTGAATCATTCAAACAAATTTCATTTTGGTTAGAAAAGTGTGCATACAAATGAACGATTTCTCCAGTTAGGTTTACAGTATCCTGCTTCACAGTCCATTTTGTGTCTTATGTAATTTTCGTCATCTCTTTTGAAACAATGATCTTCTTATTTCTCACTGAAATATTCTCTACTTGAATCATAAACCTCTTGTGCTACTTTTAAGGCAGTGACAGGTCTCCGAACAACGTGCGAGATTTACCTGAAGAAACAATTTAGCTGTGGAATTGTAAAATATTAAACTAATGAAGCTAGAAGCCTGCAGGCTATACATTTGTTTCCAACGATTTGTGTTTTGATTAGCTCAATCGTTCTCACACGTTTTATTATATTTAGCTCCATCTCCGTCTGTCTTCCTTGTGAGCGAATGAACGCATTACATGGGGACTTTGTGCTTACCTCTCTCTCTCTCTCTCTCTTTCTATCTATTTTGCTTGACGAGTCGGGTGGAGCAGTTATCTGTGCAACAGAAGTTGTCAGATATTCAATGATGCATATCTCATTGTTTATCATATTGTTTTCATCTTGCCCACGGTGGCGCGATTCCTTTTTCTTTCCCCGTTCTTAGTTTTGCTGTTTCACCCTTGAGTTACATTCTTGTAAGTTTGACGACGCAGCGAGCCATAGTTTTTATTTTTCTGCCAAAAAACTTTTTTTTTTTTTTTCTACACAATGTACCGCGTCAGTCATCGTAACTACAATCTAATGTTTAAGCCATTCAAACTTTCGTTGCACAAAGACTTCATTGAGTCATTTAAATTTTCATTGGTAACTTCCTGAATTCGACGTTCCCAGAACAAACTTAACTTTTTCTTCCGGATGTTGCATGCCATGCTGATATTTTAAAATGTTCCGCTGACTGAGTTTAAGCCAGTTAATCATTGTGATCCAATTACAGCTCGAGATAGTTTAAAAGCTCCCACTGCTCATATTTGAACCATTAAAATAAAAAAAAACGAAAAAATGAAATCGGATCTCACTGTTTGTTTTTGCTTAGTGCGTAACGCAAATGGAATTTACGTAGCTTGTATTTACCTACATAAACACACTGATAAATAATGATTCCTTTAATTACGGACGTAAAACACCTTTAAGGCTAAGACTCCCCTTCAAGCAGGTTCAATATATTATTACTCATTTGGAAGCCAGGTGTTTTCCTTATTCTGTGGGTTGTATTCAAGAAAAGGGGAGCAAAGTTCGTTGAATGAGGACGGTTGGGCAGCCCACAAAGAACGCAAAAGTCCTCGGCTGATTATGAGCTCGCGATCGTTGAGGCTACACGTTAGCTACCTAGGCATTATTTTCTTATTATGTCATTATTTTTCTAAATGATCTTGTAGTCTAGGACAAGTCATGGAAATGATTTCTCGGGGTAACTAAGCCATCGACCACTAGTAGACAATGGTTTACTTAAAATAATAAAAAGAAGTAAAAGATGATTTATTTTTCTCTACTCGCTGCTAAAGGCTCTACCCAATTTTCTCAAGGATTCTACCCTTTTCTTATCACCGTTTCAGTTTTTCTTACTTCTAAGGACATATCCTAAGGAAACGAACTTCACTTTAATTTCTAGCAATCGGAAGTAGCGAAAGGCGCAAAGCTACAGGTGGTTTAGGTGGGCTTCAGCCCACACTGCTTTTCTTTCAGGCCCTGCTCTCTCCCCCCCGCCCTTTAGCCTTGCAAATATTTAAATAGTTAGAACACAAGGCGAGTGCAACCATTTACGATTTTAAGAAATTTGGATAAAAGTATATGAATTTTTCTAAGCGGCAGAAATTCTGCATCATTTCTGAATTACAGTTTAAAATAATTAGAGAGGGAGATAGAGAAAGATTCCTTGTGAGGTTACAAACTGAAAATTCATAAACAGCATTATGAGAGCAAATATTAATAAAGGTAAAAAAAAAGGTGCAGATAAGCTAAAATTGGGAAGAATTACTGACTTTGGAGGTTCGTATCAATGGCTCCAAGTACTATATTCATTTAATATACTCTGCATTTATATACACTATATTGGCAAAGTCACCGGACACCTAGAAGAAAAACACAACATAACATTTATTGACATACATTAGTAACGTGTCGGTCCACCTTTGGCCTTAATGCATGCACTGACTCTTCGAGACATGCTTTCGACAAGGTTTTGGAACACAGCGATAGGTATGCGCTCACATTCAGTACATAATGCTGCCGCTAACTGTTGCTTAGTAGTAGGCCTTGGTTCCAAACTTCTTATGCGGCTCTCTAATTCATCCCATAGGTGTTCTATGGGATTAAGATCAGGGCTCTGTGCTGGCCAGTCCACACACGATACGGAATTATCGTCGAACCACGCCGTAAGAGTCCTTGCTTTATGGCTCGCTGCATTTGCCTGCTGGTGCCAACAAGACTCGGTTCCATAGTATTGTCACAGAGTTGGTAGGGCATAATTATCCAGAATATCGAGGTAGACGTGCTGGTTAACAGGTTTGTCCACGATAACCAATGGGTAGGGACCATACCACGATAAACACCCCCACACGAGTACACTGCCAGCTGCAAACTTGACCGTAGGAACAGTACACTGTGGTAAATAACGTTCCCCTGGCTGCAGCCATACCCACACAGGGTCATCAGACTGATGGATCGTGTATCTAGATTCATCAGTCCATAGGACCCGTTTCCATTGATTTACGGTCCACGATAAATGTTCTTTACACCATGCTAAACGACGAGTAACATTCCGAGTGGAGATGAAAGACTTATGAGCAGCTGCACGACCACGGTAACCCATGGAATGAAGTTCTCTGCGAATAGTACGTGTACAAACCGAGATTCCAGCATTTTTACTCACCTGTACACTGAGGTCCTGTGCAGTACTCCGTCGATTAGCTGTAACGACTCTCCTGAGGCTTCGACGTCCTCTATCACTGATTTTCTTTGATCTGCCGGTACGTTTTGCTGCTTCAGGCACGCCATGTGTCCTCCACTTATTCAGTAAACAGTTGACTTGGGTATGTTTAAACGCCTCACGGTTTCTCTTATGGACAACCCACTAATATAACACCTAACAATCTTTCCTTTCTCAAAGTCAATTCTCTCCCGCCGCGACATTTTCACTCAACCCACTGTGCGATATGATCGCGGTCAGCTGGAAGTTTGTTTTTATACCATTTGCAGCTGTACCGCGCATCTTAGCAAAGCAGCTAATCCGTTCATTTACTTTTGAAGGCGTGTTCGGTGACTTTTGTCAATATGGTGCATATTACTGTACATACAGAATGTACCTGAAAACATTTTTGTACTAGAGATAACATCACAGCGACGAGTAAAATGTACATGAAAGGAACCAAAAAAATAAAAAATTCTGTCAAGCACTTCAAAATTTGTGTCCCTCCCCCGTACAATACTATCTCCTCTATCAGAGATGAAAACGGAGCAATTATTTTGGACCCGGGTCTGTAACCAACCCGTACCAGACCCAAAAAAATGTGTTTTGAATTCTAATATCTATACCTATATACAGGGATCTTAGGAAAGTCAGTTTACCCCCTATAACATTTAAACCGCGTATCGTACCACCATGGAATCAGCGCGTACCTATAGGAAAGTGACCATGCTCAATCGATAAGACGTGCTATAACGAAGTAAATTTCTCCGTCATTTATATCCGCGCCAGGATTCGAACCCGGATCCCTTCATTCCGGAATAAGTTGCTCTACCAATTGAGCTACGCGGACGTTTTATTCTAATTCCTATCTGCCTCTATGTCGTGTGCGTCTTTCTGGCAGGTACGTCACATCTCCTGGTACGTTACATCATCTCCCCCGTATTTTTTTTTTTTATTCGAAGTGCTGGAGAAGGGATTCTCTTATTTTTTCTATCTCGCGATGTGGAAATAACATCACACCATTGCGAGATTTTGAACGGTCGGGTCATCCGGATAGTTCGGGCGCCATTATAACGAAGTAAATTTCTCCGTCATTTTTATCCGCGCCAGGATTCGAACCCGGGTCCCCTCATTCCGGAATAAGTCACTCTACCAATTGAGCTACGCGGACGTTTGTTCTGATTACTATCTGCCTCTATGTCGTGTGCGTCCTTCTGGCAGGTACGTCACATCTCCTGGTACGTTACAGTGCTTGTAGCGCCCCTAGTGGTAAAATACGGAACTTAGCAAACGTAACTCAGAAACCAAGAGATATACGAAAAAGGTACAGTTACAAAATGAAAGAGCAGTGTTTAATTAGCACAAAACAACACTTGCTTCAACAGAAACACTTATAGACAAGACAAGAAAACGCGAGATGTCCAGCTGCTAGCATGCGACAGCAATAGAAATGTGGTTACGTGATGTAACACGTAGTTATGCTAATTTCAAGTTTGACGTAAAATGGCGTCAGACAGCCGAAGGGCTATAAATGATGGGTGGCAATTGAGAGTGAATCAGAGTACGAGGTCGGCAGGTAGATGGCTATCTTCACGAATGACGAGTACTGTGATATGGTCTTGCTGTACGGCGAATGTCAGCAGAGTGCAAAAAAGGCTGCGAGGTTGTATAGAGTACTGTTTCCTACTCGTCAGCATCCAGCTGCACAGGCAATTGCCAAAGTTGTTCGGCGTCTGCGAGAAACAGGAAGAGTTACTGAGCGCTCATCGTTCCGGTCGTCTCATTGGTGCCGGTGTACGAGTACATCCTGCGGATGTTTTGGGCTAGGTTCTTGCAAATCCCCGAAGTAGTACAACGACAGTGAGCCGTGCGTGTGGATTATCGGCATCACGGGTGTGGAAAACTATGAAAGAACATGGTGCGCATCCCAACAGTGATGCTGTCGTGCAAAACCTGATGCACGGAGACCTTCAAAGGCGGTATGACTTTTGTAACTTCATCTTGAACTCCTTACAGGAAAAGCCGTGGTTTGTGGACAACATCCTATGGACCGACGAGTCAACGTCTACAATGGGCGGGATCATTAATCACCAGAACTCCCACTACTGGGATGTGAGAAATCCACACATGACGAGACAAGCACGCCATCAAGTACGCTGGTCACTTAATGTGTGGCGTGGAATGTGGCAAACATCCGTAATTGGACCTGTGTTCATTGAGGGAAATTTAACAGGTCAGCGTTACTTACAGTTATGTGGTCCAGTAAGCGATTGGTTGGATGATCTTCCTTTGAATACGTTACCGCGCATATGGTTTCATCATGACGGCTGTTTTTCGAACAAAACCTTTCCAGTTCGCTTGTTCTTATCTCGCATATTCGGCAACAATATTATTGGGGATGGTGGTTGTACGGAATGGCCGCCAAGGTCACCCGACCTAACACCAATGGACTTCTTCTTTTGGGGATACCTGAAGGATCAAGTGGAATTTTTAGCGTGGTAGATTTAAAGGTACACATCATCAAGGCCTGTAATTCTGTAACACCCGCGATGCTGCATGCTGTTCGAGATGCATTTCTGTCCGCAGTCCAGATACGCATCGTCGCTGATGGTACACACTTCAAACAATGCGTACGGTAGACTACTCGCCAGGTTAGTTGCACCTGTACTACAGGAACTCCGTGTTGCGCCTGTGTGGTTTTGTGTGTAATTTAAAGTTTACTACTTTAACATGTCTTGTCTTTTCTGTAAGTGTTTCTGTTCAACCAAGTGTCGTTTTGTGCTAATTAAACACCGCTTTTTCATTTTGTAACTGGACCTTTTTGCGTATCTCTCTTGGTTTCTGAGTTAGTTTTGATAAGTTCAGTGTTTCAACACTAGGGGGCGCTACAAGCACGTCTTATCGATTGAGCATGGTCACTTTCCTATAGGTACACGCTGCTTCCGTGGTGGTACGATACGGTTAGAGGGGGTTAACGGACTTTACCCCCTCTAACTTTCTAAGAACCCTGTATATGCAGAGAGTTCAGAAAGTATCTCCTCCCCCTCCCCGGGGGTATCTTACGTAGATTATAGGAAATCAAACAAACGAATTATGGAAAAGTATAATTTACTCACTAACCTACAGGAAGTATTGAAACTGTCGTCCTTCATTTGCAAGACGTAACCTAATTGTTCTACGTATGTTTTCAAACACATCTACGTGAGTCACAAAGTGCCTCAGCAGTAATATTAAAGTTGTCCCACCTAATTTCGATGGAGCTACAGTCAAAATATTTGAATTACGTAACTTGTTGTATGTTTAATTGTTTTGTTTTCTTGATAACATATCAAGCTTCAGAATATGTTTCACAGCAACACCAATTTTCACAAGCTTACGATGAGTTGAAAGTTTCCAAAATGTGGATGTTATTTTCACCATTGCCTCTCAGAAGGAAGAGACACTTTTCCCTCTGAGGACACTCTTCTTTTAATTTGCATGACAAATCATTTTCAGTCCGTGGGCACCAGTATCGAGCACAAAATTACACAGTGCGCATTTTTCTCAGAATACAATAATTTTTTTTTTTTTTTTTTTTTGCCTTTCAAAAATATAACGGAATTTGAACCGAGTCGAAATTGGGTCCTTGACCCAAACCCGTTTGACCCGCAAGAATCTTTCTACCCGTGGCCCATTTCCATCTCTGCCTCCTATAGCCCCATGGTCCTGAACTGCTGATGTCGCCACTGAGTAGCGCTGTTATTGTATAGCAAGCTATTTTTAAAGTAAAGTGGTTTGTAGAATTGCTACCAATAGAAAAGTGTTGTTGTAGCAGTAGCACGTTCTAAAATATAGTAGCTTGAAGAGAAAATTAAGTTGAAACATTCTGCTTTAAAAGAAAAAAAAAGAAAAAGGCTTGAAATCACGTGACATTTATATATTTCCTGAAGCGTTATTGGCAGGGACAGAGGAGTTGACTTGAAAGCTGGTCAAATAGTTAACCATAAAGTAATATCTTACTTACTTACTGTATGCTGAGAAGTCTCAATCAGCATGCTTAGACCGCGCGTGTGCTATCGCGCACCCTGTTTCAGTTCTTTCCTTGGGGGCCGTTGATTGTGAGATCCCATTCACTTAGTCAAAAAAAAAAAAAAAAAATGAATTCGCAGATACTTCTCGATAGTGTTTTGAATTCCCTATTCTAATCTATACTCGGGGCAAGGCTAACCTGACCATGGAGTTTAAGGTACGGAGTGTGTACTTCCACTGCATAATGTAGTTCCAGTTTAGAAGTCGTGTTCGAGCTAGAACTGAGACCTAACAAGAAAGATGACACCGTATTTTCGGGTGTAATAAGCATGTCTTTTAAATCCGTTCTGACGAAAATTAAATTTATCAAAGTTATTCAAAGTCAATGAAACCGTTATGGAAAACAATAGTATCTGACGGAAGAAAGAAGTTTCTCAATCGAGTTTTTAATCCCTCAGATATTGCTGCAAAACGGAATCGTGAACTTACGCCCTTTGGTTGTAGACTTGTGCGTTAGGAAAAACATGAATTTATATGAGAAACATTTCACACCGAAAACAGTCTCCAACAACGAAAGAACTTCTCAAATCGGACTCTTAAAAACAGAGATATCGACAAAAATAAGATGTGACTTTACGTGCCCGGGTGGAAAAACCATGTATTATTTTAGGATGAAAGTGTTCTCAAAAGATTTTTCCATATGAGCGGTATCGGTCCAAGAAAAAAATTTTAGTCGAGTTTTCAGGAGCCCAAATTTTGCTACAAATACATCAGAAGCAGAAATCATGCCCCGTTTTGGCCAACGCATTATTTACCAAACATTAGAAATTATGTGAAAAATATTTTCCATTAGGTCTTGTATGCGATAGAGGAAACATTTTTCAAAAATAACGCAGAAAACGCAATTTACCTTTGTGCTCCTTAACGGAAAGTCTACGATCCACTTGAAAACTTTGAATTTATATGAAAAACATTTTGCATCGGAAACACTATCCAACAAAGAAGGAATTCTTTAAATCGGACTCCCAGAAGCATAGATATTGACAAAAATAAGATATACATCTACGTCCTTTGGCGTAGAAACCATGTATTATTTCAATGTTCCTAAAAGGTTTGTCGACATGAGCAGTAACTGTCAATAAGCGATTTTTTTTGCAATCGAGATTTTAGAAGCTCGTATTTTGCTGTAAATACAACAGAAGCGGAAATTAAGATTTACGCCCCTTGGTGGCCAAACCATTTTTTCTACAAAAATTAGAAATTATGTGCAAACCATTACGCATCTGGAACTGTATCCGGTGCAGAAAGAATTTTTCAGATCGAAGATTTAGAAGCAGAGATATAGGGGGAAACGCAATTTACCTCTACTCTGCATACGGAAAGTCTATGAATTACTTGAAAATTTTGAAATGATATGAAAAACGTGTCACACTGAAAGCACTATCCAACAAAGAAGGAATTTTTCAAATCGGACTCCTAGAACTAGAGCTATTGACAAAAATATGATATACATCTACGCCCCCTGGCGGAGACGCTGTAAAATATTTAAGAAGAAAATATTCCGGAAAGGTTTATCGATGTGAGTGGCATCAGTCCACGAGAGAAGTTTTTCAATCGATATTTTAGAAGCTCAGATTTTATGGCAAATCCAACAGAAGCAAAAACTAACACTTATGCCCCCTGGTGGCCAAGGTATTCTTTACCAAAAATTTGAAGTTATATGCAAAAGATATTTCATGAGGAGGTGTATCCGCTGAAGAAATTTTTTTCAAATCGGAGTTTTAGAAGAAGAGTTATCGGGGAAAATGTAATTTACTTTTACGCCCCCTAGCGGAAAATCTATACGTAATATGAAAAAGTAACTATATGTAAAATACTCTTCGAAATAAACGGAATTGAAAGATAAAATTTTTTTTTTCAATCGGATGTTTAGAAGCAAATATGTGGAATAAAACGTATTTTTGAATCCGACATCATCTGCGTTAACGCCCTCTAGCGGCGAAATTGTAAATCGTAAAAAAAAAAACGAAATGAAGGATCATTATTCGCATATTTCAAGCTTCATAATGCAAAAAAAAAAAAATTCAAATCGGACTAATAGTTGCAGAGATATCGGGGTACAGACGGACGGACAGAGTGACGGACGGACGGACGGACAAACCGGTAACATAAGCACGATCTTTTTTTACAAAAGACGTGCTAAAATAGCACATGGATATATACATGCTCTAAATATCGTATGTACGCACATTAAGAAATGAAGATTCCAGTTTCGGTCGCGTTTCTAAACAAGAAAGATGACACCGAACTTTCGGGTGTAATAAGCACGTCTTTTGAATCCGTTCTGACGAAAATTAAATTTATCAAAGCTATTCAAAGTCAATGGAACCGGTATGCAAAACAATAGCATCTGACGGAAGAAAGAAGTTTTTCAGTCGGGTTTTTAATCCTTCGGAAATTGCTGTACACGGAATCGTGAACTTACGGCCTCTGGTTGCAGACTTGTGCGTTAAGAAAAACATGAATTTATATGAGAAACATTTCGCACCGTAAAAGTCCTCCAACACTGAAATAATTTTTCAAATCGGACTCTTAGAAACAGAGATATCGACAAAAATAAGATGTGACTTTACGTCCCCTGGTGGGAAAAACATGCATTATTTTAAGAAGAAAGTATTCTCAATAGGTTTTTCCATATGAGCACTATCGGTTCAAGAAAGAAAAAATTTAGTCGAGTTTTCAGGAGCCCAGATTTTGCTACAAATACTATGCCGTGCAAATTAATTGGGACAAGCTATTTTATTCTCAGAATTGTAATGTGATCGCCAGTTGATGTCGGAAACACACGTAAACCGGTTTTATCAGCTGTGAGGTGGTGTGACTGTTAGAATTTGGTAGTAAGAATGTGGTTTGACCGGTTTTAAACAGGAAATAGGCACTTCATCTTCAGTTGTGAGGTTTCGTGTGTGACAGATGGATGTTAATTTTTGCTCTATGTGAGTACGTGTTGCTTTCATGTATTGAAAAATGGATATTTCCCCAAGGAAGCGTGCAAAAATAATTGCTCTGAAGGATCACACTTCTATGACAGTGAGAGATGTCGCTTCTGCAGTTGGTGTAGGCAAATCAAGTGTATCAAGTCTGCTTACGCGATACAATGCATCTGGAAAATCGTCTCCAAAAAGGAGAGGTAAATGTGGAAGAAACCGAAAAACAACTCCACGAACTGATAAATATCTAATTAGAAATACTAAAATGAATCCAAAAAAAAAAACAAGCACCGACCTTCAAAGAGATTTATTGGCTAGTCGTTGTGATGTTAGTGATTCAACTGTACGCCGTAGGCTCCTGGAAATTTGCCGGAAGGCAAGAAGACCAACGAAAAAACAATATTTGAATGCGAAAATGAAGATAAAACGTTTAGCATGGGCCAAAAAATATAAATCATGGACTGCTGACGACTGGAAAAAGGTAATTTTCAGTAATGAAACTCATTTATTTGTGCAAGGTTACCAAGCAAATGTCGTTAGACGAAGCAACTGTGAGCCCTTAAGACCTGAGCATGTCAAACAAACTGTAAAACACCCTCTGAAACAGATGTTTTGGGGTTTTTTCACATCAAACGGCACTGGAAGTTTAGTTTCTGTTCAAGGTATGATGCGTTTAGTCAAGTACGTAGAAATATTACAACGTAGGATTGTTCCATTCTTGCAAACTTTTGACGGGACATTTCAACACGACTTGGCCCCATGTCACAATTCGAAATTGGTCAAGAATTTCATGCTGGAAAATTAAATTCATTTGCTTGATTGGCCTGGAAATTCACCAGACTTAAATCCCATAGAAAACGTCTGGGATTTGAAGAGACGTTTAGTTAAAATGGACTGTACAACCAAAGAACGCATGATAACGAATGCTATAAAAGTGTGGTTCCACGATTATGAAGTCAAAAATATGTGAACTCAATTAGTGGAGTCATTGCCAAAACGAATTCAAGAGGTTATTTCTGCTAAACGACGACATACTTCATACTAATACAGGTATTTATCAGTGTATATCAAGGCATAGAATGATATAAAGGGCATAATTTTGAAAAAAAGAGTAAATTTTTACTTTGTCCCAATTAATTTACGTCAGAAGCAGAAATAAACACTTATGCCCCTGGTGGCCAAATCATTCTTTACCAAGCATTAGAAATTATGTGAAAAATGTTTTCCATCAGGTCTTGTATGCGATAGTTTTAGAAGCAGATATAACGCAGAAAACAAAATGTACCTTTGTGCCCCCTAGCGGAAAGTCTATGATTTACTTGAACATTTTGAATTTATAGGAAAAACATTTCGCATCGGAAACACTATCCAACAAAGAAGGAATTTTTCAAATCGGACTCCTAGAAGTAGAGAGATTGACAAAAATAAGATATACATCTCCGCCTCCTGGCGTAGAAGCCGTGCATTATTTCAAGAAGAAAATGTTCCTAAAAGGTTTGTCGACATGAGTAGTATCGGTGAACAAACCACTTTTTTTTCAGTCGAGATTTTGGAAGCTCGAATTTTGCTGCAAATACATCAGAAGCGGAAATTGAGACTTACGCCGCCTGGTGGGCAAAACATTTTTTTTTCGAAAATTAGAAATTATGTGCAAAGGATTTCCCATCAGGAGATGTATCCGGTGCAAAAAGAAGTTTTCAAATCGGAGATTTAGAAGCAGAGATATAGGGGGAAAGCAATTTACCATTACGCCCCCTAGCGGAAAGTCTATGATTAAATTGAAAATTTTGAAATTATATGAAAAACATGTCACATTGGAAACACTATCCAACAAAAAATAAATTTTTCAAATCGGACTCTTAGAAGTATAGATATCGACAAAAATAAGATGTACATCTACGCCCTCTGGCGGAGAAACTGTGGTATATTTTAAGAACAAAATATTCGGAAAATGTTTATCGACGTGAGCGGCATCAGTCCAGGAAAGAAGTTTTTCAATCGATATTTTAGAAGCTCAGATTTTATGGCAAATCCAACAGAAGCAAAAATTAACGCTTACGCCCCCTGGTGGCCAAAGTATTCTTTACCAAAAATTTTAAGTTATATGCAAAAGATTTTTCATCAGGAGGTGTATCCGCTGAAGAAACATTTTTTCAAATCGGAGTTTTAGAAGAAGAGTTATCGGGGAAAATGTAATTCACTTCTACGCCCCCTAGCGGAAAATCTATGAGTAATTTGAAAAAGTAACTATATTTAAAATACTCTTCGACATAAACGGAATTGAAAGATAAAACAATTTTTTCAAACGGATGTTTAAAACGCATTTTTGAATCCGACATCATCTGCATTTACGCCCTCTAGCGGCGTAATTGTACGTAGTAAAAAAACGAAATGAAGGATCATCATTCGCATATTTCCAGCTACCCAATGCAAAAAGAATTTATCAAATCGGACTAATAGTTGCAGAGATATTGTGGGTATAGGCGGACGGACGGACAAACCGGTAACATAAGCACGATCATTTTTTACAAAAGACGTGCTAAAAAAGCACATGGATATACGTATACATATTCTAAATATCGTATGTACGCACATTAAGAAATGAAGATCCCAGTTTCGGTCGCGTTTCTAAAAATTACAAATATTCACATTTTGGCTAACAATTATCTCCACCCAGTCGCAGTAGATAACACGAGGATATCTACTGCGACATGTGGAGAGAATTGTTAGCCGGGGCGGGCAGATAATATATTGGGGGTCGTTGTAATGAGCTTACTCGTGACGTACGTAGACACGGCTTACTCCTTCGTCGTTGCTGTTTTAAAACACTCATTCAGAAATCGTTTGTTTGGTGGTCGGCAATGTTCAGAAGGTGTGTGGGGTGGAGGGGGCATCGTGATGGAACGCGCGGTTTCCTTTTGTCTCGCCTTCAGTCACCCTTAGGGGGAAGGGTCTGCGACACATGGCATCCCATTACTGCGCGGAGAAATACTGATAAACAAGAGATTTTTTTGCCGGCGAATCGGTTTCACAACCTTCACAGTGTAATCAGGTTAGCTTTGTCCCGAGTATAGTTAGACTGGAATATACTCCACGTAATGTGTTAAAACGCGTTGCATCTGATAATAATCGGAGCTAAAGAAAAATTATATTTGTGTACCTAGGTAATTTTCTTTGGTATTCAGCTCCTAATGTCGTATGTAAGAACGCACACATAAAGATCATATTTTTACATTTAGTTGGAGGATATATAACCTCCAACTAAATGTAAAAATATAGCCAAAATAATAAAAGTAGCTACTTTTTAGGAAAGGCACCCGTAGCAAGCCACTTTTTTAAGAATGTAGTTACAACAGTAGCTTAGTAGTTACAACTATTTAAAATGTAGTTACAACTATTTTAAAAAGTAGCTTTCAATCACTGTTAATTTCATTACCCAAGGTGACTTCATAGCATTCATACGAAAAACGTTTCTCAGTGCGTTCTTCAGACATTTCATTATATTGACGTTATACATAATTTCTGACAGTAGTTAAGTAAATCCCAAGTAACGAATTTCGATATGATCGATGCGTAACGGAAGTAATCAAAACCAATGTTGAAACCTGATTTTTTAATGCTGTTACATGAAGTGGCGCAACAATAGCTCATTTCTTTGTTACTCAACAATATATATTACTAAACTACCACCGAATATTATTTCATCACGTTTTTCATAAAGGTAACAATATCTGATTGCAATCTGCGTTAATTACGAAAACCTGATGCTAAATGTGATAAAGCCATCACAAAACCGCAATTTTGATGCTATGGAAATGGCGCATCGAGCGGGTACCTGCTTTTGACGAAAGCTATAAAATGATGTATAACGCGATGGGGTTTTAGCCTGTATCGTTGAGCAAGAAAGAAATGAACTTTAGTCAGTAGATATATTTTACCAAGATTTACCCATTAACCTCAATAACACATTTACGATTCAGCTTTTCTTTCTGTCTGGGAGTCAGATTTTAGCCTGAGCATGCGCAGATGGACTTCCCTAGCTATATCGTATTTTATCAGAGTCAGGGTCGTTTCTTACGTTCGTCTGAATCTGGATAATATGTAATGATGATAATAATTGTTTTTGAAAAACTAAACAGTCAAAATACTTACTATTACCACCGCCATAGTCTAGTAAACATTTACTTTTATGACCCACATATCTTCTTTGATTGGTTTTGCGACAATTATATTAATTAATCCAGCTACCTAAATACCGCTCAATATCACGAATCTTACTGTTTGCTGTTGTGATTTAATTCCGCTTAATATGCACAGGATTAGCTCGGTGTGATCTTTAGTGACGCGAATAAATGCAATGTGTTGTACTTAAGTAAATGTATTCTCTCGAGTCATTTAGTTTATTTCACACCCACAAAGATCTTCGCATACGGAAGGTACATAGCATAAATTACCCACAATCTGTACCAGGGTACTCTCTCGATTTCTATTTTTGCGCGTTTTCTGCATATCGTACATAAAAGATGGAAAATGCATACGCTATGGAAAAGTGTGCTTTTAGTTAATTGGTTCATATCAGACTTATGAGAATAAAGGACCACGTTTGCGAAAGTCACTATATAAACATAGTAAAATCGCAAATATATAGTCATCATTACGAAATATGTGGACAACAAATGTCACAATTTTGTTTCTTAATGTTTTTCTCTATCCGTTCGTTTGAAAACTTATTTGTTAGGTGAGTGTAATATCCTAATGGAAGGGCAAACTCCAGGCAAACTAAGTTACGTGGTACTGGGGACCTATATCTTACTGCAGGAGTATAAATGATCAGGTGTGGCAGCAATGTAAACAGGCATTCTACCAAATGGTAGCATAAGACGGGTGGGAATCACCCATCCGTCTTCCTCAGGCACCCATACAAATTTATCTGTTGCTGCTGTGCACCCTTTAAGTCACTGATAAGAATACCTCCGCTTTAAAAAAATAGAAACCTTATATTGACCGTTATTTGAATTTTTAGGGAATAACCAAGGGATATTTTCAGCCGGTATGTACGCATACCAGCAAACTTTTTCAAGGAAGGTACTAACACTTCTGAAAATTTAGCAAGGGTAGCTCTAAGCATCAGCAAGTTGGACTATCACGCAATCCCACGCCAATTGATCCAATCAAATGATTTTGACTGTAACACCAACAAGGGCATTAATACACCTGAAGACTGTAAGTTCACTGATGTTCATTAAGTTGGTCGGTCCTCCTCTACGTGTGTTTCGATCTTTACCTTACGTAAATTCCTGGTTCCTGAAAAGTACACATCTAGAATCTGACACTAAGAGCAAGGTATGGACACGTCAAAATGGCAGACACAATGCATTAGTGGCTTTATGGAATCTACTTTGATATAAGGTACTATAACGAAGTAAATTTCTCCGTCATTTTTGGTCCACGCCGAGGATCGAACCCGAATCCACTTATTCCGGAACAAGTCGCTCTACCAACTGAGCTACGCAGACGTTCGTTCTCGCTGCTATCTGCCTTTGTGTCGTGTGCGTCCTGTGGGACAGGCACGTCACTTCCACCCCCCCGAAAGAGGGCTGGGGGCATGGCCCATGGGTCAGCCGTGACCATGAATCGTCGTAGGCAGCCATCCTCTGAAGAACGTGCACTTGAGAACTCCCAGTCAATCTGGTGTGTGGAATGCAACATCACACACATTTATTTTTCGAAGCGCTGTAGAAGGGATTCTCTTATTTTTCCCATCTCACGGTGTGGAAAGAACATCACACCATTGCGAAATCTTTAACAGCCGGGTCATCCGAGAAGTTCGGGCGTCATTATAACGAAGTAAATTTCTCCGTCATTTTTGGTCGACGCCGGGATCGAACCCAAGTCCACTTATTCCAGAACAAGTCGCTCTACCAACTGAGCTACGCAGACGTTCGTTCTCGCTGCTATCTGTCTTTATGTCGTGTGCGTTTGCGGGGAAGGCACAACAAAGTACTCATATTTGTTGTTTTTATTATGACTATTACTATTAAATAATTTAAATTTACTACTAATAATAATGATAATAGTAATTATAACAATTACTATTAGCGTTTATATTGTACCGGTGAAAACAATGGAGCAGCGTAATGGGGATGGGATGACAGAGAGAGAGAGAAAGTACCGGTAAACTTTATTTTTGAAAAAAAAACCCACTGGGAATAGCATCAATTTTTTTTTCAGTAATTCTATGTATAATATTCATCAATTTATTGCAGTGCAAGCATATGCATGCTAAGAACAAAGCATATATTTTAGTATATTTATATCATTTAGAAGAGGTGAGGGATTATGTGGCACATACAGCAAATACTTACTTGAACTGTACATAAGTGTGGCACATTCACTAGGAGAACATAAACTACGCATATTTATGAAACTTTTCCAAGATCCTGGCTTGAGAATCATATATTAAGAGTGATGATGGAAGAGAGGAATAACTTGATCGCAAAAACCTACTTTTCAGAAGTGCATACTCTATACAGTTTATACATACACAGAGACACAAGTGAATGGAATACAGGAGGTGGTTCGTACGACTTTCAAGGGACTGATATTAAAATACGTGTAGGTGTAATACGCGTACTAAAAATTAAGAGTGTGCTGAATTATGTATCCGTCCCAGTATAAGAAATCTTTCACGGATTCAATCGTACCCTTAATTGTCGTGTAATCGAAGTTGCATTGTAAATTTTTGGAAGCGTGCGTGTAGAGTTCGGGTAACTATTGGACAGTCACGTCCTGAGCTCTAGCATTGGAGAGAATTATTCATTAGGAGAACGAACACTCATTACACTGGACTTAGGATATAAGTCAAGAGCTCAAGGACCCATTGAACTTCATGTCCTCAGTTCCAGGACAAAAAAGGTCTTACCCAAAGCTCGAGTATCTATTGAGCTTAATATCCTGAGCTCCAAATCCAAAAGGTTTTATCCAAAGATCAAGCACTCATTGGACTTCATGTCTTGAAATCCAGACCCAAACGGTCTTACCCAAAGCTCAAGCGCTCATTAGACTTCTAGTCTTGAAGGCCAGGTCCGAAAGCCCTTATCCAAAGCTAGAGCACTCATTAGCCATGAAAGCACCATGTTGCCATCAACACCTAAAACGGGGCCTAAAAGATTGAACAGACTTAAATCGATTAATAATAAGCATTCACAATTCAGTGCATATACGTCAGAGGGAGCGATTTTTTGTGCTGGCGGTCGCAGGAAGCTGATTGAACTTCGCGCTTAAATGATATTTAAAATTAATGTTTGTGTTGTATTGTTTGTTAACATTTTGAGATTTTGTTAAGACTCCGTGGATTTTGAGGACTGTGAGCAGTTCATTGGGACAGCACAATGTGTAAAATTATTTTCTGAAACTTCCAAATTAAATTTCATAAGACTACATCTACATTAAACACGGCAGGCATTTTTAATTAACCATCACGTCCTGTAGTCAGTCTCTTTCTGAGTAACACAAAGGGAAGGCAAAAAAATATATTATACAAGTACTTAATTTTAAATATGTAAAGTTCTGTCATGTGAGTCATCCACAGTTTATGCTCTGCGTTGTAACTTATCTCGTGTTTTCGAAAAATCAAACATTTCTTTCGAAAACTTTCTTTTATTGTCTTAGGAAAACCATACAAGTTGTCCTCCCAAAATATGTGTAACGGGAATTTTCTGCATGTGTTTTAAAAGTGATAGAAACAAAATCCATATTTTTCTAAAGTTATGTATCGCTAGGGAAAAGGAGTTCTGTTAGATGATCTTAAAAACGTGTGAAGAAACTAGGGCATGTAGGTCAACATCGTGCAGCTCCCACAGGGGGTAAAAAGTCAAGACTTCCGGTATTTCGGTTTTGGGCGTGTGAGATCCCTTAACCGTCCTAAAAACATAAAAAGTGGGCTATACGCCCAAGAGCATATGCTTTCACCAAAAACTCAGAAAGAACGTTCAGGCCTTTAGAGGGTTTCTCTGCAGATACGGAAACGTGAGGATTCTACTTGCTGCTGCAACCAAGCGTTTTCCTGGTGCATTCTGGGCTAGTCATTAGTAAAATCTTAATCCTAAGTACCTGTTCGATATTGACATTGGTACATATGTCTAACAGCTACTGTTGTTCAGTACTCAAATATTTTCTGTCAATATCCGGAAGAGTCACCTTATTATCTTGAATTTCGCCGCTGAGAGGCATTTAAAATTTTAATATGATCTGTGATCTGCCAACAGGACCAAAATACTTTTTTGTGCCGCTGCTTGATCCGTCAGTGAGTTGAAACAAGTGACGGAGCGGCAGTTCATTGCCGTGTAGCATGCACACAACCCTATAAAATGACCTCTGACAAGCTTCTTCAACGATCCGCGCCGCGTGACTCATATTTGGCACCAAGTTCTTAGATGTAGTATCCAAGGGCGCGCATGGGTGGGGGTGGGGGCTCGAACCCCTTAGCCGTTGGTATGTATAGCCAAATTTTTTATAAATTTAAAACATTAAAATACATGAAACCTTTTTTTAAAGCATTTTTAAAAACAATAAGACATTAATGAATGATTGCAATTATCAAACTTATTTATTTTTGTTGTATTTTAGTATCTTGTACATTTACTAAAATGTTTGTCAGCCTTGAAGGAGGTAAGGATTTTTCTTAGCCCCCCCCCTTCCCCTAAAAGTACTCATATGGGCGCCACTGGTAGTATCACATCCAGTTCCAACTAAATTTTTACAAATCTTGTAGAACCGTTTAACCCTTTAAGCGACCGATGTATAGGAACTAAATGGTGCCCAAATTTTTCAGCGCTCTTTGAACATAATTATTCACATGGCGGCTGGATTTTAGGACAGCTAAGACAAAACAATTCCTCGCCCTCTCATCTCAGTAGTACCAACTATTTTATTGTTTGTTCTATGACCCAATGGTGAAATGTGAAATGCTAGTCCCTCTGACACGGACACCATACTACTGGATAGAAACAAGTGATCGAAACGTCTTTTCTCTCCTTTCTTAGCTTTGTCGTTATTGTTATAGCACTTTTAGCAGGCAATGTGTCAGAAAGTATTAGTCTTAAACTTTCCCCTAAAGACCACTTTGAATAACACACCTAAAGAGAAAGCAACACTGCCCGATTAGAAGGTTCACTCGTTCCAGCGGTGATCAGTCCACTTCTTGGACAGCGAATATATTCGTTCGAACTAATTTCAGTCCATTTTGACGACCCGGAGTTAATTCGTTCCAGCCGATTAAAGAGTTAAGATACACCAAGGAGCCATTACATTATCACCACCTATTTAATAAGCAGTAGGACCCCGCTTTATCCAATAAAACAGCGGCCAATCGGTGAGGCATCGATTCGACGAGGTGACGGTAGATATCCTGGAATGTATGTTACCATAAGTCCTCCATTTCGCCTACATTTCAGGATGGTGGTATTTTAGCGCGAATCCGCTTTTTTCCAAGTCGACCACAAATGCTCTAGTGGGCTCATGTCAGGTGAGTTTGGAGGCCAGGGCATTAACAGAAAGTCACCACTAGAGCCACTCCTTGATGATTCTGGCAGTGTGGTATAGCGCATTATCCTGTCGGTAATGGCCATCCATCTGCAGCAGAGAACACAGTTGCCATGAATGGGTGAACGTGTTCCGCAACGATGTTCAGATACCTGAAAGCAGCCAGAGATTGTGCTATTGGGACAATTAATGGAGCCTAAAGTGTCCCAAGAAAACATTGCCCACGGCATAACACCGCTGCCGGCCTGTTTTCGTCCAACAGCGCATCCAGGTGCCATAGAATCCGTTGGTAGTAGGCGTATCCGCGCTCTCTCATCTACGTGATGCACCAGGAATCTTGATTCATTAGACCAGGCCACTTTCTTCTAGTCATCAACAGGCGAATCTCGATTATTTGGGGCCCATTTCATGCGCTGTCGGCGATGACGCGCAGTGAGTATGGGGACCCGGCTGTGTCTTCGGCTACGCAGGCCCAAGCGCATTAGGTTGCGATGAACTGTATGCTGCGACACATTGCCCTGATCCCAACTGTGGTAAGTGCAGGTGTTGTGTTGCACTGTGGCCTTGCGGTCGCTGTTAACAATGCGCGACAGTCTCCGCTGCCCTAAAGCATCAATGAGATGCGGACGACGAACGTATGGACGACGGCTCGTCGTTTGCCCATCTGTGCACCACTTCTGATACGTACTGATTACAGCGGCACGTGAACAGCCGACAAGCTTGCGCCGTTTCCGAGATCGTAGTTCCAAGACGCCGTGGTATCACCATTTGTCCTTTATTACTCTCCGATAAATCGGCAGATATTCCCATTCTGACTCCGAACACTCAACTAACTGAAAGCCTGTTCTGGGGTTGCATATATACTGCTCTGTGAACTTCACCTACGCCACCGTTCGGTGTCCAGGCGCGCTCATTTCTCTTGGATAAGGGTGGTCATAATGTAATGGCTTATCGGTGTATATTTACTGTTGTTGAGCCCTCAGGTGTCACCTGTCCTAAATATTTAGATACTGGGTCCACCACCAAAACAGTGAGCTATTACTTCACTGTCTTAATGTGTTTTTTGTCATACACCAAGGTATCATCTTTACGCCTATCCAAATACCGTGAGTACAATAGCTTCAAACTCATTGTCCATTGTTCCATCTCAGGTGTTAGTTAGCTAAGAACCCGATAATTCTGCTTGGCTGACGGTATTTACTCTTCCAATGCGCTGGATCTTCCTCTGATTTTCAGGACAATTTTTCCCTTCCTTTTCAGCAGCCTTTTTCTAGTCTCAATATCAACGCCTTCGGTTATCGTCTTCTGATATGTCCTTTAATCACGCAGGAAGGGTATATCAATTTTTTCCCACTTGTTCTTCTTGGTCTTGTACTTGGAATTGTTGATGTCAAAGATTTTACTTCTAGTACAATATGTAAATTTCTTTAATTTCTGTGGTCCAGTGTCTTCCCAAATTGCTTTCTTCAATGTCAAGAATTTGTTGTTGCGTGCTATGAACATCCCCACAATGAGCTCATGTGTCAATGACGGTTTATGCTGCTCTGTGAACTTCACCTGCCTTTGGTCTCCAGGCGCGCTCATTTCTCTTGGCTGGGGTTTGTCATAATGGAATGTCTCATGGGTTTATATGCATATCGCTCTTAACTGGGGATCTACGCAAATATTGAAGCTGAGAACGTGTTAGAAATCTTTGTCACGCTTACATCAACTCATCCCATCATCCATTAAGTGTTATGATTTTTATTGAATACGTTTTATATATTTTTCTTATCATTTAAGTAGCAGGTTACAGCTCACAAGAAAGCGTTCTTTAAAATCTTCTGCAGCGGCTATTCAGGAACTAGAATGGAATATTAAGCGAATAGTTGGTTTTCTCATACATCTTCGAAATTATGATCTAAAGCTATCTATTCATTGTTCCCAGTGGCTGACGGGTGTCCAGATCGCTCGATACTTTTGACAGGAATTCTACCAAAACGACTCACCAGAAAATTTCAGTACGTCTAAATGTTTCTTATCAGATGCTGTTTATACCAACTGATAAGGCTTGGTTTCGGTCTTTGTAATTTACTCCGAACTTAAAAAGAAAAACAACTATTGGACCACCAAAACAGTGGCTTGTAAATACACTACTGTGTGCGAAAATTGTATCCCCAAGAAAGAATCGCGCTATTCAAATGAAATTTACACTATACTGACAAAAGTCACAGGACACCTAGAAGAGAAACGCAAAATAGCATTTATTGACATACATTCGTAAGGTGTCGGTCCATCTTTGGCCTCAATGCATGCACTGACCCTTCGAGACATGCTTTCGACAAGTTTTTGGAATACAGCTTTAGGTATGCGCTTCCATTCAGTACATAATGCTGCCGTTAACTGTTGCTTAGTAGTAGGTTTTGGTTCCAAACTTCTTATGCGGCGCTCTAATTCATCCCATAAGTGCTCTATGGGATTAAGATCAGGGCTCTGTGCTGGCCAGTCCACACACGATACGGAATTATCGTCAAACCACACCGTAACAGTCCTTGCTTTATGGCTCGGTGCATCATCCTGCTAGCACCCAAAAAGGCTCGGTTCCATAGTATTGCCACAGAGTTGGTAGGGCGTAATTGTGCAGAATATTAAGGTAAACGTGCTAGTTAATAGGTTTGTCCACGATAACCAATGGGCCTGTACCATACCAGAAAAAACACCCCCACACGAGTACACTGCCAGCTCCAAACTTGACCGTAGGAATAGTACACTGTGGTAAATAGCCTTCGCCCGGCAACCGCCATACCCACACACGACCATCAGACAGATGGATCGTGTATATGGATTCATCAGTCCATAGGATCCGTTTCCATTGATCTACGGTCCACGATAAATGTTCTTTACACCATGCTAAACGACGAGTAGCATTCCGAGGCGAGATGAAAGGCTTATGAGCAGCCGCATGACCACGGTAACTCATGGAATGAAGTTCTCTGCAAGTGGTACGTGAACATACCTAGGTTCCAAAATTTTTACTCACCTGTACACTGAGGTCTTGTGCAGTACTCCATCGATTAGCTGCAACGAATCTCTTGAGGCTTCGACGTCCTCTGTCATTAACTTTCTTTGGTCTGCAGGTGCATTTTGCTGCTTCAGGCACGCCATGTGTCTTCCACTTATTCAATACATCCAAAACAGTTAACTTGGGTATGTTTAAACGCCTCTCGGTTTCTCTTATGGACAACCCACTAATATAACACCCAGCAGTCTTTCCTTTCTGAAAGTCAGTTCTCCCCATCCGCGAGATTTTCACTCAACCTCACAGTCCGATATGATCGAGGTCAGCTGTAGGCTTGTTTTTATACCGTTTGCAGCTGTACCGCGCATCTTAACAACGCAGCGGATCTATTCATTTGCTTTTGAAAGGGTATCCGGTGACTTTTGTGAATATATTGTATATTATAGATTCCTAATGCTAAAGGAGATACCTGATTACATTTGTACAGCTATACTGTATAAGGTTTTTTCGCTTCAAAACTGACTATCGTCTGAAGTCACCTCGAGCAAAAATAACAAAATCTACACGGCGTGAAACTGAATGGAAGAGGTTTTTGATACTCTCATGGGGCATAGCGTGCCAGTCTGCTTCTACGCGAGACCAGAGTTCATTTGTAGTGTCTGGCAGAAGATCTTAATGGGCCAGTCGCTTGCTACCTTGTCTCAGACATGTTCAGTCAAGGACATATCTGGAGAACTTGAAGGCCAGGTCGGGGAAGAAGTGATATTTGCCGTGCATGGAAGAGGTCTTGGACGATCCGGGGCACATGTGGCTGAGCATTGCCCTGCTGAAATATAGAACCACGTCAACTCTGAAGGAAGGGTATCAGCTCTGCCTCTAAAACATTCTTGCTGTATTGCTGGCTGTTGAGGGTTTCCTCAATTCATAACAGGTGAGATCTCGAATTGAACTCAATGGCGCCACGAACCATGACACTTGGCGTTGGGCCGGTATGAAGCTGCAAACTGCACGCTGCAATAAATCTGATTTTAAAAAAATTTATGATTCAATTCCATTTAGTAAAAATTTATGATTTAATTCCACTTAAATTCCATTGTAAAAATTTATGATTTAATTCCACTTAAAATTTATGACTTTATTCCACTATTAATTCCACGCTGCAAGTGTTCCACTTTTAATTGTGTTCCACTATAAATTCCACGCTGCAATGTGTTCCACTATTAATTCCACGCTGCATGTGTTCCACTATTAATTCCACGATGTGTTAAACTTTTAATTCCATAATTAATTCAATCATAATTAATTTCGTAATTAATAATAAATATGTAATTAATTCCATAATTAATTCAATCATAATTATTCATAATTAATTCCATCATAATTATTCATAATTAATTCCATCATATTAAGTCCATAATTAATAATTAATTTCTAATTATTTCCATAATTAATTCCATCATAATTATTCATAATTAATTCCATCATATTAATTCCATTATTAATAATTAATTTCTAATTAATTCCATTATTAATTCCATCATAATTATTCATAATTAATTCCATCATATTAATTCCATAATTAATAATTAATTCCATCATATTAATTCCATAATTAATTCCATCATAATTATTCATAATTAATTAATCCCATAATTAATTCCATCATAATTATTCATAATTAATTAATCCCATAATTAATTTCATCATAATTATTCATAATTAATTAATTCCCATAATTAATTCCATCATAATTATTCATAATTAATTCCATCATATTAATTCCATAATTAATTCCACCATAGTTAATTCCAGCAATGTGTTCCACTATTAATTCCAGCAATGTGTTCCACTATTAATTCCAGCAATGTGTTCCACTATTAATTCCAGCAATGTGTTCCACTATTAATTCCACGCTGTGTTCCACATTCATTCCACGCCACACTATTAATTCCACGCTGTTTTCCACATTAATTCCACGCCACATTATTAATTCCACATTCAATGTGTTCCACAATTTAATTCCACTATTAATTCCACGCAAAAATTTATGATTTAATTCCACTTAGTAAAAATTTATGAATTAATTCCACTTAAAATTTATGATTTAATTCCACTTAAAATTTATGATTTAATTCCACTATTAATTCCACGCTGCAATGTGTCGTTCATCACGATGTCTTCGAACACGTATGAGACCATCATGGTGCATCAAGCTGAATCGTGACTCGTCAGAAAACACGACGTGTTGCCAATCAGTGCGCCAATGTCTGTGTTAGAGACCCTATTGCAGCTTGAGGCGTCTGTGGTTGAGGGTCAAAGGGATGCTGGTTGCTAGCGACCAGTCCTCTGATAAGCACACAACGCCGAACTGTGCTGGAGGGCAAAGCCAGTCCTGTGTCAGTTCTCCACAGCTGTGCTAACACAGTGGATGTAGCTGTACGATCTGTCACTGCCATGCGGGAGAGGTGTGTGTTATCCCTTGCATTTCTGCGATTTTGCGGTCCATTTCCCAGATTTCTGTGCGTTCAGGCCTCATCTGTCCACTAACGCCACGTTTAAATTACTCTACTGACGTTCAGACCCGTACGAGTGGTAATTTCGCAGTAGGAAAATCTAGCTTCTCTCATCTGAACAATTTGAAAATCTCTTTGTCTCTGATACCTTCCTTGTGCTATGAGAAACTTTTTGTGCTGTATTTGTTAATTTTCGTAACATACTTTCTAGTCGCTGGTAGAAGTGAGTAGCTGTTGCTATTTCTGGATCTGTTATCAATTGTAGAAGTCCGTTTGATTGTTTTCCTAACTGGTTCCATTGACTTTGAATAACTTTGAATAATTTAATTCGCAGCAGAACGGATTCAAAAGACTTGCTCGGTACAATCGAAAATTCAGAGTCATCTTGTTTTTTTAATTTTGCTTTACGATTCCGCGCCTTCTACAGAAGGGGTTAAGGAAATCCCATTAGCAGTTCCAAGTTTAATTAAGACCGATGTAATTCATATGGCTTTTGATACACTATTTTCACACAAGGTGGCGTAAACGACATATTGGAATTTGCCACCACATTTGCGCTGGAAAAAGTCGTATTTTAAAAACCCTTCTCGAGAGTTTAAACGATTTTAAGATGAATGAAATTTTAGTTACAATTCCAAGATTTTCTGAGACTAAATTTTCAGTGCCGCAAAATTTTATGCTTTCTGGAATCTTACTGATTGGGTACTTTAAATTTAAAAGATAACTGCTTTGAAATTATCCCAGCAGGTTAACTTTGCGTACAGTGTTAAAACTAATCTGAATGCAAATAGATAGATTCCCCAGTGGCAGAATGGCCAGAAGCGTATATTTCGTGCTGATTCCCTAGTTGGGGTTGAGTCCCTGAGTAAGGCATGGATGGTTCTTCTCCTTCCCTGGAACCAGCTGCCCTAAGTTTGGGCTGGCCGACAGTTTAGTTGTGCTGGGTCGGAACTCATGTCAGCTTTACTGAAAAATCACTGTCACTGTTAAGACTAGTGACTGAAAGTAACACTTCGAATATCACTGTTAAGGTGTCACCGTTTTGGCCTCGGTAACCATCGCTTTATAATATAAATTTTCTTTTTGCAGAGTAGCTTTCCTCTAAGGGCTGTTGACCGCTCAAGATGAGCTAAGTGAGATCGTTATCACCATAATCGCGTCCGGATAAATGGTAGGAACGTGGGTCAGTGAAAGCGCTAATCTATACTCGCTAGTACAGATATGGAGTGAAAAGTGTTGAGTTTTCTCTTCCGCTGCATAATATAGTTCTATTCTAGAAGCTCGTACTTCAGCTTGAACTGGGACTTAAAAAGTACATAGTTGTTTTAAACTTTGTAAATTAAAAATAAAGATATCAGTTTGGTTCGCGTTTTAAAAAAATATAGATATTCGCGTCTTTGTGACACCATGGTCTCTATTAGTCGGACATGCGAGTTAGACAATTATAACTGGAAGATATCAGACAGTCAAATAGTTGAGGGGCACTAAACGTTTCTTTTTTGCTGTGGAAGAAATCGCTGATTGAAGAATGCGCGGAAAGCTTCCTTTTGTTCTGCCTCCCGTTACGGTAGCACACCCCCCAGAGATTGTGAGACTGTTCCCGACAGTTTGCCTCCCATCACTTCAGAGAAATTCTTAAAAACAATGAGATAACTCTTCGGTGAAAAGGTCTTTTTCTGCTTTCACTCTGTAGTCAGGTCACCTTTTCCTCCAGTATAGTTTTGCCGAAGTGGGAAACGATATCTTTTAATTTACTATTTTCCATTTAATGTTCAGCTTTTGTCTCACTGATTCCCTGTTCTGTTTGTGCTTCGTATGGTACCTCTCACAAACAAAGATTTTGTCACTGCTACGAGTAAGACGGTGACTCAAAGTTCCTCCTTCTTTACAGCTCCGTCACCACTGTCATAAACGATAATTTTGTCACCGTTTCTTCCATTGAAAGGTCACCGTGGCCAACATGACAGGAAACTTACTGTTAAACTCACCTCTACTGTTTATAGCCTTTAAAGAGGGTCATGGTGATCGTTAAACCTGGAGAAAAAAATACACTAAATTTCCTCACCTGGTAAAGATTCAAATTAGTTACTTAGGTTTATAATGTTATGCGGTATAATGCACATATTTCGATGCTCCAGCTTCACTCCCCGTTCCAGAAAACTAACCAGCACCCTGTTAAAGCAAGACGGCATGGTGTATACCTAAGAGTGGAAGGCATCATGATGAGAGTAAAAAAAAAAATATATATATTGTTATTCTGTTGCCCAAGGTAAATATCGGAGTCGGCTATCTCCAGCGTTTCCCCATCAATTGATAAATCTTCATTTCTTGCAAAAGTTAGTTTGGTCTTCTGAAAGTTCATTTTTAATCCCACTTCTTTACCCTTCTCAGCAAGTTGCTGGATTATACTCTGCAGTTTTGAAGAGATAGTTGCAAAAATGACGACGTCATCAGCAAAACGAAGGTGAGTTATTAGAGTCCATTAATATTCATCACTTTGTTTCCCAGTTCACTGATTGAATGACATTTTGCAATGTTGCGTTAAAGAGCGTGGGATATATGGTGTCACCTTGTCTCACTCCCTTTCCAATTTTTATTGGTGCTGTATCATCAAATAGCCGAACCTTTTCCCTTGCATTTCATAGCTGTTATTAATAAATGAAGAAATTAATCGGCGTATAAAACTTGGTTGGAGAGCTTTTGGAAGAAACAGTACGATTTTTAAGATCAACATGCCATTATGTCTTAAAAGAAAAGTGTTTAATCAATGCATCCTTCCAGTGCTCACGTACGGAGCAGAGACGTGGATCTTAACTGAAAAAGACATACAAACACTGCAGACAACTGAAAGAAGTATGGAGAGATTTATGCTTAGTGTAACCAGAAGATATAAGCAGAGGAACTCGTGTATAAGGAAAATTACAAGAGTGGGAGACATCATGATGAGAGTAAAATCCCTGAAATGGCAATGGGCTGGACATACTGCCAGGAGAACGGACCACAGATGGACAAACAAAATTTTAGACTGGATTCCAAGGGATAGGAAATAACCGAAAAGAAGACCCCATGGGAAATGGGCCGATGAAATTCGAAAGCATGCGAGAGTGATATGGAGGAGACTGGCCCAAGGCAGACCGTTGTGGAAGAAACTTGGGGAGACCTTCATCCAGCAGTAGATTGAGAATAAGTTTCTGCCAGCAAAACATGTACCACACCATACAGCCACCTCCACTGTGGAGACTATGCAGGATGAAACGAGTGCCTCACGTTTTTGCGCAAAATACGTACACCACCACCCACGGAGGTGAGTAAAAAAACGCGACTCGTCAGATCGTCCACCTTGCATGATCCTTGCACCAGGCAAGTCTTTTGTACCGATGAACCATGGTTTGGAGAGGATGTCGTCGCGGTCGTCTGCAGTTACAGCTTATACGTGCAACCATGCGACGCGTTGTCATAACAGATACTGCTCCGGGCTGACCTCTGTTGTATTAGGCAATCAACTGTTGAACAGTACTACGTCTGTTGACCTGTACGAGTCTTCGGACCCGGTGCTCACCTCTCACATCAACCTTTCACTATCCTGAGCAGTTTTGTCTCTGGGTTGTTATTTGAACATTTTCACGCCAGTCCTGATATACTTTAACTACGGCGGCTCGCGGACAACCCACCAGTTCGGCCGTTTGGGAAATCGAGGCGTCCACTCTCCGAGCTTCCACAATCTGTCCTTTCTCAAAGTCCGATAAATCCTTCCGTTTGCCCATCACGCTCCGAATTTTACTACCTACTGCTCCACTCACACGTTATACAGGATGATTTAGAACTAATGGGACAAACATTAAGGAGTGGTAGAGCACACTGCAACAAACATTTTTTGTGTAGGAGTGTATGGGCGAAAGTGACGCGTTGAGGCACACACACAAGAAAATTCCAGCTCACGTGCTATTCACAGATGAGGCGATTTTTACACACAAAGGTGTTTTAAATGTGCACAATTGTCATGTGTGGGCATCCTCTAACCCACCCGCTACACGTCCACATGCGTACCAAGAACGATTCTCTGTGAATGTGTGGACAGGGTATTGTGAACGACTTTCTGATTAGCCCATATCTACTACCAACGCGACTCGATGGCAGATGTTATCGTATTTTTCTGGAAGAGGTTTTACCAGAACTGCTTCAAGATGTACCACTGGCTATCCGACGAGGACTGTAGTTTCAGCATGATGGGGCGCCAGCCCATTTCAACATTAATGTGCGCAAATACCTGGATGGCACTCTTGGGGTGAGATGGATTGGCCGTGGTGGACCAGTCCGTTGGCTACCCCGATCGTCCGATTTATCGAGCTTCGATTACTTCTTATGGGGACATCTGAAATACCTCGTTTACGAGATTCCAGTTGACTCTGTTGAGGACCTATTCGCTCGAATATCCGTTGCGGCTGCACGTGTGCGAGAAATACCTGGCATATTTGAAACTGTACGCCAATCACCCCGTCGACGCTGCCACGAATGTATTACTGTTGGTGGACGCAATTAGAGCAATTATTGTAAACATTGCTGTAAAGAAGTACTTGTCAACGATGCTGTAAGTAAAATTTTATGTTTCCTTTCATGTCTGATTTTTGTGTTTGTGCCTCAACGCTTCACTAGCGCCCATACATTCCTATACAAAAACTTTTGTTGCAGTGTGCTCTACCACCCCTTAAAGTTTGTTTCATGAGGTCTCAATCACCTTGTATATGGTACATTGGTCGGCAAATCGCGTCTTCTTGGTAATCACGTTGCCAACGGGCCGCATCCACCTTGTATAGAGGTGGTCATAATACAGTGATCACTCGGTATGTATATATGTGTGATCGTGTGTATTATAAATAACATGTAATATTTATTGATTTAATATATACCGTATACACTGAAGAGCACTTGAATTAGGGATACCTGTCTAGTAACGTGTAGTACCAGCTTTCGCCCTGATGACGGCGTCGATTCGTCTCGGCATGGACTCGAAAAGACACCGGAAACGTTGGGAAGCCATACGGATCCACGACCCTTGAACAAGCTCCCACAGTTCACGAAGATTTGATGGAGGGCTGGCATCCCAGATGTGCCTCGAACTGGCATCCCAGATGTGCTCGTCAGGTGACCTAGCTGGCCAAGAAAGCAAGGTCACGTCGGTGGAGTATTCATCCAACCATTCGGATACAGTTCGGGAGTGATGGCACTGTGCATTGTCTTGTTGCAGGATGAGGTCCCCAGTGGGATGTCTAAGACGCACAAACGGGAGCAAACGGTCGTCCAGGATATCCCGGTAATGTTGACCTGTGAAGGACGATGTCACACGTACCAGGGGTCCCCTTTCAGTACACGTAAACAGTCCCCAGACGAGAATGCGACCCCCACCAGCTTGAAGAGTACCCTGCTGGCAACAAGGATCCATCGCTTCATGTGGTTTGCGCCGTACTCGTATCCTGCCATCCGCATGTACCAACGTGAATCTCGACTCATCAGTCCAGGCAACATTTTTCCACATGTCTAGGGTCGAGTGGCGATGTTCCCGCGCCCATGCTAATCTTTCCACCCTGTGATGTGCGGTCAGCAGCGGTACCCTCGTGGGACGATGGCTTTTGTACCCCATAGTGAGGAGATGGTTCTGGATGGTGTGGCTGCTTACACGTTTTTGTGCACCAGCGTTAAACTGCCGAGTGATTTCTTGCACTGTGGCCCGTCTATCCGCTGTTACAATGCGAGCTAGCCGACGATAACCCCGCTCATCCACATGCTGTTGTCCACGGCAGTTGGCACTTGCAGGGAGGGTTTTACCGGATTCGATGTACTTACGGTGCACCCGTGACACAGGGGCTCGTGAAAATCCCAATACCGGCACGACTTCCGTGATGGAGTGACCCATTCGTAGTGTCCCGACAATTTGCCCACGATGCTTAGATCCTTCGTCTTACCCATACTGCGTCCGATTCTAACTGATTCCCGTCGCATCACTCCTTATATTGTCGGATCGCTGCATACGTCATGTCGTTTCCGTTTTCAGGGCCGCCCACAGCGCCACATTTGCATAACGCCAGCTCTCTCTAATTCAATTGCTCTTTGTGTGCATTGAAGTATGCATTCTTTTGACATTTTATGCTTGCAATATCTCTACTTGTAGTCAAATCTAAAACTAAACTCTAAATGTTTGGTCCGCGATACCGTCGTATGTAGTACTGTTATGAGTTAAAGTTTCAGATTTTTTCTGGTCTCCTACCAAAGATATTTAGTTTTGAAAAGTGCTGTTTTCTTAAATTTCCGAACTATGAGAATTTTCAGAAGAAAAGTGGGGTAAGTCTCAGGGCTTAAATTAGGTGTGAAAACACAACTATTTTTCACCGCTTAGTAAAAAAGATTGACTTGTAGATTTTTTCCTTGCCTGCAATAACGTCCCTGTGAATACAGGACTTTTTTAAAAAAAGAGTGCTAAAAATGAAGGCTGAAATTTCGCCAATTAGAATTGCACTTAGGTGACAATGTCTACTAAGCAAACTTGTAGGTCATTTTTCTGAAAATCTTGCTTTCTTATTTTTTCTGAAAATCTTGCTTTTTTATTTTTTCTGAAAATCTTGCTTTTAGCCGCATGTTGATAGGATAAACAGGGGTAGAGATATTTCAGTTTCCGCAAACCATTTAAATTTGAAACAAATGCTGCTCCCTGTAATACAAATATGGCCACCACGTAAAAACAACAACAAAAAAGCAATAAAATTAAAGTAATGATCATTTTAAACCACCAGCATGTTAGGCTGATTGCACAATAAAAAATCAGATTTTCGAAAAATGGTCAAGCAACTATTTAATTTCTTTCTGGACCACTTTATATGGAAAGACTCTTGCCAAAAAATAAGAGAATATAAAATTAGACTCCAATAACAAATTCTGTATGAGTTAGAGGTCATTCTGAGTATATTAAACTCGGAGTAGAACAGGTAATAACACAGAAAGAAAGAACGCCAACAATGTGTGAATAAGTGGTACGGAAACTTAATTACCCGACTTCATACATATTAAACAGAGAGACTTCTACACGCGTGAATAAATTTAACACTTCCATATTTGGCCTAGGATGTTAAGACAATACTCAAAGCTATTAAGTTTTGAAAGTTCTTCAAACAACTGATCAGAAGATAGAACATCTTTGTGTTATACAAAGTCTGTAAAACAATAATTACTGCTATTATCCCGTCGCTATTCTTCGAATTACAAAGATGGTAGACAACCACTCATTAGCGCATTCGTACTATCTTAATTTGAATATGAAGAGCACGCAAATGATACATTTGCTGTTATAGCGATTTCACTTTGTATTCCAAAATGCATGTCCTCAATTTATTTGATTAGAATTTTCTTTTTTCTTTCATTGTCTGTAAGAGTGTGTTTATATCGACCAACAAAGTACGTATATAGCATCTAAAAATTGCTCATGCAGTTTTGTCTCATGCTTGTTGTCCTAAAATTGCTCATGCTTGTTGTCCTCGGTGAGAGTTGAGGCACTCAAGACCCTAATTTGTGAACCTTTCCCATACGTTCCAAGTGTCGCCCTACTGAGGCCTGATCACAGTCCATCTCAGTGGCTAATTCGCGTGTGGTTTGACGCGGATCCAAGTGGATGAGATGGTTCAAACGATCCTCATCGAAGTGAGGTGGACGACCTGAGCGTGGAGAGTCGTTGAGGTCAAAATTTCCACCTCGGAACCGCTCAAACCATTTGCGGGCTGTCCTCGGAGTAAATAACATCCTCCCCATACATAGCACAGATTTGTCGAGTGGCCTCAGGGGGCTGTGTATTCCGTGCTAAACTCGTAGACGAGCAGATGTCGGAAATGTTCATTCCTCTCTACTTGACACTCCATACTTCCGGACCTGAAAACCAACAAACCATTAGCCGCTATCACACAACGCAATATGATTTCGATACATGATACTGGCTACATTTTGATATACAACTGGCCATCTGCACCGTCTCTATTGACCTGGGAAACAGTCGTGAAATAAAACGGCATGAACTTATGCATCAACCCAACATATATAAATTTGGGTACGCTTCCCCAAAAAACACTAAGCTTATACAATGAGTGGTCCCTTTATTATGACCACCTGACAGTTTTAAGCAAATGATCTATGACTGCACGCTGTCGCCGCCAGCGGGGGATGCTAGTATAAAAAGGGAAAGCTTAGTGCTTGCGACAGTAGTAGCAGTGATTTTTGGGTGACGCGATGGGTAAAAAATCCGTTTTGACGGACTTTTAACGTGGGATGATTGTAGGAGCTCGGAGCCATGGAGCGAGTATCACCGAAACCGCCGCATTCGTGAAATGTTCCAGAGCAGCTGTTGTTAAAGTGTTTAAAGACTGGACTGTCAGCCAAAAGACTGGGTCTCTACGTGCAACGTGTGCTCGTCATCGACTAGTGACTGCTCGAGCAGAACGGAGAGTGTCCAGACTGGTAACAGACAACAGAAGGGCAACAGTGCAGCAAATTACAGACCATCTTAATCAAGGATCCCCTCGAATGATATCTGCAAGCACTGTTCGCCGTACACTGCATCGGATGGATTATGGCAGCCGAAGGCCTGTTCAAACACCTTTGCTGTCTGCAGTTAACAAGAGAAAACGTCTCCAGTTTGCACAGGAGCACAAGGATTGGACAGTCGATAATTGGAAACAAATTATGTGGTCCGAGGAATCACATTTTCAGTTGCACCATGCCGATGGCCGAGTGAGAGTTTGGCGGAAACAGCACGAAAGCGTGGACCCCAAATGCATTGCTACAACCCTTGAAGCTGGTGGAGGCAACGTTATGGTTTGGGGAATGTTTTACTGGCATGCTTTGGGCCCTTTAATTAGTGTTGAAGAACGTCTGACTGGCACATCATATCTAAACATCGTTGCGGGACAAGTGCGTCCTGTCATGTGTATGGTTTATCCCAATGGCTACTTTCAGTAAGATAATGCGTTCTGCCATAGTGCTCGCATTGTACAGGATTGGTTTTAGGAACATGCCGGTGAGTTTACTTTGCTTAGGTGGCCCCCACAATCTCCAGATTTCAACCCAATTGAGAATTTGTGGGATGAAGTTGAACGAGCCATCAGACAGCTGGATCCACAACCCTGCAATCTCACACTCCGGGAAAGTGCCATTCATCAAGCATGGTCTCAGATTCCACAAACCACCTATCGACATCTCATGGAGTCCATGCCACAAAGAATCAAAGCGGTATTAAAGGCAAAAAATGGCCCAACGAAGTATTGAGGGGGTGGTCGTAATATAAAGTGGCCACTCAGTGTATAATCCTTCCTACAAAAAGGGCAAACTATTTCATAGTTCCTACAATAATAGTAAAATTATTGTAAATATTTTAATAATTATTTTACCTTTCTAGAAATAATCACGAAATTATTCAAGTGTTGCTACAATACTCTAAAATTATTTAAGCCTCCTGCGTTAAGCCAATTGTTTTAAGAGTTTCTTCAATATTCGCAAACAGTTCAATCTTTGCTTTCACAATGACAGCATTTCATTTAGGCATCCGCTCATTAACAACAACGCAGTTTACGTAAGCGAACCTGGAGCAATGGCAAAATTATGTAGGGTATCCTTATCATGAAATTATTCAAGCGGTCCTAAAGGGATTCTGGAAGTCATTCTTCAAATTAACATACTAACATAAAGTTATCAAAGATTTAGGAATAAAAATATATCGTTGTATATTGCTTATTTCTAGTACACTTTATTTTTAATAAAACTATCGTCCAAACTCTGGCAAACGCCTAATTTTCCTCACAAAAATATATGGCGAGATGCCAGTTCTAACGTACCACTGAGGTGATGCATGGGTCACACATGGCAAGTTGCATCGATACTGTAACGGTAAGTTGGTTTGATATGAATGATGCATGAATCAAAACGGCAAGAATAAGCCTTTCTCGCTTAATTCAATCGGGAGAATATCTCTCACCGGAGTAGAAAGACACGGTTCAGAATCGACCTTCGGCAAAAAATAAAAAAATAAACTTTTCTTCACATTGGCGTCCGAACGTAAAATGGATCTTTTAGCCGTGAAGTTCGAAACAAATGTGTGACGAATCTTCCACACATTGATCAAGAATTAATAAAAGAAATTCCTTCTTTTACAGTGAGCTCGTTCAAGCTTGGTTTGTCGGGGGACCCGAGACATGCGATTTCTCTTCTTCTTCCTTTTTTTTTTTTTTTTTTTTTATGGTGGTTTAACTTCCACCATGACAACTCAGCTTTCTCAAGGGGGAGGAGGTATATACATGGGTTGGAGAGAATAATGTGAACACCTAGGAAAAGAAGGTTTTACGTAACTAATAGGGTGTGTGACCACCTTTGGCATTCAAAACTACCCGAATCCTTCTTGGAATGGACGCATAAAAATCTTTTATGGTGGTTAGTGGGATGTTACACCATTGTACATTCAGAAACTGCTCCAGGTCCTAGAGAGATGCAGGAGAATCACGGAACCTTACTCTGTTTTCCAGCATTGGCCGGATGATGTTTAAGTCCAGTGACTGTGGAGGCCAAAGAAAGTGCGAACGTTCGTCCTCATGTTCCTCAAATCATGATTGGACATTCCGAGCTGTGTGAATTGGGGTGTTATCTTCTTCATAGATGGCATATCCTGCAGGAAACAATGCCTGAGCCTTTGGATGGACTTGGTCTGCCAAAATGGATTCATACGCCCTGCCAGTCATCCGTCCTTTCAAGGTGATCAGGGGACCTGCTGAAAACCACGATATGACCGCCCACAGCATGACAGAACCACCACCATGCTGCACTGTTGGGAGCAGATAGTCTGGGTTGTACGCTTCTGACGGTGTTCTCCACACGTAAACACGCCCTGCGGTGGGGAATAGTGTGAAAGTGGATTTATCCGACCACATTACATGATTCCATGCATTGGTAGTCCACGTTGTATGCTCCTATCACCACTGTCGTCGTCGTTGAGCATTCACCTGGGTCACCTGAGGTTTTAGAATAGCAGCTCTGCCATGAATATCTTGTTTATACAGTTCCCTGCACACTATTTTCGTTTACATTGATACCTAGAGATGCAGATTGAGCTCCACACTAATATTCGGCGCCGTTAACTTCTTATTACGGGCAATAATCTTTTCTAATGTTTTCCTGTCTCTATCAGTCAGGGTCGTTTTCCAGCCGCTCTTGTGTTTCGCGCACGAGGTTTTTCCACGAACACGATATGCTGTCATAACGCTAGACACGCTTGCTCTCGATACCCCTACTACCCTGGCAACTGTTGTCACGGAGGCACCCACTAGCCAGCCACCAACAATTAGCCATCTTTCACAGTCTGCTAGGTCTCACATTTCGTCGTCACACTGAAAGAAATTTTGCAACAAGTTACATTAAATGCCCCAAAAACAGAACCTTGAGTTTCTAAACAAAGCTATTACGAGGGTGATAAAAAAATGTTCTGCACACGTTAATCTAAAACAGAAGAGGATCGTGTAATCGGGAAACGGATTGCTTCATGTCAAGGTCAGACTCTCAGCAACGCAGTGGTGTCAGAACGACGCATTATCATTTGCTGTGTGGAAATGGGAGCGTTTGGAAATGAAAGCGTGCAGCTCCTCAGGTCGAGTCACGGCGTTAGACCAGTGTTCGTACGTGAAAATAGAAACTCTGCGGGAAAATCCACACTGCTTTGCAAGAAGTTTGTGGGGAAGGAACCTTTGATCGAAGCACAATTTCTCGCTGAGCACCGCGCTTTCGGTAGTGCCGAAGCAGCATCGAAGATGATCACCGCTCAGGCCTACCTCAAACTACGACAGACAAAACATCTGTCACCATTGGTGCAACGCTTCTCGAAGGGAATCGCCTTTTGACAGTCGAGAAGATTTCTCATCAGGCAAATTTGTCCACCATGTCTGTTCACCGGCTTTTGACCGACCACTTGGAAAAAGAAAAGTCGCCGCGTACTGGGTGACTCATCAACTCACCCCCGAGCAGAAGGCAGCCAGAGTGAGCATCGCACAGGATAACCTCCATAGGTTCAAAAGAGAGGGCGACACTTTCCTGAACAGAACTGTCGCAATTGATGAGACTTGGACCCGTGATTTTGAGCCGCAACTGAAGTCACAATCAGTGGAATGGAGGCATCCAAGTATCCCACGCTTCTCAAAGTGTCGTTGGCAACAATATAAAGTGAAGCAAATGATGATTTTTTACGTATGATGCCCAGGGTGTTGTGGTTTTTAATCGAGTGCCGGTAGGGCAAAATGTCAACGCACAATACTATCGTGACTTTCTGAGGACAAAATTGAGACCGCAAATTCGTCAAAATCACCCCAGCTTGTTGGAAGCAGGAGCAATCTTGCTGCATGACAATGCATCATGTCATGGTGTAGTGTCGGTATGGGGTCTTTTGTCGAAATATGGCTGGGAAACTTTATCTCACCCACCATACTGCCCTGATCTCAGTTCACCCGACTTTAATCTTTTCCCAAAGTTTAAAAAAAGGCTTGGTGGCATCCGCTACGAATCGCTGGACGAACTATCATTGGACGGGATCCGAGTAATACGACAGCTGAACAAAGATGGCGTACTATGGGGCATTCAGGACCTACCTCACCGCTGACAAGCTGTCATTAGCAGCGGAGAGGAGAAGCATTGAACGTCAATAAGGTAACTTTTCTCAAAAATGGACAGCGTGCTGAACTTTTGTTAGTACCCACGTAGAACCAAAAAGTGGCGGATAGTTTCCGTATTGCGACGTACGCAGCTGTATTAAAAGTCACATCTCTGAGCATGGTGTTCACATTATTCTCTCCAACCCCTGCATGTGACGTATCGCTAAGGTGACGAATGAGTCAAAACAGCAAGTTGCAGCGATAAGTTCTGGCGTAGCCCAGTCTCAAGGACATCCAGCTCTGGAGTTGGAGGACGTGGGCTCGAATCTTACTATCGACAGAGAAGGTCCTTTCTTTACACAGTATGTTAAAACACCTGTTCTCGTCACATACATGTCTTTCTCCAACACGTACAACGGCACGTGATCACAGTGCAGGTATAAATCGGGCAGACACCCTTGTTGAGCATCGGTTAGCGTTCGATTGAGAGTCAGAATGGGTAAAATGAGTGATCCGAGCAACTACGAACATAGCATAATATTTGGCAGCAGGTGTGTAGATTAGAGCATCTCCTGTGCTTTTCCCGTGCAGACGAGCAACTGTTCACTGTGAACGGTTCTAGTCGCCAAAAAATTCCAATAATCTGCAATTCTGTGGATAATACTAACTGGTGAATCAGGGGTGCGAAGGTTATGGTGACATGTTTGTCAGCTGTTGTAGGCAATTTGCAAGTTTGTCCAATACGCGTTGCGTTCAGAGATGATCCCTGGCAAGCCAGTATTGAATTTCGCGATGATTTGTTTGGCTATTGCCTATCTTTTCGCTTGCACAATTCTCGCCAATATGCCTTGAGCAGTTTCCTCCACTAACTCCTTATGTCAACAGGATCGTTGATTGCTAGAAGCTTTCTACATGTCACACCATTCACTGTTAACCTTTGTTACGGTTGTTCGTGAAAAACCGACGAAGACGGCAGTTAGGAAGATGCTAGAACCGGCATTTCTGGCGCCATTGTCACTTCCCGTTTAAAAAAGCTCAGATCACTTGTTTTTCTCATTCCAGCACTCAATCAAACGTTAACTAATATTGGACTACCTGCTCTGCCTGATGTGACTCCGCACACGACGTTTAGTGCTGTCTTAAGTGTCGGAATGAGCCATTTATGAGACGAGGACAGGTGCACCTAATAAACTGATACCTTGGCAATTCTGGCGCCATTGTCACGCCACGTTTAAGTAGCTCAGATGACTCGCTTTGCCCATTCCGATCCTCAATCAAATGCTAACTGATACTCGACGAGCTGGTCTGCCTGACGTAACTCCGCCGACAGCGTTTATGTGCCGTCTTGAGTGTCGAAATGAGCTATTTATGAGACTAATAAACAGACATCTTGGTTTACATGGAAGTAATCTGAAGATTTCCTCGAATTAAGTTTGAAAAAATCCACGACAGCACTATTAAACAGAAAATATTTATTCAGGGAAAAGATGGTCAATTTTTTAAAGTTTTTTTTGCCTCTATATCGTTTTACTGACCTGTAAAGAGACAAAAACGTTTGGAGAAATGAAAAATTATCACCACAACAGTTGCATTAGCATTCGTGTTTCCTATTACTTTGCCCGTGTTCATTTCGTCCACGGTTTACTTTGTCCGCCGTTCACTTTGTGAGCTGTTCATTTAGTCCGTTGTTCATTTGGTCCAACGTTCAATTTGTCTAAAAAACCGGAGGTTTTACTTTCGTGCTACTAGTCAAAGGGTAATTAAGGCTGTCAAAGCACGATCAGATTTGTCTTAATATAGAGCACAAACACCACACCTCCCAATCATTATCGAAAAACGTAGGTTAAAAAACGTCTTTATTTACAATTAAAAGGGTTAGTTTAAAAGCTCTAGCAACCACTTTCGGGAACCACTATGGTCGCATCATCAGGCTAAGGGGTGAAATCATTATGAAGCGGTACATGACTTATATAGTAACAGGCATGAGCACAAGATTACAAATATGTAAATGAGATGAGTAAATAATATTAAATGTCAATCACTACAAACTATTTACAAAATTACTTAGATTATTTTGAGGGTTCCTCGCTTGGATATTCCAACATGAGATCTCTACAGGCATCTGGAACATAAACAGGCATATCCTCATTACAGCACTTAGGACCCAGTTTTATAATGTGAAGACTCTCAGTAAGCAACATAGAACTTTTTGTCGAGGCTGTTGATAACAAGTTTGCATTGTCCCAATCCGGTTTTAGGTCTCCCTCAATGACAGCTTTTGCCAAAGTCGAAGTAACTGCTCCTATGCAGAAGATTTCTATAACCCTCACTAGAAGTGTACCCACAACTACCTACGTGGGAAGTATAATCTATCTAAAACCAGTTGTTACTTTGCTAAAAAGCACCTGCAAAAATATTCTTTAGGTTTTGGTGTCAAGACCCAAAACATTTTTTCTATAATTAAGCATGACAGAAACACAATACCAACTCTATCCCATTTTGGTGTTTACAGTATCCCACTGTTGGACATTAATGGACAAACTGAAAATCTCTGCTATGTGGGTTCGACCTACAAAAGCCTGGGAATCAGATGGGCTGAACATAAATATGTATTTCGTAAAGGAGCAGTAACTTCGATTTTGGCAAAAACTGTCATTGAGGGAGACCTAAAACCGGATTGGGACAATGCAAACTTGTTATCAACAGCCTCGACAAAAAGTTCTATGTTGCTTACTGAGAGTCTTCACATTATAAAACTGGGACCTAAGTGCTGCAATGAGGATACACCTGTTTATGTTCCTAGTGCCTGGAGAGATCTCATGTTGGAATATACAAGCGAGGAACTCTCAAAATAACCTAAGTAATTTTGTAAATAGTTTGTAGTGATTGACATTTAATATCCTTTACTCATCTCATTTACATATTTGTAATCTTGTGCTCGTCCCTGTTACTATATAAGTCATGTACCGCTTCATAGGGATTTCACTTCTTAACCTGATGATGCGACCATAGTGGTTCGCGAAAGTACTCGCTAGAGCTTTTAAACTAACCCTCTTAATTGTAAACAAAGACGTTTTTTAACCTGCGTTTTTTGATAATGATTGGGAGGTGTGGTGTTTGTGCTCTATATTAAGACAAATCTGATCGTGCTTTGACAGCCTTAATTACCCTTTGTCCAATTTGTCCACATACATTTCGTCCTCAGAATGGATGGAATACCGTGGAAATTTCCTGTTTTGATGGAATTTTTGTTACTAGGCAGAAAGATGACACCGAATTTTTGGATGTAATGAGCACGTCTTTTGAATCCGTTCTGACGCGACTGAAATTTGTCAAAGCTATTCATAGTCAATGGAACCGGTTTGGAAAGCGATCAACCGGTTCCAACAATGGATAAAAGATCCAGAAATAGGAACATCCACGCAGTTCCACCAGCGGCTAAAAAGCATGTCACGAAAATTAACAAATGGCGAAAATGTTTCTAATAGTACATGGAAGGTACCAGAGACAAAGAGATTTTCAAATCGAACAGTTAAAAGGAGAAATATATAGTAGAACGAAACATGATTCAAGTCCACGTCTGCTAGCGGACGTGGAATTACATCATGTCAACTTATGCAAAAATGTTGTTTGACGTAAAAGCTGAAAATTGGGAAAAAATATTCTTCATGGAAAAAGCTATGCTAAGGGAACAGAACTTTTAAAATACTAATACGTCTCTCGAGAGCAGAGATAGCGAAAATAAAAAGTTTCGACTTTTACGGAGCTACCCCAATCTTTGCGTTATTTAAAGAGGATAATGCTCCACATTTCTGTTGTAGCGAATAGCATACAGTAAAGAAGAAATTTCTCAATAGTGTTTTTAGGAGCAGCTATACAGCTGCAAACTGAAGAACACAGACACCACCTACCGACAAAACTGTGAACTACAAAATTCCTCATATACTAGCCTAAAGTGTTCTACAAGGTAAATGGCACCCAGTTTTGAAATAATGTTTTAAACCACACATGTAGAAGCAGTGATATTGAGAAAAACAGATTAAGCAATTGCTCCTCTAGCGGCGAAGTTGTGCACTATTTTGAAAAAAAAAAAACACACGCAGAGTTTGCATAGTTAGTAGTATCTGACCGAAGAATGAAGTTTTTCAATCGGGTTTTTAGTCCAGCAGATATTGCTGTAAACGGAAACGTGAATTTGCGCCCTCTCGTGGCAGGCTCTTGCACTAACAAAAACTGAAATTATGTGAGAAACATTTCGCAGAGGAAACGCTCTCCAACAAAGAAAGAACTTTCCAAATCGGACTCTTAGAAGCAGAGATTTCGCAAAAATTAAATATGAATCTACGCTCCCTGGCAGAAAAACCATGCATTATTTTAAGGAGAAAGTATTCTCGAAAGGTTTTTCGATCTGAGCGGTATCGAAACACGAAATAATTTTTTTAATCGAGTTTTCAAGAGCTCAGATTTTCCTGCAAATACATCAGACGCAGAAATGAACACTTGCGCTCCCTGGTTGTCAAATATTCTGTATCAAATATTATAAATTATATTCAAAGCATTTCTCATCAGGAACTGTATCCAGTGCAGAAAGAATTTTTCAAATCAGACTTTTAGAAGCAGAGATATCAGGGAAAACGCAATTTACGTTTACGCCCCCTAGCGGAAAGTCTATGTATTACTTTAAAATTTTGAAATTATATGAGAAACATTTAACACCGGAAACGCTATCTAACAAAGAAGAATGTTTTTTCAAATCCGACTCTCAGAAGCAGAGATATTGACAGAAATAAGATATACATCAACGCCCCTGGTGGAGAAATCATGCATTATTTTATGAATAAAATATTCTCAAATGTTTATCGTCATGAGCGGTATCGGTCCACGAAAGAATCTTTTCAATCGAGCTTTGAGAAGCTCAGATTTTGTTGCAAATACCTACGAAGCAGAAATTAAAACTTACGCCCCCTGGTGGCCAAGCCATGTTTTATAAAAAATTAGAAATTACAATCAAAACATTTTCCACCAAGAGCAGTATTCCGTGCAGGAAGAATTTTTAAAATCGGACTTTTAGAAGCAGTTATAGCGTGGAAAACGCAATTTACCCTTACTCCCCATAGCGGAAAGTCAATGAATTGCTTGAACATTTTGAAATTATATGAAAAACATGTCGCACCAGAAACTCTATCCAACAAAGAAGATTTTTTTCAAATCGGACCATTAGAAGCAGAGATATTTACAAAAATAAGATATATATCTACGCCCCCTGGCGGAGAAACCGTGCGTTGTTTTAAAAAGAAAATATTTCGAAAACGTTTATCGACATGAGTAGTATTGGTCCACGAAATAATTTTTTCAATCGAGATTTTAGAAGCTCCTATCTTGCGGCAAATGTATCAGAATCAGAAATTAACACTCACGCTCCCTGGTGGCCAAGCCATTTCATACCAAAAATTAGTTATTATATGCAAAATATTTCCCATCAGGAGTTTTATCGCCTGCAGAAAGAATTTTTCAAATCGGAGTTCTGGAAGCAGAGATATCGGAAGAAACGCAATTTACTTCTACCCACCCTAACGGACAATCTGGGCGTAACTTGAAAAAGTGACTATACCTAAAATAATTTTCGACATGAATGAAATCGAAAGCCGAAAACATTTTTTGAATTGGATGTTTAGAAGCAAATATACGGAATAAAATGTGTTTTAAATTCGATATCATCTGCGTTTACGCCCTCTAGAAGCGAAATTGAGAATCGTAAAAAAAAACGAAATAATGGATCATCATTCGCACATTTCAATCTTCCCAATGCAAAAACAATTTTTCAAATTGGACTATTAGTTGTAGAGATATGGTGTCTACAGACGGACGGACGGAAAAACCGATAACATAAGCACGATCTTTTTTTACAAAAGACGTGCTAAAAATAGAGGTCAGGGGACATTGCTCACATGTGATATTTTTTTCCTGTTTAAGTTTTTTAATTAAAATATAACAATTTTAAATGTTTTAAGAGTTCGAAGGACTTGGTGCAAAGGGTATCACACCTGAAACTAACAGAATTGAACGGATGTGCTCTTTACGGATGAGTCCCGTTTCAGTTCGACTACGGAATATGTACAAGTGTTCATCGAGAGAGAGCGCAAAACCATTCTCGCCATCTCCTCCGTTTATAAAACAAGGCACTTAACTTTGAAGAGCTTTTTAACTCTTTCGTATGGAACGATGTCAATCGCCATGACATTTATGAAAATTTTACGAAAATCTTTTAAGGTTTCGAAATACGTCTTGTATATTGTTTTCATATAGCTCTTAGCTTTTCAGTATATTTATTTTGCATTTTAATTATTAATTATTAATGATATCCGTGTTACTAATTTTCATACAATGCTTTCTATATGTGTTATTGGTGTTTAATGTGACAAAATATCCATGAAGTTATAATGGTGAAATAAAGTTTAGATTGATATTTACTGCGAATTAGCTGTGTGAAAGAAGGAAAATAGAGATTTTTTACATCAAGGAAAAAGAGGGCCTAAAAGATTCCTCTTCAGTCCAACACATTCATGACCATTGGAATAAACTTTTTACAAATCTGATTTTGCGAATAAAATACAGTATAATAGTAGCTCAATTAATACGAGTACTTAATACATTTTATTATTGCAATTACAATAATAACAAAATTTACTATTTAAAAATAGTATAATTATGGTAATGATCTGAATTTCTTGGCGTAGAATAAAAATCAAAGTTTCCATGTGGACGACGTATTTTTCGTATGGCCTGACAGAAAGGAGACTCTTCCGCTTTTCTTTGATAAAGTCAATTACATACACCCAGTTTCACTATGGAACTTGAACGCAATGGTACCTTACCTTATCTGGACGTCCTGGTAAACAAATCGTCTGACAACCACCTTCGCACAGAAGTCTATTATAAACCCACCTCCGTTCCCAACCTGATGCTCCGCAGTTCATTCTGCCCTAATTCTTAGAAGACAGCTTCTTCCGTTCTCAAATTAGAAGGGACTTCGCCGTCTCTTCCGATGTTCAGACTAGACAATGCAAGCTAAAAAACATATTCGAATTAGTGGCAGGATACACCTAGAACCAGGTACGACATTTTATCGAAAAATCCAGATCCAGTCCTGTTAATCCTCCTGTGCCGCAATTAAGCTACTGGGCTGTATTCCCTACATATCACGTGTTTCTTATCAACTCAAGAACGAGCTCAGGATGGTTAACTTCTGTGTCAGCATAAGGTATCCGGCATCTTTATATACCATGCTTAAGAGAAATAATAACAAGCCCCCTCTTCTCAACGAGGCAGGTATTAATGCCATCCCAGTACAATATCCTGACGGCTCCAAGCGATACTACATCGGAATAACCAAGCGTTCATTCAGAATTAGACTCAACGAACATAAAAGAGACACAAGGGTCGGAAAAGTAACCACTGCCCTGTCCAAAGAAGTCAAGTTCAAGTCCGCTGATCGTGGGATGATATAAAGAAATTAGTTTTCCACTCTATGCCTAAATCTACTGCCATTAGCGAAACCTTAGAGATCATTTACCAACAGTGAATCCTAAAATGATAGCGTCTCTCTAGAATTGCTACGAGTTTGAAACCAGTTCGTCAAATATAATGCTGTATTTTCTCCCACGATATCGCGTGCCCAACCAACATGACTCCTCGTTTCTTCGAATGATTGCAGCTATTCATTTATTATCTAGTCAAATCACCGCGTTCAAATTGTTGAAATGTTCTATTATTCAGTTTGCAGTTTGCTATCTACCTTCCTTGAAAAAGCCATCTGGTTGATGTGAGAAAGCTTGGAAACTTTTATTTGTATTCTATGCCAAGAAATTCGAATCATTAGTATCGTTATGCTATTTTGAGTATAATTGGTGTAGAGTTTCTATTTATTAATTAAAGTTTACTATAACAGGGGTATCCCAAGGCACACAGGTTTCCCCCCCCTAATAATGTTTACCTTGTCGTTGCATATGAACAAAGTAACGAAACAACGTTCCGAATCATTCTTGTTGCAGTTTGTTGTTCGGTTACGGCATTTGGCATAATGTCAGGCGCTTTTAGCTCTTCAGTCATTGTAGTGTCTTAACATTTCTGGTTGTTGATTAATTTGAGTAAATCTAAAGCACACACACAGTATTTTTAAAGAACAATATTTTTTCTGTTTTGTAAGCCATGACCACCGGCCTAGCGCAGTTGGTTAAGTAGGCGGTATGCGTTGTGTGGGAGGCGGGCGTTTCTGACAGGTGTTTGAATCCTGGTCCTGCTGGTCATCTAGCATGCGGTTTTTCCGGGGTTTTCCGCAAACTCCCTCTGTTTGGGGACGCAAATGCGTAGATGGTTGCTTGTGAAGTCGGCCCCGGACGCACTGCGTCCCTAACCCGTATGCAGCAGAGGAATGGCAAGCCGGCCGCATTAATTTGCCGGTAATCTTCAAGGGCGCATTGTCGTCTTTGCGGAATTCAACCAGTCATGGGCGGGTGAGAGAGTAAGCAATGTCAGCCGACTTTTTTTTCTACCTAGCTACAAAAAAATTCGTTTAAAATAGAACATTTGAATGGTATTTCATCCATTCTGAAGAAGAAATGAATGTGGACAACGTGAATGGTGGACGAAATGAACAGTTGACTAAATGAACAGCGGACAAAGTCAACGGTGGACATAGTGAAGTGCGGACGAAATGAAAAGTGGAATAAATGAACAGTGGACAAAGTGAATGATGGACAAAGAGAACAGTGGACCAAATGAACTGGACTAAGTGAACGTGAACGAAATGAACAGCGGAGAAAGTGAACGGTAAACAAAAGGAACAGTGGACCAAATGAACTGGATTAAGTGAACGTGAACGAAATGAACAGCGGACCAAGTGAACGGCTGACAAATTGAATAGTGGGCGAAATGAACAGTGGACTAAATGAACAGCCGACAAAATGAACGGTGGACAAAGTGAACAATGGGTGAAATGAACAGTAGAATAAATGAACAGTGGACAAAGTGAACAATGGGTGAAATGAACAGTAGAATAAATGAACAGTGGACGAAGTGAACGGTGGACAAAGTGAACAGTGGACGAAATGACCTGGACTAAGTGAATGTGAACGAAATGAACAGCTGACAAAGTAAACGGCGGACAAAGTGAAGTGTGGACGAAATGAACAGTGGACTAAATGAACAGCGGACAAAGTGAACTGTGGACAAAGCGAACAGTAGACGAAATGAACTGGACCAAGTGAACGTGAACGAAATGAATAGCGGACAAAGTGAACGGCGGACCATGTGAAGTGTGTACGAAATGTACAGTGGACTAAATGAACAGCGGACAAAGTGAACGTGGACGAAATGAACACAGACAACGTGATCCATCACAAGCATTTGTACCATGGCAAATGCATTAACATTCTCAGCACGGTACGTTAATCCTTCTTTGAGGTTTTTGCTCTTCCTTCTTTTTTATGTTTTGATATTTCAAATGCGTTTTCCCCTTACTTTTGTCACGATTTTTACTCTCGATGAAAAAACGAGTGCACTTTCAATTTTGATTGACTGTTTTGACATCAGTATCCCTTCACGTCGCTCCTATCATAAGTTAAGCGACTAATTCGCATTCTAGGTTTTCCTCTGTGAGCATCAATCATTATTTGGCACTCCGGCATGAGACATTTAGCTATAATACCAACCTCTCAATTAAAATCTGCCCCCAATATCGACTGTGATTATTCTGCGTTGTAAAACCCGTCGGCATGTTTTAAGAGTTCGGGCATTAACACCAGAGACAGTCGTCTGAATGTTAAGGAGAAATCCCATCAGAATGAATTTTGAGGATGTAGTTATTTTTAGTGTTGAGGAAAGGTAAGAACTGTATGTCAATCAAGAACTTTGGGTATTAAGGCATAAAAATATGCTTTTCTTAATAAGTAGCAATCTTAGGTATGAATATGACTCAGATACATAGAGTTAACGTTGTTCGCGTATTAAGAAACTGATTAGAAAAATAAAGTACGAAACTTTTGATCAGACAAGCTACTGTTTGCAATATAAAGAGACTTTAACACGTGATATGAATACAATCAAAAATGAGAAAATAGGATTCGAGGACCATTTCCACTCTTTTTAAAGAAATAAAATAAAAAAAATTATTTCCTTTACAGGATAGAGAAAATATATATACACTGGCGTGCAAAAATTAAGGACGAGACGGTTGTTCGAATGTAACGTCGTGCAGAAATGCTCCACATCGACTCAAATCATACCATAAGATCCCCAAGATGCAAGAATATGGAACAAGTGAACAAAACCGTCCAAACAAGGAATCCAAAGGATACAAAGGCACTTTATTGAAAAGGTAGCTTCCAGCACAACTGGACAGAAGACAGAAACGTGACAGGCGGCTGCCAAGAAAAATCCAGACTTTAGTAGGAGATATGATCACCCCTGACTGCGTTGCAGGATCTACAACGTCTGTCCATGCTGAGGACGAGGTTGTCAAGGAGCTGTTGAGGCATCGCGGCCCATTCCTCTTGTAGCGCCAATCGCAGATGCGGAATCGTTGCTGGCGGCTGGTGACGTGCTGCCAAGCGTCTCCCGAGAAGGTCCCACACGTGTTCGATTGGATTTAGGTCCGGGGACCTTGCGGGCCAATCCATGCGTTGAATATCTTCACTCTCCAACAGCACTGCGACAGCCACTGTACGATGAGGTGTAGCGTTGTCGTCCATGAAAAAGAACTCAGGACGCACAGCACCTTTAATCAGACGCACGTGAGGCAGGAGAATATCGGTACAATAGCGGACACCAGTGCCTGAAACTCCTTGGAAGATGTGGTGGTCAGTACGGCTACCAAGCATGATACCGCCCCATACGAGAAATCCGCCAACTCCAAACCGGTCCCTTTCGATGATGTTGGAGGTGTGATTGCGTGTTTCCTGCTCTTTCCAGATGTGTATACGTCCAGAATTGTTCGTCAGACTAAATCGGCACTCATCTGTAAAGAGAACTAGACCCCATTACTGATGTATCCAGTTTTTGTGTTCCTGGCACCACAGAAACCGCCATTTTCGATGAGCAGTCGTTAATGGCACACACGGTACTGGTCGCCGTGCAAATAGACCACCTTTGTTCAGCCGCCTGGCCACGGTAAAATGCGATAACGAACGTGCAGTTGTCTGTTGCATGTGCCATGCGATTTCTCCCGCTGTCTGCCGTCTGTCTCTTCTCGCCTGTAGGACAATATACCAGTCGTCCGCCGTCGTGGTTGCTCGTGGACGACCACTGCTAAACTCTCGGACAGCTGTTCCTGTCGTTTGAAATGCTTTCCAAGCTCGTGAAACGATGCTGTGTGCGTCTCGAACTCCTCGGCCACACTAGTCATAATTCGACCTTCTTCCAACTTCCCAATGACGCGACCTCGGGTAAAGTCATCCAGATGTCGTCTACTGGATTGCCTGTTGGCCATATCACACGGTGGCAGCAACTCGACGTGGTTCAAACCGATGTACACCGTGCAATAGCTTTCACCGAATTGCTGAGCGTACACCAGCCGTCTCCTTTATACCCTTCCGGCCCTTGTCCCCTCCCCCGTCATGGTCATGCTGCATATATGCGCATGCCCTACCGTACCAGACCCTAGTCTATCTCCTGAGTGGTCTTTCGGTCTGTTCTGCCTGCTCATTCCGCTGTTATGCTAATTTCTCCTCTTCGTCCTTAATGTTTGCACACCAGTCTATTATCTCTATAAGGGTTTTTACTCTGAGTCCTATTTTGAGATAACGGCTGAACGTAAAGATATGGTTGAGGAATCAAAATAAAGGTCTTACCATGTAGATGGGCCGGTTGAAGGGAAAGATGAGATTGGTGCAACGGTTCAGGAGTGGTGGGGCGGCAAAGTTCCCATGTAAAGTCTATGGGAGAAGCGTGAGGTTGACATTCAATCGCCTGCGGTTGACTCACGCGCTGTTGAAAGCGGAAGCATGGAGGGACTGAGATAGTTCAAAATCCGAAGTATCTTTTCTGAGCAAACCGTTGCGCAAAGCAACGCTAGCAGGCATTCGTGTTAAAGTTCTTCTCATCGGAACAGCGAACACTCTGTAACATCTGATTGCGTTATGACGTTGGACTGTGTGATATATATATATACAATTTAATATTCATTCGATCCAGTTTATTCACGTAGGTAAGACATTTCCTATTATGTATAAATAAACATTTTGTTGACCATTGGTAGTGAAAATATTACGGGCGCCTGCTTGTAGTCCATTCAAGTCAAAAAAAAAAAAAAAACGAACCTGGACTATTGTCTTTACTCAAGTGGTTGAATGAATTTGTCAATCAAATAAAGCTTACATTTGTTGTTTCATATGAGTTTATTCTTTTCAAAAAAAAATCAAAACTAACCGTCGATTCCGACGGGTGAAGAGTATTCGCAACGCGAATCTCATTCCAACAACATTTACAAATACAGTTGTGACTGAAGATGAGAGTTAAAGAGTGCGCTATCCAGTTGAATTTTTGCACACGATCGAGATGAGTGAACTTCCGCCTCACATTTTACGACTGAAAAAGGGTGCAGTCGTGATTCTTATCACGAACTTGGCAGCCCCGGTGGCTCAGTGCTCTAAGCGCTGGCGTATGATGATTCGCTCGTGAAGGGCACGGGTTCGAATCCAGTGAGGCATGGATGTTGTGTTTGTCTTACGGCACTGGTTCTATCTCTTTCATGGAGCCAGTGACCCTGAATTAGGGACGTGCGGCTGCTTAGCCCATTGGGTTGCTCACGGTGGTCGTTAAACGTTCCATCAAAAAAAAATCACGAATCAGACTATTGTCTTTACTGAAGTGGTTGAATGAATTCGTCAATCAAATAAAGTTTACATTTGTTGTTTCATGAGTTCATTCTTTTCAAAAATAAAAATCACGAACCTGGACTATTGTGTTTACTGAAGTGGTTGAATGAATTCGTCAGTCAAATAAAGTTTACATTTGTTGTTTCATGAGTTCATTCTTTTCAAAAATAAAAATCACGAACCTGGACTATTGTCTTTACTGAAGTGGTTGAATGAATTCGTCAATCAAATAAAGTTTACATTTGTTGTTTCATATGAGTTTATTCTTTTCAAAAAAATCACGAACCTGGACTATTGTCTTTACTGAAGTGGTTGAATGAATTCGTCAATCAAATAAAGTTTACATTTGTTGTTTCATGAGTTCATTCTTTTCAAAAATAAAAATCACGAACCTGGACTATTGTCTTTACTGAAGTGATTGAATGAATTCGTCAATTAAATAAAGTTTACTTTTGTTGTTTCATATGAGTTTATTCTTTTCAAAAAAAAAATCACGAACCTGGACTATTGTCTTTACTGAAGTGGTTGAATGAATTCGTCAATCAAATAAAGTTTACATTTGTTGTTTCATGAGTTCATTCTTTTCAAAAATAAAAATCACGAACCTTGACTATTGTCTTTACTGAAGTGGTTGAATGAATTCGTCAATCAAATAAAGTTTACATTTGTTGTTTCATATGAGTTTATTCTTTTCAAAAAAAATCACGAACCTGGACTATTGTCTTTACTGAAGTGATTGAATGAATTCGTCAATCAAATAAAGTTTACATTTGTTGTTTCATGAGTTCATTCTTTTCAAAAATAAAAATCACGAACCTGGACTATTGTCTTTACTGAAGTGGTTGAATGAATTCGTCAATCAAATAAAGTTTACATTTGTTGTTTCATATGAGTTTATTCTTTTCAAAAAAAAATCACGAACCTGGACTATTGTCTTTACTGAAGTGGTTGAATGAATTCGTCAATCAAATAAAGTTTACATTTGTTGTTTCATGAGTTCATTCTTTTCAAAAATAAAAATCACGAACCTGGACTATTGTCTTTACTGAAGTGGTTAAATGAATTCGTCAATCAAATAAAGTTTACCTTTGTTGTTTTATGAGTTCATTATTTTAAAAAATAAAAAACACGAACCTGGCCTAGAAATAGAGGAAGAAAGTGAGCCAGGTTAGATCTGGCGTAGCGACAAGCGATCCTACATTAAAATTGAAACTTTGCGAGGAAAATCCCCTACCGAAATTCATAAAGCTTTGTGTGAAGTTTGTGGGGTCAGTGTAGTGGATCGTAGCACAGCGTCACGGTGGACTTCTTGTTTCCGCCAAAGTCGGGAAGGCATCGAAGATGACCCAAGAAACGGCCGGCCATCAGATGCAACGGACGACACTTCTGTGGTTATCGTCAACAGCATTTTGGAAGAAGATCGACGGAAAACTTGAAGAGATTGCATAGGAAGCAAACATGACTACCCCTTCGGTTTTTAGAATCCTAACTGATAAATTACAGAAGAGAAAAGTGCCTGCCAGATGGGTTCTGCATAATCTGAGTGAAGAGCAGCATACAGTTGGCAAAAGGATCGCAGAAGAATTGCTTCAGCGGTACGAGACAGAAGGCGAATTATAGAAGAGAAAAGTGGCTGCCAAATGGGTTCTGCACAATCTCAGTGAAGAGCAGCAAACAGTCGGCAAAAGGATCGCAAAAGAATTGCTTCAGCGGTACGAGACAGAAGGCGAATTATAGAAGAGAAAAGTGGCTGCCAAATGGGTTTCGCATAATCTGAGGCAAGAGCAGCACGCAGTTCGTGAAGGGATTGCAGAACAACTGCTTCAGCGGTACGAGACAGAAGACGAGCAGTTTCTGGACATAATTGTTGCTATAGACGAAACCTGGATACGAGAATTTGAACCAGAACTAAAAATCTCAGTCCGCTCAGTAGAAACATCCAAAACCTCCACGCCAGAACGCATTCCCCCGACAGCAATCGAAAGTTAAGCTGATGATGATTTATGACCTATGACCAGGTTTGAGTGATAGGAACAGGCAGAGTGCCCGATGGGACCACTGAAATAGCGAAATACTACAGAAGGTTTCTGCCAAAAATTTTTAGCTCTGAGATTCGCCACAGATGGCCAGACATGCTCGAAACTGGTGTCATCATTTTGCATGACAACTCGAGGGCGCATGTTGCCCGCATAGTAAGAGACATTCTGGAAACGTATGGATGGGGATTGCATCTACACGCAGCATGCAATCCTCACATGAGCCCACCAGACTATGACTTGTTCCCAAAACTGAAGGAGCCACTCTCTGGGAAACGATTGAGGATGTTTCTAATGAGGTAACCCGAGTAATCCGACGCCTCAACAATGGAGGTGTCCTGACTGGAATACAAGACTTGCCTAACGTTGGACCACTGTCATAACGAAACATGGAGATTGTTTCGAAGGCCTGTAAAAGTATGTTTTGAAATAAATTCGTTTTTTGAGATACCCCACAGTGTGCAAAACTTTTTAAATGGCGCTCGTAAAAAGAGCTCTTAGATCAGAGTATTTATGGTATAAATGTATGGTATAAAGATATGACAAAAATACTACCCTACAGTTACTGGTCCTTCTGGTGATGAACAACTGCATCACATAATTAATAATTTAATTTGCAGTTTGCTGTCTACCTTCCTTAAGAAAGCCATCTGGTTGATGTACGAAAGCTTGGAAACTTTGATTTCTATTCTACGCTAAGAAATTTCGGATCACTAGTGTAGTTACAGTATTTAACTCCATCATATTCCTAGCCGTTTCCAATTCCAAACCAAGAAAGGCTTAACATCCAGAAGGATGGTTTAAATAAAAACACGTGAACCATTAAATTTAGACCCATAGGAAATGATAGGAGCAGGAATGAAGAAGTCTTTTAACCATTCATTACAGTGAGTCCAAGTTCGAGTCCTGGTGAGGCATGGGTGGTGTGTTTGTCTTACGGCACTGGCTCTCTCTCCTTTCCCTGAAACCAGTGGCCCTAGATTAGAGACGCAAATTAGAGACTTCCTATTTACCTTCTACTTATAGCCCTCAAGGTAGTAGTTAAACCCTGAAACAAAACAAAAAAAAATTCGAAGAATGAAAAAACACTGTTTAATTATGGTTTCTGATGATGTTCACTGTGCCAAGATGCTTATGGCCAAGTCTGAAAAGCGAAGTAGAAGGTATTTAGGAAAATGAAGATCTTTGGGCTACCTTAAGCAAGAACTATGAATGATAGAATCAAACGGTTGGTTTTAATACTTTGTTTTTGTTGAGGGTTTAACGACCACTGTGAACAACTCAATGGACTATAAGAAGCCGCCCATCCCTAATTTAGGGTCACTGGTTTCCGGGAAAGGACAGAGCCAGTGCCGTAGGGCAAATATAACATCCATGCGTCGCTGGGATTCGAACCTACACCCACTTGGACGAGCAGCCATAACCCAGAGATTAGACAACTGAGCCACCGGGTCGGTGTTTCAATATTCATGAAGAAGGGACAGAAACACAGAAGTTGTAAGCGGCAAAGTTCAGGCGGGATGAAACTCATGGTGGTAAACAACAGATCTGCTCTTTGATAGGGAGCAAACAGAAGTGCTGAAAGATTTCCAAGCGAGAAACGATGCTCTACAATGTCCAGGCTTCTTCGATGAGAAGACGCCTGGAGAATAAACTAAATGCTTCAGAAAGGAAGATTCTGAAGTGTGTGATGACACCAGAAAGCACAGAACTAGAACAGGATAGTGCAGTATTAATATTTACAGTGCAAAAGATTCATTTACAAGAAGGGCCAAGAACAAAGCTTGCGTTGCTGTGTGGACATAATCTGAAAAGAACGAAGGCATTCATTAACAAGATGGCATTTGAAAAGGGGAGTAGAGGAAGACCTAAGGTTAGATGGGAGGGGTCTGTCTAAGCAAAAAACATGAAGGAAAAATATGAAAGAGGGATGTGGCAAAGAAGCTGAACCGAGAAGAGAGATCAGAGACAGTGACATCCACCAAAGGTGGCATTAATGAAGCTATATTAACAGTTTTTACATACAATAACCTAGAAAAATCTGAATCTGATTTGGAAAAAGTGAAAAATAAATCACTAATTTCGACTATGGGCGATATCTGAAGGAATCTGCACCATTGTGATATGCACAGTTGAGTCACATTATTGCGACCACCTTCTACTTTTGACATCAACAGCGCGTAGCCAATGAAAAAAGGCGCGTATGATAACTCACTCTTTTAGTGAGAAAAGTGTTTATTCAATTGATATGGGGAAGACCTCATAGCACTGTCCGTGATTTCTATTCATTCTCTATATAATTATTTACACGTTGAACTCCTTCTCCCCCTGCCAGTATTCGGTTTCACTAATCATCAGCGTTCGTTCCTTTTCCCCTTATCTCGGTTCACACTCGGGAGCGAAATCTCCTGCTACCTTCCCTTTTCGCCGCTTCCAACAGAATCCCGCTTCCCCCCTTTGCTCGACTCCTACTTCCCTATATCTCTTGCGGTTTTCTATCGCCGAAAGATTGTGAACGTAAAACACGCTTCCCCTCGATTGGGACAGCTAAAGAGCAATAGGGTGCGCTCAGTTATTCCTAGAAGACGCAGAGGCTCCTTAATTGCCTTCCTGTCTGACTCCTCAGAGATCATTATTCAGTTCCTCCCTCGCACTGCAGCAAAATTACATAAATCCAACTTTCCCTCGGATAGGACGCTGAGAAAGTAAGAGCCAGTCCCTTTGACGCAGCTGCAATCGAAAATGGCAAAAAAAAAGTTGCCGAGGAAAGAAAAGATGATTCAAATTCACTATTCTTAAAATGGTTAGATAAGCTCCCTCCTGACAAACATAGATTCCCAGGTTACAGTACATAAATGAGGTTCTTAACCTCTGTGTAATGTTTTTCAGGTGTTCTGTAGGGTCAGAGTTCATTTTATGGAAGATAATTTTTGTTCTGATAAGGCTGTGCTGGTCGAGAGTAAGGATATTTTCAGAATGAGGTGGTCATCTAGGTCTCCGAATCTTGATCCTATGGAAAATATCTCCGACGTTGAAAAGAGACACTTGTTTAGTCTTTGCCCCTTCCCAGAAGTCTCCTGGAACTACAATACGAATGATATTTGAACGTCCGCCATCTTGTCACCAGCAGGCATGATCATTGTGGAAAATGCTTGGCGGTCAAGAGCAATCATGCTCTCTGTCGATCACGAGAACGCATTTCTCCTAACTTTCTTCTTGGGGAATCACTCCTGTCAATTTATTCTCATTTGCGTGATGATTGCATATGTTCTTTGTCATGGGCTAATATACCTCAGCTAAATCTCGTTAAAGTCTATCAAGTCATTATGTTGCTATGTCAACATTTATGTTTGTAGCTTAACTTTTGTCCACCAGTGTAGAATACATAGAAATTCAGTGAGAGCTCGTGAAGAATGTGTGCTACCTTATATTGTTTTCATTGAATTTAAGAGGTTAAGTAAGGTATATTCATATTTTCCTTCTCACTTCAAAGGTTAATTGTTAAATAAAAAGTCAGCCGCCCCGGTGGCGCAGTGGTCTAAGCGATGGCCTCTGATCATTCGTCCGAACGGGGTCCGGGTTCGAATCCCGGTGAGGCATGGATGTTGTGTTTGTCTTACGGCACTGGTTCTCTCCCTTCCCTGGAACCAGTGACCCTAAATTAGGGACGGGCGACTGCTTATAGCCCATTGAGTTGCTCACGGTGGTCGTTAAACCTCCAATCAAAAAAAAAAAAAAAAAAAAAAAAAATAAAAAGTCAATGCCCTTCGAGTTCTTTTTCTATAGAAGCACAGCATGCTGCTATAAATCAAACCGGAATTTATTCGAAGAATTGGCCCTACTCTTACGATTTCTCGAAGACGGCTACACGCTGCGGAGATAAAATCCGTCCAAATGTTTTACAACCACACCCTTTCCTCCACCATTCTGGATCATTTACGTTCGACATGGTAGAAAACCCTCAAGCGCTGAACGCAGATTATTGACATCAACGAACCGGCTCTGATTTGGAGGGAATTTGCTCTGAAGAAAAGGAGAAAAAAATGCCTTTTACTTCTTTACATTCATGCGATCAGTTTCGAGCCCGCATTTCCCGCAGCTGTCGTGATATGCATACCTGAAAACTTCTGTCAGCTACACTTCTCTAACACATTCGTTATGACCCTGCAAATAATAAAAATAAGATGAGAGAGGAGTAAACGAAATGATTTTTAATCGTAGGTTGGAGGGACGCTTAGTCACCACCCTCTCCAACTGAAAGTCTAACTACTCGTTCATGACGTCATCGCAAGTGGGTTGCATGTTTTTTTATTGGAGGTTTAACGACCTCCGTGAGCAACTCAGTGGGCTATAAGTAGTCTCCCGTCCCTAATTTAGGGCCACTGATTCCAGGGAAGGGAGAGAGCCTTGGCCGTAAGACCGACACAACATCCATGCCTCACTGGGATTCGAACCCGGACTCGTCACCGAAGAATTATCAGAAGCCATCGCTTAGACCACTGCGCAACCGGGCGGTGCCGAATGTTTGCTTCCGTGCTCATGTGCTGAGGAGAGTACAGATTCTTTTTCCGGTTCTGGGGTTTAAAGACCGTCATGGCCATCCGGTGGCGCAGTGGTCTAAGCGATGGCCTCTGATCATTCGTCCGAACGGGGTCCGGGTTCGAATCCCGGTGAGGCATGGATGTTGTGTTTGTCTTACGGCACTGGTTCTCTCCCTTCCCTGGAACCAGTGACCCTTAAATTAGGGACGGGCGACTGCTTATAGCCCATTGAGTTGCTCACGGTGGTCGTTAAACCTCCAATCAAAAAAAAAAAAAAAAAAGACCGTCATGATCAACTCTCGTTGCCTGTCCCTAATTTAGGGCCACTGGTTTCAGAAAAGCGGCAGAACTAGTGCAATCGCACGAACGCACTACACATGCCTCTTCCAGGACTCGAACCCGGGATGCTACCTCAGTCAATTCGCCCACCCGGGTGGATTACAATGATACTAAATTCACAGAACAGCGGATATTAACACATAGCCTTTGTTTGCGGCATTTTGAGGAACAAAACTTGCTGGATATCTCACCGACGTAGGAAGCTCTAAATTGAATAAGGTTTTCTTGGGCGAGAGGGTGAAGGGCCGGAGCTTCAGGGTCTCACCCTTCCTCTCTTTACCGGCTTGGCCATCGTTTTTGTGACGTCACGCTAAGCGACGGAGTTGAGCCGCATCGAAAAAGTAGCAGCACTACGTTTCTGAGCATTGATTTCTACTTAATGCTTGAAGGAAGAGCTTAAATAAAGTCCACATTTTAGTTTTCTGCAAATTATTTTATGAAATAGCAGTTATACCGAAATAAAAAAAAAAGAGGCAAAAAGAAAATTGCGTCTGTTTTACCTTTCTCGGGAATTACGCTTTCTCGCTATTTCTGTAAACCGGAGAAAAATTAACGAAACAGCCCCCAAAATTGCGTTTTTAGACCTTACTTTTTTCTGATAAAATAACATTGCTTTCATCTGAAAAGTAATAAATTTGAAGAGGCAAACTGTTTCTAAATTAATACTGAGAACATATTTGAAAACGAAAGTAAAAAAAAAAAAGGAAGTTAATAATGCTACTACATTCTACGTTTTATGGGTGGTTTTAACAACATTGCCTCCTCCCTCCCTTAGTCTGTTTTGAAACTGAAGAAATTAGGAATTAGAGATAATATTTTCTTACTATTCATCTGCATAATGTTGCAGGGCATACAGATATAAATAAAAAAAGTTTTGAGGCTGCCCACTAGACTAAATTAATACTGAGAATGTATAACTCTCAGCACAATGTACACACAGAAATAAATAAACGAAAAATAAACTTATCTTGTATTGATTTCTCCTCCCATGGTTATGAACATGTGTTAGAAAATGCATGCTTGATAATTTTTTCCCCACACACAAAATAAAGATAGAAAATATACAAAAATGAAGATTGAAATACAGAGTGATTCATCAAGAAGTATACAGTTTCAGCGCACTATAAAACAAGAAAAATGTAAGATATTTTATGTTACCTGTAACAGAATTGTAGGGGAATGTTTCAAGTTTCTTTTGGAGACAGTCACAGATGTTCTATGCGTGCAACCTTCGCCACACGACACACATCGAGCCAGTAATCCATTTCCGCCCAAACGCGAGGTAAGATATCTGAATCAAGTGCAGTGATAGTGGCTGTGATACGCTGTTTCAGCTCCGCTAGATTAAAAAGAAGGGGAGGGGCGAATACCTTGTCCTTTACGTACCCCCACAGTGAAAAGTCACAAGGTGTTAAGTGAGGGCTTCTGGGTGACCATTGGGTCAGTGACATGTTGTAGCACGCGGTTCGTCCAATCCATCGGTGAAGAAGTGTGTCGTGTGACTAAGGGTTCATACATAGAACATCTGTGACTGTCCCTAAAAAACTTAAAACATTCCCCTACAATTCTGTTACAGGTAACATAAAATATCTTACATTGTTCTTGTTTTATAGTGCGTTGAAACTGTATACTTCTTTATGAATCACCCTGTATATTTATTTGTGTTGGATTTAGCGTAGTTATATTAGATCTAGGATTTAGTTCACATGTCATGATGATTATCAAATGTCTTTGCAAAAATTCGGAGACATCCCGTTTTTAGGGAGGCACACAGGAAGACGAGATTCATTAAGTAGCTGCACGCCACCCCGGTGGCGCAGTGGTCTAAGCGATGGCCTCTGATCATTCGTCCGAAAGGGGTCCAGGTTCGAATCCCGGTGAGGTATGGATGTTGTGTTTGTCTTACGCCACTGGCTCTCTCCCTTCCCTGGAACCAGTGACCCTAAATTAGGGACGGGCGACTGCTTATAGCCCTTTGAGTTGCTCACGGTGGTCGTTAAACCTTCAATCAAAAAAAAAAAAAAATACGTAGCTGCTCAAACACAGCATATTTTCTTTTTCCTGACTTGTTATTTAAGTAGTCATTTTTCAACTTTGAGTATTTATTTAAAAATATATTTAAAAACACAGAAACGCACTTTAGTCCCAGTTCAAATATAGTTTGATTACATTTTGAACAATTTCCGTTCAGCCCATTCAACTCTTCAACCTTCTTTGCCACTAATGTTGATAACACAAATTTTACATTTTGTACATGGAGTTACTGTTTACAATCATCAGTCAAAAGGAATTTAAATAATTTGAAGCAAATAATGAATACGTTCACAATGTCTTCAGCTACGCGTGGACATGCCCGTCGCTTAGCGTGACGTCACAACCAAGTTCTTAACCCGGTGGCCAGGCACATAAAGATAGAGAGGAATGAGGGCACTTCCCGTCGGCCCCGGAAGAGCACAATGAACAACTCTTAGGGAGTTGTTCACTCTTAGGGAGTTATTCACTCGCTTGTTTCTAATTTGGGACCTGACATGCCTCATCCAGACACAAGCCCAGTGTTGCTAATCTACTGATTTTTGCTCTTTTTTAAAGCTACCTCCTGAATTTTCTACCATTATACCTAATTCTTTGATTTCAGACGCAATTTTCTGATTAGTTGAAAGATGTTTTTTTCCTATAAACTGTAAAATAATTTGTATGATGCACATCTGATAATTTTTCAAGCAGCTACTTAGGTTTCTTTTATTGAATGCCATAAGGGAGTTTAAAATTGGTTCTACACTTATTTCAGCGGAACTATATTGGTTTTTGCAAAAGTTGATGAATACTGAATGAATGCTGTCGAAGAGGAATTTAGGAAGGAAATATGTGACCCCCTTCCACTGGATCTTAAACAACCCTAAGAAATAGGAAGCTAGGAGATTTTTTCTAGGGTACAGGACACGAAAGACACGTGGAGTACCGAAAGACACGTGGAGTACCGAAAGACACGTGGAGTACCGAAAGACACGTGTTAATTAGTCAGTTCTGATTTCTACCAGATTCCAGAGAGCGTAAGTGTCTTGCATACCAGCCACTAGATGACCAGGCAAAGAAATTGTAGACAATAGCGCTATCAATGAGAGTACGTCAGTACCTGCGTATTTTATCTAACACACTGAGGGATATGCTGTCTAATAACGTCTGCATCATTTCAGTACTCACCATCTGCTGATCCAATCCATAAAAACTAATACCTGGTCTGAAAAGAAATAAACTGACAAAGTCTAAAAATGATCCAACACCTGCTTCTTTTTCAACGTTCATACTAGCTGTAATGAAATTTATTCCAGATTATTAATAAGTATTCAGTTATGCACAGATTCTTCCTAGTATTTTGTTAAAACACAGAATATTAGGCAAACGTCTATAATAAGATATGTATTTGTGTAATCATTCATTTTTTTTAGTACAGCACTTATTTCACATACTTTGGGAACATCTGAATATCGTTTAGTAAGAAGTGCAAATATACAGGGTGTCCACAAAGCTTCTTTACAACTTTGCACATTTATTACGGATGCACTGTATGAGATACACAAACGTGGTTTAACACATAAGTAAGAGCAAAGACAAAAATGTTTTCTACCTCATTACAAAAGCTCAATATGCGCACCATTTGTTGCGCGTTGAACATCTAGCCGAAAATCCAGTTCCAAGCATGTGCCCTGCAGCATGTCCTAAGTAATGGTCGAAATGGCATTTTTGATCCTCGGTTTCAGGTCATCGATGTCCTGCACCTTTGTCCGATATTCTTCACATATCCCCATGCAAAAAAGGCCCATAGCTGTAACGTCGGGAGAACGGGGTGAGCATGCAATTGGACCATCCCGTCCAATCCACCTCCCAGGGAATGTTGTATTTAAAATAAGGTCCAGAACGTGCAGTCCCCAATGTGGTGGCGCACCGTCCTATTGGAATATCACGCTTGGTTGAAGGTCCTCCAAATGTGGCACAACATACTCACGCAAAACTTCCAGGTAAGCATCTGCCGTCACTGTTTTCTCACTGAAGAAAGATGGTCCAAGAAGTCGGTTATGCATAACACCGCACCACACATTCACTTTAGGACTGTCTTTCGCAAGTTCCGCATGAGGATTTTCAGATCCCCAAATCCTGACATTGTGTCTGTTTAACTGCCCAGAGACATGAAAAGTTGCCTCATCCGTAAAACAAACATGTGTGAGAAACTCGAGATTTTTCAATCAGTCTATCCAGCATCGTTACTGCGAATTCTGTTGGTCGGTGTCTATCGTTTGCCTCAAGTGCTTGTAACAGTTGCATTTTGTATGCATAGTAAGCGTAGATGCCTATGTAGCACCCTGTGTACTGTGGACCTGGAATTTGCAGTTCTTTGGCAGCATAATGAATGACTTCTTCGGGCTTCGTGAAAATGAATCACGAACACGTTCGATGTCTTCATTCGATGTCCGTGGGCGGCCACTACGATCTTGATTCAACACGGACACAGTCTCCATGAATTCCTGGTGCCCTTGGCGGATACTAGGAGGAGATGGCAGGGTTTTCTCATACTTAGTCCAGAAATGTCGTTGTGTTTGTGCATCAAACCGTGTTTTGATGAACCAAGCGGCGCACTGCGCTCTCTCTTGTGGGGACCACATTTTCATAGACCAGCACCTGCTACGTCAGTAAGAGATCTATAACAAAAAACGATAATGTCAGTTAAAACTTTGATATTTCCAGTATATTATAGACGAAATACCGCGAACTTACATAGTACATGGTGTCCGTAATAAATGTGCAAAGTTGTAAAGAGACTTTGTGGACACTCTATAACTCTTTGTTTTTAGGAAGACGAGTGAGGCCGATACAACTGTGACTACATTAAAAGGCCAATGCCATCATTATTTACACCATCATTAGTTTTAATTATGAGCATTAGTTTATAAAGCTGATCATTACTAATACAGAAGATATTCGCACATTTTTAGAATGATTTCCCAGCAATATAATTAATGTTTAAAATAAAATTATTTTTTCTTTAAGTGATCTATCTGACAGCCCTTTGTATGGACTATGAAACCCACATTAGATTTCTAAGATAACAGGGCATTTCGTAAAATTGGTAGTAGTATTTTATTCCATTCCTCTTCCATTGCTTTTCACATTGCAATCATTGTTTTAGGTCTGCGTTTAGAAAGCGCTCGTTTTTAGCAGTCCGAAGGCATGATACTCCTTGAGAACACGCCATGGGAGTTTGAAGGAATATGAAGAAAAGGTATAGCTGATTCTCTCTCTTTTTTACATTTTTTCAAGAAATAGAGAATCTATGACTGGTAGCCTTATCCTGCTGGATTTCTACTCTTTGAAGGCTCTGGGGATACAGGAATGGTATTTTCTCATTAAATATAGGAGCTAAAACAGTCTCTCGGAGACAAGTCCGGGAAATAGGCAGGATATGACAGTGCTGCATAGCCCAAGGCACTTAGTGCTAGCATCGCTCGTTGTGCGACATGAGGGCGAGCGTTGTCCTGGAGCAGAAGAACACCATCTCTGTTGACCAAAGCCGGTTGTTTCTGCAGCAATTCCAAGCGCATCAGGACAATAGCGTTCTGCAGTGTTGGTTTGGCCTCTTGCCAAGAATCCCCGATGAATTTTCCCGGCTGTGGACCACCAGACAAAGGACATCGTCTTCTTGGTATGTAGGAGTGGCTTATGATGCAGTCCACCAGGCTGTGCCTTGCTTAACCATTGTGCAGATCGTTTTCGATTATCATAAAGGATCCACTTCTCGTCGTGGGTGACAGTTCGATGCATTAGAGGTTCCTGTTTATTCCTGGCAAGCAGCAAAGTGCAGACTTTCAATCGCTTAGTCTTGTTGGCAGTTGTTAACTCACGCAGCAGCCATATATCCAGCTTTTTGACCTTACCCAGCTCAGCCAGACGCCGAACAACTGTCGTGTGGTGGACACCTACCTCTGCCGCTCTCTCACGACACGTTTCTCGGGATTCTGCTTCAACCACACGTGACAGAACATCGTCAGAAACAGCAACATGGCGGTGACCACGTGCTTAGTTTTGCAGGTCCGAATCTCCGCTTCGAAACTTCCCAAACCATCGCCGAATGGTTCGTTCGTTGGCTGTATTCTCTCCAAACGCTTTGTTAACGTTTCGAGCGGCAATTCCTGCAGAATGGCAGAGTTTAAATTCATACAGGAAGATGACTCTCAAATCCGGCTTCTGCATGTTTCCTTTGCAAGCCACGTTACGTCCAAACAAACCACGCCTGAACCTTGTTCTTCACACACGTGCTAGTTATTTATATTAGGTGTGCAACTTAATTCTAAGCCACAGGAACGACACGTTGACAGCAAATTATAGCAAATCGAATACGTACCTAATCAGGGAAATAATCCCCGTCGTGTTGGATACATTTCAGCCATCGTTCAGGAAGCTGCCGAATGCCACTGCGGAAAAAAGAGGGCTGCTTCGAGTTGATAAAGTCATCAATCCTTGTGTGGTCCTCCTCGACATAAGTGAAGTGCGTATCACTCAGGCGATGTTGCAGGGAGCGAAAGAGGTAACAATCCGACGGGGCGCAGTCTGGAGAACACGCCGGGAGGGACAAAATCTCCCATCCCAGGTCGGTAATCGTGTTTAAAGTCGTTTTCGCGGTGTGAGGACGCGCGTTATCTTGAAGTAACAGGACCGACCTTCTGCCCTTACCGGTGTATGGCCTTTTCGCCTCCATTGCGTCACTCACACGAATGAGTTGCTGACAATAACAACCGTTTCACCATGTTTGAGAAACTGATAGTGTACGACACCGCGCTGATACCACCATATGCACAGCAACAACTTCCTGGCATGGATATTCTGTTTGGCGGTACTGGTGGTAGGCTAATCTGGATAAACCCACAATTTGCGCCGCTTAGGATTATCATAGAGGATCCACTTCTCATCACAGGTCAAAATCTTGTGGAAGAAATCCTTCTTCTTGAATCTGGAGAGCAAGGACAAAGCAACATCGTAACGCCTTGACTTGTTCGCAGCTGTGAGTTGGTGGGGCACACAACGGTCCTCCTTGTGAATCCGTCCAAGCTTGTGCAGACGTTTTGCTATTGCTTGCCGTATTACTCCGAGTTCCTGAGCGAGCTGTGACTGTGTGCGACAGGGATCCGTGTCCAACAGTTGTTGCAGTTCCTTATCGTTAACTGTCTGTGGCTGTCCCGGACGTTCTGCATCACGGAGATAGAAAGTCCCCTGCTTAAACAGCTGGAACCACTTCTTACACGTATTGTAAGACATAGAATCCTCACCCAAAGCAGCACAAATCATTTGCTGGGCTTTCGCGTCATTTTTTCAGCTGATACGCGAACAGGAGGCAGTGCCTCAAATGTTGCTTCTCAAACGACATTGCTTTCACTGTCAATTTTTGTCCCTTTTGTCACTACAGCTTTGAGCTATTACGGTTGCCTGGAAAGCTGTTGGATGGCTCTAAAACCAGCCATTATTTCACACAGCTATTTGCATTTGCCGACATTCTATGATCGCTTGCGGTTAGGGGCCGAGAATTAAATTGCAGACCTAATAGTAATTTTGTGACCTAATACCCGCAACACCTGTGGGTGGTTCCATTCCGCTGTGGTGGGGGCCTGTCTTCACTGCTCGTTCGCACCGGACATTTCATTCGCACCAACCAAATAAATACTCTTCTTACTGAAACGTTTGGTAAAGTTAAAGCTTGCGACGGATAACTTTTACAGTGAAATGCCAAAAGTCATGGGATATCAGTATAAAAATTTTTAACTGTCCCTGCCGTCGCATAATGGCATCAACGCACACCACGATTTTTTTTATCAGTTACGAGATGTAACCTCGTGCGTGATGTTGAACGACCGCAAGTGATGTTATGGCAAGCCGAAGGATTATCGGAGCTTGAACGAGGCATGGTAATTGGAGCCAGACGGATGTGACATTTAATTTCCGAAGTTGTGCTAACGTTCAACATTTCTCGATCCACGGTGTTACGTGTGTACCAAGAATACCCGATGGAAGGCTATACCATCCACCTCTGCCAGCGCAGTGGCCGACCATGTATGATGAATGACCGTGACCAGTGACGTCTGACCAGGATTGTCCATGCTAACAGACAAGCGACACTGGCTCAAATAACATCCACACCTGATGCAGGAGATACCAGAAACATATCCAACCGGTCAGTTCTGCGTAATTTAGCGTCCATGGGGCATGGGAGCTGAAGACCCGCCAGAGCGCATTTGTTAGCACCACGACATCAGACACAACGCCTCACTTGAGCTTGTGAACCCGGGTATTGGACCCTGGAAGACTGGTAACATGTGGCATGGTCCGATGAGTCACGGTACCAGTTGTTACGAGCTGATGGTAGGGTTCGGGTGTGGCGCAAACCCCATGAGGCCATGGACTCCAGCTGTCAACAAAGCATTATGTGAACACGGTAATTGGACCCTGGAAGACTGGTAACACGTGGCATGGTCCGGTGAGTCACGCTACCAGTTGTTACGAGCTGATTTGTAGGGTTCGGGTGTGGCGCAGACCCCATGAGGCCATGGACCCAAGCTGTCAACAAAGCATTATGTGAACACGGTAATTGGACCCTGGAAGTCTGGTAACATGTGGCATGGTCCGGTGAGTCACGCTACCATTTGTTACGAGCTGATGGTAGGGTTCGGGTGTGGCGCAAACCCCATGAGGCCATGGACTCCAGCTGTCAACAAAGCATTATGTGAACACGGTAATTGGACCCTGGAAGACTGGTAACATGTGGCATGGTCCGGTGAGTCACGCTACCATTTGTTACGAGCTGATGGTAGGGTTCGGGTGTGGCGCAAACCCCATGAGGCCATGTACTCCAGCTGTCAACAAGGCATTGTGTGAAAACGATAATTGGACCCTGGAAGACTGGTAACATGTGTCATGGTGCGATGAGTCACGCTACCAGTTGTTACGAGCTGATGGTAGGGTTCGGGTGTGGCGCAGACCCCATGAGGCCATGGACTCCAACTGTCAACAAGGCATTGTGTGAACACGATAATTGGACCCTGGAAGACTGGTAACATGTGTCATGGTCCGATGAGTCACGCTACCAGTTGTTACGATCTGATTTGTAGGGTTCGGGTGTGGCGCAGACCCCATGAGGCCATGGACCCAAGCTGTCAACAAAGCATTATGTGAACACGGTAATTGGACCCTGGAAGACTGGTAACATGTGGCATGGTCCGGTGAGTCACGCTACCAGTTGTTACGAGCTGATGGTAGGGTTCGGGTGTGGCGCAAACCCCATGAGGCCATGTACTCCAGCTGTCAACAAGGCATTGTGTGAAAACGATAATTGCCGCCCCGGTGGCGCAGTGGTCTAAGGCGCTGACCTCTGAGCATTCGCCCGTAAGGGGTCCGGGTTCGAATCCCGGTGAGGCATGGATGTTGTGTTTGTCTTACGGCACTGGCTCTTTCCCTTCCCTGGAACCAGTGACCCTAAATTAGGGACGGGCGACTGCTTATAGCCCATTTGAGTTGCTCACGGTGGTCGTTAAACCTCCAATCAAAAAAAAAAAAAAAAAAAAAAAAAAAAAAAAACGATAATTGGACCCTGGAAGACTGGTAACATGTGTCATGGTGCGATGAGTCACGCTACCAGTTGTTACGAGCTGATGGTAGGGTTCGGGTGTGGCGCAGACCCCATGAGGCCATGGACTCCAACTGTCAACAAGGCATTATGCAAGCTGGTGGTGGTTCCGTACATGTGTGACGTGTCTTTAAGCGCCACGGTGTGGGTTCTCTGGTCCTCGTAAACATGTCATTAACCGGTACTCGCTTTGTTGCTCTGCTGAGTGAACATTTGCATCCCTTCGTGGACTTCATGTACCTCAACAACGAAGGGAGGATTTTCCCTGCGGACAATGCACCATGTCATCGGGCCGAAATTGTCCAAATTGATTCGAGGAGCATTATGGACATTTCCGACGGATGGTGTAGCCACCAAGTTTGCCGACATGAACCCAGTAGAGGACTTATGATACGTGGTGGAAAGGTCCATTCGCACCCATGATCCTGCTTCTTCAAATACCAGGGAATTGTGGGCGGCTGTTCAGATGGCATGTCTCAACATCTCCCCAGAAGACTTCCGGCCACTTGTGGAATAGTTGCCACGTCGAGTTGCTGCATTTCGCTGGACTAGAGGAGTTCCTACGTGATACTAGGTACGTATCCCATGACTTTGGGCACTTCAGTGTATATACAATATTTTCCGGTTAATTGGAACACATCACTGAATTAAGCGGCACCCCCAATTATGTGAGGATTTATCCCAAAAAGCTAACTTGGGATGTTTTTCAAGAATTTACCCAAATAAATGGCTGTCCCCGATTAACTCATATTCCAATTAATCGGAATCTACTGTATATTACAGAACTAAATGAGCCCTTATTGGTTCTAACGCTACTTAAAATAACAAATCCTGCACTTACACGTCGATCAATATTTTATTGGCCCTTGCTGCTCATCCGTCAGCACAACGTCACAGAATATACACTGGCGGAAAGTGAAAAAAACACCAAGATGGAGACGTCTGATAACAACGAAATTTATACAGCATAATAACGGAATACAGAGGATAACGTGATCAAAACATTATGGCAAAATACAGCTGTATTAGCTGGTAAACTGAAAAATAACATTTCCATGTAACATGGTTAGTACGAGGTTGAACCACCATGAACTGCGTCACACTGTGCAATTCTGGCATGGAGTCTGTCGCACAGATATTGGATGTAAGTTTGGGGTATTGAGTTCCAAGCATCCTCAACCTGGACGCGTAAATCGGGGATGGTCGTAGCTGGTCGTGGAGACCGGATAAGTCGTTGTCCCATAAAATCCCACACGTGCTCAATGCGGGACAAATCCAGTGAACGTGCAGGCCATGGAAGTTGTCTCACACCCTGAAGTGCATGTTGCGTTGAACGTGCCGTGTGTGGGCGTGCGTTATCTTGCTGGAAAACACCACGATGGACCGACCTTACAAACGGCACAACAACGGGCTGAATGATGTTGTTGATGTAGGAGATGCTGTTTAACGTACCCGGTACAAACACTACTTGTGTACGGGAGTGATAGCTGATCGCTCCCCACACCAGGAGACCAGGTGTAGGCCCTGTGTGTCGCTGGCGGATGCAAGAATTGTGAAGACGCACCCCTGTGCGTCTGCGAACACGAATACGGCCATCGGAGGCTCCCAAACAGAATATGCTTTCATCGCTGAACACGACAGATCGCCATTGCGTTCTCCAGTGCAGACGTTGGTGACACCACTGCAGCCGTTCCTGACGGTGGGCTGGAGTCAGAGGTACACTTGCCAGAGGCACACGTGCACGCAGTCCTGCATCCAGTAGACGGTTGCGGATTGTTCGCACAGTCACCTCAGGTGCAACGGCAGCTCGGATTTGCGTCGCAGTGGATGTTCTGCTTGACAACGCCGCTCTTCTTATGCGTCGATCGCTCCGCTCATCAGTCCATCTGTGACTATCGGTTCCACGTCTTCTCGTGTGGGAATGTTCTTCGGACCATCTACGCCAACATCGTACCACCACCGATACTTCCCGTCCAATTCGCTCCGCAATACGATTATACGACCACTCGGCCTCGCGGAGTCCGACTAGACGACCTCTTTCAAAGTCCGATAAATACTGAAATCGTACACGTCTTCCATGCCTAGGCATTGCAGCTTCTTCAGGGTCTTTGCACGTGTCCGTACGCCGACGACTGATTACATTCACTTCGCCGTACTCCTTAAATACCACCGACGATAATTTGCATATTATGCCGTGCTGTGGCGTAAGCGCTCACCGGTTGGTCCCTAAATTAACATCACACATACGTAAACTCGACCCCATAAACATATGTAAATTTCATGATCGTCCGCCAATTCCTTCTTGGTGTTCTTTTTTCACTTTTCGGCAGTGTATTTCGTATTTAATCTATGGTTGCTTCATTACTGAATAAGTGACCATTTATAACACATACTACACAAAATACCTTTTTAGTCTTACGACTCGAAAACAACTTGAAACTTCAAAAGCGAAGAAGTGTAACAATCACGTAAGGGTTTGTGTTAACATCAAACTCTAATCATAACAAATCTTTGGATACAATCTTACTCTAGACTCTCAGCAGTTACTACAATCTCACACTCTATCTGACTTCTCACCATAGCGCTTATACCATCGTAAACATCAATCTTATCAGTTTCGTTAACATACGTCAATCACTATTTGACTTAGCGTCAGGTTGCCAAACCAAAATTCAGCGAGAGAGGAAATTTAGCTTTAAGTTGATAAACTGCTTAAAGAAAAAAATACTCACAATTTATTATACATAAGATAACTGGAACCGAAAAGGAAAGTTAAATAGTTGGAGTATACGTCACACTTGCAAACATTACTCTAAATTTAATTACGCCGAAGTCGACCTGATAAAAAATAATACCATCTTTCCAGATGATCTAGCACTTTGGAACTTTGCGCACATGTGACTAATACAAAAATATAAAATCATATAGACAAAGTAGCACTCGCAAAAAAAAAAAAACTACAATCTACTTTTCTACAACTATCCCAATTTCGTTGTCCTACCTTGCAGCAATTATTTCTTCTAAGTATTCTATGAAACGGAAATTTTGAACACTAATTGCTCATTCTTATAAAGTCAAAAAAAATATCCGCAACGGGGTGGTTTTTAATTGCTTCTCTTAAACATTTGTACTTAAAAAAACTGACAATTTTTTTTCACACTCATAGATGAGAATGAAATCGAAACTTTTTCCCACTGAAAGAAGCCGAATTTGCCTGTTCTCATTCTGAATGTTTCCACAAACGTGTCCCAGAAATGTTTCATCCCTTGCGCATTCTATATTTAAAAATAAATGTAATTTTTGCCTTTTTTGTTTTTATCATGTCTGCTTGAAAAAGGTTCTTGATCTTCGTAAGATAACTTCTCAGGAGCTCTAAAGGTTGAAAATTTGATCAAAGTGACCTAAAAAAATGTTTTCCCTTTCGAAAGCGAATTGTGTCGTAAAAGTTCTGGAACTTACTCCATACGACTCTTGAGCAGACGGAATAACGTGATTGAAGGGGATAGCCTCGTTTTTGAAATACAAGCTATTTTTGAAGAGAGAATTGTGAGTTCCTCAACAATAAAGAAGTTGAGCTTATTGTTTAAATCCCCAACCGTGGAATTAAAGTGGCGCAGCTGACCGTGTTGGGTCATTATGACCCTAACTTAAAATGCCGATCTTCCTCAAACATTTAAATGGCAGCTGATTCTCCTACCATAGATAATAGTACCCACGCGACCAGTAAAGCATTAAGCCAAGTGTGACGGTATTTTGTTCGACAGAAAAGGTCCCTGATGTTAACTCAGATGAAAAGCAGATTCTCCGATAAGAAGCCATGAACTTGACTCTTCGGGTGAAATGCAAAAGACGTATTAAAAAACTGAAAACGAGACATGTGGAAACCGATCACCATGGGGTTTTTTTTTCGTGCACACTGTTAAAAAAATCTACTTAAAAATGAGAACCTGAACCTACCCCGGTTTTTTTAAAAACAATCGTATCGTAATTGAGTACATGACATACTCAAAATAAGTAACAGCACGTACTTACAAATAACTGAGTCAATAAACATAAATATAATCTCGTGCTACTTCATTTTAGATATTATAGATTTCAAGAGAAATTGGTTAATAAATGTGTAAAGTGACACACATAAATAATTAGTACAACAAGGTCACTGATCACAAGTAATTTAATTATGCATAAAGTATCTTTGTGTACGTTTTTACATTAAGTGTCAATCTCATAAACAATATATTGTCGCTTCATTACTATATTTGTCATAAAATTGTGCGGTCCATTTGCTCAGGATGTGACAACGAGTATATCTATTTTCCCAGATGTACCATCGAATAATAGAATTCAAGTTGATTCTATGAATAAATGAGTATGTATCGAGTACACGTATTCCAAATTTGAAATCGAGCCGCGGATGGCTTAGTGGTTAGAGATTCAGACTACTGATAGAGGGACCCCAGGTTCAAACCTAGCCTGGTAGTGTGAATTTCTAACGATCACTGAATATCCGACGTACCTCGGAGGACGAGCACGTTAAGTGATGGCCCCCGGGCAGGAATCCCCCGGTTAAAGTACCTAAGCCCCCCCCCCATAATTTCTCTCTGCCTTGTATGTGCAAAATCGTATGGTGGCGCCTTCTAGTGTGTTCTTTCAAACTATCCTGTCAGAATCGCTAGATTTGCTCGAACTTCCTTCAGCTTCTGTGCCCTGCCCAAAAAGGGTGGAGAAACTGAATGAAGTTACAGCACACACAGGGCCTGTTCAACCATTAAGCAAACTAGGCAGCTGCCTAGGGCGCCAAATTTTGAGGGGCGCTAAGATTTTTTTTTTTTTTGGTTGATTGGAGGTTTAACGACCACCGTGAGCAACTCAATGGGCTATAAGCAGTCGCCTGTCCCTAATTTAGGGCTACTTGTTCCGCGGAAAAGGGAGAGTCAGTGCGGAAAAACAGAGATAACATACACGTCTCGTCGGGTTCGAACCCAGACCCATCTCGGACAAATTGTCAAAAGCCAGCGCTTAGACCACTGCGTTACCGGAGCAGCTAGTCTAAAGGTTCGTAATTGTCTCACTCAGACTATTTTTTAGTAATAATAGGGGCTAGAGTAAAAGCGGCTCTACTACTAATGTAGATTCATTCCACTAGAATTCTTTTTTTTATTATTATTATATCTCTCATATTATATCTCTGCATCGGAGGATGCAGGAAGAAAGGACCTCGTTGGGTTATTGGGTTACGTGCATTATCGATTGAAAAAAATTACATGCGTTATCGATTGAAAAAAATTACATGCATTATTGATTTTGAAAAAAATTACAAGCATTATCGATTGAAAAAAATTACATGCATTTTCGATTGAAAAAAATTGCCCGTGACATACATTTGAAGACACTTGTTGGTAATTTTACAAAAAATAGAGCACGCAGAATTAAATTTTAATTTCATTTTCATTTTCATTGAACCAGTAAATAAATGAATGTAGTTTCCATTTCTTTAGCGGATACAACTCCTCATAAAAAATCGGTAGCATAGAATTTCAAATTTTTGGTAAAGAATACTTTGGCCACCAGTGGGGGTAAGTGTTAATTTTTGCTTCTGATGTTTTTGACATAAAATCTGAGCTTCTAAAATCTCGATTGACAAAATTCTTTCGTGGACCGATGCCACTCACGTCGATAAACCTTTTCGGAATATTTTCTTTTTAAAATATTTGATGGTTTCTCCGCCAAGGGGCATAGATGTATATCTTATTTTTGTCAATGTCTCTACTTCTAGGAGTCCGATTTCAAAAAGGTCTTCTTTGTTGGATAGTGTTTCCGATGCGAAATGATGTCATACAAATTCAAATATTTTCAAGTAAATCATAAACTTTCCGCTAGGGGGCACAAGTGTAAATTGCGTTTTCTGCGTTATTTCTGCTTCTAAAACTCCGATTTAAAAAAATTATTCCTGTATCGCATACAAGACCTGACGGAAAATATTTTTCACATAGTTTCTAATGTTTAGTAAAGAATGGTTTGGCCACCAGGGTACATAAAGTGTTAATTTCTGCTTCTAATGTATTTGCAGCCAAATCTGAGCTCCTGAAAACTCGACTAAATTTTTTTCTCTTGGACCGATACCTCTCAAATCGAAAAACCTTTTTAGAGAATATTTTCTTCCTAAAATGATGCATGGCTTTCCCACCAGGAGGCGTATAGTCACATCTTATTTTTGTCGATATCTCTGTTTCTAAGAGTCCGATTTCAAAAATCCTTTTTTTGTTTGAGAGCGTTTCCGGTGCAAAATGTTTCTCATATAAATTCATATTTTTCTTAACGCACAAGTCTGCAACCATAGGAAGTAAGCTCACGATTTCGTTTACAGCAATATCTGATGGATTAAAAACCCGATTGTAAAACTTCTTTCTTCCGTCAGATACTATTGTTTTCCATATCGGTTCCATTGACTTAGAATAGCTTTGATAAATTTAATTTGCTTTAGAACGGATTCAAAACACGTGCTAATTACACCCGAAAAGTCGGTGTCATCTTTCTTGTTCAAACTATAATCACGTCACGTTCTTTTCCCATTTTCATCCGAAGCTGCATACACTGTTAACATTTTTGTGGTAGGTTACATAAAAAAAATCGTGCTACAACAACTGCACCACTTTCTGAGAAAAGATACACCATTGTGTGGTGCAAACAAAACCCATCAACATGGTGAAACCTTGCACCATAATGTGGTGCAACCTTGTATCATAACGTGGTGCAAAGTTGTACCATGTTGTTTGTTTTATTTGCACCACAGAATGATGTATCTTTTATCAGAAAGTGGTGCAGCACGACTTTTGGTGCAACCTACCATAGAATTTTTAACAGTGTACCATCCGGGAGTTCGTGTACTTTTAAATGCCTTACACCATTTGTATGTTATAACGCAGGCCATCTGGCTGCCGATCCCTTCTTACAGTAGCGGTGGTAATACTTTTTTGACTGGACTGTGTACATGAAGTTCGATTTTCAATTACGTTTTAATTTTTCATTGAACTGATCTGTGTGATGCACAGATAAGATGGGCAAACCTAAATTGCAATTCTGTCTCTCTCTTGCTTTTTCATCATTAAATCGACAAGAGTGAATTCAACGCAGCAAGAGAAGCGATTTTCTTTTCCTGCAAACGGAAAATAATTTAAAAATACTGTAGTCACTATAAATGTAATATGTTTTACTATATTGCACTTACCGATAAAGCACCATTTTATTATAAGCTGTATATTTTATTGGTGAAGTGAAATAGAACAAAATATTTTCGCAACATTTTCACTAATACATCACGTTTTCATTTTCGAAATCTCGTAAACTTACGTTTTCAGAAGAATAGTATCTAATAAATAATATTGTGAATGAACAAAGGTTTAAATTTTAAGAAAACTCCTGCTGCCTTGGGTTGCAATACGGTCATGCAAAGTAATTAGTTTTCAAGAACAGCAGACTCAGTTTTGGTTAGAAGTCTGGCAAAACTTGAAGAAATGTCCATAAATCTTGTTTTCGGAGGCCTGCTCCACATTCTGGTTACTATCGATTATGTGATCTTTTCCACTTCCGTGTCCTATGTTTACGAGCTTCGCTGACGCACGCTATATTTTCGCCTCCAGCTTCAGACAGAAAGGTGTGTGTGTACGTGTGTATGTCAGTGTTAAACAAGGGTGTGGTGTTAACTTTCAATTAAACTGCGGTATTCTTTTTCCCACGAAGTTGCGTTTATTTGAATATGTGGAACTTCTGATTCCTTTGAATAATTTATCTTCTATGCATTTAATTAAGACATTATCCCCACGTACCAGACAGCGCGAGATTTGTTTTTGCTCTGAATCCAGAGCAAGAAGTTCATTCCAATTGATTACTATTCAGTAAAAACATGTAAACGTTCGTGTTAGAAGGTTCAATATCATGAAATGTACACGCCATTATTTTACTTCCTAGAAAACGAGAAAGGCTCTAATGATACCTAAAGTAATCCATTTCAAATGTGCTAATAATTAAACCAACTTTATAACTCTAAATGAAGCGCGAGTCTTTTCTTGCTTCAGGATGTACCGAATACCGTGTGTACCGTGTAGCTAGAGCTAGGCATTTGCCCCACCAAACAGACGTACCCGCAAATGCCACATTCTGGAATCCATCTCGGGCCCATTTTGGAAGAATGGGCAGAACCCAACGCTTGAGACCATTGGAGCAGCAGGGCGGCCGCGGAATTATTCTGTCAGCTTTTTAAAGATTTTCTTATTTTAGCTAGTGAACATTTTGGGGAACATTAATAAAGTATCTTTATTAACATACGTATGATAATTCAATCAAGATTATCTTATTATTAGCTAGTGAAGATTTTGAAGAACATTAAAAATGTATCTTCATTGACATATGATCAGTCAATCAAATAATCTTATTTTAACTAGTGAAATTTTTGAGGAACATTATTAATGTATCTTCATTAACATACGTATGATCATTTAATCAATATTATCTTATATTAGCTAGAGAAGATTTTGAGGAGCATTAATAATGTATCTTCATTATCATATGATCAGTCAATCAAAATTATCTTATTTAACTAGTGAAGATTTTGAAGAACATGAATAATGTATCTTCATTAACGTATGATCAGTCAATCAAGATTATCTTATTTTAACTAGTGAAGATTTTGAGGAACATTAATAATGCATCTTCATTATCATATGATCAGTCAATCAAAATCATCGTATTTAGCTAGTGGAGATTTTGAAGTTCATTAAAAATGTACTTCATTGACATATGATCAGTCAATCAAGATTATCTTATTTTAGATAGTGAAAATTTTGAGGAATATTAATAATGCATCTTCATTAACATATGATCAGTCAATCAAATAATCTTATTTTAACTAGTGAAAATTTTGAGGAACATTAATAATGCATCTTCATTATCATATGATCAGTCAATCAAGATCATCTTATTTAGCTAGTGAAGATTTTGAAGAACATTAAAAATGTATCTTCATTGACATATGATCAGTCAATCAAGATTATCTTATTTTAACTAGTGAAGATTTTGAGGAATATTAATAATGCATCTTCATTAACATATGATCAGTCAATCAAATAATCTTATTTTAACTAGTGAAAATTTTGAGGAACATTAATAATGTATCTTCATTAATATACGTATGATCATGCAATCAATATGATCTTATTTTAGCTAGTGAGGATTTTGAGAAACATTAATAATGCATCTTCCTGAGCACATGATCAGCCAATCAAGATTATCTTTTAGCTAGTGAAGATTTTGAGGAAAATTAATAATGTATCTTCATTATCATATGATCAGTCAATCAAGATCATCTTATTTTAACTAGTGAAGATTTTGAAGAACATTAAAAATGTATCTTCATTGACATATGATCAGTCAATCAAGATTATCTTATTTTAGATAGTGAAAATTTTGAGGAATATTAATAATGCATCTTCATTAACATATGATCAGTCAATCAAGATTATCTTATTTTAACTAGTGAAGATTTTGAGGAACATTAATAATGTATCTTCATTATCATATGATCAGTCAATCAAATAATCTTACTTTAGCTAGTGAACATTTTGAGGAACATTAATAATAGGACTTCATTGTCATATGATCAGTCAATCAAGATTATCTTATTTTAGCAAGTGAAGATTTTGAAGAACATATCTTCATTAACATATGATTTTTATGTTTGTTCTTCAAACGGGAAAAGTATCGGACTTACGTGAGTCTGGCAAAGATCAAATTGTAATGGCCAGCCGACTAGATCAGAGCATTTTCAAGACAGCAAGGTTTGTGCCATGCTCACGAGCAGCCGTTGTTAATAGCTCCAAAAAGTGGCCCGAAGAGGTAAAAACTACGTACCGCTGGCAAGTTGTAGGTCGACCATAGCTCATTGATGCTGGAGGTGAGCCAAGACTATTTCACATGGTGCGAGCCAACAGAAGGGATACTGCGGCGCAACTTGCCGGTAATTTGAATACTGGTGACGAGAGTATGCTGGTGACAAGACTACGGATCATCGATGCTAGAAGTTAGTGAAGGCTATCCCGTATGGTGCGAGCCAACAGAAGGGATACTCTGGCCCAACTCGTCGGTAATTTGAATGCTGGTGACGAGACTACGGCTCATCGATGCTAGAGGTGAGTGAAGGCTATCCCGTATGGTACGAGCCAACACAATTGATACTGTGGCGTAACTCGCCGGTAATTTGAATGCTGGTGACGAGAGTAATGTCGAGAGTATGATAGTAACGAGACTACGGGTCATAGATGTTACAGGTGAGTGAAGGCTATCCCGTATGGTACGAGCCAACAGAAGGGATGCTGTGGCGCAACTCGCCGGTAATTTAAATGCTGATGACGAGAGTAATAACGGGACTACGGGTCATCGATTCTAGAGGTGAGTGCAGGCTATACCGCAGGGTAGGAGCCAACACAATGGATACTCTGGTGAAACTCGCCGGTAATTTGAATGCTGGTGACGAGAGTAATGACGAGAGAATGATGGTGACGAGACTATGGGTCATCGATGCTAGAGGTGAGTGAAGTCTATCCCGTATGGTACGAGACAACAGAAGGGATACTGTGGCGCAACTCGCCGGTAATTGAATGCTGGTGACGGGACTACGGGTCATAAATGTTAAATGTGAGTGAAAGCTGTTCCGTATGGTACGAGCTAACAGAAGGGATACTGTGGCGCAACTCGCCGGTAATTTGAATGCTGGTGACGAGACTACGGCTCATCCATCCTAGAGGTGAGTGAAGGCTATGCCGTATGCTACGAGCCAACACAATGGATACTGTGGCGCAACTCGCCGGTAATTTCAATGCTCGTGATGAGAGTAATGGCGAGAGCATGCTGGTGACGAGACTATGGCTCATCTATGCTAGAGGTGAGTTAAGGCTATCCCGTATGGTTCGAGCCAACATAAGGAATACTGTGGCGCAACTCGCCGGTAATTTGAATGGTGGTGGCGAGAGTATGATGGTGACGAGACTACGGGTCTTCGATGCTAGAGGTGAGTAAAGGCTATCACGTATGGTATGACCCAACACAATGGATACTGTGGCGCAACTCTCTGGCAATTTGAATGCGGGTGACGAGACTACGGGTCATCGATGCTAGAGTTGAGTGAAGTCCATCCCGTATGGTACGAGCCAACAGAAGGGATACTCTTGCGCAACTCGCTGGTAATTTGAATGCTGGTGACGAAAGTAGGGACGAAAGTATGATGGTGACGAGACTACGGGCTACAAATATCAGATGTGAGTGAAGGCTATTCCGTATGGTACGAGCCAACAAAAGAGATACTCTGGCGCAACTCGCCGGTAATTTGAATTCTTATGACGAGAGTATGCTGGTGACGAGACTACGGCTCATCCACGCTAGAAGTGAGTGAAGGCTATCCCATATGGTACGAGCCAACACAATGGATACTGTGGCGCAACTCGCCGGTAATTTGAATGCTGGTGACGAGAGTAATGACGAGAGTATGATGGTGACGAGACTACATGCCTTCGATGCGAGAGGTGAGTGAAGACTATCACGTATGGTACGAGCCAACACAATAGTTACTGTGGCGCAGCTCGCCGGTAAATTCAATGTTCGTGATGAGAGTAATGACGAGAGTATGCTGGTGACGAGACTACGGCTCATCGATGCGAGAGGTGAGCGAAGGCTGTCCTGTAAGATATGAGTCAACATAAGTGATACTGTGGCGCAACTCGCTGATAATTTGAATGCTGGTGACGAGAGTATGATGGTGACGAGGCTACGGCTCATCTATGCTAGAGATGAGTTAAGGCTATCCCGTATGGTACGAGCCAACAGAAGGGATACTGTGGCGCAACTCGCCGGTAATATGAATGCTGGTGGCGAGAGTATGATGGTGACGAGACTACGGGTCTTCGATGCTAGAGGTGAGTAAAGGCTATCCCGTATGGTATGACCCAACACAATGGATACTGTGGCGAAACTCGCCGGCAATTTGAATGCGGGGGACGAGACTACGGGTCATCAATGCTAGAGGTGAGTGAAGTCCATCCCGTATGGTACAAGCCAACAGAAAGGATACAGTGGCGCAACTCCCCGGTAATTTGAATGCTGGTGACGAGAGTAATGACAAGAGTATAACGGTGACGAGACTATGGGCCATAAATGTCAGATGTGAGTGAAGGCTATTCCGTATGGTACGAGCCAACAGAAGAGATATTCTGGCGTAACTCGCCGGTAATTTGAATGCTTGTGACGAGAGTATGCTGGTGACGAGACTACGGCTCATCGATGCTAGAGGTGAGTGAAGGCTATCCCGTATGGTACGAACCAACAGAAGGGATACTGTGGCGCAACTCGCTGGCCGCCCCGGTGGCGCAGTGGTCTAAGGCGCTGGCCTTTGATCATTCGTCCGTAAGGGGTCCGGGTTCGAATCCCGGTGAGGCATGGATGCTGTGTTTGTCTTACGGCACTGGCTCTCTCCCTTCCCTGGAACCAGTGACCCTAAATTAGGGACGGGCGACTGCTTATAGCCCATCGAGTTGCTCACGGTGGTCGTTAAACCTCCAATCAAAAAAAAAAAAAAAAAACTCGCTGGTAATTTGAATGCTGGTAACAGAAGTAATGTGTCACAACACACAATACATCGGATCATGCTGAAAATGAGGATGTGTAGCTTCAAGACCCTTCAAGTGCTCATGCTAACCTCGGTTCTCCTTAGAAAACGCCTACAATAGGCACGTTAGTATTAAACCTGGACCTTGAATGATTGGAAGAAGATCGTCTGGATAGATTAATCTAGTTTCATATTGCGCCATGTGGACGGATGGCTACGGGCGTATCATGTACTCTGAGAAGTGTTGGTACCAGAATGCATCGTGTGGCAAAACCAAGGCGGTGGAGGAAGTGCAATGCTTTGGGCAATGATTTGCTGAGAAACCCTTCGGCCGCCCCGGTGGCGCAGTGGTCTAAGCGATGGCCTCTGATCATTCGTCCGTAAGGGGTCTGGGTTCGAATCCCGGTGAGGCATGGATGTTGTGTTTGTCTTACGGCACTGGCTCTCTCCCTTCCCTAGAACCAGTGACCCTAAATTAGGGACGGGCGACTGCTTATAGCCCATTGAGTTGCTCACGGTGGTCGTTAAACCTCCAATAAAAAAAAAAAAACCCTTCGTCCATTAATTCGTGTGCTGGAAACTATTACGTCTACCACCTACCTAAACATCATTGCATTCCACTCTAGTGGTGCCTTCTTTCAGAATATAATGCGACATGCCACATTGCCTGGGTTGTTCGAGAATGGTTCCTAGAACATGAGGAAGACTTCCAGGTTTTGTCCTGGCCTCCACATTTCCTAGACATCAATCCAATCGTGTACCTGCGGTTTGTATTGGAGCAGGAAACCCGATCTGCGGAGGTTTGACCACGTAACTTACAATAGTTAAACTATCTGCTGCTGTGTTTGTACCAGATCTTACAAGACACTCTTAGAAATCTTGTAGGGTCAAACCTCGCCCGGCAGAAGCTGTTTTAGCGGACGTGGATAACCCACATGATGCACTGGCGTGCAAATATTAAAGACAAGATGGTTTTTTGAATGTAACGTCGTGCAGAAGTACTCCACATTGACTCAAATCTTACCATAAGATCCCAAAGATGTAAGAATATGGGACAAGTGAACAAAACCGCCCAAACAAGGAATCCAAAGGATACAAAGGCACTTTATTGAAAAGGTAGCTTCGAGCACAACTGTACAGAAGACAGAAACGTCCATGTGGCAGGCGGCTGCCAAGAAAAATCCAGTCTTTAGTAGGGGATATGATCCCCTGACTGCGTTGCAAGATTTACAATGTCTGGCTATGCTGAGGACGAGGTTGTCAAGGAGCTGTTGAGGCATCGCGGCCCATTCCTCTTGTAGCGCCAATTCCAGCTGCAGAATCGTTGCTGGCGGCTGGTGACGTGCCACCAAGCGGCTCCCGAGAAGGACCCACACGTGTTCGATGGGATTTAGGTCCGGGGACCTTGCGGGCCAATCCATGCGTTGAATATCTTCACTCTCCAACAGCTCTGCGACAGCCACTGTACGATGAGGTGTAACGTTGTCGTTCATGAAGAGGAACTCAGAAGCCAGAGCACCTAAAAACAGACGCACGTAAGGCGGGAGAACCTCTGTACAATAGCGGACACCAGTGACTGAACCTCCTTGGAAGATGTGGAGGTCAGTACGGCTGTCAAATATGATACCGCCCCAAACGAAAACTCCGCCACCTTCAAATCGATCCCTTTCGATGATGTTGGAGGTGTGATTGCGTGTTCCCTGCTCTCTCTAGATGTGTATACGTCCAGAATCGCTCGTCAGACTAAATCGGCTCTCATCCGTAAAGAGAACTCGACCCTATTGCTGATGTGTCCAGTTATTTTGTTCCTGGCACCACAGAAACCGCCGTCTCCGATGAGCAGCCGTTCATGGCACACACCGTACTGGTCGTCGTGCAAATAGACCACCTTTGTGCAGCCTCATGGACACGGTAAAACGCGATAACGGACGTCTAGTTGTCTGTTGCGTGTGCCTTGCGATTTCTCTCGCTGTCTGCCGTCTATCTCTTCTCGCCTGTAGGACAATATACCGGTCGTCCGCCGCCGTGGTTCTTCGTGGACGACCACTGTTAAATTCTCGGACAGCTATTCCTATCGTTTGAAATGCTCTCCAAGCTCGTGAAACGATGCTGTGAGCGTTCCCGAACTCCTCGGCCACACAAGTCACACTCCGACTTTCTTCCAACTTCGCAATAACGCAACCTCTGGGAAAGTCCTCCAGATGTCTTCTACTGGATTGCCTGTTGGCCATATCACACGGTGGCAGCAACTCGACGTCGTTCAAACCGATGTACACCGTGCAATAGCTTTAACCGAATTGCTGAGGGTACACCGCCCGTGTGCTTTATAGCCTTCCGACACTCCGCCCCCGCCCCCGCGTCATGCTGCATATATGCGCATGACCTGCTGTACCGGTCCCTATTCTATCTCCTGAGTGATCTTTCGGTCCGTTCTGCTTGCTCGTTCCGCTCTTATGCTAATTTTTCCTCTTCGTCCTTAATTTTTGCACACCAGTGTATAAGGCAGGTGGTCATAATGTTTTGGATCTTCGGTGTGTGTGTGTGTGTGTGCGTGTGTGCGCGTGATCATCTCTAGTCAAAGTATTTGCAAGTGTGTGTGTGTGTGTGATCATTCTCTAGTCAAAGTATTTGCAAGTGCATAGGGAAATAAAATGGGTGAAACAGAGAGAGAGAGAGAGAGAGAGAGAGTTGCTCAAAAAAAATCTTAGATTTTTTCCCAACCGAATCAGATCATTTATGGAATTAACCTGCCCCGGATATATTTCATGATGTCCTTTTATTACTCAAATTGCCTTTTTAATCGTTCAAAGCGTGAAAACGTCAGAAGACACGGCCAACAGCGAAAAGTACATTCGTTTTTTTCTCAGCCAAACAGCCACCGATAATCAGAATATTAAAAAATCGTGAAAGTGGCGGGCAATATGTATTTAAATTGTTTTACAAATGTTTTTTAGCAAAGGATAGAGTCTGTCTTTATCAATTATTTCGGGCTTTTTTTCATCACAATTTCTGGCAGAAAACGATAAATTCACCAGGCACACAACAACACAAGTGCATTTTTCTCATGATTATAATATTCGAATAATCCGAAGTAAATGAAGCAATGTCATTCATTCTCGTTATTCGAGGCACAACGTGAAGATTGGAATAAGTAAATATTACTCTCCGAGTAATTATAAAAGAGTTGTCCACATGCAGTCGGTAGCTATTAAAACAAAATCGAGAAAAGCACGGAGATAAAAGTAAAAGAGAAAAATATTCCCTACCTAAGAACACACACACACAGTACTGTATATCCAAATACCATACTAGTGACAGCGAACGTATGCACTCAGTATTGCACTGACTCAGAATTCCTGCTCTATTTTCTGCTCGCGAGCAAGCATACTTGACAGAACTCGCAGCGTTTTGTAACAACTATTGAAAGTAGAAACGCTTGAGCTTCCCAGTTGTTTCCCTATCACCTCCCTCACAAAGCAAACCAGCGCGCGATATATGGAATGTACGACGTCATGCGAAATTTGCACGGAATTACAGTTTCATTGGTAAATTACATTGTTTCTATTTATTTAGAACTATTTCGAGTGGTAACACTAGATACTTGCAAGCTTTATTAATGCATATAGTATTTCAAGATTTCTTGCATGTATAGTGACGGTGGCTTGTTTCACTTCTATGATAATGCTGAGTTTCTGTCTTCCCAACCTGTTTAAATATTCTACTGCACTCCGAGGAGAATTCTGTAATATACACTGACGGAAAAAAATCCCAACACCACGAAAAAATAGTTGTAGAGGAGTGAAATGGCGGTAATACATTTGTATAGGTAACATTTTTAATCGATTAAGGTTTCAAGATCACAGCTTATTGTAAGCGCAAGAAGAGCCATTTTAAATGTGAAATGGTGGTACATTAATAACCGGTGTAACCGCCAGAATGTTGAATGCAAGCACGCAAACGTTCATGCATTGTGTCGTACAGGTGCTGGATGTCACTTTGTGGGATGGAGTTCCATGCCTGTTGCACTTGGTCGGTCAATACAGAGACGGTTAATGCTCGTTGGGGGTGACGCTGGAGTTGTCGTCCAATGATGTCCCACACGCGCTCTATTGGTGAAAGATCTGGTGATCTAGCAGGCCACGGCAACATGTCGACACCTTGTAGAGCATGTTGGGTTACAACAGCGGTATGCGGGCGAGCGATATCCTGTTAGAAAACACCCCCTGGAATGCTGTTCATGAATGGCAGCACAACAGGTTGAATCACCAGACCGACGTACAACTGTGCCGTCAGGGTGCGTGGGATAACCACGAGAGTGCTCCTGCTGTCATAGGAAATTGCTCCCCAGACCATAACTCCAGGTGTAGGTCCAGTGTGTCTCGGCCTCAGACAGGCTGGTTGCAGGCGCTCACCTGGCCTCCTTCTAACCAACACACGGCCATCCCTGGCACCCAGGCAGAACCGGCTTTCATCAGAAAACACAACAGATCTCCACTCGGTCCTCCAATGAGCTCTAGCTTGACACCACTGACGTTGCAAACGGCAGTGATTTGGAGTAAGTGGAATGCACGCTACAGGGCGTCTGGCTCGGAGCTGTCCTTCAAGTAACCGATTTGTAACAGTTCGTTGTGTCACTGTGGTGGCAACTGCAGCTCGAATTGCTGACACAGAAGCGGTACGATGCGCCACGGCCATACGCCGTACACGGCGGTCTTCCTTCTCAGTAGTGCCACGTGGCCTGCCGGAACCCGGTCTTCTTGAGGCAGTACCTTCCCTTGACCACCGCTGCCAACAATCATGCACAGTGGCTACATTCCTGCCAAGTCGTTCTGCAATATTGCGGGGAAAAAATCCACCTTCTCGTAGCCCTATTACACGACCTCGTTCAAACTCCGTGAGCTGTTGATAATGGCTTCTTCGTCTTCTTAGAGGCATTCTTGACTAACATCAACACCCTACGTCGAATCTCAACGATAACTAACGCTCACGAACGTTACAGCGCGTATTTACAGCAAACCTGCTTTGCATGTTCCGAGGGGCGCTACTACCGCCACACGTATGCTCCGAGCGCAAAATTTGCATAGACGTCATCTTACAGATGTACTCTCACCGCCTACCAACTGTCGTTTATCTAACACAACCCCTTCTTGGTGTTTGGATTTTTTTCCGTCAGTGTATCTAACCTCTGCTGATCACTTTACCGCACTTCAAACAAAATGCTATTGGACAGTTATCTTGAAATACACTGAAGTGCCAGAAAAACTGGTACACCAGTCTGATACTTGGTAGGTTCCTCACGGGAGTGCAGGACTGCAGAAATGCGACTGGGAATGGACTCCAATTGCTTCTGGAAATATGCTGTAGGCAATGCACACCATACTTCCTGCAGCGCGTTCCACAATTCGGGTGTATTCCGAGGTCTCGGATTCCTGTGTTCGATAGGGCGTTGCCTGGCATCCCAAATGTGTTCTATCACGTTCAGATATGGGGACTTGGGTGGGAATGGCAACACCCCAAACTCAGATGAATGCTCCTCTAACCATAATGTGGCGTCCCGACACTTGTGTGGAGGTGCATTGTCCTGTTAGAAAAGGCCCAACCCATCAGCATGAATGCAGGACATGAACGGGTGTACCTCGTCAGAAAGTATGAGCACATAGCGTTGGCCGGTCACAAACGTTTGTAGACGTACCAGGGGACCCAGTGGAGTCCAACTAAACTCACCCCATACTATTATGGACCCCCCACAAGCCGGTACAGTTTCCTGTTGACAGGCGAGATCCATGGCTTCATGTGGTTTGCGCCACACACGAATCCTTCCATCTGTCCGATACAGTTGGAAACGCGACTCGCAGACAAGGCTAATTGTTTCCAGTCATCAAGTGTCCAGTGGCGATGTTGCCGTGCCCAAGCGAGGCGCATAGTTCAGTGTCGTGCACCCATCAAGGGGACTCAAGTTGGGCGTCGGCTCCCAAAGCTCATATCGTGCAGGGTACTTTGCACAGTCCGGACGCTGATGCTTGTTGAGGCTCCAGCATTAAATTCCGATGATACCTGCGAAAGTGTTGGACGCCTATCGCGTGAAACGATTCTTGACAGCCGACGATGGTCACGTTCACCCAATGTCTTTTTAAGGCCACACTGGTATCGTAGGTTGGAGGTTTTGCCGGAATTCTTGTAGTCACCGTACACCCTTGCAATGGTCGTCCGTGAAAGTCCGAACTTCGTTTCTACCTCCGAAAAACTATGGCCCATCTCACAAGCGCTAACCATGACACCGCGTTGAAAATCGCTTAAATCGTTATTACTTGTTATTTTCATGCCGAAAACAGCTCTGACAGCTGGCAAGGATGTCTATCGCTTTATACACGCACTGGCGGGCGCAACCCAGTACGCGCATAGGTGACGTTGCTATGTATTTTGCATAAACTCGTCGTTACCCGTTTTTCTGGCACTTCAGTGTACATTAGTCAGTTCAGAGCATATTTTCCACAAAAGCTTTCCCCATTGGTCACGGTAATTGCATATTTACATTTTATCACTACTGTAAGAGATTGTACAAAAATAATTCCTGTTATGGGAAACTGGTAAGTATGACCACAGTTTTTGAATTTCTCTCTGAGTAGAATTCTTCGCTATATGTCATTGATGGATGATAGTATTGCCGAACTAGAAGAATGACTCAAAATTTCTGGTATTAACAAAAATCTCATTTTATCCAAATTTTGCATGGTGTTAAGTATGAAAAACAGATCACACTGAACTTTCGTTTGTAACGACCACGGCTTTTGAATCCTTTCCGACGTGAATAAAATATATCAAAGTTATTCAAAGTCGATGGAACCTGCTAGAAAAAAAAATCAGCCGGATTTCTACAGCAGATCTAGAAATTGAAACAGCAATAAAAAGTATGTTACGATAATTACCAACTGGCATACAAAACATTTTACATAGCAGAAGGAAGGTTACATTTTCAAATCGAACAGTTGAAAGAAAAAAAATAGCAGGAAACGTAGTATAGCTCTACGCATTCTAGAAGAATTTTGCAAAATGGGAAATTTTAAAACATGCAAGAAGTATTCTTCATGGCGAAAGCTTTGCTAAGGGAAAAAAATCTCAAATACATCTCCCGGAAGCAGAGATAGCGATAAAATGGTTTTGATATTTACCTCCCCTAGCGGGAAAGCTGTGCATTATTTAAACAGGATAATGTCCCCCATCTTTACTGTAGCCAATGGACTACAGTAGCATAACCCTCAGTAGCGTTTTTAGAAGCTGCGATACAGCTGCAAACTGAAATACACAAACACAACTTAGCGATACAACTGTGAACAACAAAACTCCTCAAATGCAAACCAAGGTAAATGGTATGCCGTTTTAAAAGATTTTTTAAATCGCACATGTAGAAGCAGAGATATTGGAAAAAAAAACCAAACAGATTAAGCATTTGCGTTTCCTAGCGGCGAAATTGTGCATTATTTTGGGAAGAAAATACACAATGAGTGTTTTCATAGTTAGTTAGTATCTGAGTGAGAAATAATTTTTTCAATCGGGTTTTTAGTCTGTAATGTAGATATTAGCGTTGATGTTGCTGTAAACGGAAACATGAACCTAAACTCTCTAGTGGCTCACTTGTGTCTTAAGAAAAATTCGAAATTGTGTGAGAAACATTTCGCTCTGGAAAAGCTCACCAACAAAGAAAGAATTTTTCAAATCGGACTCTCAAAAGGAGAGATATCGGCAAAAATATGATATACGCCTACTCCCCTAGTGGAAAATCTGTGCACTATTTTAAGCACGAGGTGTTCTCTGAAAGGCGTCTGAGCCGAGCGGTATCGATTAACGAAAGTTTTTCAGTCGAGTTTTCAGAAGGCCCGGTTTTGCTGCAAATACATCAGAAGCAGAAATAAATACTTACGCTCCTTGGTGGCAAAACCGTTCTTTACCAAAAATTGCAAATTATATGTAAAACGTTTCTTATCAGGAGATGTATCCGATGGAGAAAGAATTTTTAAAATCGGACTTTTAGAAGCAGGTATACTGGTGATAACGAAATGTACCTTCACGCCCTCTAGCGGAAAATCTAATCATTACTTGAATAGAAGCTCTTCCTGAAATAGTCTTCGATATAAGTGGAATCGAAAGGAAAAATTTTTTTCCAATCGGATATTTAGAAGAAAATATACGGAATAAAATATATTTTGTATTCGATATCATCTGAAGGTATGCCCCCTAGCCGTGAAGTTGTGCATCGAAAAAAAAAACCGAAATGCAAGGATCGTCATTTGCACATTTCAAGCTTCCCAACGGATAAATGTTTTTTTAAATAGAACTAACAGTTGCAGAGAATGTGGTGCATAGAGGAGGACGGACGGACAGACAAAGTGATAACATAAGAAATTTTTACAAAAACGTGCTAAAAATGAAAGAAAATTTTTCACATTGTTTCATCTATTGAAAACAAAGATATTTTTTTCGTTCCAGCCTTCAGTTTATTTCAAGTTTCATTTCAAATACGAGTATAAAATTACGTTTACGCTATCTAATGAAATTTTATACATCACATAAATCTGAAAGTGCACGAGGTATAGTTTTCATTTTCACCGTTATAGAGCGCGTAATTAAATTTTTAAATTCAGCCTATAGGGGCGGAGATATTGAGCCAACAGAAAGACAGGAAATGTGATGCTATAAATACGCAATTCTTAAGAAATAGGTGTAAAAAAATATACAATATTTTCTTCTTGTAGACATGGTACACAATCTCGTTTCCAATTTGCGGTTGCTGTAATGCAAACGGTTCTTCAGTCTTTAGTAAGAAAATGCTGAAAAACGGCGCTCAAAAATGGCGCCAGTTCAAATAACGTTTTGCTGTTATGCAAGTACTACACCTGAATGAATTTCTGGAATGAAACTAGGTTCGTAAAAGAGGCAAATAATTTTATTGCTTCAATCCATTTTTCATTTGTTACAAGAATAGCCTGACTTCAGCAGAACTTCGACGTTCAGTTACCTCTGCGAAACTCGATACGTTTTTGCAGCTTCTTTACTGCATAAAGTGACTGATCATGTAAACTGCACTGTAGAAAAATAACTTCATTGTTCTTGCGCGTTGTGCTTGCCTAAATGTAAATAAGGCAAACAGCACCTTTCTTCTTATTGAGACAGAAAATAACTCTAGGAAATGCAATTTGTCTGCGATTTCCTCTTGTGGGGATATAGACATGTAAATATTTATTTCCCCCGTGAAAAACTTTCTTCAGGAATGCTATTTGCTTTGAAAAAAAAAGTTCTCGTGGGAAACATTCAAACTGCATGCGAGGAAGACATATAAACACAATGTATTTCCGTAGAAGACATGCTTAAACAAATAAAGATTCAACTTACCAGGAAAATCTAATCCAAGTGAAAAATGTAAAAAATAAATACGTAGATGCATCTGCCACACATTTGCCTTAGCTGAAAAGTAAAAATACTTTAAAACCTTTAAAAACGCAAATCTGTCGGAAACAGTTTGGTGAAATTCTGTTCTCGGTGCCTGCTTAGAAAGGAACTGATGATTAAGAAATAATATAAGTTAAAAATATATACTTTTGGAAACAATACTGCTTACAAACATATTTTTACGAATGAACTAAGAAATTTTTATATCTTCTTATCTTATGCTTAAGAAGACTCGTGTAAAGCAACGCTCTTAAAAAAAGTAAAAATTCATATCTATCCACAATACGTTGCCATGGCATCAGTTATTTAATAAATTAAGAACAGACTTAAGAAATAGGTTTTTGCAAGCATGGCCCGGTTTATACCCACAAGAAAGGTTTGGACGCAACTTCCTATGTCCCGTGGTACTTTTGTACTGCGTATAAGAAACGAGCAGTTATACAGTATAAGATTGAACCCAAGAGCTCAGATACGACAGAGAGTAGACAGATAGCAAGAGTAGGATTGACAGATTGAAAGTGCGAGTGGAGACTATGACGTCACAATGGGCACTTCCAAGGGAGAGAAAGCAAGGGCCGGATGGATGCTCTTACTTGCAACGGGAGGGGACCCCGGTAGCGCAGCTTTGCACTTTAACGTAGGCCCAACACTGAGCGACCGTCTTTTAGGAGTAGAAGACGATGGTTCAGTGTTGGACCTATGTTAAATTACGAGACTGTGCTACCTGGGGAGGGATTCAGCACCCAGGGTCCGACGGCATAACGTGCCCATCCGACGCATGGCCGCTATTTTTCAGTTCAGAGCAACACAACCTTCCGACCAGATGGTGGGAAGGCGGTTGCCTTAGCCACAAGACGATTGACATCCGCGACGCTCGTGGGATACGTTTTTCAAGATAAGACTTTTTTTATCTGATTTTGAATAATATTTAAAATGGTATCCTCTAGTAGCGCACTTCTGAAAAATGAAGTGACCTAGCGTTCCCATGACAAATATCTTGGAGTGACCAGGCCTCGACTGCCCCCCCCCCTCACCCAGTGTCCTCTATCCATATCTTCGCGTGAACTAAATTCGTACTAACATTAATATTTTTATTTTCTCTTGCCTCGATTGGTTTACGAACAGATATAATATTCTGAGTTTTTAGCGTGATGTGCGTAGATTGTTTGAGATTTGAGATTTATGCAGAGGATTTTAGGAAGGTTTTTCTTTTTTTCTTTTTTGATTGGAGGTTTAACGACCACCGTGAGCAACTCAATGGGCTGTAAGCAGTTCGCCGTCTCTAATTTAAGGTCACTGGTTCCAGGGAAGGGAAAGAGCCAGTGCCGTAAGACAAACACAACATCCATGCCTCACCGGGATTCGAGCCCGGACCCTTTCGGGCGAATGATCAGAAGCTATTGCTAGACCACTGCGCCACCAGGGCGGCTCAGGAAGGCTGTGCCTGATCCCCGGTCTTAAACGACTTTCTTTTTTATTGATTGAAGGTTTAACAACCACCATGAGCAACTCAGTGGGCTATAAGCAGATGCCCGTCCATTATTTAGAGGCACTGGTTCCAGGGAAGATAGAGAGCCAATGTCGTAAGACAAACACAACATCCATGCCTCGCCGGGCAGCCCCGGTAGCACAGTGGTCTAAGCGATGGCTTCTGAGCATTCGTCCGGAATGGGTCCGGGTTCGAATCCCGGTGAGGCATGGATGTTGTGTTTGTCTTGCGGCACTGGCTCTCTCCCATCCCTTGAACCAGTGACCCTAAATTAGGGACGGACGACTGCTTATAGCCCATTAAGTTGCTCACGGTGGCCTTTAAACCTCCAATAAAAAAATGCTTCGCGGGATTCGAACCCGAATTCTTCTCGGACAAATGGTCATAAGCCAGCGCTTAGACCACTGCGCCACCGGGGCAGTATTAAGCGCCCGTTAGAAGTAGGAGATTAGAGCTAGGTGATTTGGGCTAGACTGCCCGACAAGAAAGTCATCCGGAAGCGATATAGAAAGGGGGAGGAAGACGCGCTAATTTATAACAGAGGGGGTTAATATCCGGGGTCTGACGACTTAACGTGCCCATCTGACTCACGAAGCACTTGAACAAATAACCTAACAACGATACAAATTTTGAAGATGACAATCCGATTTTTGGCGTAAATGTGACAAGGATGGTAAGTCAGATAATATCCGAAAACTTCAAAATTTCCATCGTCCTGGAGCTTCCTATGATGACTAACAGCGATTGTTTATTCGACTAAGAAACTACTTACGCGAAGAATCGAATTCGTACTATCTTATCAGCTTGCACAAGCGCATGGTAACACTAACAACGTACCTGTTATATGAGATAGCACTTTAACACTTGTTCTACGTACAGATGGGCCATCTTAGGTTCTAGTAATATTTAAAATTACATGCAGGTCTATCTTGAAGCAGTATGCGCACACACACTTTACACAAAGTGCGGCTGTTTGTTTACTTTGGCTCACTGTTAGCCGTTGCCAAAATATATAGAGAATCATGGAGGTTTTGATGTACCGTTCAGGAAGAAATACAGTAGAACCCGCTTTTAATAAGAAGCTTCGGACCATTGAAGATCCTTGCTGGATTCGAGTTCTCTCTAAATCCGTTATTGGCTGAAAAATCCCACCATGTAAAAATTTCCGTAAGTGATGAAATGCACAAGCATTTATATCACATACCCATAACAACTGGATGTAGTTTAGAAATTTAATTAATTGCAGTGTACACAAATTAAAATAAAATGAGCAATAACAGGAATACAGCAAATCTCTTCTAATCAGACATCCTGTGAAAACATTATTTAAGATACTCTCAAAGCATAGCCCCTTGAATTGGATGACGGAGAGGGTCTCTGGCACAACTCTCTGGTTGAACACTTGGTGCGCTCCCTCCCCATTGCTTTTCTATCAACATTCTTCCACTAGCACACCAAGGTTCCCCTGCGATGTTGCAATTTCGCCCTGTAGGCCACCTTTTCTATTCCTCAATTCCAGGACAGTGCGTAGGAGATTTTTACTGACTCGTTACATATGGAATTTTCTTTTGGAGTTTAACGACCACCACGAAAAACTCTTAGAGGCATAAGCCATATCTCGGCCGGCCCGGTAGCGCAGTGATCTAAGCGCTGTCTTGTGACCAGTTGTCTGTGATGCGTCCGGGTTCGAATCCCGTAAGGCATGCATGATGTGTGTGTCTTACGGCACTGGCTGTCCCCCTTCCGTGCAACCAGTGGCCCTAAATTAGGGACAGGCGACTGCTTATAGCTCATTGAGTTGCTCACAGTGGTCGTTAAACCTCCAAAAAAGCAGTCTTCCGTCCCTAATTTAGAACCACTGGTTCCAGGGAAGTAACACAGCCTGAGCCATCAGATAAGCACATGACCCATGCCTTTTTCAGAAATAGAACCCAGCGCCAGGTCGGACAAATTGTCAGCAGCTAGGACCTACAACCACTCGCTAATACCCATGTGGAATGTGAATGTGTGAGCATACATCGATGTGCCATTACATTATGACCACCTACCTAATAAGCTGTAGGACTCCCTTTAGCCCTCAAAACAGCGGCTACTCAGCGAGACATCGATTCGATGAGGTGGCGATAGGTATCCTGGGGTATTTGGTACCGTAATTTCAACAGCAGGTCCTACGGTTTCCCTACATTTCGGCGGGGGGGTGATTTAGCGCGAACCTGCTTTTTCAAGTCAAACTACAAATACAAATGTTAGATTGGTGACGTAGTGATCTAAGGTGAATTTGGAGGCCAAGGCATTAACAGATAGTCAGCAGCATGTTCCTCGAATCACTCCTTGACCATTCTGGCAGTGTGGCACGGTTGGTATTAGCCATCACCAACTAGGAACACAGTTGCCATGAATAGGTGAACTTGGTCCGCAACGATGTTCAGATAACTGACAGCTGTCACAGATTGTGCTATTTGGATAATGGGGCCTAAATTGTCCCAAGAAAACATCGCCCATAGCATAACACCGCCGCCGGCCTGTTTCAGCCCAACAGTACATCCAGGTGCCATAGCTTCCATTAGTAATCGGCGTATCCGCGCTCGGCCGTCTACGTGATTAACCAGGGATCCTGATTCGTCAGACCAGGCCAGTTTCTTCCAATCATTAACTGTCCAATCTCGATGATCTTGGGCTCATTTCATGCGTTGTTGGCGATGACGTGCAGTGGACATGAAGACCAGGTTGGGCCTTCGGCTACGCAGGCCCATGCGCAGAAGGCTGCGATGATACATTGCCCTGATCAACAATATTACATCTGATGGGTGATTTGTCGTACTGTGGCGCTGCGGTTGCTGTGAACAATGAGCGACCCTCTCCGTTCCCCTCTGGCATCAATGAGCTGTGGACAGCACACGACTGGACGACGGTTCGCCGTTTGGCCCTCTATACACCACTTCTGATACGTACTCACCACAGGGACACCTGAACAACTCACAAGCCGCGACGTTTCCGAGATCGTAGTTCCGAGGCACCGTGTCATCACAATTTGTTCTTTATCAAACTCCGCTAAATCGGCAGCTTTTCCCATTCTGACTCCGAACACTCTACTAACCGAAAGCCGTCCTCGGGTTGTATATATACTGCTTTGTGAAGTTCACCTGCGGCACCGTTCGGTCTCCTGATGCGCTCATTTCTAGGGGTGGTTATAATCTAATGGCGTATCGTGTATAGCTAACGTTAAATCCGAACGGAGCGTAAGCGAAGTTAAGATATAAAAGAACAGTGTAAAAACAGTCTGACGAAGAATAGAATAGAGTGAAGAAGGAAGATACGCGAAGATTGCTAATGTAGCTATATGCATAATAGGAGAAGAAGCGAGAATGGATAACAAAAGTTTTACAAAATGAAGGGAACTTTATGCGCATTGGTACCTGAGAACACTGACACAGCGAAAACATAAATTACCGTCGATTAAGTACGACACTATATTACAAGCGCTGCTCTGAAGACAGGCAAAATAAGTAATTAAGTAAATGTCAGGGACTCTCCGAAGTATGAAGCTCCTTTGATTTGTAAATAATTTGTCACATTCAGGAAGGGAAAGTTTTTCAAATAGGCATTCTTTCCTTTTAAAGATTTTGGTTAGCACGATGGGCTACAAGGCTGAACATCCCTAAATTTAGGTTACTGGCGCTGACCTGGTGGCACAGCGGTGTCTTATGTTCATTCGTCCGGGAGGGGTCCTGGTTTCGAATCCCGGTGAGGCATGGATGTTGTGTTTGTCTTACGGCACTGGTTTTCTCCCTTCCCTGGAACCAGTGGCATTAAATTAGGGACGAGCCCATTAAGTTGCTCACGGTAATCGTTAAACCTCCAATCAAAAAAAAAGCCGACCCGATGGCGCAGTGGTCTAAGCGATGGCCTCTGATTGTTCGTCCGAAAGGGGTCCGGGTTCGAATCCCGGTGAGGCACGGATGTTGTGTTTGTCTTACGGCGCTGGCTCTCTCCCTTCCCTGGAACCAGTGACCCTAACTTAGGGACGGGCGACTGCTTATAGCCCATTGAGTTGCTAACGGTGGTCGTTAAACCTCCAATCAAAAAAAAAAAAAAAAAGGTACTGGCACCAGGAAGAGAGAAGAAAAAGCAAAAAACAAATCCAAGAAACTCATTTCGAAAGGGGAAGCCCGGTGGAGCAGTGGTCTAAGCGATGGCTTCTGATCATTCGTCCGAACGGGGTCCGGGTTCGAATCCCGGTGAGGCATGGATGTTGTGTTTGTCTTACGGCACTGGCTCTCTCCCTTCCCTGGAACCAGTGACCCTAAATTAGGGACGGGCGACTGCTTATAGCCCATTGAGTTGCTCACGGTGGTCGTTAAACCTCCAACAAAAAAAAAAAAAAAAAAGAGGGGGGGGGGGAAACGAAAAAAAACCCACCTCCAGCATTCATGTACAATCATACATATATGCATTATCAGGGAGAAAAGGTATAGAGAAACAAAGGAAAGATCTGAAATACATTTTTCATTAGGACAAAAAAAATTATGTAAAGGGTAATAATAAATTGAACATATATTTCATAAGGAAAGCAAGATATAGAGAAAGAAAGGACAATTTATCATGCATGCGTTACTAGAGAAGATACAGAAAAGGAAAAAGGTAAATCAGCATGCGTATCTCATCAGAAAGAGGAAAGCAAGAAAAACATAAAATAATCCAGTATACATATTATTACGGAAGGCAAATAAGGACAAAGGACAATGAAAAATACGTGCCTCATCTGGGCAGACCGGAAAATATGAACAAGGTATAATCCAACGAACATGCCCCATAAGGAAAGGAAAAGAAAAGAAAAGGGCAACCCAAAACGTCTCACCTGGGGAAAAAAAGAGAGGGACAAGCATTCTGCTTATTTTACATAGAAAGGGAAAGAAAACAAAAAGCAGCGATTCATGTATATCTCATGAGGGAAGAGAGATAATGTTATACAACAGACACCCAACATGCATATTTCATCGTAGAAATGACATGCGAAAGAAAAAATGAAATCCAGCCAACACTTTCCATGAGGATAAGAGAGTAAAGAAGGATAATAAAATTCTTTCTCCATGAAAGAGAGATAAAAAGAAGTAGAATACAATCGAACATTAGTGTCTCTTAGTGAACATATTATGTTGGAAAAATGGGAAAAAAGAGACAAAGGACAATCCAAGATAAAAGCCTCATCGTGAAAAAGAGAAAAAGAGGAACAAAGGATGCTATAAGATGCATGTTTCACTTCATTGTGGAGGATAGAGAAATAAAAATAAAGGATAATCTAAAAAGCATTTCTCATAGTAGAAGAAAGAGGAAGAGGAATAAAGGAAAATTGAATATAACTGTTTTGCCGTGAAGGAGAGAGAAATTAAAACAAAAGGAGTTATGGTATACACCTCTCATTGTGGAAAATATAGGAAGAAGAACATATTATAATATAATACACGTTGCCGCCCCGGTGGCGCAGTGGTCTAAGGCGTTGGCCTCTGATCATTCGTCCGTAAGGGGTCCGGGTTTGAATCCCGGTCAGGCATGGATGTTGTGCTTGTCTTACGGCACTGGCTCTCTCCCTTCCCTGGAACCAGTGACCCTAAATTAGGGACGGGCGACTGCTTATAGCCCATTGAGTTGCTCACGGTGGTCGTTAATCCTCCAATAAAAAAAAATAATAATACACGTTTTTCATTGTGGAGGAGAGATAAAAAAAAGGATAATACAAGCATAAGTGACTCGCCATAAAACAGAGAGAAACGTAAACATGGGTTATCCAACATAAGTGTCACAAAGTGAGAGTCAGAAAGAGAGACAAAGAATAATCCAAAACAAATGCCTTACTGTGAAAGAGAGAAAGAAAGAGAAACAAAGGATAATACGAATGTATCACTGCGATAAAGAGTGAAAGAGACTGAAAGAATAATTCAGCATACGTATGTCTTCCTTAACAGGAAGGTGAGAAAAAGTGACAAAAGGGAATCAAACATACATATCTTCCTTGGAAGGAGAGAAAGAGAGATATAAGGGAAAATCTTCAACATACGTAACACTATCTCATCGGAGAAAGGAGAGGAATAATGTTAGAAATTCCTATAAGAACTATGCCTGTCGGAGTTCCACTACATTTAAACTGGAGGCCTCAAGATTAACCGAGTTGCAGGTGGCGCAGTGCTCGCTGTTTCTTTTTGTTTGTTTTAGAGTCTTACCTATACTCCGAGTCAACCTAAGAGTGAACCACTATGAAGGGTATGAAGCAGCTACCTCCGCTACGAAAAATAGTCCCTAGCGTTTAGAACGGAAAGCATCACAATTATTGCTTAGAATCCGTTTTTGTTTGCTCAACAGTTTATCAGACAAAATTGCTATCTAAAAAACAAAATTCTAGAAGTTAGGGCGCTTTTAGGAATAAATTTGTTCTGAAAAGTTGCTGAATCAAGAGCTTTGCACTTTCGGCTATTTCTGCCCACTTGGGATAAAACTCAGACAGGGGGAAGGGGTGGAAGACCTCTACCAACATTAACAACACAGAGGCAATAAATTGACAATCGGAGAAATTCGAAGGGAGCGTTACTTAAACATGCAGTAAGGGAAGCATTTCGGCTTCCACCAGACCCTCACTTACAATCCCCACTGCTTGTGAGATGTGTGTGTGGGTGGGGGGATCAGAAAGGAAACAGTAGAAGAGCACATTAACGCGGATGGATACCGTTCTTGCGTTCCACGCCGAGATGTGATAAGGTTCTCCCGCCTTTCTCAGTCGCACACTTTTAGGGTGAATTGGAGTATAGATACCGCTCTGTTTACTTCGTTAATAAGGTATTGCGGAGAATGTCGGGATGGATGTTTTGTGCGCAAATACAATGGGAAGAGGTATGTTAATGTGAGGATGCATTTTGCAGATGTTCAAGTGTTGTTTATCTCCATTCAAGTTTTAATGAATAAATAGTTTATTTCTTTATTCGTATTAAATGGTAAGTTCGATTTCTGCTTTTCTCAATGCAAAACAAATCTCCGTGCAGCTAGTGAATGGCCTGCTGCGTTCTACCGAAAGCAAACTTTAAACTTAGATTTTATTTGTTTACAAATTTCCAACAAATAAAAGAGGCAAGAACAATCTGATACGTATAATACGTATAGTTACAATCGAATACAAGGGATGGAATGAAAGGGACAATGTAAGACATCGAACACAAGGAATAGAATAAATGAGATTCTTTAATTTATTACACATACGGAAACCTAATAACGCCTGAGCTCGACTTTCGCCCTCAGAACAGCAGCGGTAACACATTATTGCACGGATTTTACCAATTGCTGCAAACGATCGGCTGGTATTACAGCTAATGATTTTCCAGGATAGCTGCGGGTAGAGTGCCAAGAGCTGCTGGTGCTGAGTTTCGGGATAGATTGCGTCGCCCTAGTGCGCTCCACATGCACTACATTGATAAAAGTCACCGGACACCTAGGGGAGAAACACAACATGGCATTTATTGACATACATTGGTACGATGTCGGTCCACCTTTCGCATTAATGCATGCACTGACCCTTCGAGAAATGCTTTTGACAAGGTTTTGGAACACAACGATAGGTATGCGCTTCCATTCAGTACATACTGTTGCTTAGTAGTAGGCCTTGGTTCCAAAATACTTATTCGGCGCTCTAATTCATCCCATATGTGCTCTATGCGATTAAAATCAGGGCTCTGTGCTGGCCAGTCCACACACGATATGGAATTATCATCAAACCATGCCGTGACAGTCCTTGCTTTATGGATCGGTGCATTATCCTGCTGGTACCAACAAGGCTCGGTTTCATAGTATTGCCACAGAGTTGGTAGGGCATAATTGTCCAGAATATTGTGGTAGACGTGCTGGTTAACAGGTTTTTTCCACGATAACCAATGGGCCGGGACCATACCACGAAGAATACCCCTGCATGAGTACAATGCCAGCTCCAAACTTGACAGTAGGAACAGTACACTGCGGTAAATACACTATCTACCAACAAGTAATTGTACACCTGTGATAGCAAAGGAAAGCGAAGTTTATTCACCTTCAATAGTTGGTGGAGCCTCCACGAGCGGCGATTACAGCTGCGACCCTCCGGCGCATACTCTAAACCAGGCGTTGTACAACGGCTAGCGGTATTTTCTTCCACTCGGCTTAGAAAAAACGGGATTAGTTCCTTCACCGATTTCGGACGGTGGGAGCACTCCTTAAGTAGACGGTCCAAATCGTCCCTGAGGTGCTCGATAGGGTTACGGTCCTGGCTCTGGGCAGGCCAGTCCATTCAATTAACCCCATTGTCGCCATACCAAGCCATGGTGGACCTAGCAACATGACAGGTGGCATTGGCATCCTGAAAGTAACATGGGTCCACCCCGTAAAACTGCCACAACGTAGGAAGCGCATGGTCATTCAAAATGGTGCAGTAGGTCTCGGCGTTGAGTCTCCCAGGAATTGCGACCAACGGTCCACTGTCGACGTTCTTTGCACCACGTTAGCCGAGCAGCGCTATTGGACTTGGTGATCAAAGGCTTGTGGGCGGCAGCACGTCCATGATAACCGAGCAGATGGGCTTTCTTACGGATGGTATTCATCGAAAGAACACTCCCGGACGCCTGTTGAAACTCCTCGCGGATGTGTCCCATCGATTTGGTGCGGTTCGGTTTTGTGGGTCTGCCGGGTCGGGGCACATTCCGATAGTCACCTCTCATCTTCCACTTGCCAATCACGTAGGCCACTGTCGATTTTGGGTACTTCAACTCGATGGATATGTCATGTATGGATCGGCCATTTCTGTGATACCCGACGATTACACCTTTCTCGAAATCAGAGAACTCCGAACTGCGTGGCATCTTGCATGCGACTGGTTGCGTTGTTGTTTCCCACACGATATGTAACGGCGGCGGCCGTGACATGTATCAGGACCGCAGATATCGTCGATTGCAGGGGTGTCCAATTACTTGTTGGTAAATAGTGTAGCATTCCTCCGGCTGCCACCATACCCACACACGGCCATCAGACTGATGGATCGTGTATCTGGATTCATCACTCCATAGGACCCGTTTCAGTTGATCTACGGTCTACGATAAATGTTCTTTACACCATGCTAAACGACGAGTAGCATTCCGAGCAGAGAAGAAAGGCTTATGAGCAGCCGCACGACCACGGTAAACCATGGAATGAAGTTCTGTGCAAATGGTACGTGTACATACCGAGGTTCCAGTATTTTTACCCGGCTGTACACTCAGGTCTTGTGCAGTACTCCTTCGATCAGCTGTAACGACTCTCCTGAGGTTGCGACGTCCTCTATCACTGATTTTCGTTGGTCTGCCGGTACGTTTTGCTGCTTCAGGCACGCCATGTGTCTTCCACTTATTCAGTACATCCAAAACAGTTGACTCTGGTATGTTTAAACGCCTCTTGGTTTCTCTTATGGACAACCCACTAATATAACATCCAACAATCTTTCCTTTCTCAAAGTCAGTTCTCTCCCGCCGCGACATTTTCACTCAACCTCGCAGTGCGATATGATCGGGGTCAGCTGCAGGCTTATTTTCATAACGTTTGCAGTTGTACCGCAACTGCCAACACCGACGTG